>CAMTZB010000029.1:5092500-7592500 GCA_947086495.1 Morpho achilles
TCATTGTTTTTGTGCAACTCACCTACCAGTGTTATTGACGCGTTCTATCATAGATTCACTTTCACAAGTAAGTTCGTTCAACAATTATGACTCAATTAGCCGACATCAGGAGAACTCAGTTTGAACTCGAGGAGAGCCTGTCAAAGCGTATGGCTCACTTTGAAGCTCAATTGGAGCTGCACAGTAACACGGCTCGTGCCGGTTCTCACACAGACTCCCTGGAAAAGCTGCGTCAGGATTTCTCCTCATTTCATGATCTGACTTGGAACCTTCTTAAGCTCCTTCGTCAGCAAATTACCGAATGCTGTAATTCTATAGATGCTATTGAGATGAGAAGCCGCCGTAAAGTTTTACTCTTCAATGGAATCCCAGAGGCGCAAAATGAAGACACAACAGCCGAAATAATCAAGACAATACAAAATAATTTAAGTCTTCCTGAGGTGTCATCTCAATGCATAAAATTATGTCATCGTTTGGGCGAGTATTCCGATCGACCTCGTCCCATCCTTGTTCGGTTTTGCGACTCAAAGCTGAAATCCAATGTTTGGGCAAAGAAATCTCGTCTTAGGGGGTCTTCAATTGTAATTTCCGAGTTTCTCACGAAAAGCCGACAGTCCGTATTCGTTAAAGCTCGCAAACACTTCGGTTTGAGGAACTGTTGGACGCTAGATGGCATAATAAACATCAAACCTGTGGGTAAGGATCGCTTGAAGCTGATGTCGATGCAGGAACTGGACGAATTGATCACCAAATATCCAAAACCGCATGAAGAAACACAGCAAGTTGCTACTTCAAAAGTAAAAACTACATCAGCAATCCCTTCTGATTATGTCACTCGTAGGCAAAAAGAACGTAAGAACGCAGTATAAGTCGCTTTTCTCTGATATAGCTCCAAGTTCAATAATTATGGATAATTGTTTGTTTTTATTTTTACGTTTTTACTGATCTTTTTCAACTCATGACAAAAATAACCTCTCTTAAAAGACTAATGTTTACATTGCTGACTTCACTGACTATAGACTAGCTACTAAAATATGGTTCACTTCTCTGTGTTTCAGATAACAAAATATAATTGTATAATATTGTCATCAACAACATTCCTAGTTATTATTTTCATTTTTTTATATATTCTTCATAAAACAGATAGCCAATTCCTAATAGAATTCATTTTAAAAATAACAAAACATTGTATGCACAGAGTAATTACATTACTAACTAGTAATACATGTATCTTGTTAATAAACAGTTTCCTTACTAACTTTCTTATAAGTATACTATAAGTTAAAAAAAAAAAAAAATGAAAATTTGTCCTTAATATATAATGTTTGTTAGTGATTAGTTAAAAACATTATCTATTATAGCATTTTGTTAAGTAATTTTATTTCCAACTACTGTTTACTACTGAAGTCAGCAATTATAACTCATTAATCAGTACTATTGTACTGTTTGAACTTTATTACTATATTGGTATTGAGTTTTATGTTTTATTAAGATATAAATATCATTTCTGTTATGTTTATTTAACTGGTGGGTGATGCGGAAAATTAAAAAAAAACTTATTTATCTACAAAAATTAAGTATTTATTTATATATACATTCTCAATTTTAATACAATACTTATCTTTATTACTTATTCTTGTGTAAATACATAGCTGATTGACCTATTTTCTATGTCAGATTCTGATTCTTTTCATTCAGTATTTGATGATTCTGACTCTTTCTTGTCCTGCGATGATGATAGCAGTTCTCACTGTACTCTTGGACATTTTATCTCTAATACATTTCAACAGGCCTCTAAAAATTTCAACATATGTCATATAAATGCTCAGAGCATACCGAGTCACTATAATGAGTTATTAGAAGGTTTTACAACACCTAATGTCCACGCCATACTGGTGTCTGAAAGTTGGCTTAAGCCTAATCTTCCCTCCACCACATATGCTTTGCCAGGATTCGTGCTGATACGCAATGACCGCACAGAAAAGGGTGGTGGGGGGGTAGCAATATATTTACGCAGTCACATAAAATTCTCTGTATTGTGCATGTCACCTTCACCATACTCAGCTGGACCGGAATTCATATTTCTAGAGGTTGTTATAGGAAATATAAAATCGGTCCTTGGTGTAATATACTGCCCGCCCTCAATTCACTACCTCTCTGGGTTGGAGCCCATCCTTGAATCATTTGGGTCTAGGTATTCACATCTTACAATCATGGGTGATTTAAATACTGACATTCCATTATAAACAACAAATCCTCAAACTTAAGACTTGCGCTTGACTCGGCTAACCTCCACATTTTACCACTTTCGGCGACCCATCATAACATAAATAATAAAGACTCTTGGCTGGATGTTATAATTACAGCTGCACCCAGCTACGTTTTTCAACATGGACAATATCCCGCCCCAGGGTTTTCACGTCATGACCTTGTCTACATGTCATACAAGTTACGCACTGTCAAACAATCTACTTTAACAATCGAGTCTCGATGTTTCGGTAAACTTAATACGCAGTATGTGATTGCTGACGCTTCCAAGATTAATTGGAATCCATTGTACGAGGCTCCCCATATCGATGACAAAATTGAGGCACTTAATAAAGAAATCTTAACGATTTTTGACAAACATGCACCTGTTCGGAAAATAAAAATTAAACGACCCCCAGCACCTTGGATTACACGCAATATTCGGCTAACAATGTCTAAACGTGATAAAGCCTTTAGAAAATACAAACGGAATCGGTCCGAACAAAACTGGGAGGTATACAGAGTAGCTAGGAATCGATGCAATAGGGCCGTAAGGATAGCGAAACGCAACTACTTCGAACAAAATTTATCCGCCGGCAACTCCCCCGATATATTAAAATTTTTAAAACAAAACGGCATTGGCGTCTCCTCTTTACAGGATCATCTTCTTGTAGACATACGTAGCATTAGCGACCACTTTTCTGCCTCATTCCCTATCCACCCTCCGACTAAAGCCGCCACAATCGCTAAAATTAATAACCTCCCCTCACTCATCAGTAGTTCATTTGAATTTTCTACAGTGAAGAACGCCGATATCAAATCCATAATTAGCTCAACCACCTCAAAATCCACTGGATGTGATGGAATAAACCGATTCATGGTTATTACCTTACTCGACCATATCCTTGCACCCATACTGCACATAATCAATTTTTCATTTTCTACCGGCCAATTCCCTTCATTGTGGCGAAAGGCTTATGTCTATCCTCTACCGAAAATCTCCAATCCTCTTCTACCCTCTCATTATCGTCCTATCTCTGTTTTGCCGTTCCTATCAAAAATATTAGAAGCCTGCGCACATAGACAGTTCTCAAAGTTTCTGTTACATCAAAATCTGTTAAGCCCTTTTCAATCAGGATTTAGGCCAGGACATAGCACAACAACTGCATTGTTGAAAGTCATAAATGACATCAAAAAGGGAATGGAGAATTCAAAAATTACTGTACTGGTATTAATTGATTTTTCTAATGCCTTTAACGCGGTTGACCATGACATCCTCCTTTCCATGCTTTCTCATATGAAACTATCTTCTACTGCTCTAAATTGGTTTTCGGCTTATCTTCAAGGTAGGCAGCAGATGGTGCGCCAAGCAGGGACTTCTTCTGATTGGCGTAATTTATCCTCCGGCGTCCCACAAGGTGCTATTCTTTCCCCCTTACTGTTTTCTATTTTTATTAACCATCTAACGGAACATCTTCAGTGTTTCTATCATCTATACGCCGATGATCTACAAATTTACACGCATACTAGTACAGCAGACCTAGATTTAGCTATTTCCCTACTAAATCAAGACCTAGAAAACATCCGTAAGTGGTCTGAACAATTCGGCATCAGTGTTAATCCTAGTAAGTGTCAAGCTATCGCAATTGGCAGCTCCCGGCTTATTTCTAAAGTCAACCTAAATAATGCCGCTCCAATTAGCTATGACGGAGCCCTTATTCCTTTCAGTTCTAGCGTTAAAAACCTAGGATTACATATTGACAGCACTTTGCGATGGAGCACTCAAGTCAATGAAGTCTGCCGTAAGGCACGTGGCACTCTACGATCTTTCTATCGACTTAAAAACTTCTTACCAAGAAAAGTCAAGATTATCTTAGTCCAAAAATTAATAATTCCAATTTTGGACTATGGCGATGTTTGCTATCTGGACCTCAACGTTGATCTTTTAAACAAATTAGAACGCCTCCTCAATGATTGTATTAGGTTTATCTTTGATCTGCGCAAGTACGATCATATCTCTCACTTCCGCTCTCAGCTGCAATGGCTTAGCATATGTAAGCGTAGAAAACTTAGAGCTCTCTGTTGTCTGTATTCGATTTTACACAACAATGATTGTCCTAATTACCTTAAATCAGATTTCCAATTCCTTTCATCCAAAAGTAATCGTGATCTCCGCTCATTTTATCTCCTTAAGCTTTCCACGCCTCATCATCGCACCACTTTTTTGTCAGATTCTTTCACTTTGCATGCCGTACGTCTGTGGAATGATCTCCCTGATTCTGTCAAAAAATCTTCCAGTCGTTTTACTTTTAAAGCTAATGTTAAAAAATACCTAATCTGTAACAATTAATGATATATATATATTTTTTTTCTTTAACCGCTAAATATTTTTTATACCATCCATTTTTATTACCTTATGTTTATTGTTATCCATTTATTTATTTCTTATTTGCCTAGGCACATCGCTATAGTTTATCGATTTGCATCTCTTAAATATCTCCTATTTTAATTTTCCGTTTGACCCTAAGGTTGACTGGTAGAGAACGCTTTGTTTAGTGTTAAGTCCGCCTTTTGTACTTTTTATGTTAATAGTGCAATAAAGACTAAAAAAAAAAAAAAAAAAAAAAAATCATGCCCACGTGGAATGGTCCCAAGAATGCTGGCAGCGTTTCCGCGCTGAATCGCTAAGCTGATTCTTTGTGCGAAAAAGGAGCCAGCCCTCTTGTCACCTGAAGAGGCAATCAACCGAGGTGTTAAAACGGATAAAAATTTTTTTTTTGCACTTTGACTCCATGGCCCTAGGGTCTCGACTGCAAACGGCACAAATATATAACTCTCGATGAGAGATGCATAGTTCCGCCGTTTGCCGGTTTCGGCCATTTCCGCCGCAGCTCCAGGTCTTGACGCTGTTTTCCTGATATGGGACGAGGCTAACGTATCAACGCATGTTGCGTCCCACATTAGGGCCCGTCCCCGTTCCCAAGGAACCAGCGTCAAGCCGTCTGGTCTCTTGCCATCATCCCGACATATCCCGGAAGGCTCGAGAAGAGCAGGAATGTCGATGGTGGCAAGAGCTCTTTTGATGGTATCATTAAGAGAACCATGACGGAAAAGCCTACCAGAGCTCCTATGGCATGAAAGCCCGTGTATGCCAAAAGTGTCTACCTCTTTTCCACATGGACATCGGTGCTTAAGGCACAATGTGGTTCCCAATCGGAGACCTAAAGCTACTCTGAAACTTTCGTTATCTAATAGTGTACCAAGATTTTTAGAAGGGAGAGCATGTAGCCAATAACCAGATTCTTTTTCCGATAAAGCTAGAAGCCTAGCTCGATCTCGGTCCCTCGAAAGATTTTGAACCAAATTTTTATGTGTAAGCTGAACCAATGGCACATCCCAAAGTTTTTGTGCGGTACATTCCTTCGGGATGTTATCATTGGGGCAGCTGATTTTCCAACTATCTAAAGCCTCTGTAGCATAGGACAACGAAAATAAATTTGGTTGTAAAATTTCAGAACTAAGTTTTTTAACACTATGCACAGAGGCCAGAAATGCCGGAAGAGCAACACTTGAAATTTTTCTCACGCCGATGCCACCATATTTCACCGGCAAAGTGGCCTGATTCCAGGAGTTATTGTCAAAAGACAAATTCAAAATGTTTTCTAATGCATTTTTTAAGGTGGCATCTATATTATCGAGTAAACCAGGATATTTCCAAATTGGGCTTGCACGAAGTATATAGGTAAATTTAGGTACAAAAAGGCAAAATTTTAAAATCGTAAATGCAATGTGGGAATTTAGTATGCCCAATTTGTCTGTATTGTCCGAAAACATTTTAACTTTACTCTCTAGGAAAGGTTGTATGGCTTCATCTAAAAGAGGAGCACCTAGGAGGCAAAGTGTACTTTTATGCACTATGTTAATGTTAGGGGCAATTTCGTTAAATAATTTTGTGGCCGCTAAAACACTTTCCGGAGTCAGCTTATCAGTAAAAAAAACTTCACATTTCGAAAAATTTTGTTCCAAACCAATTTTTCCAAATTCTTGCTTAACATGCTTAAGATCTTTTGAAACATCGTCCACGTTACCTCCAAAGGTTCCATCATCTAAGTACCATATCTTAAATTTAGATTTTAAATTTAAAATATGTTTGTGAATCCCTAGACTGAACAGGGCTGGACCTAAAGGATCCCCCTGCTGAACGCCTACATTAGACTTAAAAGTATTCTCACCAAAGAATAATTTGGAAGGAAAATTATAGCATTGCCAAACATATGGATAAATTTCGGGTAATTGTGTTGATACTTCGTTAAGCAGAGTTGCCCTATCCAATGAATTAAAAGCATTCTTTACATCGACTTTCAGCAGTACTTCTGCCTCGCCGGATGTTAAGAAAGTTCGGGCAGAATGTACTGCTGCCTCTCAGCCCTTACTTCCAAAGCCAACTTGAATAGGTTGAAACTTTTCCTTTAGGGTAGCAACTATGTGCTTACATGCTAATTTAGATGCCAAACGGCGAAAAGTACAACCAACAGCGATCGGGCGTATGCCACCATCTTTTTTATTAAATGCGCATAGTCTAGCTCCGTAAAGGAAAGGTAGAAAGGATGAATTTACTTTGCCAGATAACATTAAGTTACAAAGTCTAGTAATGTCACTCAAAAGAGATCTGCCGGCGTCTCCAGCTGAAACGCTCACAAGATCTTGGAGATGTTGTGGCGTTATCCCGTCCATGCCGCCAGCAGATCCACTAGTAAATGACATTATAGCTGCATAAGTATCCTCATCCTTTACTTGCAAAATATTTGTAATATTGACTGCTGGATTTGGAAATAATGAATCTGAAATTGGTAAAGGATGCTTCTCACGTAAGGCTTCTAGCGTTATATCATTAAATGGAGCAAGAGTATCGTTAGAGAATAAAATGCGGGTTGCATTTTTAAGGTCCCCATCCATTACTTTATTCTCCACAATTTTTTTTAAATTTAAACTTTGAACCCGAAAATTTGAATTTAAAGAGTGAAAATCAGATTGGTCTAAACAATTCTGTTTTAATTTGGTACTTAATGACCCGGCTTTAGACTTATCGACATGAAAATGCTTATAAGCAAACAAAAATAGATTTTGCCAAGATGAAACCGAATTAGATAAAGTATTTTGGATGGCGTGAGATAGTGACCTCGCTAATAATATTCTTGCTCCTCTAGGAATGCGCTTAATAATTGGAACGTTTTGGCTATATCTAGACATCAAATTTTCAAATGGAACCTGGTTATTGTCTAGTAAGTGTGTGTCAACATCACTTACATTAGTACCAGTAATAGGTCGCGTTAAGGAAAGGCTATGACATCGTGCAATGTGAATGTTTAGACCCCTACGTCCCTTAAAAAGCCTTGCCCCATTGCACTGAGGACACTCAAGGTAATCAGATTGGGAAACATTACTGTTCATACTTCCAAACACGTTTAAATTATATTGTAGACAGCGACATTTTTAATCAGTCTTGTAATTTATTGTTGCTAGCAACACTTCATAATTACTTCTTCATCTAGAGTATAAAAGTGGTCAGGTCAAGAACAGAGGTGTCTTTTACGATCGGTACTTGCGTGCGAAAGCTCTGTTATTTAATGTGTTCACGTCGGTCATCTTGTTTGTTTGGTTACAAATGTATTAATTTAGTTCTCTTTTCTTAAATCCTACTTTGGATCCTAACATCCGAAGCGGGATAAAGAACTCACAGCTCACTGCATAAATTAAATGAAAAGTGTGGTAGAATTTGGTAGATTTCATTTTGTTTATTTATGACATACCCACTTTTTATTTTCGATTGAATTGCACGTATTTTTGAAAAAGTATTTGTGTATTTCGTTACAATTGCTCGTATTTTACGTGATTTTGTGAAATAGTGCGTTCTAAGTTAAATAGTCGTGATTCGCTTCTCGTTTGGAATACGTAGCGAGATCGAAAATTGTGTTTTGTGTTTATCGCGAGAAAAACTTAATAAAGAGGGTTGGTTTTAAATGCGTAATAACGTCTTGCAACGTGTTGCGAGCGTCCGGAAGCGGCACAATTTCGTAAATGACTCAAGTGACCAGTCTGATCAGTCTTATTCGGCTGAAGGAGATCGACAATATTCGGGTCGTAATATTAAACGCGTCTCTGATAAGTGTTCGCGAAAAGGTTTACGTAGTGACAGCTTTTATTATACTTTGCGATCTAGCTCGCGCATAATTTGTGTTCCCGCTCGTGTGAAAGGAGGATCCCACTTGTATTATAGTTCACGGTCTGATATATAAAGAAGAAACCGTTCCACTTTACATCAATAATTTCGTTATCGCTCGTATGATAGGTACCATCCCGACATCGCGAGACTTGCGTTTGCTTTCATTTTAAGCGATCTAATTGTCCTAACTGCGTCGGTACTATTGACTTGAGTGGACCGCATGTACCTACATCACTCCTTAGAATCAACTTGTTCAGAGGCATCTAATCTTGCGCATGTTTTTCATAAATCTGTTAATAACATTTGGGATAGTGTGAATAAGTTGACCGTGCCAGACCGGTAAATGGGTAATCTGACGAGGATTTAATCTCGTGTAGTTTCATGTCAAAGGGGCTATGCAAAAATATGGTTTGTCGTGGTCAGGTAAGGCCGAGCCCAGTAAAATAGAAGCTCCGTGAGGCACGGGAGACTGTTTCTCGTTCTTGGAGGTTATTTCAAGGTGTTTGTAAATCGGTCTAAAGCTCGATGCTCGTGTAATTTAACATCGACATCCACAACGCTAATTTAATATTTATGACTATGAGGTTGTAATAAAGTTTTCTCAGTCTGCAGGAAACTTGATGCCGGCATTCGTGGTGGTAATCCCGGCATGTGTGGTCAGTACGTGGCGGTAAAGGTGTTACCCCGTGACCGCTGTACACTTCGCTTGCTTAGCGGAGGCTGCGGCAAGGCTACGCAGACTGCGTACGTGGCGCCGTGGAGAGGCGAGTGGTGTGCCGTGTGTGAGACATGCGCCGCCTTCATTGAGAGTGATTCTACTCTGGCGGCGTGCACCACTGACATGTAGGGTGAGGGGAAGCTAGTCACCCCGAGCATTTTGCTACACCCTGGCGCTTGGTGGGTCCCAAGTTGCAGAATAGGCTGATCGAACGATCAGTCTTTGGCCTGTTTATCAGGTGGCCTGTGACGTGTTACGTCGGGCGAAGCGCGCGTGTCGCGTGACCGAGTCATGTTTATCCATGGCGATGGTTGGGTAAAAGTCCTAGGCATATGGTTTGAAATTTTAAAGACACGTCTCGATTATTATTTAGAGAAGAATGTTAGATGAGATCGATTGCTCAGTAAAAAAGCTGAAGTATGAATTAATTGAATGACGAGGTAGTGGAAAAGAGGATGTTAATTTTATTTGGTTTAATTGAAATTTTTCTGATTCCTTTTTTAAATACAGATGAGGACTATGACACTGCCTTTGCGTCATCAGTCAGTGCATCTGACTCATCCACGCTTCCATCTGTCACTCATGAAGCTACACCTGTCGCTGCCAACAATGCTGGTCCGGTGGTACGGAGACAGTTTTGGTCGAGGACGACATGCGGTCAGGAGAGGCCGTGTAGACAGCGACATTTTTAATCAGTCTTGTAATTTATTGTTGCTAGCAACACTTCATAATTACTTCTTCATCTAGAGTATAAAAGTGGTCAGGTCAAGAACAGAGGTCTCTTTTACGATCGGTACTTGCGTGCGAAAGCTCTGTTATTTAATGTGTTCACGTCGGTCATCTTGTTTGTTTGGTTACAAATGTATTAATTTAGTTCTCTTTTCTTAAATCCTACTTTGGATCCTAACAATATAATAACACTTATCACTACACATAAAGTCTTTAGAACGAAGCCCCGGCTGCGGCTAGGCTGTTGTTCGCCCGGCTGCTGTCTGTGGCCCGAGGACCGTGACAGCCGCGACGCCGGAGCAACGCCTCACGATCTGAAACAAAAATATCTTGTTACTATCGCATATCCAAAAAACCAATAGTACCAGCTGCTGCTTTTATGAATGCCAATTTGATGCCAATTTTATAGCAAAATACCGAGCCAAATAAATTAAATAGAAAAATTTTGAAGCGAGCAAAATTTTGTCATTGACATCCGATTGAATTTGAATTGAATTTGAATTGAATTTGAATTGAATTTGAATTGAATTTGAATTGAATTTGAATTGAATTTGAATTGAATTTGAATTGAATTTGAATTGAATTTGAATTGAATTTGAATTGAATTTGAATTGAATTTGAATTGAATTTGAATTGAATTTGAATTGAATTTGAATTGAATTTGAATTGAATTTGAATTGAATTTGAATTGAATTTGAATTGAATTTGAATTGAATTTGAATTGAATTTGAATTGAATTTGAATTGAATTTGAATTGAATTTGAATTGAATTTGAATTGAATTTGAATTGAATTTGAATTGAATTTGAATTGAATTTGAATTGAATTTGAATTGAATTTGAATTGAATTTGAATTGAATTTGAATTGAATTTGAATTGAATTTGAATTGAATTTGAATTGAATTTGAATTGAATTTGAATTGAATTTGAATTGAATTTGAATTGAATTTGAATTGAATTTGAATTGAATTTGAATTGAATTTGAATTGAATTTGAATTGAATTTGAATTGAATTTGAATTGAATTTGAATTGAATTTGAATTGAATTTGAATTGAATTTGAATTGAATTTGAATTGAATTTGAATTGAATTTGAATTGAATTTGAATTGAATTTGAATTGAATTTGAATTGAATTTGAATTGAATTTGAATTGAATTTGAATTGAATTTGAATTGAATTTGAATTGAATTTGAATTGAATTTGAATTGAATTTGAATTGAATTTGAATTGAATTTGAATTGAATTTGAATTGAATTTGAATTGAATTTGAATTGAATTTGAATTGAATTTGAATTGAATTTGAATTGAATTTGAATTGAATTTGAATTGAATTTGAATTGAATTTGAATTGAATTTGAATTGAATTTGAATTGAATTTGAATTGAATTTGAATTGAATTTGAATTGAATTTGAATTGAATTTGAATTGAATTTGAATTGAATTTGAATTGAATTTGAATTGAATTTGAATTGAATTTGAATTGAATTTGAATTGAATTTGAATTGAATTTGAATTGAATTTGAATTGAATTTGAATTGAATTTGAATTGAATTTGAATTGAATTTGAATTGAATTTGAATTGAATTTGAATTGAATTTGAATTGAATTTGAAACGAAACGAAACGAAACGAAACGAAACGAAACGAAACGAAACGAAACGAAACGAAACGAAACGAAACGAAACGAAACGAAACGAAACGAAACGAAACGAAACGAAACGAAACGAAACGAAACGAAACGAAACGAAACGAAACGAAACGAAACGAAACGAAACGAAACGAAACGAAACGAAACGAAACGAAACGAAACGAAACGAAACGAAACGAAACGAAACGAAACGAAACGAAACGAAACGAAACGAAACGAAACGAAACGAAACGAAACGAAACGAAACGAAACGAAACGAAACGAAACGAAACGAAACGAAACGAAACGAAACGAAACGAAACGAAACGAAACGAAACGAAACGAAACGAAACGAAACGAAACGAAACGAAACGAAACGAAACGAAACGAAACGAAACGAAACGAAACGAAACGAAACGAAACGAAACGAAACGAAACGAAACGAAACGAAACGAAACGAAACGAAACGAAACGAAACGAAACGAAACGAAACGAAACGAAACGAAACGAAACGAAACGAAACGAAACGAAACGAAACGAAACGAAACGAAACGAAACGAAACGAAACGAAACGAAACGAAACGAAACGAAACGAAACGAAACGAAACGAAACGAAACGAAACGAAACGAAACGAAACGAAACGAAACGAAACGAAACGAAACGAAACGAAACGAAACGAAACGAAACGAAACCTATTGAAAAGCTTGCGCGTTTGTGAAAAAAAAACTCGCCCGCTGAAAACTTTATTCACGTGCGCGGCGTAAACCAGGAGAAATACACTAAAGTAATGTATTAGATAATTTGTAGACCTACAAAAATACTACCTAAAAGACGACTACAACATGCCTCTATCTCGTATGATTAACTCACAATAACAATGTTTAAATTTTCAATTTGGAAAATTTTGTTCTGCAGTAATTTGAAAACAATTTAATTCTAGTATATATTGTCTGTGGTAAGCCAGTTGTACAGAGTAAGATTAAGATTAGAACACCATGCATGATTGGCCTAAAACAGAATATTATTTGCGACACAATCTTTCAGTGCATTGCATGAATGCACTGCAGTAATTAAATCCGTATCGAGCATGACATTTGACACTTCTTTGCTAATTGGCATTGAGGTTGAATTGGATAATATGTTGCGCACTGACATTTTTTTGCCTAGTTTCACGGAAGAAAAATGCGATATTGCAAATGGCGGAATGTTTATAGTTTTTATTTTATTTGAGCAAAAGAATAGCATAGTAGAAGATATGTTTTATTTTATTAAGTCGTAACCGTAGAGCAGAGTTTATTTTAAGCGGCGGTAGCGGAATGGTAAAGGTAACGAACTTGCGATTGAGAGGTCGAAGGTTTGAATCCCGGCCATTATACTACCGACGTGAACCCACTGCGTTATAGCAGCACTTGTTAGCATTGACAACGCATATTCACGAACTCTAAGCCAATAATGATGATGCTTCGTATAATGTGTGAGAGTATTGTTTGGACGCAATATGTGCTTTAGCCTTTGTGATAAAGTAGACGAGTCATTGGCATTGGTTCGTACATATTACGTCACTCGCAAAGTAATATGGATCACACGTTTCTTAACATTGTAGACTGTCCGCTGCCATTTGGCCGTCCGTGAAATGAGTGGATTGAGATCGCATTATAAAATGCATTAGTATTATTTGTTTCCAAAAAATGCATATGATCATGAAAGGTGAAGGAATTTTAGTTGAAAACGCCGGACCTTGTCCTAACCCCGGACAAACGCTATGGAAAATAATTTTGAAAATAAAAATACAGTACTTTGGTGAGCGAGCCTTGCTCGATAAATTTATTAAAATAAAAAATATGCAATTAAAAATTAAAGATATGGTCGATGACTTTTTTGTATTTACAGCAAAAATGTACAAGTTATATCTATCTTAAATTACTAGCATGCTAGAACTATACATATCATGCCCGCGTGGAATGGTTCAAAGAATGCCGGCAGAGTCTCCGCGCTGAGTCTAAGATGATTCTTTATGCGAAAAAGGAGCCAGCCCTCTTGTCACCTGAAGAGGCAATTAACCGTGGTGCTAAAACGGATACAATTTTTTTTTGCACTTTGACTCCATGGCCCTAGGGTCTCAACTGCAAACGGCACAAATATATAACTCTCGATGACATGTGGTAATCAATTCCTGGTTTAAACATTTTATGGTCCGCCCGTTACCATTAGGCTATCACAGCTCTGCATTTCACAGCTCAAATATAAATTGCATTCAATTCTACATTTTAGCATTTTTTAATGCCCGAAAACAGGTGTAAAACTATTTTTTTTTTAAATGAAATCTAGCTAGATCTATTCCCCCACCAAACCCGTTTCCGAGATTCAGAATATATATATACAAGATTAACTCATTTAAATATTAAAGATAAAATAAATTTACCTTTTGCTAGCAGTCGACTTAAATATAATCTTATTGATGTACAAATATTTTTTTATACTTTCTTAACTTTCATAACTTGGATTATTCTAATCGTCAATTTTGCACGCTTTCGCCGATGCAATAAAATTATTTGATTTGCGATAAAAATACATTTGTATAATAAAAGTGATAATTCGTTTTGGTTATCGGGTGATGAGGTAAATATAAATGGACGATTTAAGAAAAGGACATTTGCGTTTTTATATATTGGATAAATATATGTGCAGCCATGACATGTTAATATAATATACAGCCAGATGAACAAATTTTTACCTTGTATTTTATACTTAATATAAGCAAAGTTCTCAAAAGATATCTGTCTGTATGTGATCGATTTTTAAAAATGTCTGGATTTTTATATGGTTTTTACTAAAAGTAATAATGTAATAAAGTATTAAATTAATAAAACAAAATTTGTAAATGTTATTAATAAATACGGAGATACAAAATATAATACCAATTTTGAAAAATTAAAATTGTTTATTTGACTTCCAACTTAAATTAATTTTGCCCCAAAGTCACATATTGGTTTGAAATTATCGGACTAATGTATTGTTATCAGGCTATACATAGGTAAACTTTCTAATAGAAAACAAGGTAAACATTTTTTTTTAATTTATTATCCAATATAATACATAATATATAAACGAATATAAACACACCTTTCGAAAACCACGCAGGGTTTATATTTGCTTATATAATTCAAATTAAATTTAGTTTAAAAAGTTAAAAATATTCGTTCATAACTGTAAAGAAATAATGCAATAGTTGCCCTACTTTAATCATTTTTTTCAATGATAATAAATATTTTATTACATAAAACTGTTCAAATTAACGAAGTCTGCATTTTAAAATATTCCGATCAATAATTACGTGTTACCGAAGATCTTTTTAGAGCGGTTATTAATCGATGAAAGGTACTTCGGCACAGATTGTAAGCAAAAGTTAAATATTTTTGTTATATAACTGCATTGATACAGAATCAGATGACTGGAAGACATAGTGAATGGCGACGGCGATCGCTTTTTGCATGTTTTCACTGTCATCGCTTTGATAAGAGTTCTCTTTTGGTATAATGTTACATAATAACGATTTCGTAATAAGGATTCAAGGATATTTTTAAAATACCACCTCATTTAAATAAATTATGTAACGCGTTGAAAAATGTATACTGCTCGCGACCTCATTTTCATTTAAGGCATGTGATTTTTTAAATTTATCTCCTTGTTTTTTTATCTTAGTATATTTGCTAAGTAACAAGCCATAAATTATTTTCACTTTAATAGATCTCTTCTAAAGCTTAATATCCACACTAATATTATATATAAATATTATCTTTAATATTTAAATGAGTAAATCTTGTATATATGTATATGTATATAAATATATTTTCCAAATCTCGGAAACGACTCCAACGATTTTCATGAAATTCGGCATTCGGGTTTTGGGGGAAAAACAATTCGATCTAGGTAGGTTTGATGTTAAAAAAAATCGTTTTATCCCTGTTTTAGGGCATAAAAAATACTAACATTTATATTGAATTGAATTTTGCCTTAAACTATCGAGTCAGCGTAGCTTATTCGGGGAACGGGCAGTCTCGAGAATTGTAAATACCTAGGATCGATCCTCAACTACATAATTATTTTTTCTTTTTTTTTTAAGTTTCTTTTTTTTATTTTGTAAAAAGTTACCGAGGAAGGCTCGGTCAACCAGGTACTATATAATTATACATCTTTTTGTTCAACTATCTGTTGAATGCCCTTAACGCGTCATAGTCTTATACACTTCCGGTGGCCCACATTGATGTTTACAATACATGATCGTTAATTGAAAAATAGGTCAATAATACAAAACAAATATTATAATAAACTAAACATTATATAATTATGCATATAATAAGTAAGAGTATTAAATAAAACATAATATATATAATATAAAATAAAACGACTGAGTTTTGGCGGGCTATTGTCAATATAAATAAGGGGTGGGTAGATGTAGGTAGTGAGTATAACAGTGCTTGTCTTAGCCGTAACGCTGTTAGAATAAAAATTGAGTGGACCAGGAGATATTATCTTTAATTTCATCGTCCCGAGATACTTCTGTAACATATCTTAGCACTGGATTGGTATACCTAATCCGAAGTAAGTAAATGCTTAGTGTGATCGGGCCCCATCAATCGCGACTTAGGCGAATGTTGTAAAAAATAAGGGACATAGTTTCAGCTTAAAGTCTATCACTGGTTTTGGTGTATATTTAATGACGTGTTACAATGAAAACAGAGGCCGTCTACACATTGACTGGTGGCGGATGCGATAGCGACGGAAATCGCTGTGCCCATCCACTGTTACGATCGACCCAAATACTTTAAGAATACTTATCAAATCAAATCAAATCAAAATAATCTTTATTCAAATAAGCTCTTTCAAGCACTTTTGAATCGTCAAGTATCAATATGATTAATGAAGCTACAAGTGGTTCGGAATGTTGCTCTTACCGAGAAGAACCAGAAAGAACCTCGGCGGTCAATCTTTTAAACATTTTAAATTTTACATTATTAAGCCGCAGTCTTGTATGAAGCTGAAAGGATTTTCTAATCTAGGCTTTTTTATCATCTAAATAATCTTCAATTTTGTAATATGCTTTACGTATAACAATATTTCTTATACTTAATTAAAATATTTCTGTAGACTGGTCTAGTAAGGATTGTAACAGACTACAGACTGCCATCATCATTCCATATCTTGACATTTACGCTTCTTTTAAATACTCAAAATCTTTACTTTAAGAACAATGAAAGAATCTGTATTAATTACACTCAGTTACCTATTTAATACTCTAAAACTATACAATACTACTCAATAAGTTTACAGCCTTACTTATAAAAAAATCTTTAATCGCTTACTTTTATATGTAATGTTTTATGTTTAATCACTGTTTTTTACGACAAAACGCCTACCTGACGTCACTGACGTTAGTTGTATTTTACGACACCCCGGTAAGAAAGAGGTTGGTCCATCTGCTCAGCCAGATTGGTCGGGTTAACTTAGCTTACGCGCCTTTTACGGCACCTCGGTAAGAAACGGTCTATTCTAGTTAGTCGAATACCAAACGGCATTACTAAATACGGCATAACTTTAAATAGATTAAATAACTAAGAATAGTATAAATCTATACTAATACTGTAAAGAGGAAAAATTTGTATGTATGTTTGTAATGTTTTCACACAAAAACTACTGGACCGATTAAAAATTCTTTCACCATTGAATAGATGCATGTTTATTGGGTAACATAGGCTTTATTACATTTTCAAAAAAAAAAATAGGGATCTATAATAAGCTGTAAAAATTAGTCAGTGCGCTGCGAAAAATGTATTAGTATTATAGAACGTATCAATATCTACAAAAAAGTTCGGAATACCATATATCCAACTACTATAGTTATGCCAAGATAACTACTATAAGTGGACTTTCCACTGTCATGAGATCGGTATGTACGCGGGTGAAACCGCGGGATATTATTAGTTAAATATAAAAATGTAGCAATACAAAGTCGTGTGATATCCGGCTGAATAGAATAGTACCACCCTCATTTCTTACCGAAGTGTCGTAAAAGGCGACTAAAGTAAGTCGACCCGGCGTGTGTTATCCGGCTGAGTAGAATAGATCAATCTCATTTCTTAACGAGGTGTCGTAAAAGGCAACTAAGGTAAGTTAACCCACCGTGTGGTATCCGGTTTAGGTTTAGTAGAATAGACCACCCTTTTTCTTACGGAGGTGTCGTAAAATACGACTGAGGTAAGTTGGAGTCATGCAGGCAGTCGTTAACGACTGCACTAACGCAGCAAAATCAAGTGACAGCATGCTTATAACATGTTGTGCCGACCCCGCTTAGAGTGGGATAAGGGCAGGAAGATGATGATGATAAAAATGTAGCAATACAGTGAATATTTTACACAAAAATATAGTGACAAAAGACAGCATTCCGACGTTGTAATGAAGCATTTATGTACACAGCTGTATAAGCATGTTTGACTCTAACAGTATGAAACTACGTGTCTACGGCCAAACTAAGAGCGTTAGATTAAACAAGAGCGAACGGAACGTGATTGAATGTGTACATATTTTGTACTTCCATAATAATCCATAACATAGCGTCGATCTGTAGGATGTTGTAATTGGTCTTAATTATAAATAATAAGATGTTTTGGTATCCAACTATACTCACTCGAAGGTCAACAAATGAGAGTTGATTGAATTATTCTACTTAAATACTCTTGCCCTTATCCCACTCTAAGTGAGGTCGGCACAATATATTATAAACTTGTCGTCACATGTTTTGGCTCCTTATTTTACGACCGGCCGTCAACTTACCTTAATCGCCTTACGGCATCTCGGTAAGAAATGAGAGTGGTCTATGGAACGCCGTGTGGTATCCGGCTGAATAGAATAGTACGACCCTCATTTCTAACCGAGGTGTCGTAAAAGGCGACTAAGGTAAGTTGACCCACCGTGTGGTATCCGGTTTAGCAGAAATGACCACCCTCTTTCTTACCGTGTTGTCGTAAATTACGACTGAGATAAGTTGACGTCAGGCAGGCGGCCGGTCGTAAAAACGCAGCCAAATCATGTGACAGCATGTTTATAACATGTTGTGCCGCCCCACTTAGAGTGGGATAAGGGCAGGAAGATGATGATGATGATGAGATGTTTTAGTACCCATCTATATTCATTTGAAGGTCAACAAACGCTACTTAATTGAATTATTCTACTTAAATCATTCTTGCCCTTATCCCACTCTAAATGGGTTGACACAACATATTATAAATTTAGTTAATGTATAGAACAGGCTATACTCACGGCTTATTCTATCGGGTTAGCCCGACTAGTTTATATATTATAACATTTTATAGAATACCATCGTGTAAAGAGCTCATGAATAAGTTTTCCGGATGGTTTCGAAACTAGTCGGGCTAACCCCAAAAGAATAAGACGTGAGTATAGCCGGTTCTATACATTAACTATGAATACTTTATAGAATTAGGCGTTACTTTGCGGATTCCTTTAATACAATAATAATGAGAATATTATTATGCTATAATCCGCGATAAACCATGAATACTACGAATAACACTCACGATAATTTAAATTTAAAAATAATTTATATATGTTGTCACATATTTTGACTACTTATTTTACTACCGGCCACCTGCCTAACGTCAACTTACCTTAATCGCCTTTTACGGCATCTCGATAAGAAATGAGAGTGGTCTATTCTATTGAACTGGACACTAAAGTCTACTAAGCTACTCAGCTACTACTGGCTACTAAGCTACTCAGTCCGGTATCATACGGTGAATCAACTCATTTTTGTCGCCTTTTACAACATTCGGTAAGAAATAAGGGTGGTCTATTCTATACAGGCGGATAGCACACGGTTTTACTTGCCGTGAATATGTAATAAATAAAAATACTTGCGCATTTCTAATATTAGTATAGATCTAAAAGGGAATTCAATATAAACGTTTCTTAGAGCCGCATTTCTCGACCCGTCTTAAGTAATGGTTTATTACATAAAGAGTGTTTTTAAGTGTTATTGCAGTGTGGTGCGGTTGTTATTTTGCATGCAATTACGGACGCAATATCCGCCTGCTCTACATAACTATATTTCGTCTATACGGATGATTCAACTATACAGAAGAATTGACGATTCAAAAGCACTTGTTTACAAGTTTATTTGAATAAAAAAATTGGAATTTGAATTTGAATTCACAGCTCCCCGAACTCTATGTATACAATGTTGATACTCGAAGATGTTTTTCTAAACTCCAACGATGTTGATATTTTCTTTGAGTCTAGAAAAGAGTCTAGTCTGAGAAAAGAGGGTATCTTTAATATTTAAATGAGTTAATCTTGTAGTTATATGTATAAATATATTTTCTGGATCTCGGAGACGACTCCAACGATTTTCCTGAAATTCAGGGAAATGTAGGGGGTTTTGGGGAAGAAAAATCGATCTAGATAAGTTTAATTTAAAAAAATGTCGTTTTATCCCTGTTTTCGTGCACTAAAAAAAATTAAACATTTACGTTGAATACAAAAACATTTTTTCGCTGTCAAATGTAAAGTCATAGTAGCTCATTTGGGAACGGGTGGTCTAGAGAGGTGAAAACCTAGGTTCCTATCTAGGTTCGAGCCCCACCTGTCCAACTAATTTTCAATTTTTCCCAATTTTTATTTTTATCATTTTTTTATATCTTTTAATAAATTACCGACCAAGGCTCGGTCACTCAGGTACTATTATAGATAGGCAAAATTAATTTCTTGGTCCCCTGAAAGTTGGTTACCTATAGGTACTTAAAGGTCGCGGGGAGCCGCTGGATCCAAACGGCACAAAATCGTGGATTGTGGCGATCCCTTAAGGAGACCTATGTTCAGCAGTGGACGTCCACCGGTTGAGAAAGAAGAAGAAGGTACTTATGGACAAAATTTAATACTATCCCATCCTGCTTCCTTCTATTGTTATATATATGAAAGTGAGTACGGATGTATATTTGTTACTCTTTTACGGCGAATCCGCTGAACCAATAGCGATGAAATATAGGACAATTATTCCTTATACACCAGAATAACATATAGGCTGTAGAAATCTTGTTAATTCTACAGGTATAGGATGCAAAAGCGCCATCTATTATCAACCTATCACACGACTGATCTAATCTAGACTGAAACAGCTCTTATATTCTTTTCAATACATTTATCTCTTTATATTTAAATGAGTTCATCTTGTATATATATATATTTTCTGAATCTCGGAAACGGCTCCAACGATTTTCCTGAAATTCAGCATGTAGGGGGTTTTAGGGGAGAAAAATCGATCTAGCTAGGTTTTATGTAAAAAAAATTCGTTTTATCCCTGTTTTTGGGCATTAAAAAACACTAATATTTATATTGAATTGAATTTTCGACATTAACTGTCAAGTCAACGTGGCTTATTCGGGGAACTGGCAGCCTCGAGAAACGTAAATGCCTAGGTTCGATCCCCAACTAAATTATTATTTTTTCTTTTTTTTAAGTTTTTTTTTGTGAAAAAAAATTACCGAGCAAGGCTCGGTCACCCAGATATTATAAGTTAATTAGTAATAGGCTTTCTTAACAAAAAAAGTTATTGAACAAAAGCAAGCATTGGACGCTTTACGCCTTTATAGCCTTGAGAGACCATCTCGAAAGTGTGCATTTCTTTGGACCGTGTAATAGTTGTTACGTAAGAATCTTGTCGAAGCTCATTGCTGCTAAATGTGATTTCAATGTACGACTTTAGCTTTTATCTTTAATATTGAAATGAGTTTATCTTGTATGTATTTATATATATTTTCGGCATCTCGGCAACGGGTCCAACGATTTTCCTGAAATTCAGCACGTGGGGAGTTTTGGGGGAGAAACATCGATCTTGCTAGGTTTTATTTAAAAAAGAATCTTTTTAACTCTATTTTTTGCCATAAAACACTAATTTTGCCGTAAACTATTTTTGACGACGTCAGTTCGTGACCACGTTGGATGAAACTATGCCGAAACGTCGAACCTTAAACAAAGGTCATCATCTGCCTGCCCTTATTCTACTCTAAGTGGGGTCGGCACAACATGTTATAAACATGCTGTGGCTACGTTTTTACGACCGGTCGCCTGCCTGACGTCAACTTACCTTAGTCGCCACTTACGACACCTCGGTAAGAAATGAGGTTGGTCTATTCTACTCAGCTGGATACCACACGGCGGGTCGACTTACCTTAGTTGCCTTTTACGACACCTCGGTTAGAAATGAGGGTGGATGAGGGTGGTACTATTCGGTATGGTATGAGATACCACACGGCGGAACCTTATACAAAGGTAATTCTATCATATATCGATAGATTCGATTTTATTCGATATGAGTTAATGGTTTTATATATATATATATATATATATATATATATATATATATATATATATATATATATATATATATATATATATATATATATATATATATATAAAACCATTTACTCATTTTTTTTAAATTATAATTTATACGGCTTCATTGCAAAATAAAATAAAAAAGATAAAGATGCATTTGTAAACCCTTTGTAAATATATTACTACTAAAAGCCGTTGGTTAAATATAGGTCAAGACCCTGTAAGGCAGTGTTTCCCAACGTGGGGCCCACGACCCACAGGGGGGCAATTTAATGGTTAAGGGGGGCAACCCGACACGAGTTTAAGCCCTTCGCTCTGGGCCAATTAAGTGCAAGGCTAGATTTCGGTGCCAAATTTAACAAAAAAAAAGCAAGTTCTTTTTCCTAAAACCTAAATTATTTATGTTCTTTAAGTGGTCAATTCAATTTTTAATATTAATATTATTAATATAACATATATATTATAATATTAATATTTATGCATGCATAGGGGGCAAAATAATTTTTAACGTGGGGCATGGACCAAAAAAGATTGGGAAACACTGCTGTAAGGTATATGATAGGTCAAAAAACAGCAAATACAATAAGATCAAGTATTAAAAATAAATACAAGGTAGACGTGTAAAAGCCTACGTGTGATATGGACGCGTAGCCTAGATTTTGCTTTAAAAATACTAGCACGACACGATCTGGCCGTGTCTATGACAAATGACACCGATTTGGTATTTCGTCACCATTTCACCACTAAACATGTTGTTACATGTGTTGTTTAGGTTTGCATGAGTGAATTACAAACAACATTCTAGTTGCAATATATTGCGATAATTTCTTTCACGATTTCAGTGTGCAAGTCGAGATAAATATTTACATTTTTATTCATATAAATATATTATAGAATTAGGCGTTACTTTGCGGAGGTCCATAATACAAAAGTAATGAGAATATTATTTTGCTATAATTCGCGATAAAAGGAAATATATGTAATGCTAAATGTTGAGTGTACTATGCGTTTTCATACCTGATACATGCAGAATTTGTAAGAACTCATGCACTAACCGACACCGATGACAACAATACACAAGCACTGCACACATTCACCACCACAATCTCAGCAATTGTTTCGCCCCGTAACCGAAGCATCGTCAGGAAATAGACTCCACGACAAAATCGCAAAGCTTTGCGATTATAATATTCTCATTACTTTCATTTAAATATTTTCAAGCCCAGCGGGAGCACCGTGCAATTCTTTCGAGAAGGTCACGAGTTCGAACCCGGGCAGACCAATGAGTTTTTCTGTTAAAACTTATGTGTCTAATTGATAATTGCAATTTATACGCTTTTCGGTGAAGGAAAACATCGTGAGGAAACTTGCATATCTCTAGAGAATTCTGGAGATGTTTAACCTGCTAATCCACATTGGAGCAGCGTGGTAGGTCTTAGCTCCAAGTCTTCTCTCCAAAAACGGAGAGAATAGGCCTATTCCCAACAGTGGGAGAGTAATACCGCTACTTTTTTTTACCTTATCCGGCTGAGAAAAACAGAGGATGTTCATTTGCTACCGAGGTATCGCAAAAGGCGACTAAGGTAAGTTGACTCGCTGAGTGGTATCCGGCTGAGTAGAATAGACAACCCTCATTTCTTACCGTGGTGTCGTAAAAGGCGACTAAGGTAAGTTGACTTCAGGCAGGCGGCCGGCTGTAAAATACGTAGCCAAATCATGTGACATGTTTATAGCATATTATACGTATAAAGATAAACGCTCTAAAAGAGTCAGCGTTCACTTAAAATAAATATGTTAATAAGTCTGTGTTACAAAAAAAAACAGTATTAAAAACGCTTTATGAGTTTTTAATAAGACCAAAACAGAAACAGAACAACTTATTAATTTATTGACGGATCTTTTAGCGATATGTTTTTTATTAATTCAAAATGAATAATTCATATTTCTTTGAAACTTGTTCTTTAAAATGACTTCACTGTGGTTTTTTTATTATTAACTTAAGAGAAGACTGTATCATCTACGAGTATGTGTATAAAATGACTGTTTGTCTTCAAACGCCTTATAGACTACGAAACGGCTATATCGATTTGAATGACATTTTTAAATAATCTTATGTTTAGAAAGTAAGTAAAGTAAGTACCTGTTACTATCCCACTGCTGGGCATAGGCCTCTTGTCTCCGTTTTTGGAGAGAAGGATTGGAGCTAAGACCTACCACGCTGCTCCAATGCGGATTGGTAGGTTACACATAGCTCCAGAATTCTCTAGAGATATGCAGGTTTCCTCACGATGTTTTCCTTCACCGAAAAGCGTGTGATAAATTGCAATTATTAATTAGACACATAAGTTCTACTAGAAAACTCATTGGTGTCTGCCCGGGGTTTGAACCCTAGACCTCCTCGAAAGAGGCGCACGGTGTTACCACTGGGCTACCACAGCTGATATTATGTTTACCCAAGGACAAAAGTAATGATAAAATAATTTTGCTATAATTTGCGTTGAAGTAAAATAGACAATATTCGCATGCTAAAATAAATATTTATGACGTATATAATTTATTTATTTATAAATAAATAAATTATATACGTCATTATTTATTTATTTATAAATAAATAAATAATGATTTTATCATTTTCATAAATTTTTATCCAAGGTCTTTCTGTTCAAAACAAAATACTTTATACATTAAAAGAGTTTACATAGAACTATTTTAACAAAGAAATAAAATGAACAATTTAACATACTATAGAATTAATTCAGTATTAGCCGTGTGGTATCCGGCCGAGTAGAAAAGACCACCCTCATTTCTTACCGAGGTGTCCTAAAAGGCGACTAAGGTAAGTTGACCCACCGTGTGGTTTCCGGTTTACTAGATTAGACCACCCTCTTTCTTACCCAGGTGTCGTAAAATACGACTAAGGTAAGTTGACGTCAGGCAGGCGGCCAGTCGTAAAAACGCTTATTTATATTATAACATATTTTGCCGACCCCACTTAGAGTGGGATAAGGGCAGGAGGATGATGAGAATTAATTTAATATTGATAATGAAAAAAGGTATTACTTATTAAAATGTTGGAAATGCGTTTACACAAAAACTAATAACCTACTTACTGAAAAATAAATTGATGCAAGGTATAACAATAGTTTTTTTTTATATTGTAAAATACTTGAATAGTTGATTAAATTATTTTTTCCCCTATAAAAAGTTCCGCCGTGTGGTAGCCGGCTTAATAGAATAGACCACCGTCATTTCTTACCGAGGTGTCTTAAAACGCGACTAAGATAAAATAGATAAAATATTTTATTTTACCTTTTTATTCTTAAGTTCAAGTATTGTTATTATTTTTGTTAGTTATCTTTTTAATAGGTAACCACTATTTGCATATGTAATTGTTTAACGTTGTTTATTAATTTTGAAAATAAAATACCGTATTAGAAATAACACTAGTATTTGCTAAGTATTTATTATGTATGTGCTGTTGGCTTTACCTTATAAAAAAAAATGATAAGTTAACATCAGGGAGGCGGAATCAGTCGTAAATTATGAGCCAAATTATGTGACAACCTGTTTATAATATGTTGTGCCGATCCCACTTATAGTGGGATAAGGGCAAGACGATACATAAAAATCATTTAATTACATATTTTCATAAAATATTACATATAAGTATCAATTTATAACAAGAAACTATTCATGTCATTATACACAGATAATAAATTTATTATATATCGAAGTAAAGTCTGTTGCAGCCTCATCTGTACTAGTAGATATAAAATCCCATTGCGACAAACATTTTTACAGTTGCCATGCAACAAGAAATTCTGCAAGGAAACCGCTGAGGTTGTTTGCGAAACAGGCGAGCGCGGCGAAGGTGAAGGTATAGCTCCGCGCCAGTCGCTCGTCCGAGAGAGAGGTAGGCACACGACGCTTGCGCGTACTCTTAGTTCGGTACACTCGCCGCGCGCGCACGATCACCTCAAATTATACCGTACCCATTTCATTTCACATAAATTTTCTAGTGACATAATTCAAGTTCAGACTAGTGTTATTTGTGCACGACTTTCCCTGTGTGTGTAAAAATCTCGTCATTTGACACACATGACGTGTAACGGTGTGTAGATCCATTGACTAGCTAAATTCTGTGTTGTGGTGTATATTGGAACATTGTGCCGGAATTTTTAACGGACTTACCTTAGCGGAGGTAAGTGCGGATGTTTACAGTTATGCTTTATTGTATAACTTGAGAGAAAGCACTCTTATACGGGTTATAAGAAATTCATTATCGCATAATGACGCTAATGTTGCATTACTGTTACATTGACTGCTTTTTTTTATTAAAATTTCTTAACTTCTCTCATTGAGAAAGTTCATAATGGACCATATTTGCCATGATGAAAGTTCGAACGATAAACGTTTCAAAAAATGCATGTTAAAACGAGTTTCACAAAGTCATCGCTTTAACTTAAAGTAACGTTTATGTTAAATCATATTCATAGTTTTGAATATTCATAGATTATGTTTGAAAAATTTCTAAGTCTAATGAAAATGGTCGGAGAAAACGGTTTAGGAACGGGTTTGTGTCCAGAATAAACAATGCAACGGGTGAAAAGGTCCCTGACTCATCTCGCAACGTGCGCGTGTCCTGAGGCTTTTGTTCGGAATATATTTACCTTTTAAATAAGTTGAACCTCATTTTGTAAGCGAACGGACGAGCGTATTTTATTCAATCGAAACTCAATGACTGTTTTTATTGGAAATGTTTTATATTTTTAAATTTGTCTCTTTAAGTTTGTAAAACCTGATTTTTAAATGCTAATTTATTCATTAAAACCAAACGGATATGAGAGTGTAGATGTTTAATTAGTTTAAGGTTGAAAGAGCAATTTAGCATCTTTTTTACTGTTAAGTTTTTTACATGAATAATAAGTTAAATCGCCCTGAATGTTTATGTGTATCCTTTAAAATTTGTCTGAAAATTCTTATAATTATGATTATTTATAAGGAAGACTTTTTGTTTTTCAAGGAAAAATATAATATTTCGTCATCGTGCTGCAACGTCGTTGTAACCACAATATTCTAATGATAATTATTATGAAAATGATTACTTGTGAGATCTATTTGATAATAAACCGCATAAGTTGTTTTGACTTGTAAGATGTACGACTACCTATATAAGTATATTATATTTTCTAACTTTATCCTTTACACTAACTACGGCTATAAATTGAAGTTATTCAGCGAATTTATTTTATGTATTATATAGACCAGAATTTCGGGTAATGAAATTGACGGATGAAAGAAGAGTACATGTAAATGAGATGAGAATGATAAGGTATAATATCTGTTTGTTAATGATTGAATAAAATACGATTTTTGTATAAAAGGGGACGTCTGAAAGTTGCGCTAACAGAAAAGACGGAAGTGAAAGATTAAAATGGTATAGACATATAATAAGTGATGGATAAGTGACTAGAGGGAAGCCGAAAAGAGATTTGATGGTTTGAGATAGATAGAGTGAGAGATAGGTTGGATTGTGTGAAATATGACAGGCTTAAAAAAGGAGTAGCGCCAGAGTTGACGAATCATAGGAGAGAATGGAAGGGAAAAACATGTTGTACCGACCCCACTTAGACTGGGATAAGGTTTGGAGAATGATGATTATTTTACCCATATGCATTACCATCAAAACGTCATTTAATGTAACGTAAATATTTTATGTACATACATGGGGGTAAATTAAATTTCCGTAAAAGAAATATGAGGTATAACTTTTATTTAAGTCAAATACTACCTGTATTAGTCTAAATTTATTTAGTAATTTTAAAATCAATTAGACTATGAGAAAACAATAGACTCCAAGCGTATAAAAATTAATAATGAAAATATCGGTCACCCATCTATTTACTGTTAAATCGTTGTTTACACAACGCAATCGTCTGGAATTCGGTGTCGAAACTAGGCCACACTACGTCCTATTATTTTCTTCACAATTGTATTTCAGAGAAACTACAAGATTAAATTATATAAAAAAATACGTGGACAAAATCGTGAGAACTAATAACGCTTTTGAAATCTTACACGATTAAAGTAAACTATAATTCCCAGAGATATTTCAATTTATGTCAACGGTTACATTGTTGTATCGTATGTCATTACAAAGAATATCCTTTTATGCTTAGATTCAGAAACAACACTTATATTGAATTTTAATATTTTGCTCCTAGGCTGCAATAGTGGCACAACTCAAAAAATACCTCCACTCTTATTTCTTACCGAGGTGTTGTAAAAGGCGACTAAGGTATGTTAACCCGTTGTCTGGTATCCGGTTGAGTAGAATAGACCACCCTAATTTATTACCGAGGTGTCGCAAAAGGCGAATAAGGAAAGTTGACCCACCGTGTGGTATCCGGTTGAGTGGAATAGACCACCCTCTTTCTTATCGAGGTGTTGTAAAATACGACATAGGTAATTTGACGTCAGGCAGGCGGCCGGTCGTTTAAATGCAGCAAAATCATGTGACAGCATGTTTATAACATGTTGTGCCGACCCCACTTAGAGTGGGATAAGGGCAGGATATTTTTTTAAATTTGAATTAAGAATAGGTGTAAATATTAAAATACACATTCTTTTCAGTAGCAATACCGGCAGAACTCATAATTCAATATAAGGCCCTTTGTTTAAGCAAACTAAAGCATTTATATGCTTTTTTCCTAGCAATGGAAACTTTAAATCCATTTATCTCAAAATTTTATTTTTTGAGTAAGTTTGAGTTACTATTGCAGCCAATTAGCGATTTAACTTTAGGAATGTGAGAATGCAATATTGATTTGACTAAAATGTACGTAAAAATATAATGGCCGTTAAAACATTTTTCTATTATAATACCTATAAGAAATATTTTAAAATAATTGGTAGCGATTACGCTTAATAATATAAAAAATGTTAGCTTCTTTTGTTTGTCTGATAAGGAAATAATAATGCTTAAATGCAAATAGCATTATTAAGTATTTACTTTTATTGATTTCCGAAATCAACAAACAGCCTTGTTATAATTTTTTTTATATGTAGCGCGTTATACTAGCGCGCTAGACGTATGCTGTCGCGGACTTTTATTTAGAACTTTTAGAGGGGAACAATTTTGTAATCCATGATTTCTGAATAACTATTACCGTTTACTCAGCGCACGCAATCCTTAGCTATAGCCTTCCTCAATAAATAGATTATCTTACACTGAAAGAATTTTTTAAATCGGTCCAGTACTTCCTGAGATGCGCGCGTTCAAACAATCAAACAAACAAACTCTTCAGCTTTATATTAGTATGGATTTCAAGTTGAATAAAAGCTTTTAATAATAAAATCTCGGTGACCTGTAATTTTTTACAAAATAAAAAAAAGGAAACTTCAAAAAAAAGAAAAAAATAATAGGGTAGGTGGGGATCGATCCTAGCTATTTTCATGTCTCGCAAACATCCGTTTCCCAAGTAAGATACGCTGACTTGACAGTTAATGGTAAACATTCAATTCAATATAAATATTAAAAAAATTTAATGCCCAAAACAGGGATAAAACGATTTTTTTATCCCAAAACCCCCTACATGCTGAATTCCAGGAAAATCGTTGGGGCCCTTTTTCGAGATTTCGAAATATATATATACAGTACATTAACTCATTTAAATCATCATCTTCCTGCCCTTATCCCACTCTAAGTGGGGTCGGCACAACATGTTATAAACATGCTGTCTCATGATTTGGCTGCGTTTTTACGACCGGCCGCCTGCCTGACGTCAACTTACCTCTGTCGTATTTGACGACACCTCGGTAAGAAGAGGGTGGTCTATTCTACTACACCGGATACCACACGGTGGGTCAACTTACCTTAGTCGCCTCTTACGACACCTCGGTAAGAAATGAGGTTGGTCTATTCTACTCAGCTTGATACCACACGGCGGGTCGACTTACCTTAGTCGCCTCTTACGACACCTCGGTAAGAAATGAGGTTGGTCTATTCTACTCAGCTTGATACCACACGGCGGGTCGACTTACCTTAGTCGCCTTTTACGACACCTCGGTAAGAAATGAGGGTGGTACTATTCTATTCAGCCGGATACCACAGCCGGTTCCATAGACCATTAACTCATTTAAATATTAAAGATATTACGGTTTAATGTAAATTGACTGAAATATTCGAACATATTCGTGATAGATTGATTTACACGCAGGTCAAGTCGCGGGCATAGCTTGTTATGTAATAAAACTACAGATTGGCCAATCGAATACGTTTTAATAAGTGAGTGGTCATAATCGAAAATAAACATTAAAACTCTTTACACTTACATTAATGCTAATATACGACCCATGACCTATACGTAACGTTGTGGGTCGAATACTTTGTTGCAAATGAATGTATTTAAAATGAATGTTAACTTTTACATTGAATTGTGATTAGTGATGCTGAAATTTAATGAACCTTTCTAAATAATTTATCTAACAAATCAAACTTTTATATTATCTTTATCTTTAATATTTAAATAAGATAATCTTGTATGGATATATTATTTCGAAATTCAGCATGTAGGGGGTTTTGGGAAACAAAAATCGATCTAGCTAGGTTTTACGTAAAAACATCGTTTTATTCCTGTTTTTGGGTATTAAAGAATACTAAAATTTATATTGAATAGTCAGCGTAGCTTATTCGGGGAATGGACAGTCTCGACAAATGTAAATACCTAGGATGGATTCCAACTACTTAATTATTTTTTCTTTTTTTTAAGTTTATTTTTTTTTATTTTGTAAAAAATTACTGAGCAAAGGGTCTGTCAACCAGGTACTAATGATTTAAAAGAGAAAGAGTATTTTGTCATGGAGCGTATCCTCCTGATAATGTTTCGGTTACGAAAATATATAAAATCGTAAATATCGAGATTGTCGTAGTGAATGTGTATAATGCTTGTGTGGTATTGTAGGCGGTGGTGTTTTGTGAAACGTCTGGTGACTGCTCCTGCATGTATAAAGTACGTGAACGTTGTCTGCTTCCTACACAGAGCATTACATAGATTTTCTTAACAAATGCGGAAATATTTCTATTATAACATAGCAAATATTTCTATCATAACCTCTGTAGAGCGAGAAGTGATTTTTTATTAAAATAACTTGTCTATGTAAGACACTAAAACACCCGTGGCCAATAGAATATGACCTTTTAAAAAAATATATTGGCTGCAGTGGTTCACAACCTTATCTCCATCTTATATTTTATAATATCTTCTACTGAAAGTCCTATCAAAATCGGATTAGCCATTCCATAAAATGTACTATTAACCTTAACCTTTCTCGGTTGTTCTAATTTTAGTAAAAGATATATAACAATCCGTTCTGTAGATTTTTAAAAAAACGATCACATACATACAGACAACTTTGGTTTTTGTTATATAGATACATAAGTATGAATCGCGAGAGATAAAAATCTAATATTTTAACTGTACTTTTTGATGGATTTTTACACAATACCGTACTAAACCGTTTGAAAAATAGCTTGGTTTTATTAAACCATAAAAACCAAGCTATTTCTACGTATCACCATCGTATTTAACCGATTTTCTCGACGTCTCGGTAAGTTGAATTCGCCGTGGTCACGAGAAAACAGTTAAAATAAAACAGTAATTACAGTTTTTCAAAATAAGAACTATAATTATGCAAAAAACCACCAAGCTGTGATAGCTAGCGGTAATACTGAGTTCCTCTTCCGAGGAGGTCACGAGGTCTAACCCCGGGCAAGCACTAATGAGTTTATCTATTAATATATCTTATTAATGATTGCAAGTTATCACACGCTTTTTTTTAGTCAACTATAATATCGTCAGAAAACCTGCATATCTCTAGAGAATTCTAGGGATATGTTTACCTCACCAATCCGCATTGTAGCAGTGTGGAAGGTCTTAGCTCTAACTCTTTTATCCAAAAACGGACAGAGGGACCAGCAGTGAGATTGTAACAGGCCATTACGTTACTTTTTTATGTAAGAAAAAGTAACCAAAGCTTATGGTGGTAGGTACTGAGAAAATGGGAATAACCTTTTTCACATACATTATGTTACTAAGAGGAAAACATAACGCTAGTCACGTATTTCTCGTCACGACGACAAAAGAATTATCTAGCTATTAAACATAAAAAAACAACTTTATATTTATAAAACTCGTTGTTTTGTTTGCAACCGGTATAAATATATTTAATTATTTATTTTCTTTGTAAATAATTTCCCTCTAAACTGTTTTCTATAATAAAATATATATAAATTTTACTAAAAAGTCCTTTCTTGATATATATTTAAAATACACTTCCGTATGCTTCCTCAACCTCCTGCCCTTGTCCCACTCTAAATGGGTTCCGCACAACATGTTTTCACATGGTTTGGCTACGTATTTAACCACTCGCCAGCCTCACGTCAGCTTACCTTAGTCGTATTTTAAGACACCTTGGTAAGAAACAGGGTGGATTATTCTACTCAACTGGATACCTCACTGTGGGTCAACTTAACTTAGATGCCTTTTACGACACCTCGTTAAGAAATTATGGTGGTCTATTCTACTCAGCCGGATACCACATGAAGGACACTTCCGCATGTTTGTGACTCCATAACTCAAAAATTAGTATTAAATTAAATTTAATTTTCAAAAAGTATTTATGGCACCAGAAACGTTACTCGTCACAAAACATAATGTTCAACCGCAAATGTGTTATCAAAATATTAATTGACTTTAATTACTATAAATGGTAAATACAAAAGAAGAATGCCATCTTTCAAATTCAAAAGAAAACCGCAAATATAAAATTTATATAACAGTTAGAATAAAAGGTTTTTAATCGCGTCTATCATAAAATTGTAACTTAATGAATATTTTACACTTGTTAAATAAGAGATAAACAAATCAGTCTTAAATTATTTATTTATTTCTTTCCTTATTCTATATCCATATATTTAAAAAAGAGAAACAAAAAGGATAAATATCACATGTACAAATGCGGACTTATCCCTAAAAGGGATATCTTACAGTTAACCTTTGAGTAACAGAAGAAAAACTACAAGGAAGTGAAATACGGGTAATAAAGAAAGAAAAAGTAAAATAACAAAAAAAAATATAGAATTAATATTTGCACACTTTACACAAAAGATTAAAAAGAGATGCAATATAAATAATAGTCACTATTTAAATTTATATAAATTACATAAAAAGTACTAGTCGTGTATCCGGCTGAGTAGAATAGACCCCACCCTCATTTCTTAGCGAGGTGTTGTAAAAGGCGACTATGGTAAGTCGACCCGTCGTTTGGTATCCGGATGAGTAGAATAGACCACCCTCATTTTTTACAAGGCGACTAAGGTAAGTTTACCCACCGTGTGGTATCCGGTACAGTAGAATAGATCACCCTCTTACTTACCTAGGTGTCGTAAAATACGACTAAGGTAAGTCAAATGAAATCAAGGAAATCAGGTGAAATTAGGCAAACGGCCGGTCCTAAAATACGTAGCCTAATCATGTGACATGTTTCTGACATGTTGTGCCAACCCCACTTAGAGAGAGATAAGAGCAGGAGGATGATGAGAAAGTCTATTTACAGCATTAGTTTATTTATAGCAGCATTAAAAAATCTAAAATAAAAAAAAGCAGGATTGCACTTCATGCAAAGCATACGTTATAATGAGCTCTTAACTTGTTTAATATATGTTAAAGTTCTAGTTAGAAATAAAGCCGTCTCCTTCCTGGGTATTGTTTGTAGAGTTCAAAATTCTATATGTATGTTTATAAGTATAACTGCGGAACATTGTCGCTGACTGTGGGTCTCATAAGTCAGCTTAGAGTCGTTTAGCGATAGATTAAGCTAAGCTTGGAACATCTACTCGTACACATTTTCGTGATCCTTAATACCTTAGACTAACAATATACTGTCTAGACTAATAACATACTGCCTACATATTTAGAACTAGCTCTTGAGATGACCTGCTATGTGAAATATTGACTCAACAATAATTGTTTCTAGGTTCTTACTTTCCTAGTCTTGACCACCATCTGAAGAAACTCTAGCTTATTTGTTGTATCAAGGGCAGGATATAGAAGCCATGTTGCTTGAGACGGCATTGATTGTGAGGACTTTCCTTACTCTGTAATCCTAACTACCGAGAGCTTAAGTCCTTTCGCCGCTCCCTATGGATGCCATTTTTTTATGTTTTATGTTTTTTGGTATCTGGCTCAGTAGAATATATTACCCTAACTTCTTACCAAAGTGTCGTAAAAGGCGACTAAGTTAAGCTTAAATAGCAGAAGAATGATGATGAAAACCCTAAATTTTTTTTTTTGTAAAATGCGATCAAATCTAGGTCATTATTTATAAAAAAATTTGAACTCGCAAGATATGGAAATCATCAGCTATAGAAACTTGGCCTTTTACTGTCATTTTTTTGTAAAATGCGACATAAGGTAGGTCATTTTATAAAATTCTGAACCCGCAAGATGTGTAAATTATCAGCAATGGTAAAGAAACGTTCTTTTATAACTTGGCCCTTCACTGTCATAACAAAGTGAAAACTTGTTTTGGGCTTCAAACAGTACTATAGTTTAATTAGAACACCGTGACTCACACCAGATGGTAAAAGCGGCTGTGGTACAACAGGTTATATAAATGCAAGCATTGGCGTGCACTTTATAGACATTAAATTACATTATTTACTTTAAAACGTCGCGTAAGTTATACGCTATTTAGTCAAACACTTTTGAAGGCGGTGATTATATAAATTACAATCTGTGCCAGCGTGGAAGTGTATAACAAAGTTTTCCCCTCGTAAATCTTAACTTGCGGAAATTTTAGGGTAAAAAGTATGAAATATGTTGCTTCAAAACCTCCTCTATCTTGCACTGAATGTCACATGAATATCAGTTTAGCCGCTCCGGAGATAAGCCCGGAAAAACCGAGACCGAACAATTTGTAAGAAACTAATTTACTATGTACTATTAAGCTTATTCCTCAAGAATTGCATCGTGTTTTATTTAAAACCGTACAAAAACCACTTGCGTAGATTTTGAGAAAATTGATCACATACAGACAGGCAGCATTTAAGGCCTTGTTTTTATATTCATATTATTCATAGCTCAGTAGTGCACACAGCCTCTTTCCAACTTTTCTCTGTTCCCTAAAGAAAATCTTTTTTTTTATCCTATATGTCCTGGGTCTCCGATCTGGATATCCTATATCCTGTATGTGTAATTCACCGAAATTTGGCAAAATGATACTCAATATGAGTATGTGCACACTTGTGTGCTCGCATTCACACAAGCAATCACGCCTTACATTCAATAATTTATTAAAAACCTGTCACAATCTCTCTAATAAGAGTCTTTAGGTATGTATACTAGAGACATAGAAATACCTCTGAGTTTTCTTATGTTCCATGTGAATATATATATATTTAGAAGCTTAACACATAATAATATTTTCAATCCGTGAAAGGAATTAGTTCTCTACATCACAACATTATAATCAAATCAGTAAACTCGTTCACCGTACCATATATAGTTTTTAAACACGATAGAATGTAGAAATTCCTCTTCCCGCATATCTACATACATTATCTTGGGCTTATCGCTTTTTACACATTGTAATAACAAAGGGAGCAAGCATTTAAGTTAAACATTGTGCTCCGAAAAATTTGATAACGACAATGTCACAGTTTAATTTTATTATGGCTCAGCCTCACTATTTAAGATGGAATTTTCAATGGAGATTTCGCCAGCAAAGACGAGGTCCTAGTTTTCTAACGTACCTCGAACGTGACTTCTCGCCATACTCCCGACGCCATTATGAGTAATCAGTCATACTCTTAGCCCTCCACTACATGTCGCCCTAAGCCATGGTCCGACACAGGAGGCACCCTTTGGATGATGTTACCCGATGCTAGTAGAGCTTCTGCTCTCGAATCTCAGAATTTAGCAACCTCAATTATGCTTCTGCGCTCGCCCGTCTCGCCCGATGACGCTGTAAAAGTCGTTAGGGGCGCCGTTAACATCAAATAAGGTAAGTGCACTAGTAATTGACCATGCACTAGTTGTTGACCGTTTTGTTTGTTTGTGTTTGGTTTGTTCTAGCTTATAAAAAATGCCCAAAACCTCAGAACTGTAGCCCATTGTTTAATATTTTAAATTTAATATTATTAATATTTTTATTAGCTACAACAAACAAAACGCTTATTATTTAAAATTTCATACAAAACGGTGGACTACTAGGGTATGGTCAATTACTAGTGCACTAACCATAATAAGTTCGAAAAAATAGTTGGAGATTTGAACTTCTCGAATGGCTTCTCTTTGTTTCAACTCATCCACCTTAATCTTGATGGATTGACTAATACACCCAAGGGTGGTTTTCACCTAGGGTGGTGTTGCGTATGTTTTTATTAATATAAATAAATGTCTTTCTAATTATCTTGATCGAGAGACACAGACTTGTACCGTTATATTAAACATAGTTTTACAAAAGCCTTTGTTATATTTATAGAGTTTAATAAAACGTGATAGAAATAGATTGTACTAAAAGCTTATAAAAATAAATTGATACGTGTTTCTGTTTAACAATGAATACAATAGCAAATATATTTATATAAGAAAAACATGTTATTATGTGAGACAGAAAAAAAAATAGTTTTCAGTGTAGACTTGATATCATACGATACTTTAGTGGTACATTAGTAGAATTCAAAAATAGGGCATAAAATATGAGACTAAATTAGATGTAATATGAGACAAAAGAAACACAAACTTAACAGTAAGAAACAGAAGAACTGAATGAACTGAACTGAATCCGACTGAGTAGAATGGACCACCCACATTTCATACCAAAGTTTTGTAAAAGACGACTAAGGTAAATTTGACTCTATGATTTAAACATCCACCGATGTCCTACCGGATGAAGTAGGCCGATAAAATTCGCAAGGAGGGTTGACGTCAGGCAGGCGGCTTCTCGTAAAACACTTGCCAAATCCAACTAAAACATGTCCTATGTATAAGCATATATAGGAAATGTGACTTTATTCTTCGTATAGGGCGATATATATATACTACAGAGACCTTAAGTTATGATTTCTGTGTTGTCTTGTCCAAACGATTGTAAAGGTCAAGTGCGCGGACTAGTATGTTGACATTTAAAATTTTGTCCTAACCTTGTTATTGCAATATTTAGGATTACACAGGCATAAGACAATTTTGCACTGATTACAAGCAATAGCGCTTATTTATTTGAACTTATTAAATTTAAAGCAAAGGAAAAAATAAAATACATATTTGATACATTTAGATATTTTATTGTATAGTAACATTTTAGCTTATATAAATACTTGTAATAACATTATTAATGTTAGAATTAAACCATCGGCCATCGCTGCCCACGATTCCTCCCTGCCCACCGTGGTTCGTGCCATGGAGATCGTGCCCCACCTCTGCCACGAGCTTCGCCCACTGAACCGCCCAAGCTGGGCAGTCTGCAAGCGTGTGCAGCGCCGTGTCAACTCGGCGCCGCACTCGTGGCACTCACCTGTCGCTTCGCGCTGGGCCACCCGCCACAGATACCTCCCGAAACAACCATGACCGGAAAGTACCTGCGTCAGGCGAAAGGTGAGGACCCCACCGACTTTCCGTCTCCACCGCCGCAGATTTTCTCCCCAATGAACTTACCAATCTACTTTGCGGCGGTAAGCCTGAGCAAGCACCTTGGCCTCTAGATCCCAAGGAAGGGACCCAGCCAAGGCGCAGGCCGCCTCGCCGGAGATGGTCCGGTAGCCCCGCACTATCCTGACCGCCACAATCTTCTGCGCCCCGCGCAAAAGGCGCAGAGACTTGGCGGTCAGTCGCTCCGCCCATACGGGAGCGCCGTACAAGGCCATTGACCGGACCACCCCGGCGTAAAGGCGCCGGCAGCCTGCATTTGGCCCCCCCACATTTGGGAGGAGCCTGCTCAGGGCTCCAGCAGTCGCCTTAAGTCTTGGGGCGAGCCGCTGGAAGTGGGCGTCGAACGTCCATCGGCTGTCGAAAGTTAATCCCAGGTACTGTAAAGTACCTGAGATTCCAATGGTCCACCATCAACCGGGAACCCACTAAGGGCGCCATCCGAGGCCTGTGGAAGCAAATGGCCTCGGATTTCTCCAAGGCCACCCCCAAACCTAACCGACGAATCCGGGCCACGACGTGAGCAGTGGCCGCGGTCGCCAGTATACGGGCCTCCCGGTGAGCGCTCGCGCAGGCAGTCACGAGAGTGTCGTCTGCATAACAGAACAGACGCACTCCCGGGAGCATCTGACCGCGAACATCTTTTAAACATGTTGTTACATGATTTGACTAATTTTTGCTTTACCGCCGTGACGTCAACTTACCTTAGTCGCCGTTTTACGACACCTCGGTAAGAAATGAGGGTAGTCTATTGTACTCAGCCGGATACCAGTAGTTTAGAAATGTGGTTTGCCTATTCTACTTAGCCGGATCCCAGTAGTTTGTAATAGTAAAATTAAAACTTAACTATTAAAACGACACGCCTGGCATATATATAGAATGTATTTATAATCCCTCTAAGAGAGAGAGAGAGAGAGAGAGAGAGAGAGAATAACAATCTAAATTTTATCCGGAGCTATATTTAAGTACTTTTTGTTAGAATGATAAAACGACTGTCTTGTCTTATGATTGCGCAAAACTGAGAGGATGTTTAGGATATTTAATTAAGAAGTGCTAATGACATCTGGAGGCCGCCTAACTTGTTTATTATTAATTCGCCACAAAAAGACACAGACTTTTCGTAACTATGGAGGCCACTTATCGATGAACTTTACAAAGCTGCTTATCTTCTTTTATAAATGTGTGTAAGGTCGATTAAAATGTCAGGCGAATATAATATTTTTTGATTGAATAACATATTGATCTGTTGCGTAATCATTGTTTCGGAAATAAGTTTTGTTTGGTGAAATAATAATGTTTTTGTTCTTACCCCAGTGTTGGGCAAAGGCTTGCAGGTATTACACGTCACATAAATTATAAAGGTTTCATCACGCATTTTATACGCCGTAAAGCAAATGATGAATTGTAATTATAAATACTTTCATATATCAATAAAGAATTTTTACAAAGCATAAAATCGTAACGCAATAACAGCTGAGGCTAACCATATCTCCTAACTTTTTCTTCTCATTGGCCTACTTTATTGTACCAAAGTGCTCATTCCCTTCGACTTTCCTATTATCGATTTATATTATTTTATATTGTTTATTTCGAAATATATCTGTCTTTTTAATTTACAAGAAAAATATACAAGTCAAGAATTATTGTATGGTTTTTAATATAAGATAGCGCAATTCTTCCAGAAGGTTTATATCAATAGTATACTAACGTAATGTACTGGAGAACTGTAGATCTACAAAAATACTACAAAAGAGTGCACGATAGCATGTCTCTATCTCTTATGGTTAACTCACAATAATTACTTTTATGATCCAAATTTCAATTCGGGAAAATTTTTGTAATACACTGATTTACACGCGGGTGAAGCCGCCGCCATAGCTAGTTATTAAATAAACCTAAAAATTGTTTTTCATTACCTGTATCTACTTATGAATCTATCAATTTTTTTTTGTGATTAAACACAATGTTACTTTAATCTCTCGATGCTTCAATGCGACGAGTATTTCACATATGTACGTGTGAAATTATATCGCATATAATCTGAAATTTATTTGAAGTTACTTCATTAAAGCAGAAAGGATTTCAAACCATTTCTGCGCGTCGTATTTTTTGTATTTTATCGCACATGTACAGCAATATAAGTTTACTTTCAATAAACTATCGTTCCATAAGCGTTTTATATCTCTTATAATTAGTGTGTTAATTGTTTACAGCATTAATTATAGGAATGATGTTTTTATTCCTGTTCATAGAATTCTAAAAAGTAACGATCACTTGATATAGCAGCGACTTCAGAAGTGGGGAGGTATTTGAACTTAATTGCGCTTATCGTTTATTTTTTGTTTTATTAAGTAAATGCAGCAATGTCGGTTAAACTTTTGATCGACGAAACGGATAGCTTGGCGATTTTTTGTTTTAGTCTGTTGTATGTAATCTTCTGTTCCTTCTTCTACGTATTGATATTACCTCCTAGGGATTCCCATCTTTATAATTATTTAAGATCCTTTAACTTTAAAAACGTAGACGTTAAAAGTTTTCTTTTAAACATCTTCCATTTACATTATTAAACCGCAGTCTTGTATAAATCTAAACAATCTTCAATTTTGTAATATGCTTTACGTATAAGCATATATCTTACACTTAATTTATACCTTTCTGTATTTTGATCTAGTATGGATTGCGTAATTATATTATAGAAGAAAATACCGAGGTAAAAAAGGTATTTGTCATCATCCTCCTGCCCTTATCCCACTCTAAGTGGGGTCGGCACAACATGTTACAAACATGTTGTCATATGATTTGGCTGCGTTTTTATGACCGGCGCCTGCCTGACATCAACTTACCTTAGTCGTATTTTACGACACCTCGGTAAGAGAGGGTGGTCTATTCTACTAAACCGGATACCACACGGTGGGTCAACTTACCTTAGTCGCCTTTTACGACTCCTCGGTAAGAAATGAGGTTGGTCTATTCTACTCAGCCGGATACCACACGGCGGGTAAAAAAGGTATTCGTAAGGATTGTAAAAAATGCAGGGTAGCAAAATTAATATTTTTATAAACTTCGTTCGTGTGGACTGCTGTCGCGTGATATAATATATGGCGCTCTTTCATGTCATCCTTTTCCTGTAGAATTGACAGAATTTCTATAGCCTTAATGTTACACTGGTGTATAAAAAACAATTGTTCAATATTTCATCGATATTGGTTCAGCGGATTCGCTATGAAAGTGTGACAAACATACGCCCATACTTATTAACTTTTGAGTTCATAATAGTAGAAGAATATGTTACCCCGGTGTATAAGAAATAATTGTGCAAAATTTCATCAATATTGGTCTAGTGGATTCGCTGTGAAGGAGTAACAAACATAAATCCATACTAAAAAAAATTCGCATTTATAATATTAGTAGGATTGAAGTTAATTTCGCGAAAAAATACTATTGACATATCCTACTAGGTGGAAATATAAAAGGTTCCTTTCTAATTCGTTACTGATATTATTTTTAAATTTAACTTTTTAATGCATCTTATTAAAACAATATCCGATTTACTCTCAAGTGACCAACCGCATTCGCTGAGCGGTAACACCTCTGCACTAAGCCCACGTGAAATAATTTATTTATTTAGAGCAACTTAATCGGAGCGAGGCGGTCGCCATTGTTACATTTGGCGGTATGACGCATGTTACGCGTCGTTTTAATAAGCCGTGTGAATATTAACTGTTTCGGTTTATAATCTTACTTTAAAATAGATTTTCCATCTACTCTCTTAAAAGAGCGATAGCCCAGCGGTGTGACCGTTTGACTTTCTCGAGAGTTTCATGGGTTTATACCCGGTTCAAGCTTTTCTTCTGAAACTCATCGAACTAATTGATAATTACAATTTATCACAGATTTTTCGGTGATGGAAAACATCATGATGAAATCTGCATAAATCTATTTTAGCATAATTCTGGAGATATGTGTAACCTAGCAAACCTAACCTAACCTACAAAAATAAGTATGTACACTAGACAAAGCCGAATATTTACTTTGGAAACTTTTAAAAATAACATAAAAATCCTATTATAAGAATGTGTAGCTGTACAATGAAATCTTTATATTTTTATAAAGTTTTTATCTGTTAACCATGTTCGTATGTTTTATAAATAATTAATCACATTTGAAACTAAGTTATAATCTTTCCTAACGATTTTACCACAGATAGTCTTAAATACACTGAAAAAAATAATACATGACAACCTGAAAGCACCGTCTGGAACAATATTTTACGTTCATTGCCGCTAATTAAAAAAAATTAAAATAAAGCAAAATACAAGTCTGCAATTAAACCAATATAAAAAGAGACCGTCGAATAAAACCTTTCGTTAATGAGTCTATAAAGATCAGTAACTAGTTGAGGCCTAAGTGGAACGGTCCAAGGCTGGAGAACATGATGTTAGGGCCATGTCACACCCAAGAATCCAAAGACGCGATCAAAATGTCGTACGGTTATTATTTTTAGTAGGTTATACTTTATTGGAGAAATTAAAAAGGTATAGTTAACACAATTACAAATAATAAAATTCTTTATACAAATCAATAGAAAATGAAATGAAAAATCTGTATATTCATTAGATTATGAATGTTAGTGTTATTAAATAAGAAATAAAACTTTTATGTTAACAAAAATAAATCTATAGTCCAACTTAGTAGACTTTGCATTGCCATGAGATCGGTAAGTATGCGGGTGAAATCGCGGGATATTACTACTAATTGAACGAGGAAAAATGTACACTAATAATAATATAAGGTCGATCACACTTTTTATTATAACTCCAAAAATATTATGCCAAATAAGATATTACAGATTGGCGATCGTGTGGGTTGCGAACATTATTTATCAGATTCATTTCTATATGTCCAATCCAATTTCTTTAAAAAATATCTGTCAATGTGATGTAATCTCAGCTTTATAATGAAGGTTATCATGAAACTTTATTCTTGCAAGATAACTGCGGGTAAATCCGTTGCGGTTGCATTGTAATTTAAAATTTGTTTCAATGACCCTTTTACGTCAATATATCTCATTGCACCGTGCCATATCAGAAGTGCGTATATCGGCTTCATTATAATTTATCGAAAGTGTATAAGGGTAATCTATATTTAAAATATTCTTATTAATATTAATTAATTAATAATTAATATAAAATTAATTCTTATTAATATTAATTAATATTAAGCTCAAAATATTCTAATTGAAGTAAACTTTTAAACGAGTGCTTTTGAATAGTAACTTTACTGCTAGTCCTGAAAGCCGTTCCTACCGAGAAGAGCCATCGAGAAACTCGGCGGTTGCTTGTTATTTTTTGAGTTATTACGCTTAAGCGAATATGCCATTCCATTCGATTAATCTCAGGAGATAGATTCAACAATAAAAATCGCTAAGAGGTGCATTATCCAGGCAAGCATAATTATATATTAATTAGTTCAACCCCCACCATTTATTTATCCTCCGAACATCTGATCTTCCGATAATGCTTCGGTTGCGGGGCAAAACGATTGTTGTGTTTGTTGTATGTGTATTGTGTGAATTGTAATGATTGTGTTGGTGGTGGTAGTTTGTAGTGCATGTGTTTTTGGAAACCCTGCTTGTATCAGATATGAAAAGAATAGTCCCACTACATTAAGCATTATATATATATTTTTAGTTACATTTTATCATTGCTATCTTACACAAAGGTCGAACAAAGTTCCTTCATTGTGTCATGTTTTGCAAATATCAAGTTTTGAGACAGACTATTTCTCGTTGCCAGATAATTACTAATTTTATAAACCAGATATTTTCCTTATATTAAATTTTAATCGTTGCACAGTAGCTAAATTAAATTGAATATTGTTTATTTGACACTAATAAGTCTACAGATATTAATCTGGCCAACAGGCCATGGGCGAACTTTAAGCGGTCTCGATTCAAGGTTTTCAGATGGAACACGGATATAAAAGTCGTGAATTCACGATCTGTGTAAACGTGATACTATTTTTTACTGTACTAGATCTGTAGCTAAGTGAACTGTACTAAGGAAGGTATGAATAAGCGCAGCGTATCTATACTAATATATAAAGCTGAAGAGTTTTTTTGTTTGATTGATTGAACACTCAGTGGTCGCGTCTCATCAGCTAGTCGGGCTAACCCGATAGAAAAAATATGTAATTTTTTTAATGCCCGAAAACGGGGATAAAACGATTTTTTAAAATAAAACAATATATATATATATACAAGATTAACTCATTTCAATATTAAAGATATTTATTTATTTTACGAAAGTTGTCACTCATTTTATCATATTAATTTATTCTTTAAATAACATTATGAACCTTCCACGATAAATCTAACTAATTCTGCTTCAATTTATTAGGTACTTTGGCAAACAAATGCACAAAATTAGCAAAACTAGAGTAAAAACTACAATTTTAATCTTTTATTCATTTTATTCAATACTCTTTTTATGATTCTTTTAGTCAGTCACCGCATTTATCCAATGAAATTAATGCGAATTTGCAGGCTCATTAGCAAAGGTAATTAAATTACAGGTATATAAAATGTACTTTTTAAAACAACTTCTCTTTCTTATTTATTTTTAAGTGTCCACTTCAAACCATAGTACCTACTTCAATCGAATAGCTTGATCTAAATCCGTCTATCGTTTCAAATTGAAGTGGCTCATATCACAAAGGAGCTTTCTGAATTCAATATGATAGTAAATCAAATAAGATTAGATTTGTATAATAATACTAATATTCAACTTTCTCACAATATTTTTTCACTATCTCTTCAATTAATTGAGTCAGGAGTTGGTAGTTTTTTGGGCATCAAAAAAACTGCTATATTTTTATGAGAAAGAAAAGGATAAATGGAAAGTCATGATAGCTTAATTAGGTAACGGGTGATCACGAATTCTGAAGACCAGGATCGATTCCAGATTTTTTTTTTTTAACTGCATCCAGGTACTAAATATTTAAGTAAGTAAGTAAGTAACGGCCTGTTACTATCCCACTGCTGGGCATAGGCCTCTTCTCTCCGTTTTTGGAGAGAAGGATTGGAGCTGAGACCTACCACGCTGCTCCAATGCGGATTGGTAGGTTACACATATCACCAGAATTCTCTAGAGATATGCAGGTTTCCTCACGATGTTTTCCTTCACCGAAAAGCGTGTGATAAATTGCAATTATCAATTAGACACATAAGTTTTACTAGAAAACTCATTGGTGCCTGCCCCGGGTTTGAACCCTAGACCTCCTCAAAAGAGGCGCACGGTGTTACCGCTGGGCTACCACAGCTATACTAAATATTTATATGACAATAATTTATAACTAGACATTCGTCAAGATTTGTCTTCAGTAATGTTCATTGCGAGCAAGAACATTGCGAAGATAAACTGCAATGATTTTCTTTTTCACTTAACTTTATTGATAATCGTTCTAATCTCGTGAATATTTAAAATCCTCTCATTCTTCTTATATTAAAATTTTCATCTTAGAAATTATGTTGTAGAAAATCTGTGATGGCCAAAAGATAATGTAATCCTTACCAAGAGTTACTTACTTACTTAAAAAACATTATTCGATATATCGTGAAAAGTAATTTATTCGATATTTAAACTATTAATCGATTATTAATAAATTATTCGATATTTAAAATATATTTGTAGAAGTTAGATGTTAGATGAAGGCAAATTTAAGTAACAACAATATCAGTTGATTAAAAATAAATGCATTTAGCATCACATTAGAAGATATATCATTCATAATAAATCTCAAGTTTATTTATTCTACTTAAGACTTATTATTAGTCATTCATTCATTCTTCTACCTTAATTTCACTCTAAGTGGGGTTGCCACAAAATCTTGTCATATGATTTGGCTACGTATTTTACGACAGACTGCCTGTCTGACGTCAACTTGACGACACCTCGGTAAGAAATGAGGGTGGTCTATTCTACTCTGCCTGATACCACACGGCGGTTAAGACATATTATTAGTGTCCGCAGATTTAATTAACCGGTCAGCGTGATAAGCCCCGAAAGGTAAAGGCTTGCAAACTGTCAAATCTCGATCCGACCTCGCGGCAGCCTCGTGCATTCACCAATGCGATTGGCTGAAATTTCTACTAATTTAGGTTTTTTATAGTCGTCACTATTAAAATATAATTCTCTTTTTATGTTTTGATTGTATTTTTTAATTGACATTTAATTACTATATTTCAAAGTTTTATTAACGTAGACCATTAATTCTGTTTGTGTTTTAACAGTCATAAATTTATAATTTATTATTTACGTGTAGAAGCAGTAATAATTTTTTTCGAGTACCATATTGAAGAAACAGTAAAAAAAATGTGTTGATAATTTATTTTTAGCTTAAAAGCTAGAACAGTGTTTCCCAATGTGTTTCTTAAACCTTTACGATGCCAAAGTGTGGAATTCCCTTCCTTCATCTATCTTCCCTGACTCCTACTTGCAAAAAATCAAAAATTTTTTTTTTTTTTTTTATGGTATAGGATGGCAAACGAGCATGCGGTTTATCTTAAAGTAATCACCGCCGCCCACGACCTCTCGCAGAGCGAGTGCGTTGCCGTCCTTTAAAGAAGTGGAAAACACGTTTTTTGAAGGTACTTATGTCGTACCGATCTGGAAACACTGCCAAAGGAAGATCGTTCCATAAAATGGTGGTGCGCGGAATAAAATTATTTGAAAAACGCACTGTCGTGGATCGCCAAGCATCCAGATGATGAGGATGATATTTTAACCTGTGACGTACAGTGCGGTTATGGAATTTAGCGGCAGGAATCAGGTCGTGCAGTTAGGTGGAACACTCTCCGTGAAAGATGCGGTAGAAAACGCACAGTGATGATACGTTTCTACGCATCGCCAAACAGTCCAGTTGTTTGCTAACCGCCTTATCCCCAATAATACGAGCTGCTCTGTGCTGTATGCGATCGAATGGCTTAAGTTGGTACTGGGGTGCACCAGCCCAGAGATGAGAACAGTACTCCATGTGAGGCCGGACTTGTGCTTTATACAGCGCAAAAATAGAGTGAACACACGGCAAGCGATTTACCTTACAGCTACATCTTTTGCTTTCCAACTAGTAGGAAAGACAGGCTTTTGCTTTATCGTATAAAAAATGAACGATTTAATTTTATAGTTTATTTTTGGCATTACAAAAAAGGTCGAGAGACAGTCATCATCCTAATGTCCTTATCCCACTCTAGGTGGGGTTAACACATGTTCTAAACATTTTGTTACATGATTCGGCTAGGTATTTTACGACCGGTCGCCTGCCTGACGTCAACTTACCATAGTCGCCTTTTACGATACTTCAGTATCGGATACAATGGAAAATTCTATTTAAGACAAGACAGTTTAAATACCTTCCGTTTCTAATTACATGTTTTGTCCTTAACATTAGCTATTTAAACAATATTATCATAACGCATTATATAAAAACGATGTTGTTTGATAACATCGCATTGTATATAGCGCACCTTGAATTTAAACCCGTTAAACAATGCATAACGCGTTGATTGCCGAACAAGGTTGTGAATGTTAAATAATGCTATGATAAATATTACTTTAGGACACTTCAAGTAAGTTTGAGAAGTTAATAATAACGCGAAGGTCGTAATATGGAACATTACAATATAATCTTTACTAATATATCAAGCTGAAGAGTTTGTTTGTTTAATTGTTTGAACGCTCTCAGGATCTACTGGATCGATTTGAAAATTCTTTCAGTCTAACAAAGTCCATTTATAGAGAAACCCTGTAGTGTATAACATCACGCTAAGATAAGTAGGAGAGGGGTTACAATAAATTTCTTGCGAAAACGGTAAAATTTAAGGCTTTTCGCTCGTGCCCTAAGTAATCGGTGAAAGTTATTCAAAAATCTCTTATTAACTCATGATAACTACTTTTATGTTCAAAATTTTAAATCGGGGAAAAAATTGTGACACTGATTTCCATGCGGGTTCCATAGTTATATATATTTTTAACTGTAACAGATCGAAGAAAATTTTAAATGTTTGCGTCCAAATGAGGACTGGATTCTACTCGTAAATATCCGCTTTACCTTGTATTTAGTACGAAATGATTTGTACAAACTGGGCTTTGCGATCTTGGACTAAATTTAAATAGTTACTTGCTATAATTTTAAGTAATTATGATCCTAACTCAGACTATGCGACAGATACCTTCGATGAGACAAGATGAGAAAAAACAAACAAATTACAGGTAAAGATAGAAGAATAAATAAGTTTTGCTGTAGTGCTGCGAGGCAGTTTTGTTACAAATATAGAAAACCTTCCCGGAGAAAACCTTGTTATCATCACGACTGCTTTAACTAGTTTTCGCAGTGATATCTCGTTGATTATGTTTAACGACATCCGTTTCCGGTACAGTCTAGCGGTATATTTGCTTAGGCAAAGAACTGTTTTTTTTTTAATTTGATTACATGCAAATCTATTAATTTACGCTTTTCTAAGATTGTTAACATTTTGTATAAACAAACTTGTTAAGTCGTGGCGGCAATATGCATGATACATTTTTAAGCAGCTCAATATCATAGTTTTAATTGAGATAATGCTTTATCATCTATTATAGATACAAATGCATCTCTTTCTTTTCAAGAGAAGTATACGCTCTTGGGTTTATATCTCCTCTTACGATTTTCCACGCTATATGATATTGTAACGCTTGAATCCAGCGGTTCTCTGAAATCTTTTAGGGTCTTTTGTCAAGCCCATAGGAGAATCTATTAATAAATCAATAGGGGGATCTATAAAGACTGCATTTTCTCGATTCGAGGTTGCTATTCCTATACCTTAGGGCCCTCCAAAGTTCATCGACCTTCATGGTTCTTCGACCTATTGCGTCCCACCTATGGTCACTTTAGCGTCGCGACTTGATTAACAGTGTCTTTTGCTTCGTTTCTTCCTGGAATCTCATTTATGATATGGTTACTTTAAGCGTAGCTTGGTGAATCGTTTGAATAATCTTAAAAGGTCGTAATCAAGTTTCGAGTCTTTAGGTCTTTAGGCAGTGAGATAAGTCAGACAAAAATATATAATATAATTTGTAAAAAAATCATTTTTGAAACCAATTCAGAAAATATTGTTTTTTAAATAACGTTGTATCCAACATTGCGTGATAACTTCAAGATATAAAAAAAAACAAGAATAGTTTATTACTCTCGATATTAAAGCAACACAATAAACCGCCTAAAAGAAAACTGTTGGCCAACAGCCGATAGCTCGTGTCTTTAGGCAATATTGGCGAGCCTGATTTCGATTCTGGCATACTTCTTACCAAGTAAGGCACTGGTGCAATAAAAAACCAATTACAGTTGTAAAATTTACAGTTGTTCATGTCAAAATCTGTGGTCAATTTATTTGACATGATTTTGTAGCAGATCGAGTTATGGCTAGGGACGCATATAAATCGATATATTCCTACATCTTAAGTTTAAAGTGGCATCGTGTACACTAAGTATTTTACACGTGTATTTATGGTACAAAATTAAGCAATGTTACATCTGTTTTCACTCAATAATAATGATGTTATTTTATGGAGACTTAGTTGGAGAGTTGACGAATCATAGGAGAAAGCGGAAGAGAAAATGTCGTGCCGACATCACTTAGAATGGGTTAAGGGCAGGAGAATTATGATATTTTATGGACGCTTCGGTACGTGAATCAGTTATTAAAGAAGAAAACGATTTTTGATTATGCCTTTGTCAATAAGCGTACCTGAGTTTTGGCCCGTAATTGACTGTGGGCTATTCATCATCCAGTCTAAGTGGGACCGGAACAACATGTTTTGATATGATTTCGCTAGGTATTTCACGATCAGCCGCCTGCCTGACGTCAACTTAGTCGCTTTTACAACATCTGGGTAAAAAATAAAGCTGATTCTGCTCAGCCGGATACCACATGGCGGATCAACTTACATTAGTCACTTTTTACGACATATTGGTAAGAAATTAGGGGAGCTGATTCTATTCAGCCGGATATCATACGGTGGGTCAACTTACCTTAGTATTCTAATAAATAACATTTCATACAAAAATAGGTTCTCATATTTAAAAAAGTCTACGTTGAACAAACGTAGGAAAATGCTCGATGTAACATTCCTCTATAAAATTCTAAATAACCGCATTGCCTGCCCCAAATTATTAAGCTTATTGAAATTTAAAGTTCCAGTAAAATGTCCACAAGTTATTGTTACATTTAGTTATTTTTTTTATTTGTATAGTTTTTTTGTCAATGTAAAAGTGTAAACAATTGTTAATGAAACTTATAAATAAATAACAATAAATAGACTGATTCCCGGTAACAGTTTAGTTTTTAATTTAAACTTCCTTCCTAGAAACATAAAAAAATTTTGTTATTACTTGTCGATATATTTTCGCAGGCCTACAACTGTGTGATGCAACATACTTGTTTTAATCTTTTCGCTCCCCGGTTCGATGGTGTAAAGTCCGATTGTTATAGAATACAATGGTCAAAAATCACTTGCGCGGCGGAATCTCAATAGTGTTTCGAAAGTGACCGTCGTTTGTATGGAAATTGTCGGTGTTTTACGTGTTGTCCTAGAGACCCTATTACATATTTTATCTTTGCACTTGCAGAAGGATATTTGGTAGTTTCCTTTCATTTTGCAATGTTTGTAAATACTCCGTTTGAATCTGAACTATTTGTTATTTTTTGGTATCACATACCCGTTAGCAGTTACGCCGTGTGGTATCCGGCTGAATAGAATAGTACCACCCTCTTTTCTTACCGAGGTGTCGTAAAAGGCGACTAAGGTAAATCGACCCGCCATGTGGTATTCGGCTGTGTAGATAATACCACCTTCATTTCTTACCGAGGCGTCGTAAAATACGATAGTTATAAGTTGACGTCAGGCAGGCGGCCGGTCGTAAAATAGGTAGCCAAATCATGTGACAACATGTTTATAACATGTTGTGCCGACCCCACTTAGAGTGGGATAAGGGCAGGAAGATGATACCTGTAAGCAGTTCATCTTATCTGCAAGTAGTTGAGAGTAAGATGGGCTCAAAACTAGTCGGGCTAACCCGATACAATAAATCTTAAGTATAACCGGTTACTATATGTAAAATACGTACCCTGAGTATCTTAGCATCTTATGATTTCTTGAGTCTCTGCCAACCTACACCGTTATTTATAACTATCTCTTCTGTTAAATTTAATGCATACCATATGACACTCATATGTTGTTATTCTTTTTACCCTTTTTTAATAGTAGATTATGATACTGTTGCATAATAAGGGTTCTTATAACACGAGTGTTATAAGACCATGTATGTACAGTGTCATACACTACTTTATCTACTCTCATACGTAAAACAATATTAATAAAAACCAAACTTTGTTAAAATATTGAAAAGATTTTTAAAGATCAAATATTAGCGCCATGGCGCAAACACCGATTGCGCATGCGTGCTGCGTCGCCGCGGACTCGTTCATTGAAAACTTTTTTTAAGGTAGAGGTTCAACCTCCTTGGTCCAGCTGTAGGTTGTATAGGTGTATCGTTATAATTAAAAGTTATATTATGATACAGGTGTCCATACAAGACCTGTATCATAATAAAACTTTTTAGTAATTTTTATTTTTGGCCTGTACGTAATTTTAGTCATAAGAATTTTGGTTTCAGTTTTATAATCTTTGTATTATAGTATCAGAGTAGATATATTTATTTATAACGTTTCATTAAACAGAAAATTAAACAACTGATTAAATATTAGCGCCATGGCGCAAACACCGATGGCGCATGCGTGTTGCGTCGCCACGGACTCGTTCATTGAAACCTTTTTTTTAAGGTAGAGGTTCAACCTCCTTGGTCCAGCAGAAGTTTGAATAGGTGTATCGTTATAATTAAAAGTTATATTATGATACAGGTGTCCATACAAGACCTGTATCGTAATAAAACTATTTAATTTTTATTCTTGGCCTGTACGTAATGTTTGCCATAAGAATTTTGGTTTCAGTTTTATAATCTTTGTATTATAGTATCAGAGTAGATATATTTATTTATAACGTTTCATTAAACCGAAAATTAAACAACTGATTAGATATTAGCGCCATGGCGCAAACACCGATTGCGCATGGGTGTTGCGTCGCCGCGGACTAGTTAATTGAAACCTTTTTTTTAAGGTAGAGGTTCAACCTCCTTGGTCCAGCTGTGGGTTGTATACGTGTCTCGTTATAATTAAAAAGTTATATTATGATACAGGTGTCTATACAAGACCTGTATCATAATAAAACTTTTTAGTAATTTTTATTTTTGGCCTGTACGTAATTTTTGTCATAAGAATTTTGGTTTCAGTTTTATAATCTTTGTATTATAGTATCAGAGTAGATATATTTATTTATAACGTTTCATTAAACCGAAAACTAAACAACTGATTAAATATACTATTGTTGTCATAAAAGAAGTTTATCATCCGCTTCTTTGTTGTATAACGCCTAGCCTTTTCTATTCATTTTACGTAATACAATTTCACATTTCCCAGCGTTTATTGTTCAAAGCTGCCTGATTTCATTTATAAATATAAGAACAATTAACAGAAACAATTTTAATATTCTCTAACACTATCAAAATTGTTAGCCATATTATTATTTCTTTATTATTATATGAATAGAAGTCTATTTGATCTTTTTCTTTTTTCCTATTAATTATTCTCTTTGCTATAACTAAATAAGCCCGCCGTTTGGTATCCGGCTGAGTAGAATAGACCACCCTCATTTCTTACCGAGGTGTCGTAAAAGGCGACTAAGGTAAGTCGAACCGCCGTGTGGTATCCGGCTGATTAGAATAGACCACCTTCATTTCTTACCGATATGTCGTAAAAGGCGACTAAGGTAAGTCACTCACCGTGTGGTATCCGATTAAGTAGAATAGACCACCCTCTTTCTTATCGAGGTGTCGTAAAATACGAGTAAAATAAGTTGACGTCAGGCAGGCTGCCGGTGGTAAAATACGTAGCCAAATCATGTGACAACATGTATATAACATGTTTGGCCGACTCCACTTAGAGTGGGATAAGGGCAGGAAGATGATGCTAATATGCGAATATTTAGAGAACATGTGAATGAATAATTTGTTCAGACTTTAGTTAATGTATAGAAACCGGCTATACTTAGGTCTTAGTTTATCAAATGAGCCCGACTAGTTCCAGGTCAATTATTTCAAGCAGGAGCCCTTATTCATGAGCTCTATATTCAACGTCATCGCGATAGGTACTGTTTGTTGTTAGTAGTTAAACTGAGACCATTATTAAAATATTTACTTTTTTGAAGGTCGAAATCGCAATATTTCCGTATTAGTAGTTCATTTATTCATCGTTCACGCCATTTATTAATTGTCATAACCTTTAACTTAACATTATTGAGTAAATCTGTTAAAGGACTTCAAATAATATAAATATTCATATTTTGAGCAAAAAAATATATTACTTCAAACATATTATCACATTTTTCCATAAATAAACGTAAGAATCACATGTGAAATACATGTGCATTGTTAAGTAAGTAATAATTTTAGGTGCTTACAAAAGTAATAATAAAATTATTTTGCTATAATCCGCGATGAAGTAAAATAGACAATATATATAATGCTAAATGTAGAGTGGACAATCGGTTATCATACCTGATACATGCAGGAGTCGTAAAAACACATGCACAAACCTCCACCACCGCCACGATACACAAGCACTATATACGTTCACTATCACAAACATCATCAAATCGAAGCATCATCATTTGATGATGCTTCAGTTGCGGGGCGAAACGATTGTTGAGTTTGTGATAGTGAACGTATATAGTGCTTGTGTATCGTAATGGCGGTGGTGGAGGTTTGTGCATCCAAGTAACGCCTAATTCTATAAATTATTTAGGTGCTTAATAAAGTTTATTACTCTGGAAATATTCAGAGTTTTCCTATGTAAGTAAAAAAAGCTAAAAAGTTAAGAGATTTGTATAATAATCCCAATCACCTTCTATTTAATGTTGCAAAAATATGAATCTTTGTGAACAGAAAAATAAGTCCAAAGTTGTAATGCGGCCTTAAATTGTGTTCTCGAAATTTCTTAAAATTTCGCTCTATTTCTAGATCGAACGTAAACGTTTACGTGTATTTAATTATTCTGTTATATTAAATTAGTTAGCATACCGATATTTTCACAGTTGAGTTAATATTTCATCTTGAAATAATTTCGATATACATGCTAAAATTAATTTCTGTTTTGCATGTAGTTAATTATATATTTTGTGTTACTGATTAGTAATCTAGTTTATTAATTTAAACCGTTTTATTTATAATAACGGAATATTATAATTATTTCAGAGAAACTTCATTGCAAATTATGCAATAGGTAAGGATACGTTCGTTGTCCTTTTTGTAGGTCATGGCTTTTTACAGATAATATTTTAAATAAGAGTTAAATGTGTATGAATTTTTAATATATATTTTAACGAAACGACTTTTTAAGCAATAACTATGTTTTGGTCCATTTGATAATGGATTATTTATGAGAAAAATATAAAAATTATGAATGTAGATGGATACGTTACTAGAGGGAGGTCGAAGAGATATTAAATAATAAATTATTAAATACTAGCGGCCTGCCCTTGCTTCGCACGGGTATAAAATATATATCCCATGTCAGTCAGTGTAAAAAAAATGATTAAAATCGATCCAGTAGTTTTGATTTATTCATTAGTGCCCGTGGCCCGCAAGCGTTAAATTTGGAGAAAAACAATTTCCTCTCCCTATACCAAGACGATTTCCTGCTATCTTTGGAATATCTAAACTCATATAGTACATTTTTACTTATTTACTTTTACATTTTACCTATGTATTTTATTTTTACAATTAATTACAGAATGTCTTTAAACAAACTCTAAAAGATTCGAAGTGCTATAGGGTGAAGCGCGGCGTCCTCACGGCATTTTAAATCTGTAATATCTCCGAAAATGTTCATTTAAATTGCATGCTGTAAACGGCCATATTGATCTATATTAAATCAACAATTTATTTAAGGTACTCAATTGGATAAGGATTAATGCTGTATTGTATAAAAATTGCTTTGAACATAAGGCATCATTTTTCGTAAAAAGTAAATGAAAAAAACTGCTATTGTAGGTTATCCATAAGAGATAGATATATACCATCGCGGACTTTTCTGTAGGCCTTTTTAAGGTGTACAAATACTTAGTACATCATTTTGATAAATCTCGTAGGGTTTAGCCTGCGTTTGCAATGTAAGCGGAAAAAAATGTAATTATTTACAGAAACCTCAAAAATTACAGTATTTCTCTACTTCGTATTGAATGTTATTATACGTACAAACCTTCCTCTGGAATCACTCTATCTATTAAAAAAAACCGCATCAAAATCGGTTGCGTAGTTTTAAAGTTTTATGCGTACATACGGAAATATGGACTTTGTTTTATAATATGTAGTGATATGGGACACTTACACCTACGGTCGTCAGTCTCCAAAGTAACTAACTTATACTTGTGTTATGGGTGACAGACAACTGGTGAATATATACTTATATATTTTTTAAATACATACTTAAATACAAATATACACCCAGGCTCAAAGACCAACAAATTCGTCGGAATCGAGCCCGCGACCCGCGGAGCTGAAGGCAGGGTCATTACCCACTGCTCCGACGGGCCAGTCAGATGGTTGGATTGTATGAATGTATGATATAAAAGGTAACTCAGAGTTAACGAATGATAAAAGGGAATGGGATAGAAAAACATGTGCCAAACCTACCTAGATTGAGACAAGTCAGTTAAAAAACCTTTTTAAAATTTCTTTGAGGAGGATGAGGGGTACCCTCATCTGGAGCCAGTCCTGGCAGCAATATCAGGTCATGCTTATCATAAACATGCATTGTCATTGGAACTGGACCAATAAAATACAATTCCAGCTAAATCGGACCGCGAGGAGTAGGTCAAATTTAATTTGCAAGATTCCTTGACATACATAGATTTCAAGTTTAATAAAAGCTTTTAATAAAGGCAAGAAAATGATGATAATGGTGAGGTAAGTTAAATAAATTTCTTTCTTACATACTTTATTGAACACTATAGTTGTGTTCATATTCTTAGGTCATGACACTTTATTTTCACTTTACCGCACTAACTCAACATATTTGCGTTTAAGTTTTCTCTTTATAAACGTATTATGTTACGGTTAATAACCTCAAGATTCGCATGGTCCGTCACGAGAATGAGACATTAAAAATAACTTTAATTTCATCCGGTACTTAAGTTTTTTTAAAAGACTGGTTTCAGTTTCACATTCCGATGTAGATTTATCATAAAGTCTAAGACCTTTTTATCTATAAATAGTAGATAAATTGCAATTATTTAGAATTGTTTTGCGCTAACTTTTGATTAATTTTATACTTTTTGTACCCGAGATGCGTTTGCGTTAAATTTACTGTCAAAATACCCTCAATTATAAACTAAATGTTTTTTCAGTTTCTTAAGGAAAACTATTAATTTTCTATTATATATGTTAGCCCGGTATATAAGCTTCAATTGTACTAAATTTCATCAATATTCCTCAAACGTTAAAGCGTAACGTACCTGTTACAGCGTAACATACAAACAGACTTTCGCATTTATGTTTAGAAAGTATAAACAATAAACTAGCTGTATTGTAATTATTGTAAGCCCAGTGGTGAGAACGTATAATTAGTTAATTCGGTAAAGTATTTTAGCCACAGGAATTATTTTGCGTCTTTTAAAAAATAAATACGATTTATAGAATCAATGACCATACAGGCGTTTCTAACCTTGGCCTAAACAGGTGCAGGTGCAAGGGTGACAAAACTATAATGTTACTGTTATCTCCTGTTAACTCGGCGATCAATCTTTTAAACATTTTCAATTTTACATTATTAAACCGCAGTCTTGTATGAAGCTGAAAGGATTTTCAAATCCAAACATTTTTATTATACAAATAATCTTCAATTTTGTAATAAAGCATACGTATATCTGAATGAAATTACGCATATCACTTAATTTAAATCTTTCTTTAAACTGGTGCTGGGATATTTGCACGTTACAGAATGTAATTAAATTTAATGACGCTAAAATATAAATATCCATTGCTTGTTTTAAAATCAAACAAAGACTACAGAAGAATATTATTGTATATTATCGAGTATTTTCACCTATTCTTAAGCTCAGCATTCAGATAAGCACTAACAAAGTTTCATCACTAGAACCGGCCAGCCTCCAGCCTCTGCCGCCGATAATAATACGTTTTTGATCGTGCCTTACATTGCGATGGCATCAGAAGCAAATACCCGTCTATCCAACTGACATGTTCGCTTGATCGTTAGGGATATATTAGCATTTATTTCTGTCAGCGGTACACCACGTTAATTCGGCAATTGCTGACCGCAACCGGTCCGTTGCATCACAGTGAAATTTTGAAAGTTATAATTAACTTTCTATATGTTAGATTTGTGTCAAAGGTGTAATGTGTTACTTAATGAGATGTTTCGATTATATGCAATTGAAGAATATATATGGGTACGTCATATGAGCGTCTTAGTCTAGAGCAATCGCTAAGCCGTGTGGTATCCGGCTAAGTAGAATGGACCACCTTCATAAACCGTGTGGTACGGCTGATTAGAATATACCCTCCTCATTTCTTAGCAAGGTAAGTCGACCCGCCGTGTGGTATTTGGCTGAGTAGAATAGACCAGCCTCATTTTTTACCGTGGTGTCGTTGTTAAAGGCGACTAAGGTAAGTTGACGCACCGTGTGGTATTCGGTTGAGTAAAATATACGACCCTCTTTTTTCCCGAAGTGTTGTAAAATGCGGCTAAGTTGATGTCAGGCAGGCGGCCGGTCGTAAAATACGTAGCCATATCATGAGACAACATGTTTATAACATGTGCCGCCCCCACTTAGAGTTGGATAAGGGCAGGAGGATGATGATTATGATGATTATGCCACTATCTGAGCAATCACTATTTGTTGAAGTAACTTCTTTGGCGACGTTGTGCACTTTTGTGATTGGTAAAAATTGTAAATCTCGCCTTAGGACGCGCGACCTGATTGGAAATTCGTAAGATAGAGGTTGAGTAGACCGCCATCGCGGCGTAGGAGATCAAGCATCCCCTTTTCTTTCCAACGTACGGCGAAAATGAAAATGTATAACTAGCAGACCAGCAGACAGAATAATAGTGGCCTAATTCAGTATATATTAATTTTATTGTTGACGCATAAGATTGAAGAGTAGATTATTACCTCTTTGATGTCACGTGTTTTATATTTATGCAATTGTTGTATTGTAAATTTAAATGGAATCTAAGTTATACTAACGTTTTTCTTCATTGAAAAGAGTATGAGGTTTCGCTTCACCTACAACAAATACGTAGAAGTGAAAAACCGATATACGCAAACCACACATATATATGTATTCAACCACATAAACAAAAAATCCATTACAACCTTCAACCTTATTACCAAAGGAATAAGAGACACATAAACAAGTGTGTCTAGTATACGTTTATAGACAAAACAAGGTGTATGTGAAACGGCGTCGCGTGCAGCGCAGATTTCTTTTAACATTCAAGGAGAGAACGCTACTGATGTTGTAAAACTGTTCATAAATATCTCTTTTGGATGCGGCCTTGTCGTTAATACACTTGACCGCTTCATTTTCATATATGCGAATGAACAATTTCGAAACTATTGCATGAGATGCTAGCAAATGTTTATAAATCTTAATGAAAAAGGTTAACAGAGAAACTTAACTAATATAAACAGAGAAAAAACAAAAAGTATGCACGGACTCAAATCAAATTAAAATATATCAAATAAGTGCTTTTGAATTATGTATAGAATTAGGCGTTACTTTGCGAAAGTCCATAATACAAAATAAAGTTATCGCAGATTGTAGCAAAATAATATTCTCATTAGTTTTGCTTTTGAATTGTCAACTCTACTGCTTGTTCGGAAAGCTTCTACTGACAAGAGCCAGCAAGAAATTCGGCGGTTGCGACCTAAAGAGGGTGGTCTATTCTACTCAATAGGATACCACACGGTAGGTCAACTTACCTTAGTCGCTTTTTACGACGCTCGGTAAGGAATGAGGGTGGTCTATTCTACCAAGTCGGATACCACACGGCTTAGGGATAGTAGTGACCGAAATTAATATTAAAGTTCAGATTTTAATTGTGGTTCCATGGGTGATGAACAGTCCGCCGTGTCCGCCCTCATTTCTTACCGAGGTGTCGTATAAGGCGACTAAGGTAAGTCGACCCGCCGTGTGGTATCCGGCTGAGTAGAATAGACCAACCTCATTTCTTACCGAGGTGTCGTAAAAGGCGACTAAGGTAAGTTGACCAACCGTGTGGTATCCGGTTTAGTAGAATAGACCACCCTCTTTCTTACCGAGGTGTAGTAAAATACGACTAAGGTAAGTTGATGTCAGGCAAACGGCCGGTCGTAACATGTTATGCCGACCCCACTGAGAGTGGGATAAGGGCAGGAGGATGATGATGGGTGATGAACAGTATGTAATGTTTGCGGAAATGACAGATCTTTTTTATATCACAATCATCAAAAGGTGTCATATCCGTGTTTCTTTTTCTACCTTCGCGATTCTTGTTTGATTGAATGCGATGTATTGACATTTAAAAGGTAATGTGGTGATTTCAAATGAAGTATTTACGTGGTGTCTGACCTACTTAGACCATCGGTGTTTTGTTAACCGCATCGGTTTAATTTAATATATCCTAAATTAAAATCTAATTTTAGATAAGTACGTAGTTATTTATGAAAATTTAAACTAAATATTTAACTACCCGTTCCAACCTCGCGTTTTTTCGCTCAGTCAGTTTTGGTTAGCTAGTTTTAATTTAGAGATAACTTATAAGATTTTCGTTTAAATTATATTGTATAGGTAATTCGATAAGGATTGACATGTATCCAGCTGAATAGAAAAGACCACCCACATTTCTTACCGAGGTGTCGTAAAAGACGACTAAAGTAATTTGACCCACCGTGTGGCATCCGGCTGAGTAGAATAGACCACATGCATGCATGTGTTTTTACGAATCCTGTATGTATTAAGTATGAAAACGGATAGTCTAATCTACATTTAGCATGATATCATCATATTCCTGCCCTTATCCCACTCTAAGCGGGGTCGGCACAACATGTTATAAACATGCTGTTACATGATTTGGCTGCGTTTTTACGACCGGCCACCTGCCTGACGTCAACTTACCTTTGTCGTATTTTAAGACACCTCGGTAAGAAGTGAGATTGGTCTATTCTACTCAGCCGGATACCACACGGCGGGTCGACTTACCTTAGTCATCTTTTACGACACCTCGGTGAGAAATGAGGGTAGTACTATTCTATTCAGCCGGATACCACACGACATAAATTTAGCTTTATATATATTTTCTATTTTGCTTTATTGCGTATTATAGCAAAATAATTTCTTTATTACTTTTGTATTATGGATATCCAAAAAATAACGCCTAATTCTACTAACTAAAAGCCAGTTAAACCTGATAAACTGACTATTAATTCATCTAATCGGAACTAAAAAGTGTCATTTCAATTAGCTTGTATTATCATATTGTAATAGGAGACATTACCGCTATTTAGTTGCGTAAGCCGTTACCGCTCATGACACAATTGTTGGTTATTAAGTATTATTACAGTGGTTATGAATTTAATATGTACACATATTGCGTGTATTCTTATATTGTAAATCGTTCCTTGTATCGCAATAGTAGCTAATGATATGCTATAATTTTCGTATTCTATTTTTGTTGCGACATCGCACAAGCTCACGCATTACCCATTTTGTTGTCATTATTTTTATGCTATATTAACAATACCAGCGACATCGCCCCTGTGGAGATCAGTCACAAAGTTTTTCCTATTCCAATTCAAATTTAAATTCCAAATAGTCTTTATTCAAGTAAACTTGTAAACAAGCATTTCAATCGTCAACTGAAGTAGTGGCTGGTTCGGAAAACTGTTCCTACCGAGAAGAGCCAGCTAGAAACTCGTATCCGCCTCCGGTTAGCGAGCAGTTACAATATTTTTTTTTAAGTTATTGCTAACACTTAGTACACTACATACTTAAGATTTTTTTTATGAAATTCAGTTTAAAATTGCATTAATTATCATTCCAAAACCGTGCCTTTTACATACGAATCCTAAAATCCTGTAATATTTGGTTATGAGCGAAAAATAAGCTGTGATAGGCCAGCGGTAACACCGTGCGACTCTTTTAAGGTCACGGGTTCAAACTCTGAAAAAATGAGTTTTTCTGTTAAAGCTTATGTGTTTAATTGATAATAGCAAACATAGTGAGGAATCCTGCATGTCTCTAGAGAATTCTGGAGATATGTGTAAACTACCCGCGTTGGAGCAGCGTGGTAGGTTTTAGCTCCCAAAAACGGAGAGAAGAGGCCTATGCCCGCAGTGGGATAGTAACAGGCCGCTACTTACTTTAACTTACTTATAATGAATTTTTAATACGAGTCACCAATTTACTCAAAACAACTATCCAGGCACAATTTAGCCGTTTTCTATTTGTGATGGTCTTATAATAGTAATAATCTATCATTACGCGAGTCATCAGATATAATTAGACCTTATGTAACTAGTTTTGTAACCGGTCTCTCACCGCAAATTGTTGTAAATATACCTAATGACTAGACTGACGTTGCCAAACACGTTATAATTTGTTTTAAAATGTTGAAGATGCCTATCTATTAATATTAATTTCTATTCTAATATATAAAGCTGAAGAGTTTGTTATTTTTGTTTGAACGCGCTAATCTCAAAAACTACTGGACCGATTTGAAAAATTCTTTGAGTGTAAGATAGTCCATTTATCGAGGAAGGCTATAGACTATATAACATTACGCTAAGATGAATAGGACAAGAGCAGCAATAAAAAATATTACAAAAACGGCAAAATTTAAAGCTTTCCTTGCGTGCGCTGAGTAAACGGTAATATTTATTAAAAAATAATATAATTCAAAATTGTTCTCCTCTAAAAGTTCTAAATAAAAGTCCGGAACAGCATATGTCTAGCTTTTAAGGTTAGCACACTTTAACCATTTTTATGGTTATCAAAATACTATATTACGGTTTTAATCTTTCCACGCGGGCGGAGCCGCTGACGATTGCTAGTTATAAATATGAGAGCCTGCTTGTCTGTCTGTTACGTTATTTTTGCGCCCGGTGTCAAAAAAAGGAATGCTCCAAGGTATCTCATTTATGAAAAAGTATACTCTTAATTCGGATAAAGTCTATAACCACTAAATGATCAAAGTTTTTTTATTACATACTACTACAAAAACTCAAAACGCACACCCGTATACACACACATTATCAAATGTTTTTATTGCATTATATATGGTTGAGTCAAATTACAACTTAGTATTTAAAATCATTCAGCATACCGATTGGCGCCATATTAATTTTCTAATTATAGTCTGGCAACATCAAGTTTTTGTGCTGTTTTATTATAATCTATTAACAAGAATTTACAGAACGTTTTGAAATTGTAAAATTATAAACAAGTTAAATAAATAAGTTATATTTTTTATCTCATGATTTATATATTTATATCGCGTCTATGAATATTAATGGTAACTAACCATCATTCTCCTGACCTTATCCCACTCTAAGTGGGGTCGGCACAATATGTTACAAACATGTTGTCACATGATTTGGCTACATATGTTACGACCGGCCGCCTGCCTGACGTCAACTTACCTTGGTCGTATTTTACGTCTCCTCGGTAAGAAAGAGGGTGGTCAATTTTACTCAACCAGATACCACACGGCGGGTCAACCTACCTTAGTCGCCTTTTACGACACCTCGGTAAGAAATGAGGGTCGTCTATTCTGCTCAGCCGGATACCACACGGTGGAAAAAAGAAAAGTAATAATAAAATTATTTTGCTATAATCCGCGATGAAGTAAAATAGAAAATATAACATAAATCCGTCAAAATTTGCTTGACTGCTAACACAGTTAACCATCTTGGGAGACGAGGTGTAATCGAGTCTAAACAAATATGGAGCCGATAGTCGAGGCCATGGAGCGATAAAAGAGAAAATGCAGCAAAAACTATCGAGGTCTCAGCCAGTCAGCCACTGAGATGTGACTGATTGGACCCATTGTATTTATTATCGATTTAGTATCTTGGCTGCGTAATCACTCGAAGAAATCTTTAGAGTAATTAAATTATTACAATCCATACTGATGTCGTTTAATCGCGGTTTCACAACTTGGTTTCACTTATTTATTTAACAAACGCATTTACGCGTTGTTTGCGTGGAATTCCATTTTATCCCGTGTTTTGACGCCTATAATACAAGTTGTAAACGCGGTTTAAATGTATTGTACACACAGAACGACATTTTGTTGTATTATTTATTATTTTTGCAAGTTTATTTTTTTTAGAATTTAATAATTAATTCATCAACATCTTCCTGCCCTTATCCCACTCTAAGTGGAGTCGACACAACATGTTATAAACATGCTGTCACATGATTTGGCTGCGTTTTCACGACCGGCCGCCTGCCTGACGTCAACTTACCTTAGTCGTATTTACGACTCCTCGGTAAGAAAGAGGGTGGTCTATTTTACTCAACTGGATTCCACACGGTGGGTCAACTTACTTTAGTCGCCTTTTACGACATCTCGGCAAGAAATGAGGGTGGTACTATTCTATTCAGCCGGATACCACACGGCGTAATATATTTAAATTTGTTATTTATTTAAAATAATTTATTTTATTATATAATTTAATAATGTCGCGTTAATGGGCTACAGTCTACATGACAGTCTAGAATAGTTCGCTAGTTAAAAATGCATAACTAATATCCTTACTTACAAGATGCTTCGAGTATCTTGGACTGAATTTAGGACGAATATATCGATACTCGAAGAGCTCGGCATCAGACAGCGTCTATCGACTACAGTCCGACCACGCATTTTAAAATACTTTGGCCACGTCTCGCGCGGAAACGAAGAGTCCATAGAACGCCTTGTAGTCCAAGGCAGGGTTGAGGGTACCAGACCTCGCGGTCGATCGCCTACGCGGTGGACCGATCAAATAAAATCTGTTGTTGGTGGCCCTCTTCATGAATGCGCTAGGAAGACGGCAAACAGGGAAAAATGGCGAAACATCGTTAAGCAAGCGATAAGCGCCCCAACTACGTGACGGCCACGACCGCTCTTCCAAGAGCGTATCGACGGAGAAGAAGAATATCCTTACTAATATTATTAATGCGAAGGTCCGTCTATCTTTCTGTTACGCAACGGCCTACTCGGTGTACCAATATTTGAGATTATTCATAATTTGGCGCGATTAAATCTTACACTAACACAACGTTTTTTTCGGAACATAGAAAAACATATGACATTATTGAGGGTACCTAAACGCATAAGTTGGCGCGAACATAATTGTTGGTATTACTACTGTTCTTATAAATTCAAAACTTCAGCTATTTATTTGCACATTATCATGCTATTATATAGATTAAAACAAAATATATTTTATATTTATTCCAAATTTTTTTTGACATATTTCATCATATTTAGCTAGTTAATTAGTTATTTGTAATATACACAATAATAGAATGATAACAGTTTTTAGCTTTAACCGAAATATTTATTTTTTGTTTGGCCTCGTTCTCGAAGTTAATTTAACACGCTAAATATTTCCTGTTACAGGTACTTATAAATTTGCTGGAACATCCACAAAGTAAACTCTCGTAAGTTAAATATGCGTTGATATTTGCACATCTTTAATGGAGGAACAAAAGTGATGTAAGATGCTTGTAAATGAAAGTTTAACTGTTAACAGAATAAGAGGATAACTGGCCGGTCTTTTAACTGGAACACTCGCTCGTCTGTTAGCGCACACTATATACAATAACAAGATATAATAGGAATACCATAATTCCCGTTCCGAGATGCACTTCTCTTGAATGACGAACTAAGACTGAATGTAACTGAAACGTTTTATCAATAGAAAGACTCTACCGGAAACAATAACGGCACAATGTTGCCACCATTTCAGTCAAAAAGGGCGCGATACTCTTGTTTCATGACTGTGTTGCTATAAAATACAAAGCGGAAGTCAATGGCGACAACACGTCCGTCCCCAGAGTAACTTGACACTTGTAAAAATATGCATCATTCTTAGACATTAGTGGGTGGGTATCGTGCATCTAAAACTAGGCTTTTTCTTCCTCTTTATATTCTTCTTAACAATTTCACAACTGCGGTATGACACGTATCTGTTTTCATCTCACACATGGGCAGTCCGCAATGTGCCATCGCTGCGCTTTTTATTTTCATTGATGGAATGATGATTGCCAGGACGCGACATACATTTATAATTTTAAATACATACAGAAATACAAGCTGTGGTAGCTCAGCGGTAACACCGTGAGACTCTTTGGAGGAGGTCACGTGTTCGAACCCGGGCACACACCAATGAGTTTTTCTGTTAAAACTTATGTTCTAATTGATAATTGCAATTTATCACACGGTTTTTGGTTAAGGAAAACATCGTGACGAAACCTGCATATCTCTAGAGAATTCTGGAGATATGTGTAATCTACCAATCCGCATTGGACTAGCGTGGCAGGTCTTAGCTCCAATCCTTCTCTCCAAATACGGAGAGAACAGGCCTATTCCCAGCAGTGTAACAGCAAAGTAACGGCCAATTAGTATCCCACTGCTGGGTATCGGTCGCCTATCTCCGTTTTCTCCGGAGCTAAGATCTTTCACGCTGCTCCAATGCGGATTGGTAGGGAACACATATCCCTAGAATTCTTTGGCGTATATATATCCAGGTAGCGTATATCTCACGATGTTTTCCTTCACCGAAAAGCGTGTGATAAATTGCAATTAGACATATAAGCTTGAAAGAAAAACTCATTGGTGCCTGCTCGGGGTTTGAACCCGCGACCGTTCGAAAAAGTCGCACAGTCTCACCACTGGGCTCAAAGTTTACGTTCCTTTATAATGGTTAAACAAAATCTGTTAAGCATTTTGCTGCACCTACCTATACTTCACAGCGGTCAGCAGTAGATCAACTGGAACTAAAATTTAAGTTGTTAACTGTACCAAAAAATTTGGTTTAGACAGATGTTTCCTTAGTTACAAACGAAATTGAATCTTATAATCACAGATATAAGTAGTATTATGGGTAAGGTCATCCCATGCGTTTTCGAAATGGCAGTCGGAGTGGAAAATCGTAGATTTCGTGTAGGTCAATGACCGCTGTGACGGATCGGTGATTATTTTGTATCACAGCACACTATAGTTGGAGATGACACCGTTATCTGTTGAAAACTCATTGTGAATATCTAAAATGGTTATATAAAAACGTATAAAAACCTTTGTAAAAGAAATAAAGCATAGGTAGTCTCTTCATATACATTTCCTCAAATCAAAGAATTTATTTTTTATAATTTTGGTTAGTTATTCGTATTTACATTTGCTGTAGATTTTGTCTACATCAGTGTTTCCAAACGTGAGACCCAAGCCCCACAATGGGACAATTTCATTGTTAAGGTTGGGCAATTCGAAATGCATTTGACACAAGTTTATCCCTTTTGCCCCGCGCCATTTAAATACAATGCTTGGATTCGGTGCCAAATTTAACGAGAAAAGCAAATTCTTGAGTAATATTAAAACAATAAATGCAAAGACCCAAAAATAATTGCTTAAGCAATTACTGTGTATTTTATTGTATACGTAGAATAAAAAATATAAGATGATAAGGTGTGAGTAAAAAGTATTCAACAGCATAAAATAATCATCACTCTTTTTTTCTTTTTAATGTCAGGAAAACCCATTATGGGTCGTCACAGCCCGACGGGGACAAGCGGCGGGTATGTCGGCAAAGACTAAAAACCTGACAGTGCTCCACCACGCTGCTGGTGGCGGGGACAAGTTACCGTTGTACACATTGCCCCCATTCCCGCCAGCAGCAACTCTGAACCCCAGATTGCGCGACCTCTGGGTCGGGGTTTCTCTAAAAGAGGCCTTTTCCTCCGCTAGACGATGCACCAGATGCATTGACCGCCTTGGGGGCCTTTTTGAGTCATCACTCTCTTGTCTTTATCCCATTCTAAGTGAGGTCGGCACAACATGTTCCATTCTATAGCATTGGTCAACTCTGGCGTTACTCCTTTAATATGCGTGTCATACTTCACACAACCCAGCGTAAAATATTGATAGTCATTATTACATATGAAAATAACGTCCTTAAGCTGCTGTTATGGATGACAATCATGCAATATGTTATGAGTACCTACTTTATCTTTACCAAAACAACATAAATTGTGATGCAATTTCTTTGTTTTAAAGTCAAGGACCTCTGTATTTTAATCGACCATTTCCAGTTTCTCGTAACGTGTTAAGAATTATTATTTCTTTAGGGCTGATAGTTGTTGTTTTTTTAAATAAACTTAAGTTACATCTTTATTTATTTTTTACTTTACTAGCTATGATTTTTTATGAAATTAATTACTGATAATGTGGACTCACTATTGTTGACGGAGGACGTACTTATAAAATTACCTTAATTTTACGCGTCGGTTTACCAAAAGTAATAACAAAATACTTTGCTACAAACTCAACAATAATTGTTTCTATTGTTGTATCGGCAAACGGTTTACTAGCGAAGAGCCTCGACCAACATCTCGAGAGGCTCTCGCTTAGTTGTTGAATCAAGGGCAGGATACAGAAGGCAGTATTGCTTGACGGAACGTATTTTGAGGAGGTTCTTTGTAATCCTAACTATCGGGAGCTTGGGCCTTTTCTCCTCTCCCTGTGGATGCTGATGGTTTTTGTATTGATTATTATTTGCGGCTTATAATACAATAATATCATTACTCCATTAAAGCCTGTCAACTTCTCACAAGACCGCGGTTTAATCATGTAAAATTTAAAATGTTTATACGGTTGACTGCCGAGTTTCTTGCTGACTCTTCTCGGTAAGAGCAACATTCTGAACCAGTTAGTTGTAGCTTTATTAATCATATTAATCCTTGACGATTCAAAACTGCTTTTACTTTGATATGATTTGTTTTGACTTATGTATTATAGACCTCCGCAAAGTAACGCCATACATAAATCTTCCTGTCCTTATACCAGTCGGCACAACATGTTATAAACATGTTGTCACTTGATTTGGCTACGTATTTTATGACCGGCCGCCTGCCTGACATCAACTTACCTTTGTCGTATTTAACGACACCTCGGTAAGAAAGAGGCTGGTCTATTCTACTTAACCGGATACAGCACGGTGGGTCAACTTACCTTAGTCGCCTTTTACGACACCTCGGTAAGAAATTAGGTTGGTACTAATCTATTCCGCCGGATACCACACGGCGTACCGCAAAGTAACGCCTAATTCTGTAAATTGTCAATTTGTTTTGACAACCCTAAAATCGTACAGATATTATCTCTCTTACGCTTGGATTACAAGATTTTGTAATTCATATAGTCACGCACGTAGCCTTAATCTGCATATAAAATAGTTCTGGGCCTCTGATTCCGTTAACTACACAGTTTTTGGTGTCAACGAAATAAGTTGATGTTTGCTATACAGGGAAAATACTGTCAAATATAACAGGATTTGTGTACGCTAAGGAATTTTAGCTTTATGTTCTTCTTATTATCATCGTAATTTTTTCTGTATTCTACTTTTATGATACTTACTTACTTTTATGAGGATACCGAAGATTTATTGAAAATACAAGAGTAAATTTTTAGTATCATAGTGTTTTTATACATATTCTCTTAATCTTTTTTATTATTTACATAAATTGGTTATATATTAGTTATATATACACGTACGACCATACGCACACACACACACACACTCACTCACACACGCACTCACTCCTGCCTAAAATGTGCCCTATTACAAAAACGAGAAGGCAAATGAAATTGTAGCTATTAGCTATAGAAATTACTACACCCTAAGTTGTAATTTTGAGATCGTCCATGCACGCAGCTTAAAAAGGGGCAAAAAAGGTTTCATAATATAAAAACGTGTTTAATTTTACCTACCAAAATCACGTATAATGAGCAATAAAACGCCACTCATATCAGTTTGCCAAAAATATAATCTGATACAAAAACAAAGGCCACATACAAGATTCGGTTTCGTTGCGACCGTACCTCAAGGTTAGGTTAGCTAGAGATCTTTCTGATAGTTCACCGGTCCAGTTTACAGATCCGGCTTTAGCATAGGTGTCAATGTCGTGACTTTCTGCTTATCATACTGCTATTTTATTTTGAACTAGTGTAAGCTAGCGGATTCGTCTGCGAAAACTTAGGTGTCGAAAGAAAAATAATCACTCCATTCCGTTGCCGCGTTCGGACGTTAAAAACAATCAAATATTCTTTTTAATTATAATATTTAATGTACATCTTATCATTTTATTTTGTTACAATTTTTAATCCGTAATAATATTTAAATGTGAAATACTGTCTGTTACGTTTTCACGGCAAATCCATTGAACCAATATAGGTGAAATATAGGAAGTTAATGCTTGGAAACCAAGGTAACAAACAGGAATTGAAAGTAAAAAGAAAATGAAAATGACAGTTCTTTATAACGTCAAGTTTCCGAATCTCGCATATACAAAATACAAGTTGCTACTACTGAATATATGGTAAACATTATATAAAAAAGTAATTCAATAGATTTAAAAAAATATTATAAAATTTGTCATTCCACACTACCACATGCTTCAAAAACCCAACATTATCAGTCCTTTATTTCAGACATTACAAAATATGTCTGAAATAAAGGACAATATATAAAATACTTTATACAATAATACCTGGGTGATCGAGCCTTGCTTGGTAATTTTTAAAATGATGTTAAACAAAATAAAAATTGAAAGAAAAATCAAAAATTAATAGGTCAGGTGGGCCTCGATCCTAGTATTTTTCACCTATTTAGACCGCCCGTTGCCTAAATGAACTACCATGACTTTAGGTTTGACAGCGAATTGTGATTGTATTCAACGTAAATTAAAAAAAAATTTTAGAGCCCGAAAACAAGGTGAAAACGACATTTTTTTAAAATAAAACTTATCTAGATCGATTTTTCTCCCCCAAAGATTTCCGTATCCGAGATTCTGAATATATATATATATGTACATACAAGATTAAGACATTTAAATATTAAAGATAATAATTTTAGCTTCAAATGGGATTGCGGTGAAATAATGTAAATTGAAATTGTTTAAAGATTGACCGCCAAGCTTCTTGCTGGTTTTTCTCGGCAAAATTCCGAAACAACATTCTTACTTACTTGAATAAAGATATTGATTCGATTTTATATACAATGTCATCAAATAATCTGTATGCAGTAGATTCTGCTGCGGCTTCCCCAGATCTCATTACCTGTGTCGTCCTAAATTCCTATTTGATTGTCCTATTTTACGAAATCGTCTATTATATCTCCGTTTTCCCGTTTACCTTATAAAAGCAATATCAATGATTGACATGTTATTTTCCTCTTTTGATATCAAACTACACATTGCGCCTTATTTCGCATTTATTTACTAACTAAACATTTCGACGTGAAGCGCTTGAATTCTGCACAGTGGGTGCAACAATAGTCCCAAGGTATTATTGTTCTCTAGTTGTATGTCCAGTTCTCAATGTCTGCCACATTGTTCTATTAATATCTGGTCCAGTTTTGAGATCCGGCTGCGGCCTGGGTGTCAATGTCGTGGCTTTTAGATTGTTTATTGCCCGATATCACTAAATGCTACAATTAAAGAGATAAAGACTGCTTATTTATTTACCTAATAACGAAATATTTTATAAGTCCCAAGGATCAGCTTCATGTTTGTAAATTATGAAACAATATTATCACTCATATATTATTATTAGGGCAAAACGGAAATTAATCAATCATAAACCTTCAATGGCTAATAATTTTTTTAAGCTTTTTTAAATTGCTTCTATAGGAAAGTTATATGCACAGGCGACTAAGGTAAGTCGACCGACCGTGTAGGTTCCGGTTGAGTAGATTTTTCTCCCCCAAAACCCCCAACATGCTGAATTTTAGGAAGATTGTTTCAGCTGTTACTGAGATTCAGAAAATATATTTATATGTATATACATACAATTGGCTGGAAACAGAGAGCTGAAGACCGAGCTCAGTGGCATGCAAATGGAGAGACCTATGTCCAACAGTGGACAGACACAGGTTGATGATGATGATGATGATGATGATGATGATGATATACATACAAGATTAACTCATTAAAGAAGTGTACAAGCAGTCAAAGTCGTAACATTGACAATATTGACGCCTTGGCCAAAATTGAAATGGACATCATAAAATATTAAAGATGTTTTAAGTGACATAATACCTTGATTTATTAGGATTAAAGGAAGCGTTGCCAATTACTTTAAGCTGTAAACAGTTTATTGCAATATATGACGAATAAGATTTTAAAGAAAATACGAAAGAATTGAGAAACAAATTATGAAATACTGGTTTGACTTCACGTTAACTTAAATATCGATATTTAAGTTAATACATATTCTCTATTCATCATTATCCTCCTGCCCTTATCCCACTCTAAGTGAGGTCGGCACAACTTGTTATAAAAATGTTTTGGAAATTTATTTACAGCAAAAATGTACAAGTTATATCTATCTTAAATTACTTACACGCTAGGACTATACAAATCATGCCCACGTGGAATGGTCCCAAGAATGCTGGCAGCGTTTCCGCGCTGAATCGCTAAGCTGATTCTTTGTACGAAAAAGGAGCCAGCCCTCTTGTCACCTGAAATTATCCTTATTAGAAATTATCCAGCAATATTTGGTGCGTTTATGAGTAGCGCATGCTTGCTTCCCTCCCCCAGTCACCAATGGGACAAATGTTAATAAAATTTGCTAAACTAAACCGCTAATAATAAGCTGAACCGGGGTAACATATAGTATAAAAATATTCCAATTTTTCGAGAACAGAATATGAAATAAATGTTGTACTTAAAAAATTAATTAGATGCGAAGACTCAAGTACTACTAGTATTATATAAAGTCTAATAGTATTAGTCTTCGTGACTTTCAATTGAAGTTGTATCTCGAGTTCTAGCCTTTCACCATTAACTAAGCGTCAGGCTGAGGTTATATTGTTCGATGCATCATTGTGTAAGCGATTAAAACAAATACATTGTAAGTAGTGTTATTAGGGCATTATGCCCAAACTGTACGCTATATATGCTCAGATATACCTGATGTTTATGCGATGAAACAATAAATCTTTCAAATTCAAATTCAAAATATTCTTTATTCAAATAAACTTGTAAACAAGTGCTTTTGAATCGTCAACTCTACCGCTGGTTCGGAAAGCTGTTCCTACCGAGAAGAGCCAGCAAGAAACTCGGCGGTTACTCTTTTAAACATATAATTCTTAATACTATTTACATTCAGACGTTACTGTCTTGTACAGGTTCAAAGAGAGCTATATCCACATATTCTTATCTTCTAAATAATCTTCAATAGTATAGTAGGCTTTCTGTATCAGCCTATTTTTAACAGTGTTTTTAAACTGCTGCAATGGCAAAGCTGAAATTGATTGCGGAATTTTATTATAGAATCTTATACCAAAACCCACAAACGAGTTACGCACTTTTGCAAGGCGCAAAGCAGGAGCTGCAAGCTTATGTCGGTTCCAGCTTTGTCTATTGTATACATCACCTATCGTTTTATAATTCCTTATATTTTTATGTACATAAATTAAATAACAATATAATCAATACAATCATAATATTGGTTACATCGACTTATCAATGATTTTGAAGCGAATTAATTTGATTTTTGTATGTTCAATATTAGTTTAGGGACCGTTCAAGTATTACGCGAGCACTATGTGATTGGGATCTACGCTTTGCTTATTTTGGATGACACCGGAGGAGTTTAGGGAGACTTTTTTACACGAATGTCAACCGTCACATTGTCTTTGCTTTAAAAAAAACGCATTATTAAAAAACTTAGAATCGTGGATTCGGGTTTCATGGACTGAAGACTGTTAATTTGAAATAATTTAATATGTGTACCAAAAATTTAAAATTGTTTGTTATGTTAGTAAGATATATAATATTTTTGTCCTTTACTCTATGTTGAATACCGTATCAGTAAAATATAATCTCTACCAAAAATATAAACTCTAAAAAAAAGGAGAAGCATGTATACCACCTATAGCGTTTTATTTCGTCTCGCTCTTCTAAATGCTTGCAAATCGCTGCCTCCTGTCGCAATAACCTTAGGCTTGTCTTACTATAAGAGAGATCGAGTAAAACAATAGTTTAACGGACCGTGGAAACATTGTGATGTAAGCTAATCTATCTGGTTTATTTATTTATTACAAACAGCTTCATGCATATCTGTCTAGCTTAGGAGATACATTTTATTTAATGTCTAAATAATAACGGTATCCGATAGAAAATTAAATGAGAAAATGTTTGTACTGCTAAAGAGAGAGAGCTATTTCTCAAGATTAGTTTAAGGAAATAGTTATTCTTATATTTACAATAGGTTTATAACAACATACTTTTTTGTTCCGTAAAATATATGTAAAATGTATTAAAAAATTGGTCTTGCAAGTAATATACACAAAAGAAACAGACAAGCTTATTTTAAAATAAATAAATTAAAAAAACAAAATTGGTAAGAAAAAAACAGCAATAAAAACATAACTGTTAACGTACAAAATGCGGTTTTATCACTTAGTAGCGATCTCTTCTAGACGACCTAAGAGTTAAGGAGCGATTATGTGGGTGGTGTACTATTTTATAGCAAAATACATACTAATAATACCTACAAATACAAAGCAAAGCATTTACATATCATAAAAATATTTAAAAAGAACATATATGAAATGTATAAACTAATTTATAAACGATTTTATAAGCTGATGGGTTCAGCTTCGCGGCTAAATACCTAAATTACTTATCTGTTGGATTCTATAGTAAAACTCTACTAATAATTTGGGCTTAGCTAATTCAATAATTTAAATTAACTACTAAAAGAAGGCTTAAGGGCTTGTATATTATTATAGCGTATTATGCTATTGAGGATTATATGACAGCTAAAATGCATGGAAATTAATCCCTTACCTTTTTTTAAATTATAAATTACGAAATGTATTTAGTTATTATATTATATTATAACAAAACGACGATATTTCTCCTTTATTCTTATTCAATAAATAAAAAGCAGTTTTCCCAGAGTCAACCCATTTACTCTTTTCGCTACAACTCAATGAAATGACACATAAAAATATGACAGCCACAATGCTTTTTCATATTAATCGCCAACTCTATGAAGGAGGTTGTATTAAAAACATGTTGTAACAGTCGACCATCCTGACAACATTTGCGACCCCGCAAATCTCATAAGCTGACTTCTGGGAATGAATCTACCACCGATTCGGAATGCTGATTGTACTGAGAAGAATCGGCAAGAAACTCAGTACTTGCTCTTTTAATCTGTAAAAGAAAACCGCACATGCCATGACATGACAGGACTACGCTCACGCTTTATGCTCAACTCTAAGCTCACGCTTTATGCTCAACTCTTTAAGCTCAACACCTCAACTCCTTAAGCTTTTCGCTCGCACCATAAGCATTTCGCACCTCAAGCTCACCCTCAATCACTGTCATGGCATAACACAGCTCAATTAGTGGCAACCAACTCAGCAGATACACACGTAAACAGACTCGCAAATGATAACGCTCAAAGAACAATCACCACTTCCAGGCAAAGCCTAGCTGATAGTCGTTGCAGATGTCCACAGTCTAGAAAACAATCGTTACAACTGGAAAGATCCAGGGAACATTCGTCATTCTAGCTGACAGTTCCATCGAACAAAAGTCACGGGCGCGTCTAAGGCCTCACATAGCACATCGTCACGTTGATCTCACAGAATTAATTAACCGAATACCAATTACCATCAATAATCTCTGAAATAAAAACTCTCATTTTTTATTCAATAGCATCGCATATCGCAGCTATCTCTCATATTAACGAAATTCGCACTCTCCGTGTTGTCTCAAGATATTGATCGTCATTTGTCTTTTCTTTAAACTCTTTAAATTTCCAGATATTCCTTTTGTCCAATCTATTTGTGAGTTTAGGTTACATCCCCTTCTGAATATAATAAAGCGACTATATTTCTCCTTTATTCTTATTCAATAAATAAAAAACAGTTTTCCCAGAGTCAACCCATTTACTCTTTTCGCTACAACTCAATGAAATGACACATAAAAATATGACAGCCACAATGCTTTTTCATATTAATCGCCAACTCTATGAAGGAGGTTGTATTAAAAACATGTTGTAACAATATATTTTTATATCTCCCCGAGTTTTTTTGCTATCTTTTATAGCTGGAAGCAAATTTTCAGACCAGCAGTTCAAAGATTAACAGATTTTCTTATAGGTTTTATACGAAAGGTACTAGTAGACCAAGGTTTTATACGAAATAAAAAGAAATCTTTGTGTTATCATAGATTTAGAGGTACAGGAGATTACGCGATCATATACTAACGCGTAAAAGTAATAATCACACACACATATGCATGCATGCACGCACACACAACGCGTAAACGCAAACGTTGTTGTATTTTATCGTACCATTCCTTATAGTACATCTCTTTACGTAGGTCTTACTAAAAACCTAATTGAACTGTTAATTTTTGAATTTAAACTATCGTGAGTGGAATTCATAATTAATGTATAGAAACCGGCTATACTCACTTGAGTTCCCGCCGCGATAACGCCGCGTAACGAGCTCATGAATAAGAGCCCCGTATGGGCTTGAAACTAGTCGGGCTCATGCGATAAAATAACACGTGAGTATAGCCGGTTTCTATACATTAATTATGAACTGTTAATTAAATTAGTCTAAGTGCTATGAGAGTCCTCAGTGTGAAATTTAATTTATTAGTGGTGTTGATTTTGTAATTTTGACCAAATTCCTTGGTCAAAATCAGCTCGCTGAAATATTTTTATATCAATAACATTATGTAGGACAATTTTATGTACGTTGTATATATATAAAACTAATTATCAGCTGGTAATGCTTGTACTTAAATGAGATATAAAATTATATTCTATTAGATTTATATAATCATTGGCCAACCACATAATGTGGCGAGTGAAAAATCACCATCCATTTGGCGGGAAAGTCATTGAAGTAATATTTCATAAGATGAGACTCCTTATTTTCGCATTAGCAACACTGATAGTTGATGAGTTGTAATTTGAAATATAAACATGTACTTATATTGATGAAGTGATTATAATATAATATTTATTAGTTTCAAGCTCAATGTGTGTTTACTATTCACCTGACATCGAAAGACAAAAAATATATAGTTTTTGTATAAATACACCATCATATCTCTGCATGTATTCTACTCTAAGTAGGATTGGCATAACATTTTTAAACATGTTGTTACATGTTTTGACTAGTTATTTTACGACTGGTCGCCTATCTAACTTAGTCGTCTTTTACAACACGTCGTTGAGAAATGTGGATCGCCTGTTAATGTAATTATTTAACACACGGCGATTCAAATTACCTTAGTCGCCTTTTACGACACCTCGGAACAAAAGAGGGTGGTCCATTCTACTCTGCCAAATACCATACGGCGGTCCACTCCACTTAGCATTATACCTATATATTTTCTTTATACTTCATTGCTGTTTGTAGCAATTTTATTATTGTTTTCGTATTATGGATCTCCGCAAAGTAACGCCTAATTAAGAGTTGAACCGGCAAACGTTTTGCCGTATATATTATTGCTGCTCCTTCCTTATTAATCTTGAAAGATAAAAACCGTAATATAGCATTTTGATAACCATAAAAATGGTTAAACTGGGTTAACCTTAAAAGCTAGACATATGCTGTTGCGGACTTTAATTTAAAACTTTTACATAGGAACAATTTTGTAATACATGATTTTTTAATTACTATCAGCGTTTACTTAGCATAAGAAAAGCTTTAAATTTTGCCGTTTTCGTAATTATTTTTTATTGCTGCTTCTCTTATCTTCAAGTTAGCGTGATGTTACACAGTCTTCTCTCACAGTCTTACATTAAAACAATCAAATGGGTCCAGTAGTTCCTGAGATAAGCGCGTTCAAATAATCAAACAAACAAATTCTTCAGCTTTATATCTTAGTATAGATTATAGATTTAAAAAAACTGTTTCTATTATTCCCATCGTTCATTCGTCTAACGCCCCGTGTTATGCTTCACTAATCTGTGTAATAGGATCTTGAAACACTTCACTCGTCACACTCGACTCGGTAGAAATCTCGTCGGGAGTTTGACGGCTACTTGATATTCAAGACGGAAACGTGTTTCTATGCGATCTCTGCATACGGGATCGCTTTTACTGAGTCCATTATTGGCATAAAGTAAAAGTAATAGCTTGTTTGGTTTACTGATTTTGACCTATTTTTATATGAATAGCTGTTCGACAACGCGTTGCTATGGCTCAATCTACGTTCGAGCTGCTTCGAAACAGAATTTAGCAGTTGAAAACATTTCTCCGATCACCACCAAACTTTACAGAATGATCCGATGGTACGTTTTAAAGAATTTCTGAAAATTTTATTAAAATCGGTCCAGCCGTTTTGGAGCAGGTTAGGTTTTGTTGTTTCATCTGCAGACTGGGTAATCTTTAGGCCGTTAAACTGAGTTTTTCTGTTAAAACCTATATGCCTGTTTTATATTTGAAAGTTAACGCAGTTTTTACGGTGAAGGCAATAAATGAAGGTTGTACAAATCTTTAGAATTCTAGGGTATGGTGTTTTCCTTCACCGAAAAGCGTGAGGTAGTTGTAACTGAAAAACTCATTGGTTCATGGGTTTGAATCCGTGAACCCCATAAAGGATCAAACGGTCTTACCGTTCAGCTATCGAAGATTTTGATCTCCTTAATTCTGCTTGCTTCACATAAATACAGTCCGAGCTATTCTTAGCATCGGCTACTAAGTAACTTTGAGCTTTAAGTATAGAGAGCGGTTTTCTTAATGAATGAGAAACAAGTTTTTATTAAATATCCTAAAACTTGTTTGTGTGTTAATACGTTTGTGTAATGGTTATAAACTAGTTATGTTCCAATCGGAATGGGAGTATAAATAAAAAAAAAGTATTTCTTCATTATGTGACCGACGTTTAACCATTTATAGAAAGAAGACTACAAAAGTTTTAGACAAAGAGTTTAATTACCCGTGTGGTATCCGGCTGAATACACCACTATTTCTTACCGAGATATCGTAAAAGGCGAAAAAATTAAGTTGACCCGTCGTGTGTTGTCCTGCTGAGTAGAATAGACTACCCTAATTTCTTATCAAGGCTTCGTAAAATGCGACTAAGGCGAGTTGACGTCAGGCAGACGGCCGCTCGTGAAATACCTCGCCAAATCAAGTAACAGCATGTTTATAATATTTTATGCCGATCCCAATTAGACATAGAGATAAGCGCAGGAAAATGATGATTTTGAAAATAGCAACTGCCGAGTTTCTTGCTGGCTCTTCTCGGTAGAAGCATTTTTGAGTTTGAGTTGACTATAGAAAAGCACTCGTTTACAAGTTTACTTTAAGACAGAATATTTTAAATTTGAAAAGAGTAAAATAGTATAATACGCTTTTGGAAAATTATAAAGAAGGCGGCCGGTCATAAATAACTAGCCAAAATATTTAACAATATGTTTAAAACATGTTGTGCCGACACCGTTTTGAGTTGTGTAAGGGTAAGAGAATGATGGTCTCAAACCGGATTATAGATAGATAGAGATAGATAGATAGAATAGATTAGAAGCGATGGCAACATTATTCAACCTTTGAACTTATCTACGGAGCACGTAACTGAAATTTTTGACGATCATAGTGGCGAGATCACGTTCATCTCGATCGCGGAAAAATTCTTATGAACTATAAAAACGTGTTACGATCCAAGACCTTCACAATTGTAATGAAAAATATAATTAGTGTCTATTCTCTGACATAGCTGTTATCTAACATAGGCACGTATTTCCGTGTTTTAGTATGGTTACCATTATAAACGTATTAAGGGTTTAGTCCTATTGTTTAATTAGTTATATTATAGTCGCATCATTAATATTTTTTTTAATTTAAGAGATGAAAATCAATTAAATTACCAATCTTAATATCGATATATTTTTCGTATTAGATCGAGTAGATTTCACGAGAGGTTTTGAAATGATAATTTTGCATTTACAACTAGATTGATGAAATAGAAATTAAAGTTGATATCAATTATATTTTGTAATGAATTTTATTACAAACACACACGTAGTTCTAGTAGTTCTAAAAACATGTATGAAAAGTAAACGAAAAACTTTATAAGATCAATATTAATATACAGTGTACACAGATATACAATATTTATACAGTGTATTACAGAGTGTAGGAAATCATCTTTTAATACTTTATAATAGATAAAGGATTATAGATTTCTTGATTTACAAACAAAAAATTAGGATTGTTTATAGAATTAGGCGTTACTTTGCGGAGATCCATAATACAAAAGTAATAATAAAATTATTTATTATCCGCGATGAAATCGCGGATTATAGCAAAATAATTTTATTATAACTTTTGAATTAGGATTGTATTTCGAATTCTCAATAAATAGGGCAATATTAAATTATCCCTTTATGCTTCATCAAATGTACGTTTCAAAGTAAGAAAACTTTGTTTCACACACAATACTACACAAAATAGAGAGCAAATAAAAATTATATGTGTAGATTAAGATACACAAGCTTATACATTTTTTGTTCAAAGTTACATATTTTCATAATTAGACGATTTGTGAAAGTGTAAATAAAGCAGTACGCTTGTTTAAGTTTTAATTTCGAAATAGAAAATTCCCAAAAATATATATTGATTTTAAAATTTTGTGTTGTTACAATAAATATTCCTGAACATTTGCTATTAATATCTATTGTTGAATAAAAATACGAAAAAACTGAGTTTCCTGAACACAGGAGAAATCCCTAATAACGCGGATAGATGGAAACCCTATGTTTAAGTCTTCAATCATCTGAACATCTCATTTGTCGTGAGAAAAAGGAAGTCGACTTGACTTTCACCCACCATTAACGGTGCCATGTTTACTTTTTCGCTTATATTTGTTTGACAATTGTTTACTGTTGGAAAAATCTTTTTGCTTACCCTCTGTGGCTAGCTCGAAATATTTTCTTAATATTTACATGATCCACATAAACGCAATACATCGAATACTTTTTTTAAATTATACTGGTCCGCGAAAAAGTAAAAAAAGCACATGTATAAAGGCGGACTTATTCCTAAAAAGGATCTCTTCCAGTCAACCTTTGAGTAACAGAAGGAAAAAAACAAGAATTGAAGAAGAAGATAATACGGGTAATATAGAGAAAAAGAAAAAGTATATATAATTTTAACTATTTAATCTATTAATTATCAATTTAATCATTACGATTTCAACGAAGTGTTTAACATAAGGATCAGAATGGATAATTTAATTTGACCTCTTGAGTTGTATTTGCTATTTTACTCGAACTTTTTCTCAGATACATTTAATGATGGATTTTTTTAAAAGAACTAATTTATACTAATTGAATCACTTTAATTACAACGAAGTGTTTTCGACGGAGTCATTAATTTGTCATTTTGAGTGGTATTTTCCTTTTTACTTTATATGTTTGCATTGTTTCTAGACGATATATTATTATTAATCATTATATTGCACGCTTAGAATTAAAGTGACCGGATTCTAAAAAGTTGTTTTGTGCCAATTTGCAATTAAGCGTAGCGTAGCGTCATCAAGTCTTAAGTGTTAAAGAGACTCGATATCGCGACGTGATGTCATAGATAGCATTTATATATGAATAACAGTGTATCTCATCACAATTGTATCCCTAATTTTAAATTAGGTCACTTTAATACTATACTTACACCACTTTCAATAAATATCACATATATATTGAAAGTGGTGTAAGTGGTATTTTCCACTTTGTGTCGAAATGAGTGTTAAAATACTCTCAGTTATGTACTATATTGATCTTTTCTGATTCCTAAGGTAAAACAGGCATTCTTTAATGCTAAATATTAGCGGAATATATAAGCTTAAATTATAGTAAATTTAATCTACATAGCTACAGTGATTTAGTCGTGAAAGCGTAATAAACGGACAGTCAGGCAGACTTGCATTTAGAATATTAGTAAATACATCGGTAAATTTAAAAGAATAATCCAACAATACTCTACTTTTAATGTCTTAAGAAAGTTTTAAACTATTACTCACTGTTTGTAATAAATGGATCCGGTACACAAGTAATAATCTTTAAGTTGTAAATCAAACTTTGTTCCGTTTGTAGACGTGTTAAAAATGTACCGTACTATTTGCATAAAAATATTATTTTCATGACACAAATACATATTTACGAGTATATTCGTTTATGTTTATGTTCTAATCGTTAGTGTTAATATTTGACTGTATTAAGGTTACTTGGGCTATAGCCATTACACAGGGTATGGCTAACTGAAGAAAAAGAAATAGTTTGGGCAGAACTTTTATCTCACTGGTTCTCTTAATAAGGTACCTTTGCGAATTAGTAGTAGCTTTATTGTAATTTGACAATTCGAAAGCCTTTGTAAATAATATTTTGAAATTGCGGATCAGGATAAAACTATCATATATGTGACTATAACTAGGCCAAAAACGGATGGATGGATTGAGTTAATTATAACATGAATAATAAGAGGTAACGCCCGAGTTGATAATAATAGGAATAAACAGAAGAGGATAATGTCGACACTACGTACAATGGGATAAGTGCAGGAAAATGATGAACCAATATCACAGAAATAATCAACAATAAAAATACTGGTTTCCTTTCTCTAACTTCTTATTATTCATCAATCGGTAGACGTCCACTCCTGGATATAGGTCTCTTCACGGGATCTCCACACCACAATTTGTGCCGTTTGGATCACACGGCTGTTCAGGTAGAGTAGAAGGTTGTCAGTCTGCTTCGTAGGGGGTTTACCGAGGATTTTTCGCGCTTTATGAATCAGCATCTCCAGACACCAACGCCTATCGCGCATCGCCAATTTAGCTTCGCGGTGTGCTGATGCTATCAGTTAGTTTGGTTCTTCAATATTTCCCCCTATTCCTGATATGTTTACGTAGATTCTTTGTCATACATCTAAACAAAAATGTCTCAAATTCCTATCAGTGTTAAGTTTAAACGTTATCAATTTTTATTTAATCAAATTTAATCCGCACATGATGTCGTTTTCACATGCTTTCTATTCGGACGTGCTACAAGCACACTACGCACGACTTGCGATCTCGATGACAAAGCGATTTGTTTTACGCACGACCCCGTAGTAGTGTGATGGTTGAATGTCAAATTGACTTGCCTTCTCGATGACCTAAACTCTACAAGAATTGATATTGACGTCATTTTGTTGTTCTCAGATATATTTTTAAGCTTTATTTATTTTGCCATGTACGCCGTGTGGTATCCGGCTGAATAGAATAGTACCACCCTCACTTCTTACTACTTACTAAGGTAAATTGACGTCAGGCAGGCGGCCGGTGAAAAAAAAACTAGCTGAATCATCTAACAACACGTTAACAAAATTGTGCCGACTCCACTTAGAGCTGGATAAGGGCAGGAGAATGATGCTATAAATGATCCAAAAGCACTTGTTTACAAGTTTACTTGATTTAAAAATATTTTGAGTTTGAACTTGCACGGTGCAGGTTGATGGCTTCCACTACTGGATTCGTCCGCATCCCAGCCTCTGCATCACCTGCCTTAATCTCTCGAAATCTAATTATCAACTAGTATACGAGCTTCATGACGCTTACAAGTCAGTGTAAAGTCTAAAGTCAGCCGAAAATACTCATAGAAACTAAGCAGTGCCTCCACAGATTGTGATAGGCATTACTAATGAGGCATATGCATAACAGGAACGTCTTTACACTTGAGAATTCCCTTTGTTACGTTATTTCGGTCTGCTTTGTACTTGGCGTCATTGTTACCGCTGCGAAGGTCTGGCTCGAATAGGAAGATATGCTTGTACAAGACACTAGTTTACATGTATTTATGATACTCTACTGTTTTAATGGACCTTCAATTTTTTTTTTTTTTTAATTTAATTTAATTTTTCCAATTAGATGGGAAAATTTGCCAATCTGCTCTGATTTGCGGTACCTTGGTTCGTTTTTCAGAAGGACAGTGAAATAGATAGAGATTTGGGTAATAGAATGAATGCAGGACGGATGAAGTGGGGTTAGGTCTCAAGTACTAATAGTGACCCCTGGATACAAATAAATAAAATAAGGTAAATTTTCCCTCTAAAAGTTAGAGGGAAAATTTGTAAAACGGTCATAAGACGGGTCAGAATGTTAGGCAATGTTACAGACTGATGAAAGAAGAGTGCATACAAATGAGTCGAGAATGTTAGGGTGTGTGGTGTGACAAGACTGGATAAAATACGTGACGAGTACATGGGGAAGTCAGAAAGTAGTGCCCATTATAGAAAAATCGAAAAATGCAAGATTAAGATGCTATGGACATGCAATGAAAGTCACGTGACCAAGCGAGTGTTTAATATAGATGAATATGACTAGAAAGAGGCCGAAAAAGAGATGGTGGGATTGTGTGAAGTATGACATGCATATAAAAGGACGAGTTGACAATAAACAGGAGAGCATTGAACCAAAAAAAATGATGCGCCGTCCCTACTTAGAGTGGGATAAGGGCAGAAGAATGGTTAAACGGGTATATAAACCGTATAGAACTTAGTGAACTATGTATTTATACCAAGGAATTATACGTACGTGGGAAAATCGTGATCAATATAGTATTACAAAGCAGTTAACAACTATTTGGTTTATAACTTAATAGTTACTAACTATAATTGTTATAGATATGGTTAGGCGTGTTATTTCTCTAGACATCTATGAAATTGCGTAATTTAATTTGCATACTTGTAAGGCGTAAGACTGTTCCTGATATGTCTTAGGGTGAATGAAAACATCATGATAAAAGTTGCATATCTCTAGTGAATTCCTAAAATATTTAGGATATTTATGTGGTACCCGGCTGAATAGACCACCCCCCTCATTTTTACCGAGATGTCGTAAAAGGGACTAAGTTGAGTTGACGCCAGGCAGATGGCCGGTCGTAAAATACCTATCCAAATTATTTAACATGTTAATAACATGGTATGCCGATCCCACTTAGATTGAGATAAGGGCAGGATAATGGTGATCTTGATGATAACTCGCCAATCCGCATCAGAATTGGAAGGTAGTTCTTAATTCTAATCTAAAATAAAAGGTGTTATAGTACCGGTAAAGTATATTACAAAACTAAAGATTATTTGGATGATAAAAATTCCTTTCAGTTTCATACAAGACTTGCGGTTTAATAATGTAAAATTGAAAATTTTTTAAAATATTGAACGCCGAGTTTCTTTTTGGTTCGTTAAGAGCAGAAACATTGTAGCATTCCGAAACATTGTAGCTTCATTAATCATATTGATCGTTGACGATTCAAAAGTGCTTGAAAGAGCTTATTTGTTATAATAAGTATAAAATTAATATATTTTTTTATAGTCAGTATAGACATGTAACTTACGGGCGGAACTCGTGGCACAGGTGGGGAACGATCTCTCCCTGCTCACTGTGGTTCGCGCAAGGTGGACAGGGAGCGATCGTGGGCAGCGATGGCCTCCTTCTGCGAGGATGTTATCTCGCAGAAGGAGGCGGCGGGGCGGATCCGGGAAGTCGAGTCCTTAGATCCAATCCGCCGCAGGCGAGCGGGGCGCAGACAACTCGCCGAAGTCCGTCGCATGCCACCCTAACGGGGACCTCCGAGCGATCCGAACGGGGCTTTATCGGACGCTCGCTGGAGTTAGGCCCCCGAGGCGTTCGATGCATCCGGTGCTCCCGATGCATCGTCCAGCGGAGGGAGGGGCCACTTTCAGAGAGGCCCCGACCCAGAGGTGGCGCACTCTGGGCTACAGAGTTGCTGCTGGCGGGGATGGGGGGCAATGTCTTCATAGGTACCTTATCCCCGCCACCAGCAGCGTAGTGGAGCACACGGGATATTTTAGTCGGTGCGAGTCCGACATAACCGTCGCCAGTCCCCGTCGGGCGGCGGTACCCATAAGGGGTTTTTTCCTGTTAAAAAAAAAAAGACATGTAACTTGTTTATGCAAACGTAATGTTAATAACATAAAAAAACCTTAATGTCATAAGTTATAACATTGTAATTGGAGCGTCATGTAATAGTTCTTATTACATTAATCACGTGACACAATATTATAACCACTACTTATTTAAATTCACGCAGCGTATAGAGTTCAACGCCACATCTATCTCGACTCTATACGGTATGCTTAATTAAACGTTATTTATATACAAATACCGACTATTTTTCAATGACAATGATAATGCTTTGACTTGCTTGTAAGACGACTTTTGGTTATGATTAATTTCAACGGATGTACATATTAAATAAGCCGTGATAGCCGAATAGTGATACTGTGCACTTCTTAACTAAGGGTCAGGGTTCAAACACTGGGTGGGTACTGAGTTTTCTGTAAAAATCTATGTACTTAGTTGATATTTACGATTCAATAATCGTTTTTCGAAAAGCCGTATGGTATCCCGCTGAATAGAATAGTCTCACCTCGTTTCTTACCGAGGTGTCTTAAAAGTCGACCTAGGTAAGCTGTGGTATTCGGCTGAGTAAAATAGACCACCCTCATTTCTAACCGGGTTGTCGTAAAAGGAGTCTAAGGTAAGTTGACCCACCGTGTGGTATCAGGTTGAGTACAACTAAGGTAAGTTGGCGCCAGGCAGGTGGCCGTCGTAAAAGATAAGCCAAATCATGTGACAACATGTTTATAACATGATAAGTGCAGGAGGATGATGATGATGAAATCTTTTTTCGATGAGAAAACCATGTAAGGAAACCGAACATACATGGAAATGCCGAACCACATTAAAGACGTTTTATGGTTCTTAGTTCAAAAGAGATTTGAACTATTTTTCAGAAGTGGGATAGTAATATTTTTAATTATATTAGTAGGGAACAGGACAACATACGTTGCATCCTTTTTTACCTGAGATTTCTATAAGGAATTGACTAGAGAACTTTATGATGACTTTTTACTAAAAAAAGAAGAATTTGTTAAGCAGACTTATATTTCTATTAAGGTCAGTTTCAATAAAAACGAGATAATTACATCAACACATATCCGATCTCAAATAAAGAGTACTAGTAAAATAGTTTCCGAATATCATCAATTACGAAATAATTACCTTCCTTCCTTTGAAAAATTACTATGCATAAAATGCGGACCAATAAAAACAAGTTTACGGCTGAGTACACTTCCGCTATGCACTTGTCACTGCATCCGGTTTGTGCTTACATTCTATTACGCAATATGGCGGATCAATTATATTACAAGATTTTGGGTCATCGCTTACGTAAAATATGTGAGGTCTACGGCTAGAAAAGCAACAGTAGTACAAAAGTTATAATAAATTTATTTTGCTATACTTCGCGATAAAGTAAACTAGAAAATATATATCCACCACCGTCATTCCAATTTGTGGAGGTTTGTGCATGTGTTTGTTACGAATTAACTTCGAATCGAAGTTAATCAAATGGGCTAGTGTGGTATCCGGCTTAGTAGAATAGACCACCCTCTTTCTTACCGAGGTGTCCTTAAATACGACTAAGGTAAGTTGACTTCAGGCAGGCGGCCAGTCGTAAAATGCAGCCAAATCATGTGACAGCATGTTTATAAGATGTTGTGTCGACCCCACTTAAAGTGGGATAAGGGCGGGATGATGATGATGAGCTAGTAAAAATAAAAATGATAAGATAGATACGTTGTTTGTGAAATTCAATTAAAATGTGTAGTTTGGCTTCAACGGTTGCATCCAATAACAAATATTTTATGTTAAAAGACAAGAAAAAGAGAGTAAAAAAAAAAAGAGTTATTCATATAATAGATTTTTTAACATAAGACATAGGTCTAACAGTACACATAAGTCTAACCTCGTAAAAATATCGATTTAAAAAAATACGAACAAAATAAATATAAATTAGGTATTTAATTGAGATCTGGCTTTTCAGTAATGATTGATTGACCTGGCGCGGCGCGCTTGTTCAGCAACATGAGAAAACAATAACATAGTTATCTCCTTAGCACTTGTTGTCATACACTTTAGTCCCGCGGTCAAGGTTATGCATTACATACAAAATGGAATCATATGGCGTACGGTCATTCAACTATCTCTTATTCAAAACGTAACGTAATTCCTGTGCCAAAATTACTTCACTTAATTAACTAAATTTTTTTATGTCAGCTGCTAAGATGTAGGTACCTAGAATTCGAATTAATATCGTATGGTTGCTATCATCTTGTATACCTATTAATGGATTCGTTAATAGCTAAATCGCCTAATTCTATAAGTTAGATTCTTATTTTTCTGTTGTTTTCAACTTAAGCTTATTTGCCGATAATAACATTTTCATCATCCTTCTGCCCTTATCCCACTCTAAGTGGGGTCGGCACATGTAATAGACATGTTGTCACATGATTTGGTTTTATATTCTACGACCGGCCGCCTACTTGACGTTAACATACTTTATCCGTATTTTACGACACCTTAGTAACAAAGGGTGATCTATTCTACTCAACCAGATAACACATGGTGAGTCAGCTTACCTTAGTCGCCTCTTGCGACACCTCGGTAAGAAATAAAGGATGGCTATTCTACTCAGCCGGATACAACACGGCAGGGCAATGATAACATCTTATATGATATAAATGATAACGCTAGAAATAAATACGCTTAGATAACTTGTCGCAATGCATAATATGATGAATAAAGTAGTGAAGTTGATAATGATATTCAAATCCTAGCCGCACCCAGGCATACCTAAACCTAACGCAAACTGATACCTATCGTATCACTTACAACTAAGACACAAATTCATTTAGAAGTGTTGGTCAAAATGGCCGATCGACCCGTCGGATCACCTCTTACTTTCGTTAATTTCACTTTCGATGGCAGTAATATATATGTAATATGTTAGTTAATTTAGTTGGGTACATTGTACGATGATTTCCGTGGGCGTTATATTGTGTTTACGCTCGCAGTAACTACTTTTTGATGGAGGTGCTTTGAACTTTGTCGAGTTCAACTTAAATGACATTTGACGTCATATCATTAAGTTTCTTAACTTCACTTTTAGTTTCTACTCCTTAAGTTACGTGAATATTTTTTGCATTGTATACTGCAAATTTATATATATTTTGATCAGATATTGATACTTGTTATTCATATTTGGCAAGTATTTTATTAATATTAAAGCTCATTTACTTTTTGAATTACTAGACTGATTTTTTGCGTAAATATACTTCGATTTTTTGCGTAAATATATTTTGAGATATACTTTGCTGGGCAATATACCTAGAAAAGTATATCTTACCTTTAGTATTAAAGTGACCCAATTCAAAATTAGGCTTGTTTTATTTTTATAATGATACATAGTGATCCTTATTTCAAAGCCGTCTATAACACGCTACGAATTAATAATAAAAGTAATGTTTTCTAGGTCTTCCAAGTTTTCTTTAACACTCACAAGTTTTGTAGAGCGCTACGCTTTATTCCAATTTACCCCAAAACAATTTTTTTCGATTATGTCACTTTAATACTTACGCATGCGATTCTTAATACTTACTCCCAAATATACTGCAATGCAAACTAACAGAGGAGAAAAATTAATTATACCAATACTTAAATTGATTTCTTGTTCTTTGCAGACATATAAAAAGCTGGAACATACGATAAACCAGATACCCTAAAGGTAAGTTAAATTAATATAACATTACTTACAAGCCTTACCCGCCATTTCCTGTGCACGTTAAAACACCTCCAATTATGTAGTTTACCTGTTTCCGAAGGAAAAGTGAGATTTTTTTCCATGCTTATGATACCCCGGTATACAGCGAATTAGCCGTAAATGAGTAAAAGATTACAGACAGAAAGATAGACACGGATGACGTGATCTAAGATAATCTAAATATTTAATTTAAGGTTTTTCGTAAAATTAAAAAAAGAAATAAATCTAAATAATAGTAAAAAGTTAATTATATTAAAATAGTACCTTATATCTCATTTATCGTAGAAGCTTACAAAGTAATATCTATTAGAAGAATAAAACAACAGAAGCCAACTATAATAGTGTCAGGTTGATACCGGTTCACGCCATATTGGCATGTTTCTAAATGTCAAACTAACCTTAATAATCTCTAACGAATGACCATCTCAATGTTTGTGTGACTCATTTTGTTGAATATCGGTGCTTGAAACAGAATATATATATGTGCAGATTATAAATTAAGCTTTAACGAGCTAGCCAGGGTCATCGGTACCTGTTTTATTGCTATTTTTTATACGATTTCTGGGTCAATCGTCCTCGTAATAATTATTAAGGATAACAGGTTAACTTAATAAAATCATAACCAGATGTATTTGCGCTCTAAATCCAGTTAGCTCGACTAGTTTGTAACTTATTCTGGATTTATAATGAGTTGGTCGTGAGCTATTTGCTGTCGTTTCAAATAAGTTTCAAACTAGTTGCCATATGGGTAAAGTAAAGTTGAATTAGGTCGTTATAATTATAAATTTTCCTATTGCAAATTTGAACGGGACGTATATTTGGAAGAGCTAATGGACGTTAGTGTCTAAAAAACTGAACCCCACTTCGGAAAACACAGGGTTGGTAAAACTAAATGATTATATATGAGAGAAGTACTAGATCATGTGGCATGTAAAATCTTTAAAAAGATATGTCTAACGATAGACATCGTGTTAAAAATGCAGAGCAGAGCAATAACCACATCTATTGAAAAGTCTAAATATAAATCCATCAATATACATACTATTTCGAACTATATTAACATTCGTTTCACGTTAGTATTAATTTTGAAATGGCTTCTTTGAGTTTGCTCTGTATCAAAATAAATCTAATGTCCGAGACTAATAGACTTAAACCTAAGAAGTAATTTTATTCGAAAGATTTGATATTGTAGGAGGAACTGTATATAGTTATAGGTCATGCATATTGATTCTAAATTGCTATAAACCAACAAGATTAAAAAAAATTGACGTCAAATCTTAAAGCTCAAATATTTATTTAAATATATTTGTGAACATTATTATTTAAACATTATTATTATGTTTAAATAACACAGTTAATTCGAGTATCTACTATAAAAAAAATCTGTATGGAACCAAAAAGTTTTAGGCCAAGAGACTATTAAGAGGCTATTTATTGACTTAGAAATTATATATTGTACGCTTTATAGCAAAGTAAATCTTTGTCAGGAAACTTGTTTTTCTTAGGCTCATTCCTATATTAAGTACGACATGGCAGCCCACACTGAAATTGATTAAGTTAGTTAATTAACAAAATTGGCAAGTTTCCTTTTATATAATCTTGTATTTATCAAATTTTTCATTAGATAGTTCTAGTAAACTTCATTTTAATTTTTAATCTCAATCTTTAGAAGATAAGATCTAAATAAAATTTTAAATTCCGTAACATTTATATATGACAAAAAACATATCATAAAGTTAATGATACTGTGAATTCAGTTAAGACGAGTTGTGAATACAAACAAAGGCCAAACGATTTCATTTTAAGTGTATTTTGCAATGTAGCAACCGTGAACTTTTGCATACAAGTGATACGATGTTAATTTTTATGACTGTGATGTGATAAATTTTAGTTAACTCTCAGTGACAAAAGGTTGTATTCGATGTCATGCTTAAATAGTTAGATGAGTGTGTTTATACAGATGACTATACTGTGTTAACTTATTAGGGACTTTAAGTGCTGAATAAGCCTATCAGAAACCTGAGAAACTCAAAATACGGAGATATATGTCTGATATGTTCCGGATAAGTTTCGAATAACTGACAGTTTATTGGTAACTTGTGAAACAGGCCCTAAAACTCTCAGCAGGCAAGTTTTTTACGACTGCGCGACCTTTTCAACACAATCTACATAAAACCGTAATCCACTAATAACCTAAACCTTCCAGAAGAATTGCATTACCTATTAGTAAAATATGTACGACCATTGGTTCAGTAGATTTTGAGAAAATCGATCAGCGTCAATACCTGGAGCTGCGGCGGAAATGGCCGAAACCGTGGAAATATGCACTCATCGAGAGTTATATATTCATGCCGTTTGCAGTTGGGAATCTAGGGCCGTGGAATCAAAGTGCAATTTTTTTTTATCCGTTTTAACACTCAGTTAATTGCCTCTTCAGGTAACAAGAGGGCTGGCTCCTTTTTCGCACAAAGAATCACCTTAGCGATTCAGCGCGGAAACCTGTATTCTTGGGACCATTCCACGTGGGCATGATTTGTTTAGTCCTAGCCTGACATAACTTGTACGTTTTTGCTGTAAATAAAAAAATGAAGTTGATCACATACAGACAGACAGCTTTTGGAGACTTTGTTTTATAATAACTATATATGTGACATTTTATTTAAAGGCTCAATATTCTGTAGAATATAAAATAGCGCCCAAGTATTATTCTTGTTTGTAGCGTTTAAATTTATTTAGTACTGTCATAAATGAAAGTCAAGGAGGTCATATCTTGTAGGGTGTAAAGTTTTATTGATGACGGTGAGATTAAGGTTATCTATGTTTTTATCAAAAGTCCACCTAGTTGACTTAGGTCGGCGAAAACGTTTGAATAAGATACTAAAAGTTATCTGTGACATCTTAGTTGGAGGTTATAAAATATTAACACTTTTTATATTTAACAAGTTTCGTAGTGTTTGGCCATGACTTTTTCTTATTTTAGAATATTATGGTTAAGCATTATTTTCATGTTCTTTTACTTGTTGTACAATATTTTGTGAAAACGGATCGAATCCACATGACTCTTGATAAAGCTTTGATAGAAAAATCATCTCCCTGCCGTTATCCCACTCTAGGCGGGGTAGGCACAACATGTTATTAACATGCTGTCACATGATTTGGCTGCGTTTTTACGACCGGCCGCCTGCCTGACGTCAACTTACCTGTGTCGTATTTTACGACACCTCGCTAAGAAAGAGGGTAGTCTATTTTACTAAACCGGATACCACACGGTGGGTCAACTTACTTTAGTCTCTTTTTACGTATCCTCGGTAAGAAATGAGGTTGGTCTATTCTACTCAGCCGTATACCACATGGCGGGTCGACTTACCTTAGTCGCCTTTGACGACACCTCGGTAAGAAATGAGGGTGGTACTATTCTATTCAGCCGGATACCACATCGTGTCAATATTACCAGTCATACTTAATAATATTGACGACATAACAAATAAATATTTATTTGCTATGCTTTGATGACAATAGGGCTAATATTGCCGTAACAAAAACTACTTAAAATATATTAGTATTTAGTTTTACGTATAACATTTTCAAAGAGGATATGAGAACATCAAACATTGTGACATTTGAATGTCATAATTAACCTTGTTTGTTCTTGTTGACCTTTATAAATAAGCATAATAAAAAATTAAAATCAAATTAATGAGCACTTAAAGATCATGATTTAATAATTACATACTAAATGTCAAAATAAAATATTTTTTAAGAGTATATTCAGCAAAATATGACTCTTTATAATCTGTTTAATTTGTTTATGTATATCGACGATAGTGACGTCAAGTTGTTGTCTATGCGCAGTTTCTATAATTTTTTACAATACGATACAAAAGGTTCATGTTTTTTTATAAGTAATAGAGCTTGAAAAAGTAAAGGTAACGTAAATTTAATTGTTCTTAAAAACCGTTAATATGGACGTTAATTCAGGTTTTTTTTATTAATTGTTTTAGATGTACATGTTTATGATTAAATAATTTTCAAATTTAGAATGAATTCAAATACAACTCTTTCGAAATAGTACATACGCACGCATCAATGATTAAAAAATTTTCGATAGATAAATTTGGTTTTATCACAAAAATATAATTGGGAGCCGAATTAAAAAAGACCATAGGTTAAAAAAACCAGTTTGTTACCAAATATTAAGCGAAAAGTAACACCTAGTTTTAGGTTATGTATTTTATTATGAATATTAGTTATAACGAAAGTAAAAAAAGTTACAAGGAAATTAAAATGCAGTAATAGTAAATTATTAATAATTCTAAGGAATCAATAAATTTTTATAGTAAAAAAGTAGATAGCATTTTTGCTATCTAATTTTATATTTTATGCTATATAATTGAATTAAAAATTAGCGATCAGTTCGCAATATCATGTCACAATCCAACAAAGACATTTGAAGAAATAACGCCTCAAACCGGTCTGTCACAGAGAAAATCGAAATCCGTCAGTGTCAGTGTCTAGGCGATGTCACACCTAATGTAACTTTCGCCACATAAAAGTCAAAGAACTCGTTAAATGTTTCTAATGTTACGTAAGTTAGAGGTCTCGGCCAGGCGGTGACCCATAACAATTAATATTAGAATTAATTAAGACGTTCACAGATTTTTGATAAATTATAGGACCACTTTCGTCAAATGCATTCATTTTCTAAACCATAGATAATAAAACTATTATGACGTTCTCCTAGTAATAATGAAGAAGATATTGTTTGTTATCTGTGGTTAGTCCTTAAAAATTATATATTATTGCTATGTATTGTTCTCTCTTTGTTCCTGTCTTAACGTAACAGTCCGTTACTATATCAGGTGCTTTTTATATTAATACATAGGTTAAATGCAGAGATTAAAACACACAATTGTTTTATTTCAAAACATCGCTATATGATTTTTCAAATAGAGTTTATGACAAGCTTTAAATGTGCATGTGAGATACAGATTTACACGGTATGGCATATGATAAGGAGGGATGAAAATCATGTGATCAAATAAGTCGTAAATATGAATGTGGATGGATAGGTGAGTAAAGGAGGGAAGAATGACAGATGGTTGAAGCGTGTAAAATATGACATGCATATAAAAGGAGTAGCGTCAGAGATGAATGATAGGAGAGTATTGAAGCGAAAAACATGTTGTGTTGAGTTCCAGGGTCTTACAATTTAAATTGAAAAGGGTTTTTTTTAAACCAGTTTCTGTTAGTTTTAAACCAGTATCCATCTACAAAAGTAATAATAATATTATTTTGCTATAATCCGCGAAGAAGTAAAATAGAAAATATATATAATGCTAAATATAAGTGGACAATCGGTTATCATCTCCAGTCAGTATCCATCTAGTAAAATTGTTCATCCAATTAACAAGGTTTATGTATGTAGGGGATTTTGGGGGACGATAAATCGATCTAGCTAGGTTTCGTTTAAAAACGTTTTATCCCCGTTTACGGACACTGAAAAACTGTTATAATGCAATAGCTCAGTGGGGTAATACCGGAGTATTATCACTCCTCTTGACCGCCCGAGTCCCATAAGCCCAATTATTCTTTCTGTTTTTGAAGCTTCATCATTTAAATATCATTAAAAAAAATACCGACCAAAGCTCGGTCACCCAGGTACATACTAAATTAATTATGTTTACATTGAAGTTGATACTTAGTCATTGAAACAATAGACATTCGATGTTGGTAGCTCATTTTTATATCTCTTGTTTAAATGTTAAATGCTTAATCTGCAAACCTAACAATCGATCGAAAGATTGTGTCAAACTTTAAAAGGATTAAGTGCAAGTATCGACAGCCATCAAAGCCCCGAGTGATAATAATCGAGACCGTGAAATCGATTATTCGCTTCCATTGTTCTAAATTTCTCTTACCGTTAGGCGACTGGGTATTTAATAATATGCAAAACTAGTTTTGGCTGCAGCGTAGTTAGCTCAGCCTCTTGTTTGTATATATGATGAATGACATATTAATGCTAATTGATGATGATTGGTGTATTGTAATGTTATCGAATACACGACTGATACACTACTTCCGTTTGATAATCGGTACTAATATCATTATATTATAGAGAGCTGATAGCCCAGGGATGTGACCGTGCGAATCTCTAGAGATGGTCATGGGTACAGACCCCGGGCAGACACCAATGAGTTTTTCTAATAAAACTTATGTGTCTAATTGATAATTGCAATTTATCATGCGCTTTTTGGTGAAGGAAAACTTCGTGAGGAAACCTGCATATCTCTAGAGCATCATACTAATCCGCATTGAAGCAGCGTGGTAGGTTTTAGCTCGAATCCTTCTCTCCAAAAACGAAGAGAGGAGGTTTATGCCCAGCAGTGAGATAGTAACAGGCCGCTACTTGACTTGACTTACTAATATTATAAATGAGAAAGTTTGTCTTTTTTGCAATGTTTTATTATTATTTTGATTTGAAGGAATTTTATCATTATGTGCATCAATATTCAGTAGTAATTGTAATTTCCGATAAGAAAAATACTGTAACATGAACAGATTTTTTTGTCATTTTAAATCGTGGCGACAATTATGACACTTTTATTTTCATTTAAAAATATTTAGCAATTGATATAAATGACGACGTAAAGGTCACATGAATGTGTACAATATAGTGGTTATTTTTTACATAACTACATTGGCACGTATTTTTTTTTTACACAGTTCGCCAAGTACGTGAAAAGGTCAGTTGTATCTGTAATCTTACGTCATTCTTATATTTGTTAATTTTATTTTAAACGTTTAAAACCACTAAAACCCAAACTACTCACCACAAAATGAAGCATATTATCGGGTACTATGTAGGTGATCGCGGCTTAGTACGCATGAAAGTCAATGTGTCACAAAGTTATTCCCGCGCAAATCCCGATTTAATGCTAATTCTAAGATAAAAGTAGCCCATATGTCGCTTCATAACCTCTCAGTTTTTAATGTTTCCATGTGTCACTTTAAAAGCGATTAAGTCGAATCTAGAGAAAGTTATATTAACTTAAACTTACCCCAAGAATAGCAATATCTCTTAGTAAATATCCCTACAATAATACGATCGGTAGATTTTGAGAAAATCGATCACATCATCGATCGATCGATACAGACTGACAGCTTTTGGAACTTCGTTTTATATGTATAGATAGATATACAAAATAATACGCACTGACCGCTTTCATAACTAAATGAACATATTTATAAATTTAAATAAAAAAAGTACAAACACTAATTAGGGTTTGTTCTTTTTTGTGACCTTACGTTATTAGCGAATCATATATTTATTTCTTTTCGATTTGTGAAACTGAATGTTTTAGCATTTGAAAGTTAAAAACAATTTAAATCGGTTTAAATTCAACCACTCTTATATTTAACAATGGAGCCCTCAGAACATTCTCCAAATTAGCAATCGATCATAATAATCGATAGTTATAACGCCGAAACGTGCCGATGCACTCCAATATCGATTATTCGAATTTAAATTCTATTACACTAGACATTAAATACAGATTTACAGTATGCAGGTTCGGTTGGGAATAATTTAGCCTGGCCTTTAAGCGTCGATGATGAAAACGCGATACGTGAGGCGTCTGGAGGTGAATGATTCCCTCATTATTATAAGTGTGTCGGTAAATTGGGGTTTTGTTTCGCGCTCGATTCTTGCCCTTTGTAACATCCGTTTGTAAATCGATGTTATCGTTGGTACCTAAATATCGATTTTCTCTTTTTTGTTACTTGGTATATTCCTGAATCCTTTACGGTCTTTACAAGCCGTAAGATAAGAAAAGTTGCTTGTATAATTTTCAAAGTTTCTTATTATGTTAAGAATGTAATTAAATACTTGACATTATATTTCCATTGCATAAAGTATAAATACCGCGATTCCTTTCTGTTGACATTTTGTACAAAATTTTTTTTAAATGTAAAAGACCAATATATAATTTGTCTCGTTGTCGAAGTAAAAACGATATTTCTCTTTTTTATTACATATATACATGTTTAAACTTTATGCAATATTACAGACAGTCAGCCTTTTCCATTTATAATATTAGGATTATGAATGACCGCCAAATCAATAATTACCTTCCCAAAATCCATTACCGTTACTATTTTTCATGTATTAGTATTTTTGGGAAACAACTTGATTGGTTAGGCTTCAGTCATTTTTATTTCATTCTTTTATATTGTATTTCAGGATGCACTTTCAAAATAAACCTAAGTAGTAACTAGTAGACGAACTAGTAAGTTTAATATATATTATGTCGTTGGCTTAATTTTGTTTTGCTGTAAATAAATCTGTTTAATGTTTTAAATATATTAAACAAGGGGTATTCTTTATTATTAAAATGTAACATGATAATTTATATAGAAGAAGCAGTCACAAGTAATGAACAGTGCAAATGGGTCTTTGTTTTCAATTCTCGGTAATAATTCAAAGAGTATAGTAACAGGAAATATCGCAGTATCAATTTATTTGATATTCATTTCACGGCCATCGGCTACTTTGTACATTATTGTAACTATTGATAACAAATGACTTTGTTCGTAATTTATACTTTCATATATATTGTACATAACACTAAAATGGCTACAGGCTTTATTAAAGTCGCCGCTGATAGTTATTGATATATGAACTATGTAAAAGTCATTGTTTTAATGTTGCTGGAATTAAGTAATGCGTTTAATACAGTAGGTAACACCTATTTGTGCAACTGCGACATGTAGTGACCGCTGTTCCAACGCCATAGAAATTGCGATCGAGTAGGTTAAATAACTCGCACTATGTACACTGAAGCTATTACATATGCAAACGGCAGCTTAGTCGATTTACCTTGGTGCGAACAGCTGGCGTGCCTTAGGGTGGCATGCTGTCACCTCTACATTTATTCATTTTCATTAGCTTGATAAGTTACAAAACAAATTTACCATGTAAAATCAGCAGATGTCGAAAAAAAATAACAAAATAAAGGAGATATTTACAGCAGTAGGATAATAACTGGTCCCAAATAAAGAAGCCTGCGATTGGTAAAACTTCGAAAATATAGCAACTCTTGCGTAAGGTGACCAATAAAATGTATGTTATTTTACGTGGGCGCCGGTTGTGTCAATATTGCAACACAATCGCCTTCGTTTCGTTTATCGCGTTCATTTTGATAGACCGCATATCTTGGATCACGTATTATGGAAGGTATATCTAAAATGATTTATAAATAGCTTTTCACTGCCTTCAGTACATTGATATAGATTTTCTAATTCTATCCCTTTAATTAGCTCCTTACAAAAAATACATCGCTAAGTTGCTTTTCTTTTGTCGAAAGAGGAACAAACATAATTTGGTATTTCCAATATAGTAGCGAAATTGAGCCAAGCGTTGCTATTTGCACTTAATTGTTATTGACAGTTAAAAAAATATTCCGATCGCCATCAATCTTTATAAGAATCATCCATTGCGTCAATCTAAGGATTATCAAATTTCATTAAAATCGTTCCAGTGGTGTCGGAGTCTGTAAGTAACAAACATACATACTTTCAATTATAAATCATCTTTATTAGCAGACCCGATCATGCGTTTGTTCAGGATATTTTTTGTTTCCTTGTCCTAATAATGTATGTGTGATGACGATGAGAAGACAGGGGTTCTTTGATTTGCTACTGTCAAAGACATAAATTGTTAATTTACTAACGAAATTACTAACGAAACTTAAAAACGAAAATTCGTTTAAAAAGTCTTGTGGCACGTATATAGACTAATATAATTATCGACTTGAAAATATTACAACATGTATTTTGCATAAAGTCAAGAATAATTTTAATGTTATAGGTCAAAGACGTCTAGGTAATTCAGAGCATGTATATTGAGATCATCTAGCATCTAGATAAATGATTTATAACATGTTTAAATAAAACAAACTTCGCAAAAGCTGTCTGTCTCTCTGTGATTGATTTTTAAAGTCTACTGCGCGCATTTTTGTACGGTTTTTACTAAAATATTGTACGGTTGCAAAAATCTCGCCTATTTGGACCTTCAGTCTTGTGCACCGCATAAACCGCATACTAGAGAATTGTAGATCTATAAAAATACTGCAAAAAAGAACCGCGACAACATCTATCTATCTCTTATGGTTAACTAAAAATAACTACTCAATGTTTCAAAATTATATTTTAAAATTTCAATCAAAACACGTGATTTCTACGCCGCAAGCAGATAGTTGTAATATAAAAAGAAACAACATTCAGAATCAAATAATTATACTGTTTGTTAATAGTTTGGACGAAATACATTGTCATTGGCTAAATTTATAAAAGTTCATTGCATTATCAGCTTATGAAACTTCTTGACACAATCTTATTTCATATGCTCATATAATACCTCCTTAGGATTAATGTTCATTTAGCCATTGGTTAGTAACTCCTATGATTCTATATTAAAAAATCCTCAATCAATTTTAGCTTTGCCATTACAGCAGTTTAAAAACACTATTAAAAAGAGGCTGATACAAAAAGCCTACTATACTGTTGAGGATTATTTAGATGATAAGAATGCGTGTATATAGCTACTGTCCTACCCTGTACTAGATAGTAATGACTTGATGTAACTATTATTTTATAAGTATTATGTTGAAAAGAGCAACCGCGCCGAATCGCTGGCTCTTCTCGGTAGGAACAGCTTTCCGAACCAGCCAACTGAATTGACGATTCAAAACAAAAATTTTTGCAAGTTTATTTGAATAAAGAAAATTTTGAATTTTTATGGTTTCATAATTGGCTTACAATCAAAATAACAATGAATAATATTTTAACAGAAACATTTGCATATTCAATGTCAACGAAACCCTTCGTTTGCGTTTCGTACATTATGCAAGTACTATCGCTGTTTAACGGACCGTATATCCGGATAGTTGTTCCTGCTTTACAAATTTTGCTACTTCAATTATTCCATTTTCGCAAATTGTCGTATCAATTCGAATGTATGCATTTTCGTTTTTTGTTATTTCTGGTAACGTTCCAAATGGATATTTTGGAACAACGCTAATCACACTTCAACCCATCTTTTTAACTCTTAATTTATAATTTATATTATTTATAATTTCACTACACGAGGATCCATTTTGTTTTATGCTTTTAGTTATTTATAACATACAAATACCACTTGGTTTTTAAACATTGTATTGCTGGCCTTAATTTTGTCAGTTAAGTGCTCAAATTATCAATTAGATAACTTAAATGCACAAATGTCTACTGCCAATGTTGTAATGTTTGTTATTATCTTTAACTTCCCGAAGCGAAATATTACTTAATACTTTTAATTAAGAAACCTTTTTGAATCCATACTCTTCTTACGACTTATCAAATTTAAAAATTTCAAGAAATTTTATAAATGTTCATTATATAAATCTCATTTTCTACCCGCAACTTCAAGGACTTGAGTAATAAAATAATAAATAGCCTATGTTATTTAGCAATTTTGCATCTCTTCAACAACGCACCAAAAACCTCATCCATTCGTTTTTCTTGTTGCGTCTAGATTTAGAAGCACATTAGTCTAGTTTTAATAATACCATATACGTTGTCTTATTTCTGTGCATAATCATTACCTATATCTATACTTATTAAAAAACAAAGTATTCAAAACTGTTTGTCTGTATGTGATCGATTTTCTCTAAATCTACTGAACGAATTTGTCTACGATTTTTATTGAAAAATAGTCCAATAACTCCGAAACTTAAGGTTAATAGTACATAACGGTTTTATGTAAATTGAGTTCAAGAGATCGTTTTAGAACAATTTTTAGTAGGGGTAGTAACAAACCGGTGTCCATTGTCGTTTAGAGGGGGGGGGGGATAAGTATAAAATGCGGTGTCATCATAGAACTAGTCTCCTGCCGACATTAGAGGGACTATTACATGATGAACGATGACTTCCACGCGGGCGTAGCCGCACTTATAGCTCGCGTGATAATATAATAAAGTACCCTACACAAAGGTGAAACAATGATATTGAAAAGTACATACATATTAATAAGTACATACCCGTACTGACATATATCTACGTCTGTTTCTTTTAACATGTAATATAAGAACAATTTATAGACCCTCATATATTGAGTTGTCTGTAAAAGTTAACATATCTCAGGGGTAAATTTATCAAAACTACAATCGCTTAGTAATATCCAAGGCTGAATGCTTTATTAAAATTCGAGTCGTTTTTTTCGCAGTCGAATAGTCTCTCTGTGTTACGGTCAAAATCATATATTCTTGTTTTTGCATAAACACTGATATCGGTAAAGTCAAGGATGAACTTTTAAAAAGGGGAAAACAGTTTCGAAAGGCGCCGTTTTATAAGAGTTACAGACCGTAAATAAATGTACTTTGTGCGTTTCTTTCGCTTTTAAATACTGATAGATCGTTTTTTTTTAAATTTAAGTACTTTTCCAAACAATATTGTTACTTACTGTTTATTTACACTTTTAAATTCTTTTTTGTCGCCTTCCAGCTGTGGTTAATAACAATTATTTCTATTAAAATGTTCAATATTGGAAGTACTTTTTTGCTTAATAAAAAAATCGAAAAGTAGTGTTCAAATATACCCAAAACTTTTAAGACCTTTATAAATATGTATTAGTTTCTATCTAACCAATTAAAATAGTTAGGCTTATGTACCTAATGATCCTAAGCAATACAGAAACCATGAGGTACCCATTCGCATCTCTTTACGTTATTGGAAAACCAATACTCCCCTAACTAATCTAATCCCATAGTAGGAGCATTCTTTGCCTAAATATGTTAGGAATGTCCTTGGAAAAATATAGACTCACTAAAAGGGTCATATATCGCCCTATCCGAAGAATAAAGTCATATTTCCTATGCTTATACTTGGGATATGTAACTTTGTTCATCAGATAGGGCGATATGAACCTGATGTAATAAGTTTTGCCAACAAAAACACTCCTAATGCAATCTACTACACTAGTCTTAGGTGGCGATCGCGCCAAAAAAATATACATAGCTTAAGATATTAAAAAAAACTTTAACAACAACTTGTTTTGTATAATTCGTGGTCCATTGTTAATTGATCTGTTTATCGTGTATACGTGCCAAGTGAAGAATTACACAATCATCTAAACTGCAAAGGATACGTTTTGGCTCTAATAGTATAGCAAAACAATGGAAATTTTTTCATGGCCACTTATACCGACATCAGAAAGTTCGGCGCATCATATGACGCAGGAAATATTACGCATTTTTTATGACCGTCACGTAGCTTCACTGATGCATCTATAAGCGGAGGGAGATGCCACGCTTTAGAGAGGTCCCGAAACCGAAAATGGTGGTCTCGGGGGTTCAGAGTCTTGACTGGAGCTGCTACTGCGGATTGGGGCAATGTGTACAACATAACCCTAATGCTGTCCCTGCTACCAGGAGCGTGGTTGAGCAGTCTGGTCCCTTTTAGTTGGTGTTAGACATATCGCCGCTCGTCCCCGTTGGCCGATAACCCATAAATGGTTTTTCCTGATAAAAAAAATATGCATTTGAAAATGACATCACAGTAGTCTTAACAGCTGTCTGGTAGACTGATATCTGTTTAAGGACCTTTTTAGTAAGATTCTCAAGACTGAGATTATGCTTTTGACACCTAATAGAATCCAATGGAATCAATCAAAGGTTATAAGTAAAAGTTGTATATGCCTAATGTAAATCAATACGTTGAGATATTTCAATAAAGTAATAATATACATGACGAACTATTCAGAGCAAAACAAAGTACAAAGTACAACCTAAAGCAATAATGAAACACAAGAAGTAAATAAATGAAACTGTACGCAATTTTCTTCCACAACCTGAGGTCAAGCGTGACTGAGGCAAATTCTTTATAGATCTATAAATAAAACTAACTCGGTACTCACAAAAAAATCATAATCTTCGAAGTTTAATAACCCAACGGCAATGTAGCAATAAATAGTGACAATAGAATTTTGAAATTGCTGTTTATGTGAACTGTTTGGGAAATCGATTTTAATTTAGTTTACATTTCTTATAACACAATAGCTATGTCAAAAATATGATTAAACTAAGTAAACCCTTTTAATCATATCTGAGTATTACTATCGAAAGAATTGTTAGTGAAAAGAATAGCGAAATTTTAAATGTACAACTAGAAAATTGCAGAGGCTATTCTGAAAGTCTGTATAAAGTAACGACCTGTTACTTTCCCAGTGCTGTGCATAGGCCTCCTCTCTTCCTATTTTCGAGAGAAGGATTCGATCTAAGACCTACCAAGCTGATACAATGCGGATTGACAGGTTACACAGATTCTTATAATTCTCTAGAGACATAAATATATATAGGACACTTACACACAAGGTCGTCCGTCTCCAAAGTAAGTTAATACTTGTTATAGGTGACAGATAACTAGTGGAATACATATTAATGTAATTTTTAAATACATACTTAAATAGAAATATACACCCAGACTCGAATATCAACAAATTGATTTATAGAAAAATTTTCGCTATGTATACGTCATTTATTAATAGTAAATAATATATAGACAAATGTTTAATCTACCTTCATCTTACCCAGATTGCATGTTTTATCGAATTAACCACAATCAGGTTTTTAGACCATGAAACTACTATATAGCCAATAAATAAGAGTTTACTATCTGTACCGCTAAATGAATTAGTCACAAATTTAAAACATCTTTTATGGAGGTATAGATTTTCAATACAGTGATAAAATTCGCAACGGTCTATTTGTTTCATCCATAAAATAAGCAGGTCGAATAATGAAGCGTCATTTAAATAACTCTGCCAGCTTTCTATCGTCATTGTAGGTAAAACCATTATAACTGCATTATCTAGATAGCTGGGAATCTTTGCGAATGCTACCAATGTAATCTATGTATTTGAACCTTACTGGTTGGTACTATTCTTTTGACACGGTTTATTTTGATCTCACACTCCTCAAATATATCTTTTATAGAATTACTAGTCGTAATTGGCTAAATTGGCTACGTATTTTAACGGTCGGCCGCCTGCCTGACATCAACTTACCTTAGCCGTACCTTGGTCTATCATTATATTTAAATGAGTTAATCTTGTATATATATACTCGTATATAATTAGACATCTGGAGGCAATATGATAAGAACTGTGATCTTTTAATGCGAAAAGCATCTAGTCTTTATGTGATTCCTTTTTTGGATCTGACAATATCATCCTACTCTAAGTGGGGTCGGCACAACATGTTACAAACATGTTGTCATGTGATTTGGCTACGTATTTTACGACCGGCCGCCTGCCTGACGTCAACTTACCTTAGTCGTATTTTACGACCACCTCGGTAAGAAAGAGGGTGGTCTATTTTACTTAACCGGCTATCACACGGTGGGTCAACTTACCTTAGTTGCCTTTTACGACACCTCGGTAAGAAAGAGGGTGGTCTATTCTACTCAGCCGGATACCATACGGCGGGTCGACTTTTTTTTTTTTTTTTTTTTTTTTTTTTTTTTTTTTTTTTTTTTTTTTTTTTTTTTTTTTTTTTTTTTTTTTTTTTTTTTATGTCAGGAAAACCCATTATGGGTCGTCACCGCCCGACGGGGACGAGCGGCGGGTATGTCGGACTCTCACCGACTAAAAACCTGACAGTGCTCCACCACGCTGCTGGTGGCGGGGACAGGGTACCTATGAAGACATTGCCCCCCATCCCCGCCAGCAGCAGCTCTGTACCCCGGAGAGCGCCACCTCCGGGTCGGGGCCTCTCTAAACAGTGGCCCCTCCCTCCACTAATCGATGCATCGGGAGCACCAGATGCATCGACCGCCTCGGGGACCTAACTCCAGCGAGCGTCCGATAAACCCCGTTCGGATCGCTCGGAGGTCCCCGTTAGGGCGGCATGCGACGGACTTCGGCGAGTCGCCTGCGCCCCGCTCGCCTGCGGCGGATTGGATCCAAAGACTCGACTTCCCGGATCCGCCCCGCCGCCTCCTTCCGCGAGATAACGTCCTCGCAGAAGGAGGCCATCGCTGCCCACGATCGCTCCCTGTCCACCATGGCACGAACCACAGTGGGCAGGGAGAGATCGTGCCCCACCTGTGCCACGAGTTCCGCCCGCTGAACCGCCCAAGCTGGACAGTCTGCGAGCGTGTGCAACGCCGTGTCAAAGTCGGCGCCGCACTCGTGGCACTCACCAGTCGCTTCGCGCTGGGCCACCTTCCACAGATACCATCCAAAACAACCATGTCCGGAAAGCACCTGTGTCAGGCGGAAGGTAAGGACCCCATGCCTCCTGGCGACCCAGCCCTGGAGAATGAGCTGGATGGCCGAAATCGTCCAGGCTCCTGCACTGGGCGATTCAAGCCGCCGCCTCCATTGGCGGAGGAGCTCCTCCTGAGCTACCCTCCGCCAGTCCACCTCTACCACCGCTGAGTCTCCCCCCGATGTACGGGTTTCAACTCTACGGCGGTAGGCCTGAGCTAGCACCTCAGCCTCTAGGTCCCACGGAGGGGACCCGGCCAAGGCGCAGGCCGCCTCGCCGGAGATGGTCCGGTAGCCCCGCACAAGTCTGATCGCCATGATCCTCTGCGCCCTGCGCAGCAGGGGCAAGGATCTCGCGGTCAGCCGCCCCGCCCATATGGGAGCGCCGTACAGGGCCATCGACCGAACCACCCCGGCGTATAGGCGCCGGCAGCCTGCGTTAGGCCCTCCCAAATTTGGGAGGAGCCTGCTCAGGGCCCCGGCGGTCGCCGTTAACTTAGGGGCGAGCCGCCGGAAGTGAGCCTCGAACGTCCATCGGCTGTCGAGGAGCAATCCCAGGTACTGTAAAGTACCCGAGATTTCGATGGACGTCCCGCCCACCACTAACCGGGAGCCCACTGGGGGCGCCATCCGAGGCCTGTGGAAGCAAATGACCTCGGATTTCTCCAAGGCCACCCCCAGTCCCAGCCGGCGAATCCGGGCCACAACGTGAGCCGTAGCCGCGGTCGCCAGCACTCGGGCTTCCCGGTGGGTGCTCGCGCGAGCAGTCACGAGGGTGTCGTCTGCATAGCAGAACAGTCGCACCCCCGGAAGCATTTGCCCGCGCAGCACCCAGTCGTAGCCGATGTTCCACAGGAGGGGGCCAAGAACCGACCCCTGTGGAACACCGCACGACATCCTCCGCTCCTTCCACCCACCCCCAGCCGTCGGGTACCTAACAGCGCGTTCAGCCAGATAGTTACTGACCACACGCTGCAGGTACAAGGGGATACGGTGGAAGCGTAGGGCCTCCTTGATCACTCCCCAAGGCAAGGTATTGAATGCATTTGCGATGTCCAACGACACCGCCAACACCACCTCGCCCCGGGCAGTCGCCTCCTCCGCCAGGACTCTCACACCCTCGATGCAGTCGAGGGTGGACTTGCCCCGACGGAATCCGCACTGGAGGCGACTGAGGTCGGGCCCTACCTCCTGAAGGTGCTGGACTATGCGGGAAGCTACGATGCGTTCAAGCAGCTTTCCTGCCTCATCCAGCAAAACGATCGGCCGATAAGCGGAGGGTGTATCAGCCGGTCTTCCCTCTTTCCTGAGCAGGACTAGTTTCCCCGTTTTCCACCTACGAGGAAACAATACCTGCTCGAGGCAGGCACTGTACGTCGCCCTGAGTCCTGACTCCAACGGGCCCAGGGCAAGAGCCCAGGCGCGCCCAGGGATGCCGTCAGGGCCAGGAGCGGTGTTTTTCGCCTTCATGCGACTCACCGCCCCCGCTAATTCCCACTCCGACACCTCCGGCGCACCTGACACAGTGTCTTCCTCTTCCTGAAGAGGCACCATACGAGGCGGCTGAATTTCGGCTCCCTGCGGGAACAGGGCTTCCACAATGGCTTCCAAGAGATCCGGCCGAAGGCTCTCGGTAAGGGGAGGGGCGCGGGCACGAAGTTTCTTTCGTGCCGCTATATACGGCCTCCCCCACGGATTCCGATTGAGCTCTTCGACCTGCTCCCTGTGGGCCCTGTCCTTGGCCTCAGCAATGGCCGTCCGCAAGGAGACGCGGACCTTATAAGCCTCGTAGCGGCGCCTCCCCTCCTCAATGTCGCGTCGTCTACGACGTCTGTATCGAGTGTACTGGCGGCGCACGGTTACGCACTGTTCACGCAGCCGCGCCAGCTCCTCAGACCACCAATACACCCTGCATGCCGGCCCTGTGCCACGCACCCTCGGCATGCTGGCGTCGCAGACGAGCGACATCCGCCGCTGGAGGTCTTCAACCTCCGCGGCAACACCCCCACTCGTGGGCCCTGCCACCCATGCCTGAACGGTTGCGGCCTCAACCAGGAACCCGGGATCCATTTTCTTGACGGACCACCGAGGGCCGTCATTTTTCCACCCTGACTGAGGAAAAATGGGAGTGGGGCGTGTGGAGATCTCAAACCATATATAACGATGATCTGAGAGTGACTCCACACCCACCATTACCTCCCAATTGCTGACACATGGTGAAAAGGCGGCGTCGACAAAGGTGACGTCGACTTTGGAGCCGCCATTCCATCGCACACATGTGTCAGCCGTCCCCCGATTCATGACGACCATCCCAGCTGAGGCCAACCAACCCTCCAGGAATCTCCCCCTTACGTCCGTGACCGGAGACCCCCACGCAGCGGATTTTGCGTTGAGGTCTCCAGCCAGGACCACCTTGCCAGGACGCAACCTACTCACCAAATCTCCGATTTCAGCCATAAACAGCTCGAAGTCGGAGAACAGTTTGTTGTGAGAAGTACGCCCCGATAACGGATACGTCTCCAATTTTGGTGGAGACATACCCACGTCCCTTGACCACGCGCTCCAGGGATGGAGAGCCGACTGCAGCCCTCGACGTGATGGCCACATCCCCGTTACGGTCTCCGACCCACTCCTCGCCCGACGGAACGAAGAGAGGTTCGGAAACCACGGCCACGTGCACCATGCGCTCCGCCAAGGTCTGGAAGATAAGGTCCTGGGCCCTGGTGGAGCGCATAATATTCGCCTGGAGGAATCTCATAGAGGCCATTATTTATTACTGACCTCCATAGATTCCTCCATTGCCTGGCTCATTGTGATTTGAACCGGGCCGGCGGCGGGTGGTGAGGGGACCCTCGGGCCATCACCCCCCCTTCCCCTCCTCGCAAAGACGGACGGTGCCTTGCACTGCCCGCCCCCCGCCCGATGGTTGGCATTTAGCCCCGATCTTTGGCAGCTCCCACAATGTGGAGCAGCCGAACAGGACTGGGCCTTGTGGCCGTTTTGACCGCAACGATAACACTCATCGCTGCGGTCAATCGCTGAACCACATTCCACCCGCAGGTGCCCCTTTTCTAAGCACCTAAAGCAACGGCGTGGGCGAGCTTCAAGCAGGTGGACTCGGGCCGAAACCCAACCAACCAAAACTCTGCCCACAGCTACTACTTTTTTGGCTGCTGCTACAGGAACTCGTAACCAGAGAGAGCCAAGTCCTCCCTCTGTCCTGCGTATCACCCCAGTCTGAATGTTCTGATAAGAACATTCCCCGACCCGAGCGATGGCGACCACCACATCCCCCTCAGTAGTGGCGTCATCAAGGCCCACGATGCGCAATTCTACACATTTTGTGGGCGTTGTGACACGCACCGCCGGCTCCTCCTTGAAGAGTTCGCGGAGCCGGGTGGCGAGGGCACCCGCCTTCTCTTCTTTGTTGGGCCCGGAGATTTCAAACATCCGGGCTCCGGTCGCAGCCTTTTTCAGACGCATGCCACCCTCTAGGCCCAGCTCTTCGATTTTTATGCACCGATGAGCCCGGGCCAATACGTCCATGTAAGTAAGGCTCTCATCCGCAGCCTCTTTATCTAGGGTCACCACGACAACAGCCGAACGCGGGGTCTTAAGTTTTCCCTCTCGCTTCGGTTGTGCTTTGAGTGTGGTGACCGCAGCTTTTTCTCTTGCGGTAGGCGCAGACTTCTTCTTTGAGCCCCTCCGAGCCACCACATTCCAACCCTCGCTCATTGATGTCGGGGCAGGTGGCAGCGGTCGAGGCTCCAGCTGGGCCCCTGTGTTCTTCTTCTTTTTCCCCTTTCTCTTAGCCTTTTTATTAGGGCTGACCAAATCCTTCGTACCGGGTTCGACAACCCGAATTTCCGGCCGCACTCTCGGCTTTTGGGGCCAACTAGGGGCAGACACAGAAGCTGCTAGGACCACCTCTTTGTCACCAGCCTTGGTCGCTGCCACCCGTCTTTTATCGGCGGCAAGCGGCGGTCTGAGTCTGGGTTCGGGAGGCAGGCGACTCTCCACGCTATCCAGTCGCGCCGTAACCATGTTCTTGAGCCTAACAACTTCCTCCTCTACGGTTAGGCCCTTCACGGCTTGGGAGCTACCAGTAGGAGCCAACTCTTTCCCGGCTTCCCTGTTGACACGGGTGATCATTTCCTTCAGGGTTGAAATCTCTACTGAGAGATTGTTGACCACCTGTGTCAGCCGGGCGTTATCTTCTCTTAGGAGACGGATTTCATCCGACTCCGTTCTTTCTGCTAAGGCCCTCGCGGCTTCCTCCATTGTTTGGGCGACCATGTTTAGGATACCTCTACATTTGCCATTGAGGTTTCGCGATTTCCCAACGGTCGCCCGCATCGTCTCCGCGTTCTTGACCAGAACGTCACAGACCCGCGACGTGTCTACGTCTTTTAGGACCAGTTTCAGCTTCTCACCAGATGTAGTCGATGCCGATCTTGTCGTCCGGTCACTTAATTCCGTCTCTTCCGTTTGGTGATCCTCAAAAAGCTCGCCACGCCTCACGGCGTCGCGGGCTTCCCGAATACCCGTTTTGGATCCCCGCAGATAGTATTTGATATTTGCTTTCTTAGCATCCCGGTCCTCATCCGGCTCTGCAGGGTTCGCCGACTCCGCCCTTGTTCTTTTTTTTGAACGAGCACGTCTATTGGTACAGTCCAGCATTTCAAGGGACACACTTCTGGATACGTCCATACCGGAGTTCTCGCTCAGGTCTCTGCCTGAACCGGAACTAGCACTCCGGCTGCCCTTATCTCGTCCACATCCACGCGCAGTCCTGCGCCTCGATCCTCCACACGTACCAGCAGAAATACCAGTCGAGCCGGTTTCAATTCCGCTAGCACCCTCCGACGACAAAGCATGTGTTGCCCCCCCAGATACGATGGGGCGACCACGGCCGGTCTCGTGCCCCAAGGCCAGAACAACACTGGCCCGAGATTCGACACCGGTCGTGGTGAGGGATTCCCCGGTAGAACCGGGACCCTCCTGGGTAGTTCTTTCAGAATCTGTTTTACCCATGCTGATTTTTTTTTTGTGAAGCCCTAGCGACCGGATTCCCCCCGGCCATTCATCCTCTCGGCGGGCTTTGACCTTAGGATTGGGGTAATTTTTTATAGAGGTTTTCTTCCTCGCAACCCGAAGGTCCCCGTTCCCATTGCTGGGCTTCCGGGCTTGGCCGGCGGTGGCCGAAACCATATCCAGTCAGGCTTAAACAAAGCCTAACCGAACCCGTCACCAAATGGAAACTCCACCCCCCCGGAGTCCCCGGCCCATCCAGATTGCCATCTGCTAATCAGAGGGACAACTGGATTGGGCACCCTCACAGTGGTCCGTTCGCCAAGACTAAGCTTGCCCAGGGTGCGCCACGAGGAGGCCGACCACTTTGGCACCCCACGGCGGGTCGACTTACCTTAGCCGTCTTTTACGACACCTCAATAAGTAATGAGGGTGGTACTATTCTATTCAGCCGGATACCACAATATAATAAGAACTGTGATCTCTAAATGCGAAAAGCACGTATTCTATATGCGATTCCTTTTTTGATCTAACAATAACGTGTCATCATTTTCATTTTGGGTAATTTTGGGTCATCGTGTCCAGCGTTATAGGGTGTAAATGGGAAGACGCATATAAAACACCACCGAGGGTGGAAAATGCGAAGCTCTACTAGAATATTGAAAATGTATCTATTCGCTGTTATTTTAATAAAATTGCGTTTTCTTCTATGAAATTTTATTTAATTTATTGTATTACATTGCCTTGTCCATTAATAACATTTGGAATAGATCAAGTTTGTGTTTTATGCCTAATAAATTGGATGGTTGATTGATAAATAATAGACACATATCGATTCTTGATATATATTTAATGACTTCCATTAAGTGATTCATTTATAATAGTTTTTATTTAGTTGAGAATAGATCATCCTTATATTTTAAATCGTTAATTTGTATTTAGAATATAACATTTTTGGGCATTTTAAAAAATGCACTCGAATTATATAAAAGGAATCTAATTTTGTTCTAAATAAAGTTTTAGTAATAAGTGATAAAATATTTTTTAATAAGTACGTTTTTAGCGTACAAACCTTGATTGATAACTTGCTTTAGCGTATCAATTGTATAACAAAACGAGTTATCATAAGAAAATGTTATTAGGTCTTCCATTTTTCGTTTAATAATACAGTACATTAGTCACGAAATTTACATTCTTTTAAAGCCTTACTTTTAAAAGCTTAGACTAATTGCCGAAATAAAATCTAAAATTTAATGCATTACAGACTTAATTCATCGCCCTTAAATTTATTTGTATTGAACACAAATGGGTGATATTAAGGTAAATCAACGTGTATAGAAAATGTTAATGTACCATGTTAAATTAGTAATACAATCTTTTCATTGCCCTAACATAGATTCGCTTAGAATTAGACCGATACGCCAAATCTTACGGAGTTTCACATAGTGGTTTGCGAAACGTTTCACGACAAAAATCACGATTCTGACATTTTGATTATTGTAACGGGCGGGGTAAAATGTGGCATTTGTTCGCATACCTCTTGAATATTGAGCGTAAGTACTCTTAAATATTTGGTAGTATTTTTGAAAAAATACAATCAAAATTAAACCTTATTCATTGCTATTAAGATTTATTATAATGCGACAGTCTACGTAAGCATCTACGACGATATCTTTTTAACGGATTACAAGTCTTAAGTGAGTTGAAATAAAGACAAGCATTGTGTTTGTGTGTAAGGAAAGTAAAAGTTATACTTAGATTCTGTGATGTACTTGTTCCCTTTGACTAACATGACCGTGACAGGTACATGGGCTGTTTGCAAGTTATAAATATCTTTTTCAGCTATAAATTCGCAGAAATTTGCGAGCGATTTCGTTAAGTTCGTACATGGCGAACGAAATTCAGATTTTATTTCTGTACTAAGCGTGAATATGTTAATAAAATGACTTACGTCCTTTTATACGCTTAATTATCATCATCCTCCTGTGCATATCCCACTCTAAGTGAGGTGGGCACAAGATTTTTTAACGTATTGTCACATGATTTGGATGCGTTTTTTACTACCAGCCGCATGACTGGCGTAAACTTATTTAAGTCGTATTTCACGACAACTCGCTAAGAAAGAGTGTGAGTAGAATAGACCACCTATTCTTACCGAGATGTCGTAATAGGTGACTAAGGTATTTAACTTATCTTAGTCGCCTTTGATCTTTTACAAGATACCCGGTCAACTGACCCATCGTATGGTATCCGGTTGAGTAGAATAGTACACCCTGTTTGTTACCGAGGTGTCATAAAATACGACTAGATAAGTTGACGTCAGGCAGGTGGCCGGTCGTAAAATACGTACCGACCCCACGTACACTGGGATAAAGGTAGGAGGATGAGGAAGATGATGTTTCGGAATTATAGTAAAACTAGCAGCTAAACTAGCGCTCCAGATTCGCACGGGTATAAAATATAGAGCCAATGTCACTCAGTGAAAAAATGATTCAAATCTATCCAGTAGTTTTGATTTATTCATTACTGCCCGTGGCCCGCACGCGTTAAATTTGGAGTAAAACAATCCCCTTTCCCTATAATCACTCAATCTATTGAAAAAACCGCATCAAAATCTGTTGCGTAGTTTTAAAGATTTAAACATACATAGGGTTATAGGGACATAGGGACAGACAAAGAAATTGTTTTATACTATGTTGTGATAATTTGATACAGATTTTGTTACGTCTTACAGTGTATCTAATATCTCAGGTCATTATGTCAAATGCCATGTTTTTTTAAATTATGATTGATGGATGGTACATCAGTTACATAATACACATTGCAGAAAAGGTTATTATAAAATAACTAGTTCGTCCGACTAGACTGGAAATAGTTCCGGTACTCGGTTATTTGGTACGCCGGAAGAGTACAAAATTAGCTAGCAAAGCAAATGACGTTACTATACTCTACTTTTAAATGCATAAAGAAATATCGGGACAGTAGGGACAAGTTTACGATATTTTAAAAGTATTGGTCAAGCAGTTTTTCCGTAAAAGACTTACAGACTGGCAGACTTTTGCATGCATTCACAGCATTTACAACAAATTAAAATGCCGTAAAATAAATCTAAATATGAATCATCATCTTTTTGCCCTTATCCCACTCTAAGTGAGGTCGGCATAACGTGTTAAAATCATCTTGTCACGTGATTTGGCTACATATTTTACAACTTGCTTAATCGTTTTTTTACGACACATCAATAAGAAAGAGGGTGGTTTATTCTACTCAGCTAGATACCACAAGGCGAGTCAATTTACCTTAATCACCTTTTACGACACCTCGGTTAGGAGTGAGGGTGGTCTATTCTACTCAGCCGGATACCATACGCTGGGTCGACTCACCTTAGTCGCCTTTTACGACACCTCGGTAAGGATTTTAATTTTAACTTTTTATATTTATTTACCATCATCTTACTTTCATATTTATATTGTGTTCACTTTCTTCACTTATTTGTGGAAACTTTGTTGGCATGCGTGTTAATTTTTTGTTATAATTTTCTGTAATAATTTAAGTGCTGTTTGTTTCCCAATTATATAAAAAAAAAAGAAATGAGGGTTGTATTATTATTTTTAGCCGGATAGTACACGACATTCATATTCGTATAAGGTATGACGCACTCAAATATCAATCGTAACACATAAGATCATTAAAAAAGTATATAATATTATATTTTTCATTTCTGGTTGATATCATTACTATTCAATCACAATATAAGGCGCCCAAAAGCAGTTTAGTTCTATGTAATTACCAATTTATCTTGTTGAATAGAGAATGAAACCTAGAGGCCATTCGTGCTATTGTGTTGAAATTTCAATGTAATCAAACTTTATCATTGCCGGGCTAACGTTCGTTTATTATTTTTAAATGAATTACAATTACAATTGTCGTTATAATTATGTCTTATTTTTGTTTCTACAATTGTGATTGGTATTTGATTTGAAATAATTAATTTAAAGCCTAATTGTAACAGTTTGTTTCTGTTAAGAAACAAACTGTTAAAGCTAACTTTAGTTTGTCAAGAATTTTACAAGAAGCGCCATCCTTCGACCATTTTCGTAATTATGGTTCTAATTTGTTACATATAACTATGACTGTCTAAGATGATGGTAGGAGTGCAGACGTATGTCAGAAACGATGTCATCCACCGACACAAAAGGACCTCTACCATGGAGGAGTATGTCCGCCAACTCGCGCGCACCGTGTTCGCCTGTGGGGACAATAGAGCGTGTACGCACCTCCACTGCACAACACCGCTACTCTCAAGACCGTTAGAAAAACGTACCTATGCCCAGAGAGGTCTTCATTTCCCTTCCAGAAGGAGTAGAGCACGAGGACGAAGAAACAGAATAGTTACTTGACAGTAACTCTACCACAAGGCGTCCACTTTTACCAAATGTAACCCCTGAACTCTCCAGGTCAAAGAAATTACACGAGCGAAATTATTCGCCTGAAAGGAACTTCCCGGGTAAAGCCTGGGGCTCTTAACCCCACAAGCTAAGGCTGGCGAGAAGAACCTACGCGCACTCATATCTCGCCATTTGTATAACCTTTCATATACTTCACGTTTATTACTGAGCTAGATGCTTAAAATGTACACCTTCTTACCTATGTTATTACAGATCAACCACTCGACTTATAGCCGAGACGTTATAACGTGAAAGGACCAGCTTGGGCAAAGAATTTCGCTTTGAGGACCTAATCCCAATAGCCTTCGGTTTTTTGGTTATTGAGAAGACCCTATAGTACCAATGTTACAATAAAGTCAATTTTTAAGTGATAATTAGACGAGCTTAACGAACTATTTGTTATGTAAAGATCAGACACTAGATGTTCTTTAGAACTTGAAGATGATGATGATGATGATATTTTCATATGTATTAAAATTATCTTTGTTTGCTACGGCAAATAAGAGATTAATCCGAAGAATAAGGGTCGTATTGAACTAGTTCTGACGTTTGAAGTGTTAATTTTAAATTAGAAACCATTATGCTGAAAACATTGCATTTAACTTGATTCCTGCGCTCAATTAAGATTTAGTTGCGACACACGGCAGATTCCTCCATCTCTTGTAAATTATCGTTTACTATGAAACCATTTGTTGACACGGTGAAATTAATTTAACAGAAGCTTAACTTGTTGGTTTCCTTTCCATTTAAATTAAAACAGCTTTTAATTTCATGGTGCAATTCGTATGTTGATCCATTGAAAATTTTACTTAATTGAAGGTCCATTAGGTATAACAGATTAATTAAAATAATAATTATAAATACAGGCGAAAGTTTATTGACGTACGCGTGGTGTCAATCACTTTTATTGCAGTTTCGACTTAATGAACGCCGTAATTGACTATTGTAAATTTGAAGTGACTTAATATTGCTAGCGGCAGAATAAAGCTGGATAATAAGTAATATTATATACGCAAAAAGGAGTGTCAGTACTCTAGTATGTGGCAATATCACACACTGTACTGTAGCGGTTGGCACAATTTGCAAGCGTTAGGTTAGCGTTAAGTTCCTAACATGGAAGTCCTAACACCATAAAACTGGCATCTTCAATATAGACCCCTCCAATAGTTTTCCATGAATTATCATCGATAAAGTTAAATTCGATTAAGATCTCTACTAACATTGTGCCGTCCGATTGAAAGCGGCCATTGCTTACGATTTCAACTGGCCTTGGTTTTATACAACCATCATCAAATACGTTATGAACCGTTGTTGTCGCTTTAAATGAAGATAAATAAATATATAACAATAATCAAATTTTGAAATTGAAATATTGTTAAGATAGTTTATATATTAACAAAAAAAATCTACGATCATTAAGATCTTGATGAACTTATTCATCATCATCATCCTCATTACCGCTCAAAGTGGGGTCGGCGCAACATGTTATAAACATGTCACACGATTTGGCTACGTATATTATAAACGGCTGCTCGCCTGCCGTCAATTTACCTTAGTCGTATGTTACGACACCTCGGTAAGAAACAGGGTGTTCTATTCTACGCAGCCGGATACCACACGGCAAACTTTATATTGAAGCTAAATATCTTAGCTCTTATTAACTAGACGATACTTTAAAATAACATTTTTTTAGTCATTACCAAATTTAGCTGACTTTTTTTTACTTACTAACCAAGTAGGTTAAGATACTTTGTTTAGATTGATACACCATACCTGATTATGGATTGCCAAAACATAGTATTTACTCTTTGCATGACAATGTAGAAAGCAACATTAAATGAGCCCGACGCTCTCATTTTGATTTGTCTCATTTTATTGTACTTTTGTTTGCTATTAGTAATATTTCTAAGGTATCGTCTTAAAAGGTCTAAGTAGAACTATGTTGATAATATTATATTTGCGTTGTAGTTAACCTCTATATCCCACATAGTCTTCTAATAAAATTTAGAGCAAATACAAAAACTAGAGTTTCTAATATTATAAATTTTTAAACCAAAATGGCGATGAAAAATAATAGAATGCTTATTGAAATTCTAAGATTGATGTATGGACATTCCGCACCTGTAGAACAGGATCATGTAATCTCGCAAGATGTTGTTGGTGGAAAGCAGTATATGAAGGATCTGGTGTTTTTTTCTTCATTGAATGAAGGATCTAGCAATCTTCAACAAATGACACTCACCGGTTAATAAAATAATGTTCCCTTTGATTGTATAATACATGTAAGCTTGATGTAACTTACTGATGATACAAAAGCGAAAGTTTAATTAATTGTGTCTTCACAAATTATTTCTCCGAAAAGTTGTTTAGGTGATGGCGCAACACTTTCGTTACTCATGCTAGCAGCTGTCGGGCTATTACGTATCATAATCTCGTTTTATTTACAAACTACGCTATTGTGAAGGTCTGGGAACGCGAGATCACTATTGCGAAAAAATGCGATCCCGCTTTCATCTTTCTCACTTTTGTGTTTCAGTACGCTTTCTCACAAGTCTTTACTATCGCGTATGTCATTGCTATTGTAACTTTAATTCAAAGTGTTATATTATATTATATATTAAGATTGTTAATTATGTATATTATCTTACTTTGTCATACTCATTTAACGTTTGTTTAAATGTCTGAACACGTTATCCTCACTTTGGGTTCACGTATTTAAATTTCTGTCAGGCATTTTTTTTAAAGAAATGTAGCTAGGACTGTTTCTGTATCACTACTGGGCAAAGGATCACTCTTAGATAGGATCAGAGATTAGACACAATATTGTTCCAATACCGATTGGCAAGTTACTTAGCTCAACATTTCAAATATATGTAATGTTCCTCATGTTGTCCTGCATCTTAAAGCGCATGATGCATAATTAATTAAATACGTAAAAACATTTCCGATTTAAGGACCTCCAAATTTCCTTCAACGGGTAAACGAAAAGATTAAGTAAAAAAAGGCAAGTTCACACCGTGTAGTATCCGGGTGATTAGAATAGATTACCCTCATTTTTTACTGAAGTGTCGCAAAAGACGACTAAGGTAAGTTGACGACAGTCAGTCGGCCGGTCGTAAAATACGTAGCTAAATCATGTTAAAACATGTTTATATAGTGCCGATCCCACTTAGAATGGGATAAAGTCAGGAGGATAATGATGAGACAAACGACAAAGATCATGTCATAAATAAACAACACATCTTTTACACAAAGTACTCTTAACAGATCCTTTTTAGTCAACACGAAAAGGAACATTTTTGAAGTTTGTCGATACAAACTACCACGATATTTAATGGTCAGATGTCGTATAAAAACTTGTGACTTGGCACAGATCACGAGACTTCCATCATAAACGCCTCATTATTTACAAGCAGACAAGATGTCCCGTTAAAGATAAAGCCGCGGTAGACAATTTTTTGCAGACAGTCATGGAATTCTTCACCTTCGTCAAGTAATTACATCTACGCTTGGTCAGTGTGTCAGGCGAAAGTATCTCCACATCTTAATTATCTTTACCCAGAAGCCATCAATTCTTACCTTCATAGTTTAAATAATAATGGTGAGAGTTTGACCTTTTGAAGACCTATTAAATGATTGTTACTTTAATGATGTTTTCGCCAATGAACGCTTTGTATTTTATAGCAACACCGTCGTGAAACAAGAGTATCGCGCCCTTTTGACTGAAATGGTGGCACCACTGTGTCGTGTTGTTTCCGTTGGAGTCTTCCTATTGCTAAAACATTTCAGTGGCATTCATTCTGTGTTCGTTATTCTAGAGAAGTCTATCTCCCAGCGGGGATTGTAGTATTATATTATGTCGTGTTATTATATAGTCTGTCCGCTAACAGTACAGACTCTTTCTTACCAAGTTGTCGCAAAAGGCGACTAAGATAAGTTCACGTCAGGAAGGCGGCTGGTCGTAAAATACCTTGCCAAATCATGTGACAACATAGTTATAACATTTTGTGGCGACCCCTTTACTACATTTATAATAACACAGCGCAAGGCAGACGATCGTAGAAGTGTCGAGAAGGAGAAAAGAAGCAAAAGCAGTATGAATATCGGCCCAACTGGAAGTTATCTGCCAGTTGCAACCAGTAAATTAAGTAGCGGTATACATATTTGTTGACTTTGGTTTCCAGGCTGGTTGGTGTCCACGCTTTGATGATTAAAAAAAACCAACCCCATATATAATCAGGGAAGATGTAATAACAAATACAAACATTATTGTTTCAGGTAATTCATCTGTTTTAACAATAGGCTGATTTTTACAAAGGTAATTTAATAAATTTTATATGTTTGTTATCGTTTATTAAAGTCGTGTGGTATCCGGCTGAGCAGCATAGACCACCTCATTTCTCAACGAGGTGTCGTAAAAGGCGACTAAAATAAGTCGAACCGCCGTGCGGTATCGGACTGCGTAGAATAGACTACGCTCGTTTCTTACCGAGGTGTCGTAAAAGGTGACTACTGTAAGTCGAATTCAGGCAGGTGGCGGTCGAAAAATACGAAGCCAAATCATGTGACAATATGTTTATAACATGTTGTGCCGACCCCATTTAGAGTGGGTAAAAGGCAGGATGATGATGATATTAATGCAAATTAAAAAACTGACTTTATTCCGTTACGGCTGCCATTATATAAAGTAACAGGGTGACCCAGCCAGGTAATTTTTTTAAATATACAAAAAAAAAATGCAATAATAAAAGAAAAATAGCATTGGGTGTGGGAATCGAACCTAGGTTTTGGACCTTTTTGGAACACGCGTTACCATTAGGCTATCACAGCTTTGCGTTAGACAGCTCAAATTATGAGTTGATATCTATAATACATAGTTATTTAGAGTGCCCCAAAAACAGGGATAAAACGAGACTCTTTAAAATAAAACCAAGCTAGATCGATTTTTCTCTCCCAAAACTCTCTACACGCTAAATTTCAGGAAAATCGTTAGAGCCGTTTCCGAGATTCCGAATATATATATAGATACAAGATTAACTAATTTAAATATTAAGATATATAAGTACTTAGACGGCTGTGGTAGCCCAGCGTTAACACCGTGCGTCTCTTTCTAGGAGGTCACGGGTTCAACCCGGGCCAATGAGTTTTTCTGTTAGAAACTTATGTGTCTAATTGATAATTGAAATTTATCACACGATTTTCGGTGAAGGAAACATCGTGAGGAAACCAGCTATTCCCAGCAGTGGGAGGGTAATAGGCCGCTACTTTACTTTAATTTACTTTTATACAAGATTAACTCATTTAAATATTAAAGTTATAAGTAGTTAGACTATAATAAAACAGTGTAATGAAATCCTAATAGGTTTATAGCTGACAATAATGAAAGCACGGGACTATCTATCATCTACGAGTCCAGTTTGAAAACAATTTATAAACAGGAACCTCTGATAAATGTATGTGGAATGGTTATTAATGAATCCATCCTCATATTACGTTATCGGATAGGGAATAATCTCTGCATAGATTTTGCCGTGTCTCTGTAATCAATTTACAGGTTTTTGTGGGTTGAATAGTAAATCAAATCAAATCATATTTATTGTGAATATGATAATTATAGATGTTAGAAGAGTAATTATTTAACCAATGTATTCTACCATTACAATATGCTGTACAATATTATACAATAATTATAATTAATCTATACTGTAAATTTAATTGTCTAGTCTAATTATTAAGAAAATCATTGATTGAGTAGTAACATTTAGTAATTAAGAACATTTTTAGCCCACTTTTAAAACTATTAATTGATTGAAGAAAGATGGAAGATGGTTTCCTCAAGATCTATTTATTATATATATTAATTATATATTAAGATCTATGCAATTTATCACACGCTTTCCAGTGAAGGAAAACGTGTGATAAATTGCAGTAATCAATTAGACACATAAGTTTTACCAGAAAAACTTATTGGTGTCTGCCCAGGTTTCAACCCATGACCTCCTTGGAAGAGTCGCACGGTGTTACCGTTGGGCTACCACAGCTTGATCCATAATACAAATGTAATAATAAAATTATTTTGCTATAATCCGATAATAAGCGATGAAGTAAAATAGAAAATATATTTAATGCTAAATTTAGAGCGGACTTTCCGTTTTTATACCTGATACGTGCAGGATTCTTAAAAACACATGCGCAAACCTCGACCACCGCCACCACAATACACAAGCACTACATACGTTCACTATCACAAACTCAACAATCGTTTCGTCCCGCAACCGAAGCATCATCAGGTGATAGATTCCACCACATAATCGCAAAGACTTTTCGATTTGGTCATATGTTTTTACGAATCCTGCATGTATCAGATATGAAAACGAATTGTCCACTCTGCATTTAGCATTATTTATTTTCTATTTTACTTCATCGCGGATTAAAGCTAATTAATTTTATTATTACTTTTGTTGCCAGTGACATATCAAACTTCTAGAATTCTCTCTGTCACTTGTTTCTGCGAAGACAAAGGCTATCGCGTGCGTCTCGTTGAAAATGAATAAAAAAGCTTTATAATACCAAAAAGCGGTGTTTTTAAATTGAAAATTTAAACTTGTAATACACTGTTAATATCTCGTTCGAAACCCTCTTCCGGGCAGGTGAGTGCCAAATCCAGCTGCGGTTGGAGTGTGAAGATACACAAATGATACAATGGTACAAGGGATATTGGTTTTAAACTGTTTAAATTTAAGATCTAAAATGGTGTGCCTGATATTTATAATGAAAACTCTTTTGTCGGTTGATGATATGGGTCACAAAATTTAACATATGGCAAATACGCGTAGCCTTTCGTGTAATTAGCAGGTGATACTGTCAAGGTTTCGGTTCCATGCATATATAAACGTATAATATATGTATCAGTAATTATATGCATATGTATCAGTATTTCATATTCAAAATTGCTAAAAAACGCACCAATAAAACAAAAAAGCAACTAAGTGTGGTAGGTAGGACAAGGGTCCTACCACATTCTAAGTTGATTTTTTAGTAACATGGCCTTATATGTTTTGGTTTTTCAATTTTTTTTTCAACGCTCTATAAACTTGCATTATAAGCAGTACCTGGGTGACCTTTTCGGCGAGCCTTTTCGGTAATTTTTTTAAAAGATATTAAAAAAATATTTAAAAAAAATAAAAAAAGAAAGAAGGCGCCGACGACATGTGGGATTCGAACCCGGGTTTTAAATACTTTCGGTCCGCCCGTTACCCATCGGCTATCGCAACATTAAGTTTGACAGCTAATAAAACTTTTTCTCCCCCAACACCATTATTTAAAATTTCATACTTAACGGTCAACTACTAGTACATGGTCAATTACTAGTGCCCTTACCTTAGTAATGACATGATGCCACAATTTAGGGTAATAAAGTGGACATCTTTAAATGACATGATTATGTTATGAATATTTGAAAGCTTATCCCATTTGTGTAATATACTATTATCACCATTCTGTATAAAACCTGGTCAAAGATGAAAATATATTTTTTCTATTTAGGTGTCGATTTTTATGTATCGTCGATTTTTCGGCGTCAATTTTTGCTACGTAGAACTGCTCGACAGATTTCTATTAGCAACAGTTTTACATAGAACTTGTTATGGAAAGATGTTGTCATTTAACCTTCTTATATCATAAACGAATGATGACAAAGACCAATTAAAATACAACAACCAACGTCAACACGCACTTAGCGACGAGATAACTTTAGAAGGAAGTGTTTGATCCATGTATCAAGGCTGACCAGCCTCTCACCGATGCGGCGCACCCAATAAAATATAACCGGTACATGTGTATATTTATCAATCGATCACTATGTTTAAATAATAAAAACAAATTAAGTTGGAGATGGCGTCATTCTAACGGATTCCGTACATGTCACCGACAATGATGCAAATGAAAATACGGTCTGGAGTAGTTTTATTCTAGTAATAAAGTAGAAATTTAGCATACATAAAAAAACAGCAAATTACTTAAACACAAGACAAGTGCAAATAATTATTAATCATCTGATATAGACGACTTTTAGAAACAAACGACGTGATATACCTTTGGTATTTTATTATTTCTATATATATTTTACTAAATATCTTTTCAAACTTAGATTTAATTTAACTTCAACTTAGATTTTTGCTGAAAAAAATTTAAAATTCATTTATTCATTAACAATGAGATATAGATTTACTGTACTTCGCTTTTCGTGGTTGCCTATATATGGATAGACCTACTTTTTAAATTAATCCAAGCATTGCTTCTGTAGTAGATAAGCTTCACAACTTCAAGCTGTGATTTAATATCAGAAATTGCAAGAAAGCAAGAGTAAGGATTATTTTTAAGAAATAACAAAAAATAGTAAAGATTATTAATGACTAATTTTTCTAGTACATTCTATAGTACGGAACTCTAAAAACTTGTAGCAATGCAAGTTTTTATTTAATATTGGCAGCGCGTGTCGTGTTATAATCAGTACAATATTGTGGCATGTATTTACGATTAACTTTACTATTATTCAACTTTAAAGTATGAGCACTAAAAACATATATCGGTTTACACTTATTTCAGTGCTCATTGGTTATTTGAACTCCTTTCCTTTTTCTTGCTGCGATCATGTTTTATTCTTTTGATTTCACGATTAGTATCAAAAGTGCGTTCGTGCGTACGCTAAGTGTAAGTTCTTTCTTCTTCTGAAACAGCGGTCACTAGATGTCACTGTTGCAGCATGCAAATTGGTGTTACGATAACGCGATGGAGTAGGTTAAAAAAACTCGCACTAAGCACGCTGTTACAAAAAGAAGATCGCTTAAAAAGAACTGAAATTAATAATAAATACGTACAAATAAGTTATTACGGGAGAGTGTGGTAAAATATTCCAATAAAAAACCAAAATAAACTCGGTGAGCAATGGTAACTCAATCAAAAGAAAAGTAATAGAATAGAGAGTACTAAGTTTTTGGTTTCCGCTTTCTACATCAATCTCTGTAAAAAATATAAAAGAAAATAAATGATTTAAACGCATCATTATGGTCCGTCAATGCCAATCTATTCACATGTTTTAAAGAGAAATTTCTCCAGACAGTGAATGTATAATGAATGTCTTCTTCGGTTATCCACAGATCTCCATTGATATGTAAAACCGCAAACTGGGTCGTTCCGATCTGTACATTTAGTTCATATAACGGTTTTGCACGAGTACTAGTTAAGGCACGGGCTATTTGGAAGCGGGAAGTCTCAATTCGATGGATCTGATATTGTTCATTAAGTAAACAACCTTAATTCTAAATATTAGAAATGAGGTTGATTTAAATAGTCTAGTTTCGTGCAATTAAGACGCTGGTTGACGAAGCTTAAGACCAAACATCGCATGAAATATGAAAAAAAGTGTTGTTCAGTTTTTTATATAAATAATGGCCGACTTTAATTATATTGCATTGAAGTCTTTTTTTTAATGTCTTATTAAAAATAGATTTCAGTGCAAAGCTTTTACCCTCAACTTCGTTTGGATGGACTGTAGTATTGGAATAAACCAGTAGCTTCCGTCATTCACCAACCCTGCAAATATCTCCATCATTTGATAGATGGCGCTTTTCAATATCATCCTATTCCTGCACAATTAACCGGATTTCTTTAGCCTATGTGTTACCCGGTATATAAGGAATAAGTAAGTAAGTAAGTAGCGGCCTGTTACTCTCCCACTGCTGAGAATAGGCCTCTTCTCTCCGTTTTTGGAGAGAAGGGTTGGAGCTAAGACCTACCACGCTGCTCCAATGCGGATTGGTAGGTTACACGTATCTCCTAAATTCTCTAGAGATATGCAGATTTCCTCACGATGTTTTCCTTCACCGAAAAGCATGTGATAAATTGCAATTATCAATTAGACACATAAGTTTTTACAGAAAAACTCATCGGTGTCTGCCAGGGTTCAAACCCGTGACCTCCTCGAAAGAGTCGCACGGTGTTACCGCTGGGCTACCACAGCATATATATATATATATATATATATATATATATATATATATATATATATATATATATATATAAGGAATAATTGTGCCAAATTTCATACGATATTGGTTCAGCGGATTTAAAACCGGGCCATGAAAGAGTAACAAACACACATCCATACTCACAAACTTACGCATTTATAATATTAAGGTAGTAGTATAGTATAGGATAGGATATATATTTGTAGGATATTTATAATAAGATATGTAAGATATATGCAACTATATAAATCTAAGATGAAGGTCCATATATCATAATAATTGCAGTATTAGTAAGAAAAGTACAGTTTATGCTAGGTATATATAGAATGGTCAAGTCAAAACCTGTCATCGATTAAAAACATCACAACGGATATTACTATAACTGTTACTACTTGAGAGCCAACACATAAGATAAGGAGTTTTTAGTAAAAGTATGTCTAACAAATTATCTAATAGGATATTTATGTAATGTTGCCGTAGCGGAATTTAATACAAAAAAAGTACTTAGACGTCACTCGAATATCAACTCTATGTTCAAGTATGCTATTAAAATTTGATATAAAATTGGTTTACCTTTGTCTATAGTAGCTCTAACTAAACAGATCAAATAACAGAAAATGTCAAAATAGATATTTGCTGTCCATCCGAGAAGTACGTAAAGTTTTTCAAAATTTTCAGTGCACTCAAGGAGTTCTTTTAAAAATAAATAGTGTAGATAATTCATCAGATGTTTTCGAAATGGACAAGGTATATATAAACTATGAGTAAGTTTTTTTTTGTATTTATTCGCTATGTTCATATTGTCGTTTGTTTTAGATATGTATTAAGTGCACGAAACAAAAAAAAAGGCGGAGGATCTCATAAATCATGTGAACGTTTTTGTATTTATTTATAGTAGTCTTAGTATATTATTAAGTGTAAGTGCACTTAACAAGTCTCTTGAAATAAACAGAGTGTAAGGATATTTAATAATATTTTGTGAAAGTACTTCCATCGCATAAATAATGTACTACCTTTTGAATTTAATTTCATGGTCTTGGCTTATTATTTAATCCAAGTTAACTTAAGAAACCCCTTTAAGCATATTGAGTATGATCAAAATTCACTAGAACACAAATTAATTTTGGAAAAGGTTTTCGTATTTATTTGCATTGGTTTTGGTTATTTGTTGAGAACTTAAGAAATTCTTTGAAGGTTATAATATCTGATACTTTAGTATCAGAAATATCTGATACTAAAGTATCAGATATTTTATAAGATTGTTTCACTATGAAGGTTATAAGATCCCAGATCTTATAACCTTTGCAAAACAGTAATTCATTGGCCTGCCCTTATCCCACTGGTGAGCACAATATGTTTTAAACATTTTGTAACATGTTTTGGCTAGTTATTTTACCAGCGGCTGACGGTCTGACGTCAACATACCTCAGTTGCCTTTTACGACACCTTGGTAAGAAATGGGGGTTTCCTATTTTAGTATGCTACATTACAGAAGACAGGAAAACTTAAAATTAACAATGATAATAACGTCAATTTTCTTTAACAGAATTAAAATAACATAAAATAAAAGCAGAATTCTTTATATCACAAGCTGTATTATCACAATGTTGTATGAAAGAACATTTTATTAGTGTAATAAAAAAATAGATTTCATAACTCGAATCTCAAAACATCACGGACCATTATAAAATGTGTACCATTCTAATTGTATCTGCCTACACGTTCATTCATAAGCACTTTACACGCTCATCCTACGCTCTAGTAAGTATCACGTAAAGAAACCAGCTCAGTGAGACAAATACGAAAATCATCGAGTACAATACGGGGTTTACTTTCGTCAGTTTGTATTATTATTTTAAGCGGTTTAATGCTCCAATGAGCGTATAACTGAATGGAACTTTCATTTCATATGCACATCTAAGTACTACTAAGTACTTGGGTGACCAATTTTGTAATGTTTAAAAAGATATATTTAATGAAATATATAAAAATAACAAAATTAATTTTTGAAATTTTAAAATAAAGTTTTTTACTAACTTAAAAAATTTAGTAAAATAAGAATGACATCTGTAAGCCGATGACACGTGCAATTCGAACCTAGGTTTTGTTCCGTTACCCCTTGGCTATCACAGCATTACGTTTGACTACTAAAATATCATTTGCTTTCAATTCTACAGTTTCGCATTTTTTCAGTGCCTTAAAACAGAGATAAAAGACATTTAAAAAAATTAAACCAAGCTAAATCGATTTTACTCCCCCAAAACCCCCTACATGCTGTATTTTATGAAAATCGTTTAAGGCATTTCCAAAATCAATCCCGCGCAATGATTTTTTCTGTTAAAACTTGTGTCTAATTGCTAATTGCAATTACACGCTTTTTTTCAGTTTTACTCCTTCCGTTTTTGGAGAGAAGGATTGGAGCTATGACTTACCACGTTACTCCTATGGGGATTGGTAGGTTACACTTATCCCTAGAAATCTCTTAGAGTTATTAAGTTACTTCCTAACGATATTTTCCTTTACCGACAAGAGTGTGATAAATTGCAATTATCAATTAGACACATAAGTTTATTTAAAGACAAAAACTCATTGGTGCCCGGGGTTTGAACCCATGTCCCCTTAGAAGAGTCTCACAGCTAGCAGCATGAAGGGCATTATATAAAAATAAAGTATTTTTATATTCAATCAGAAGGCATCTTTGCTAATAAGTGAATTATTAATTTAATTCTATAGCCAAGCACCAGTCCCCGATAAATATGTCAGTTGGTTACCCTAATTGTTAGTAAATTCATCGTTTAAGTGAAAGCAGTGGGAACAATAGAAAATTGGATAGTGATAACTTGTTATACTTTATTAAATGTTTCGTTCATTGTATCGGGTCTCCGTCAATTTATGTGGGGCGTAAAATTTGGGTCGATTCACTCGCTATCATGTTTAATATTGGACACCTAATAGGATTAGTGAAGCTTTTGTTTTAAAATTCATTATGTCCTATGGAAAACTGCTATGGGGTAAATATGCGGAGAATGAAAAAATTCTGTGATAAAAAAAAGAGCCATACGTGGCATTTACAATTTAACCCCGCGTAATTCTCTGCGAGAGAAGCTTAAGGTATCTTATATTTGCTTCACAGTATATTTTAAGTAATTTAATTTTTGTACATAATAATATAAAGAATTATAAAACGATAGGTGATGTATATAATAGACAAAGTAGGAATCGATGTAAGCTTGCGGCTCCTGCTTTGCACCTTGTACGTAAATCGTAAAGGTACGTAATTCATTTGTGGGTTTTGGTATAAGATTCTTAAATAAAATTCCTCAATCAATTTTAGATTTGCCATCACAGCAATTTAAAAAGAACTGTTGAAGGGAGGCTGATATAAAAAATATACTATTGAGGATTATTTAGATGATAAGTATGCGTGGGTGGATATAGCTACTTTTCGAACCTGTTCAAAATACATGCATCCTCCTGCCCTTATCCCACACTAAGTGGGGTCGGCACAACATGTTATAAACATGCTGTCACATGATTTGGCTGCGTTTTTACGACCGGCCGCCTGCCTGACGTCAACTTACCATAGTCGTATTTTACGACACCTCGGTAAGAAAGAGGGTGGTCTATTCTACTAAACCGGATACCACACGGTGGGTCAACTTACCTTAGTCTCCTTTTACGACACCTCGGTAAGGAATGAGGTTGGTCTATTCTACTCAGCCGGATACCACACAGCGGGTCGACTTACCTTAGTCGCCTTTTACGACACCTCGGTAAGAAAAGAGGGTGGTACTATTCTATTCAGCCGGATACCACACGGCGTCGAACCTGTTCAAAATAGTAATGACTTAATGTAAGTACCTACTTATAAGAATTTTTTTTTTTGAACAGAGCAACCGATTTTCTTGCTGCTCTTCTCGGTAGGGACAGCTTTACGAACCAGCAGTAGAGTTGACGATTCAAAAGCACTTGTGTACAAAGTTTACTTGAATAAAGAATAATATGAATTTGGAATCCGAAATAAACTGACCTTCACAGCAGTTCTGCTAAACTTTTATCTAATCATTAACAATTAACATAATTATAACATTAACAAAATATTTGTGTTAGATGCAACTTGATATAAGTTATGTATAAACATAATGACTCGCTTATCTGCTCTGTGTAGTGTTTTAAATATTTAAAAACATTTTTTATAATATAACTAAGCAAATAACCATAACAAAATTAGCCGTGAATTGTATGTAGCAAAATTATTTTATCACTTTTTTTGTGTTATGATATTTTCCAAAGTAGTGCTAACTTTGTATTGGGTATAAAACATTTTTACCAAAACAACAAACAGTTTCTTTGAGTCTGGGTGTATATTTGTATTTATAATTATCTATGTATATAATAACCAATTGTCCGTCACCCATAATACAAGTATTTTTCTAAAGTAGTGTTTTTTAAACGCAAACGGCTCCACCCTCCTTTAGAGAAAAAGTTTTGCACTGAAAAGTTTTGCATGCTTATCGGAGGCAGTTATCACATATCGCAGGAATTCTGTAGAGACATGCATGATCCCTTACGGCTTTTTCTTTCTCTAAAAACCGCATGTTAAACTGAAAATATCAATTCAGCATATTCATTTGCTGCAAAAAGCTGTGATGGCCTAGCGGTGCGACCGTGTGAATCTTTAGAGACGATCATGGGTTCAAACCCGGGCAGACACCAATGAGTTTTTCTGTTAAAACTTATGTGTCTAATTGATAATTGCAATTTATCACACGCTTTTCGGTGAAGGAAAACATCGTGAGGAAACCTGCATATCTCTAGAGAATCCTAGGGATATGTGTAACCTACCAATCCGCATTGGAGCAGCGTGGTAGGTCTTAGTTCCAACCCTTCTCTCCAAAAATGGAGAGTGGAGGCCTATGCCCAGCAGTGGGATAGTAACAGGCCGTTACTTACTTACTTATATTCATTTGTACGGTAAACTCTTTAAAATCTTTGAAACCTTAAAATAAGAGTCACATAATATCAGTTGACCCATTACAGATTACCAATTTTTGTACAGTAAAGGTTTTAATTAAACTTTAAGTACATCAAAGCCTTGTATTACCGTGCAATGGGAAGCACCTGTACTTTAGTTGCTAACAAGTAATTAACTAAGCTTGCCTTTGACGTTGCGATCAGAGACTACATGCAATCTCGATGGAACATTAATGACGTTAGCGTACTGTCATGTTCAAAATGTTCAATTACATTATTTATTTTTACAATTTTTAATGTATCTTCCTGCCCTTTTCCCACTCTAAGTGGGGTCGGTACAACATGTTATAAACATGCTGTAATATGATTTGGCTGCGTTTTACGACCGGCCGCCTGCCTGACGTCAACTTACTTTAGTCGTATTTTACGACACCTCGGTAAGAAATGAGGGTCATCTAATCTACTCTGCCACACGGCGCGTCAACTTACCTTAGTCGCCTTTTACGACACCTCGGTAAGAAATGAGGATGGTACTATTCTAATTGGCCGGATACCACACGGCTATTTTACATTATTTAATATCACGATATAATTGGATAGAAAAAATGGCCTGATTCATTTGTATACGATTATATATGTTAACGCACACCATATACAATAACACGATATAATAGGAATACCACAATTCCCGTTCCGAGATGCACTTCTCTTGAATGACGAACTAAGACTGAATGTCCCTGAAACGTTTTATCAATAGGAAGACTCAACCGTCAACAACACTTCACAGTGTTGTCACCATTTTAATCAAAAAGGGCGCAATACCCTTGTTTCATGACTGTGTTGCTAGAAAATACAAAGCGGAAGTCAATGGCGACGACATATATATCTATATACAATTATACACAATCATGGTAGATTTAAAACTTTCGCGATTCATACTTATTGTTATTACACGGTGGATGCAACTCTGCCCAAAACGTCGAACCTTATACAAAGCCGCTTGTTTATATAATATATACAATCATATATGATTATTATTTGATTTTTTTCTATCCATTTGTATATGATTTGCGTATATTTTTATACAATTTTATAATATAATCTTTTTCCATCGGTATGATATCCGAGAAATACATAGGTAAGGTTATGTGCATATATAATTATCAAAGTTAAAATTCGTCGCGTTCAATGAGGAAAAACGTTGCGTAGTAGCCTGCATATGTCTGGAGAAATCCTGGGATATGTGCAACCTATCGCATCGGAGTAGCGTGTTGGGTCAAACCTGCCCAAAAGGAGAAAAGCAGTTATCCCCAGCAGAGGGATAGTGGCAAGCTCTTATAAAATACCATCATCTTCCTGCCCTTATCCCACTCTAAGCGGGGTCGGCACAGCATGTTATAACCATGCTGTCACATGATATGGCTGAATTTTTGCAACCGGCCGCCTGCCTGACGTCAACTTACCACTGTCGTATTTTACGACACCTCGGTATGAGAGAGGGTGGTCTATTGTACTAAACCGGATACCACACGGTGTGTTTACTTACATTAGTCGCCTTTTACGACACCTCGGTAAGAAATGAGGTTGGTTAATTCAACTGAGCCGGATATCCGGGGGGCTCTAATCAAATACCAAATTTCATAAATATTTTAAGATTTACTTTATTAAAAAGATTTATTTATTTACTTTATTAGTATGAATTTTTTTACACAAATATAAAAAGTCTTGAAGGTTTCGCAGTTCGCAAATTGGCGGTGAAAGGTTAAATTAAAGTTTGGTATAGTCGAGCACACTGCATTGCAGGAAACGACAGTTGTGTTCACGTTCAACTGGAGCCACCTGCACTTGGCACCAACTAATCGGCAATTAACAAAGCGCGGTTTTGACGTACATCGCTAGATATTCGATACAAAATTTATCGTATACTACTTGTATCTGCGGTTTCGTTCGTTTTATTAAAATTGTTAAGTCTTAATTCAATTCAAAATGAATAATTATAAGATATAGATAAAGGATACGCCGTGTGGTATCCGACTGAATAGAATAGTACCACCCTCATTTTTTACCGAGGTGTCGTAAAAGGCGACTAAGGTAATTCGACCCGTTGTGTGGTATTCGGTTGAGTAAAATATACCACCCTCTTTCTTATCGAGGAGTCGTAAAATACGACTAAGGTAAGTTGACGTTAGGCAGGGGGCCAGTCGTAATATACGTAGCCAAATCATATGACAACATATTTGTAACATGTTGTGCCAACCCCACTTAGAGTGGGATAAGGGCAGGAGGATGAATTAAAAGATAAAGGAATGCGTTGAAGGGATTACGCCGGGCACCTTACTGTGCACCAAAACTTTTCACTTCAAAATCCGATGACAGAATGATTCTACCACCAGTTCGGAACACTAATCCAGATGAGAAGAACTGGCAAGGAAATCATTGGTAGCTCCCATCACGAATAAATATTATTTTAGGTTAGATTCTAATACAAAATACAAAAGGGGTCTCCCTAACACGTCTACCTCCTACGAATGCCGCACGCCAAATAAGAGCGAATGATTTTTGCCGAACTCTAACTAATGCTGCTAGCCCTAGAGGCTTTGACAGCGTCAGAGTGAGTGGGCGAGCGCAGAAGCGAATGACGTCAGCCGTTGTCTTATATAGGCTGTCACAGCTAAGAGATCTGGATTCCTAACAATATTATAAAATAATAAAATTAAAATTGCCAATGGACAGGCACGTAGTATCTACGTAGACCCGATCGTTTTCGAGACCCCGCAACGGAAAACATAGCGCTGCTAGACCCACAACAAGATGAACTTATGACGCACGGAGACGCTAGATAAAAAGGGTACAAATGTGGTATGAAAATACTTTAAAGAGACTACATCCAGCTGTGAACGGCAATCGGTTTAAGAAGAAAAATATAATAAACTAAAAAATCTGTCTCTCTGCTAATGACTAACTTCGTGGAGCAATATTCACTAAGTTCAGTACAATTGATTATATATTGACTTTTATATAGACTAAAACATTCCACTATTCAGGTAGGAATAAATAAGTATATTTGAGGGTATTTTAACACTAAAGTGGACGCAAATAAAGTCGCTTATACAGTCTCAATTATGTCTTTTGGATTGAAAAATGCGATTTTTGTTCTCTATATTGGCACGACAATTAAAGATTAAAGCTTAACAGACAAATAGACTTTTAAATTTACAATATTATTATGGTTACTATACTTGTTATAAGAAGCGTCACTTTCAGACTGATGACGTGCTGAATATATCATTACCAAATAAGTTCTGGCAGTAATGTTATAGCGTGCTACATAGCGGCTTGGGCCAAAGAACTTTCATGATAACTTTATGTTAACGTCGACTCGGTAAACATATGTAACACTTGGCCTTGGGGAATTTATAGCATCATTGCGTCTATTTTGGCGTTTTTTGCATTATTTTATTATGTAACGGAAGGTGTTTTATTTTAGATACCTTTTTATTGAGCTTTCAATGTATATAAAGCATTCGAATGCGAAATATTAAAACAACTTTTAGATAATGTACCGTTTGACTTTATAGGATGTGTGAGAAATTTTATTTAAGTGTGCGGATAGGAAGAAAAGAATCAAGGAAAAAAGATCTATTTCCCTCTCTCTCTTTCTCGCTCTCATCAACCAATAGACATCCACCGTTGGACATATATTCTTCTAAGGACTTCCACGCTACACGATCTTGATTGAAATCGTATAGTCTACCTAGGGGGCGTCTGGAGATTATAATTATTGTAGGGATATTCTTCTTTATGTACTATGAAAAAAAAAATTTTGTCGTGTAGTATATTGACCCGGTTTATAAGCTTATATTTTATGAAATTTTATAAATATTGGCCAGCGGTTTTGCCGTAAAATCTTAGCAGACGAACAGACGGACTGACATATTTTCACACTCAGAAATAGAGTGGTCTATTCTACCTAACCGGATACCACAAGGCGGATCAACTTACCTGAATCCCCTTTTACGACACCTGGGTAAAAAATAAGTATATAATTTACTACTAACTATAAAAAATTTGGTACCCAAAATATGCGTTTTCATAAATATATCGTGTTTTGCTCCATATAAAAGACTATTATGATGTTTGCAATTCGTCAGGCGATGTTGATAGAAATACCTGTGTTACGAGCATTACGAAAATTGGGAAACTTGCCACATTATAGTCGCGCCATAAATGTACAAACTGTTGTGTAATTTCGTAGTCTGTGATGCGATTGTTGGTCTTGTCATCCGTAAATCGCATTTCCAGAATTTTCGTGGAATTCACGAGTTTCCTTTCCTCGTTTATCAACATACTGTTTGTTATCATGTAGCATTTTTTTAAAGTATTTTTCTTGACTTTTAATATGTCAAACCATCATAAAAATTATCACCAATAATTTTTTTCTAACTTACAAGCATCACTTCAATCAAAACTATAAATCTATACTAATATATAAAGCTGAAAAGTTTGTTTGTTTGTTTGAATGCGCTAAGCTCAAGAACTAGTTAACCGATTTCAAAAATTCTTTAAGTCCATTTGTCGAGGAAGGCTATAGACTATGTAACATCACGCTAAGGATGAATAGAAGAGGAGCAGCAATAAAAAATATTGCGAAAACGGCAAAATTTTAAGCTTTCCTTGCGTGCGCTAAGTAAACGATAAAAGTTATGTTAGCGCACACTATATACCAGAACACGATATAATAGGAATACAACAATTCCTGTTCCGAGATGCACTTCTCTTGAATGACGAACTAAGACTGTATGTCACTGAAACGTTTTATCAATAGGAAGACTCAACCGGAAACAACACGTCACAGTGTTGGTACCATTTTAATCAAAAAGGGCGCGATACTTTTGTTTCATGACTGTGTTGCTATAAAATACAAAGCGGAAGTAAATGGCGACAACAGTTATTCAAAAATCTAATAAAAAGCTAGTATACTGTATATTTAATATATAATATTATAAATTATATATTATACATTAGTCGCTTTTTGCGATACCTCGGCAAGATATGAGGGTGGTCTATTCTACTCAGCCGGATACCACACGGCTTATAAAAGTAAAAACAACTATCTTAATTTATGGCTATAAGCCGGCAGTAATAATTTATACTAAACACTACAAATCTGGTTTCTCCGTGTTAAATTAAGCTGACACAGAATTCCGTGACATAACAGTTATAATTCCTCTCTTTTAATATAACCGACTAAATAATACGATTTATCATTTTTCGCTTAAGATAAAAATTTCTCGAAGAGATTGTACAGAAATTTGACCCACATCCTAGGGCTTGCACAACACGATCCGCCTACAGTTCCAAATTAATTGAATTTAAACAATAATTGCTTTATTTATGCAATACGGTAATCTTTTCTTGGAGCGGAATTGACAGGTAAAGAAATTGCTTATAACATCTTTATAGCTTAATAATTAAAAACATAAGAGATTTTATATTACGCCGTTTGGTATCCGGCTGAATAGAATAGTACCACCATCATTTCTTATCGAGGTGTCGTAAAAGGCGAATAAGGTAAGTCGCCCCCCGTTTGGTATCCGGCTGAGTAGAATAGACCAACCTCATTTCTTACCAAGGTGTCTAAAAATACGACTTAGTTTAGTTGACGTCAGGCAGGCGGCCGGTCATAAAAACGCAGCCAGATCATGTGACAGCATGTTTATAACTTGTTGTGCCGACCCTACTTAGATTGGGTGGGATAAGGGCAGGAAGATGCTTTATTTATACAATACGGTAATCTTTTCTTGGGAGCGTAATTGACGGGCAAATAAATTGCTTCTCTTACAGTGTATTCATCTTTCTAGCTTAATTATTAAAATCATAAGAGATTTTACATTAATTCTGATAACTGTGATTTCAATTTACTCTGTCTTAAGTAAATTTTGCGTATAGTAACGGCCTGTTACTATCTCACTGCTGGGCATAGGCCTCTTCTCTCCGTTTTTGGAGAGAAAGACTGGTGCTAAGACCTATCACGCTGTTCCAATGCGGATTGGTAGGTTACACATATCTCCAGAATTCTCTAGAGATATGCAGATTTCTTCATGATGTTTTCCTTCACCGAAAAGCGTGTGATAAATTGCAATTATCAATTAGACACTAATTCTGATTACTGTGATTAAAATTTACTGTCCAAAGTAAATTTTGTACATTAGACTCAATTAATATACTCGTATTATGCAGAAGAAAATGAATGTTAATAAATTTATTTATTTAGAACAAAAATGTACAAGTTATGTCTACGCCGTGTGGTATCCGGCCGAGTAAAATGGACTTCCCTCATTTCTTAATGAGGTGTCGTAAAAGGCGACTAAAGTAAGTCCCCCGCCGTGTGGTATTCAACTGGGAGAATAGACTACACTCATTTCTTATCGAGATGTCGTTAAATACGACTAACTTAAGCAGACATCGGGCAGGCGACCGGTCGTAAATCACTTTAACATAAACATTTGTTGCTATGATATATTAAGCCGCGTTATAAGACGAGAAGGTTTCTTCTCATTTATCTTCTCTTTACATTTGGCGATTACAAACGACTAAGCGTTACCACGATCACATAGAATTCTGGGTGACACGTATGTTCGTACCTATGTATCGCATTAGCTTCTCTTCATATTCGGCGATTACAAACAACTAACCGCGAACTCGATCGTGTGGAGGATCAACTTGACTGTACTCGCTAATTATCGCCTATGATCGCTTAAGATCGCCTAGAATCAGGATATTGTCAGTTTTGAGGACACGGATCATAGGGAATCGTATGATCTGGGTGACACGTATGATCATATGTACGATACATACGATTTGTCGTATGTACGGACGATCGCGCGCACACTTGCACGATGACTGTGGAGATTATAAACGATCACACGGTCAACGATCATCGATAATGAAGTGCAGGCAATAGCATTTATAACAGTGGGGACATAAATAGCTTGTTTGTATTCTTGCGAAATTTTTATGTTATCAGGTTAGGTATATTACTATTTTATATCATCCGTGATTGCGTGCCTTAGTTTTTCGATGCCATATTCTTGAATTGGCATCGCGTGAGGTACTTATTGTATCTGGTTGTTTAACTACAATTGCGATTTTTTATTTATTAGCTTTATATAATGATATTCAAATTGCAAGGCAATTTCAAACATCGGACGATCAAATTTCATGGTCTTTCTTTTGACTGTTGTAATTTTTGAAAACTTTAACTTGGAAAAAGTAAGTTTTAGGTAAAATTCAGTAATCAATGATGTTACAATGAATCTTCCGTATAGACAATTCAGTTATCAAAGACATTACATGGTCATATAGGGGTATATTTCAGGCGAAAGTAATTTTTTTGTTCAATATATTTCTTCATCATCCTTCTGTCCTTATCCCACTCTAAGTGGGGTCAGCACAACATGTTGTAACATGATTTGGCTTCGTATTTTACGACCGGCCCCCTGCACTACGTCAACATACCTTAGTCGTATTTTATGACACCTCAGTAAAGAGAAACAGAAAGAGGGTGGTCTTTCTACACAACTGGATACCACACGGTGGGTCAACTTACCTTAGTCACCTTTTACGAAACCTCGGTAAGAAATGAGGATGCTCTATTCTAGTCAGCCGGTTACAGCACGGCGGTTTTTCAATATTTTTATTTACTTAAATTTAAACATGTGTGGTATCCGGTATAGAATAGTACCACCCTCATTTCTTACCGAGGTGTCGTAAAAGGCGACTATGGTAAGTCGACCCGCCGAGTGGTATCCGGCTGAGTAGAATAGACCAACCTCATTTCTTACCGAGGTGTCGTAAAAGGCGACTAAGGTAAATTGACCCACCGTGTGGTATCCGGTTAAGTAGAATAGACCATCCTCTTTCTTACCGAGGTGTCGTCAAATACGACAGAGGTAAGTTGACGTCAGGCAGGCGGCCGGTCGTAAAAACGCAGCCAAATCATGTGACAGCATGTTTATAACATGTTGTGCCGACTCCACTTAGAGTGGGATAAGGGCAGGAAGATGATGACTTAAATTTAAACATTAAAGATGTACTCGCGTACTCGTATAGTCTTGCACTTGTTCTCAGTCCGACGCACGGTTGACATTTCCGAAAATGGCGCTGTCCTGATTTGAACACAACAAACAACTTCTCAACCTCAATGACGTCAACACCTAAAGTTTAATTTCCATGATGTCAACTTAACTTATCAGTAACACTATATTTCAATGACACATCTAGAAAATACGATAATAACGGGTAAACACACCATGGATAATTTATTAATAGAATTAGGCGTTACATTGCTGAGATCCAAAATACAAAAGAATTAATAAAATTATTTTGCATTTGCTATAATCCGTTATGAAGTAGAGATTTTTTTTCAATCTTTATTTTTTAGAGACTTTAGTATCTGCAGATACATGCCAGCCCCATTACATTAACCTAATTACATTTAACTTAAATTTAAATTTAATAGAACTTTTATATGCCCTTTTAGGCAGTCAGTTTCATATACATTACATGGTTCAATGATTTGGTCCTTCTGTGGTCAGCCTAAATAAATGTGTAGCTGCCTTAAAAATATCTAAACGTGGTTGCGTAGTGCCTTAATAGATTTAGTTGTGAAATCGGAGCGAACGTGTCTATGTAATGTTGTTATACCAAAGCTTTGTGTTTGTGGTTTTTATTAGGACGGCGGTTAATCGCCTTTTGGGCAATTCGAGCATTAAGTATAATGCGTCCCACAATATTCGTGGCGCATTATACTCTTTAAAATGAATGTGGGTAGGATAGAGTTAAATTAAAGGAATTGTTTGGGCTATGTGACTTTCCCCACTAAAATTTGTCCGATGGCAACTTTTTGCTCTTATCAGAGATATTTAGTATACAACACCAGTACAATTATGCTCTAGGCTGTTAATGTAAATATAAAATATACATATATGGCACACTTAAACACATAGTCGTCCGTCCCCAAAGTAAGTAATTTATTATTTGTATTATGGGTGACATACAACTGGTAAATATATACTTCTATAATTTTAAATACATACTTAAATACATATATACACCCAGGCTCAAAAAACCAATATTTTTTTTTAGAAAATGTAGGCGCCTCTAGGGTTCGACTCCCGCTCAGCTGAAGGCAGAGTTACTACCAACTGCGCCAACGAGCCAGTGATTAATAATAGTGTTAATTTATGTTATGTTAGCTATTGCCAGTTAGTTATTAATTTTTTGAGCAGTCGATTTATGAATAAAGTTACTTTTGTGTCAAAGCCGCGTAAATTACAATTAGAGGGACGTTTTATGTCATCCAGATTCTATTAAAACCTTTCTGGAAATCAACCTTACTGTGAATATATTATACAATCAGCTTCAATTATTCGTCAACTTAATATCAAACCATAAAATCTAATATAATTTCATATGACAAACATATCCGTGCTTCAATATAATATCTTTTAGCGAATATTACGTCATCCTCTTAATATGATGTAGTAAGAAAAATATATCTATGCTACAATCCTCATACAGTTCGTTTGTCGCTATTTGACCAAAATTTCTATTGTTATATTATATAAGAAATATATCATTTTAACCAATTTAATATAGGTATGCAAATATAATATATGTTTCAAGCAACTGTTGTAGCAAATATACCACTATCTCTGTATTGTACGAATAAGGCGTTTCTTTCTTATTTTATATCACCTTTTTGCTTTGGGGCTTTAACTAGAATACCATCTAATGCCAAAATGCTAACATTTGCCATTGATAGCACCATGCACTAGGAATCAAAACAGCAATAATAAGAGATAAAATATGAGTGGTCAGCAATTTTTTTTGGATTTATTTTATATAGAAAATATTTAAAAATATCATTTAAATTTGTATATAAATAAATAAAAGTCAGAGATAAAGTAATAATTTAAAAAAATTCCATCGGAATAAGTATCATTCTATCTAAATTTCTACTAAATTTATATATATTATGACGCCTGACATAACTTTTATTATAACAATGTTTCCCTTTTTTGTTTCAGGTAAGTTGTTTCTTTAACCTAAGGTAATATATACTCAAAAGACAAATTTACTTTGAATGAAATGGACGTAAGCTTGGTAAGACCATCATATATGCTGATGCATCGATTAGGGGATTGTTTTTCCAATTTACTGTTTGCTGTTAGCCCTAACGGCTTTTACAGCGTCACTGGGTGGGACGGGCGCGCTGAAGCATCGTCGAGGTTGCACGATTAGGGGAAAGAGTGGCGACTGCTTTGAGATACTGTGAATGAGACGTTCACGTTGTTGTGGAGATGGTTGTCATAAAGATATTATTATGGGGTCTAATAAACTTATTATAAACTTTCGTGGTCTATGTATGTCTATGTATTATTTGAAAATAATATATAAGGTAATAAGTAATATATAATAAGGTAAACATAATAAAAGCGTTTAGTAAATAAAAGCTTTTAACAAAATTTCATATCTTTACTGTTAAACATTGAGGAGTTCCCTCGTCTGAGGATAGGCAGCAGAATCAGATCATGATTATCATAAACGTTCATTGTCAACGGGACTAGGCTAGTATGTGAAATTTCAGCTAAATCACCCACCGGGAAGTGGGCTTAATCGAACTTGCAGTATTACACCTTCACGTACATACACGGCAAGTTAAATAAAAGCTTTTAAAAAGCTTGACTTGTGTTCGTTGAAATCGTAGAAAGACGAGTAAGACGGTTTAGCTCAGCTATATCGTAGAAAAAGTGGCTAAAAATATGCCGATTTTTCTCAAAATTATTCCCTCTACCGTTTAGGGACATATATATTAACCAAGCTACGAACCTAACGTATTAAACAATTTAATTTATTCATCTGATTTAAATAAGCAATTGCTATAGAGTTTGTGATAAAGCAAATAGGATGCGCACATCAGTACGGTCCGTTTCGCAAGTAGGTTAAACAGAGAAACAATAGTCAATTATGTTGTATGCGCATGCATGTTCCTGTTACATATTATTGTAGCATCTCAAACTATATTAAAGAAAATAGCAGTATTTTTCACAATATATATCTCAAACAATAGGTAAACTATACTTGTGACATTGAAATTCCGTTTACTATAGGTCAAAGCTGTGATAACTTAACGTTGAGACCATGCGCCTCTTTTCAGGGCATCATGGGTTCAAACCCCAAGCAGGGAACAATGAGTTTTTCTATTTAAACCTAATCGATATTTGCAATATATCAGAATATACAATTAATTCATAAATGCAATTTATCACACGCTTTTCGGTGAAGGAAAACATGGCGACAAAACCTGCATTTCTCTGGAAAATTCTTGGGGTTATGTGTAACCTACCAATGCATTTGAGCATCTTTGTAGGTATTAGCTCCAACCCTTCGTTCAAAATAAAGAAAGAGGTGGTCTATGCCCAGCGGAAGGATAGTAACAGGCAGTTACTTTACTTTTTATTTCCATAGGTTAACCCGATATATTAGCTTCAATTGTCCAATGATTCAATTTCATCAATATTATCACTATAGCGGATTGGCTATGATAACGCCCTATATGTTTTCGTCCCTTATACCAACAAAAGATCATACAACACTAGGATCTCATACATTCACTACAACAATATAAACCTATTTCAGCACGTAATGGCTGCGTAAGATCGGCTTCAAGACAAACTTGCTAAAGCAAATTTTCCTGCTTTTGATGCATAAGGTATGAAAACGGATAGGAAACTAAATAGCTACATAACTTTGGTTTTCTACTATCACATCTTTTTCCAAAATAATACTATTTTTATTTTTCCTATTATGGAACTGCGCAAAGTAAATCCTAATTCTATTAATTAATTAAACCGGTAATTGACCTTCTTTATAATTCATCTCTTAAATATTAATGTATCTAATATACCTTAAATTATGATATGTTGAACCAGTTAGCTATCAATTATATCATTTGCGATAGATAATTGGACAAATTTTTATCGTGCCGCTATGCACTGTCGCGTAATACGTGACGACACTAATTGATGGAATTCTCACATGCTGTTATTTTAATTGCTCCATTTCAAACGTTTAAGTTGATAACTCACCGGCCATGAAAATAACTAGGTCTTGTATAATATTTGTTATATACAATCTGTACCCACGACTTTGTTGCTTCAAAGTCAGTACATAAGTTATGATAGATTTATTTTGATGTAATAGGCGTTTTTCTTAAAAAAATCGAAGTAATACTAAGTGTAGGAAGCAAATAATGTTCTCATTCCTTATACTTGCAGGATTAGTTACAGCACGTATCACAAAACACCACCGTCAATAGCACACATTCACTAGGAAAAAATCAACATGTCTTTAAATAGCCTCAATGAAATACTGTGTTTCCTTCTTTCTCCGAAAAATAAACGTGTTTTTATGCAGCTACAGCTCGGTATACAAGCTTTATTTAAACTAAATTTCATAAATATTATAATTAAGATGGATATTTTTATTTCAACAATGACCAGTTTCAAAAAGCAATTAACACTACAATATTTAGCCGGTGAATGTATACCTTTGCTGCTGGTACCATTAAATTGAATTAACACAGGCAATATTCATAGAATATGGTCGGTTATAAAGTTACCTTTCGTAAACCTTTCACGTTGAACCGATAACTTATCAATCACATTGCAACATAATTATGGTAATACTTTCTGATTTGTTACTTTTAGATTAGCATAACCACTACACGTACTTGGGTAATTTTCCTTTGATTTGCGACTTAGCACCCACCTATGGCTTTGTTCGCGTAAAAATCCTATTAATTTTACAAGAAAATAAGATATAGGTGTTATTCAAAAAGATATATTAATTGTCAAATAAATAACGCAATCAATTTGGACTTGCTTTTAAATAGCTCTTTAAGTAATGCGTTAAGTAAAGATTGTCTATTTATTTAAAAAATATTGGTATTAATAATCTGTGATTTAAAATGAATATTTATTGTTTTAGGTCGAGGTGAATGTCTCAATAATTGTAGAATTTTTTTTGGCGCACTCTGGGGTTCAGAGTTGCTGCTGGCGGAGATGGGGGCAATGTATACAACGGTACCCTGTCCCCGCCACCAGCAGCGTGGTGGAGCACTGTCAGGTTTTTAGTCCGACATATCCAACGCTCGTCCCCGTCGGGCGGTGACGACCCATAATGGGTTTTCTTGAAAAAAAGAAGGAGAATGACGATGAAAAGATCTACGTGTGGTTCAGAAGTAACAGGTTGCTTATCCCTGTCTTAGAATGTCGTGCCCGATAACTATAGTGAATTATAGATAATTATATTGAGCGGGATTAAATGCATATTATCGTATTATGTTAATCAACTATGTTCACTGTTAAGTGTTACTTGTTGAATTAAGTTTATGATAAGCATTTATTCTAACTGTTATATTCCAATTTGTTAGAATTAATAAATTACACTACTATATATAGATAAAATTACAAGAAATAGTAAAACTTTTTCATCATCCAACCTGCCATTAAGCTTTAACTTTAACTTTAGTCCTCTAAGTGGGGAAGGCATAAAATGTTATAAACATGTTATCACATGGCTTATCTTCTTATTCTATATATCCTTTTATGTTTAGCTTATCATATGTAGGCTTGCAATTTTATAGCGGTGTTGTAAATCTATACTAATATACAAAGCTGAAGAGATTGTTTGAACGCGCTAATCTCAGGAACTATTTGACCAATTTAAAAAATTATTACAGTGTAAGATAGTCCATTTATTGAGGAAGGCTATAGGCTATATGGCATTATCCTAAGATAAATAGAAGAGGAGCAGCAATAAAAAATATATCGCAATCGGCAAAATTGGAAGTTTTCCTTGCGTGCGGTAAGTAAACGGTAATAGTATGTATCACAACATTGTTCTCCTCTAAAAGTTCTAAATAAAAGTTCACGACAGCAATACTTTAAGCTTTAACTTTAAGCATTTTTATGGTTATCAAGAGACTATATTATAGTTTTAATCTATCGGGCTGAGCCGCTCGCGATTAGTAACTTATGAAATTTGCTCGTAAGCTAGATTCATAGAAATTCAATTTATCATTAATATCAACTCGAAACATGTGTCGCTAGTTCTTGACATAGATATCGTGTTAAATGTAACGCTGCAATAGAAACGGTCAGTGACGAATAAGGCACGACGTGAACGTCCTACTAGCTTCTGGCCACTCACATTAATTAAGGATAGACGTACAGATTTGATGTATCGTACAAATTAAATGTACACGTGACACATGTTTGGTATTTGTATGTCATATGGAATCATGTTGTGTGGTACAGCGACAGATTTTTACAAAGTTTTCGTTTTACAAAAAATAGTTATTCATTGTAATGTATGATGAGTTTATAATGTGAAACTAAGTGATTCTTTTATTGAGTAAAGTGATTCTTCTATTTAAATTAAAAGATACCTGCAATATATCTACATTTATAAAAAAAAAAATTCTGCCGAAGAACATTCACATATATAGTGAAATTAGTTATAATATTTTAAATAAATTATTTTACAAGGAATTATAATTACAAAAAAAGCTTTAAATTTGCCGTTTTCGCAATATTTTTTTATGGCTGCTCCTCTCCTATTTATCTTAGCGTGATATTATATAACCTATAGCCTACCTCGATACATGGACTATCTTACACTCAAAGAATTTTTCAAATCGATCCAATAGGTCCTGAAGTTAGCGTTTTCAAACAAACAAACTCTTCAGCTTTATATATTACTATAAATACGATACATCACATATCAATGTGATTTAAAATCTTAAAATACTAAAAATAAAATAACTTACTCTCCGCTCTCTTGACTTAAGCCTGCTTTTTTACCAACATCCATCGGCCAGGTTAACGGTGTCTGCTAATAACGCAGACCGCCTCGGGGGATTATCAACTGACCCATAAATGCTTCTGATAACTTCCAACTGATCACTCTTTTTGTGGCACGGCTCGGAATAAAGTCATTTCGATGTTATGACGTTAATAAGTATATAGCTGTAAAAGTTCAACAACAGGGGTGTCAAACTCAAAAATTAAGAGGGACCGTATAAAGCGAAGCGTTCGTAGTGGAATCGTTAGAGTAACCGAATTGCGATCGATAGGTCGTGGGTTCGAATCTCGGCCATTATACTATTGACGAACCCACTTCTAATACAAGCATTTAGCTTAATTGGGGGGTTAACAAGTTTACTAGTAATTTGTAGCTCAAATTGCCAATAACCAATGTTAAAATTGGTTACTAGCAATATTATATACTAGACATAATTTGCCGTCATCTTCCTTCTTGCCCATATACTTGTCATCTACACGTGCGCTTTAATTATAATAAAATATTATATCAAGTAAAGAAAGTTTAATTGCTGTAAAACAGCGTTACAAGCAAAAATTTAAAAAAATGTTATTAACAGCAAAATAATGGTTATATAACCAAATATTCTTAATTTTGCTTGTTTATTTTCGTATTACTTACAATAATATTGTGTAACCCAGTTTTACAAGAGTACTAGAAAAAAGTAATAATTTGGCCGTTGAAGTGGGAGAACATCTGACTCCTAAATAAGAAACTTGTGTTCAGGAATATCATTAATTTTCAATGAATTATTTAATCATATGGATGCTCTGGGCTACCACAATAAGAAAAACAAGATTAATATTATAGTAATATAAAAATAGGAAACGAATCAATGATACTGCAAAATCATAACAAATATTTTAACTGCATTTTCATTCTCGCTTTAACGCATTAATACACAAAGTTTAATTATTGAAATGGTCCGTTTAGTTCATTAATGCTTTACTTTTGTGCTGGATATATTAACCGTGCCTCAAACTTCAGAGGTGTTCATCTTGGACCGCGAGTTTGACACATCTGCTCTACAAATATCTGTGTACTTTTTTTTACGCACTACCTCTGTAACGCAGTAGTACTCTATGTTGCGTACAAATAAATCTTCCTCTTGATTGAGTCCATTTAGGGGTATAATTTTATATCATTTTTATAGACACTCTAAGAAAAATAATGGTAAAATTTTAATATTCTTATTGATAACGTTTTATTCATTTTGAAAAAGAAATCATAAAGAGAACTTAAATTTTGATTTAACATAATACTGGACTAACATCTCTTTATTTTTCTCTATGTTGCTGCGTACATTGCGAGCTCATTGCGTACCTACATTTTTGTCAAAATAAAAATAAATGTTTATTTACTTTAAATAAGCGAAATAATTGAATTATTTAGCTATATTTATTTATTATATTAATATTTTTGGCATCTCACATCTAATATTTTTATTATAATATAATCTAGATTTCGTTAACGCCGTGTGGTATCCGGCTGAATAGAATAGTACCACCCTCTTTTCTTACCGAGGTGTCGTAAAAGGCGACTAAGGTAAGACGACTCGCCGTGTGGTGTCCGGCTGAGTAGAATAGACCACCCTCATTTCTTACCGAGGTGTCGTAAAAGGCGACTAAGGTAAGTTGACCCACCGTGTGGTATCCGGTTTAGTAGAATAGACCACCCTCTCTTACCGAGGTGTCGTAAAATACGACTAAGGTAAGTTGATGTCAGGCAGGCGGCCGGTCGTAAAAACGCAGCCAAATCATATGACAACATGTTTATAACATGTTGTGCCGACCCCACTTAGAGTGGGATAAGGGCAGGAGGATGATGAATCTAGATTTCGTTAACATTCATGAAAAAAACTAGTTTTGTTTTTTCTTTACATAAAATTAGCTCAGATCGCGACTTGAACATCGTTTGTTTATACAGCTATTTAGCGTTCCAGTACTTTCTCGTGTAGAAACCGATTAGAGATTGGGTGTTAATTAACTGTAAATCTCGTTCAAATTGGCAGGTTCTAAGTTAGGGTTAGTTGCGTCATCTCAATTTAGCGGAGACATGGCGTATAAAATGGCGCTAACGGATGTTAGTGGGAGGTAATTACTGTCGACATAACAAAAGCTTACAAGTGATTGGTGTCGTCATCTTGACTAGAGCAAGTCAACCATTATGCATTGATCTCGTTAGGACTTTGGAGTATTGCCAGTAACTGTTACGTGCAATCAAAATCGGCACTATTATTTCAAGATTACTGGCAATAGCCTTCGACCAGCCTTGTTCATTCCTTGAAAGAGTATATCGCCAGCAGGTGAGATTTGTAATTGTTGAGAAACATTATTATGTCGCCATCTTAAGTTTTTTCCGTCGTGTTCTATTCGGCTGAATAGAATAGACCAACCTCAAGACCTCTTTATTACCGAGGAGTCGTAATATACGACTAAGGTAAGTTGACGTCAGGTAGGCGGCCGGTCGTAAAATACGGGAAGGAGGAAGTAAGTTTTTCATACTAATGTTTATGTACTCTATCTATTTTTAAGTTAAGGACTAGGAATATAAAAGAAGAAAGAGGAAGAAATCATAGTCTGTTAAGTAAAATCAAATTAATTCCGGGACTATGTTTAAAAGTAATAAGTAAAAGCCGTGTGGTACCCGGCTGAATAGAACAGACCACCCTTTTGCTTACCGAGGTGTCGTAAAAGACAACTAAGGTAAGTTTAACCGCCGCGTGGTATCCGGCCAAGTAGAATGAATAGAGCCCCTACTTACTGAGGTGTCGTAAAAGGCGACTAAAGAAAGTTAATGTCAGACAAGAGGTCGTTAGTAAAATACCTAGCCGAATCATGTTAAAACATATTAATAACATTTTGTGCCGACCCCACTTAGAGGGGAATAAGGTCTGAAGGATGATAAGATACACCAAGCATAACTCACTTCAATGCCAGCTGAGTGACTCATTCATGAAGCGTACAGTCATCGACCACATTTCAGATAAAGTTATCATTGGCAACACGTAAAATTAATTAGTTTAGACAAAACAAAAATAAACTATCAAATATATAACACGAGTCCGTGATGTGTGAACGTCACAGTCTAGTTGCGACGGTAATTAGAATCTTGCATCACACTGTGTCAGATCGCGGGATCGGATAACGTGCTAAAACATCCAAATGTAGCAACAGTCGGTATATAGTATTTCCAGTCCTTATTTGCGATCGATAACTACGCCGTGTGGTATCCGGCTGAGTAGAATAGACCAACCTAATTTCTTACCGAGGTGTCGTAAAAGGCGACTAAGATAAGTTGACCCACCGTGCGGTATCCGGCTGAGTAGAATATACCACCCTCATTTCTTTCCGAGGTGTCGTAAAAGGCTACTAAGGTAAATCGACCCGCCGTGTGGTATCCGGCTGATTAGAATAGACTACTCTCTTTCTTACCGAGGTGTCTAAAAATACGACTTAGGTAAGTTGACGTCAGGCAGGCGGCCGGTCATAAAAACGCAGCCAGATCATGTGACAGCATGTTTATGTGCCGACCCCACTTAGAGTGGGTTTAGGGCAGGAAGATGATGATGATGATTTGTGATCGATAACGAGTATATTACAGGAAGTCTAAAGTCTTGTTTATAGTACGCCTACTTGAAAAGATCGCAAAGGCGGCTGGTCCTCGCGATGCATCAATGCGTATGGGAAAATTCTAGCAATATTTCTTCCCACAGAAGAGATAAAACTGTTGCTCATTACACTACATAAATTTTATTTTATTTTTTTATACAGGAAAAAACCCCTTATGGGTACCGCCGCCCTACGGGGACAGGCGGCGGTTATGTCGGACTCGCACCGACTAAAAAGACCTGTGTGCTCCACCACGCTGCCGATGGCAAGGACAGGGTATCATTGTACATATTGCCCCCATCCCGCCGACAGCTCTGATCCCAGGGAACAAACACCTCCGGGTAGGGGCCCCTCGAAAGAGAAGCCCCCCTCCGCTTACCGGTGCATCGGGAGCACCAGATGCACCGACCGCCTCGGTAACCTGTAAGCCAGACGTCCGATATACCCCGTTCGGAACGTCCGAAGGTCCCCTGACAGGGCGGCAGACGATGGGCTTAGGCAAGTCGCTATCACCTGGACTCGCCAGCAGTAGATTGGATCCAGAACAAAGTTCCCGGAACCGCTCCACCGCCTCCCTCCGCCCCCCTCCGCAGACCAGAAGGAGGCCACCGCTGCCCGCGGACGCTCCCTGCCCACCGTGTTTGCTATTTCACGGTCGACAGGGAGAGACCGCGCCCCAAGTAGGGACCCCTACGCCGTGGTGGGCGTTTCCACCCCCACCGGGTAATTTTTTATAGAGGTTTTCTTCCTCGCAACCCGAAGGTTCCCGTTCCCATTGCTGGGCTTCCGGGCTTGGAACTCCACCCCAACCCCCCCGGAGTCCCCGGCCCGTCCAGATTGCCCTCTGCTAATCAGAGGGACAACTGGATTGGCCACCCCACAGTGGTCCGTTCGCCAAGACTAAGCTTGCCCAGGGTGCGCCACGAGGAGGCCGACCACTTTGGCACCCCACATAAATTTTATAGCTTGATTATGATTTATGATAGTACAGCGGTGTGACCGTGCGACTCTTTCGAGTTCAAACCCCGGCAGGCACCAATGCCGTTTTCTATGAAAACCTATGTGTCTAATTGATCAAAAATGTATCACACGCTTTTCGGTGATTTCTCTCCAAAAAAAAAAAAAAGAGAGAAGAGGCCTATTCTCAGCAGTGGGATAGTGACAGTCCGCTACTTAAATAAAAGTTCATTGTTATGTCATCAATTTTGATGCCATTTTTAATTTTAATTTGTTTGGTCATATTCCTATAAATGCGCAAACGAATACAATATTATTGGCTTATGTTTCGTAAGAGCTGAACGTGAGAAAGAGTGAAATAATGTCGTAAAACAGACAAGTGAAACGTGATTGTCATAAAAATCTTTGTTATGCTAGTACAGGCACGTGTTTTAGTAGTCGAGGAAATAGGAAATGAAATGTAGTGTATTGTTTTTCTTTTACTTAAGGAATACTAAAGGTGTTTTTTTAGTAAGATTATAACAATAAAATAACCATCCTTCTTCCCTTATCCCACTCTAAGTGGGGTCGGAACAAAATGTTATAAACATGGTATCACATGATTTGGCTGCGGTTTTACGACCGACCGCCTGCCTGACATCAACTTACCTTATTCGCCTTTTAGGACACCTCTACTATCTAATATTACTATCATAATATATGCGGTACAGTTTATAACTAAACTAATATAATAAAACCAAGAAATATTATAATTTAATAAAACAATATAGTGTGTCAATCGGACTGTATATTTTATACATCAGTAACAGACATTTCATACAGACAATCGTATAAACAGATGGACCAACTAAGACTAGCACCTAGTATATAACACAGTATATAACCTAGTATTTAACAGCACCCAATACGTGTTCTCCATTTTTGTAACAATTTGCGTTTGGCAAAGCTTAGTCATCATTACTTTTCGATTTCTAGTCATAGTGCCAAAGGTAGTCGTAAGTTTTCCTTTAGACCGAATACACAAATATATTTACTATTTATATTTACATTACTGAAAACCGGAGAACGAAGCGAACCGGACATTGAATTGAATCATTTGAAATTATTATTTATATTCCACTTCTTCTAAAATTTTCGTTTCCCCCATTTTTATTTCTATCATTAATCTGTTATCTTATACTTTTAAATTTAATTGGTCTTTTACAAGTGCGTATCATTTTAAGCTTGCCAAGTTTATATTTAATAAGAAAAAATTATTTTTTTTATTAAGTAAGAAAGCTTTTCCTTTCATAATTGATATAAGTTTAAAATATTTGATTTTGACGTCATAATATCATATAATTTTATTAAGTTAAGCTTATTTTATAAATATTGCATATAACTTATTATGTTTCGGCAAAAAAGCTTTTCTTATTATCTATTTACTAGTCTTAATTAATAGTTTCTAATATTATTATAGTAATTACAATAAGTATGTGATTTTATACATATAGGTTCTTATTGTTGTGAATAAAACAAATTCCCAAAATTAGTTATTTAGGTGCATGTTTAAAAAATGATGATTTAGATATTTTTTGAGATAAGATAAACACAAGCCATGAATTATAAATTATTTAATTTCCGAAATATAGACGCCGCTAAGAATGTTTTAGTATAATTCGTTTCGTATATTTTACGGGCATCTCTCGACCTATTGATATCTTCACAATGAACGCTTTTAGGTCGCGGTCAACCTGTAATTTGAGTTTTTTTCACGACACAGCCTTGTATTTAACGAGTACGTATTCTATATGTGTATAAAAATTAAATTGACAGCTTTCGCAATAACACTCGTTTAACTTGTTTTCAACCTGTGTACAGAATGTGGCTTATGATAAATTATAGCAAAAATAAGGCCAGTCTGCAATAAGAAACTGAAAAAGTTATCAAGCTCAGGCTTTAAGAATTTAAAGCATGCTGAGTTATAAATATTAAATTTATATCTTAGATTTCTTATATTTATTTAAGTACTAGCTGTGCTTGTTTTTCCCGCGTGGAAATCAATGTATTTAATTGTAATTTTTAACATAAAAGTAGTTATTGTGAGTTAACCATAAGTGATAGAGACGTGCTGTAGCAGACTTTTATTTAGTATTTTTGTAGATCTACAATTTTCTTCTGCATTACTTTAGTTTAATTCTATTGGTTTACGCGGCGCATGCGTTTAAAGCTCCCAGTAGGCGAGTTTTTTTACTACTGCGCGACCTCCTCTACGAAATATACGAAAAATCAGTTATTTACTATTAAGCAAAACCTTCCGAAAGAAGTTAACTACCCCTTAGTAATAACAGTATAAGTAGATTTTGAAAAAATTGATCACGTACATACAGCCTTTGGGTTCTTTATTTTCTAATAAGCACATATACATAGATTGAGTTTCGGTTTGTACACATATTATTTATTACTCTATCACAACCTTTAGCTTCTAAGAACTCACTAGTATTTTGTATTTGTTACAGTAATTTTTTAAACAAAAGTATAGTATCATCCTCCTGCCCTTATCCCACTCTAAGTGGGGTCGGCACAACATGTTATAATCATGTTGTCACATGATTTGGCTGCGTTTTTACGACCGGCCGCCTGCCTGACGTCAACTTACCTCAGTCATACTCTACGACACCTCGGTAAGAAAGAAGGTGGTCTATTCTACTAAACCGGATACCACACGGTGGGTCAACTTACCTTAGTCGCCTTTTAAGACACCTCGGTAAGAAATGAGGTTGGTCTATTCTACTCAGCCGGATACCACACGGCGGGTCGATTTACCTTAGTCGCCTTTTACGACACCTCGGTAAGAAATGAGGGTGGTACTATTCTATTGAGCCGGATACCACACGGCGTAAACAAAAGTATAGTAATTATATTAAAATAAAATAAAAACTTTAGTTTGGTATATGGCTATTATTTTCTATTCTCTTTTTTAGTTCTGTTTCTGTCGGACTCACCCCATAAAATAAGACGTGAGTATAGCCTGTTTCTATACATTAACTAAACAATTATAATCTTGAAGGAATTTCGTGAAACGTGTTTTCTTTATTCAACGTGACATTTAAAGGAATTTTTGAGATTGTTTTGATCGAAAAATTTGTTCAAGCTAGCGAGATAGTTTCATAGAGTTATTAATAATAGAAAAGGGGAGCTATAGTCGGGATAGTAAGTGATAGAGACAAAATAAATAATGAGAGGGAAGATGAAACTCGTATACCTCATCTTTGTCTAACCTCACTTAAAAAAGACAGACAGACACTCATTTGTATTATCTTTAATTTCTCTTTATTGTATATGAGTTTTAGGGATATGTGTAAACTACCAATCGCATTGGACCAGCGTGTTAGGTCTTCAATCCAATTCTTATTTCTAAAAATGGAGAGGCTTAAGCCCAGCAGTGGGATAGAAACAGGTCGTTACTTCACTCTTTTTCTCTACTCTAGTATAATAAATATACGGATAGTTGATTACAAAATATTTTTAGCAATAAGGTTAAGAAGAGAATTTTTCTAGAATAATGATCTAGCGTCGTCAAGTAATAAGGAATAATCCTAAAATAATAAAAAAATAATAAAATATTTTATTGTGCACATATTGCAAAAAACAAAATTTTCAAAAAGAACTCCGAATTAAGTTCACAAAAATCTGTATCTCAGAGTCCCTGCCCTCTCCCAGATATAACAATAAATGAAACGCACGTGAACAGATAAATGTTATGGGAAAAATAAAAATAAAAGGAGGAAAATAAAAAATGGTATGTGTGTTTGTAAGATTTGTTAAAAAAAAATGTGAAAGTGTGTGAGTGAGTTGCGTGCGTGTGTGAGTGAGTGCGCGTGTGAGTGAGTGCGCGTGTGAGTGAGTGCGTGTCTGAGTGAGTGCGCGCGTGAGTGAGTGTGCGTATGGTCGTATGTGTATATATAACTAAAATATAACCAAATTATATAATAAAAAACTTACTTATAGGAACGGTTTAGGCAAAATAAAAAACCATAAAAAATATTTTATCAATTTCCTTGGACATCATAGTAAATTACTCCAACAAACTCACTTCCTACATATTCAATTTCAATGCTTGTATACGTGACTTTATTACAAATCACTTGCATCGCAAACATAAGTTAAATTGAACGCAAGTACAATATTTTTCGAGCTTGGTGGCGAAATGGTTGGATAGATGCCTTATACGGAAGGTTCCGAGTTTGATTCTTTGTATAAGATGCAATTTAAATTTACAAAATTGTTGTATCAACTGTGTATGTTTTCGGAAAAATACTAAAATTTACGTTGAGCTCAAAAGAAAATTTACGCTGTCAACTGTAAAGTCATGGTAGCTCATTTGGGGAATGGGCGGTCTAGAAAAAATACCTAAGTTCGAGCCCCCACCTACCCAACTATTTTCATTATTTTAAATCCTTATATTACTGAGCAAGGATCGGGTCATCCAGATACTAAATCAAATAGAACAGAAAATCGATCATTAAATAGATAAAAGATATATCCGCAATAGATTAAATTTTAAAGTCATCTACTGGCTCGTTGGCGTAAATAGCAATGATTCTGCCTTCAGTTCCAGGCATTAACGCGTATTCGATTCCCACCGAGGGCAAACATTTTTTAAAACAATTTGTTGCTTATTTAAGCCTAAATGTATTTATTTAAAATTATATAAGTAGTACATTTATCAGTTGTCTTTATAACACAAATTATCTAGTTAAGTTAGTTAAGTTATCTACTTAGGGGACGGACGACCGCGTGTGTAACTGTCCCCTATATTTATTTATTACTAGCAATCGCTAACGGCACCGCCCGCGTGGAAAGATTAAAATCGTAATTTAATCTTTTGATAACAATAAAAATGGTTAAAGTGGGTTAACCTTAAAAGCTAGACGTATGCTGTCGCGGACTTTTATTTAGAACTTTTAGAGGGGAACAATTTTTATACATGATTTTTGAATAACTATTACCGTTTACTCAGCGCACGCGTGGAAAGAATTAAATTTTGCAGTTTTCGTACTATTTTTTATTGCTGCTCCTCTCCTTTTCATCTTAGCGTGATGTTATACAGCCTATAGCCTTCCTCAATAAATGGACTATCTTACACTGTAAGAATTTTTCAAATCGGTCCAGAATTTCCTGAGATTGGCGCGTTCAAACAAACAATCTTTCAGCTTTTTATATTAGTATAGATTTTGTTTTTTATACCTGAGCTTATAAGCTGTCTAAATGAAAACATAAATAACGTAATTAAATAGAGCATGAGAATAAATCTAACGACAAAGCGAAATCGGACGTAATTTACCGCTATAGGATCTGCTTTCTGACTAGCGTTCCCCATAAAAAGTATTATGCCATGCTTCTGCCATACTTGTGGAGATAGCTGTCTCTGGCCTTACTAGAAAGAACCGGATATGTAATGTATCGCCCTATACGCAGCATGTAATGTTATTGCTTTTGAATTACTGTAAAATTGATATCTTATATTCTGATATGGTGTAATGGGTGTAATGCAGTTATATTCAATTTATTTGTTAATATAGAGCTATCTATTTTAAATATCATATCACTCTTACCGCCGGTACCTTAAAATGGCATCTTTACCGTACAGCTTCTTTCATTACGCCGCAACCAAATGCTGGAACAACTTACCGCCCCTTTTGCGGAAATGTACTACTGTAGCTAATTTTCGTATTAAATGCAAATTACACTTACTGGTTCTTCAAAATACTGCCTAAGCGGCTGTATAAAGCTATTCTTTCAAATTTTATTATCTTTTATTATTATTACTTTTTTTTTGTTTTATTCCATGTAATACCTCAAACACGAAAATACAACTGATTTACTTTTATTATTAGTTTGTTTTAATTTTATTATTCTTATCTCAATTTAATATTCCTTTTTATTTTTAAACTTATATTTGTTTTGTTGTGTCTAGTTTTATTTACATTTACATTGTTTTAGATACTGATTTCTGTTATGTTACTCGGGCAGCAGCTGAAAACCAGCGCCGTGTGTCATTAGTCCTAGTAATGACATGCGGCAATGCTGAGCTGTGTGCCCATTCTGTGAATTATCAATTGCAGAATAAATGTTTTTTCATTTAATTTGATTTGATTTGATTTGATTTGATTTGATTTGATTTGATTTGATTTGATTTGATTTGATTTGATTTGATTTGATTTGATTTGATTTGATTTGATTTGATTTGATTTGATTTGATTTGATTTGATTTGATTTGATTTGATTTGATTTGATTTGATTTGATTTGATTTGATTTGATTTGATTTGATTTGATTTGATTTGATTTGATTTGATTTGATTTGATTTGATTTGATTTGATTTGATTTGATTTGATTTGATTTGATTTGATTTGATTTGATTTGATTTGATTTGATTTGATTTGATTTGATTTGATTTGATTTGATTTTATTTTATTTTTCGTTTCGTTTCGTTTCGTTTCGTTTCGTTTCGTTTCGTTTCGTTTCGCTTCGTTTCGTTTCGTTTCGTTTCGTTTCGTTTCGTTTCGTTTCGTTTCGTTTCGTTTCGTTTCGTTTCGTTTCGTTTCGTTTCGTTTCGTTTCGTTTCGTTTCGTTTCGTTTCGTTTCGTTTCGTTTCGTTTCGTTTCGTTTCGTTTCGTTTCGTTTCGTTTCGTTTCGTTTCGTTTCGTTTCGTTTCGTTTCGTTTCGTTTCGTTTCGTTTCGTTTCGTTTCGTTTCGTTTCGTTTCGTTTCGTTTCGTTTCGTTTCGTTTCGTTTCGTTTCGTTTCGTTTCGTTTCGTTTCGTTTCGTTTCGTTTCGTTTCGTTTCGTTTCGTTTCGTTTCGTTTCGTTTCGTTTCGTTTCGTTTCGTTTCGTTTCGTTTCGTTTCGTTTCGTTTCGTTTCGTTTCGTTTCGTTTCGTTTCGTTTCGTTTCGTTTCGTTTCGTTTCGTTTCGTTTCGTTTCGTTTCGTTTCGTTTCGTTTCGTTTCGTTTCGTTTCGTTTCGTTTCATTTCTTTACGCCGTGTGGGATACCACACACGGCTGAATAGAATAGTACCACCCTCATTTCTTAACGAGGTGTCGTAAAAGGCGACTAATGTAGGTCGACCCGCCGTGTGGTATACGTTAGAGTAGAATAGACCAACCTCATTTCTTACTGAGGTGTCATAAAATGCGACTTAGGTAAGTTGACCCACCATGAGGTATCCGGTTTAGTAGAATAGATCACCTCTTTCTTATCGAGGTGTAAAAATACGACAGAGGTAAGTAGACGTCATCCAGGCGGCTGGTCGTAAAAACGCAGCCAAATTATGTGACAGAATGTTTATAAAATGTTGTGACAACCCCACTTAAAGTGGGATAAGGGCAGTAAGATGATCACTCTTCCTAATAACAAAATTTCATGTCCCTACTGTTGACCGTTGAGGAGTTCCCTCGTGTGGAGCCAATTCTGGCAGCATCAGGTCATGCTTATCATAAACATGTATTGTCTTCGGGGCTGTGCCACTATGTGAAATTTCAGCTCAATCGGACACCGGAAAGTGGGTCAAATTTAACTTGCAAGATACCACCTTCATATAAATACACGGCAAGTTAAATAAAAGTCTTAAAAGAAAAAAATAATAGACTAAAAAATTTAATAAAATTCACACCTTCAAGACTCTTTCTTCTTCATTTTTTATTGCACATAAATTTCTTTTCCTCTCTCCCTGGTTATAAATAAAGATTGCGAAAATCTACTTTTTAAAATTAATATTTACTTTTGTTATATAGTCTGACTTAAATCTATAGAGATATATAAAGCTGAAGAGTTTGTTTGTTGGTTTATTTGTTTGATTGTTTGAACGCGCTAATCTTAGGAACTACATTAATGATTTGAAAATTTCTTTGAATGTAAGATATTCCATTTATCGAGGACGGCTATAGAATATATCATCACGTGCAGATGATTAGGAGAGGGGCAATAAAAAATATGAAGAAAATGGCACAATTTAAAGCTTTCCTTGCGAGCGCTAAGTAAACGGTGAAAGTTATTCGAAAATCATGTATTAAATATTTGTTTCCCTCGAAAAGTTCTAAATAAAAGTCCGCGACAGTATATGTCTAGCTTTGAAGGTTAACCCATTATAACCATTTTTATAGTTATCAATATACTATATTATGGTTTTAATCTTTCCACGCGGGCGGAGCCGCTGGCGATTGCTTGTTTAATATAAATCACATTTGTGAGACTCTTTCTTTGAATATTTCATCTCTTAGTCCCATCACATCTCTACTCTCAATAAAGGAAGAATACTAATATATGCTTGTTTTTCCAATAATAAATACACTTTTCCTTTAAAGCCAGACTGAATAAAATTAAATCTCAATAAGCAATTCTTAGAATTCTTCCTTTTTTAATATGTTCATGTCTGCTAATGGACATAGGACTATGTATGGGTTTATACTTCATACATATGCCGTGTTGAGATGAAACGATACCCTGCAAACCTTTTTTGTCATTAGTATCGATTTTAAGTGGTGCAAGTTATTGACAAATCTTCTATTATAAAATTGTTCCTCTCTAAAAGTCCTAAATAAAAGTCCGCGACTCTAGGTTTTAAGTTTAACCCACTTAAACTATTTATATTAAGTTTAACCCACTTAAACTATTTATATTAAGTTTAAAAAAAAATTCTTGAGCTCCAGAAATTGGAGCCTTAGTGTTACATTAAGTTTAGTTTATTTTAGTTACCTGCGTGTTGTGACAGCATGCACATAATGCATGCTGTGGCACTTAAAGGCAGTGCATTTAATGCTGTTTGTGGCGTATTTAGTTTATTCTAATGTTTTAATGTAACTGCCACTAGTTGTTCCGAATAAATAAATAAATAAAATAAAAACATTGTTATCAAAATACTTTATTATGGTTTTAACCTTTCCACGCGGGCTGAGCCACTAGAAATTGCTTGTTTTTTTTATACAATAATTGGTTTTTTCCCGATGTGTTATGCAGTAATATTTCAATATGACACATTTAGCCCATTACTATATTTCATAAGACATAATGTTATGGAAATGAGCGAATTAAATAAAAACCAATCAAAAGTTACAGCATCGGATATGTATAAATTCGATAATTATATAAATTAGTCAATCTCACAGCTAATCTAAACGCGACGCGCCGATATTGCCTAATAGACATATAAAGTATTAACATATAGCACGTTTCTATAGAAAGTAGCACTTGTAGTACGCCGTTCTGATTGCCAATGCGATGTCTATGCTTTAGTTCCGGTCTACGTGATCTATAGGAAGCCTTGGCAATAAATAAAGAATGCCTTAATGTGCTTCTTTTTCTAATAAAGTAAATTATTCTAAAATTCAAAATATTCTTTATTCAAATAAACTTGTTAAAAGTGCTTTTGAATCGTCAACTCTACTTCTGGTTCAGAAAGCTGTTCCTACCGAGAAGAGCCAGCAAGGAACTCGGCGGTTGCTCTTTTAAAAATATAATTCTTATTACTAGTTACATTAGTTATTATTATCTTGTTCAGGGTTGAAGAGCAGTAAGTAATATAAAAGAGTAGGTAATTTTAATTTCGAACTCACGTGTTTGACTTCACCCGGTCATCGTTAAGAACTCTGCACTCGAAGTTATATAGGTTAGGTAGGTTAGATATATATACATACAAGATTAACTCATTTAAATATTAAAGATAATGATTCTTTAAACTCTTGTAAATACTTATACCCAAGGTGTTCGTGCTAATTAACATACGTGTGTACACATTAGCATATGCAGTTATCTTGAGACTCGCCCACCTGTGTAAAGCGCAAGGGCCGCAAGCATAAAGTAAATATAAGGTAGCGTGCAACGTCAAGCATTTCAACTTTCGAATGGTAAAATGGTTTATTTATTACTCAAATTGGATTGCATTGGTAAAATTGAACATAATGGCGTTATCTTGTTCTATGAAATAGGTCTTGGCTGTAGTGAATCGCAGTTATATGCTGAATTTACGCTTTCGAACATCCTACTTCCTACTAATATTATAAATGCGAAAGTTTGTGATGAAAAATTATTATTGATATTATATAGCGTAAGTATGAATAAATATATGTATTAAATATCCATACATGTATATTATGATTAATAGTTTTATCTGAGTATATTAATATTATTATAAATATGCGAGTTTTCCTTTTGCACACCTGTCACGCTTTTTTTTTTCTTTTCTGATAATCCTGTAAGAAGGGTTGCCTGGAAAAGATCACTACACAGTGATAAGGCCGGCCTTTGTATGTATACATAAGTTTACTTTAAGTCCGTATGTATTTTTATGTGTTTGTAAAATAAAGTTTTTATCTATCTATCTTTGTGAGTATTGACATATGTTTGCTACTTTTTGACGGGGAATCCGCTAAACCAATATTGATGAAATATGGCACAATTATTCCTTATACACCAGGATAATATATAGGCTACAGAATTCCTGTAAATCCTTCAGGAATAGGATGACATGATGAAATAGATCTTTGACTGTAGTGAATCGCAATTAAATGCTGACTTTATGTTTTCGAAATGCGAAAGTTTGTGAGTTTGGATGTATGTTTGTTACTCTTTCATGGCGAATTCTGCTGAACCAATAACGATAAAATTTGGTACAATTATTTCTTATACACCGGAATAACATAAAGGCTTGATGTCAACTTATCTTAATCGCCTATTACGACACCTCGGTGAGAAATGAGGGTGGTCTATTCTATTCAGCCGGATACCACTCGACGAGTCATTTACCTTAGTCGCTTTTTACGACACCTCGGTAAGAAATAAAGGGAGTCTAATCTCGTTGGCGGGATACCACATGTCGATGTAGTAGTCCAATATATTAAAAAAAAAATTAATCATACTCACTCACTAGAAACCATTCATCATCTTACTGCCCTTATCGCACTCTAAGTGGGGTCGGCACTACATGTTATAAACATACTGTCACATAATTTGACTGCATTTTTACGACCGGCCACCTGCCTTACGTCAACTTATTACGTATTTTACGACCTCGGTAAGAAAGAGGGCGGTCTATTCTACTCAGCCGGATATCACACGGCGGGTCGACTTGCCTTAGTCGCCTTTTACGACACCTCGGTAAGAAATGAGGGTGGTACTATTCTATTCAGCCGGATACCACACGGCGTACTCACAACAAACCATTGTGGTTTGAATAATACTTTACGATCTCAATACGATGAAGTGCTTCCTTTTGAACAACACAAATGTTTACCGTTAGCTGCGGCCGGTCTATTGTAAACCTGTTGTTAATAGCTACGCTGTTAAATGACTGTAATAATGAATGACAATTGCATATATTATATAAATCAATACACAAAAGTAATAATAAATATCATCATCCTCCTGCCCTTATCCCACTCTAAGTGGGTCCGGCACATAATGTTTTAAACATGCTGTCACAAAATTTGGCTACGTTAATACGACCGGCCGCCTGCCTGACGTCAACTTACCTTAGTCGTATTTTGCGACACCTCAGTAAATATTGAGGGTGGTACTATTCTATTCAGCCGGATACCACACGGCGTAAAAGTAATAATAAATATATTTTGCTATAGTCAGCGGTAAAGTAAAATAAAAATACATATAAAATGCTAAATGTAGAGTGGACAATACGTTTCCATACCTGACACGTGCATCGTAACAACACATGCACAAACCGGGTTTGCGCATGTGTTGTTACGAATCCTACAACTAATTTTATTATTACTTTTAGAACAAATACAAACTTTAAAACAAACGTCGTGTGGTATCCGGCTAAATAAAATACCATAGTACCACCCTCATTTCTTATCGAGGTGTCGTAAAAGGCGACTATGGTAAGCCGACCCGCCGTGTGGCTAGCCGTGTAGAATAGACCACCCTAATTTTTTTTTTATGGAATAGGATGGCAAACGAGCATGCGGTACACCCCAAGTAATCACCGCCGCCCACGACCCCTCGCAGAGCGAGGGTGTTGCTGTTCTTTAAAAAAGTGGAAAACACTTTTTGGAGGTACTTATATCGTACCGATCCGGGAACACCGCCAAAGGGAGATCGTTCCATAAAATGGTGGTGCGCGGAAAGAAATTATTTGAAAACCGCACTGTGGTGGATCGCCACGCATCCAGATGGTGAGGATGATATTTTAATCTGTGACGTGCAGTCTAATTTCTTACCGAGGTGTTTTAAACGGCGACTAAGGTAAGTTGACGTACCGTGTGGTATACAGTTGGTAAAATACACGACCTTCATTTCTTGCCGAAGAGAAATATATGAATAAGGTAAGTTGACGTCAGGCAGGCGTCCGGTCGTAAAATACGTAGCCGAATCATGGAACATGTTTATAACATGTTGTGCCAACCCCACTTAGGGTGGGATAAGGGCTGGATAATGATGATGATGACAGTTAAACTATCGCTACTGCTGAGAATATAACTAATAAATATGCACAGATATTTATGCGTTATTTAGATTAAGATCAAATAACGTTTTTATAATTTGTTTGCGGTAAAATGAAAAGCTGTTAATTGTATTGCTGCTTGTAATGCGGCGTCATAGTTAATGATAAGTTATTTAGGTAAATGGAAACTAGATTTTCTCGTATTTTTGTTTGAATGGTTTAATAATATAACTGAGGGAAATTAATTTTATATATTTTATAGTCTTTACCTGGTAATGACCGGGAAACATAGTTAAAAAAAACTGATGGGTTAGGTGTTGTTAACCAGGCGACGTTTACTCTTTAAATTGTTTTAATCATTAATCGTTATTTTTTTTAAAATATATTTAAACCTTAGAAACACAAAAAATACAAACCAAAAACCAACGAGATTTGTTTGGTATGTTAGTGACTAAGTTAGTGTGACTGCTACTTATTAGTAAAGTTGCGTATTTAAAGGTGAATAGCATCTCAAACCAAATAAATACATGTATACTGTTAGTTTTTTAAGCTGCAGCGTTTACTAAAACTGCGGTAAATGCAGCTTAAAAAAACAACCCATTTTGTGGACAGGTGACCTCGAAAAAGTCGCAAAGAGCCACTTCTGCGGAAGAAACACAATCATCACAAAAATACAAACCAAAAACCAAAGAGATTTGTCTGGTATGTTAGTGATTAAGTTAGTGCGACTGCGACTTATTATTAAAATTGCATATTTAGGTGAATAGGATTGCAAACAAAATTTATACACTATACTGTTAGTTTTTTAAGCTGCAACGTTTAAAACTGCGGTACACGCAGCTTAAAAAACCAATCCACTTTGTGGACAGGTGACCTTGAAAAAGTCGCATAGAGCCACTGCTGCTAAATCCTTGCATGCCTTGATATTCATCGGTTAAAGAAGTTTAAAATACTGATATCAGTGTGCTTGGTAAGAGTATTTTTAACATACTCGATCGCGTTAGCGTAACGCCAACTTGTATGGCGCTGGAACAGTGGTCACTAGATGTCGCTGTAGGTTAACAAAATTCGCACTAAGCACACAGATCGTTATAAGTAAATAGCAGCTTCGAAGGAACAAAATAAAGATAAAGCTTCTACAACTGCGTTTTAGAACTAAGCCAATTTTAGCCCCTCTCCGTTAATTACATATGAATATAATGATATTCAACTAATCCTACTTTATCTGTATTAATATTAAATATAAATTTGTATGTTAGTTTGTAATGTTTTCACACAAAAACTACTGGCGCGATTTAAAAAATTCTTTCACCATTAGAAAGCTGCACCTTTACTGAGCAACAAGGGCTATATATTACATTTACAAAAAAAATAGGGACCCCTGTTGAAAAATGTAATAAGGTGTAAAAAAAGTAAAAATTACGCGGGTGCAACGGCGGGATATTACTTGTTATATTATAAATACGAAAGTTTGTATATATAGGTGTATGTTTGTTACTCTTTCAAGACAAATCCGCTGAACCAATATCGATGAAATTTGGCATAATTATTCGTTATACACCGCAATAACATATAGGAAATCCTGTTAATTCTACAGCAATAGGATGACATTGAAAAGCGCCATCGACCTGTCACACGACAACAGTCCACGCGAACGAAGTCGCGGATAAAACCTATTATTATATAAATTATTCTTACATAGATTTAACAGCTCTAAAGTTGTCCATTACATACCGCAACGTTAATATCCACTTGTCACTTAATTGACATTATTATACTTACTGTTAAACCAGTTAACATATCTTCCGCTATTTTAATCATTAGATTTTATGGTAATTCGAGCTATGTTAACCGCACATAAAATGCAGAATGCAAATGACGTTTAAAAATATTAAATGTCATTTGAAGATCGACTATTAACAGAGATTAAATGACAAGGTGTATGTGTAACCTACCAATCCGCAATGGAGCAGCGTGGTAGGACTTAGTTCCAAACCTCTCCAAAAGCGGAGATAAGAGACCTATTTTCAGCAGTGGGATAGTAACAGGCCGCTACTTACTTACTTTTAAATGACAAGGATCAAGGATGGGTTGTCGATTTTTCTGAAATAGTTCGATGACGCAACAAAATAACACGAAGGAAAAAGGCGCGCCTATATCTCTAAGTGCAAAAACATAATTTTCCTTTGGAGACATTAACGGGTCAGAAATTAAATTCAGTGAGAGTTGTAAAATAATTTTTTTCCAGACAAAAAGATCGGACTTAAATTCGTTGCTCAGTGAATAATAAAAAACTTATATACGCAGTGTTAACACATTTAAGAAATGCAATGAGAATAAATCAATAAAAAATAAGGTAAGCGCACTGGAAATTGATTATGTACTAGTGTTTGACCGTTTTGAATGAAATTTTAAATAATAAGCGTTTTGTTTGTTGTAGCTAACAAAATAATAATAAAATTAATAGTAAAAATATTTTGCTATAATCCGCGATGAAGTAAAATAGACAATATATTTATATAATGGTAAATGTAGAGTGGACAATCCGTTTAAATGTCTGATACATGCAGGATTGGTAAAAACACATGCACAAACCTCCACCACCAACACCACAATACACAAGCACTACACACGTTCACTGTCAGAAACTCAACAATCGTTTCGCCCCGCAATCAAAGCGATCAATTAATCGATCAAAAGAATAATTTTAATAGAATAGAATAGAACATTTTTTATTGCACCACATAAAATTAGAATATTCATTGTAAAGAAAACGATATAATATTAATGCAGATACAACAAGTCAGCCTTATCGCTAACTAGCGATTTCTTCCAGGCAACCTTTGGGCTAGAGACATTAAATTTAGGGTAATAAGGTAGGTAATTGAATTTGAATTTGCAAATGGTCATTTTACATTTTTCATAATTGAACAAGAACTTTAATAAAAATAGGTAAAAACAATTACAAGTAGGTAACACCATGCTCTCATTTCATGCTAGTTAATAGACTGTACTGTGGGAATATGAAGCCGGGGTCAATGACACCCGAGCAACCGCGTCACGGATGCGTTTACATTGCGCAATAATGGTTGCTGGTATTATAGAAAAAATAGACTATCCGTACGTGACTTGGTCTGAAATTGAAAGCAATGTTTTGTAAGTGCTGGCCTACTTAGATTTTTTAAAAATTGAGTTTTTTAAAATGATTTTTAATAATTTCTAATAATTATTTTTTTATTTATAAATATGAATAGATTGGTATCCGATAAGAAGAATAGACCACTGTCAATTATTACCGAGGTGTCGTAAAACGTGAATAAGGTAAATTGACTCGGAGTGTGTTATTCGGCTAAGTAGAAAGACCACCGTCATTTCTTAACGAGGTGTCGTAAAAGGCTACTAAGTTAAGTTGACTCCAGGCAGGCAGCCGATCGTAATATACCTAGCCAAATCTAAGCCAATCAAAGCCAGCATGTATGTATGTAACATGTTGTGCCGACCCCTCTTGGAGTAGGATAAGTGCAGGAGAATAATGATGATAAATATGAACAAAAAAGCTCGATACGTTAAAATTCCCTTTAATCTGGAGAATTTCTAGAAAGTATGTAAGTCGCCGATCCGCTTTAAAGCGACGTGGTGGATCTAGGCTTCAACAGCTACCTGCTGCTGAAACTGCATATCTCTAGCGAATTCTGGCGATTTGTGTAACCTACAAATCTGGGTTGGAGCAGCGTGCTAGATCTTAACTCCAATCTTTCTCTCCAGAAACGGAGAGAGGAATGTTATACCCAGCAGTCGGATTGTAACAGGCCGTTACTTTTACCATATAGTATAGTAAATAAATTAGACTGGACACAGGATATATAACTATAGTTATGTAGACGTAGACGAAGTTACCAGTACTTAATAAGAAATAAACAATAATTTAGCGGAGAGCAAAAAAAAATGAAAGGAAAACTTGTTATAGCAGGCCTTGCTTACTGAAGCATGGAGACTACCGTTGGAACAGTTTAGTTTGCCCTTAGTCTAAAGGTCACATTATGAATGGCTCACTGCTTTACTTGCATTACTAGGATCAGGTTCCCGGCTATTTTTTGACTGTACTTTGCAACCTTGGATTCTAGGTACTCGTTTTGTTGAGTTGTAATTTAATATATACGCTGTGTGGTATTCCGCTGAGTAGAATAGGCCATCCTCGTTTCTTACCGAGTTGTCGTAAAAGAGCGACTAAGGTAAGTTGACCCACCGTGTGGTATGCGGTTGAGAAGAATAGACTGCCCTCTTTCTTACCAAGGTGACGTAAAAGAAGATTAAGGTAAGTCGACACACCGTGTGGTAACCGGTTGAGTAGAATAGATAACCCTCTTTCATACCGAGGTGTCGTAAAATACTACTTAGCTAACTTGACGTCAGGCAGGCGGCCGGTCGTAAAATACGTAGCCAAATCATGTGACAACATGTTTATAACATGTGCCGGCACGAGGATGATGATAGTGTAGAATTAATTTTTTTGTTTATGGGATATCATAATATATAAGTAATCAGATCTATTTTAATTTAAAAAAAACAATTTCAATTTAATTTATGGTTTTAAATTGACATTAAAGGTGTCATGTTTCATGTCAATTTACAACGTTAAATATAACATTTCAAAAATCTCCCTAGCTTAAATAATATTAAACTAAGTATGTAATAAGACATGTATGCTGTTAATAAAACAAGATTTTAAATGGTTTTTAATTCGAAAGAGCCATGTAAATATTTATAAGTTTAAAAAATGATTATATAGGTAGGTAATTATTTATTTATTTATTTATTTATTTCCATTCTTTATTTATGTACCTTAAAAAATGTAAGATAAACATTATTGGTAAAAAAGAGTGTACAAAGGTCAACTTATCCCTATGACAGAGATCATATCATAGCTTTGCAATTTTTATTTGATGGATTTTTATTTATATGAGGATATAAATAAAAATCCATCAAAATAATCAAATCAATAATAATAAAATCTATACTTCTATACTAATATATAAAGCTGAAGAGTTGGTTTGTTTGTTTGATTGTTTGAACGCGCTAATCTCAGGAACTACTGGGCCGAACTGAAAAATACTTTAAGTGTAAGATAGCCTTTTATCGAGGAAGCCTATATAACATCACGCTGAGATAAATTGGAGAGGAGTAGCAATAAAAAATATTACGAAAACCGCAAAATTAAAAGCTCTTCAAAAGTTATTCAAAAATCTCTCATATAACCCACAATAACTACTTTTGTGTTCGAAATTCCAATTCGGAAAAAAATTGTGACACACTGATCTCCATGCGGGCACAGCTAGTATAGTCACTACATATTATAAAACAAAGTCCATATTTCCGTATGTACGCATAAAACTTTAAAACTACGCAACCGATTTTGATGCGGTTTTTTTTAATAGATAGAGTGTTTCCAGAGGAAGGTTTGTACGTATAATAACATTCAATACGAAGTAGAGAAATACTGTAATTTTTGAGGTTTCTGTAAATAATTTCATTTTTTTCCGCTTACATTGCAAACGCAGGCTAAACCATACGAGATTTATCAAAATGATGTACTAAGTATTTGTACACCTTAAAAAGGTCTACAGAAAAGTCCGCGATGGTATATATCTATCTTTTATGGATAACCCACAATAGCAGTTTTTGTCATTTACTTTTTACGAAAAATGATGCCTTATGTTCAAAGCAGTTTTTATACAATACAGCATTAATCCTTATCCAATTGAGTACCTTAAATAAATTGTTGATTTAATATAGATCAATATGGCCGTTTACAGCATGCAATTTAAGTGAACATTTTCGGAGATATTACAGATTTAAAATGCCGTGAGGACGCCGCGCTTCACCCTATAGCACTTCGAATCTTTTAGAGTTTGTTTAAAGACATTCTGTATTTAATTGTAAAAATAAAATACATAGGTAAAATGTAAAAGTAAATAAGTAAAAATGTACTATATGAGTTTAGATATTCCAAAGATAGCAGGAAATCGTCTTGGTATAGGGAGAGGAAATTGTTTTTCTCCAAATTTAACGCTTGCGGGCCACGGGCAGTAATGAATAAATCAAAACTACTGGATCGATTTTAATAATTTTTTACACTGACTGCCATGGGATATATATTTTATACCCGTGCGAAGCAAGGGCAGGCCGCTAGTAAGTAATAAGTTAACAAATTTTTATAGCAGGGGGGTTTTCTCGCATACCCTTGAGGGGTAGGCGGGGTACGGGCCTCGAGGCGAACCTCTTTGCCCGGGCTGGTCCTCGAGGGCTTTGTGGCCTGGACTGTGTTTGGGCCATAGGCCCAGGTCACCTAGGTAACCTACGGGATTTGGTGTTCGGTAGGGAAGTCTGGGAATGGTAGCTCCCAGACCTCGGAGTCAGTTTCGTTGGTGTTTCGACCGGTGGTGTCTTGATCGGGTGGGTGTGTCATTTTATAGTGAAAAGTTGTTAAAGTTGTGTTTTCTTTCCAGAACAATGTCTCGGTGGAAGGGTAAAGTGAGGTAGCCGGCAGATGGCAGCAGTTAGCGCGGCGATGTTTCGGCCTGGGGGCGCTCTGGACCCCCCATGTTACGGTCAACGGGTGAGTAGTTCGAACATATTCAAATAGATGGCGTTATTAAAGACTTTTCAAAAATAAATCTTGGTAATAGATCCATAGTTAATGTATAGAAACTGGCTATACTTACGTCTTATTCTATGGGGTTAGCCTGAATAGTTTAGAACCCATCCGGGGCACTTATTCATGAGCTCATTACACGACGTTTACGCGGCGGAAACTGTGCAGCTAGTCAGGTAACCCGATAGAATAAGACGTGAGTATATCCGGTTTCTATACATTCAAAATTCAAAATTCAAAATATTCTTTATTCAAATAAACTTGTAAACAAGTGCTTTTGAATCGTCAACTCTACTGCTGATTCGGAAAGCTGTTCCTACCGAGACGAGCACGCAAGAAACTCGGCGGTTGCTCTTTTTAAAAAATACAATTCTTAAAGCTACTTACATTTAATGTTTCTATCTTGTACAGGGTCGAACAATATTTATATCCACGCATTTTTATCGTCTAAATAATCCTCAACAGTATAGTAGGCTTTCTGTAACAGCCTCTCCTTAATAGTGTTTTTAAACTGCTGTAATGGCAAAGTTAAAACTGATTGTGGAATTTTATTATAGAATTTTATACCCAAACCCACAAACGACTTACGTACTATTTCAAGGCGCAAAGCAGGGGCCGCAAGCTTATGTCGGTTCCTACTTTGTCTATTATATACATCGCCTATTGTTTTATAATTCTTTATATTATTATATACAAAAATTAAATTACTTAAAATATACTGTGAGGCAAATGTAAGAATACCTATTTCCTTAAACTTCTCTCGCAGGGAATCCCGCGGACTTAAATTGTATATGCCACGTATGGCTCTTTTTTGTAATACAAAGATTTTTTCATTATCCGCGCATTTACCCCATAGCTATATTCCATTGAACATAACACTATGGAAGTAAGCAAAATAAACAAGTTTTGCCGTTTCGACGTCAGTAAACTGTCTAATCTTTCGAACGGCATAGGCCGCTGAACTGAGTTTCCCTGCAAGAGTTGTTATGTGTGTGCTCCATTGGAGTTTTGTATCCAAAGTCATTCCCAAAAATACAGTTGCATTATCTGTTTTTAGTGAAATATTATTTATAAAAAGTCTATTTGCTGTTTTAGCAGCATTAGGTAATACAAATTCTATCCATTTTGTTTTATTTGAGTTCAGTACTAAATTATTTAGTCTGAACCATTAACTATGAATACTAATGTATGTCTCTCTATAGTTTAAATTAATTATTAAATTATTATTATTATTAAATTTAAAAATTTGATAATAGATCCATTGTTAGCTTTATTGAAAAAAATATTCAATTATAAAATCGATCGCTAAAAGTTTATTTCTTCTTCCATCGCTAGAAGGGAATTCCTGGAGATATAGGCCTCTTCAAGGTATTATCACACCATACGAATTTGTGCTGCTTGCTTTGGCTTTAATTTGGCCTTTCCGGCGCTGAACGCCATTCTAGCATCGGTTCTTCGTACTATTGTACTTTTGGTGCTTCTATGTATGTCTTCATTCCGGATTTGATCATGTAGAGATACTCTAAGCGTAGCTTGCCACTAATAAAAAGAAAATTATTCAACAACATATTTCATACATTTAACATTTCAGCAAAATCAACAGATATTATTTAAAACATTTTTTGTTTAACTTTTTCTCGTAGAAAGCATAGCAGCGATGCGATTTACCGGTTTTCAAAAAATGCCATTATCAAAGTTGATCTATAAAACTTGTTAATTTATAAATATTTAAAATATATGAATATAATACTTGTCCGATAATGTGAAAATTATATTTAATTTGTTCACAGTCTGCAACTTTTACAGAAAGTTATTTACTTTGATCAAGTTAGAAACTTATCTAATTTGCGAGTTCGATTTGGGATTGCTTTTAGGTAAAATAATTTTAATAACATTTATCAAGTTACGATTTCGTCTCGTGAACCTACTGAAAGGTCGCGGTCACAATTTTTTTATATTAAAAATTGGCCATAAACATATACAAACATTTTCAAAGTATATCTTTGGTCACGCGAAAAATACGATTTCAACAACGATTGATAGAACTTAATTATTGCGTGAGATAGAGTTTGAGAAAGAGATATGATCAAAGTTTAAGAGGTTCTCAATATTAACAATAGAAAGTTGTAATTTCAAAATTCTTCTTCAAAGTGCGTGCCATCGTCTCTGCTTTTTTCGTTTGTCGGTTCAAATAATCAACAATTTAAAAGATAAGTCAAAGTAAATAAAAGTGATATTATTTTATTATAATTAACGAAAAAGCTAATTGCGATTTTGTCGTGGAGTCTGTCTCTATTGCCTGATGATCGGAAATGAAATTGCTGTAAATGTGAAATTGCATTACTGTATTGTTGTGTTATCGGTGGTGGGTAGAGCATGTTTTTTTAAGAATCCTGGATTTATGAGGTATGAAAATTGATAGTACACTCTACATTTAGTATTATACATAATCTACATATCGCTTTATCCGAAGAATAAAGTTATATCAGTAGTAGGGAATAGCCGGTTCTAACTCACTCCCAGCACCTTGAAATAGGCTAACTTAGCGGTTCCTAAAAAAAGCTCGCCAAAGCAGATTCCAATCAGAATAAATTCCAATTGACCGTCAAAGGTCTTTTCGGATTTTCCAATTGGATCCTGGGTTGCAATAGGAATTTCCTAACTTACCCTCGTAACGAATCGGTTTTCTCGTATTTTATTAGATTAACTTATCGGACTCCTTGACCAATTGGATTTTCCATTTGATCCACGACTTTCCTTTCCTACATTAATTAATCAAATTAACTGAATTCTAATTACAGTATGAATGTCTGATATTTAATGACCGATTCTAACTCATTGGCTTGGTTTTATCAAACTTGATTAGGTTTCCAATCTAAGATTTTTCTTAATAAATAACATCAATCGTTCAATTTTGTTTTTATCATTAATTTGATATCAAACTGATAATAATTGAATAGGATGTGTGTCAGATATAAATTCAATATGAAAATATAAATAAAAAAAGTCTCGTACAAATAACTCAAAAGTTTTATTTTTTCGAAGAAACGCTTTGACTTTTTGCTGCTATTTCAAAGAAAGTGTCTCATAAAATAATATTTTAAATTAGACAGGGTCGTAGTAATTTATTATAATAGACCCTAATAAATCAATGGAAATAATGGGCATCGAACATCCGCTCCTTTTTTATAATATCCTTTTATCCAACCTAAACGTTGTATTTTATGGCGACACGTTCAGACACGATCTCAAAAAGCAGATATAAAAGGATCACATGCATCATGTATATCACAAGATATTTTAATACCACGCGGCTAGTATCCAGGCTGACGTTGTGTTCAAGTGAAGGCAGTAACTAGGCAATTATTAATCATGGAGGTAAGATTACGTACTTATATAGTATAATTTCATGATATATATGAATATTCGTATTAAATTTTAATCCCTGTTGACCAAGTGACAAGAATACGTGTTACAACGATATCTTTGTTACTAGTAAAGTTAAAGTAATAAGACCAAGATTAATATTTTTTATAATTAAAATCTTATGTTTCTAACCTAACCTAACCTATAACGGTCACAAAAATCTATAGATTCATTCTGCAATAAAAATAATATTAATGTATTAGATTTTAATAATAATAAAGGTTCTTTACTGTATATGAATAATTTTGATGACACTAGTGATTATATTTACTTATTTCTATTTTTTTTTCAGATCTCACCGAATCTCGATGAATTCAAGTTAAAAAACTTTTATTATCCTATTAACTTAAGCGATGACGAAAATGCAAGCAATTCTTGCATATTGAAAAATAAAAAAATCGCAACGAAAAGAGCTGGTAACAATATCGACATATTCTTTGAAAAGCCTAAGAAAAAGAAAAAAACCATTCCGTCTTCATGTGTGGCTCAAGCGTGTGATGGAGGTGTATCATTTATTTCTTCCAATGATAATGACGGAGCGAATGCTTCATACCTCATGAAACTAGAAATTTATGACATGAAGAATCTGAAAGAGGTTTCGCCTGTAGACTATTGGAAACATGCAGACTTGCGATTAAAGTACTACATACAATCCAATACTGATAAACATTATCAGAACACACGAGATATAATATACAACATTACAAAGCAGATCGCCTGCAAGGAAGACTGTAAAAAATATTTCATTGATAGAGACAGTAAGAAACAATAGAACTTTCTCTAACTCATCACAAATCAAACCCATAATATAACTTTACTTACAAAAACCTTTTAAAAAAATACAACCCCCACTGCCGCTCTCGCCTCGCAAACAAATTATAAAGAGGTCAGTCATTCGCTACAAGCGTTCATACTAAGCACAACGAAACACAATGGCTGAGCTTGACAACTCTGTATACGACGAAGAAATGGTCGCGATATGTGAAGAAATTGAAGACAACTTTTTGCACCTATGTAAAAAAATTGAAAAGGACCATGCAGAGATGTGAGTGATCAATCTTGTTTAAACTTGACTTTTATGGAGGGGTTGATTTTGTATATAAATATACGGACATCTAGAACGTTTTATTCAGTCACGAGTACGCAGTGAATATATAAAAGTTACTATGGAATTCTTAAACAGTGATGATATTAGTTCATTTACAAAACAGTTTTTGATCGATAAGATGCATAAATTCATACGTTTGTGGTATATCAGTGATAGACTTCCAGGGTGGATGTTACAGGATCCTGATATAAAACCCTATTTTACTCCTTGTAGTGGACATTTTCAAACGTGTTCTGTATTTGATGATATATATGATGAAATTGATGGAGTATTCCCGATGGAAGCTTATTGTACTTTATGCAAAAAGTCTGAAAAATAAATAGTTTATGTAAGTTGAATATTTATTAACATCAACTTAAAACGTAACACGGAATATTATTTGAATTTTATATATTTATTGGTTTACTTCATTCCAGTACGGATCAGTTTGGAGCAGGAGTGAGACAAGTTGGAGAAGCAGTCAAAAGAAATGCCACAGAACATGGAACTTCTCAATATTCAAGGAAGCGTTTATACGCACAAAAGTCTACATCACCTGGGAAGGCAACAGCTTCACCACCGAACACAGAAACAGAGCCATCTGTAAGTTCTGCAAACTTAAATAGCATTAAATGCCCAACTTGTGAAATATTTGTTAACAAAAGGTACTTTACCAATCATCTTAAAAGTAATAGGCATAAAAATAATGTTTTCACGTTGATACCGAACTTAAATAATGTTCAGTTAATAGAAAAAGCGTTCGGTCAGAGATTAGTAACATACAGAGTATTCTCTAACTCTGCTACAACTGATACCGACTTTAAAACTCCTGAATCATTTCTTGGTTCAATTCGAAGCACTGTTCAAACATTACTGGAAAAAGTCTTGAAAGAAAATACCACAGTTAAAGTTAATTTTATTTTAAATGGGGATTTTGTTCAGGCAACGAAAAATTTAGAGAACTCCTTTGACTTTCAAACTTTTAATTACATGTTCTGTTTAGGTGATGAATTTGATGATATTTACTCAAATATAAGTTCTGAAATTTCAAACAAAATAAGTAATTTTGAAAAGAAAGATAGTGGTTGGAGTCTTAAAAAAATGAGATATGTCGATCTAAACATTAACAAATTCAACCCATTAAAAGGATCTTCATACATAGACCTACCGATAGATATCAAACGTAAACGAGCAGTAGTTAATGTTAAAAACAATGATTATCAATGTTTTCTATGGGCTGTTCTATCCGCTTTATATCCTGTGAATAGAAATTCAGACAGAGTTTCCTCATATTTATCTAAACAAAACTTGCTAAATTTCAAGGGTATTGCTTTTCCAGTAAGACTAAAAGATATTATAAAATTTGAACGCTTAAATAATATTAGTATTAACGTTTTTGGAATAGAAAAATCTAATAATAAATCTACGAAGATAATTGGGCCTCTGCATTTTACCAAATGTCGTAAATTAGTTCATGTAAATTTATTATATTTAGATAATGGTTCTAACGGTCATTATTGTTATATTAAAAACCTTTCTAGACTAGTCAGTCGTCAATTAACTTCACATGAACATGCAGTCTATATCTGTGATGGCTGCTTGCTTTATTTTCAAACATATGATAAATTGATTTCTCATAGACAATTTGATTGTAATCACGTTAGAACAGATTTGCCTGATATCAGTAAGGCAAAAATTTCATTTAACAAATTTGAACGTGAACTAAGAGTACCTTTTGTGATATACGCAGATTTTGAAGCATTTTTAAAGCCAATACAAGGGTGTGATAATAATCCATCTCTATCGTATACCAGTAATTTTCAAAAACATGATGTGTATAGTTTTGGATATTATATCAAATGTGCGTATAACGGTAGCCTCTCCAAATATATAACTTATACAGGTAGTGATTGTGCAAAAGTGTTTATGGAAAGTTTGAATGAAGATTTAAAATATATATCTAAAGAGTATTATGTCAAAGTTGATCCTCATCCGCTTACAGATGAAGCTAGGAGAAGAATATCTTTGACAACTACTTGTTGCATATGCAAAGACACTCTGAAATTAGATAGTAGCTTAAATTTTGATAAATATACTGGAATCTTTACAGGTGTTAGTCATAAAGCTTGTTGTAAAAAGTTAGAAACCCCTCGATTTATACCGATTATTTTGCATAATCTTAGTAATTATGATGCTCATTTCATTGTGCGCGCATTAAATTTTGCTGAAGGTGACATTAAAGTTATACCACAGAATAAAGAACGTTACATTTCCTTCTCAAAGATATTAAAAATCGAGAATCAAAATTTTGAGTTAAGATTTATTGACTCTTTTAAATTTTTATCATGCAGCTTGGAATCTTTATCAAATAATTTGAATGATGAGGATTTTATCGAGCTGCGTAAAAATTTTCAGCACCCTGACGATTTTTATTTTTTAAAACGCAAAGGCATTTATCCATATGATTACATGACCTCATTTGAGTCATTAAAGTTAACTTCACTTCCCACACAAGATCAGTTTTACAATATACTAACTAATAGCGATGTTACAAATGAAAATTATAAACACGCTAAAGATGTGTGGCATCATTTTAAGTGTCGCAATATGGCTGATTATTCTGATTTATACCTGAAAACTGACGTGTTACTTCTAACTGATATCTTTGAAAATTTTAGAAACGTTTGTATCAAAACTTACGATTTAGATCCTGCACAATATTACACTGCACCTGGCCTAAGTTGGGATGCAATGTTGAAGCACACAAAAATAACATTAGATCTATTGACAGATTTTGATAAAATTGCTTTCATAAAGTCTGGTATACGTGGTGGTATTTCTCAATGCAGTAACCGTTATGCTCATGCTAATAATAAATATATGTTCAATTTTAGTGAGACAACTCCTACATCTTACCTTACTTACTTAGACGCGAATAATTTGTATGGCTGGGCTATGTCTCAATATCTTCCTACGGGTGAATTTCAATGGGTAAATTGTGACACAAATTTTATGGTTCCAATTGACTCAGAAATAGGTTATATTCTTGAAGTGGATTTAGAATATCCACAAACTTTGCATGAATCACATTCAGACTTTCCACTATGCCCAGAAAATATATGTATTGGTGGTAGCAGAGAAACAAAATTAGTTCCAAATTTATATGATAAAACTAAATACGTTATTCACTACAGAAACCTCATACAGTGCATAGAAATGGGATTAAAGTTGAAAAAAGTTCATAGGATTTTAAAATTTCGTCAAAGTCCATGGTTACAAAACTATATAGATTTAAATACACAATTACGTATGTCTGCAACATCTGATTTTGAAAAGGATTTTTATAAATTAATGAATAATTCAATATTTGGGAAGACTATGGAAAATGTAGAAAAACGTGTGGATGTCAAACTTTGTACTCATTGGGAAAATAGGGGTAAATGTCAAGGTGCTCAAAATCTAGTAGCACGACCTGAATTTCATAGTCTGTCTATATTTTCAGAAAACTTAGTGGCCGTTCAACTTAAAAAAACAAAAATACTCTATAATAAACCCATCTATCTAGGACTTTGCATATTAGACATATCCAAAACGCTCATGTACGATTTTCACTATAATTATATGAAAAATAAATACGGTTCACGCTGTAAAATGATGTATACCGACACTGACAGCTTCATATATCAGATTTTTACTGATGATTTCTATGAAGATATTAAACCAGACTTGAACAAATACTTTGATACCTCTGACTATCCTTTTGATAATCTTTTTGGTTACCCTCAGATAAACAAAAAAAAGATTGGTTTTTTCAAAGATGAAAATAACGGTAAGATCTTTACAGAATTTGTCGGTTTAAGGTCAAAAATGTATGCGATGAACGTACAGAATAAATTTATAGCTAAAGCAAAGGGAGTTAATAAGTCCGCTACAAAAAAGTTTAATATGCGAAATTACAAAAACGTCTTATTTAAGAAAAATAATCAAATATGTGAAATGTACAGATTTAGATCGATAAAGCATGTTATTTTTACTCAAAAGGCTAACAAAATTTCTTTATCGCATTCTGATACTAAACGATTTTTAATTAGTAACTGTACTGATACTCTGGCTTGGGGTCATTATAAAATAAAATCATATAAAAGTGATGAATAAACTAACATACACTATTAAAATGACTTTATGTTTAAGAATTGCTAAGTATTATTATTATTTCGTCAATAGTACCTAAGAATGTAAATATGTAATTATAATATAAAATACGAACTTGTTGAGTTTTTTTTAATTGGATTCCTACCTCTTCCAAAAACACACGTATTCTAAAAATGTATCACTTTCTTCATCCATTTACTGCAATCGTGGCAGGTCCGAGTGGTTGTGGTAAATCAAACTTTGTTACTAATTTTCTAAAATATTGTAATGATATATGTAATACAAGTTTTGCACAAATTTTATGGTGCTATGACGAAATGCAGCCACTCTACAACCTAGAAAATGTATCTTATGTTCAAGGGTTACCAGATATGAGTATGTTCGACGGCATACAGCCACGATTAGTTATAATTGATGATCTTATGAGAGAGTCCGATGGTCGTATTGTTGACATTTTTACTAAAGGTAGTCACCACAGAAATTTAAGTGTGTTTTATATTACGCAGAACTTGTTTCACCAAGGTAGAGGACAACGAGATATATCTCTCAATACAAGCTATATTATTTACTTCAAAAATCCTCGAGATCGAACACAAATACGTTACTTAGCACGTCAAGTGTTTCCAGATAATTGTAAATTTGTTGAAGAAGCTTATAAAGATGCTACTGTCGAACCACATGGTTATCTAATGATCGACTTAAAGCAGAATACACATGATCTCTGTCGCTTTAAAACCAAAATCGATCCAATAAAAAATCTATGTGTTGTCTATGTACCAAAGAAGGGACTTAAATACAATATACATCAACCAATTATAGTTAGTGATAAATAATGGTCGAAGATAGCACAACGTTAGATGAAAAATCGTTAAGGTGTGCATTACAAACTTTCAAACCAAAATATCGTAAAATATTGCTAAAGTCGCTTAGTAAAAAAGAGATAGATCTGGTTTGTAAATATATTCAAGAAATTTTCAAAGATAAAACCCCAACAGAAAGAAATAAACGATCGTCTATTGTTAAATTGAACTGTTTTCTTTCAACTAATATTATATAAATATTAAGTTATTTTAAAAATCGCTATCAGTCGGATATAATGCCTGGACGAGTGACAACTCATAAGGATTTATTAAAATCGTTACACACTCTCAAACCTAAATACCGCACAGCTTTATTAAAAGCTTGTAACGAGGAAGAAATAAATTGTATTTGCGAATGCATTTATAACACCTTAAATGGTAAAGTGGTTTTAAAAGAAAACGAGAAATCAAAATTAAGAAAACATAAAAATATTCTCAGAAAACTAATAGGTAAAGGTAAAAATAAAATAAGAAAAAGAATTATCATTCAAAAAGGAGGAGCATTTCTGCCTATCATTCTAGGAGCTGTGTTGAGCGGATTATTAAAAAAATTTTTATGATCAATTATTTTAATTAAAAAAAATGGATAATACTAAGAAAATGATTCTCATTGAACAAGATGTTATTGATAGACTTAAATCAAGAGACACAACGCCTGAAAGTAATTTATCTAGATTAGATAAAGAAATGCAAAATATATTAAGTAGTAAAATGGACGATCGCGAAAAATGGTCACTGTACATGCAAATCTTACAAAGATATCTCCATTTCGCTAATGAAAATCGAAAACCAATAAAACTACCCGTGACCGTTGAAGGTGAGCATAAATATTCAGAAGATTTGACTCCTCATAAAAAGACAATTAAAGACGAGGACGCACCAGTTGACGAAAACTCCGTACATGATAAGGACGCACGAGATGTATCAAATGAAACATTGTATACACCTATTTACATAAATAAATTCATCCCAAAGACGTATCGGAGAAGAAGTGAATTATTGTTGGACACTATTCTCAATCATAAAGATAAAATTAGTTGGAACGAGGAGGGGTTGGTGTTCATCGATAATGAAGTTGTAGACGACAGCAACATTGTTGATCTCGTGAATTATACTCTTAGGCCTTTAAAGCGCCCGAAACCTAATGGATGGAAAAAGTTTACAGAAACTATTAAAGATATAAGGGTTCCTCTCACTTGTATTGGTAATCCGCAAACTCTTGAGTATATTAATAATCTTTCTCTGAAAGGACAACACCATCTAACACCAAGTGATGATAGTAATCCAAAAATCAAAACATCATATAAACTGAGAAAGAGAAAAGACATTTGGGAAAGATGGAATCCGTACTAGACATTAAAGATATATATTACGACGTATCGAATCCAGCGGGATACAGCAGTGTTGGCAAGTTAACTCGAGCGTTAAAAGGTAAAATGAACAAAAAACAAGTAAAGGACTGGTTGCAATCCCAGGAAACTTATACACTACATAAACCGGTACATAGAAAATTTCAACGAAATAGATACATATTGTCAAATTTTAATGAACTGTGGCAAGCTGATTTGAGTGATATGCGGACTTATTCTCAATATAATGATGGTTTTAAATATATACTTTGTGTTATTGATGTTTTTAGTAAATACGCTTTCGCTAGGCCGTTAAAAAAGAAAAATTCAGAAAGTATAAAGGAAGCGTTTGAAAGTATATTTACTGAAGCTAACGCGACCCCCACACACATACAATCGGATAAAGGAACAGAGTTCGTATCAAAGGATGTTGCACAATATTTTAAAACTAAAAATGTAAACTACTATACTACAAATAACCCAGATATTAAAGCTAGTATTGTCGAGAGATTTCAACGAACTCTAAAAACTAAAATGTGGCGTTATTTTACACATAAAAATACATACACTTATATTGATATTTTGGATGATTTGCTTTATTCTTATAACCATAGTTTTCATTCAAGCATTAAGATGTGTCCATTTGAAGTTAGTTCTAGTAACATCATGAACGTTTGGAATAATTTATATGAGAATAAAAAATATAGATTGGATGTTATACAAAAAAATAAGTTTGAAGTTGGTGATCACGTAAGAATAACTAGACATAAGCATATTTTTCAAAAAGGCTATGAAACTAATTGGAGTGATGAAATTTTTATCATCACAGCTATAAAAAATAACATGCCTAAAGTAGTCTATACACTCAAAGATCTTCAGCATGAGCCCATTATAGGAACATTTTACGAGAATGAATTACAAAAAGTAATTTATAACCCCACTACTCATTATAAAATAGATAAAATACTGCGTTCTCGTAACTCAGGAAACAGAAAAGAGGTTCTTGTTAAGTGGAGAGGTTATCCCAACAAGTTTAATAGTTGGATCTCTGTATCAGAACTTGAAAAAATATGAGAGAAGACAGCTTTTATCTCACTTTGCTAAGTAACAGTTCCATGACATACTTTGCTGAAAACACTACAGCAAATTTTTTTACCAAGTTACCAAAGACTATGAAATTAGAAGGCGAATGGGAAGTCGCTATTGTGGAATTTCATTACCCATGTAGTATGTTTAATCTGGAAGAAAATGAAAATATTATTTACATCACGTCTAAAGGCGATAAATCGCAGTTATTTACGCATCTGGAATACATGACACCAACCAACTATATTAGTGTGGATCAATTCGTTGTCGATTTTAATGAAAAATTAAAGGATAAAGTTAAGCTTAGATATGATACATTATCGAAACTCGTTACAGTGAGTAGTTGGGCAATCGACGTTACATCTGTGGTATGTAGTCCTAGACTGAGTGTGCAGTTAGGCTTTGCACCATTTACTAATTTAATAAAACATAACTTCGGAAAATATCCCGCGAATCTAAACTTGGGTCTACCTTCACAACTTTTAATATATTGTGATATAGTAGAACCACAAGTAGTGGGTGATGTCATGACACCTTTATTGAGAATTGTTTCGTTGGATCCCACCAAATATGTATATGGCGCTTCTAAAATAAATATCTTTTCGTCCCCTCATTATGTACCTGTTATGCGCAGGGAATTTGACGTTATAGAAATAGATATAAGAACAAGTACAGGTCAAAGAGTACCATTCCAGTTTGGAACTACGTGTATAAAGGTACATTTTAAAAAAGTCAAGTGAAAATATCAATCATGTCTTGTCCATATTTACATTATTATACTCATCAAGCTGGTTCTGGTATGGGGGTAATTTACAAAGGTGCACCACATCAGCGAGGTCATGGTATAGGGAGCTTTTTGGGGGGTTTGTTCCGATCGGTTCTTCCACTTTTAAAAAATGGTGCGAGATTTGTAGGCAAAGAAGCTTTAAATGCAGGTGTAGGTCTTCTATCTGACATGTTAAATGTTCAACCAATGGGTGAATCTGTCAAATCACGCTTGAAAACGGCAACTTCAAATTTGAAAAGGAAAGCTGATGAAAAAATAGATTCAGTAATGTCTGGATCCGGATATAAAATAAGAAAGCTAAAAAGGAAGATCATCACTTCTAAAAAACCTTCCAAACGGAACGGTACTAAAAGAAATAAACGACAAAATATTCAAGATATATTTTCTTAAATTACTTCTCGTAATTCAAAAATGGCGTTTTTACATCATCATTCCTGTGAATGCGTAAAATCAGAGTTGGATTTATTTGCTCTACCATCTACGCAAACGAGTATTGAGAGTGGTCAATGGATACATTACAATCCCATTTCATCATTGACTGACGATGGACCGATTGAGTTTTTAGTACCGGGCAATGGAGACGATTACATTGACTTGTCCCACACTTTACTTCATATAAAAGCTAAAATACAGAATGGTGATTCAAGCAAACTTTTAGCAGGAATTCATGTCGCTCCAGTTAATAATTGGTTGCATTCTCTTTTTAGTCAGTGTGATATTTATCTTAATCAAAAGTTAGTGTCTCCTCCAAATAATACCTATGGATATCGCGCATACATTGAAACGTTACTCAATTATGGAAAAGCTGCTAAGGAAAGCCATCTTACTTGTGGACTTTGGTACAAAGACACTGCTTCGAGCATGGATTCATGTGATGTTTCAAATCGAGGATACGTTCAAAGAGAAGAACTGGCAAAGGAAAGTCACACTATTGAAATGATAGGTCACATACATGCTGATATTTTCAATCAAGATAAGTTTTTAATCAATGGTGTTGAAATGCGCTTAAAACTAGTTCGTTCAAAAGATACTTTTAATTTAATGTGTTCATCTGTAGATAAAAAATTCAAAGTCCATATTTCAAGTGCTAGTCTCATTATGCGTAAAGTTCGTATCAATCCTTCAGTATTAATTGCTCATGAAAAAGTATTAGCAACCACTCCTGCAAAATATCCAATTACGCGTGCCGAGGTTAAGGTTTTGACTATCCCATCAGGAATCCAGGGTAAAATGCTCGACAATGTATTTTTAGGTCAAATACCTAAAAGATGTATTGTTGGGTTCGTTAGTAATGCTGCATTTAATGGTGCTCTTAATGTGAATCCGTTTAATTTTGGTAACTATGGTCTCAACTTATTTGGTTTGTATGTCGACGGTCAATCTATACCATCGAAAACGTTGGTTCCATCTTTTCATGATAATACATATATAAGTGCATATCATACCTTGTTTTCGGGAACGGGAATTCATTTCCTGAACGAAGGAAACGATATTTCCAAGGCAGAGTACAGTCATGGTTATTGCTTGTATGCATTTGATTTAACTCCAGATCTATCCGCTAACTCAAACTCTCATTGGAATCTTATAAAGCGGGGTAGTGTAAGGTTTGAAGTTCGATTCGATAAAGCTCTAACTACAACACTTAATTGCATTGTGTATGCAGAGTTTGATAATGTAATTGAAGTCAATAAAAATCGAGAAGTCAGCTTAGATTATAATAGTTAAGATAAATATAAGTGGAGATTTCTAATGTTTAAGTCATTCTGTGTTAGGTCATGCTATTACAAAGATATGGATACAAAAGAGATAGAAAATTATTTAAAACAAATAGATAAAAATATTGAGTTCAATGTGTTTGCGGCGAATCAAATGCCTGTGTATTTTACTAAGCCAGTATATCTCATTTCAAATTTAGATCCTGATACAAGACCGGGATCACATTGGGTTGCTATATATGTAGATATTTACGGATTTGGAGAATATTTTGATTCGTTTGGCCGTAAACCAGAAGGATATCATGAAATGTTTTTAAAAACCAACTGTAAAAAGTGGATTTCTAATAATAAAATACTTCAAAATTATTTCAGTGCGCAATGTGGACTCTATTGTTTAGTTTATATTTATTTTAAGTATAATCATGTTTCAATGTCTAACTTTATTGATTTTTTTTCTAATGACACTGTAACAAACGATAAACTTGTACAACAAATGTTTATTTCTTTATTTAAAACTTGAATAAACAATAACTATGTGAAATGAGGTTGTTTTATTTATTTCAATTATCTATTAAATTCAAAGCGTAATAAATAAAAACTTAATATAATTTTAAAGAAATTTATTACAAAAAATTAAAGTAAAAGAACATATTTGACTTAAAATTATAACACAATTATTATTTAATCTCCCATCGATTCCCAATCTATCTCCAGAGTATTCGATAGATTCTCCTGAAGAATCACGAATGGAATTGGGACTTCGTAATCTCTGTAGTCAGACACATGGAATGAATCAGGGCTATATAAACTTGGACTTGGAGACAGGATCACTAGTTCATCCGTTTCGTCTTCTTCAAATAATGATTGAGACATTGGTTGGTACTCAACCATGTACTCGAAGTTTAATGGAGCTATTGGATTGGAATAACCCCTTTTAATTTGGTCCTCCACGTCCTCACATATTAACACTAATTGTTCTTCAATATCACTCTCTTCGTTCTTATCCAGGACACGACACATATCATTTTCTAATTCAATTTCTTCACATATCGCGACCATTTCTTCGTCGTATACAGAGTTGTCAAGCTCAGCCATTGTGTTTCGTTGTGCTTAGTATGAACGCTTGTAGCGAATGACTGACCTCTTTATAATTTGTTTGCGAGGCGAGAGCGGCAGTGGGGGTTGTATTTTTTTAAAAGGTTTTTGTAAGTAAAGTTATATTATGGGTTTGATTTGTGATGAGTTAGAGAAAGTTCTATTGTTTCTTACTGTCTCTATCAATGAAATATTTTTTACAGTCTTCCTTGCAGGCGATCTGCTTTGTAATGTTGTATATTATATCTCGTGTGTTCTGATAATGTTTATCAGTATTGGATTGTATGTAGTACTTTAATCGCAAGTCTGCATGTTTCCAATAGTCTACAGGCGAAACCTCTTTCAGATTCTTCATGTCATAAATTTCTAGTTTCATGAGGTATGAAGCATTCGCTCCGTCATTATCATTGGAAGAAATAAATGATACACCTCCATCACACGCTTGAGCCACACATGAAGACGGAATGGTTTTTTTCTTTTTCTTAGGCTTTTCAAAGAATATGTCGATATTGTTACCAGCTCTTTTCGTTGCGATTTTTTTATTTTTCAATATGCAAGAATTGCTTGCATTTTCGTCATCGCTTAAGTTAATAGGATAATAAAAGTTTTTTAACTTGAATTCATCGAGATTCGGTGAGATCTGAAAAAAAAAATAGAAATAAGTAAATATAATCACTAGTGTCATCAAAATTATTCATATACAGTAAAGAACCTTTATTATTATTAAAATCTAATACATTAATATTATTTTTATTGCAGAATGAATCTATAGATTTTTGTGACCGTTATAGGTTAGGTTAGGTTAGAAACATAAGATTTTAATTATAAAAAATATTAATCTTGGTCTTATTACTTTAACTTTACTAGTAACAAAGATATCGTTGTAACACGTATTCTTGTCACTTGGTCAACAGGGATTAAAATTTAATACGAATATTCATATATATCATGAAATTATACTATATAAGTACGTAATCTTACCTCCATGATTAATAATTGCCTAGTTACTGCCTTCACTTGAACACAACGTCAGCCTGGATACTAGCCGCGTGGTATTAAAATATCTTGTGATATACATGATGCATGTGATCCTTTTATATCTGCTTTTTGAGATCGTGTCTGAACGTGTCGCCATAAAATACAACGTTTAGGTTGGATAAAAGGATATTATAAAAAAGGAGCGGATGTTCGATGCCCATTATTTCCATTGATTTATTAGGGTCTATTATAATAAATTACTACGACCCTGTCTAATTTAAAATATTATTTTATGAGACACTTTCTTTGAAATAGCAGCAAAAAGTCAAAGCGTTTCTTCGAAAAAATAAAACTTTTGAGTTATTTGTACGAGACTTTTTTTATTTATATTTTCATATTGAATTTATATCTGACACACATCCTATTCAATTATTATCAGTTTGATATCAAATTAATGATAAAAACAAAATTGAACGATTGATGTTATTTATTAAGAAAAATCTTAGATTGGAAACCTAATCAAGTTTGATAAAACCAAGCCAATGAGTTAGAATCGGTCATTAAATATCAGACATTCATACTGTAATTAGAATTCAGTTAATTTGATTAATTAATGTAGGAAAGGAAAGTCGTGGATCAAATGGAAAATCCAATTGGTCAAGGAGTCCGATAAGTTAATCTAATAAAATACGAGAAAACCGATTCGTTACGAGGGTAAGTTAGGAAATTCCTATTGCAACCCAGGATCCAATTGGAAAATCCGAAAAGACCTTTGACGGTCAATTGGAATTTATTCTGATTGGAATCTGCTTTGGCGAGCTTTTTTTAGGAACCGCTAAGTTAGCCTATTTCAAGGTGCTGGGAGTGAGTTAGAACCGGCTATTCCCTACTACTTATATCTAACAAGTTTAAATATAGGAAATTTTACTTTATTATTCGGATAGGGCGAATTATATGATAAACAAGCAACTTCGCTCGCATAGAAATCAATGTGTCATAAATTGTTCGCGAATTAAAATTTTGAACACAAAAGTAGTTATCGTAAGTTAATTATAAAATATTTTTGAATAATTTTCACCGTTTACTTAGCGCACGGAAGTAAAGCTTTAAATTTTGCCGTTCTTTCAATACTTTTCATTACTGCTCCTCTCCTATTCATTTTAGCGTGATATTATATATATACCTATTGCCTTCCTAAAATGGACTATCTTACAATCAAAGAATATTTCAAATCGGTCCAGTAGTTCCTATGATTAGCGCGTTCAAACAATTAAACAAACAAACTTTTCAGCGTTATATATTAGTATAGATATTAGCTTTATAGCAAACGTCTAATTTTATTAATTATAAATAATATCAGTAATTCCGATGACAGATTATTCACAGCCACGGAAACGTCCGAATATATAGTTAATAATTCAAATTAATTGATTATTACGCAGCGCAGGTACTTTGGGTAATTAATGTTCGACGCTTGCGAGTTTTGAATGCGAAATGAGGATATTGTCATTGTTAAAATAAATTCGATAGGAAAAGTCACGTTTGCGTCCAATGGACCAATGAAACGCGTAATTTATGCAATTTTAAATGTATAATTTTGCGCCATAATTATATATTATTACCTAATTATATTAATGATAACTATTGTACGTGATGACATCGCTTACGTAAATAATTTCGACAAATTATTTATATTTGATTACTGGAAATGTGCAAATTTCATTTCCATATTTAGTGTACATTCTATAAAGTGATTTTAAATATAAAATTCTACTATACTGTTGATTGCAGATATAATAAACTAATACGAATATATTCAAATGTTGTGTTTTGTCATAGTCAAACATTTAGACCTCGCACCGCTTACGATATATGACTTAGTATAAAACTTATTTTCCTAATTGATATCTAATATAATGCGTTTTTGCCTAGAAGAAAACATCGAGAAGAAAAAGCATAATTATTCCTGAAGTATTCCTGGATTTTTTTAGCATACCAATCCGAATTTGAGCACCAAGGAATATAAGTATATATCGCACGCTTAGTATTAAAGTGACCTGATTAAAACTTAGAATAAATTGAGTTACATATACATATGTCATACTTATTAACATGCCATATATGACATCACGCTACGAAATATTAAAAAAACTAGTGTTTTCTTGCTCTCCCAAGTTATGGGTCTTTTTAATACCCACGAGTATTGTATTCGCTACGCCACGCTTTATTGCAATTTGTTACAATAATTTTTTTGTTTTAGGTCACTTAATACTAAACGTGCGATACCATATCCTTCAATGTAAGTTTGCACAGTACAAAAAAAATCTAATCTGTTATAAGATCAAACTAATCGCCCAAAAATAGATGATCTACTTGACCTTCCTTTCAAAATCAATTGTTTGAACTAAACAATCGGCTATCTTCGTCAAATTGGTTCTTATTTTAAAAAGAACGATTGCATAAATAATGACACTGATAAAAAGATGAATAAAACGTAATTAGATCGATACAAAATGGTCTGCCCACTCAAAAAATGGGTGATTTATTCGACCTTGCTTTCAAATCGATTGCTGATGCTGGAATGTATAGAAAAGTTAATATTGTCTCGTATCGCCATCTTTGTCTGGGATCAAATAAGGTCATTTGATGCACGACTTCTGTGCTAAGACCTTGGAGACGCATTTTTACATTCAGGCAAATCAACTCTTGGTTGTGTTAGTATGGAGATAAGGTGATATGCCGTGTGGTATCCGGCTGGGTAGAACAGACCACCCTCTTTCTTACAGAACTGTCATGAAATAGTAAATTGACATCAGGCAGGTGGCTCGTCATAAAATACGTAGCCAAATCATGTAAAAATATGTTTATAAGATGTTCGATGACAAGAATCATATCAATCAGACGCATTTTTACATTCAGGCAAATCAACTATTAGTTCAGTTAGTATAGAGATAAGGTGGTATGCCGTGTGGTATCCGGCTGAGTAGAATAGACCACCCTCATTTCTTACCGAGGTGTCGTAAAAGGCGCATAAGATAAGTTGATCCACCATGTGGTATCCAGTTGAGTAAAATAGATTATCCTCTTTCTTACCGAGGTGTCGTAAAAGGCGATTAGGGTAAGTTGACATCAGGTAGGCGGCCGTTAAATCCGTAGGCCAAATTATGTGACAACATGTTTGTATCATATTATGCCGACCCCACTTAGAGTGGGATAAGGGAGGATTATGTTTTATGTTCATAGAATATCTTTATTCTTCGTTTGGCGCGAATTATGAGATATATGTATAGTTTACTAAACTTTCAAGGATTGTCTTTTATCCACTCATGAATACGCTAACATAAACAACATTCCTGTGGAAAGTGAATACCTTTATGCTAGGAATTTACGATGACCTTAGACTGTGGAATAACTGTCTCACTTAGCGACATACTTGATTAATTTATGTGGTGATACAAGGTTAGTCAGAGATTGGTATGATTTTCATATGCTACAAGTTTTACGATTTATCGTGCTTGGAAATACTTGGCACTTCCATCTAACGATTTATGTATGAAAGTTGATAAAACACTTTTATATACACCTGCTCTCTCTTTTCTCTCTCTCTCTCTTTCTCATCAATCAATAGACCACTGTTGCACATAGGTCTATAAGTCAGCGTAGCTTATTTCGAGTCCGATACAGTCCTCCTCAACGCGTCGTTTTAAGCCGAGGTTCGGCCTCACAGGAGGCATCCTTAAGGCGACGCTACCAGGATGCTGCGCGTCTCGCTCTTCCAGTTTTTTCACTCGGGCGATGCTACTGCGCTCACCCACTCTCCCGGTGACGCTGTCAAAGCCTCTAGGGCTAACAGCATTAGTAAGAGTCGGAAAAAAATCAGGACTCTTCCATGGACTTCCACGCTACACGATCTTGTGCCGCATGGATCACGGAGTTCCTTTCGACCTTTTTGTGGTCGACTATCCACCTAGCGAGGTTCGTCAACGTGACGTGACGTTTCGACGTGAGCCTTGTTCCGTAGCGAAAAGATCTTCCCATCCTCAAAGTACAGACGGGACGGCGGTGGACGTATCCAATAGCGGAAGCCGTCACCCCTGACCTGTAGCGAGCTTGGCCACAAGTTGGGCGTTTCTGGCCAGTGGAACAAAACACCGCAACTGAGATCCACTCAAAACAGGAAAAAAAAGTGAGCCTTATTTGTTTACACGAAGCATTAAATAAATTTTCGGATTATAGAAAAATAATTATATCATAATAATAAACCTTCCTCATTCCTTACCGAGGTGTCGTAAAAGGCGACTAAGGTAAGTTGACCCACCTTGTGGTATCCGGTTGATTAGAATAGACCACCCTCTTTCTAACCAAGGTATCGTAAATCACGATTAAGCTAAGTTGACGTCAGGCCGGCGGCCGGTCGTAAAAGACGAAGCCAAATCATGTGACAACATGTTTGTAACATGTTGTGCCGACCCCACTTAGAGCAGGAAAAGGGCAGGAGAATGAAGAATTGAATCATAATTTCTATATTCCAATCCATACAAAATAAAATTATAAATAGAACTGGACAGAGCTCCTTTTAAAAATTGAAGTTCTGAAAGAATAAACAAGTTAAAGAAAAGTAATGTATGCAAATTATAGTTATTTAACTTTGGTGAAACAATTTTAAATGCGAGAACAGTTTAAAGTTTTCTCTCAAAGAAAAAGTTTGTGCGCTTGAATTGAAATTACTATAAGCAGGTTTTCGCTTGCAACAGAAAAACCGGATTTGGTCCGTTAGCCCATTCAATTTGCAACAATGATCACGCTTAGGTGCAAATATAAAGAAAACAATGTTATGTAATCACGATGTAAAGGGATATTCACACAAAAGTGTTTTGCGGATACATTTCGGTAAAGAAACAAGATTCTTGTATTTCGTTCGTAGACTATTATGTTTATAATGTACTAACTAGTGACTCGAGTTGAGTTTACTGATATTTCTTTTGTAAAACCTATCAGATATGATCTTTCTCTACTGATATTTGCACACTGCGGTTTCACCCGTGGCGTAAATGTTTTCGTAAAAATTTGTTAATGTGCCAAAGCTGTAAATACACTCATAATAAAGGCGATAGCTTGTGCAAGCACTTTTTATATTAGTAAGATACCTGACGTTGGATAACAGATTTAGCGCCATCTATCGACAATTGACGTAAATATTATTTAAATTGATGTTTTCGGTGAGTTTTAGTGTTGTTAGTGACAAATAGACGGCGCTAGTAGTATAATAATGTAGGATCGCCGACTTTTTATTACAGATTAAGTGACATCAATCAAAATTTACTATGAAATTGATTCACTGACAGATATACAGACATACACATTCGCATTTATAATATTAGTAGGAAGACATAGACAGATAGAAACTTGCAGATTTTTTCAGTCTTATCTCACGATATTAGGTACGTCTAGTGACGTCTGCAAAAGAGACAGGATTTCCAATATTTACGAAGTCCTGAGATTTGTAAGTCTTCCTGTTTTGTGAAATATTTTTGACATGTCTAAATAGTTTACAGTGTACTATGTAAAAATGTTAAGCTAATTGTCGTTGTTCTGATTGTGTGTGTAAAATAAAAATGGATGGTATTTGTAGGGTTCCCGACACGAAACATTCTCTATTTCTCTCAAAATATTAACAAATTTACTTATAACCATACTGAACAAGTAGATACCGATTTTCCGTTTACTTTTTTGCACCCGAGCAACTAAAGAACAAAGAATAAGAGAAAAAACTTGACTTTCTTTTTGTTACCAACTTGACAAAAGTTTGGCTGTTTCCAAAGACAAAAGACATTTTATTGCAAAAAATGTGCCGAACGAAGAAATTTTGTTTCCACAGTGTTATTGGAAAGATCTAGAAGTATCAAGTTAAAGATTCGTATTTCAATAATCAATAAAATAATTAAATTTATACAGAATTACCTACATTCAAATAGAGTGTGTATGTAAATTACAATTCCCGGTTTATAGAACAGTGAACATTTTAACACATATCATCATAAGTGCTAAGTTTAAAATCAATCTGATCAATTATATCAATCATAAGTGTGAATATTATGAAGGGTTTATTGAAATGGACTAGGAGTGCATAAATTATGTTATTAATATTAATTATAATTTAACTATGTGTAGTGGTCTTGTTCTTATTATTTGGTGCATGAGCACTTAACAAGTCTTTTCAAAGGATATATCGTGTGTGATATTTTATGATTTTCCCGCGTGATTTTCTCGAAATGTACGCGGTGCATAAAGTGAAAGTTTTATTAATTTATCTGCGACTTTTTTCATATTTTTTTATATTAAGTGCAGTACTTAATATATGTCTTTGTGTAAGTTTTATAGGAGTTTTTCGTAATGGACTTGGAGTACCTACATAAATTATATGTAGCTGTTTTTAATTAGTCACAGTGTCTTGTTTTTTATATCAAGTGCATCAGTATTTAAGAAATATTTATATCAACAATATTTCTCGAAAATGACAGGATCGATGTGCGTTTGAAGATGTTTTTTAACACCTTCAAGTTTTAATCAATATAAATAATACAGGAATGCAGTATAGTACATAATATAGGAAGGTAAACCGACATACCCGTGAACAACACGTTAAATTCACCTAATAGTACTAACAATAAGAGCAAATAAGCACTCGCAAAAATCTAAGCCAATCTCAACTCCTATAGCGGGTGTAAAATTTATGGCAACGATAAAACGCGGGATGCTTCCGCGGCTAAAAGCACCGCACCCTGCGAGCTGGCATTTGTAGCTATAGTCCTTTTATAAAGTAATAAAATTCACCGCCCACTAGATAGATTTGTGACAAGTTGGTACGTGCTGACATTGTTCGCATGTAGGCCGAATGCCTGAGAATTGCTTGTTGCCCTTGACAACTTGTTTGGAATTTGATATACATATTATGCTTTTTTGATAAAACACTTTTTATTGATTCTTACGTATGGGTAAGATATTATTAAATATAGCGAAACGCGCTAGCTTTGCTTGCGTGTAAATCAATGGGCGTACAGTTTTACCCGCGAAAATTTATACTATACCTAATGTACTATTCACCTAAACCTTCCTCAAGAAACTGAGAAACTTTCTCAAGACTATCTTTTAGTAAAAACCGTACAAAAAGACACATAACTTTTCGGTACTTTGTTAAATAATACGAGTATGTATAGATTTTTACTTTTTTTGGGTTATTTTTTATCCTATTCTTTTCGATATGTCTTATTATTTATTTTTATTAATATTTAACGGTTAATTTGTTGTTTATAAGTTAACTACATTAAAATCTGAATTTTTTAAAGTATTTTAACGAATATAATAGTCAAGTTAAATTTAAATAACGCCTTAAGCGCCTGTATTGTATGCAAAAGCAATAGCACATATGTACATACTTTTGCTAGGTGCTATTTAATTTTGTGACAATTACCTTTATCGACAATTGGTTTGGGTTACAGGCATGATTTATATACATGGTTTTGTCGCTCTGTCACTGTTCAATTAAACATGTCAAAGATATCTAACTTTGTAACTTTTTAAAACCCTTTATTGAACTTAACGTGTATGTATGTGAAAGTGGAATCTTTTAAGTTAAGTTAAGTTTAACCTACTTCTCGGTGTCCGATTGAGCTGAAATTTTACATTCTGCTCCAGACGAGGGAACTCCTCAAAGGTAGGGAAAGCAGTAGGGACATTAAATTTTGTTAAAAGCTATTCATATGTTTAACTTATTAACTCTTCGCGTAATATTTACGAATTCGCCAATTTATGTTACAAAATAAGGGGCGTAGTTTATGTACTATTATATATTTATAATGTATTTATTACTCTTCAATTTCTTTTTAATAGGTTAAAAGATTCTTTATAAGTTTAACATATTAATATTAGTATGAACTAATAATAATGTTTGTGATACAGTCCGTTGGTTTGCTTCGGTTGTGGATGAAGACCTTTGGAAAATTGTAACAGGGTGCAGGATTCTGTTTTTCATGAAATTATCCGGAGTGTGACAATGTGTTCTCACTGTTTCGTGAATTTGGAAAATAACCAAAAGCCTTCGGGGTGACATTTGCATTCGCACTTCAGCTATTCGCAGTGCTAACACGAAGGCACGTTAACAGAGGTTCAACCATTTTTAGTTTTACATTTTGTATGAAAACTATATATCCTATACATATATATCCTAAACAAAATACTTTTAATTAGTATTTTGGCTTTGCGGTTTTTGAACTTCTTTATTATAAGTAACTGTGTAGGTAAATGTTATGTACACTTCTTAAATATATGCATATCAGCACGTTTTTAAAATATGTGTGTATATAATGGTTAATGTATATACACTAACAATATATGTATATTGTTAGTGTACTAATTAAAAAATAAATAAAAATAAAATAAATACATTAACTGTGTCATCATTTTCCTGCCCTTATCCCACTCAAAGTGGGGTCGGCACAGCATGTTATAAACATGCTGTCACATGATTTGGCTGCGTTTTTACGACCGGCCGCCTACCTGACGTCAACTTACCTTAGTCGTATATTACGACACCTCGGTAAGAAAGAGGGTGGTCTATTTTACTAAACCGGATTCCACACGGTGGGTAAACTTACCTTAGTCGCCTTTTACGACACCTCGGTAAGAAATGAGGTTGGTCTATTCTACTCAGCCGGATACCACACAGCGGGTCGACTTACCTTAGTCGCCTTTTACGACACCTCGGTAAGAAATGAGGGTGGGTCTATTCTACTCAGCCGGATACCACACGGCTAAAATACATAAACTGTGTATTCTGAGAAAAGATATCTTTAATGAGTAAAATGAGTTAATCTTCAGAACTTCGTTAACGGCTCCAACGATTTTCGTAAAAATCAGCATGTAGGATATTTGGGGGAAATCGATGTAGCTGACTAAAATAACTTTTATAATTTTATGAGAAGGTAAAGAATAATTACGCTGTTAATTAATAAGTTATAATATAGCTCATTTGTGTAACGGGTGGTCTCGAATTCTGTATTACGGGGTCGATTACAATGATCGATTACGATCCAAAAAAAATTTTTTGAATATATATTTTTTTTTATTAAAATTTTTGTATATATTTAAAAAATGTAAGTTAACCAGGAATTATTTAATAAGCAACGTGATTGACGCAGTTTAATATAGGATAAACTTATTTCGGTCCGCTTTAAATTCCTGAACGAATTTGAATTTCAAATCCGTTTCTTCATTAGTTTTATGCGGGTGGTTTCATAACATTAGAATAATGATATCATGAAGGATATATCAAGCGAGTCCATTATAGTAAACTAAATTCATTTTCTTCATAAAAAAATTATAGTCCGTTAGTTATTTATGAACTAACGGATAATAAAATTTTTATGAAGATGGTATGGTCTCTGCATGCACGAATATAATCTCATCTAGATAAAGCACCGGCCAGTAATTTATAGAATTAAGCAATACAAAAGTAATAATAAGTTATTTTGTTATAATCCGCGATAAAGTTAATAGAAAATATATATACTTAATGTTAAATGTAGAGTGGACTATCCGTTTTCATGCAGTATTCGTAAAAACACATGCACAAACCTCCACCACCGCCAACACAATACATAGTAGTATAATAGTACTACACACTTTCACTATCACAATCTCAAAAATCGTTTAGCCCCGCAACCGTAGCATCATCAGGAGATAGACGTTTTTACGAATCCAGCATGTATATCTGATACATGAAAACGGATAGATTATTATTACTTTTCCACCGGTTAGTCTCAATAGATTAATGGAGCAGTGTCAATTGATCTCTTTTCTTAAGCTAGCCAGAATTATGGATAGAGTTCTGAATGTTCTAATGCACGTTATTGACTTACGCAATTACATTTCTATGATAATGACTGACCCGTTGGCGCATATGGCAATAACCCTCCATTCAGATCCACGAGTCCTTGGTGCAATTTCCGCTGAGGGCTAGAATATAAAAAAAAAAATTGTTGGTTCTTCCAGTCGAGGGTGTATTTATTTAAAAATTTATATAAGTATATATTTACCAGTTTTCTGTCACCCATAACACAAGTAATAAGTGTAATAAGAGTAGGAAGATCATGTGTATCAACATCCCGTAAATATATAAATTATTATTTATTTATTACTGGTTCCCATTATATACAATTTAAAAAATCAAGCTCTCTCTATTTGTTAAATGGTTGAAAATACGAATGATACTTTTAAAATAACATTCTTTTTTATTGGGTGATAGACGTATCGCGTTGCACTCGAGTTGCATTTTTACTATACGACAACGATACGATATTGTTTGTCGGTTTAGTGGTCGTGACGCTAACTTTTATTGATTGATTAATGATCATATAACACTAACATTCATGTTTATATTGTAATCAAATCTCTAAGTAAAATCGTATTTGGAGTTCAGCTAGGGCATAAAGTTAAAATAGTTCTGATTGTTCAGAAATAGAGAGACTCAACAATTTTTTTAAAAAGCAATGACACGGCTTATCGACTTACACAACGACATAAAAAAAACCGCGGCCTGTTAAGGACCGAGGTATTGGAATAGTAAACATTAAGAGTATTGGTGAAATTCCCTCTAAAACAGAACAATACAAGATTGTAAATATGCTAGATAATGCCATCATTCTTCTGCCCTTATCCCACTCTCAAGTGGGGTCAGATATTTTACGACTGACCGCGTGCCTGACGCCACTTTACCTTAGTCAGCTTTAACGACATCTCGGTAAGAAATGAGGATGGTCTATTCTACTCAGCCAGATACGTGCGGTACATGCTGGATAATGTCGCATACTATAAAAATGCTTTTAGTATAAATATAACACAACTTCAATCGCACGCGACCGCAAAAAAGAGGCATTTTTGTTTTGTAGAAAACAATTTTGTTTGCTGATGCACTATTCACGAGAGCCAGTTTGTAAAATGGTAATATCAATTACCGATACAGAACGACGTACAAATCGGTACTGAATTGTCGGTACGGTTGTCGTTCAACGTAGCATGTTAGCTATAATTGACTATATCGAGATTAATAAAAAAGTAAAGTGGCGGCCTATTACTCTCCCACTGCTGGGAATAGGCCTCTTCCCTTTTTTTGGAAAGAAAGATTGGAGCTAAGACCTACCATGCTGCTCCAATGCGGATTGGTAAGATACGTATATCTCCAGAATTCTGTAGAGATATGCAGGTTTCCTCATGATGTTTTCCTTCACCGAAAAGCGTGTGACAAATTGCAATTATCAATTAGACACATAAGTTTTAATAGAAAAACTCAAATTTAAGAGATTAATATTCCTACCCAATTGTAAGAGAAGCTGGCTTTGACTTGATGGGGACCTTTGGGCGTTCCGAACGAGCTTCATTGGCCTGGATAGGTGCCCAAGGTGGTCGGTGCATCTGGTGCTCCCGATGCATCGGTTAGCGGAGAGAGTGGCCACTTCTAGAGAGTTCCCGACCCAGACATGGCGCACTCTGGGGGCTACACTCGCGTTTTTTTTTATCTAGTTTCAAGCCCAAACAAGACCAATATTCATGAGTTCTGCTCGCGATGATTTGGGCTTGAAACTAGTCGGACTCACATTATAGAATAAGTATAGCCGGTTGCTATACATTAATTATGAATACCACACACGATTGTCTAAATTCAAACTAACAGCGTTGACTATTGACAGCGTTGTCAATATTCTTGTCATAGCAACCATATATCGGAGATTTAAGAAGTTAACATACATTGCATTTTAAGGCACGTTATTTACTAGATGAAGTAACACGGAAATGCATTCGAAATTGATGTAGGCATTCGTTCTCTCGTATAAAGCTGCGCGCGGGTTCGCAGTTAAAACAATCGGCCACGCTGAGTCTGCAAACAATATAAGCTGAAATTACACGGAGCCGGCGGAATGAAACAGCTCGACAACGTATTTGATGACGTAGACTAGCTGAAACGCTAGCTTCGCGGATTGATAAACATGACTCGTAGCAGGAGATACGTAGTATTACGCTGTGTTAAATGTTTTCTTTTTTTGCTAAATTCATGCAAGTAATAGAAAAAAATCATGGATTAATCGTTACTTTCCAAGGGCCTATAATACACAAGTAATAAAATTATTTTACTATAATTCGTGATATAACAAAAAGAAATTATATGTACTATCATTTTTATATCTATCATCATCCTCTTGCCCTTATCCCACTCTAAGTGGGGTCGTTACAGCATGTTACAAACATGTCACATGATTTGGCTCCGTATTTTACGACCGGCCGCCTGCCTGACGTCAACTTATCTCAGTCGTATTTTACGACACCTCGGTAAGAAAGAGGGTGGTATATTCTACTTAACCGGATACCACACAGTGGGTCAACTTACCTTAGTCGCCTTTTACGACACCTCGGTAAGAAATGAGGGTGGTACTATTCTATTCAGACGGATACCACACGGCGTTATTTATTATTATTATACCAAGTAACATAGACTCAAAGTAATTGTTTGTAGCTTAAAATTATGTTTAAGTTAACTTAAGTTTTATATAAAAGTCTGCGACAGCATATGGCTAGCTTTTAAGGTTAACCCAATTTTACCATTTTACAAGTGGGTTACAATTTAACCATTTTTAAGGTTGTCAAAATACTATATTACGGTTTTAATCTTTCCACGCGGGCGGAGCCGGTTGCCGGTAGCGGTTGCTAGTTTATGATATAAATAAGGATAAGGAATATAATTAACAAAAACTATCCATAGTGTAATATAACTAAGCAAATCAATTTGAAAATTACGCTTTCATTAAATCGTTGCAACCGTTGAATTTGCATTCGCCACTGCTATTGAATTTCGTACCTCGTGAGAAGTCGCGAGATCTCAGCCAGAACAATTGAACGCTGAGTCTGCAAACAGCATAAGCTGAAATTAGACCGAGCCAGCGAAACGTAACACCGTGATAGCTTATTTGATGACGTAGACGAGCTTAATTGCAAACTGATTAATATACGATAGGTAGATTTTAAACTTTCGCGATTTATACTTATTATTATACAAACAAACGGGTCATATCGCGATAACCTTGAGCTACCTGTTATCGCTTCTTTCTTCTTTTTCTTCTTTCTTTCTTTTTTTATTTGTTTCTTACCGAGATATCGTAAAAGGCGACTAAGGTAAATCGACCCGCCGTGTGGTATCCGGCTGAGAATAATAGACCACCCTCATTTCTTACCGAGATGTCGTAAAAGGCAACTAAGATAATTCAATTTGACCCACCGCGAGGTATCCCGTTAAGTAGAATAGCCACCCTCTTTGTTACCGAGGTGACGGTATATACATATATATATATATATATATATACAGTCGTGGTCAACTAATTAGGGACATGCAAGATAGTGAAGAACAATAACCGGTTATGTACATACAAATATAAAATCCTATTGATTTCTCAGTAATTATTATTTGCATAATTTCGTCCGATTATTATGCTTTAAATGGCTGTAAATAAAAGAATAAATAAATAGAAAAAAGTATTTAATATCAAAGGTTGAACATGTATTCAATTTTAAGGTATAATTCTGTAGCTGGACATTTAATTAAGGACAGTAAACTATAATGAAAAATAGAGTTAAACAAAACTAATAATCTGCAGTATTATAATATCTTTAACAGCTCCATTTTATTACGTGTAAAATCAGTACCCAGTAGCAAAACCTTTGTAATTAATAAAGTAATTACCGCTTGACACCGATGTGGCATAGACATTATCAGTTTCTGGCATGTTTCGACAGGAATGTTTGCCCATGCCTCACAAAAAGCTTCATTAAGTTCATCTAAAGTTGTGGTACGATAAGTGGCTACTTTTTTCTTGATTTCGTGCCAAAGGTGCTCGATTGGGTTAAGGTCCGGGCTATTTGCTGGACAATCTAGCACCGATACCGACTGACTGGTAAGAAACGACTTGACTGAACGGGCGGTATGTTTCGGGACGTTATCATGCTGAAACGTCCATATAATAGGGAGATGCTCCTCAGCATAGGGAAGCATCGTTTCCTCCAATATTGCCTTGTATTGATGTTGGTCTAAGTTACCCTGAACTTTCCTCACAGGTCCCACTCCACGTCCAGAAAATGAACCCCCCATTTTAATGTTTCCACCGCTATGTTTCACCTGCTTTTTTGTGAATCTTGGATTTATTTCCGCTTTTACTGGACGCCGTACGTATTGCCTTCCATCTGAAGAAATCAAATTAACCTTGGTCTCGTCAGAGAATAATACATGTCGCCATTGGGCGTAGGTCCAATGTCCATATTTACGTGTAAACGCCAAACGAGCATTTCCATGTTCTTTCTTCAACAACGGTACTTTGCGAGCCACTCTTCTGAACAACCCTGCTTCTACCAGACATCGTCGAACGGTTCTCGCTGAGACACCAGCTCTTTGGCCTGTCCTAAACACTTCGTGTTTAATTAAAATAGAGCCTAGAAACGGTTCTTTTTTAGCTAACCTGGTTATCATTCTATCTTCTTGCGGAGTTGTTTTTATCGATTTTTTTGTTCTGGGCACATTTAAAGCTGTGTTATTGCGTCTGACATGTTGCAGTGCCATTGTATACCATAGTTTTTGAACAATTTAAATGTTCTGCTATCCTCCGGTATGACCAACCATGCTCGACAACAAACTTCATGATAATTTTTCGTAGTGTTGGATCGCAACTTTTATTTTTACCCATTTTTCTTCAAAATATTTTTCAAAACTTAAAATAAATATCGGGATTGCCGCCAAAACTACCACGAAACAATAAGAGAAGAAGTAAAAAAGTATTGAGATTCAAATTTTGAAAATAGAACGCAATATATCAGTGTCCCTAATTAAATGGCCAGCCAGCATTATTTGAACAAATAGCACTACGATAATCTATCAGCTATACTGTAAAAAGGTTTTATGTTTAGGAAGTTGTTATTGTTTGTATAATCGGGCACATAAATGACTAATTATACTTACATGTAAGAGATATGGAATATGGTTTAGACTCGTTGGAAAATAAAAAATAAATTCACAATTCGGTCTAACCAAAGAGTCTCCCTAATTAGTTGACCACGACTGTATATATATATATACGACTAAGGTAAGTTGATGTCAGGCAGGCGGCTTTAGTAAAATACGTAGCCAAATTCTGTGACAACATGTTTATAACATGTTGTGCTGACCCCACTTAGAGTGGGAAGATAATCTTTTATTATTAATTATGTAGAACCTATTGTTAATTTTAAGGGGTGTTTCTCAATAATATTAAGCTTATGAAGATATTAAGACTGGTTCACAAAGTTTGCTTCCGAGATTGGTTGCTTACTGTTCATAGTCACAGTTTCATTGCTTATTAAATTCCGCTTCGATAAATTGGATATTGTGTCAGAATTAGTTAGTAGATAAACTTAAGCTTGTAGATAAGATAGAGTGAATATAATATGCGATTTACGTAAAATAATGCTGCTTGCACGCTAACGATACGTTATCATTTCGATACCATCGCAACAAATTTCACTCATCATTCTCTTACCCTTATCCCACTCTAAGTGGGGTCGGCACAATATGTCTTCTTCTTCCATTCTGCTGTATCATTCGTCAACTCTGGTACCACTCCTTTAACATGCATATCATTTTTCACAGAATCCTTCCATCCATTTTCGGCCTCCCCCTATGCCATACATCCATCCACTTTCATATTTAAAACTGTTTTGGTCACATGATTTTCATCCTCATTACATGACCTTAGATTAGTCTCGCACTTCTCATCTTTTCTGTAATGGGCGCAACTTTCAGACTTCCGCTAATATACTCAATGCGTGTTCAATCAAGTTTTGTCACACCACACATCCACCTTAACATTCGCATCTCATGCACATTTCACTATTCTTTGTATAAAAACTACCCGCCCCGCGAATTTCCTTCCGCCGTTATTTATCCATAGAATTTGTAATTTTCGTAGCCGGCTTGTAATTTTCACAATATATAATGAGACGGAAGATGAAACTCGTTATCTTTGTCTTATCACACATAAAAAAGAACAGAAAAACATATTATAAACATGTTGTCACATGATTTAGCTAGGTATTTTACGACCAGCCTTCGTGAAGTCAACTTACTTTAGTCGACACCTCGGTAAGAAAGAGGGTGGTCTATTCTACTCAATCGATGACCACACGGCGGGTTAACTTACCGTAGTCGCCTTTTACGACACCTCGGTAAGAAATTAGGGTGGTCTATTCTACTCAGCCGGATAAAACACTGCTTATAAATAAACATAGATTAATTACTTTAATTGTTACTTTTATTAGAATTTATCACTATTAGCACAATAATTTTATAATTACATATGGGACATCACTAAGCTAAGATATTTCGTACAAATGGACTGATAGCTAGGCCCTTAGTTTCATTAGGGACATTTGGAACAGAAAAGGGTCGTGTCTAAAGGTCCGAATTTCGTCGAATGTCCGTATTTGTCAACTTACCGGAATGCGGGTTAAGTACTATGTGCAAATATTTATTTGGGTTTAACAAGGAAACTTAAAACGGCATTTTATATGTGTTAGTTAAAGTAAGATTTCACAATTTTTTGGGTCGAAATAAGTCTTTTATCTCATGATGTACCTATTACTAAATTTTGATTGCCAGCAACCATTTATAACACCAAAAGACTTATTAACTACTTTATTCTATAATTAATTTACGCAAAATATAATAAACGCTATTGTAGAGGTGAATTCTGCCATAATAGGAATTATAGATTTTGACACATATTTAGATATTTTTTGGAATAAAAGGATAGAAGTAAAGCCTTTGATAAGCTAATTTTGTATATTGAAGAAATATAAATATTATCGGTATAATGAAAATAAACGAATCTAAATACGAAAGACTCACAATTATGATGCTCTATTTTAGACTTGCTTTTACCTGCGACTTCGTTCGCGTGTGATAGTTCGCTGATAGATGGACGCTTTTAATATCATCCTATTCCTGTGGAATTAAAAGGATTTCTAGAGCCTATATGGTATCCCAGTGTATTAGGAATAATTTTGCCAAATTTCATCGATAATGATTCAGCGGATTCGCCGTGAAAGACTAACAAACATATATACTCACAAACTTTTCCATTTATAATATAAGTAGGAAGTAGGATTTAAAACAATGCTCAATTTGGAGATTGTATTACAGAAACCCTATCTTATGCTATCGAAGGATATATTGAAGTCTTATTTCAAAGATTATTTTGATTTCATTCGATACTATATTTTGTTAGGTGGATAGATATAAACTGTATTCAACAAACATCGAAACTACAGGCAAACTTAGCCTGACATTCGCAGGAGCATGCCCTAATTCTGGCGAACGCATAAATGATGCGAAAAGGGGATGCCGACGCGACTGTACTATCCAGGAATAAACGTTTTCGCTCTATAAATTTTTATTCAGGCATTAGCTTGGAGCGAATTTGTGGCCTGAGACACGTACGATGGCAAACTGGTAAATAGCGTGCATTTACCTGACACTGGGTAAATGACTATTGCTTACCTGAAACAGGTAATGTTATTGCTGCATCCGCTTGGAGACATTACCTTAATCGAAACGTTTAGTCACTTTGACTAAATTTAACTCCAATTACACATTAAGCGGCACTATTAAAGTTAGTGCCGTTTAACTAGGTTCTATAGAATGATGTGAGTTTCATGTAATTGCTCTTTGTTTAGTTTCTTTTATATGGAAGTACTGACGTTTTAAAATGTTCCCACATCCCAGATGTTTTAATGTAATTATATTGAACATAAGGATAAATAGCCGTGTTGTATCCGGTTGAATAGAATAGACCACCCTTATTTCTTATCGAGGTGTCGTAAAAGGCAAAAGTAAGTTGGTCCGCTGTTTGGTATACGGCTGAGTACAATAGACCACCCTCTTTCTTACGCAGGTGTCGCAAAAGGCGACTAAGATAAGTTGACCCGCTGCGTGGTATTCACGTGAGTAGATAGAACACCCTCATTTCTTACCAGGTTCTCGAAAAAGGCTACTGAGGTTAGTTGACGTGAGGCAGGCGGCAGGCCCCTCGTAACATAAGTAGGTACATCATATTACATGTTTATAACATGTGGTGCCGACCCCATTTAGAGTGGAAAAAGGGCAGGAGAATGAAATGATTATGATGATGATTATATGAAATAATGGATAAAATTTATAAGCTAGAAGATTTTTAAAATAATTTCTACTTATAGATAAAGAAAACATAAAAAGAGAAAATTTCTATTAAAGAAATTTTATTTCTTTTATTGAAAGAGCTTTTAAGAATTTGGAAAAGTTTTAAGAAGAAAGTATTTTTATGCAAAATTGTTGTATAAATGTCTGTCTTTGTTGATCTTTAATTGAAAATACAAATCCTTTAAATTAATATAAAATATATTTTGCAAAATAATCTAATCTTGCGTTCATTTTTTATGTCTTATTTAAAGTAATGCTGAATTTTGAGATTGTATTACAGAAACCCTAAGTTTCACGCCCTCATATCTCATGCTATCTGAGGATATATCAAAGTCTAGCCTGATCGGTGACGGGCAATTTGTAACGAATGGTTACATTTACCCTTTATTTTATAGCGCGATAGTGTCAGCATTGGGTTTTATTGTCAGAATATCTGATTCATCTAGTGATCTAGTAAAATAACTTTTACACGATAGAATCCCACTAATATTATAAATACGAAAGTTTGTTAGTATGGATGTATGTTTGGTACTTTTTCACGGCGAATCCCGGTGAACCAATATCGATGAAATTTGGCAAAATTATCCTGTTCTGATTTTATTAGATTATTCTGAGAAATCCTGTTAATTCTACAGGAATAAGTAGAGGGGTTAGAGGGTACAGAAGCTACTCTTAATTTCAAGACTATTTCCACGCGAACCAAGTTGCGCGGGTAAAAGCTAGTATTATAAATGCGAAAGTTTGTGAGTATGGATTTATGTTTGTTACAGTTTCACGGCGAATACGCCGAACTAATATCGATGAAATTTGGCAAAATTATTCCTTATACATCGGAATAACATATAGGCTATAGAAGTCTTGTTAATTCTACAGGAATAGGGTGCCATTAAAAAGCGTCATATATTATCAACCTATCATGTGACAACAACCCGCGCGAACGAAATTGCGGGTATTTTAATATTTTTTAATTTTATTTTATTTTTGTTGCTATGTCTACTTCATTTATAACTACAAGGACTACATCCTATATACGACTACTTGTTAGATGTGGGATGTGGCCGGCTAAGATCTATAAATACCTTACATCTTGCTTTCCCTAAATGCTCCTCACTGACTTACTCGAGATCATTTAGCTTTCAAGGTGTTAAGCTGTGAAATGATTTACCAGTATCAATCCGCAAATATTTTTCCCTTTCGGTATTTAAATTACAGACTAGAAAACTTATCTTAAGTTATTATATATTAGTAGCGTCTTTTTATCTATTTATTTTACAAAAATTATTTAATAGATTAAATAGTTAAATTTATTTAAACTCTTTTTCTATATATTACCCGTATTCTCTTTCTTCTTCAATTCTTGTCCTTTTCGTTCTGTTACTTAAAAGTTGACAGGAAGAGATCCTTTTTAGGGATAGGTCCGCCTTTAAAGATGTGCTTTTTTACTTTTTCTTTCTCCTTTCTAACTATATGTATAAAAATAAATAAATAAATAAATGAGGACCTGATTAATGGACTAGTCTTTAAAATATTTCTATGCCATGATTCAACTCAGTACGACCTTTTCTAGGTTTTCTGTCCACCTATGAAGGACAAAGCGTAAAGTATAATTTGTATTATTAGTCGTTACTTTACGTAAAGAATACGAGAGTAATTTTTTTTTCTATACTTCACGATAAAGCAAATAGACAATTGGTAAATGACCACAATACTCAAGAACTACACACGTTCACTATCACAAACTCAACAATCGCGTCGCCCCGCAATCGCAGTTTCATCAGAAGATGAAGTCGACATAATTCATCGTGGGTAATAGGAAAAAGTTTTATACTACGTGACCAAAAACATTTAAACACCGTGCTAACTCTAGTTAACTAGGTAGGTAACTAGGTACCAACTGTCGGCTTGTTTAAATCTTTAAGTTATTGTGCATGGAATGAGTGATTTATATCAGTTTCTGGAGCATAACAAATACATACAAATGATAAAGCTTTAAGAGTGCGCGCGTAAAATCTATTCAACGTTGAAGAAAGATAAAGTTTCTAATCTTCGTTGCTACATGCAATAGTATGAAGCCAAATCAGTAACAGGATCACGTAGCCGTGTTCTAGATAAGCGAAGCTGTGTTCTCTTACACTGCATTATCTACACTAATGAAGAATTAATCTCGAATTCACGAGAGGAGTGAGTTAATTTACGTTCAGATTCTAGGGATTTTCTGTACACCTTTTAATGGTTTCATTTGTTTTTTGTTTCGTGAAATTTTATACCATTATTTTGTTTGGATTTCTGTCTTTTTTTTAAAGTTTTTATTTAACGTGCCTTACGTAAATTAGTAATAGTATTATACAAGATAGTAATGACTTAATGTAACTAGTTTAAAATATTCAAATTCAGTTCTGAATATTCTTTATTCAAATAAACTTGTAAACAAATGCTTTTGAATCGTCAACTCTACTGCTGGTTCGGAAAGCTGTTCCTACCGAGAAGAGCTAGCAAGAAACTCGGCGGTTGCTCTTTTTAAAAAATACGATTCTTAATGCTTGTTACATTTAATGTTTCTATCTTGTACAGGGTCGAACAATATTTATATCCACGCATTTTTATCGTCTAAATAATCCTTTCTGTTGAAAAGAGCAACTGCCGAGTTTCTTGCTGGCTCTTCTCGGTGGGAACAGCTTTCCAAACCAGCAGTAGAGTTGACGATCCAAAAGTACTTGTTTACAAGTATATTTGAATAAAGAAAATTTTGAATTTGAATTAATCTTGCAAGTTCAATTTGAACTACTTCCCGGTGTCCGATTAAGCTGTAATTTTACATACTGCTCCTGTTCCGATGACAATGGATGTTTATGATAAGCATTAGCTGATTTTGCTGAAAGGATTGGCTTCAGACAAGGAACCTCCTCATGGTTATGATGCCAGGATTCGCTCAAGATGTTCCTCCTCAACAATTGACAATAGGGACATAAAATTTTGTTAAAAGCCTTTTTAAACCTTACTTGTTTTTAATTTAGTTTAGGCTTTCATATTACTGTAATTACGTTTAAGAATTTGTATTTAATAAAGTTAAACGACTTTGCCTGCATAGATATAACACAAAAATCATATCCATCCGTTGCTGTATTTTGACGTGACAGAATGTCAAAATAGCACATACATAACATTGTGTAATAAACTCTAAATTGTTTAAATAACTCCAGCATTCGAATCTGACCCCATACTATAAAAAATGTAACTCACACTTTATATTATTGTATATGTTTTCTTATATTTTTAAATCTTCTCTTTTACATCTCCTCCTTATATAGTCCAAACTACTTCTACTCCTGCTCTATCCACACACACATCTCTCTCTCCCAAAAATCTAATTCCAAAATTGCTCTTATTTTTCTCACTCTTCTCACACACACATACTTTGACAGCTTGAAATATTTTATTTTTATAATAAACCTTCCATAAATATGAACTATATATGTTAAAATAAATAAAAAATAGATCTGTTAATACCTACGTAAAGTTTTATCCCTAGTTTTAAAATAACATGAAGTAAATTAGCAAAGAGATCACGTAGCTGGTTCTAGATCTTAAACAAACAAACTCTAATAGAACTTTATCAACGACGTTAATGAAGAATTAATTTGCACTTCGCGCAAGGTGATTTAATTTCTGAATTTACTTCTTGTTGGCAAATATACACTTTTGCAGTATTGTGTGGTTTATTTACGCAGGCGGTAGTGACTTTGCCTTTAGCTCCATGAGTTGTGGGTTCTATTCCCTCTGAGAAACAATATTTTATTTAAAGACCAATTCATTGATTTTCGAGTTTAGATGTGTATATATCCTCCTGTCCTTATATGGAGGACAAAGCGTTAAGAATAATTTATATAATTAGGCGTTACTTTGCGGAAAGAATACAAAAGTAGTTATTTTTTTTTCTATACTTCACGATAAAGCAAATAGAAAACACTTGCACAAACTTTCACGACCATCACAATACACAAGAACAACACATGTTCACTATCACAAACTCAACAATTGTTTCGCCCCGCAACCGGAGTTTCATCAGAAGATAGAGTCCACATAGTCATCCTCCTGCCCTTATCCCACTCTAAGTTTGGTCGGCACAACATGTTATAAACATGATGTAACATGATTTCGCTGCGTTTTAACGACCGGCCGCCTTCCTGTCGTTTTTTACGACACCTCGGTAAGAAGGAGGGTGGTCTATTCTACTAAATCGGATACCACGCGGTGGATCAACTTACCTTAGTCGCCTTTTACGACACATTCGGTAAGAAATGAGGGTGGTCTATTCTACTCAGCCGGATACCACACGGCGGATCGACTTACCTTAGTCGCCTCTTACGACACCTCGGTAAGAAATGAGGGTGGTACTATTCTACTTAGCCGGATACCACACGGATGAACTAGGATGTCTATTGTATATTTAAATGAGTAATCTGTCAGCGTAGCTTTTTCGGGGAACGGGTGGTCTCTAGAAATGAAAACACCTAGGATCGAGCCCCACCTACCTAATTATTTTTTTCGTTACTTTTGAAGTTTCTTTTTCGTAAAAAATTACCAGGTACTATGTATTTAAGTAAAAACCAGGTACTATGTATTTAAGTAAAAACCAGGTACTATGTATTTAAAATTATTTATGTATTCATTTACCAATTGTCTGTCAACCGTAACACAAGTCTTTAGTTACTTACGAAGCGACTTTGAAGCGGCGGTAGCAGAATGGTTAGGGACGGACTTGCGATCGAGAGGTCGTGGGTTCGAATCCCGGCCATCATACTCCCGACGTAAACCCCCTCCTAGCACAATCACTTAATTTAGCTGCAGGGGTTAAAAACTTTACTAGTAATTTGTAACCCAAAATTGCTAGTAACCTTAAAAAAAATTATTCCAATATTTTTTTTTTATTTAAGTCGTAAGAGCCACTCACTCAAATGTACATAGGTATCTTGAAATTCGGATCTTCAAACTAAATATCGGACCGAAATGCTTTCTCGCAAATCCTTAAAACAATGTAGAGAGACATTGAGTTAACGGTACGGTAACAAATCCGGATCTAGTCGGACAAGCCCTTTTAAGCATTATGGTATACGTGCTGCTCTTAGAAAGTCTAGCTTTGTTTGAAATAAAAGTAATATCCTATTAATGTGTATTGTATAAACAAGTTAAGTTAAAAAAGATTTTTACAAGATTACACGACCCTACTGTTAATCGTTGAAGAGATCCCTAGTCTGGAGCCAATCCTGGCAACAGCGTTAGGTCATGTTTATTATAAACATACATTGACACCCGGACTGGATCATATGTAAAATTTCAGCCCAATCGGACTCCGGAAAGTGGGTCAAATTTAACTTTCAAGATTCCACCTTCACATACATACATTGCAAGTTGAATAAACGCTTTCTTCTGTTAATTAACACACAGAAATTATATCCTAAAGTAACGGGCTGGTATTATCCATTTATGCTGGGCATAGGCCTCCTCTCGTCGTTTCTGGAGAGAAGGGTTGAAGCTACGACGTCCCACGCTGCTCCAATGCGGATTGGTAGGTTACACATATCCCTATAACTAGAGATATGCAGATTAACTCACGATGTTTTCCTTTACTGAAAACCATGTGATAAATTACAATTATGAATTAGACACATAAGTTTTAATAGAAAAATTCATTGGTGGCTACCCGGAGTTTGAACCCATGATCGTCTCTAGAGAGTCGCAAGGTCTTACCGCAAGTCTATCACAGCTTCTTTCTGTCTTATTCACTATATCCTAGTATATCTTCAATGCTATCCTAATTATCTATAATTAATTATCCTATACCTTATCAAGCACTCAACACAGACAGCCTAATTGATTGAGCATCGCAACTTAAATCCAAGCTTTCTTATCATCAACATAGTCTTCAACAGTATAAGCTTTATGAACAAGTGTCTTTTTAATTGCTTACGCTACAATATACTTTGCTTAGATCTATAGTTGGCAAGAACGAAGTTCCTGGTTTGTTATAATGAAACCAACATAATTATAAAATCTGCTAATGTTGTCGATTGTCGATATTTACATAGTGAATTCACAAGAATACACGCCCTTGTCTACACAATGGTATAATAAACTATTACTTCTAGAAAGCTACTCTCACTAAATACGGTGGAGCTATGAATTAAAGTGAAAGCAGTTTTAATGTTTATAGTTTACTTATGAAACTAGCGTCTATAGATTTGTTATATATATTTATAGGTTCATTTATTAACAACAGTCCTTTAGACCGAACAGCTATGGCGGTGTCGTTGGGCGCGACGAGTGAGCGTAAAAGAATTGTCCAAGTTCCGAAAGTCAGTGACAAAAAGGCAAAAGCTCTTATAGTATCAGTAGCTATATTAGAACCTCTGCATCATCAGAAAACGCTGGGTGGGCTGGATCAGTATTTGTGTGGCCATTCCTGCTTTTGGAGTGTTTATAAATGGGTTGATCAAATATATTTGGACTTTTGAAAGGACAAATACTATAAGACCATGAATAACTGAGCTATGGGTAGAAAGAGATCTCTATGGAGGTCGATGTTTTACATGCATATATAACCACCAGCTGAAGATGTAATTCAGTTCTGGAAATATTTCAGCGAAATACAAAATAAATAGATTTACTGGTTCTCCATTTATTTGTGAACTGGGATAGGTGATATATTGAGACGTACGAAGTCTTCTTTGACTGGGTTTTCCTAAGGTCGTCCATGCATCCAGTTTTTCAAATCCCTCGTTTAAGTAAATTGTCCCCAGATGCTGCTGCTTTTAAATGATGTGATGCGATGGTTTTTACTTTTGATATAAGAAATATAAATATAATTTTTGATATAAGAAAGTTTTTGATGAGATAAAAGTTGAGAATTAATAATTTTTTTATTTATTTTTATTGACAACAAAAATGTACAAGTTTCTACTATAAGTAATATATTAAATTACTTACACGCTAAGACTATACAAATCATGTCCACGTGGGATGGTCCAAAGAATGCTGGCAGCGATTCCGCGCTGAATCGCTAAGCTGATTCTTTGTGTGAAAAAGGAGCAAGCCCTCTTGTCACTTGAAGAGGCAATAAACAGAGGCGTTAAATTAAATTGCATATTTATTTTTAAAATTATTTTATTTAAATTAATCAAAAGAATGAACTTTTGATAAATTTTACTCGTTATCTTTTCATCATAGTTTATAATATCTATTCCTATAGAACAGAAATGAGGACATTCGCCTTATCTACTGTTATTGACTAAAATCTTTATATCATGATTTAGAGGCTGCTTAGTGGCTTTCATCTCGTCTATTGAAATCAATTAAAGTTTTATTCGTATACAGCGTTATTAAGTTTATAGGTCAGAGAATGAAATTATCTTGAATTGATCAATTGCAATTAAATATCTTTATTAAATAAGTACGAGAATAGTTAAACAATCCAATTGAAGTTAAAATAAATAAATTCATGGTAGTTCGAAACACGGCATTAAGACAAAGAAAATAGCAAAAAATTATGATCATGCAAATGGGGTGATGGTTTTCCCCGATATCTATATATCCGCTCATTGGCCGCAAAAGTTTGCAAAAGTCAGGAAAACCATTTTGGGTCGTTACCTCCCGACGGGTACGAGCGGCGGGTATGTCGGACTCGCACCGACTGAAAACTTGACAGTGCTACACCACGTTGCTGGTGGTGGGGACAGGGTACCGATGTACACATTGCTCCCATCCCCGCCAGCAGCAACTCTGTACCCCAGAGTGTGCCACCTCTGAGTCGGGGCCTCTCTCAAAGTGGCCCCTCCCTCCGCTAATCGATGAATCGGGAGCACCAGATGCATCGACCGCCTCGGGGACCTTTTCCGATGGGCGTCCGATAAACATGTGCTGCAAAAGTGACCCAACTCAAAAAGAAATTATGTATTATGATAAATGGGCTTAAAGTTTTCATTGATAAGAAAATTGCTAAAAAAAGGCTTTTTATTTTTGCTTAAACGAACGGCTTAACTGGAACTTATAATGCACATTATCAAACAATATAAATATCTGTACCCCCTGATAAGCCTGGATTTAAAAATTTATGATAACATCATTCTCCTGGCCCTTATCCCGCTGTAATTGAGGTCGGCACAACATGTTATAACATGTTGTCACATAATTTGGCTACGTATTTTACGACCGGCCGCCTGCCTGACGTCAACTTAATCGTCATTGACGTTAAAACTGACGTCAAATATATATATAGGTATATATATACCATAATTAAGGTATTCGTAATATCCATTCTACTTAAATTTTGTCGTATTGAAGGATTATAATAGATGAATTATATAGAATTTGTTCACGCTTATTGCAGTTTTATTTCCAAATTTATTCCACAAATTCGCATTTAAAAGCTGTTTTTCCGAATATATTAGCCGATACGCTTATCGTCTCTTATCCCCTTTGAACCGTTTCCATGCAGAAAGTTTCGGATATCTTTTATTGGAATCGAAAAATAGTAAACAAAAAATTCATGCATTCCGCTCAGCTTTTGTTTCCCATTTTGAATTCATAATAAATGGGAAGATATTGTGGGATATTTAAAATAAAGTATTATATGGACACAATGGATTGTGGAATATTGTTTAAAACAGCGTAGATTTTAAAGTCTATTCCGTTGTGGCAATTGTAGTATGAACGGGAGTGTGGTATATTGTATGTATTGATTCACCTGTATTGTATTAATATTGACTAATGTTGTTGAATATAGCACAGGCTCAAACATACACTAAAAAGTAATATAATATGACACTACACGTCCACTCTCACCAAGGACTCTCGTATTACTGACGTGGTGCATTCTGAGACAGTGTTATGTTTCCTTCGTACATTAATGTAAGTTCATGTGAGTATATTCCTATATAAATATACAAAGTAAGATACAAACATCTCAACTCGTATACACTACAAGGAATAATATAAGTGAAATAAGTTTTTTTGGGAGAAGTTTTAGGAAATAGGTATGTTTACTTCACAGTATATTCATACTATTTTCACTATACACAGTATAATTCTTCACAGTGTATTTTAATTATTGTGCATAAAAATTGAACTGAATTATAAAAAAAATCTATGTAAATAATATACAAAGTTGAAACGGACTTAAAGAAATAACCCACATTTAGCCCTTATAAAAATTACTTTAAGTCGGGTCGGCACAATATGTTATAAGCGTGTTGTAATACGCCGTTGCCTGCCTTACGTCAACCACCACCACCACCGCCACCTTAGTCGCCTTCTGCGACACCTCGGTAATAAAGACTGTGGTCTATTCCACTAAGCCGTATACCACATGGTAGGTCAACTTACCTGAAAAAGAAAACGGAGCTTGTTACGGACACAAGTTCCGTACTATATTTTGAAGAGCACGATGTGCACGGCACTAGAGAGACTTCGGTGCAGTTCGTCAAAAATCCCGGGGCGTCTCTACTAGTGCGGAGGCTGTTCATCGAGGGGTTTTAGTGGATAGAAATTCCATATAATTGGATTTCACCCCTAAGAGTTTCGGTATCTTTTTGCAGATTTTCCCCCTTGTAAAAAAAAGGTCAACTTACCAAGTCACCTTATACGACAAATTTATGAATATCAAAATAATATGTTTATAAGGAATTGTTCAATTATTGAAATAAAAAGGTAAAACAATTACTTTGTAAGTTATCCCGTAAGTGATAATAATCGTTCCCCTAAGCGTTCGGAGGGGAAAATATAAAAATTTGATAAATCTCGGATTGGGGAAATTAATCGTCCGTGACCGATGGGCCTCCATGAAATCATTACTCCTAAATGATTGTTTGGATAAATTCTGGCCATTTTTTATTAATACGTAGATTCTACTGAATCTACTATTAATGTTCTCCATCTGTAGAAAAATGGTGATACTAATGTACAATAATATACAAAAAAAGTAAAGTAACGGCCTGTTACTGTCCCACTGCTGGGCATAGCCCTCTTCTCTCCGTTTTTGAAGCTAAAACCCACCACGCTGTTCCGATACGGATACGGTCAGTCACACATATCCCCAGAATTCTCTATAGTGTGCGATAAATTTTAATTATCAATTAGACACATAAGTTTTAATAGAAAAAGTCATTGGTGCCTACCCGAGATTTGAACTCGTGACCACGTCGAAAAAATCACATTAATTTGCTCGTAACCTTTAAAAAAGTTTCAATCAATATGGCTCTGAATCTGACTGACAGACGGACAACTTTTACCCTTTATAATAATATTAGCTGTGTCAGCAACTTCGCCCTCGTGGCAATCAATTTGCAATATTTTTCAATGCTGCTTATCGCCTGTGCATCTTAACGTGATGTTATATAGTCTATAGCCTTCCTCGATAAATGGACTATCTTACTCTGAAGGAATTTTTCGAATCGGTCCAGTAGTTCCTGAGATTAGCCTGTTCAAACAATGAAACACACAAACTCTTCAGCTTTATATTATATTAGTATAAATTGTAGAGTTCTGAATATTAAATAAACGTTCTGAATCAATAAAAACATGAACGAATAATATCAATACCATAACTCACGTATACACAAAAGTAATATTTTATTAAACTTTTAAAAGCCTTTAAAATATCCAGACCTCGTTTTATTTATTCACGTTTTCATATCGAAAGAGACTTGGGACGACGGAATATATTCATGCACATCCCCGGCCTTTATAACTTCGCTTCATAGACCATAAATATCTAAATAGTGAATTTGAGTTGATATAAAAAAGAATTACAAATAAGCATTCGATTTTATATTCGAGTTAAAGGAAAAAACTCGACTGAATGTCGCGGAATTACAGTTTTCAAAAGTGTCATACGTATAAAAAAATCCACTCAAAAGTTACGACTTTCGCGGACGTAAAAATAGACCGATTTCACACGTCGAATGAGCCTATACGTTTTTATATGGAAACATAAAACTTTGTTCAATAAAATTTTAACAGTTCGTAACGGAATCGTAGTCTTTCTATGTAAGTTTAAATCCATGACTAGGGATGTGATGGTATTAACTTTAATGTTTAACATTAGGTTAAAGGGAATCAACCTCCACAATGGGTCAGATAAGCCTAATGTTTCATTTTACCCCTAATAGTCCACAACCCATTGTATATCTAACGCGATAATTAAATTTACTATAACTATGTGGGATGCTAGGAACAGTCAAATGTAATGTTTTTGAGTGTTTACAATTTGAAAGTTAATGAATTGTTTCTTGTTTGCTCAATTTTATTTTGTGGCAAACATATCCTTAACTGTATCAAAATCATTCTCTTGCGCTTTTCCCACTCTTAAGTGACGGTCGTCGCAGGTGATCGGTACAACATGTTTTAAACATTTTGTATCATGATTTGGCTATTTATTTTACGACTGGCCACCTACCTGACGTCAACCTACCTTAGTCGCCTTTTAGAATACCTCGGTAAGAAATGTAGTCTATTCTACTGAACCCCATACCACATGGTGATTCAACTCATCTTAGTCGCCTTTTACGACACTTCGTTGGGAAATAAGTCTGTTCGGTGGGAAATAAGTGGTCTATTCTAGTCAGCCGGTTACCACACGGCAGGTTAACACACCTTAAGTCGCTTTTTACGACACCTCGGTGAGAAATGAGGGTAGTACATTCTACTACGCCGCATACCACACGGCGGGTCAATACACCTTAGTCGCCTTTTAAGATACCTTCATGAGAAATGAGAGTTGTCTTTTCTACTCGGCCAGATACCACACGACCTTCCTTAATTGTATCAAAAATAACATAAATATTAACTTACTGCCTTCTTTTGTCTTCTGGACTAGCATTATGATGATTACTAAATGCAGGGATTCAAGACGCAGTAGCCCTTGACCATCTCTGATTTGTTGTAATCGCCACTGGTTACCGTTCGTTATTCGGTGCATGGCTAGGGGAAGGCCGAAAAAAAGATGGATGGATTATGTGAAAAATGAAATGTATGTTAAAGGAGAGTTGACGAATGATAGAGGAGAATGGAAGAAGAGGACATATTGTACCAACACCACTTAGAGTAGGATAACGGTAAGAGAATGATGACCGGTTACAGTTCGCTGCCAATGTAGGTATCCTTTAGGAGTTCCATTACTTCCAGATCTTTCACCTTCTCTAAGATTGAGTACTGCGACACTAGGAGGGAATGTCACTTCTGAATTAGCTCGGACAAGTCATATATATGTATATTAGAAATAGGATGTGCATAGGTGTTTCCTCGTTCAGACATGCATGAAGTAATGTTAAAAGCGGTACAATGCTAGCCTAAGTGTTCTAGCTTAGGCCAGCTTTGTGGGAGCAATTGGAGCATTGGGGGGGAGCAAAGGGGAGGTTAATTAGTCCGTGCAAGTCGGACAGTCCTTACCACATCGGGCTGGTGAGCGTCCGTAAGGGATTTTCATCCCCAACGAAAAAAAAGGTGTTTCCTCCACCTCTAGGTAGATTTGGCAATCACGAGTTTGATAGTTTCAGGTTTAACATATTTAACACGAATGCAGTAGGGGATCGTCGTCGTCTATAATACAAACGAAATTTTTACGTAATTTATTTGTGTATAAATAAACATTAACAAAATTTCCGTTCCCGAACATAACAATTTCAATATCACTTTTGAGGCATTAATGTTTCGAATATGCGACATAAAGGGATTTCGCAAAAAGGCTGACGTTTGCGTAACACCCCTTATCTGGCAAGCGGGATAAACGCAGATAATCGACAAAAAGTTGTGTACGGTCAGCAAAATAATATTATTCGTTGTGTTAATTTTCAAGCAGTATAAGACATTTTAGTAACCCACTGGTAGGTAAAGGATTGTTTACTTTAAGATCTAAGATTTTCTTTTCCATTCACTCGTGTCATCCGTCAATTCTGGCTACCCCTTTATATGCATATCATACTTCACACAATCCAATCTTCTCTTTTTAGGCCTCCCTCTAGTTATATCTCTATCCCCATTCATATTTATCACTCGTTTAGTTTCATGATTTTCGAACCTCTTTATTACATGTCCATACTATCCTAATCTTGTACGTCTCGTCTTTTCTATAACGGGCGAAACTTTCGGGCTTACGCTTTTAGACTGATTTCATATTTTATTCGGGTTTGTCATAACACACATCCACCTTATTTATTTATTTAATCAATTAATAAATAACACTTACAATATTCATATTATTACATTAACCATTACATATACACAAAAACTTATCATTCTTACTTATTTGCGGGCACTCTTCTTAATAAAATTAATTTTAAAAAAAATTCTCCTGCCCATATCCCACTTTAAGTGGAATCGGCACAACACGTTATAAAAATGTCACACGTGATTTGGTCACGTATTTTACGACGTTAAGAGGGTGGTCTATTCTACTCATCCAAATAGCACACTGTGGGTCGAATGTACCTTAGTCGCCTTTTATGATACTTTAGTGCTAAATGAGGATGCTCTATTCTACTCTGCCGGATACCACACGGAGTAATTAAAGTAAAAAAAATATGAAAAAAAGTAATTAACATTTTTGCCATCCGTACAGAATGTCATATTGCTATGGCGTTTTCTGAGGTAAAACTGATTTTATCAGACACATTAATAGCATTAGCTCGTTTGCTGTCTTTATTGCGCTCGGTAAATGCGATTCTCTCGATTGGAAGATGTAATTTTCCTTCCCGTTTTCCCGTTTATTTTATTTATATCGAAGGTATATTGCTATCATTGTGTTTTGGTTCATAAATGACTAGAATCTTATAGCAATATTTTGACAACACTAATTGAACATAAAATGAAACCGTATATATGTGCTTATCTTAGAGTTTAATTAAAATATTTTATTTCCAAGTGTTATTCCAATATCATTTTAATTCTTTAGCAAACTTGTAAACTAGTCAGTATTAATACGAATTGTGTATTATGTTATTATCATTTTCATACCCTTATCTTGCTCTAAGTGGGGTCGGTACAATAAGTCTTCATCGTCCATTGTCTTCTATCATTCGCAAACTCTAGCACGACTTCTTTAATATGTTTATCTTCAAACAATTCGTCATTCTCTTTTTCAGCCTACTTCTATTCACAGTCATAATTTTGATCACAAGATTTACATCCCTCTCTATTAAATGGCCATTCCAAGTTAATCCCGTTCTTCTCATCTTTTCTATAATAGGTGCTTCTAAACTTCCAGACATATATGTCCCCTTTATATTAAGTTTTTACATTATTCAGTATAAATGTAAATATACGATAAACCTAAAAGCAAACAAAAAACATTCCATCAATCATTCTCAATGAATTTATTTATGCCATTGGTGACATTTCAAATTGATGTATCGATAAAATCTCAAAAACTAAAATTGATGTTTTTAGGGATGTTATCATGATAGTATATTTCAGTGATGATTCCACTTACTCAACCGGAAATAGAATTCAGATTGATTACGCATTGTCTGTGATCCCTAAAGATATATTTCATATTTGTCGCAGCGGCAACAACTATTTTATCATCCACATTGGTTGTATATTTAGCATTTCCGTTTTTAGCAAACTTTCAGTTATTCATTAATTATTATTTGCATTCTCAAACTTGATCTTAGCGGCTAGGAAAACTCGTTATTGTATTGTTCTATTTTTTTTCATATAATGTATTTAAACATATAAATAGTAAATCCTTATAAAATTATTTTTTTTGGTAATTTTAATATAGACAAATTGTCGTAGGAGTAGCATCAAACACGCAATTTTTTTTGTACTAGGGTACAAAAAATTTTGCGTGTTTGAAAGTTAGGATAATTTGATTTTTAATTAAACCTTTATAGTAAAGTTTGTTATATGGGAAATTTCGTCGTGTCTCGGCGTTTAAACTGGAGTAGAACTATTACTTAGTAAGTAGTTATAACTATATGACATCTAATTTAATATTTCAGCTTTGACGAATGTATCCATTATGGTTTTAATATGTAATCAACTGTTTACCTCAAGCGTGATAGCGACAAAGCAATAATGGCATGAGGTACGCCTATTAATTAATATTTAATCATTTGATATTACTGACGATGTTGTTTTCATCAATAATAACAAGTGATTGTAAATTAAATAATCATTAATCATAAAGGATTATTAACCGCCTTGTGGTATCCGGCTCAGGAGAATAGACCACCCTCATTTCTTGCCGAGGTGTCGTAAATGGTGACTAAGGTAAATTGACATCAAGTAGGCAGCCGGTCGTAAAACAACTAGCCAAAACATGCAACAACATGTATTAAACATGTTGTCCCGACCCTTCTCAGTGGGATAAGGGCAGGAGAATACTGATAAAGGGGTTGGGATGTTTTTAACTAAGCATAGTAGCATACCATTTGATGATTTATCATTTCAAATGTTTTCAACTTTAACAGTCAAATTATTCAAATATTAGGCCTTATCTACCTTGAACTACGATATTGCGCTACAGAATCCTTACTAAAATATTTATATAAATAAGCATCTGCTTTTGCCCTTGATTTTGTTTCTCCCACTCACTTGTTCCGCTCCGCTGGGTCATCGTTGAGAACTCTGCACTCGCAATTGTATATGAGATATACCTGGGACATACGGTTTGATATATCCTATTTTGAGAAAAAAGGTCAGTCTTTGAATCCAACCTAGATGTTTACGAAGAGTGGTTACGCAAAATCTTGTCGTAAAGTAAGTGCCTAAAGACCACAATCTTCGAATGTGCCTTTTGCTAATGATAAATGAATTTAAAAAACGGTAACTGACAATGGAAAATGCATGGACTGAGTTATGAAATGAAAATGAATTAAAATGAAAATGAACGGACTGACAATGGAAAATTGAAATGGACGGTCTCATAAGGAAAAAATTCATTCAATCAGCAGACGATGGAGCGAGCTATGCTTAGTGTTTTTATGGATTCAGGAATGAAGAGACCCGTAGAAAAACCAAAGTTGCCGATAAAGCTCAGCGGTGGTAGAGGAAAATACTACGAGAAACGGTTAGAGTTTGGGACCTTAAAGTGCTAAAATGTCAAAAACAATGCAGGAAAATGCAGTTTCGGTAGACCTGTTCAGTAGTAGATTAACGAACTCATAAGGGTCGTGGGGAGCCGCTAAATGCAAGCGGCACAAGATCTTGTGCTGTGGAGATCCTTTGAAAATATCCGCAAATATCCACAACTTGAGATCTTTCATAGATCGGTTAAAGAAGAAGAAGAAGATTAGATCTAAACTAGCAAGGTACAATTACAAAATAAGTAAATACTATCTTCGAAATAAAGTGTTATATTCTCATAGAACGGCGGAAATCTATCGTGGTATGTTAAAGTAGAAATATTCAAAGGCATCTTATGTTACCGGCTCAGTTACTCTGGTAAAGTTACGGTAACGCGATGCGAGGAAATCACTTGAAAGTGGGAACGGGACTGGAAACAGTTGTTTTGTTCCGCTCACTTGTTAGGATACCCATTGTATGCTAGGTCCGTCTTTGTATACGTAATTCATTTAAATGTGATCCTTTTTTGTTTTAGTTCACATCACTTGCATGTTTTCCCACTCTAAGGGTTGACACATATATTTCTCTTGCATTCTCGCCTATCATTCGTCAATATTGGCAACAACACGATCCAACACATTCAATTCTTCACACAATCCACCATCAATTTTCAGCCTCCCTCTAGGTCTGCATCCATGCACTCATTTGGTCAAGGATTTTCTATGTCCATACAAACTTAATCTTGTACTTCTTTGCACTTCATAGTCTTATATAAAAATAAAATCTGTGATGATCGAGTGGTTAGAATGATTATTCTTTATCTAAGGGTTATAATTTAAATACACTAGTATACATGATTTTTCAAGTCATAATCCTCCTGCCCTTATCCTGCTCTAAGTGGGGTCGGCACAAATGTTATAAACATGATTTGGCTGCGTTTTTACGACCGGCCGCCTGCCTGACGTCAACTTATCTAAGTCGTGTTTTACGACAGCTCAGTAAGAAAGAGGGTGGTCTATTCTACTCACCCGGATACCACACGGCGGGTCGACTTATCTTAGTTGGAGTATTATATGATTAAGTGATATTCACAATTACGAAAATATCATGCAGTATATGACTAAAATAATTCTGAAATGTTTCTTATTTTCTAATAGGAATCCAAATAAAGTGTAAGTTCTTTCCTGTTCTTAAAAAAATAAGAGCATATCATATACAAAAAGTACTTTACTATTAGATACTCATCCTCCTGCCCTTATCCCACTCTAAGTAGGGTCGGCACAACATGTTATAAACACGCTGTTACATGATTTGGCTGCGTTTTTACGACCGGCCGCCTGCCTGACGTCAACTTACCTCTGTCGTATTTTACGACACCTCGGTAAGAATGAGGGTGGTCTATTATACTAAACCGGATACCACACGGTGGGTCAATTTACCTTAGTCGCCTTTTACGACACCTCGGTAAGAAATGAGGTTGGTCTATTCTACTCAGCCGGATACCAAACGGCGGGTCGACTTACCTTAGTCGCCTTTTACGACTCCTCGGTAAGAAAAGAGGGTGGTACTATTCTATTCAGCCGGATACCACACGGCGTTTTACTATTAGATACTATTAGATACTATTAGATTCAAATTAACTAATTATATGTACCATCATACCAAAAATTGTTGACTTTTGAATTCTCTTAATTTGACGATTTTCAGAATACCTATAAATAATTCGTAATAAATAATAAAAAATAAAATCGCAGGCATACACTTCAAAAATATAGGTAGTAGAGAATTTAAGGCACAATTAAAAATTTCTGCATGAAAAAACATACAAAAACGTGTTCCAATAAAAATGTACGTCTATTGGATTTTACAACTTTTGCACATCGACGTTTTATTTTTAAAATATCAATTTGTTCATGCTTTTGAAATTTTTTAGACAAATTTATCTGGAATTCGAGTAAAATAAGATATAAGCTATAATGTTTATAGGCTACAATAGTGGCATAATTTAAAAAATACGTATTTTTGGACTAAGAATAGATATAAATGTTAAAATATACATACTTTTCTACAACAAATCCAGCAGAACTCATAATTCATTTATAGGCTTCGTTTAGGCAAACTGAAGCATTTGATATGCATTTTTCTTAGTCTTTCTATGAGTGATATAGACAGTTTATAATATTACTATCTTAATTATATACTTGGTTGAGATCGATTTAGTCATATTAAGCATAACCACATTGTTCTCCTTCTATTCACCCCTTCTCTTGTGATATTTCGCTGGCGATACGTAATGCCATTCAGGCATGTTTGAATTGGTGTTGAAATGGATTTAATCTTCCCAAGGGGGCAAAGATCGGTATTTGTTTGTGCATTGGTTCTCCAACGTGTGAACCAATTCGTATATAGTTAACGTAACGTAGAATACTATATATGCTACTTAATATTCCAAGAAAATCCGGGGTCCACGAGATAGTTGATTAAAATTGATTGATACTCAAAAATGTGAATGATTTATTTTTTTCCTTTTTTTACTTGTATGACCACGAGCTTATATAAGTAATCGAATAATTAATTAATCATTTTCTGGCTTTTAACTCACTCTTTGTAAAGTGAGCACAATATGCTTTTCGCTTCCTATATGCCAACTCTGGGGCTACTCCTTTTGTATGCATCTCATACAAACAATGATTAGTTATACAACATTTACTAAACCATGTAAAAATGAAAGATTATTGGACAAAAGTTAGGAAAAATAACATACGGGAATCGCTGAATTAACGCATTCACATAGACAGTTATATGATCCAAACCGAAGTATTCGATAACCTTTCAAGAAAGTTCTGAAACTACCCTGTTATCAAGTTCGCGAAGAAAAATACGATATATACGAAAGGAGCGCGAAGTTTTCCATGGAATTCGCGAACACGGGATTGGTTTTGTATCGCCTGTTTGATAGTTTGTTGGATTGGTTGAGAATACTTTGAAATTCCCCAGCTTTATTCGTATTTCGGTTACAGTACGAAAATGTCGTATGAACGCGGCTACGGGAAAGTTTGGAGTTTGTGGCATTCCAACTTAGAAGCTAACGCTTACAACGAAATGCATTCAAAATTTTGTGACAGCTTAGTACGTACTATAAACATCTGTTCCGCATTCTAAATGTATATCAGTAAGATACTTATTTAATAACAATAACATTTAGACCTCGATCTTTGGTTAATCATAAAGGTACAATTGTTTGGAAACGCTGATTCGCCGTGTGGTATCGGGCTGAGTAGATTAGCCCTCCCTATTACCAAGGTATCGTAATAGGTGACTTGGTGGGCCAAAACATGTAACAACATGTTATCAACATGTTGACATATGATTTGGCTACACATTTTACTGCCTGACTTCAACTTACCGTATTCGTATTTTACAACACCTCGGACACTCAGCCATATACAACACGGCTAAAAGAGTGTAATATTATAATTTCGCGAATATTATGTTAAAGCAAACAGCTTTATATAATTGAGCGATAAATAAAAAACAAAAAAAGGTAGAACTAATCGACAATCCTTAAATAATCACATCTCATTTGGCACGGAATCAAATTATTGTGAAAGCGCAAGGGTGAGAGGAATCCAACTTTCAGGGCAATTAATTTTATTGCGTTCTAAACAAATGTTTCGTTCAAATAACTTATTCATTAGCAGATTCAATTTCGCGTAATCTGTTCTGTATCTCAAATTGTTTGCTGAACTTTGAAAAGGGTTCCCCTTTAGGATGGAGTTGGAATTTGTTTTAGAATAGCCCATTTGGACTAAGTAGAGGAGGCTAATTATTTTGTTCGTTGTCTTTTTCGGATTTGTATACATTTTATGTTTCGACGCTGTGAAATAAGATATTTCAGTTAAAACATAGTTGTTTTTCAAATCTCCTGTTTAATTATTCCTTGATTCGCTATTTAATCCTATCCTACTAATATTATAAATGCGAAAGTTTGTGAGTGTGGATGTTTGTTTGTTACTGTTTCACGGTGAATACGCTGGACTAATATCGATGAAATTTGGCACATTTATTCCTTATACATTGTTAAAACATATGGGCTATATAAATTCTGTTAATTCTACAGGAATAGGATGACATTGATGAGTGCCATGTATAAAATCTAGTATTTCGTAAGTTTACAATGCGACCTCTTTATATGAGAAAATTAAATTTTATGTAAATACTAGCTGTCCTTAACTGGAAATGGAAATCCCTATCACAATGTTTTTGCCGCGAAAAACCACCCTGCGTTTGGGGTTTTTCGTGGTAAAACCTATATAACATCCTGATATTCATATAATTTAAACCTTCCTCAAGAATTGCAATCTTTTAGTAAAAACTGTACTGTAAAAAATCCGTTTGGTATATTTTGAAAAAATATATCGCATACAGACACACAGCTTTTGAGGACTTTGTTTTATTATATGTAAAGATATACACATAGATCTTAATCGATGGAATAAATTTAAAAGAGGTCGCTAGCACTTCATTATAGTACAAAGGTGCCATATCCATAGGTTTACTAAAGTTATTATGAATTCGGTTTTTCTTGGGTATATCCGATTTCATTAATTAGACAGATTTCTAGAAATTTCCATTACTGGCTTTGAAGTTTCTGTTTTGTCTATGTCTTAAAAAAGCTAGCTACCAGATGTCTAAGTAGCTTAGCAATAGAAATAATTAACGTTAATAACGTTGCAAGTAAAAAAAAAACTAAATAACATAACCTAGTTAATAAGTTATCATCCCATTGATGGACGAAGGTCTCCTTTAGGGCCTTAAATCCTCTTGGTTTATGGCGTTCTTCTCTCATGTCTTTAAATTTAGTAAATCCCTACAAAATGTTTCCAGCAATTCTAAATACAAATGATTAGGTTTGAAAATACCTGTAAAGTTTGCTTAACACAATATTAAACGGTGAATCAATTTTAGTACTTAATTGAAAACCGCATTATTCTCGATTATTGGTACGAATCGAGCCAATTTTGATCTTGTGATGGAAACCCAGTTTACTATACCTTAATCCGTATTTACCTTTGATTGTGTTTCGTTGAAAATGCATTTTCAGGCAAAATATTTATTAAGCTTTATTACATGATGTTAAATAACAATTAAAATACACAGTTTTATCTATGCTTGCAAGGATTCGGAATTTGACTTTGATGTTATTTAAATAAAACCGCATTTTAAATAATAAAATTAATAGTTTTTTTTTAAGTTCATTTCAATGTTTTTGTTCTTATAAAAGTGTTCGGTTTTGTTTTGTTAATGTCACGTAGAAGAGAAAAACAAGATTGATCAATAAAATTGTAAATTTTCAAAGATTAAGCGAAAAAAAGTGTACGGTAAAAGTACCTTATTTAACTTTATCCAACGCTCATCTTTTTCAAAAACATAGCGAAAGCAAGCGTATGAAAAAACCATATTTAAATTTTATCCAACCCATCATTATTTTTCTACTATGGGATTCCGCCAAGCCTACTTCTATTAATTATTTACCTATCTTTATTAAACAAAATGTTATATAACAAATATAAGTAAGTAAGTAAGTAACGGCCTGTTACTATCCCACTGCTGGGCATAGGCCTCCTCTCTCCATTTTTGGAGAGAAGGGTTGGAGCTAAGACCTACCACGCTGCTCCAATGCGGATTGGTAGGTTAAACATATCCCCAGAATTTTCTAGAGATATGCAGGTTTCCTCACGATGTTTTCCTTCACCGAAAAGCGTGTGATAAATTGCAATTATCAATTAGGCACATAAGTTATAGAAAAACTCATTGGTGTCTGCCCGGGTTTGAACCCATGATCGTCTCTAGAGATTCACACGGTCGCACCGCTAGGCCATCACATCTCTCAATATCAGCTTTAAATACATATAACAAATATATATGTATTTAAATTAAATATATTTGATAATAATGATTAAGAATTTACTATAATTATACTACTTCCTTAATGACTTACGGTAATTTAGGAGAATAGAATGAATTCTTCTTGAATATTATTGCCTAAACCTTTCCACTTTCACGTCCTTTCCGGAACAATCGCGGCTGAGACACTATATACTTCCCCCCTCCCCCAAACTGGCATAAGAAATATCAGCATGTAACGTCCTATCCCACTAATATAAATGCGAAAGTTTGTGATTGTGGATGTATGTTTGTAACTCTTTCACGACGAATCAGCTGAACTAATATCGATGAAATTTGGCACAATTATTCCTTATATACCGGAATAACATATAGGCTAGAGAAATCCTGTTAATGCTACAGGAATAGGATGACATTTAAAACCACCATCTACATATTATGGAACTACGCTGTGTGGTATCCGGCTGAATAGAATAGTACTACCCTCATTTCTTACCGAGGTGTCGTAAAAGGCGACTGAGGTAAGTTGACCCACCGTGTGGTTTCAGTTGAGTAAATTAGACCACCCTTTTTCTTACCGAGGTGTCGTATAATATGACTGAGGTAAGTTGATGTCAGGCAGGCGTCCGGTCGTAAAAACACAGTCAAATCATGTGACAGCATGTTTATAACATGTTGTGCCGACCCCGCTTAGAGAGAGATAGGGGCAGGAAGATTATGTTCTACATATTATGGAACTATCACAACAGTCCACGCGAACGAAGTCGCGGGTAAAAGCTAGTAGTATTATTTCTTTTATATCTCCCCATTCGAGGAGTTAATAAAAGCCGGGTCAAAAATTAATTGTTATTGTAACAATATGACGGCGCACAGTTGTCTTCAAAGGAAATTATATTTTCCTCGAGTTTCTACAACTGCGATATTGGATTTTTCTACACGGATAAATATGTTTGCGATAACAATTGACTTCCGCGATTTTGCAGGGGCTGTGATTCTACCTTTAGTACCGGGGGTTGCATATGTAATAAATATATACATATATATTTAGTCGTCACCCATAACACAAGTATTAGGTTATTTACTTAAGGACGGACGAACGTGTGTGTTATTATTTATTATTATTTATTTATTTATATAAAGTAATAATCATTTTTGCTATTATGTGCGATATCGCGGAAGCATCACTACATATTATAAAACAAAGTCGCATTCTTTGTCCATATATCCCTATGTACGCATAAAACTTTAAAACTACGCAACAGATTTTGATGCGGTTTTTTTTAATAGATAGAGTGATTCCAGAGGAAGGTTTGTACGTATAATAACATTCAATACGGAGTAGAAAAATACTGTAATTTTTGAGGTTTCTGTAAATAATTACATTTTTTTCCGCTTACATTGCAAACGCAAGCTACACCCTACGAGATTTATCAAAATGATGTACTAAGTATTTGTACACCTTAAAAAGGTCTACAGAAAAGTCCGCGATGGTATAATGTCTATCTCTTATGGATAGCCCACAATAGCATTTTTGTCATTTACTTTTTACGAAAATGCCTTATGTTTAGAGCAATTTTTATACAATACAACATTAATCCTTATCCAATTAAGTACCTTAAATAAATTGTTGATTTAATATAGATCAATATGGCCGTTTACAGCATATAATTTAAGTGAACATTTTCGGAGATATTACAGATTTAAAATGCCGTGAGGATGCCGCGCTTCACCCTATAGCACTTCGAATCTTTTAAGAGTTTGTTTAGAGACATTCTGTAATTAATTGTAAAAATAAAATACATAGGTAAAATGTAAAAGTAAATAAGTAAAAATGTACCATATGAGTTTAGATATTCCAAAGATAGCAGGAAATCGTCTTGGTATAGGAGAGGAAATTGTTTTTCTCCAAATTTAGTGCTTGCGGGCCACGGGCAGTAATGAATAAATCAAAACTACTGGATCGATTTTAATAAAATAATTATTACTTTTGTATTATGGATCTCTGCAAAGTATCGCTTAACTGTATTAATTGTTCCATATATACCAAAAATGTTTATATATATTGTGGTAAAAGTATATATAAATCCTATTTATATTATAAACGCGAAAGTTTGTTAGTATGGATGTATGTTTGTTACTCCTTCATGGCGAATCCGCTGAACCAATATTGATGACATTTGGCGAAATTATTCCTTATACACCGGGGTAATATATATATAGGCTACAGAAATCTTCTTAATTCTACAGTAATAGGATGAAATTGAAAAGCGCATCTATAATCAACCTATCACAGTCCAGGCGAATGAAGTTGCGGATAAAAGCTAGTATTATACATTTTATAATATGGCAAATTCATATTTTATTCTATTTTGCTATTGTCTGTATCTATTTTATTTAATTTATATTAAATGCTAAGAAATTTCACATCCTTTTTACAACGTTCTTTATTAGATAAAGTTAGGAATAATGTATGTTCTGCTAAGATCCACAGTTAAAAATAAACGTTTCTCTTCAACAATCTCTAATTATTGGTGCGAATATTGCCAATTGTATCAATTTAACACAGTTTCTTTTGTTCAAAGAGAACAGAAGAGTTTTCGAAATTCAAACAGCATTGCTAATCAATTGTGGAACGAACAAAGAGAACTATTGGAAAATATAAAATCTTTTTTAACTCATTTGTTTAACAAATGAAATTATAAAGCACTCGAACTGAATGCTAAGAAATAATAGTTTAGAAGTTTGACTGTGTTTGAAAATCAAATACAATAAATAGAATTCGTATAACTATAATGTGCAACCTCCTACCACGTTATTCATAACTTATTATTTATTTAATAAGTATTTTTAGATATTTTATTTGAACAATTATTTTTATGCTTTTTGTATTATTTTCAGATATACGAAGCTCCTGAAAACACGCGCCCTAAGAAATGGTCGTCTAAATTGAAATTAAATACATCGGGGAGTTCAAAATCATCGGAGAAGTCTCCGGAGAGTCCTTATATGTATGGAACTATTAGCGGTCAAGGCGGATCAGCATTGTCCAAATCAATGAAGTACGCTGAAACCTGGCTTTACGGGTCTGTCAGGACCCCAAGTCCATCAGTTAGATCTAGTGTTTTTTCAGCATATCCGGAAGTTCCCGGACCGGTCTTAATAAGCACTCCACAAAAACCAACTCCACATAATTATGCTGTTATACTATGTTCCTGTCCTGAATACCTTAATGGTACGAAGAAAACCAGCGCAACCAAAGTCAGTATATGTAAGAAATGCAAAGGATCTCGTTTGCCGTTAACAATAACTGAAAGTCCCCGTTTATTAGTAGGTGGAACTGTACGCGGTCCTCAAGTTAATCGTGATGCTGGTTTGTTAAGAGCTGGTACGGTTAGAATTCAGAGTACTAAAGCTAGACCTAGCATTCTTAAGCCTGGTGGAGATAATGATCCGTACGATTTAATGCGTAGAAGCAGATTGGCTCCTCCACATGAAACTCGTATAGGAAGTCAATTTTCTACAACGAGATCACGAGCAAAAAGTATAAGCCCGTGCAGGATTAAAACTAAACAGCCAAGTCCAGAAACGCTTAACAAAAATAGAAGCAAGTCAGTGAGTCGAGTTAACGAACTATGGATTGATGAAGATAATGTGTCAGACAAAAAAAAGTCGATATTATCTTGTGACATAAATCCCTACGAGTTAGTGAAGGCAAGTAGTAACTCTAAATCTCTGGTAGAAGTTGAGTTTGAAGATGATTTTGCTTTCCAAGATTCTAGCAACAATAGTGGGAGGTCTTTAAATAAGTCTAAGTCTGATACAAATGTCAAAGCTATAAGTGGACAGAGAATTCGGGTGTCTAATGAATTACATAATAGTAGTATAGAAGAGGTGTCTGTATATGACCCTGTTAATTATGATCTCAAAAATTATGACTTTAAATCAACTGATATGTCAGCATTATCTTTACCAAACATTAAAAATGAATGTAGTAAATTAGGGCCATTAGGTAAAAATAGTAATAAAAAAGGAATAGGTATATCAACTACAAATCGTGTCAAACAGAAAAGTGTTTCACCGAAAAGACCACCGAGAAGAATACGAAATAACAAAGTTGATGATGATAGTGAAAGTGATAATCAACGTTCACATGAAAAAAGCTTCAACAAAAAACCCACCAATGATAGTTCGCGCAACCTGAAATACAAAAATCATAACAATGATGCGATTAAATCAATCCTTAAAAAACCCAAAAACTATGAATTAAATGATGCAAAAAGTAAACTTCAAATTTCTGAAGAGTCATTTGAAAATAAACGGGCTAATTCATCACAGTTCTATATTCCGAAACCTAAAGATAAAAGCTTAATTCCATCTCAAAATATGTTTCAAAGAAAACGAGTTCAGTTTTTAGTAGAAAATGAAGAAACTAAAGTAATATACACTGCAGATTTAAATTTACATGATAATATCGCGAGTGAAGAAAAATCAAATATTATTATTGAGGTCGAAGAAGAAATTATTGCTGAAGGCGACATAGTAAGTCAAAGCTTAAAGAAAAATGAAGATGCCACAGAATGTTTAAATGAAAAAAAAATACTTGAAAATGCTTGTGAGCTTTATGAAGATATGCAAATTAATGTTGAATTAAATAAAATTGCAACCGGAATAATAAAAATTGATTCTCATATAGAAGAAATTGCAGAAGTGATTGCAACAAACAATGAAGGTAATTATAATTTTAACTTATACGTTTGTATTAGTCTCAAAATTTTCAATTTACTAAATTTTAATTTATTCCTTTTTGGTTTAATTTTTAATCATAATTATTTATTTCATTTGATTCAAGAAAATTTCCTTTGCATTTGGAATTTCTGTAATACTTATTTAATATTTATTTCATATTATTTACTTATTGCAGATAATAAAGTTCCTAGAATTCCTGTCCTACGCCGCTCGGAGTCAGAAAGACTAGCGTCAACAATATCTATTTCCCCACCAAAGTTTTTAGATACAATGGCTTTGCGTTCTAAAAGTAAGCATGGCCACACCAGTCAAGTATTTCTCGAATTCGTTAATGAAATAGAGTCATCATCGCAGCAAAAATACGTTACTGAAAATGAACAGATTAAATTAAATGATATTAATATTCAAGAATTGGCAAGTAAAAATGATATTGATACTGGCAACTTAAGTGACAGTAGTGAAATAACAAGTAAAGTATTAAAAAATTTACGTTATGGCATAACTGGTTCTCCAGAACCTCCACCTAGGTTAAAATCGAAATCAAAAAAACATAATTATGTTAAAACTCGGTTTGTACGTAATAACTCATCGAGTTCTACAAGCGATGAATGGTCTGATACAAATGAAAGTGAACAAAAAACCATACTGCGAGTAAAACAGTTTGATTCTGATGAATTTGAAGAGTCTGGAGAAAGAAAAGATATGTATAAAACTACGGAAATAGAGGCCAGAAAAACTTCCATACAAATTAACGGCAATGAATGTTATTCCACTATGAACGTTAGAGGTGATACACCTATATATCTTTCTTCTGTTGTCGTAAATGATGATTATAGTAACACCTGCAATACATATCAAACAGGTACTACTGTTACAATCAGTGTTGGAACGCCAGAAACTGAGTTAAAAAAATCAAAAAGTCAAATATATATCGGGGCGGTATTTCCAGAGCTTACTGATAAAAAAGAAGAATCAAATACTTATGAAGATTATTGCAGTGATGTATATAGGAATCAATATTCAGAAAAGTTTCATAAAAACGATATAAATGCGATTTTAAATGATCCTGTGGAAGCTGTTAGGAGAAATTTAATTCCTCATGTCTGTGGCAAAAAAGATGATTTTGAAAATACGAAATTAGCTGGTGATCAAATAAATACTACAGACGAAATTAAACCTTCGGAAAGTGGTAATTTTATTACTAAGCTTTTTGATGATCCATTTTTTTCGCATTTAGCAGAAGGTCTTGATTCAGATTTAGTTAAAAAATTAATAGAAAACTCTTTGATTAAACTCCAAGAGACGAAACATCAAGAAGGGACAGAAAACAGCAAAGCAACTATAGAAAAACTTATAGAAAGTTCACTAATAAATTTAAAAGAAGAAGTCAAAAAAGAACATAAAAGTCATAATGAAATTAATATTTCTAAACAGAAAGTTGAAGAAAATAAAGGAAAGGAAATAACTGGTTGCTCAGATCATGACGATAAAAGCTTCTCTGCTCCCTATGAAAGCATGGAATATGAAAGTGGAGCTATGGGAGTTTTTTCAGATCTCGAACCGTTGTCAGACTGTTATAATGCCTCAGCGAGTGAATTATCAACTGAAGATGATACTAATTCCACGAGATCAAAATTTTATCAAATGTTAGTAGATGCTGCAATATGCGACATAGAGATAGCGAATAATACAGATGACGATCACCACTATGAATCAATACGATTAAATAGTGATCCAATTTATGAAGAAATAGGAGATATGCCACCACCTTTACCTACAAATCCTCCACCTAATTCATTATCATTATTAGATGACGAAAAAAGAAGTGGGTCAAGATCAATTTTTGAAGGTGCTTCTAAATATGATATACTATCTTACTTAGTAGATGCTAAAGAAAGGGGTATTGATGATGAAGAAACTTACATTACCAACTATGCTAATGAAAATGAGCCCACCACAATGTTAGAGGAAACAAAAGAAAAAGCTGAAATAATCAAATCAAAACACATTAGTAGTAATACTAGTCAGCTATCTAATGCATCAGATTCAAGTGAAGATAACTCCTTAGTAATCAATCATGATAATATAGAAAAAACTATCGTTTGTAAGAAACCTTCGGCGGAAATAGAAAGAAATGACTCGGGAGTAGGATCCGAAACAAGTAAATCTTCTAGAAGTAGACTTCAAGGTAAAATTACACCACCTAGTACTTTAAATGATAAAGATGCTCCCATTCATCTATGTGAAGATTGCGATACTACAGTAGAAGCTCAAATAACAGAACAAGGTAAAATTACAAATTGAATTAAAAATATCGTTAAGCATATATTTATAACATTTAAAATAGGTTGTCATTTTTATTTATTTTGAATTCTTTTGTAGGTTCAATATATGCTCCGTTAGTATGCCGGAAATGTTCTAAGAAAAGAACAGAGAGAAAAGAAATTATAACGGAAATCGTAGAAACTGAAGAAAAATATGGTCGTGACTTACAAATTATTCTTGAAGAATTTTATAAACCTATGTTAGTGGCAGGCTTACTGACACAGGAACAATTGAGTGCTATTTTTCTAAACGTTGAAGAATTAATCGATAATAATCAAGTTTTATCTGAAAAATTACGAGATGCACTAGAAATTGCTGTAGAACAAGGAGATGAGGTATAATTTTTATTTTTAAAGCCACGATGAACTCTTAGTAATTCTATAATATATATTCTATAATTCAGTTAATAGTGACATATTTTCATATTGTAATGTTTCCATTGGATTTTTTTAGGACTTACTGACGGTTAACGTTGGAAAGATTCTCTTGGAGTGTTCTGGCATGCTGACAGCTTTTCAGTCATACTGTGTAAAACAAGCAGGTGCCGCATTGCTTTTAGCTGGCCTAGAGAAGGAGAAAGAGCTCCTGAGGATATTCTTGCGCGTCTCGCAAATGGAAAATGCGGTTCTGAGGAGGATGAACCTTAACTCGTTCCTCATGGTATGTTATCAAATAGGGATAGATTTTTCCATTTTTGTTCAGTAAACGCAGTTTCAATTAAAACTTAATTATTCGGAATTTGGTAAAATGGTAATGTATACCTGTATATATGAGATGTACTAATTAATAAAGTGTTAAAAACCTAGTGTTGTTAAGCAACCAATGAATGGTGAATAACCAATAATTTACATGAGATAACCCAAACAATAATGAGCATTGTTAAAGACGCAATTGATACAATGGAAGTCAAAGATTTATTTTTGGTCCGCCTGTTGGGCATCATTATTATTTGCTTTATCTTAATGGTCTAACACCTTCTTGGGACTACTTCGTAATGTGACCTCCTGAACTTGATAGGTTGATATTAATGACAATATTCATCGATAAGATAAATAAAGTTGATAAATAAAAGTTCAGCAAAGTTTATGGTATAAAAAAATAAATTTTCAGGTGCCGGTTCAACGCGTGACAAAATATCCACTCCTTCTTTCGCGGCTGTACCGAGCAACACCAACTTGCGCATCTGAAAGGGAAGATGTAAAAGGCGCCCAGCGTTGTGTTGAGTCTAGACTGGAAGAAATCAACGCTGCAGCCGCTGCTGCTGCGGCAGCTGCAAGAGATGTTCCCTTGTGGAGAAGGCTTGCAGCTGCAAGACGGACAGCGCATGATTTGCACGTTGCTGATATAAGGCTAAGGAAAATGGCTGTTGATGTATTAGATTGGAATCATGATGATGCTAGGTCAGTGGTCGTGAAAATCTTAAATTATGGACTGAAATGATTTAATTCCAAATAACCTTCATTAATACTATGTCTAAAAGTTGCCTCTTATATTCTTGAGGAGATAAAAAAAATATTACGCTGCCTTAGGGAGGGTAAGCGCGCAGCTTACATCTATTTGAGAGATAGATAGGTCTCGTGACAAAAATTTTTGGTCAAACTAAAATGTTATATAATTTTAACATTTTAACTAATGATGGCAAATTTTCTTAATAGAAGGGCTTAGGACTGCATTAACATTAGATGTAGAGTTTTACGGAAAACTCCATTTAAAAAAAAATTATATAATTCCAAAATTGAATATAGAAAGCTATAATGTAGGTAGGTATAATGGAGGGCTGTAAAACCGTAGAGCGTTGTTGCCTACGATTTTCATTATAATTTAATAAATTCTCTGTTTTCTTAGTTATTTTATTACGTTTCTTTTAAAGGTTCGCAATGGAAGGCAAGCTGCTGTTTACACAACCCAACGATAACAACTGGCGCAAGGGTCGAACGATCAAACTGATGTCGATCAACGCCCTTTTGGTAACCAATGGAAAGGTGAGCTTTATAGTTTGTTTTTATCTGTCTTAACATTTTTATTTTAATCTTACTCATTGTTATAAAGCAACCGTAGATCACAAATACAATAGTCCTCCATTGCACGAATCAGATGAACTAAGGCAACTAAGTGCATCTGATTCATTGATTTGATTGATTTATCATATTCAAAAACACGGTTTCAAACATGTCCAGACATTTTTAGGACCTACATTTTTCATTCGAATGAAGTAATAATTTCTTGTTTTACCTGTTATGACTCTTCAGCCAACGATCGCTCACAAAACGAACGAATTAAGGGAAACGAGGGAAGCAAGAGATCGTGAGGCGAGAGAAAGGGAGGGGGAGGCCCTTTTTGCACGCAGTGGAGTAAGAGAAGCTGCTTTGCTGCTTGTACGAGAAAAAGCGGGAAGGTACACATTGCAAAGAGAGCCTCTCTTCCTAGACCGCTGCGTGGTCGCCGCAGATCATGAACCCGAACATTTCTTTGAAGTCCACGAGATAACTACAAAGGATTCTTTTATTTTTAAGGTATTTATATACATATAAATAGTCAAAAGATAATTTCCACTTCTTTTTCTGTTTCTGACTATTTTCGAACCCATCCGGGGCACTTATTTATGAGCTCTTTACACGAAGTTATCGCGGTGGGAACTCAACTAATAACCAGGGAAACTAGTCGGACGAACCCGATAGAATAAGACATGAGTATAGCCAGTTCTATACATTAACTATGTGCCTAATGTAATCAATATTGCTCAATATAGTCAGGTGGGCTGACAGACAAGGAGACGGAATCTTTATGAACATTCACATATATAATATTAGTATAGATAACATTCAATTTTAGAACATTGTGTTATTAATGAACTTAACGATAGGTATATAAATTTATAACAAAATTATGATCTGTCAAACTTTTCTACATCATTCTTTCTCCTGTCCTTATTCCGCTCTAAGTGGGGTCGGCAAAACATGTTATAAACATGTTGTCACAAGATTTGGTTTCGTTTTTTACGAACGGCCGCCTGCCTGACGTCAACTTAACTTAGTCGTATTTTATAACACCTTGGTAAGAAAGAGGCTGGTCTTATCTACTCAATTAGATACCACACGATGAATCAACTTACCTTAGAAGCCTTTTACGACACAACAGTAATGAATGAGGATGGTCTATTCTACTTAGCCGGATACCAAACCGCTGGTCGACTTACCTTTGTCACCTCTTACGAGACCTCTGTAAGAAATGTGGGTGGTCTATTTTATTCAGCCGGATACCATCCGGCTTCTATCAAACTTTTCTACATTTTATTAAAATTGTGAACTCATTCCGGGCACCGGTTAGGCATTCCAGTGTATAGTCAGCACTTGCAATATATTTTGGCACAAGCCATTGCACTTTATTTACGAGTACGACGCTCGCTTTATTTGGCACGCGACTTTTGCGACATGACTGTGGTTCGGGTAATAGCTTACACGTGTTCGTGTGAATTGGTTAAAAGCTTTGCGGGTTTATATAAAATTAATAATAAATTCGTTTGTTTATACGTTCACGTTTGAATCAAGCAACGCATTGACGTGAGTTTGGGTGTGGAGATCAACTTCGTCTTTTAACAAGATCTCGGTCGTAGGTCAATCAATCAGATGTAAGTGTGAAGTATAAACGTAACAATATTAAAGTTTGTATTTTCTCACTATCCAATGCTAGTTAAAGGATTTCTTTATTGTGAAGCAGGATCTATCTACTTCGTTACTGGAGTACAATTTGATCAATTTCACATATTCCAGAAATTTCTCCTAGGTATTCAGAAAATTTTTATGATGTTACCATTTGTATTAAAGTTGCGCTAAGCAGTAATTGATTGTAAATTGAGAAGAAATGCAATCTAATTACAAAATAATTTTTACCTCATATTTTCCGCCATGTGTTATCCAGCTAAGTAGAATAGACCACTCTCATTTCTTACCAAGTTGTCGTAAAATACGACTAAGGTAAGTTAACGTAAATACTTAGCCAAACCATGGGACATGTTTATAAAATGTTGTACCGACCTCACCTAGAGTGGGATAGGGGTAGATGGATGATGATTTTCCAAATGTCCGCTTTTTACTATGACACTGCTAGAACTTATAACGTTGTATTAATCTTGACTGATATGCAGGTTTTCTTCAGATTGTATTATGTCACCGGGTACATGTTATAGGTTACAATGTGAATTTATAGAAAACATACGGCTAATAATTGTTTTGATTGGTTCCTTCAGTTATTGCCCATACAGTCATCACAGTTTTCGAAGTAGATTTGTATATTTGTAAGATGTTGACCCGGATGGTCGTAAAGATGGGGGGATAGGATACGTACGAATGACAGGTATAGTGGTTTTTATTGTCACTTATACAGAGAGTATCGCGAAAGGGTCCTTCACGGCTTTTCAAGTACGGATGTACCGGAAGATGCAGAGTTAACATTTGCGCTAAGGCGTAAGGCTATGCTAAGGCGAACTGATAGCGATGTCGATCGAATCACATTATGTATGGGGACTTCTTATATTCCTAAGACAGCGCGAAGTAAACAACTAGTGGCGCCATCTAGTATAAGAGTGCGGAATTATTTGTTCCTAGTATGTTATGTTACATATTTTACTTATACGGATTTTTTAACATTACAGGCAGAAGAAAGCGCACGTACTCGCATTTGGTACCGTCAACTCCAATATCACGCCCAAGGCGCAGGCGCTTGGCGGAAACGGCGGAACGCACTCGCTAATATTATGATAAATCCAATGCTGACTAGAAACTAGTTAAAAGAAACGTCCTCACAATATAAAAATGTTGATTCTTAAGCTGCAAATACGCTCTGCATTTGAAAATTGTGTTAATAATTATTTAAATTCTCCAACTACGATTTTATGTCATCTGTATATAAACACTACTCTTATCTCAGATATTAAAAAATACGATTCATATCGGTAACGGTTTAATGTCAATACGGAATTGTTGTAATCATTCTTAAGGGTTGGTTAGATACGTATTTCCAACCACAAAACTAATATACGCGAGCGCCAACCTGTTATAATCAATTTAAAGACAACGATTAAGCTAAATAAATATCCAAGAACAGCAAAATCTCAAATATCGAACAGTCTATTACGCGAAAAGCTGTTTCCAAACACGCATTGTGCATTATCATAAAGTTTAGTGCCACAGATAAAATATATCACAGACTAAATACACATTTTCGTTTATCGTTATTACCTTACATATAATATATCGTTATTGTTTCACTTACTTTTGTTTTATTATTTTAATACTCTTCGGAGGTTTAACTTTAGGCCTTACCTATGTATTATTTCTTAGCAGCTTAATGTTTTTATATGTTGTAAATACAAAAAAGTTTGCCACTAGTTTAGACTTAGCTTATACCAAAATATAGTTTTTTATTTTAATATAATACCTATTTTGTGCGCTGCCGTTAATTTTTAAATTAGACATTTAAATATCAGAATACAAAAGTAAATAAAAAGCTTATTTGTAAATAGTTTACTTTAATAGCTGTGATATGCCCACTTTTAATCGAAAAAAATATTATTTTTTTGAAATCTGTAATTACGTAGAGGTTAACTGAAATAATGTCTGCCGTCAAAATAACTTCCTGACTAGTCTTAAGGAAAATGGAGTTAATTGGTTAATTATAAGTTAGTGAATATATAACTGGATTGTATTTATTGTATGTTTTTGATGTAATTTCTATAAATGTAAATGTAGATTAGAAGAAACTTTTCGTCCCTTAAGTTTGTTAATTTTTAGGGAAGACAATGAAATAAATAAATTAATTAAAATCGTATTTTATTGTATAGGAATTGTTCGGGCAATATTTTCCACCGAGGGTAATCGGGGCTTACTGCACCTGAGGTGTAGGTAGGTGGCAAATTAATGTCACACAAAGAGAAGTTCGGTCGGCCGCGCAACACGGTGCACGGGCCTCTCAAGTGAATAACAATAAATATCGGTGTTCGGTGGATTAATATATACAAAATAAAAAGGATAATTCGGTGGTCGAGTGTATTAACTGTATTACGGAACAATTTACTTGGTGATTCCACGAATATAGCTGGATTCAGTTTTTGTGGTTATACTCCGGCCGGAGCGGCGTGGACGCTATACATTAAGAAGAAACCTCTAAGTTCAAAGGTCAGTACTCCTTGATTATTCGGGGTGGAGAAATTGCCGGTTGTCTGCCTATCCTACCTATGCTCACCAACTGCAGCTATCGAAGGCACGAAGTAAGCGCGAACAGGAATAAAATTTTTATACATCATAATTTTCCGCCCTTATACCACTCTAAGTGGGGTCGACACAACACGTTATAAACATTTCACATTAGTCACATGATTTGGCTAGTTAATTTACGACCGACCGTCAACTTACCTTAGTCGTTTTACGACACCGAAGAAAGAGGGTGGTCTATTCTACTCAACCAGATACTACACAGTGGGTCAACTTACCTTAATCGCCTTTTACATCTTGGTAAGAAATGAAAGTGTTCTATCTACTGAGCCGGACACGACGGGCCGACAAACCTTAGTCGCCTTTTACTTTTTTAAATTTTATATATAGGTCGTTAGGTTTCATCAATGCTTAGCCTGGACTAGAAACATTGCCGCATTAATGTTGTATTTAAGCTTCTATATACAAAATTCCTATGTACTTAAGGTTTTCAAGACAGAACTGAGTTTTCCTTTACACTATATAAAGACTTCCTCATTCCATATTTCTGTGTAAACGAACCTTGTGGAAATGACAGAATTCGTAATTAGGTGCTTACTTTCAGCTGTCAAGAAGGAATGTCACGGATATTAGCCCGAAGGTTCCATTAGATTTGTCCTCGACAAGTTTCATATCCGATTTAATATTAACAGAATGTGTTATGTGTTAGCGTATATTAAACTCGTGTACGTTGTTTTTGTTGTACAAATAAATAAATATATGGGACACTTACACACACGGTTGTCCGTCCCCAAAGTAAATAACTTAATACTTGTGTTATGGGTGACAGACTACTGGTGAACATATACGTATATATTTTTTAAAATACATACTTAAATACAAATATACACCCAAACTACACCCTTTTTTTAAATTGTAACGGAAGGAAAAGGAGAGCAGAAGTTGTTTTATAGAGACGTGAAGCCATGGCGAGGTGCGGTGTGGCGCGGACAGGAGAGGTGCGGAGAAGATAGAGCCATTTGGCATAGTCGATAACTTTGTTAAAAAAATTGATTGACATTAAAAAAAATCTCTTATTTATTGAATAAATGTTAAGAAAAATATCATCCTCCTGCCCTTATCCTACTCTTAGTGGGGTTGGCACAACATGTTTTAAATATGTTTTCACATAATTTAGCTACGTATTTTACCAGACGCCTACCTGACGGCAACTAAGAAAGAGGTTAGTTCATTTTACTCAACCGGATACCACATGGTGTGTCAACTTACCTTACGACACCTCTGTAAGAAATGAGGGTGGTCTTATTCTACTCAGCCGGATACTCAGACTTACTGACACCTCGGTAAGAGGAAAATATCGTTGTTATAAAATACAATCTTACAGGCGAATAACATTTTTCTAAACGACAATTGGCAACACTGTCTTCGGTTAGCTTTCATTGAGTTTAACGTTTCGGCTTTGCTGCGGATGCGTATGTTTTTTCGAGACTATTTAATGTATTAGTTTATTATTAGATATAGTTGGATTTAGTATTTATTTTAATATTGCATATTTTTTACACACCACATTATACAAGTGCATGTGGAGTGCAAAGAAGAAGTTGAGAAGGAGGGCCCAGCTAAAACACGACACTTAAAAGGCATTCACAGGTACAAAATTCCACAGTTATTTTTTATGTGTTGCTATAAGGTGTGTTATAAGGATTTCTCTGCGAATAGTGGATGACAAACAGATTATTGAAAAATATATATTATAACTCAAATAAATTTCAAAAAGTTGTCCGTTGTCGTTGCTATACAGCATAAGTACTTCTATAAAAGTGCCTTACAGATATTTATAATTTATCAAGCGTATTTTCCATCAAGGGAAACATCGTGAGGAAACTATATTGGATCAAGGTATTAGGACTAAGCTCCAAACTTTCTCGTCAATACGAGAGATAATCACAGGTCGCGACTGCAAATACGTTTATTTTAAAACATGTACGCTTAACTTACAATTCACGTTTTTCCATTAATAAAAACAGCTTTAGAAAATCTCCATATATCTTGCAAATCATCCTCCTGCCCTTATCCCACTCTAAGTGTATGTGCTAATGGTATAAACATGCTGTCACATGATTTAGCTGGATTTTTACGACCGGCCGCCTGCCTGACGTTGACTTACCTTAGTCGTATTTTACGACACCTCGGTAAGAAGGAGTGGTCTATTTTACTAAACCGGATACCACACGGTGGTTCAACTTACCTTAGTCGCCTTTTACGACAAATCAGTAAGAATTGAGGGTGATACTATTTTATTCAGCCGGATACCACAAAGCGTGCCCTCGCATATATAAAATTGTCATATACTAACGTTGCATAGTTAAAGTAAACTGCCGGAGTATATGAAGTCGCAATGGCAAGTTTAAATGTTATAAGTGGAAAATTATCCAACTTGGTTCATCTCGGCTAACCACTCTTTCTTAGCTAGGAGCTTACTACGCGAATTGAGGCGAGATGAGCTCCAGACAATTCCAGTTAGTTACCATTTGAATTGGTAGAGGTATTAAAACTTGGTGTTCAGGCAGAGAACGACTATTGTATAACAATAACAATGGCATAATAACTTTTTCATATCATCGTATGTCGTTTACATTAATTTTTAATAATGTACTACTTGCTTGACCGAGCCTAGCTCGGTAATTTTTTCCAAAAAAACTTAAAAAGAAAAATAATTGGGTACATGGGGCTCGATCCTTATTATATTATATTATATCCGATCGATATTTTTAGAGACTTCCCGTTCCCCGAATAAGGTACCCTGACTTAACAGTTTTCGGCAAAATAGTGTTTTATATAATATATTTATTGTAAATTTTTGTATTTTTTTAATATTATATTGCATATAAAACTCATTTAAAAAATAAAGATAATAATTTATTTGAAATAAATTGTAATAACATTTTTATCCTTCTTAAAGCTAAAATAGACGATCGAATATGGTTCAGCTGAACCGATTAGTTGAGTGGTCGCTCGGCTATATTATCGCACTGAATAACAGTGCGTGAACATGTTTTACAGTATGCCTTCAATTCTAGCAATTCTTCAAGCCTAAATCGCCAGTATTGTCGCTATATCGTCATTAAAAAAAAATACAAAGAAGGAAGCAGTAAATTTGATTTTGTTAATAAATAACAATTACATTCATATGCATTACATTAGAAACATTTTGAACACATGTTCTACACAAGTTATCATCACAACTTAATCATCCCCCTGACCTTATCCCACAACACAGCGAGGACAGCGCAACATATTACAAACATGCTGTCATATGATTTGGCTAAGTATTTTTGGCAAGACGACCGGCTGACTGTCTCAATATACCTTAGTCGTATTTTACGACACCGAGGTAAGACAGAGGGTGGTCTAGTCTACTCGACCGTATACCACATGGTTGATTAACTTAAATTAATTGCCTTTTACGACACCTCCGGATACCACAAGGCTTCTGATCAAAATTATATTCTTATATTCAAATTAATATAGTATAATAGTATAGTGTATTAATTTATATCAATATCAAATTATAATAATTATATATAATCAAAAATCATGATATTTAAAAATAATACTAGTAACCTGAGTCACTTTTGTATTGCAAGCGCACGAAAGAATCCATTCGTGGCCCACCAAGTTCGTCTATTTACGTTAATAACTTTTAAAGTAAATATCTATTTATTTCTCAGTCACGCCACGTATTAAAGATGCGAATGAAAGCAATACCTACTCATTTCGCAACTCCGCTATGTAAATTAACGCCCCACTTGCAGACAATATTGACTTTCGGATTGTTTTATTTGTATCCTCATCGCGAATTATTATTTCAGTATAAATTCATCATTAATCAACTTTAGATTTCACTGTAAAATACTAATGCCAACACCTTATTGATAATACTAAAAAAACTTTAGAAAAGTTAGTTGTATATTTATTTATAAATAATGTATAGATTCCGGCTATACTCACGTCTTATTTTATCGGATGAGCCCGACTAGTTTCATATGGGCTTGAGGCGGGGTCTCTTATTCATGCTACACGCAGTTTCCGCCGCGATAACGCCGCGTAAAGAGCTCATGAATAAGAGCCCCGTATGGGCCTAAAATTAGTCGGCTCATCCGATAAAATAAGACGTGAGTATAGCTGGAATCTATACATTAATTATGAATAACACTCACGATAGTTTAAATTCAAAAACAGGTTTATTTAACCTAAAACTAAATGGTGGTTTGCTTTGTGCCGTTTTTCTTGGATGTAATACGTAGTCAGTTGTTTAATTCCAATCCATCTTATAAAAAGTGTATTATGTATCTAAATGCAATACTATATTCATTGCAAATAAAATTGTACCCTGTTTACGCATTCGTACAAAAACACGTACGAAAAATCAACATTCGAAAAGCAGGTTTTTCAAACGACCCAAATGTTTTGTAAGCCATTGAACGGTTTCTGAGACAAACAACGGCATTAGCCGACCTATAAAATGTTTACTCTGCTTTTTTGCAAACAGTAATTCTTTTCCTTTATGGCGCTTATAAAATGTCTAGCTAAAAGAAGAAACACAAATTTCTTATTTTAGTTAGACATTTTATTATTTGCAATGAAACATATAAACAAAAAAATTGATAACGTACGATTTTAAATTTCGAAGCATCGGTATCAAATAACATTTGAAGTAATTCTATTAAGTCTATCAAAGCAAAATATATACTCTTCGTGCATCCGTAATATCCGTATTTCACATAACAGAATAGAAAAAGTTGAGTTTTAATTGATGTGCAAACATTTTAGGTCACCCCTGAGCTCCACAAGAAAAAGAATTCTTCATTTCTATGTCCGAAAATCCTTGAATTTAAAAAATAGAATAGCATACATTGTTCCCGGTATATATGGTACATTTAGTAAACGAAAAGAAAATTAACGGCTTCTTATGATACAAATGTCTGACAAAAGCCTCTTCTCTTCTTTTAGAAAAGGATCCACCTGGGTGTATTAATATCGTTCGGGTAGGTGTGACGTATGTGTTCACTTGTATCATAATAGACTAATGCTGTATGAATATAGCACAGGCTTAAACGCGCACTAATATGTAACATTATATATCACTACACGTCCACTCTCACTAAGGGCTCTCGTGTTACTGACATGGTGCATACATAAGTATTAGTGTGAGTTAGGGCTTGAACACAAAACTGCGATACAACGCGATGCGAATTCGCAACGCAGAAACTTGCGACACAAATTGCTGCGATGCGATTTCGTGCGACAAGGCGTCTCCCAGTGTGACCATTCTTGCGACGACCGTCAACCGTACTAAACGTGTTTTAAATTAAAAACTAGGTCGTGACAGAGATCGTAAAAAGAAGTGTGCACTTTTGTTATTGCTTAGGAGATACAGGATAAAGAAACAAAAGAAGATTTTGGGTATCATCCATTTATTACTGTTATGAATCCCGATGGGAACTATTTCCATCTAGAGTATACGTCTTTCCCACGCGCAGTCTCAGAGCGAACTAAATATATGGTCAACAAGTGTGACGTAACATTGCAGATATACGCGATTCGAATCAGTTCATATGTTCTTGCGATGCGACGTCGCACCGCAGTTTTGTGTACAAGTAGTGTGAGTATATTCATGTATGAATTCCACCTAGGTATGTGTTTTGTATATAAATATACAACATGAGATACAAACATTTCAAATTAAAATAATTCTTTACTCAAATTGGTTTTTACAAGCACTTTCGAATCGTCAAATTACAATGAATCTACGACTGGTTTGGAAAGGTGCTCTTACCGAGAAGAACCAGCAAGAAACTCGGCGGTCACTGTTTTTAAATTAAGTATTACGATAATGTATTTTAATTAATAACAATTTAAAAAATTTACAATATAATATAGTTCTTAGCTGGTCGCAAATTAAATCCAAGCTTTCTTATCATTAACATAGTCCTAAACAGTATATTAAGCTTTATGAATAAGTGTCTTTTTCAATTTCAATCCGCATACACTACACAGTAGGTTCATATTTGCAACAAATTCTTCAGGAACAAGCAGGTTTATGTCTAAATGATGCCTAAGACCTCCAGCATATACCTCAGTTCGGACAAAAAAACGAGATTAGCCCGTATGTCGGTCAACACGACCTTAGGGGTAATTATTTTAGTACATAAACAAGTAGCGTGCGACCTCTAAATTTCATTGTTCCAACTTTTGTTTCACTACACGTCTGTGGGATACGAGGGGTATAAACTTATTTTTACGAGGGTCATCCCCTTTATTACAGCGATAAAGGGCAACGTTTGTTGCAATTTAAATTTTATTTCGTCATAAAACATTCTATTGCACTATCGTCACTTTTCGATTTTAACCATTTTAATATTTGACCATTTATTTCTTTATACAAATTTATTTAAACGTCACTATAAGCATCAAAAAGCAAACGATCAGAACCAACGTTTCCTGGCAAGTATTTGCGCTTTACCCTCAGAATTTAGCAGATATGCGATTACATAGCGCAGTCTAAGTTCACCTAAGGACGGAGAATTTAACAACTTCGTTTGCGTGGACTGTTGACGCGTGATAGGTTGATAATAGATAGCGCTTTTGACATCCTATTCCTGTAGAATTAACAGGATTTCTATAGCCTATATGTTATTCCGGTGTATAAGTAATAATTGTGCCAAACTTTATCGATATTAGTTCAGCGGATTCGCTGTTAAAGAGTAACGAACATACGTACATACTCACAAACTTTCGCATTTATAATATAAGTAGGATAGGATATATAAAATTATCATCTTCGCATCCAAATTGGGAGTGCACCGCAGATACAGAAATTTCAATGAACATAAATATACAATGAAAACACGCAAATACATAAAAAAGTAACTTCAAAACTATGAAGTAGTTAGGTACGTGAATTAAAGTTGACAAACTGAATTTCAAAATCAGTTTACTAGTTAAATAAATCAGCTTATAATATTATAAATACCGCATTGTTATCTTCGGCATCGCTTTCAGTAATCCGCAGATTAGAAAGCCAACTAATTTTCCCTATAGCCAGTCAGTTCACTCATTTAACAGTTTATTATAGTAGTTATTCATAATTTAGTACTCTCAACTTTTCACACAACTTCTCTCCCAGGTTTATTCGAAATGTACTAGGAGCGCATAAATTATAAGGAGGTATTTTAAATTAATCTCATTGGTCTTGGTTCCATAATAAAAAGTGCGCGTGCACTAAATAAGTCTTATTGAATACACAGAGATAAGGTATTAATTAATTACTAACTCTGTAAATGGATTGGTTTTGACTTTTTCCAGATTTATTCAATAAATTTATTCAAAAGTACTAGGAGCGCATAAATTAAGAAGTGGTCTTTTGAATAAATCTCGTTGGTCTGGGTTAGTTATTCAGTGCATGTGCACTTATAGAGGTGTCTTATTGTCTATTTGAGTCTTACTTATATAATAAATAAATAAGTCTTATTGAGGATAATAAAACTTTGAATTTTTTCGAGGTTTATTAAAAAAGTACTAGGAGCGGATAAATTGTGAGGAGGTCTTTTGTATAAATCTCATTGATCTTGGTTCATTATAAAAAGCACGTGCACTTAATAAGTTTAAATGAAGGATATGAAGGTCTCGACCTTTTTCCAGGTTTATTGAAAAAGTACTAGGAGCGCATAAATTATGAGGAGGTCTTTCGAATAAATCTCATTGGTCTTGGTTCGTTATTAAGTGCACGTGCACTGAATAAGTCACATTGAGGATATGAAGGTCTCGACCTTTTTTCAGATCTATTAAAAAAGTACTAGGAGCGCATAAATTATGAGGAGGTCTTGTGAATGAATCTCATTGGTCTTGGGTTCATTATTAAGTGCACGTGAACTAAATAAGTCTTATTGAGGAAATGAAGGTCTCGACCTTTTTCCAAATTTATTAAAAAAGTACTAGGAGCGCATAAATTATGCGGAGGCCTTTTGAATAAATCTCATTGGTCTTGGTTCGTTACTAAGTGCACGTGCACTGAATAAGTCTTATTGAGGAAATGAAGGTCTCAAACTTTTTCCAGATTAATTAAAAAAGTACTAGGGGCGCAGAAATTATGAGGAGGTCTTTTGAATAAATATCATTGGTCTTGGTTCGTTATTAAGAAAGTGCACGTATACTGAATAAGTCTTATTGAGGATATGAAGGTCTCGACCTTTTTCAGATCTATTAAAAAAGTACTAGGAGCGCAGAAATTATGAGAAGGTCTTTTGAATAAATCTCATCGGTATTGGATCGTTATTAAGTGGACGTGCACTTACTTATTAAGGCTAAATGAAAGGTATGAATGTCTCAACCTTTTTCCAGTTTTATTAAAAAAGTACTAGGAGCGCATAAATTATGAGGAGGTCTTTTGAATAAATCTCATTGGTCTTGGGTTCATTATTAAGAAGTGCACGTGCACTTAATAAGTCTTATTGAGGAAATGAAGGTCTCAAACTTTTTCCAGATTTATTAAAAAAGTACTTGAGGCGCATAAATTATATGAGGAGGCCTTTTGAATAAATCTCATCGGTATTGAATCGTTATTAAGTGGACGTGCACTTATTAAGGCTAAATGAAAGGTATGAATGTCTCAACCTTTTTCCAGTTTTATTAAAAAAGTACTAGGAGCGCATAAATTATGAGGAGGTCTTTTGAATAAATCTCATTGGTCTTGGGTTCATAATTAAGTGCACGTGCACTTAATAAGTCTTATTGAGGAAATGAAGGTCTCAAACTTTTTCCAGATTTATTAAAAAAGTACTAGGTGCGCATAAATTATGAGGAGGTCTTTTGAATAAATCTCATTGGTCTATGGTTAATAATTAAGTGCACGTGAACTAATTAAGTCTTATTGAGGAAATGAAGGTCTCAAACTTTTTCCAGATTTATTAGAAAAGTACAAGGGGCGCATTAATTATGAGGAGGTCTCTTGAATTAATCTCATTGGTCTTGGTTCGTTATTAAGTGCATGTGAACTGAATAAGTCTTATTGAGAATATGAAGGTCTCGACCTTTTTCCAGATTTATTGAAAAAGTACTAGGGGCGCAGAGATTATGAGGAGGTCTTTTGAATAAATCTCATTGGTCTTGGTTCGTTATTAAGTGCACGTGCACTGAATAAGTCACATTGAGGATATGAAGGTCTCAACCTTTTTTCAGATCTATTAAAAAAGTACTAGGAGTGCATAAATTATGAGGAGGTCTTTTGAATAAATCTCATTGGTCTTGGGTTCATTATTAAGTGCACGTGCACTTATTAAGGCTCAATGAAAGGTATGAAGGTCTCAACCTTTTTCAAGGTTTATTAAAAATTACTAGGAGGGCAGAAATTATGAGGAGGTCTTTTGAATAAATCTCATTGGTCTTGGTTCGTTATTAAGTGCACGTGCACTGAATAAGTCACATTGCGGATATGAAGGTCTCAACCTTTTTCAGATCTATTAAAAAAGTACTAGGGGGGCAGAAATTATGAGGAGGTCTTTTGAATAAATCTCATCGGTCTTGGGTTCATTATTAAGTGCACGTGCACTTATTAAGGCTCAATGAAAGGTATGAAGGTCTCAAACTTTTTCCAGATTTATTAAAAAAGTACTAGGGGCGCAGAAATTATGAGGAGGTCTTTTGAATAAATCTCATTGGTCTTGGTTCGTTATTAAGTGCACGTGCACTGAATAAGTCACATTGAGGATATGAAGGTCTCGACCTTTTTCCAGGTTTATTGACAAAGTACTAGGAGCGCATAAATTATGAGGAGGTCTTTTGAATAAATCTCATCGGTCTTGGTTCGTTATTAAGTACACGTGCACTGAATAAGTCTTATTGAGGATATGAAGGTCTCGACCTTTTTCCAGGTTTATTAAAAAAGTACTAGGTGCGCATAAATTATGAGGAGGTCTTTTGAATAAATATCATCGGTCTTGGCTCGTTATTAAGTGCACGTGCACTTATAAAGGCTTAATTAAAGGTATGAAGGGCTCAACCTTTTTCCAGGTTTATTAAAAAAGTACTACGAGTAAATAAACTATTAGGAGGTCTTTTGAATGAATCTCTTTGGTCTTGGTTCATTAGTAAGTGCACGTGCACTAAATAAGTCTAATTGAGGATTTGAAGGTCTCGACCTTTTTCCAGATTTATTGAAAAAGTACTAGGCGCGCATAAATTATGAGGAGGTCTTTTGAATAAATATCATCGGTCCTTGGTTCGTTATTAAGTGCACGTGCACATAATAAGGCTTAATGAAAAATATGAAGGTCTCGGCCTTTTTCCAGGTTTATTGACAAAGTACTAGGAGCGCATAAGTTATGAGGAGGTCTTGTGAATGAATCTCATTGGTTTTGGTTCGTTATTAAGTACACGTGCACTGAATAAGTCTTATTGAGAAAATGAAGGTCTCGACCTTCTTCCAGATTTATTGAAAAAGTACTAGGTGCGCATAAATTATGAGGAGGTCTTTTGAATAAATATCATCGGTCTTGGCTCGTTATTAAGTGCACGTGCACTGAATAAGTCTTATTGAGGAAATGAAGGTCTCGACCTTTTTCCAGGTTTATTGACAAAGTACTAGGAGCGCATAAATTATGAGGAGGTCTTTTGAATAAATCTCATCGGTCTTGGTTCGTTATTAAGTACACGTGCACTGAATAAGTCTTATTGAGGATATGAAGGTCTCGACCTTTTTCCAGGTTTATTAAAAAAGTACTAGGAGCGCATAAATTATGAGGAGGTATTTTGAATAAATCTCATTGGTCTTGGGTTCATTATTAAGTGCACGTGCACTTGATAAGTCTTATTGAGGAAATGATGGTCTCAAACTTTTTCCAGATTTATTAAAAAAGTACTAGGAGCGCATAAATTATGAGGAGGTCTTTTGAATAAATCTCATTGGTCTATGGTTAATTATTCAGTACACGTGCACTGAATAAGTCTTATTGAGGATATGAAGGTCTCGACCTTTTTCCAGGTTTATTAAAAAAGTACTAGGAGCGCATAAATTATGAGGAGGTCTTTTGAATAAATCTCATTGGTCTTGGTTCGTTATTAAGTGCACGTGCACTGAATAAGTCACATTGAGGATATGAAGGTCTCGACCTTTTTTCAGATTTATTAAAAAAGTACTAGGAGCGCATAAATTATGAGGAGGTCTTTTGAATTAATCCCATTGGTTTTGGTTCGTTATTAAGTGCATGTGAACTGAATAAGTCTTATTGAGAAAATGAAGGTCTCGATCTTTTTCCAGATTTATTGAAAAAGTACTAGGTGCGCATAAATTATGAGGAGGTCTTTTGAATAAATATCATCGGTCTTGGCTCGTTATTAAGTGCACGTGCACTTATAAAGGCTTAATTAAAGGTATGAAGGGCTCAACCTTTTTCCAGGTTTATTAAAAAAGTACTACGAGTAAATAAACTATTAGGAGATCTTTTGAAGGAATCTCATTGGTCTTGGTTCATTAGTAAGTGCACGTGCACTAAATAAGTCTAATTGAGGATTTGAAGGTCTCGACCTTTTTCCAGATTTATTGAAAAAGTACTAGGCGCGCATAAATTATGAGGAGGTCTTTTGAATAAATATCATCGGTCCTTGGTTCGTTATTAAGTGCACGTGCACATAATAAGGCTTAATGAAAAATATGAAGGTCTCAGCCTTTTTCCAGGTTTATTAAAAAAGTACTTGGAGTGCATTAATTATGAGGAGGTCTTTTGAATAAATCTCATTGGTCTTGGGTTCATTATTAAGTGCACGTGCACTTATGAAGGCTCAATGAAAGGTATGAAGGTCTCAACCTTTTTCAAGGTTTATTAAAAAAGTCCTAGGAGCGCATAAATTATGAGGAGGTCTTTTGAATAAATCTCATTGGTCTTGGGTTCATTATTAAGTGCACGTGCACTAAATAAGTCTTATTGAGGAAATGAAGGTCTCAAACTTTTTCCAGATTTATTAAAAAAGTACTAGGGGCGCAGAAATTATGAGGAGGTCTTTTGAATAAATCTCATCGGTTTTGGTTCGTTATTAAGTGCACGTGCACTTTTTAAGGCTCAATGAAAGGTATGAAGGTCACAACCTTTTTCAAGGTTTATTAAAAAAGTACTAGGAGTGCATAAATTATGAGGAGGTCTTTTGAATAAATCTCATTGGTCTTGGGTTCATAATTAAGTGCACGTGCACTAAATAAGTCTTATTGAGGATATGAAGGTCTCGACCTTTTTCCAGGTTTATTGAAAAAGTACTAGGAGCGCATAAATTATGAGGAGGCCTTTTGAATTAATCCCATTGGTTTTGGTTCGTTTTTAAGTGCATGTGAACTGAATAAGTCTTATTGAGAAAATGAAGGTCTCGATCTTTTTCCAGATTTATTGAAAAAGTACTAGGTGCGCATAAATTATGAGGAGGTCTTTTGAATAAATATCATCGGTCTTGGCTCGTTATTAAGTGCACGTGCACTTATAAAGGCTAAATTAAAGGTATGAAGGGCTCAACCTTTTTCCAGGTTTATTAAAAAAGTACTACGAGTAAATAAACTATTAGGAGGTCTTTTGAATGAATCTCATTGGTCTTGGTTCATTAGTAAGTGCACGTGCACTAAATAAGTCTAATTGAGGATTTGAAGGTCTCGACCTTTTTCCAGATTTATTGAAAAATTACTAGGCGCGCATAAATTATGAGGAGGTCTTTTGAATAAATATCATCGGTCCTTGGTTCGTTATTAAGAGCACGTGCACATAATAAGGCTTAATGAAAAATATGAAGGTCTCAGCCTTTTTCCAGGTTTATTAAAAAAGTACTAGGAGTGCATAAATTATGAGGAGGTATTTTGAATAAATCTCATTGGTCTTGGGTTCATTATTAAGTGCACGTGCACTTATTAAGGCTCAATGAAAGGTATGAAGGTCTCAACCTTTTTCAAGGTTTATTGACAAAGTACTAGGAGCGCATAAGTTATGAGGAGGTCTTGTGAATGAATCTCATTGGTTTGGTTCGTTATTAAGTACACGTGCACTGAATAAGTCTTATTGAGAAAATGAAGGTCTCGACCTTTTTCCAGATTTATTAAAAAAGTACTAGGAGCGCATAAATTATGAAGAGGTCTTTTGAATAAATCTCATTGGTCTTGGTTCGTTATTAAGTGCACGTGCACTGAATAAGTCACATTGAGGATATGAAGGTCTCGACCTTTTTTTAGATTTATTAAAAAAGTACTAGGAGCGCATAAATTATGCGGAGGTCTTTTGAATAAATCTCATTGGTCTTTGTACGTTATTAAGTGCACATGCACTGAATAAGTCACATTGAGGATATGAAGGTCTCGACCTTTTTTCAGATTTATTAAAAAAGTACTAGGAGCGCATAAATTATGAGGAAGTCTTTTGAATAAATCTCATTGGTCTTGGGTTCATTATTAAGTGCACGTGCACTTATTAAGGCTCAATGAAAGGTATGAAGGTCTCAACCTTTTTCAAGGTTTATTGACAAAGTACTAGGAGCGCATAAGTTATGAGGAGGTTTTGTGAATGAATCTCATTGGTTTTGGTTCGTTATTAAGTACACGTGCACTGAATAAGTCTTATTGAGAAAATGAAGGTCTCGACCTTTTTCCAGATTTATTCAAAAAGTACTAGGAGCGCATAAATTATGAGGAGGCCTTTTGAATAAATCTCATTGGTCTTGGTTCGTTATTAAGTGCACGTGCACTGAATAAGTCACATTGAGGATATGAAGGTCTCGACCTTTTTTCAGATTTATTAAAAAAGTACTAGGAGCGCATAAATTATGCGGAGGTCTTTTGAATAAATCTCATTGGTCTTTGTTCGTTATTAAGTGCACGTGCACTAAATAAGTCACATTGAGGATATGAAGGTCTCGACCTTTTTTTAGATTTATTAAAAAAGTACTAGGAGCGCATAAATTATGCGGAGGTCTTTTGAATAAATCTCATTGGTCTTTGTACGTTATTAAGTGCACATGCACTGAATAAGTCACATTGAGGATATGAAGGACTCGACCTTTTTTCAGATTTATTAAAAAAGTACTAGGAGCGCATAAATTATGAGGAAGTCTTTTGAATAAATCTCATTGGTCTTGGGTTCATTATTAAGTGCACGTGCACTTATTAAGGCTCAATGAAAGGTATGAAGGTCTCAACCTTTTTCAAGGTTTATTGACAAAGTACTAGGAGCGCATAAGTTATGAGGAGGTTTTGTGAATGAATCTCATTGGTTTTGGTTCGTTATTAAGTACACGTGCACTGAATAAGTCTTATTGAGAAAATGAAGGTCTCGACCTTTTTCCAGATTTATTCAAAAAGTACTAGGAGCGCATAAATTATGAGGAGGCCTTTTGAATAAATCTCATTGGTCTTGGTTCGTTATTAAGTGCACGTGCACTGAATAAGTCACATTGAGGATATGAAGGTCTCGACCTTTTTTCAGATTTATTAAAAAAGTACTAGGAGCGCATAAATTATGCGGAGGTCTTTTGAATAAATCTCATTGGTCTTTGTTCGTTATTAAGTGCACGTGCACTAAATAAGTCTAATTGAGGATTTGAAGGTCTCGACCTTTTTCCAGATTTATTGAAAAAGTACTAGGCGCGCATAAATTATGAGGAGGTCTTTTGAATAAATATCATCGCTCCTTGGTTCGTTATTAAGTGCACGTGCACATAATAAGGCTTAATGAAAAATATGAAGGTCTCAGCCTTTTTCCAGGTTTATTAAAAAAGTACTAGGAGTGCATAAATTATGAGGAGGTATTTTGAATAAATCTCATTGGTCTTGGGTTCATTATTAAGTGCACGTGCACTTATTAAGGCTCAATGAAAGGTATGAAGGTCTCAACCTTTTTCAAGGTTTATTGACAAAGTACTAGGAGCGCATAAGTTATGAGGAGGTCTTGTGAATGAATCTCATTGGTTTTGGTTCGTTATTAAGTACACGTGCACTGAATAAGTCTTATTGAGAAAATGAAGGTCTCGACCTTTTTCCAGATTTATTGAAAAAGTACTAGGAGCGCATAAATTATGAAGAGGTCTTTTGAATAAATCTCATTGGTCTTGGTTCGTTATTAAGTGCACGTGCACTGAATAAGTCACATTGAGGATATGAAGGTCTCGACCTTTTTTCAGATTTATTAAAAAAGTACTAGGAGCGCATAAATTATGAGGAAGTCTTTTGAATAAATCTCATTGGTCTTGGGTTCATTATTAAGTGCACGTGCACTTATTCAGGCTCAATGAAAGGTATGAAGGTCTCAACCTTTTTCAAGGTTTATTGACAAAGTACTAGGAGCGCATAAGTTATGAGGAGGTCTTGTGAATGAATCTCATTGGTTTTGGTTCGTTATTAAGTACACGTGCACTGAATAAGTCTTATTGAGAAAATGAAGGTCTCGACCTTTTTCCAGATTTATTCAAAAAGTACTAGGAGCGCATAAATTATGAGGAGGCCTTTTGAATAAATCTCATTGGTCTTTGTTCGTTATTAAGTGCACGTGCACTGAATAAGTCACATTGAGGATATGAAGGTCTCGACCTTTTTTCAGATTTATTAAAAAAGTACTAGGAGCGCATAAATTATGCGGAGGTCTTTTGAATAAATCTCATTGGTCTTTGTTCGTTATTAAGTGCACGTGCACTGAATAAATCTTATTGAGGAAATGAAGGTCTCGCCCTTTTTCCAGGTTTATTGACAAAGTACTAGGAGCGCATAAATTATAAGGAGGTCTTTTGAATAAATCTCATCGGTCTTGGTTCGTTATTAAGTACACGTGCACTGAATAAGTCTTATTGAGGATATGAAGGTCTCGACCTTTTTCCAGGTTTATTAAAAAAGTACTAGGAGCGCATAAATTATGAGGAGGTCTTTTGAATTAATCTCATTGGTCTTGGTTCGTTATTAAGTGCACGTGCACTGAATAAGTCACATTGAGGATATGAAGGTCTCGACCTTTTTCAGATTTATTAAAAAAGTACTAGGAGCGCATAAATTATGCGGAGGTCTTTTGAATAAATCTCATTGGTCTTTGTTCGTTATTAAGTGCACGTGCACTAAATAAGTCTTATTGAGGATATGAAGGTCTCGACCTTTTTCCAGGTTTATTGAAAAAGTACTAGGAGCGCATAAATTATGAGGAGGTCTTTTGAATTAATCCCACTGTTTTGGTTTGTTATTAAGTGCATGTGAACTGAATAAGTCTTATTGAGAAAATGAAGGTCTCGATCTTTTTCCAGATTTATTGAAAAAGTACTAGGTGCGTAAAAAGTACGGTCATGAATCAAATATTTTTATTTTATTAAGTTATATTGGTATGAAATTCATAGTAAGTAAGATATACCATGTCACTTCATTTATTATAATTTTAAAGCATATTTCAACAACTGTTAAACAACTAGTTGCTAATCGTATCGTTATCTGATTAAGTTAAATTAAGCATCCTCTTGAGGTTGACTTGTGGCCAACGAAATAGTTTGGTAACTCGTGTTTAATCCTTACAAACATAATTACAAATTCCACTTTATTTACAAGTTGTAAAATTTTAATTCACAGTGCTACTGGATTTCGCAGTCGTTCTTCATTAATTCAACATTGAAATCTCAGTCTTCATTAAATACAGAAACAAGTTCATTTATCTTAACTCGGATAAAATTAACTTTTACACGTGATCTCTTCAGATTACTTCTTGTTTAGATAATATTTATATTAATCCTATTTCTTTGTTACGTATTGGTTTTGATTTTAAAATCTGAGCCAAAATTTATTGTGATGAATGACTCTACGACTCAAACTCCTGCAGAAGAACAGGGTCTGTCTTTAAGAGAGTTGGGTTATAGATAGTTATGTTTACAAAATCACTACCAATGTTGTGTTAAAACCATTAAAATTATGGCTAGTATATTTCTTATAGGTTAGTACAACGCAATTCTAGATTACAAAATTATCATCCGTCAGCTATTTCCAGAGACCTATAGACCAGTATCAATATATTATTTATAAAAGAAAGTTTAAATATAAAATCTTTATAAACATTTTCAAGATGAAATCTACTTTCTTAAGAATTCAAAGTAGCCAACGTTAGATATTTAAATCCAGTCGTTGCATCTTCATTGCATATTCGAGAGGACTACCATTTTTAAGATAAATTTTTATGAATTATAGAGAAATTTATAAGGAAAGGAATATATTTTTATGTTGTCATAAGGTATATCTGGACTCTTTTTCACGTTCAACTTAAATGTATAAATTCACCTTATTTGTGTTAATGTTAATTTTTTCTGAAAATAAAACGGCAATTATTTGCCTTCTAGATAAGCACGGCGTTTAAGCTTCAATTATTCCAAATTTCACCAATATTGGTCCAACGGATAATGTTTGAAAGCGTAAACAGACAGACGGCATTTCAAATTTATAACATTAAGAACAGAAGTCAACAGAATACTGTTCCTATCCCGGTTAATACTCAGATGTTTTAAGTACATATTATAATTTTGGATCTTTGTTAACATTAACAGTACTTGGAAATCAGGCTTTGGAAAAAATATCATCATCCTTCTGCTCTTATCCCACTCTAAGTGGGGTCGGATCAACATGCTATAAACATGTTATTACATGATTTGCCTACGTATTTTACGACCGGCCGCCTACCTGACGTCAAATTACCTTAGTCGTATTTTAAAACACCTCGCTAAGAAAGAGGGTGGTCTGTTCTACTCTACTGGATACCTCACGGTGGGTCAACTTCCCTTACTCGCCTTTTACGACACCGCGGTAAGAATTGAGGGTGTTCTTTTCTACTCAACTGGATACCACACGGTTGTATCCGGTTTAGTAGAATAGACCACCCTCTTTCTTACCGAGATGTTTACGAATAAGGTAAGTTGAGGTCAGGCAGGCGGCCGGTCGTAAAAACGAAGCCAAATCATTTGACAGAATGTCTATATATAACATGTTGTTCCAACCCCACTTGGAGTGGGATAAGGGCAGGAGGATAGTGATTGTGTGATAAATTACAATCATCAATTAGACACATAAGTCAACAGAAATACAAATTGGTACATGCCCGAGGTTTGAACTCGTGACGTGACACTCTTGGAATAGTCCCACGGGCTATCATAGCTTTGTATTATATTTTATTGTTTCTCACGGATATTCGTAATATAACGTCTAAAAGTAGGTATTCTTGTTAACAAGTAGGCGTCATGTCAAAGGAGGAAAACGCAGTCCTTCAAAGGAAATGTCTGAGCTATTACTATTACGTTATACGCGAGCAATTGTCAATGGCGCAGTCGGGATCGGATTGACTTTTATTGTTTTATTTTGTAAAATTCGATATTAGACTTGGAAATATTCAAGTATAAACAACTATTAATAATTTTATAAAGAAAAAAGATATTTGTGTGATGGATTTCTTTTTTATAAATATTTTTTTTTGGCAGTTGCAGTTCGTGGGTTTAAAACTCTTCCATGATGAGTTTTATATAACAATGTATACTCTTGGAGAATTCTCTCGCCATAATTATTTAACTTACTAAACCATTAGAACGTCTTGGTGGTTTAAAACTGCAATTTTTTAAATGTGAGACCCTGAAAGATAAATTGTTGTCCTTCAAATTTACGGTGAATATAATATAATATTTATCTTAAGTAATTATATATTAGTAGCATCTTTTCATCTATTTATTTTACTAAAATTATTTAATAGAATACATAGTTAAATTTATATAAACTTTTTCTTTTTCTCTATATGACCCGTACTTTCTTCTTCAATTCTTGTTCTTTTCTTTCTATTACTCAAAGGTTGACTGGAAGAGATCCTTTTGAGGCATAAGTCCGCCTTTATACATGTAGTATTTTTTTTTTAATTTTCTTTCTTTTTTCTTAATATATGTATAAAAAGAAATAAATAAATAAATCCATTGAAAACTCATCATTAATTTCAAATGTATCAAAACTTTTTTCTATATAAAACTCGTCAGGAGTTGTAATTCCATATGATAAGGATCACGTTTCTCTCTTGTACCTAAACAACAAGATTTTGGATAACAATAAGTTATAAAAGGAACCGATCCCGATTGGTGTTTTGCGTTACAAGTGCCTTATTTCAGACACAAAGCAGTGTGAAATGAACTCGACCTTTTTAGGGACTTCAATGGGATACAGCGAAATGAGCAATAGGAGTGAATGCCTAAAGGGTAAATTATAGTAAATTTAAATTGTATACAACTTCACATTCTGTAAGACTATTATTAAATAATAAAACTATTATTAAATTAGTTTCTAAAATATCATCGACCTTCTGCCCTTATCCCACTCTAAGTGGGGTCGGCACAACATGCTACAAACATGTTGCCACGTATTTTACGATCGGCCGCCTGCCTGACGTCAACTTACCTTAGTCGTATTTTACAACACCTCGGTAAGAACAAGGGTGGTCTATTTTACTCAACTGGATACCACACGGTGGGTCAACTTACCTTAGTCGCCTATACGACACCTCGGTAAGAAATGAAGGTGGTCTATTCTACTCAGCCGGATAGCACACAACGGGTCGACTTACCTTAGTGCCGCTTACGACACCTCGGTAAGAAATGAGGGTAGTCTATTTTATTCAGCCGAATACCACACGGCGTTCTTAAAATAATTATTGAGACGGTTATATATATAAACTTGATTAACACGTTGACGCGGACCTACAGACGGACAGGGGAAGAATATGTAACATTACTAAATGCTTACTTAAACACTTAAATAGAGAATATAAACTATCGCAGACCGGGTTCTTCACAGTATTACAGATATGAATTCAAATTCAAATTCACATTGTAAAGAATTCAAATGTAAGATAGCCGTTTACAGTGCCGCTTAGGCTTTGTGCTCTAGTAGGATGCACTTAAATCCAGAGGATGTTATGGGCGATATCAATCAATGAACTTTCACGTACCACGAACGAAAGTACCACTAGCGCAGAGAAAAATATCAGTGGCGCCATCTGTTATTTCAATAGCGAAAATACATGCTAACGCATATATTTTAATCTGCCATTGAAATAACAGATGGCGCCACTAGTATTTTCATATCGCAACACAGTTTACACTTTGTTGCGTTATGTTACACATATGATTTTTTTATATAGAAGTTAAATAAGAACGAAAGATTTGAAACGAATGTATGAGTCGAATTAATTGATAGTTGTAGTTAGCGTATGAATGTATTTAAGTTACCGCTTTTAAATAATAGATGGCGCCACATGCATATTAACTAAGTTTGTTATTCTGGTTGTATAAATAGAAGCTACTTATTAAGTTTAAAATAGTTTGGCGTTGATGCTGACCTTAAGTGCTGATATTTTATGCGTCCATATTGGAATTTAATATTACATAAAATGAAATTTAATAGCCATGGAAACTTGTGAACTGAGCATCCATTAAATCCTAATATGAAATTGTGTGAACAATTGTAGCTACATGATTAAATACTTTTTTATTCCAAACAGAATTATTACAGATTATTGTTCTAGAAATTGTCTGCAACCGCTTCACGCCTATTTGTAACATATGATTTCTTCTTTGTACCGTGAACAAAGATATAGTTACTGACAAATAGTAAGATATTATGAATAAATTCTCAAAATTATTTCCAAAACATAATAAATCAATAAAAGAATATTCCGTTCCAATTGTATATTTGAACGGAATGTTTGCGAAATTGTCATAAAAGGGAGACGTGACCTAAATTCAACATACCCGCGTTTGGTTTATAAATTACATTGATTTGAATCCATTGTTGTTGTATTACGGGTGAGCAATATAGAAACAAAATTAGCAACTTAATTTGATTAACTTCAGAATTCAAAGTTTCAAATTCACTGAGCTTTCGTATATAATATGACAATATACCACATTGAGAGTTTTTTTTTTTACAGCAAAAATGTACAAGTTACATCTATCTTAAATTACTTACACGCTAGGACTATACAAATCATGCCCACGTGGAATGGTCCCAAGAATGCTGGCAGCGTTTCCGCGCTGAATCGCTAAGCTGATTCTTTGTGCGAAAAAGGAGCCAGCCCTCTTGTCACCTGAAGAGGCAATCAACCGAGGTGTTAAAACGGATAAAATTTTTTTTGCACTTTCACTCCATGGCCCAAGGGTCTCGACTGCAAACGGCACAAATATATAACTCTCGATGAGAGATGCATACTTCCGTCGTTTGCCGGTTTCGGCCATTTCCGCCGCAGCTCCAGGTCTTTGACGCTGTTTCCCTGATATGGGACGAGGCTAACGTATCAACGCATGTTGCGTCCTACATTTGAGAATAAGTGAGGACATATCGCTGGCGTAGAATTAAAGTGACCTAATTAAAAAAATTAGAATTAAAAAAAAATTGTTTGATTGTAATAAAGTGTAGCGCCTACAAAATTCGAAAATGTTAAAGATACTCATAACTTGGAAGAGTAAGAAAATAATAGTTTTTTTAATAGTTCGTATCTTGATACCATAGAAGGCATTTAAATAAGGATTAAAATGTTACGTACTCAAAAAAGCCAAATTTTAATTTATGACTCTTTAATACTAAACGTGCGATGTATCATAATGCAATCATATACGTATAACGAAACCATGCTTCTTACTTATATCCACAATTAAAAACTTCTGGTTGGTGATATCTAGGAGTCGAATTCAGGTATTTTCACTTCTTTTATCTACCCGTTCCAAACTGAACTATTACAAATTTACAAATTCAACAGTATAGTAGGCTTTCTGTATCAGCCTCTCCTTAATAGTGTTTTTAAACTGCTGTAATGGCAAAGTTAAAATTGATTGTGGAATTTTATTATAGAATCTTATACCCAAACCCACAAACGACTTACGTACTTTTTCAAGGCGTAAAGCAGGCCGCAAGCTTATGTCGGTTCCTACTTTGTCTATTATATACATCGCCTATTGTTTTATAATTCTTTATATTATTATATACAAAAATTAAATTACTTAAAATATACTGTGAGGCAAATGTAAGAATACCTATTTCCTTAAACTTACGGCTTTTTTTTGTAATACAAAGATTTTTTCATTATCCGCGCATTCACCCCATAGCAATATTCCATAGGACATAACACTATGGAAGTAAGCAAAATAAACAAGTTTTGCCGTTTCGACGTCAGTAAACTGTCTAATCTTTCGAACGGCATAGGCCGCTGAACTGAGTTTCCCTGCAAGAGTTGTTATGTGTGTGCTCCATTGGAGTTTTGTATCCAAAGTCATTCCCAAAAATACAGTTGCATTATCTGTTTTTAGTGAAACATTATTTATAAAAAGTCTATTTGCTGTTTTAGCAGCATTAGGTAATACAAATTCTATCCATTTTGTTTTATTTGAGTTCAGTACTAAATTATTTTGTCTGAACCAATGAGCAACCTGCGACAAACCACTGTTTACTTCGTCAAATTGGTCGTCATTTCTATTTATTTTAAATATCAAAGATGTGTCATCAGCAAACAGTACAATATCGCATATACTCTGAATAAAATACGGTAATGATAATAAAATACTAAATGATAGCGAAATGAACCTTTGTATTCTATTTATATTGTACTAGTTTTCAATGCCTGAAAACAGGGTTATTACGACATTTTTTGTAAAATCTAGTTAGATCGATTTACTGCTCCCAAAACCTCTCTACATGATAAGTTTCTTGAAAATCGTTGGAGCCGTATCTGAAATGTATCATTGCCGAATGTAGAATTGAAAGTAAATGAATTTTTAACTGTCAAACGTAACGCTGTGAAAACCTAATGTATAACAGGTGAGCCAAAAAGGTTCAAATCTCGGGTTCCAGCCCCACATGTCAACGAGGCTTTCTTTATTTTTAATTTTTTTTAATTGTATTTTTTATATCTTTCAACGGTCACCAGGTACTTCAATTTAATAGACTAAGAGATTTTATGCGCGGCGTAATGGGAGACTCAATGAGATGTCGAAATTTTGTGATGAACACCGTTCTAATTGTGTTAAATTACAACGGGTACGATTCTCCGTACATAGCTCGAAGCCAGTTAACCCCAAACAGATTAACCCCGAGCTAAATTGCTATTCGGTAAATATATTTAATTATGGAACCATCGGTCACGATTAGAGTAAAATCGTGTATAAAATCAATAGTAAATATTCTTGATAAATGTGAAGAAATGTGAAGTAATCGCTATGAGTTCTCATACATAGAAGAGCAGCAAATTGTGTACACATTCCAAAATCACCATGATAACGAAACGATACGAAACGACGCGAACCGATGCGAAATAATACCAAACGATGGTACCCAAGAGGAAAAGATACTAAATTATTTGAAACGATATATAAAGTTATCTTAGTAGTGTGTCCAAAACAATTTCTTTTCATTTCACATTTCACTTTTTTTTCTCATAGGTGCCCGCCTGAACCGCCTTAACGCCGCCTTTAGCTGACCATTTTCCAATCGTAAGCTTTTTGCTTTATTTTTGAAAAATTAAGATATCGCAATACAAAAATTCGTGATTAACATATACTAATTTTTTTAAGATTGACGTCACACCAATGTTCTTTTTAATTGTAGTGTTTCATTATATTCAATTAAATCTATTCATCAAAGTTCCCCCCCAGCACATTTTTTAACTTTATACAATCATTACATATTCAATCATAATATTCATCATCTTCATTCTCCTATTATTCCACTCTAAGTGGGGTCGGCACAATGTCTTCTTCTTCCATTCTCCTCTATCATTCGTCAACTCTGGTGTAACTCCTTTAACATGCATATCATTTTTCACACAACCCATCCATCTTTTTTCTTTTTTCCATAAATCATAATATTATTATTTATTTATTATTTTTATTTTATTTTTATTATTATTTTTTCTTGTTATTATTTTTTGTTTCACTTGATTACGTCGTTAGATTAAAAATATTCAGGAATAAACGTTACGCTTTTAACGTTTTATCTTACGAAAAAGTATCTGTATTGTTTATGATTCTCCTCAAAATCTATTTCTTAAGGCCTAATAGCGATATTTCGTGTTTTATGTAATTAATTAATGCTATTATATTAATGCCTATTCTTTTAGAAATTATTGTTGTTATCAGGGAATGAACGGTGATTAGATCTAGATATCCCTCGTATCTTATCACCGTTCATTCCTTTTGTTTTTTGGTTAACCTAAAAAATGTTGATCTAATTACGTAATTGACGGACTCTTTGATTTTTATCTTTGACTAGCTGTGTTGTTCTCTCTTGCGTAAATCCCAATCCCACGGCAATTTTAATGTACAAAGTACCTAAAAGTTGCTCTATAATCTTCCCTTCCTTACAATGAAATTCTCATCAATATCGGTTTATCGTTTTGGAGAATGTTATATTAACTTAAACCTTCCTCAACAATTGCAGTTCTTTTAATAAAATCTTTTCCACCCGGGTTCTGTTGGGCTTAGGCCTCCTCTCACCGTTTTTGCAGAGAAAGATTGGAGCTAAGATCTACCACGCTGCTCCGATACGGATTGGTAGGTTACACATATCCCTACTACCGCTCACATATCCCTATACTGCAATGCATGGTTGCAGGTTTCCTCACGATGTTTTACTTCACCGTATGCGTGTGATAAATTGCAATTATCAATAAGACACAAAAGTTTTATCTAATAGAAAAACTTATTGGTGCCTGTGATTGAACCCGTGACCCTTCAAAAAAGTAGCATTGTCTCACCGCTGGGCTATCACAGCTCTACCACCCAAGTTCTAACTATACTAATATATAAAGCTGAAGAGTTTGTTTGTTTGTTTTTTTGATTGTTTGAACGCGCTAATCTCAGGAACTACTGGACCAATTTGAAAAATTATTTCAATGTAAGATAGTCCATTTATTGAGGAAGGCTATAGCCTATATAACATGAATGATGAATAGGATAGGAACAGCAATAAAAAATAGTACGAAAACGGAAAAAGCTTTTCTTGCGTGCCCTGAGTAAACGGTAATAGTTATTCAAAAATCATGTATTACAAAATTGTTCCCCCTAAAAGTTCTAAATAAAAGTCCGTGATAGCATATGCCTAGCTTTTAAGGTTGATCCACTTTAACTATTTTTATGGTTATCAAAAGACTACATTATGGTTTTAATGCGCGTGGAATGATTGCTAGTACATGATATATTCCATTTTAAACATATCACCGTAGTTGTAAATAAGAACCAATACCAAAATGTTAATCAGCATTGTGTCTTGGTAAATGGATCGTGGTATTTTGTCTGGTACTAATTAATCAGTCAATCTAGAAGCATATCTATCAATCTATGAGAGTGACGTCTGATCGTTACCACTAGAGACTATTACTTACGTAACAGACCTGCCTAAAGATGTCTGTCACCGGGAATAATCAGAGAATATATGGTTTTTTAGCTTTAAAAGTGTTTGATATCATCCCGTCAGTCAAAATACGAAAACGAAGTGTAATGGCAATATCTCTTATGGTATTGAGATGTATTATTTTCAGACAAGTATTTTTGTTGAATTTTATCTATATTAATATATAAAGCTGAAGAGTTTGTTTGTTTCATTGTTTGACGCACTAATCTCAGGAACTACTAGACTGATTTGAATTCTTGAATTCTTTGAGTAGAAGATAGTCCATTTATCGGGGGAGGCTATAGGCTATATAACATGAATGATGAATAGGATGAATGGGAGAAGAGCAGCAATAAAAAATATTACGAAAACGGCTACATTTAAAGCTTTCCTTGCGTGCGCTAAGTAAACGGTGAAAGTTATTCAAAAATCATGTATTTAAAAATTACTGCGACAGTCCAGCTTTTAAGGTTAACCCACTTTTACTATTTTTTAAATACTATATTACGGTTTTAATTATCCCACGCGGGCGGAGTAGTAGGCTATTGCTATTAGTGAATAAGACTAGTTAATGCTTTAAATTTTCCCGTTTTCGTATTATTTTTTACTGACGCTCTTCTCTTATTCATCTTAGCCCGATGTCATATAGCCTTCCTTGATAAATAGACTATCTTACACTCAAATAATTTTTCAAATCGGGCAATTTTTCAATAATTTCATTTAACATAATCGGAGTACAAGGCAATGAAGTATATTTTTGATTTTTGCTAACTAACGCCTAATTCCAAAGCGTGCATAGCCTTATCTACTATACTATAAATTTTTCTATTTTAGATAATCGAGAATAATTGTGTGAATAATATCCGTTGTATATTTAGTTAGCGGATAACGAGGAAAATCTATTGATGGGGCATAATCACGTATCGGTGAAAGAGATAAATTGCTCTTAACGCTGGGTCGAACAATTAGTGCCAGACAAATGACTGCACCGTTGATGGCGTACTTATCGAGCGACCATTGATAATATCTTCATTAATACGGGAAATGTTTTAGTCTAATTGGATATTAGTAACTGAATTTCAAAGTTAACGTAAATTTCACAGTTTTTACATCCGACTTCCTGCTAACTCCACCCTACTAGTATTATAAGTCTCGGAAACCTCTCAATGGTACATTTAATAAACTAGTTTTTAACCGCGACTTCGTTCGCGTGAATTGTTGCCGCGTGATAGGTTTATAATAGATGACGCTTTTTAGTGTCATCATATTCCTGTAGAATTAACAGGATTTCTATAGCGTATATGTTATTTCGGTGTATAAGGAATAATTGTTAATTTTATCGATATTGGTTCAGTGGATTCCCCGTGAAATAGTAACAAACATACATCCATTCTCACAAACTTTTGCATTTATAATATTAGTACTACTCAATGTTCACGTCTTGCAATAATACAAATTTTACAACAACACACACACAATTTTTTTTTTGCCACAATTATTCCTCATACACTGAAAGAACATATAGGCTATAGAAATCCTGTTTATTCTACAGGAATATGATGACACTAAAAGCGCCTTCTATTATAAACCCATCACGCGACAACAGTTCACGCGAAGTCGCGGGTAAAAACTATTTTATTAAATGTAAATGAGATTTTCGAGAATTTTGGGAGAGACTTCACGAATCACTCTGTACCATAATTTCTCGTGAATATTTTTTAAAATTTTGCGGCTTCATTCAAATTTAGTGTTGGTGTACTTTAGTGGTGTATAAACACTGATTCTCTTTAATGATAGTAAGATAAAAAATGCTAACTTTGGCTTTGCTCCAATTTTGCACAATTCCAATTTTACACAAAAGCTTATTGTGTAAAATTGGAATTTTAAGAAATTTTGGTTATTTAATTTTGGTGGTGTATGCTGTTTGCTGAGTTTAAATTACAATATAAAGTGCATTAAAATAACTGAAATGCAATAAAATATTGTATATGAGTTTATCAATTATTTAATAATAGTTTCCTTGAAGTTTTCAAATTTCCTCTTCAATATATTTAGTAAGGGAAACTAGGTTAAGTTAGGATAGAAAATTGCATAAAAGAAGCTATTCTGATATAGTAGGGAGCTTAGCGAGTACTATACTGAACAGCTTTTCTATAAAACTGTTTTAAAACTTGTATAAAATATATCGTATAATATTTTCTTTTTTTGTATTCTTGACTCTGTCGATTGCTGGTTTGCACAACTTTATTTTTATTTTATTCACGTTTACGTGTGAATCGTGGATCAGCTAATATATATTTAATATTTAAGTAAGTAGAAAATTGACTTTGCAAATTTATTTGAATAAATTTAAAACTTAAATAAATTTAGAACTGGGACGATGCTTGTACTCAAACCCTGCTATAGCGTCTTAGTTATTCCGACCAACGATATTAAAACGATATTAATGTGAAAATAATATATCGTAATGGTAAAGTTCAAGGCTGATAAGATATTTTGCTTTAAAGATTAAGTTCTCGTGACAAATTGTCGCCATTCTACGCATCATCGTAAGCTGTGATGCCACCTAGCGACGATGGTCTCCGTCATAATTCTTCTGTGTACTATTTCACCTGTTAAAGAGAATTTCTAGTGTATATTGCAAAAAAAAATTAAATAACTTATAATTTAGGGGTATAAAAAATAGAGTATAGCCGATGCGCAGACCTACTGAATATGCGTATAAAATTTCATAAAAAATTGGTCAAGCCGTTTCGGAGGAGTATGGTAACTAACATTGTGACACGAGAATTTTATATATAAGATCAAAATAATAGTAAAATTTAAATCCCGTCGTCAGGTTATAATTAGTTTTATTGATACTTATGAATGAGATACAGAATTTTATACGCATATTCAGTAGGTCTGCGCATCGGCTATACTCTATTTTTTATACCCCTAAATTATAAGTTATTTAATTTTTTTTTGCAATATACACTAGAAATTCTCTTTAACAGGTGAAATAGTACACAGAAGAATTATGACGGAGACCATCGTCGCTAGGTGGCATCACAGCTTACGATGATGCGTAGAATGGCGACAATTTGTCACGAGAACTTAATCTTTAAAGCAAAATATCTTATCAGCCTTGAACTTTACCATTACGATATATTATTTTCACATTAATATCGTTTTAATATCGTTGGTCGGAATAACTAAGACGCTATAGCAGGGTTTGAGTACAAGCATCGTCCCAGTTCTAAATTTATTTAAGTTTTAAATTTATTCAAATAAATTTGCAAAGTCAATTTTCTACTTACTTAAATATTAAATATATATTAGCTGATCCACGATTCACACGTAAACGTGAATAAAATAAAAATAAAGTTGTGCAAACCAGCAATCGACAGAGTCAAGAATACAAAAAAAGAAAATATTATACGATATATTTTATACAAGTTTTAAAACAGTTTTATAGAAAAGCTGTTCAGTATAGTACTCGCTAAGCTCCCTACTATATCAGAATAGCTTCTTTTATGCAATTTTCTATCCTAACTTAACCTAGTTTCCCTTACTAAATATATTGAAGAGGAAATTTGAAAACTTCAAGGAAACTATTATTAAATAATTGATAAACTCATATACAATATTTTATTGCATTTCAGTTATTTTAATGCACTTTATATTGTAATTTAAACTCAGCAAACAGCATACACCACCAAAATTAAATAACCAAAATTTCTTAAAATTCCAATTTTACACAATAAGCTTTTGTGTAAAATTGGAATTGTGCAAAATTGGAGCAAAGCCAAAGTTAGCATTTTTTATCTTACTATCATTAAAGAGAATCAGTGTTTATACACCACTAAAGTACACCAACACTAAATTTGAATGAAGCCGCAAAATTTTAAAAAATATTCACGAGAAATTATGGTACAGAGTGATTCGTGAAGTCTCTCCCAAAATTCTCGAAAATCTCATTTACATTTAATAAAATAGTTTTTACCCGCGACTTCGCGTGAACTGTTGTCGCGTGATGGGTTTATAATAGAAGGCGCTTTTAGTGTCATCATATTCCTGTAGAATAAACAGGATTTCTATAGCCTATATGTTCTTTCAGTGTATGAGGAATAATTGTGGCAAAAAAAAAATTGTGTGTGTGTTGTTGTAAAATTTGTATTATTGCAAGACGTGAACATTGAGTAGTACTAATATTATAAATGCAAAAGTTTGTGAGAATGGATGTATGTTTGTTACTATTTCACGGGGAATCCACTGAACCAATATCGATAAAATTAACAATTATTCCTTATACACCGAAATAACATATACGCTATAGAAATCCTGTTAATTCTACAGGAATATGATGACACTAAAAAGCGTCATCTATTATAAACCTATCACGCGGCAACAATTCACGCGAACGAAGTCGCGGTTAAAAACTAGTTTATTAAATGTACCATTGAGAGGTTTCCGAGACTTATAATACTAGTAGGGTGGAGTTAGCAGGAAGTCGGATGTAAAAACTGTGAAATTTACGTTAACTTTGAAATTCAGTTACTAATATCCAATTAGACTAAAACATTTCCCGTATTAATGAAGATATTATCAATGGTCGCTCGATAAGTACGCCATCAACGGTGCAGTCATTTGTCTGGCACTAATTGTTCGACCCAGCGTTAAGAGCAATTTATCTCTTTCACCGATACGTGATTATGCCCCATCAATAGATTTTCCTCGTTATCCGCTAACTAAATATACAACGGATATTATTCACACAATTATTCTCGATTATCTAAAATAGAAAAATTTATAGTATAGTAGATAAGGCTATGCACGCTTTGGAATTAGGCGTTAGTTAGCAAAAATCAAAAATATACTTCATTGCCTTGTACTCCGATTATGTTAAATGAAATTATTGAAAAATTGCCCGATTTGAAAAATTATTTGAGTGTAAGATAGTCTATTTATCAAGGAAGGCTATATGACATCGGGCTAAGATGAATAAGAGAAGAGCGTCAGTAAAAAATAATACGAAAACGGGAAAATTTAAAGCATTAACTAGTCTTATTCACTAATAGCAATAGCCTACTACTCCGCCCGCGTGGGATAATTAAAACCGTAATATAGTATTTAAAAAATAGTAAAAGTGGGTTAACCTTAAAAGCTGGACTGTCGCAGTAATTTTTAAATACATGATTTTTGAATAACTTTCACCGTTTACTTAGCGCACGCAAGGAAAGCTTTAAATGTAGCCGTTTTCGTAATATTTTTTATTGCTGCTCTTCTCCCATTCATCCTATTCATCATTCATGTTATATAGCCTATAGCCTCCCCCGATAAATGGACTATCTTCTACTCAAAGAATTCAAGAATTCAAATCAGTCTAGTAGTTCCTGAGATTAGTGCGTCAAACAATGAAACAAACAAACTCTTCAGCTTTATATATTAATATAGATAAAATTCAACAAAAATACTTGTCTGAAAATAATACATCTCAATACCATAAGAGATATTGCCATTACACTTCGTTTTCGTATTTTGACTGACGGGATGATATCAAACACTTTTAAAGCTAAAAAACCATATATTCTCTGATTATTCCCGGTGACAGACATCTTTAGGCAGGTCTGTTACGTAAGTAATAGTCTCTAGTGGTAACGATCAGACGTCACTCTCATAGATTGATAGATATGCTTCTAGATTGACTGATTAATTAGTACCAGACAAAATACCACGATCCATTTACCAAGACACAATGCTGATTAACATTTTGGTATTGGTTCTTATTTACAACTACGGTGATATGTTTAAAATGGAATATATCATGTACTAGCAATCATTCCACGCGCATTAAAACCATAATGTAGTCTTTTGATAACCATAAAAATAGTTAAAGTGGATCAACCTTAAAAGCTAGGCATATGCTATCACGGACTTTTATTTAGAACTTTTAGGGGGAACAATTTTGTAATACATGATTTTTGAATAACTATTACCGTTTACTCAGGGCACGCAAGAAAAGCTTTTTCCGTTTTCGTACTATTTTTTATTGCTGTTCCTATCCTATTCATCATTCATGTTATATAGGCTATAGCCTTCCTCAATAAATGGACTATCTTACATTGAAATAATTTTTCAAATTGGTCCAGTAGTTCCTGAGATTAGCGCGTTCAAACAATCAAAAAAACAAACAAACAAACTCTTCAGCTTTATATATTAGTATAGTTAGAACTTGGGTGGTAGAGCTGTGATAGCCCAGCGGTGAGACAATGCTACTTTTTTGAAGGGTCACGGGTTCAATCACAGGCACCAATAAGTTTTTCTATTAGATAAAACTTTTGTGTCTTATTGATAATTGCAATTTATCACACGCATACGGTGAAGTAAAACATCGTGAGGAAACCTGCAACCATGCATTGCAGTATAGGGATATGTGAGCGGTAGTAGGGATATGTGTAACCTACCAATCCGTATCGGAGCAGCGTGGTAGATCTTAGCTCCAATCTTTCTCTGCAAAAACGGTGAGAGGAGGCCTAAGCCCAACAGAACCCGGGTGGAAAAGATTTTATTAAAAGAACTGCAATTGTTGAGGAAGGTTTAAGTTAATATAACATTCTCCAAAACGATAAACCGATATTGATGAGAATTTCATTGTAAGGAAGGGAAGATTATAGAGCAACTTTTAGGTACTTTGTACATTAAAATTGCCGTGGGATTGGGATTTACGCAAGAGAGAACAACACAGCTAGTCAAAGATAAAAATCAAAGAGTCCGTCAATTACGTAATTAGATCAACATTTTTTAGGTTAACCAAAAAACAAAAGGAATGAACGGTGATAAGATACGAGGGATATCTAGATCTAATCACCGTTCATTCCCTGATAACAACAATAATTTCTAAAAGAATAGGCATTAATATAATAGCATTAATTAATTACATAAAACACGAAATATCGCTATTAGGCCTTAAGAAATAGATTTTGAGGAGAATCATAAACAATACAGATACTTTTTCGTAAGATAAAACGTTAAAAGCGTAACGTTTATTCCTGAATATTTTTAATCTAACGACGTAATCAAGTGAAACAAAAAATAATAACAAGAAAAAATAATAATAAAAATAAAATAAAAATAATAAATAAATAATAATATTATGATTTATGGAAAAAAGAAAAAAGATGGATGGGTTGTGTGAAAAATGATATGCATGTTAAAGGAGTTACACCAGAGTTGACGAATGATAGAGGAGAATGGAAGAAGAAGACATTGTGCCGACCCCACTTAGAGTGGAATAATAGGAGAATGAAGATGATGAATATTATGATTGAATATGTAATGATTGTATAAAGTTAAAAAATGTGCTGGGGGGGAACTTTGATGAATAGATTTAATTGAATATAATGAAACACTACAATTAAAAAGAACATTGGTGTGACGTCAATCTTAAAAAAATTAGTATATGTTAATCACGAATTTTTGTATTGCGATATCTTAATTTTTCAAAAATAAAGCAAAAAGCTTACGATTGGAAAATGGCCTTAAGGGAAACGCTGTAAAGAAAGAGGTTTAGATACACAGAAATCTGAAAATATAAAATTATCACTTTTCGGATAGCGGACGCGAGATTAACACGAAGCTTTTAAACACCACGTGCTGAAATAGCTTTAAATTTCAAGAAAACTCCTTTGCAGCTGTTAGATATAATTAATTGGCTGCTGGCTGGTACCGTTTACCTGAACTAAGCGCACGTTTACATTTTGCCGGAACGACATTGTTACCGATAATTTATAGACGCAGTTGCAATGAAAATGGAATGTCTTTTTTAGGTATCTTTGTTTTCTATAAGTATTGGCAATATTTTTTTAAAATTTTTAAATTTAAACTATCGTGAGTAGTATTCATAGTAATGTATAGAAACCGGCTATACTCAATTCTTATGTTATTGGATTAGCCCGACTAGTTTCGTACCCGTTACACGATGTTATCGCGGCGGGAACTGAACTCGATAGCATAAGACGTAAGTATAGCTGGTTTCTATATATTAACTATGGGCAATATTTCTTTATAACATAGAATCATGGAAGTACGCATGGCGACTTCTTTTTTATTTACTTTTAGTCTGGTAGAGAAATTTGTCAGCTCATCGACGTATGTCGCATATACAAGTTTCGTGAGTATACTAGATCCTTTATCATTATATAGAGAATTAAAATGTTATCGGAATTTCCGACTTTATTACCTTCACTTAAGAATGAATTAGTGGATTTATAATTATTATTAATATTTAATCATTATTAATATTATAAATGCGAAATTCTAATAGAAATGCGAAAATTTAATTTTACAACCTATGCGCTACAGAAATATTGATAAAACTAGTTAAAATTGAAGTTGATATACTGAGCACAGCATTATGATTTTGTCATGGCATCTATCTTCCTGATAATGCTTCGGTCACGGGGCAAAACAATCGATCGTAGAGATTGTAGTAGTGAGTGTGTGTATTGGCTGCTTAGCAACACAAAATTACATAGATTCTCTTGACAAGTATGGATTAAAGTGAAATAATTCTATCCTAAGTTTTAAGCTGACCTGACATAAAAAATATCGTACTTTTATTCGAATACAGTTAAAATTTAAAAAATTGGTATTGAATTTTCTAAGCTTTGTAAGATTTGGTTTTTCCTTTATTTTTTTCTGTTTATGCTTTGTCAACTGTAATGCTAATGTCGTCACCATCTGTAATTGACGATACATTTACCTAAAAACTGTCTATATTATTAATAAGTTTATTTAATGTGTATGTTATATTTATCGTTGATGGTCTTACAAAATAAAATAAAATAACAGAACATAATTGAAGGTATTTTATTTTAACACTTAAGTTAACGCAAATGAACTCAATTCGCAGATACAGGTTATTATTTATAAATAAATCCAATGTACTGGTGTATAATGAAAAGAAGAAATGATAAAATGTAAACGGGGTCCCATTTATTATATGTACGCAAAAGACTAAATTTTGGATGCGACTGTATCTCGAATATTATTTCGAAAATGTAAACTAGTATAATTATCTTAATGATACATTTTATGTGAACATGTTTTGGAATTATAAAATGTATAAGATACGGAATTCTCTGAAACATGTCATATCATTAAAGCCTGTCAAAATCTGGTATGACATGCGAAAGTTTTGTCTGAAATATAAATGTGTATGCTATCAATAGTAAGGCTGCATTTTTGGGGAAATAAATTAAGTTTAATTTATTTTTGTACTTATTTTAAAAAGTATGGAAGGAGTAATACAAACTATAAACAACGTAAAGTAAAATTCTCTCCTCTCCTTTCCACGCTGTCACTTACTATACTATAAGAAACTATGGTGTTTCCATTGTAAGATCTAAGTAGGAAACCGTTGCTAAAATATTCATCGTTCCCATCTTATTCTATAGGAATCAACATAATATTATAACAACGATATTTTTCCATTATATTTATCGAGTAAATAAGAAATGGTTTTCCCAAGTCAATTAATTTATTCTTTTAAAAAACTCTTTCCTCTGCGCAAAAAGTACTACGTCAAATGGAGCCACTGCTCTCCTCTCCACACCTCTCCTTTCCGCGCCATCACCACGCCTCTTCACATTTATCTATACGTCTCTATGCAACAAATTCCGCTTGCCTCCGTTACAATATGTTTTCTGTTTCCATTCACTTCTATCATTCGTCAACTCTGGCACTAAACTTCTAGTCACATTTCAATCCATCTATTTATCGGCCACCCTCTATTCATAGTCCAACATTCGGATCCATACATTACGTTATATACGTTGACACCAAAAAATAACAGATTATTCAAAAATTCGTGAAACAGTCGGGCTTATAAATTATAGTATCCGATAACTTAGTGTCCAATGCATGCACTGAGAAATGAGCTAAACCAGCAAAACCTCTAAGCTAAAACCAATAGCGGCTAACATTATCGACTATCTTAACTAGCCGATGTTCAAGAGTAGTACAAATGACCGTTAACTGACCGAGTAGATTAGTTTTTTGCTTTACAAAATTCTCCCTTAATGCCTTGTTACACAGTTGAATTTTACGAAAACGTGTTAACTTTAGTTGCACAAGGGGATAAGAAAATGCAACGCTAAAGTAGACATAGGCCACTTCTGTAGATGTTAGAGATTGTAGTTTTATGATAGCCGTGTAGACCATATGTTATAATGTATCTCCATTCATGTCAATTTAGGTGAAATCTCATGAAGCAAGCTTTTTTAAATCTCAACGATGTTGGAACATCATTTATCAAGCGAACAGTTTTAAATTCCCTCCTGTAAAAATTAATATTTATGAATTATTAAATATTTATTATTAAGGTAGGTTATTAGTAAGTAAAGTAAAAAAAACAGTGATACCTATAAAACCTGTGATAGCCAAAAAGGCAGCGATAGCCAAAAAACTGTGATAGCCAAAAAGCTGTGATAACCAAAAAAATCTGTGATAGCCAAAAAAGCTGTGATAGCCCAGCGGTGAGAACGAGCGACTCTTTAGGTCAATGAGTTTTTCTGTTAAAACTTGTGTGTCTAATTGATAATTTCAATTTATCACACGCTTATTGGTTAAGATGAAAACATCGTGAAGAAACCTGCATATCTCTATAAACTCTAGGAATATGTAAGCTACCAATAGTAAAACGCATTGGAGCAGCTAGGTAGGTCTTACCTCCAACCCATCTCTCATAAAACGGAGAGAGGAGGCCTATGGCATATAGCATTGGGATAGTAATAGGCCGTCAATAATTTTGTACTTACTTTACAATCAAAAGCTTCTTCCAGTCATGTACATCATTAAACAATTTATTTTTCAGGTCATGTGTTTATTATTACCCAAAAGAAAGTCAGGATTTCTTTACCCAATATGTTTACAATTGTATTAAAATTTAATCGTTATAATTTCATTGTTTCTAGAATTAAATATTATTTCTTGTTCTACTAGATCTGCTCTAATTTTTTATTCCCCTAAAATATTATTATGTCAAAACTTTAACAGAGTATCATGTAAGTTTATAAGTTTTCCAAGTGTTGCCTAAGCCGCATATCTGTTCCTTCCATTTCGAAGTTAGACCAGAGCATACAATTTCAAACTTCGCTATAAATATCTTATTGAATTTGGAGTAGAAGTACTTAACCAAAATGAATTGATGTTCTAAAGTTGATATTGCTGTTTACTAATGCATACAATTCCAAGAATGATTTTCACAATAATTCAATAGATATCTATCGTGTTCTTTTTCGGGCCATAAATTAGGAGTTTCGTAGAAGAATCAAAGTTACTGACATAATGCTACGACTCTTGACTCTTAGGGATGGTTGGGCTTGTTGTCTTTGCTGTCTGCTTTGGTGTCTTTGTGCAGACGTTATGCGTTTAGTATTCCTGTGCCCTCCGTCTACAGGCAGTAAGATGGAACACCATGAGGTTTTAGCCGGTAAGAGTCCGGCATAACTGCAATACCGCCCCCCGCGGATTGCAGAATCCATGAATGGTTTCCTCATGTAAAAAAAATAAATATGGTGTCTTTGCTAAAACTGATGTGCATTAAGATCCCGAGGTGCTGAAAAAATTAGTGTTGGTCGCGCTATAATGAGTTGAATAGATATTTCTCAAAGGTAGAGAGCTTCTTGATTCAAGTTGCATAAGACTGATAAGATATGTAATGAGCTATTTTGAAAAAAAATACAATATCCAGATTTTCTTTTTTCTTTTTTTCCAGCTTCAGCTTGTCTTTTACGATCGGCTACTGCCGATATAAATACTTTCTATTTACTTGACAGAAATTTTTGCAAACGACCATTAGTCAGCTTAATGAAAATGAATGAATGAAGGTCGAAGAAGTTATCAGAAAAATTTAATCAAATTTATATGTCAAACATTCATACGTAAATTACAGAAACAATATTGTTCTAGAAGAAACATATTGTTCTAGAGAGAATCTAAATTAATGGTACAATTTACTTTAATAATATATGATGCAATTAACAAGGAATTATTGTTGGTGAAACTACTTACAGCATTTATCTTCACAGTAATGTTCTTTGTTAAACGAAATGTGTAATTGCATTTATTTAAAAGATGAATATACTGCGCTTTTTTACACATTACTTAAAACATTAAAAAAACTCTCACTACATGAACACAAAACAAGAAACCGTATTTTTTTTTATTTGCCATATTGTTTACTCAACCAAGATCCAAATCTACGGGTTTAAAATATGGGAATTCCCCGGACTGATAATATTATGTGAACTGAATAAATAAATAAATAAATAAATATATAGGACACTTACACACACGGTCGTCCGTCCCCAAAGTAAGTAACTTAATACTTGTGTTATGGGTGACAGACAACTGGTGAATATATACTTATATATTTTTTTTAAATACATACTTAAATACAAATATACACCCAGGCTCAAAGACCGACAAATTCATTTTAAAGAAAATGTTGGTCCTCGGCGGGAATCGAACCCGCGACCCGTGGAGCCGAAGGCAGGGTCACTACCCACTGCTCCAACGAGCCAGTCTGAAAATTTTGACAGGCTGAAATGACTTCTATATTAAGTCTAGAAGGATTATTTGACCTGTCCTACTTACCGGTAGAATCTGGCTACATAGTGTTAGAAAATACTATTAAAACACTCTTGAGATATTTATTACACAATATTGATAACTTTAAACTATTACATTACTGTATTTATTTCTATTGCAAGTACTAGAACCTAGCTTCTTTCGCTCTTAGACTTTCTGAACTTTATTTTTTACAAATTGTTTATTCCCCTTCCAATTTCGCCATCTTGGTTTTTCTTTCCATCTTTTTTGTCTATCTTACTAGTTAATATAACAGTTTATAAACAATATATAAATTATTTCAAGTAGAAAATAATAATATAAACTTTCAAATAATAATTTATATAAAATCTCATTTAAATTGACATCAAGACTTCAATATCTTCTTTTCTTAAATATTGAAGTCAAAATATTATTAGCAATAATAATTATATATTTTAACAATAGGTTACTTTAGGAAACGCGAAATTTGTAATGATTAATGATGTAGCGAATGTAATGTCACATAGAAAGACCTTGTAAGAATTAAATAATACTAAATCAATCTAAAAGTTAGAGATATTGCTTCAAGCGTCATGAATTTTGAATTAAGTAATTCAACCACTACAAGTCCACCATTGATGCAACTATAAATGTATAACAGAACACCATGATAGCTGTTGAATACCACTAACACGCCTAACGCGTCATAGTCCATAAACTTCCGGTAGTGCACTGCATTGATATCTACGATATTTGATCGTTGATTAATAAATATTCTAATAATAAAATATAAATATTATAATAAACTAAACATTATATAATTATGCATAAAATAAGTAAGAATATCAAATAGTGTTATAACGACTGATTCTTGGCGGGCTATTGTCAATATAAATAAGGGGGTGGGTAGATGTAGGTAGTTAGTGTATCAGTGCTCGTGTTAGCAGTAATGCTGCTGGAATAAAAGTTGATTGTACCAGGAGATATTATTTTTAATTTCATCATCCCGAGATACTTCTGTAACATAGCATATTGTTCACTCGTAACCAGAAATTCGAATTTTTAATATCACAATGAATTAGAAGTCACTTCATAGACTATTCATAGGGTTATTTGACTCCTTAATCAGATATGGAAATACGTCATTGGCCTTAGTAATAACAGAGAATTTCTTTTACGGTATGGACGTGAAGAATTGTAGCTATTTCGGAGAGCAGTATGAGTCATTTATCAAGCGCAGCGCGGCATTGAAGGATGCTGTAATATCCGCTAAGAAATGGTATCTTGGGGCAATGCTCTCTATGTTCGTAGAGTGTATTGTGATAAATTACTTGGCTTGTTCTTCCTAAAAGCACTGGCAGAGGTGTTAAATTACTGGTTGTTTTTAAATCTCAAACAAAGATGTCTATAATTTTCACATAGACAGCCATCGTTTGTTGTATATTGCAATTTTAATACATTGTTACACTTATTACTTGCAATAGACTTATTATCAAATATAACCTGTATTACATTGAATTATCCTAATTATTTAAGACCCCGAGTTTTCTTAATCAGGTTTTAATAAATAAAAATTTGTTAAATGGAAATATTTTATTGCCGCCTTGTGTTATTCAGCTGAGTAGAATAGACCACCCTCAATTCTTACCGAGCTGTCGTAAAAGGCGACTAAGGTAGGTTGAACCGCCGTGTGGTATCCGGTTGAGTAGAATGGACCACCCTCAATTCATACCGAGATGTCGTAAAAGGCGACTAAGGGAAATCGACCCGCCGTGTGATATCCGGCTGAGTAATATAGACAATCTTCATAACTTACCGAGGTGTCGTACAAGGCGACTAACTTAAGTTGACGTCAGGCGGCCGGTAAAATATAACTGGCCAAATCAACTAATAGCATGCTTTAAACATGTTGTGCCGACTCCATTTAAAGAATGATGATGAAGCTATCTTAGTGATATATTTAGACGTAGAACAAGTGGGGTATCGTTATCCGAGATGTCTCACCTATCTAACAAATGATGGTGAAACAATCGACAGTAACGATACAAGTGACTAATAACTATGATATACCATAAAGCCTGCGATTTCAGCAGTACTTGAACCTTTATTTTCCGGTCACCAGAATTGCCTTTTATCAAATAAGAATGTGCATTGAAATTGTAGTTTTTTGTAGTATTAATTAGAATATGTGCATGAATGAATGAATGAATGAATGAATGAATGAATGTATGAATGAATGAATGAATGAATGAATGAATGAATGAATGAATGAATGAATGAATGAAACTTGAAAATATGTGCATGTGTATGTCTTAGTAAAGAAATAATGATAATCTTATCACGCCGTGTGGTGTCCGGCTGAATAGAATAGTACCATCCTCATTTCTTACCGAGGTGTCGTAAAAGGCTACTAAGGTTTTAATTATCCCTCTTTAAGCACTTGTTCACAAGTTCACTTGTTCAAAAGCACTTGCTTACAAGTTTATTTGAATAAAGAATATTTTGAATTTGAATTTGAATAAGGTTTTTAATTATCCCCCTCTAAGTGAGGTCGGCACAAAATGTTGTAAACATGTCACATGATATGGCTACGTATTTCACGACCACCTATTTGCCTGACATCAAATTACCTTAGTCGCCTTTTATGACACCTCGGTAAGAAAGAGCGTAGTCTATTCTACTCAACCGGATATCACATGGCGGCTCAACTTACCTTAGTCGCCTTTTAAGACACCTCGGTAAGTAATGAGGGTGGTCTAGTCTATTCAGCCGGATGCCACACGGCGTAATTGATAGTGACTGATAAACTAAATAACTTTATGGTTATTAGCTATACAACGATATTAATTCTTTTTTACTGTAGATACATACCTTTGTTCAGTGTCTAATAAAAATCAAAGATTGATTGTTTATAATTTCATCACAAGTCAAAAGTTAAAATCAATAAGCTTCCATTTTCCTTTCTCTTTCGCAAAATATTTTTATTTCATTCAGTGAAATGTCAAGGACGCTAAGGAAAAGAGAAATAAATTAGTGAATTCAATTCCTAAGAAATTGAACTCGGAAAATTTCTCATCAGTAACGTTCTGCCAAGGTTAGTTATAATATTATCATGTTTATATATTTCAATTTTTCAGTGCCAATAGAGTAAATAAGTTAATAATATCTACGAAAAAGTTACCATTAACATGTGGTTTCGTGTTCAAGATCTGAACCACCAAATTTTTTCATGAAATTTGTATTCAATTGAATCATATTTACGTACTGAATACATTAAGTGTTGAATTGAATGTAATGAATGCAATAATGAATAAAAAAACTACTTTATCTTTTAACTACTTAGAGTTTGGCGGACGCAAAATATGCATTGATGAATTTAAATATACTAAGGTTTTTTTAATGATAGTTGATGCTAATATTAAATAATTCCCGTTAAAAATTCTGTCATCATCCTCCTGCGCTTAACTTCCACTCCAAATGGGGTCAGTACAACATGTTATAAACATGTCACATGATTTGGCTACGTAATTTAGGACCGGCCACCTGCCTGACCTCAAGTTAGGTTAGGCGTATTTAACGACAATTCTGTAAGAAAGAGGGTTGTCAATTCTTTACAACCGGATACCAGACGGCGGGTCGACTGACTTTAGTCGTCTTTTACGACACCTCGGTAAGTAATGAGGGTGGTCTATTCTCCTAAGCCAGATACTACAGGGCTTGCTAAAAATTGTAAGTATGAACGCCTTTTAACCTGACGTCAAGTTAACTTAGTTTTACGACACCTCTGTAAGAAGGAGGGTGGTCTAATCTACTCAACCGGATACCACACGGCGGGTTGATTTACCTCGGTAAGTAATGACAATGGTCATTACTTGTTAAAAATTCTAAGTATTAACGCTTTTTAAACGTTTCCGTAAACAAAGCTCTCGCGGAACCTAAAGGTATAAGGAATGTTACTTTTATATCGAGGAAACATTTTTTTTGTTCCGCCTGTAGTAAGCGAACATCAATCAGTGTCTGGAACGGGCCGGGGTCTCACCTGGCCTAACAAATAATGTAGAACTTTATACCTGAACTTATATAAGAGACAAAATTATATTTCACTAGCAATTGCCAGCCTGCGTGTAAAGAATAAACCGTAATATAGTATAATATTTTGATAACCATAAAAATGGTAAAGTGGTCCGCCGTGTGGTATCCGGCTGAATAGAATAGTACCACCCTCATTTCTTACAGAGGTGTCGTAAAAGGCGACTAAAGTAAGTCGACCCGCCGTGTGGTATCCAGCTGAGTACAATAGACCAACCTTATTTCTTACCGAGGTGTCGTAAAATAAGACTGAGGTATGTTGACGTCAGGAAGGCGGCCGGTCGTAAAAACGCAGCCAAATCATGTGACAGCATGTTTATAACATGTTGTGCCGACCCCACTTAGAGTGGGCAGGAAGATGAAAAATGGTTTAAGTGGCCTAACCTTAAAAGCTAGACATATGCTGTCGCAGACTTTATTTAGAACTCTTAGAGAACATTTTTGTAATACATAATTTTTTAATGACAGTTTCCAAGTTTTCCGTTTTTTACTGCGGCTTCTCTCCCATTAATCTTAGCTTGATGGTATATAGCCTAAAGCCTTCTTGGATAAATGGACTATCTTACACTCAAATAATTTTTCAAATACGTCCAGTAATTCCCGAGATTAGCGCGTTCAAACAAACAAACAAACAAACTCTTCAGCTTTATATATTAGTATAGATATATTTTCTACAACAAGGAAGAGCTATCTGCAAAATTTAATGTGAACACCATAGGGTTATTATACTAGAGTAGTCATACTTATTAGTTAGAGTGTCGCAACAAATATTGAGAGAGAAGATAAACTCATATTTTTATCTTTGTCTAATCACACATAAAAAAGAAAGACAGGTGATAAGTTTGTTTTGCTGATTTATTGTCAATGACATATTTTAGCCTAACTCTTACTTTTCTCAAATCTTTTAGTACAAACCGTATAAAAATTCTCGCAGTGGATTTTAAGAAAAACGATATACAGGCAGCTTTGAAGATTTTTGTTTTATAATATGTCATTATCATTCCCCTGCCCTTATACCACTCTAATTGCCTCGGCACAACATGTTGTAACAATTTATTATTAGTTATTTTACGAAATGCCGCCTACATAAATTAGTCGCCTTTCACGACACCTCGGTAAGAAATAAGGGTGATTTATTCTTCTCAGCCCGATACCACAGGGCAGGTCAACGTACCTTAGTCGCCTTGTATGATACCTCGGTAAGAAATTATTGTTAGCGCACACCATAAACAATAACACGATATAATGGAATACCACAATTTCCGCTCCGAGATGCACTTCTCATGAACAACGAACACAGACTGACCGTCACTGGCACGATTTATCAATAGGAAGATTCCACTGAAAACAACAACGGCATAGTGTTGCCACCATTTAAAAAAAAAAGGGCGCGATTCTCTTGTTTCATGACTGTGTTGCTATAAAAGCGGAAATCATTAGCGACAACAATTGGTATTTTACAACAGGCCGCCTGCATTAATTAGTCTCCTTTTACGACACCTCGGTAAGAAATGAGGGTGATTTATTCTTCTCAGTCGGATACCACACGGCAGGTCAACATACCTTAGTCGCCTTGTACGATACCTCGGTAAGAAATGATTCTCTTTTAACAAACATCCAATTGTCAACGTATTAATAACTGCGCAAAATAAGGAAGCTATAAATCCTAAATGAAATGCTGATGCTTTAAAGTACGTAGAAATTTATAAAATAAGCCAGTTGAAATGAGTGAGGGATTATGTCGCGGCCGGATATATTAAAAAACTTTTCGGTTCGCACTCTGTAGGCACATTCATTGCTTCCGCTTCACTAACATAAAGGACCGGGGGAAAATTAGACACTTTATTTGTAATTTGTTAAGTCAAGTAAAAATATTTTTTTTTACACTTACACACACGGTCGTAACTTAATACTTGTGTTGTGGGTGAGAGACAACTGCTGAATATTTATATATTTTTTTAAATACGTACTTAAATTCAAATATATACCCAGACTCAAAGACGAACAAATTCATTTTTAGAAAATGTTGCCCCTCGCCGGGAATCGAACCTACGACTTCGGAGCTGAAGGCGGGTTCACTACCCGCCACGGGCCAGTCAAACATTGCAACAGGCTCTTTATGGAAATCAAAGACAATAAATGAATTTAAATATGATGGTTAAAATTACTTGTATTCGAATACTATGTGGTTAATTTTTAATTATGTTTTTGTCTATGATTATGTCTATGAAATTATATTTTAGTTTTGCCAAGCAAATGTGCAAACTAAAATTGTCTCAATAACCGTTTTTATCCAGCTCGAAAGATAAAAATACGCTGTCTCTAGCTTTATCCAATGCAAACTCATCGAAAGTATATCCCCAGTAACTAAAGATCGCCATCTTATTTCAGCGATGTACAGTCTACTGATAGGTCTACTATTTATCCATATCAAGAAAACAACAACATATATTTATGTGATTGTTATGTTATGAAGAGTAAACTTCTACTACGTGTAGATATTAAAAAGGAAAACCGAAGGACCATTGAACCGTAGGGTGACCAAAGTAGACCCTACAAATTGTTTCACTTCCAAACGTCCTATTAGATGATTCAGATTAAAAAAATTCTTTGTCCTGCCCTCAGGCTGTCGTAGTACAGAGCATGACTACCAAATAAAACTCTTAACAAGTTCGAGTTCAAATAGTACCCGCAACAAATTGGAATTTGGCCCAGCTCCAACAGCTAATCAATGAGAGTCCCATTTCACAGTAACTACAACAGGAAACGTAAATAGGACCGCACTTATTATCTGTCAGTTAACGCCTAGCTCTAGTTATTTATGCATTGGCTACGGAGTTGAATATTTCTGTTGGAAATTTTAAACTAGAACGAAAACTTCATTACCGTTTTTGTTTGCACACAAAGACTGGCTATTGGTATTGTTGATATTCCAAACATATAGCAACGAGTTTTAACTTTGTGAAGAAAACAAAATTTGTTTGTTTATTCAAAATTTTGATGTGACTAAAAAACGGCACAGTTACTCATTCGTACTCCATTTGTCTCTCTTAGAAGACGCCAGAAAAGAAGAGAGCCATAAAGCGGTAGAAGAAAATGGTGGTATGTTAAGAAATCAAGGGAGGAGTCACGATCCCAAACAATAAAAAAGCGACTACAAAAAAAAATATTTAATTCAAATTCATTAAGCGTTTTTACAAAAATATATGTCGTTCTATAATAATTTTCAATTGAATCATTGATAAATAAAATAATAGAACAACGTCCATATCAATAAATACTATCGCTAACAGTTTCTAATTTGGCAGAATTCCAATGGCTAATCCACGGATATCTCATTTACAGTAACTATAGTTGAGAACACAAATAGGAACTTAACTACTGTTCACTTAACATCCTCGTTTCACAAAAGAAGTGATTTGTTTAGCTGTCAAACCACTTCACTACAATACTAGAAAATTTAATTATATTTTGTATTACATATTCTCGAAAAGAGCTTACAAAAGAGAATCATCTTTAGTTAAACACTACAATTATTTATATCTTTACCGTTTTTATTTAATGACTATCGGTTATGCTTAGTACTTACCAAGTAGTTTTTGACTATTGCTGATTACTTAGGAACATGTTCTTGGTTAGTGATTCATAGAAAACTTGACGCCAAATTGTTTTTCCAGACGCTTGTGATAATGTCAATAATACGGACGAATGCACGGACAAAACAAAACATAACTTTATAGGGTTCAGGAATTAAAGAGGTAAACTCGAGGTTGTTTAGTATTTTTGATAGCCCTAATGTTTTTTTTGCTTGTCTAAATCTAGTTCACAAATAATACTTGTTTAATTTTTTATTTAATAAACTCGTTAATTTCAGGTTCTTTGACTACTATCGTAGTCTGCTCTGCTTCAAAAAAGTTGTTTTGGAGCCAAAAGTTAAATTAGAATCCCCTATAGCTGATTGATGTCTATCATGTGCTTTTCTATAAAGGTTAATATGTTGGTGGAAACCTGCAAATCTTAAGGTTGATTCGTATATTCTACCAACCCGTATTGCAACAGCATGGTGTGTTCCACGTCAATAAATCTTTCAAATAAATAATTGTGTAACGACTATCTATGTAGCTTTTAGTTCGAAAGTCTTGAAAAGTTTAAGACGCTCCTAATTCCTCTAATGAACTACGAAGTACACGTAGAGCGTCAGTAACCCTGTGTTACATTGTTAAGGCGTCGTACACATTTCCTTTAAAAAAATGGTGCTGGTCAATAAGTTTTTAATTATATTTAAGAATAGGGAAAAAAATACATTACCTCACCACAAACTTTTCAATAATAAAATATATTTTAAAAAAATACTATATGTTATTATAAGTATAAATATATGTCTGTATCTAGTACTTTAAACGAGAAATCCTTGTACATATGTAAACTATATTTCGGAAGCGACTGCAAGCTTGCTTGCAGGGGATACAATATTTCATGAAAATTCTCGGGGTGATTAATCAATCTAGCTAAGTTTTATTTTCAGTAGTTTTTTCCATATTTTCAAACAATGGAAATTTGCTATAATATTATTAGAATACGAAATCCGTTCGTGTGGACTATAGCCTTGGAATAAACAGTACTTTCTGTCATTCTCCAACCCTGAAAATATTTACACCACAATTATCAGATCGATCTGGAAAGATTTAGAGAGATGTATCGTTTTATCAAGAGCATAGATAGATGATAATCTTAGTAAATAGCCCGTATGACTTACACGAAATATATATTAAAATAGCTCGGTTAAATTCATCCAATGAACAAAAATCTAAATGTATAAAAATTATATTAAAATAACTTTTTCACGTATATCAAACAGATAATATCCTATTTATTCAATTTACAGTCTTCACTTTGACACATAGTGAAAAAAGCCTTGATATTTTGAGGATTTTTTAAGCCTATATGTTACCTGGTATATCAGCACTAATTGTGCCAAATTGTATCTATATTGGTTCAGGCCGTGATAACGTAAAAGACACTTTCGCATTTATAATATTAGTAAGGATTTAGTTGTTGTATATAGAATATCGGTACACAATGAAACCCTTTAAATATTAGGTACATTTTACACGTTATAGTGTAAATGCGAATCTCGGTAGCGAATTGATTGCAGTTATGTTCGCACCTTAAGCCAGTTGGAACGGCTGGCTCACTTCCAACTCTGTTAACTGTTCGCAAAACCTAAAGCTTTTTGTTTGCCCCACGGTGATTAGCGGAACACGATAAATCCAGGTACCACGCGGATATCTGGTGGTATGTACTAACAAAAAAATAGGTGTAATTTACATAGTACAAGTTGTTTTATGATTTTGGCTCTGTCAGAAGACATTAAAGAATTACAGTTACAAGAAAATCATGACTATAACATAGGTAATTTAAACATTTGAAAAATACTTTGTGAGGTTACATAAAATGAAAATGTGCTTGTAATTTTTTTGATATATAATAATAATAATCTTTAGTGGTGCACAAAAACAAAGTGAACACAATATATTGGAACCCTGGCCCCTAAACTAGAATAAACTGTATTCAGGAGCCAGTGCCCTCCCTAAATAATAGATCAATTTACAGTAGTCTTAGTTAAGTTAGTGACAATAATTTTAAAATAGGTTAGTATCTGTTAATTTTGGGAGTAGTTAATTGGGGAGTAGATGGCAGTCGCTACGCTCAGGCGTGTGAGCTGAGCTTCAGAGCACTGTCATAAGTCGAACCATACGCGTCCGCGCCGCACTTCCCGGGCAATGTTTGCAGTCAATGAGTTCACACATTCATTGCATACCTCAGACTGCAACAGCAAGTATGGTCTGGCGGTGCGGGGCTACGGTTTCCCACGTAACCTCGCACGTCCGCTATCCTCTTCCCACACCCTCTAATCCTTTCGACTCGATCTTTCCCTCCCCCAAACAATCCTTCTCACCTGTCATCTACCATGAACGCGGAAAAAAAAAAGAATAAACTACCCCAGGAGGGTACCAGCGCTGCTGGAGAATCCCTCCCTGAGACTGCTGCTCGGGCTTTAGTCCAAGCACCAGTCTCAGGCTGCTCCTCGTATTCTGGGGGGGGGCAATTTTTCGCCTTCTGTAGCGCATCCTGGGGGCTCCACATTGAGCCTTCATGATGAATTATCTAGAACCCTCCATCTGAGGGAAGAAGAGGAGCTCTAGAAGTCGCCGACGCCTACGCCCTCCAGCGTGGGCGAGGGCGACTTCAAGATGGTAAAATCTAAGAAACGTAGGGATAGAACAAAAAAATTAAAGAGGCAATCGGCTGTGTCGGACGCGCCTTTGACTCCCCAACCCGTGATGGGGGAAACCTCATCGGGGGTTGGAGAATCGAAGACCTCCAGACCGCTGAAGATGAAAAGGCAGGGCACAGACCCTGAAGAAGGACCGAGTGATCAGCGACCGGCAAAGCGTCGAAATCGGGGGGCTCTGGTGGGACCACGTTGCACTGTTAAGGAGCAAAGTGATCTCGCCGTTGCCATCCATCGTGCAGACGGTTTGCCGGTTGATGATAAACTAGCGACCCACATTAGGGATAGATTAGCTGACCTTATCGAGGCAGCTGTGTTGGACGAAGTCGACAGCGCCAAGCTAAACTTCGCGACCTCGGGGCTGGTGTCAGAAGGGTTCTTCCTTGTGACACCAGCGACCGAGCTATCGAGGGACTGGCTTATGGAGTGCGACTTCGGACTCTACAACGGCGTCGTGATAAGGACCATGAGAAGGGACCGAGGTAGGGTTGCGATTTGGATCCCAGGCACTAGGAGGGCAACTGATCCTCTCCTACTGCTTAGGGGTCAGAATCGTAACAGGACGGAGTTAAGGCTACCCGAGTGGAGCCTCATAGTCAGAGAACCCCTACCCCTGGGGGAGCGACTGATTGTGGGAGTCCCTCGGTAGACGAACATTCACTTCCGTGAGGGACTTGTGTGGCTCTTCTATCAAGCCACACAAGTACAAGTAAGGTATTTGAACCCCAAACCAAAACCTAAAGAAGACACAAAAGCACAGAGCCACCGACCCAAACTCTGCACAAAACGGAACCAGCAGTGATGCTCGTGTGCTGGAACCGGCTGGCACGATGAACCCACTCATCGGAGCGTCTGGTGGGGCCCCTAGTACCCCCCCGCCACGACATCCGTGTAAGGAATAGTCGGAGCCGCTGGTACCGCTACAGCACAGTAATGGTTACTGAGACCGATACATAAGTGATGCCTTGCATGCTTCTTGAGCGTCTTGCCTCACAGCGGATGCTCGAAGCTATGCGGGGCATCATTATGTATTGAAAAAGAACATAAAAACTCAACACAACATACTTAATGGGAATCACACCCAAAAAACATAAACACACACATAAACACTCAACACACTCACTAAAGATTCTTCAGATAAACTTGCATCACTGCAGGGAAGCCACAAGCGAACTCTGCGATTATGTGAGTAGCAAGCAAATAGATGTGGCCCTGTTACAAGAACCATATGTTGTGAACAAACGTGTGGTCGGTATGGGATGTTTAGGGGGAGACCTGACCTACTGTAAAAATGGTGAGTCTGACCCCAGAACATGCATCTATACCAGTAACAGGATCAGTAACTTAGGACTAATTGAGATAGAATGTTACAGAGACCTAGTAACGGTGGAAGCTTTGATTCCTATAGATGAAGACAAGAAACTTAGAATGGCGTTTATGTCGGCCTACATTCCTAGCGAGACCGACTTCACACCACCAACTAAAGAACTCGAAGTAACTGTCAACAAATACAGAGGTAAGCAAATTTCCTTTATAATAGGTTGTGATGCTAACTCACATAACGAGGTGTGGGGCAGTACAAACACAAACAGGAAAGGAGAAGCTTTGCTAGAATTTATCATAAGCAATAATCTCGAGATAATGAACATTGGTAATGAACCAACGTTCGTTACAAGTACAAGAAAAGAAGTGTTGGATATCACTCTAGCATCAGAAGACACTATCAAATACATCAAAGGCTGGAAGGTAGATCGCAAAGACTCGTTCTCGGATCATCGTAGAATCACCTTCCATATAGACAGCAAAATTGGGAAATTGCGCATAAGAAATGCAAAAAAGACCAATTGGGACAAGTTTGCGTCCCTGATGAGCAAATGGAGACCCAGACACACTTCCTATAACACAATAGAGGAGTTAGAGGAAGGTGCAATGGAATTAAGCACAGCACTAAAAGATGCCTTTATTAGTACGTGTCCACTAAGATAGGTTACACCAGGCAAGGGTCAACCGTGGTGGAACAACGAACTAAAAAAACTCAGGAAGAAAGTACGCAAATCTCAAAGAAATGCCCTTAAAAGAGGCGATGAATTGAGCTGGGCGGAATATAGAAACAATAAGTCGGAATTCCGAAAGAAGTGCAGGAAAGAGTCCAGAAACGGCTGGAAGGCGTACTGTAACGGAATTACAGAATACCCCGAAGCAGCCCGCCTAATGCGTATACTGGCTAAAGACAGAACATGCAGATTGGGTAGTATTAAAGAAGAGGATTCGATTATATCGGACCCCAAAATAGTACTAACCAAGATGACAGAAGCACATTTCCCAGAATGTAAAGAGATCAAGGAAGCAGAGATATCACCGAACACCAATTACTATTGGTTGGACCCGGGACACATCATATCAGAAGAGCAGATTAAGTGGAGTATTATGTCATTTGCACCATATAAAGCAGCAGGACCTGACGAAATACTCTCAGAAATGCTACAGGTAGCGTACGAATACATCAAGTGCCAACTAGCTGGAGAAAAGTAAAAGCGGTGTTTATTCCGAAACCTGGTAAGAAAACTTATCAGGAACCCAAGTCATTTCGGTGCATTAGCCTATCATCATTTATTCTAAAAACAATAGAAAAAGTGATGGACGGTTATATAAGAAGTAATATAGAACAAAGCAACCTACCACTACATGAGAATCAACATGCATATATGGGGAGCAAATCAACAGAAACAGCTCTCCATAACTTAGTGGTAAGAATAGAAAGAACCTTAAGCAATAAAGAGTTAGCATTAGGTTGCTTCTTCGACATAGAAGGTGCTTTCGACAAAGCAAACCGTAATGCTATAAGAAACTCTATTCGTAGAGAAGGAATATCGAATGTAGTGGGGCGCTGGATAATGAATATGCTAGAGCATCGTTCAATCTCGGCGGAGTTAAGTGGAGCAACACACATTATAAAATCAACCAGAGGTTTTCCTCAGGGTGGGTGTCTCTCACCTCTTTTATGGTGTCTCCTTCTAGATTCATTAGTCAGGGAAATTAATGAAATGAAGACATATATGCAAGCATACTCAGATGACGGAGTCCTCTTAATAACCGGGAAAGACCTAGGCACTATAAGGAACCTAATGAGTAATAGCATTAAAGTAACATTGAGATGGTGTCAGGAAAAGGGACTAAACCTAAATCCTACAAAAACCAAACTAATACTCTTTATTAAAAAAAAGAAAATAGTCAACTTTAATCCTCTCAACATAAATGGAGTCGAGATACAGTTGATAAAGGAAATAAAATATCTGGGGATCACATTGGATAAAACCCTAAGATTTAGAACTCATATTAAAGAACAATGCAACAAAGCAAAAATAGCGCTTATGCAATGCAGAAGAGCAGTAGGTAGATCCTGGGGTATGAAGCCAAAAATTATGAAATGGGTATATACGGCTATCATACTACCCAGAATACTTTATGGAGCTTCGATTTGGTGGCATAGAGCCAACATCGGAGTCAACAGTAAGGACCTAACGAAAGTACAGAGGATAGCAACACTAATGATTACAGGTGCAGTGCGAACTACCCCATCCGCTGCACTAGAGGTTTTGTTAGGACTATACCCTCTGGATCTAGCGGCCAAAAGAAAAGCCATAGAACTATGGTACAAGATGAAAGTATTCCAACAGTGGAAGGGTAACTTTACAGACAAAGGGCATACCGAAATAGAGAAAATTTACGGAGACAATCTGTCAATGGTCGTCAAGAGAAGTGACTTGATCAAGAGACGGAAAATCTTCGATAAAAAATATAGGATACATATAGGGGCTAAGGAAGACTGGGAAGTTAATAAGAGTGATATGTGTCAGACCATCTGTTACACGGACGGGTCTAGACGAGAATCCACCAAGCTGGCAGGAGCTGGTATTATCTTCAGCACCCCATCAAACTTGCACCAGATTTTATATTTGGGCAAATACACAAGCGTCTTCCAGGCCGAAGTGGTGGCTATTATGGAGTGTGCCAGGAAACTAAAAGAATCACGCACAGCACCAAAACACAATATAGTAATATACAGTGACAGTCAAGCTGCATTAAAAGCACTCGACCGTATAGAAACAACTTCAGCTATCGTGAAAGAATGTAAACGAGTACTGAATGAACTAGCTGACTTTGGAGAAGTTACGATTGCATGGGTTCCAGGACACCATGGCCATGCAGGCAATGAAAAAGCTGATGAATTGGCGAGAAAAGGAGCCAGCCAGGCATTTATAGGCCCAGAACCTTTTCTTCCAATTGCAAACACTATAATAAAGCGCGTGATAGATAAAAGAATAGAATTTGAATCGAGTAAAAGATGGAGAAACACAACGTTCAGGCAAACAAAAGTGTTCCTCAAATCTTTCGACACAAAGAAAACAAAACAGCTAATGTCTCACAGCAGGGATAACGTGGCAATTGTAACAGGCATTACTACTGGGCACTGCCTGTTAAACAGACACCTGTCAATAATGAGAATAAAAGAAGACGCAACGTGCCCAGAGTGTGGAGAGGAAGAAACAAGTCTTCACCTTATGGCTGAGTGCCCTATGTACTCGCTGGTAAGATGGGAGATACTAGGTAAGGATGAAATTGAAGTTGAGGACCTAACAAATATCCCCTTCAAGGATATTATCAGGTTTGTAAAAGCAACAGGTACGTTGAAGCAGGTGACACTGTCGGGACAGCAGTGAAACCCATGTCCCAACATGGGGAAATGGGTGGAATAGTACAGTATAGGAGCTGACCACCCGTCCTGCACCGACAGGCGTCCCCGCAATTAGATAGATAGATAGATCTGTTAATTTTTAGTTTTATTTTTGGTACATTATTGTATATGTATATATCTATGTGTGTGTGTGTGTGTGTGTGTGTGAGTATATGTGAGTAAACGCGAGTGTAAGTGTGTCTCCATAATGAGGTGGTGCTTATGGTAGGAATCAACTTAGTTAAAGAGATTTTCTGTCGAGTCGTAGTCATGGATGGGTCTTTAACCACTCCAGAACTATATTCTTTAGCTTGAAATTATTTAATTTTATAATTTCAGACCTATGAAACTTTTATATTTAGACCACCCTCATTTCTTATCGTGGTGTCGTAAGTGGCAACTAAGGTGAGTCGACCCGCCGTGTGGTATTCAGCTGGAATATACCATCCAGTGGAATATACCATCTTCATTCCGTGTCGTATAAGGGGACTAAGGTAAGCTGACCTACCATGTGGTGTCCGGTGAGAATAGACCATGTCGGCACAACATGTTATAAACATGTTGTCACATCATTTGGCTTCGTATTATATTTCGTATTTTACTACCGGCCGCCTCCCTGACGTCGTATTTTAAGACACCTCGGTAAGAAAGAGGATGGTTTGGAGAGGAGGTTTTGGGAGAGAAAAATCGATCTAGCTAGGTTTTATTTCTAAAAAAACATTTTATCCCTGGGCATTAAAAAAAATTCTAAGGTTTACTTTTAATTTATTGAATATATAAAACACTATTTTTGGCTTTAAATGTCAAGTCCGCATAGATTATTCGGGGAACGGGTGGTCGCGAGAAATGAAAATAGGATCGTAGGATCGACCCCCACCTGCCCTATTATTTTTTCTTTTTTTTAAAGGTTCCTTTTTTATTTTGTAAAAAATTAACGAGCAAGGCTCGGTCAACCAGCTACTTCTTTATTATAGTAGTTGAGCAAATTTCGGTTGTTGACTTTTCTACACCCCTCACTCTTGCTTTGCGATTGTATCGAGTCAATTTGACGATGCTTCGATTACGGGGTGAAAAGATTGTTGAGAAAATCTCAATGCAGGCAGTGAATGTGCGCAGCGCACGTGTATTGTTGTGTTATTGGTTGTGGGTAGTTTAACGAATTCTGGGTATAGGTATCAGGTATGAGAACGAGCAGCACACTCTACATTTATCATTACATATCTCGGATTATATCAAGTTAATATTTTCATTGTTTTTGTATTATGGATCTGTGCAATGAAACGCCTCATTCTATAAATTACTAGAATACTTATTCTAGGTTCATGGACTTTGAAATACAGAGCCATAGCTACAAATGTTAAAGTCTGTATCATATATAGATTTATTCCATTTATTGTTTTTTCATTTCATTTTATTTACAAGTGCAAGTTTCTATTCCTAAAACCCATCTTAAGTTCGGATAGGTATATTTCCAAACACAACAATAATTGTAATTTACTCGCGTGATATAAAGCCCGCCGTGGTTCAAGATCGTAAAAATACTATAAAAAATAATGTTGCCAAGAGAATATTTTCTTTCTTAACGTGTAGTCTACAAATAAAATGAAATGACTATAGTGTACTCACAAAACAAGATACTGCGTTCAATGGATATAATAAATTTGAGCACTCTATCGGAATTCAATATGCAAACAGCCGTACGTAAAATCACAAGGGTAAGATAAGGCAAGGGGAAAACAAAAAAATGTATGATATTCAAATGTACTAGAATTGAACGTTATACCAAATGTCAGAAAATTTCGGTCAGGCGCTGAGGAGGAAAATTGAAATTTCCCTTGATTGATTTTTGTGTTTCTTTTCAAATGTTATATTCGTGTTTATTTATTTTCAGATTACTTTATGGTATTGAGGAAACGAACAGCTATTTTATGGGTTAAAAATTATATAAATACTAGCTGTGCCAACGGCGTCGATCGCGTGAAAAGCAGTGTCACAATTTTTTTTCCAAATTGAAATTTTGAAAATAAAAGAAGTTATTGTGAGTTAACCATAACAGAGTTATGCTCTTGCAGATTTTTTTGTAGAAATTTTGAGGTAACTTTAAGTTAAAAGAAGGCGAGTTTTTTTTTCAACTGCGCGACCTATGCAACACAATTTACATAAAACGACAATCTACTAGAGTTATACTCTAGCAAACCTTTCGGAAGAAATTAGAAATGAATAGTTCTTTTAGTTACAAATTCGTTCTGCAGACTGAGAAAATTGACAGAGAGGGACTTTGTTTTAAAATAAGTATAGATTAAAAGCATATACAAAAGTTTAATTATGTATTTATTTATTTATTTATACAGTAATCCTACAGCGTTACAAAAAAAATTTACTTAAATACTATGTATTATAATAATAATAAGGCCAGGAGTGGATTACACAGTGACTATCGGTAAATTTAAATTATTGACGTTTAACAAAGATACATGATTTAAGATCTAAAATATAAAGTTTGATTAAAAAGTGCTTATAAGTAGTAGTGTTACGCACACACAGTGCGTGTGTGTATATGTGTTTATGTGTGTGTATGTGTGTGTGTGTGTATGTGTGTGTGTTGGAACGAAAGGAAAAGGAAAAGGGCGGAAGTTGTAGCATGAGACGTTAAGATAGCTGTGGCAAATTGCGATATATTATTTCAAATTTTTGATACGATAAGAAATTTGGCAAATTCTGTTCCTTTTAATTAGCACTAAAGGAGCAAGTGGTAGGAACACTCTAAAGTCGATGCAAGCAAGAGCCACTCGTTGCCAACGCCGAACATACTCTGCAACATGTTGCCGCATTTTCACAAGCTGTACCGATTTATCAAAGCAATTTCCACTTAAAAACTTTCTTTTTAGATTTGGGTGAACAATTTTTCAAACACTTGCTGAAATTGTACTGCTTTAAATGCCATGGTTGGAACATTTTTTGATTGATTTTGTTTTGCAGAGTTAAAAATTAACGTGAAATTTCAATTAGGTAGTTGAATTTTGGTTGTGGAATAAAGTGATCGCTTGAAAAGTACTTGCTTCATTTGATGAAAATTACTTCATTTTATGACAGCTTATGATAGAGTTTTTTTTTTTATTAGGTCATAACAATATCTTTATTAAACTAGCTTTTCATCCAGTCTCTTACTTGTAATTTATGTACCTATATTACCTAACACGAAACATATGCTATGCTTTTACGAATTTATTTGAGAATACAAAATTGTGGCTAGTGACAAGAATTAATTTTTTTTTAATACTTTTAATCTTAAAGCTTGAAATAAAATTATATAAGTAGGTATATTTTGTTTGCATTCTATCTGAGAAAAGTAAAAAAAAACAGAATTAAGACCCTGCATTGTGAGAAAACCTGCATATCTCTAGAGGGTATCTCATATTCTGGGATATGTGTAACATACCAACCCGCATTAAAGAAGCGTGGTGGATCTTAGCTCCGAGCTTCTCTCAAAAATTGAGAGAAAGGCCTATGCCCAGCATTGGGATATTAACAGTCCGCTACTTTACTTTCTTTTACACACAAGTTAATCAAAAAGTAATATTTTATTTATGACTAATAAATATTTAAGTTCTAGATTGACATTTTCAAAATGTGTTCAATTATTCTTTCAAGTTACATTCTAGGCTAAGAGATTTCGAATGAAACTGTGGGCATTATTGGCCATATATTGAGCGTAGTGTGCGGCATTGAAGGATGCTGTAATATCCGCCAAGAAATGGTTTGGTTGAGTAATGTTTGGGATGTAGTCGGAGTAGAAATGGCTATGCAGTAACAAATCTCGAGAAATATAAAAGGCAATGACTTTTGAGCTTTCAATATTCAACTTAGTTAAATTTGGTTTTTAAATCAAAAGCAAACAATAACACAGGAAAATAAAGGCGATTACGTTAGTGCAATTGAATTTTTGAATTGTATTGCATTCTTGACGTTTTCATTGTCATCATTCTCCTTACCTCACTCTAAATGGGGTCGGCACAAGATGTTTTTCTCATCCATTTTCTCCTATCATTCGTCAACTCTGGCGCTTTCAACTTCTTTTATATCCATGCCATACTTTACACAATTAAACCATCTATTTTTATGCTGCTCTCTATCCATCTTTATTTATATTTTACACTCGTTTGCTCATATGATTTTCATCCCTCCTGTCCGTAAAATGTTAAAAATAGGTGTAATTTTAAATCAATTAATCAATCAAATATCTGGGTGACCGAGCTTCGCTCGGTAATTTTTTACAAAAAAAAAACTTACAAAAAAAAGAAAAAAACAATTATTTCGTTGGGGATCGATCCATGGCATTCACATTTCTCGAGGCTGCCCGTTACTCGAATAAGCTACGTCGACTTGACAGCTAATGGCGAAAATTCAATTCAATATAAATGTTAGTGTTTTTTAATGCCCAAAAACAGGATTAAAACAATATTTTTTTTACATAAAACCTAGCTAGATCAATTTTTCTCCCCCAAAACCTCGTACATGCTGAATTTCGGGAAAATCGTTGGAGCCGTTTCCGAGATTCAGAAAATATATATATATACAAGATTAACTCATTTAAATATAAAGATTATACCTAAATAATTATAATATTAATCTATATCTTATTCTATATTTTATTAGCATTAAATATGTGAAATGCAGAAATTTAATTTTCTGTGTTTACACTCTTCTTTTCCGTCGATAAAATACTGTTTGCTTTAACTGTTTCGCTTTACCGGGCGCAGAAGCTTTTCTTCTAAAAAAACTGAGAGCGTAAATCATGTGTTTTGTTGGATTTTCAGTGTAGTTTAGTGTAGTAATGCTGTTTTATAGTTATTCCAAGCTCATATCAAATATTCTAAGTGTAATATTATGTACTTGTAACACATGTATTTTTCTCACTAAAATAACAGATGGCGCTACTAGTGTTTTACTCCGCGCTATTGTGGTGCTTTGAATAAGAAGTCCCCATACAAAATGTTCATAGACCGATTTCGCCTACAAGTTTCTATTTTTAAGTGCATCCTGCTAGAACACTAAGCCTAAAGTATCAGCCAGTACTTTTGTTTATATTTGATTGATAATATTTTATATTTGAAATGTGTGATACTCTCTGTATCACGGGTCCTTCAGAGCATTTCGCTCGTCCGTACGTCCGTACGCAATACATAAGGTCATAAATGAATTTTAAAAAAAATTGACTCCTATATACACAACAATTTCAATACTTTATTGAAAAAGTATCGTGTTCTTCGGCTAACTAAACTAAACCGAAATCGTTAAATAAATTGTCCACTCTAAATTTATGTGTATTTTTTTTCTACCTAAGATTTACAATGGCCGTAGATATCTGCGTGTTACCTGAATTTATCGTGTTCCGCTAATCACCGCAGGGCAAACAAAAGGCATTAGTTTTTGTGAACAGTTAACAAAGTTGGAAGTGAGCCAACCGCAAGTTTCACCTCAGGGTGGGTCTATAACTGCGATCGATTTACTGGGGGGCGCCGCGTTTGTGTAACATCTGCAGATTGATTTCTCATTGCGAAGATTGATCGTGGTAGTTCAACATTTAATTTTAAAGGTGAAAATATATTTTTTATTAAAAAAGAAAGAAAGAAATAATTTATTTGAACACAATTGCCAAAATAAAAAAGAAACAAAATTACATTTTTACATATTCGAATTTTGTGATCATATAAGGTCGCGTGGTCAGCATATATACTGCAGCAAGCTGTAGTATATATGCTGGAATTTGACTGGTGTTGGTAAATCATTCCAGCACTTGGTAGCCGCAAACCTAAACCTTCCCTTGAATGCTGCTGTTATTTACTTAGGTGACAATAATAAGTATCTAATTCATTATTTTCTTTTTATTTCCGAAATTTCTGTCAAATCAAACGATCTTATTGCACCCATTGGGAAATAGTTACCAGAATGTTACGTGTTTCAAAATGCGATGTCAGTGGATTGCTAACTTTACATCTATATTACATTTATATAGTAGTTTTTTGTTTCTAAAATTATTAATTGCAAAATATTCTTAAAAACTTAAATAAGTCTAGTATAAACGTCTATCCAGTAACATTTGGGATGAACATCTTTATAACTCTCCTTTTGCAAATATGTTTCTCTTAGCCAATGTTTTCTAGGTCTTTATTCCGGAAAAGTATAATAGTTATAGACTAGGTTTTCTATTATAGTTAATGGCCCCAGAAACAATAATTCATTTTGTAAAAAGGGCCGTATTCGAGTGAACTAGAATGTAGCTAAATCATTCACTCTGATTGTATCTTAACAGGCAACTTAATAGAACCTCAAATTACCAGCTTAAAAAATCATACTCGCATCCATTTGGTAATTTAATGTACAATCTTAGCGCGAAGACAATTTATTATATTTTGCAATTGTTTAGGTCTGATGAACTTGTACCTTACATAACTATTTTAGGTGTTTGTGCATTTTGTAAACACCCTGCTCATCTATACTAATATATAAAACTGAAGAGTTTGTTTGTTTGTTTGTTTGTTTGTTTGAACGCGCTAATCTCAGGAACTACTGAAACGATTTGATAAATTCTTTGAGTGTAAGATAGTCCGTCTATGCGGTGAAAGTTATTCAAAAATCATAAATATCAAGAGGGGAACAATTACAAAATTAATTGTGGCCTTCTAAAAAAAGGTTAAATAAAAGTCCGCGACAACATATGCCTAGCTGTTAATAATTTTTATGGTTATCAAAATACTATATTACGGTTTTAATCTTCCCACAAGAGTATTCTGAATTTCCACTGTATGAAACTGAAACAAAAAGTTTCAAAGAAATTTATAGAAATAACAAATTCCGATACTAGGACTAACTTCTATAAGACAAAAAAAAAACATTTCTCTGAAATAAAATTTGTAAGACACACTCTTTGAAATGAAGTTGGAATTATTTCGAGGTTGGATATATTAAAAAAGTTTTAGGTTCAGACGCTCCGGTCGGCCTGTTCGTTACTACTCTACAGCACTTGCATTAATAAATTATGGAAAAACTTTAATAACTTGTAGGTCAATGCATTATAAATAAGATATCATTATTATTGCTCTCTTTTCTTTCTACAGTGTATAATATATTTCGACTTAGAGAGTCGATAAACAAGTATTTTTATTAGCAACGTTTTTGAAATGAATCGAAGTTCTATACGATTTAAAAGAGCTTCTAACTTTGTAATAATGTTACAACATGTTTCAAATACAACCTCTTTCATATAGTTGGTCGATAATATAAAAAACATTGTCTCTGTAATTATGTGTCATTGATTTGTTTAGAAAGATTATATGGGTTGACTTCGTGAAAATTATTTTTTATTATTGTATAAGTAATAAGTGTTTTTATTATTGTATAAGTACATAAGCTATAATATCTTTATATTATAATAGCTTATGTGCCGTCATTTAGTCATTGGATAATCTAAAAAATATACCTGCAATCAAAAAAATGAACTTGTACCTTGCTTTGAGTCAATTAATTTATTAAAATTATTTTTGTGTTTCAATTCATCCGTTTTCTAATAGTTGGATTTGAGTTTTTAATGTAAAATAAATTGAATAAATAAATATGGAATATAACTATAGCTTACATTGTTTGAGCTGTTTATTAAATAAACGAGATGGCGCTAGTAGTAGTTTGAATTGCGCTATGAAAGGCATTCCTGAATAGTGTACAATCGGTTGCCAATATCGATATAATAAGGTTTGTGAGAAGATAAAAAAAGATAATTAATTAAATTAATCTTGGGTAGTATTAGTGTTAAGCTTACATTATTTAGTAGTAGTGGAATGAAATTATTTTGAGTTCACTTCCAAGTATTGAATATAGGTATTTTTTAGTTGTATCATATTATTCGTGTTGTAATATTGATATATCGCGCCATCCAGAGAATAAAGTTACATGTTCTATATATACATATAACATGTAATTTTATTATTTGTATGAGGCTATACATAATATAAAGCATTAGTTATTTATAGTAAGTACCTGGATGACCGAGCCTTGCTCGGTAATTTTTAAGATAATGTAAAAAAATGAAAAAAAAAAATTAAAAGAAAAATTAAAAAATTATAAGGCAGGTGGGGCACGATCCTAGGTATTTTCACTTCTCTAGACCGCCCGTTCCCTAAATCAACTACCATGATTTTACATTTGACAGCGAAAAATTGTGATTGTATACATCATAAATTTAAAAAAAAAATTTGGAACTTAAAAACAGGGATAAAACGATTTTTTTTTAATAAAACTTATCTAGATCGATTATTCTACCCCAAAACCACCTACATGCTGAATTTCAGGAAATCATTGGAGCCGATTCCGAGATTAACTCATTTCAATATTACAAATATTACATGAAAACCAACTAACAATAAAATACGTGCATAAAAAAGCATCTTCATAAGAATTTTTTTAACATAAATAGAGATAATCACAGAAGTTAGTGTCTGGAGTAATATCGGACTAAGTGCATCGTGGCGTTCCATAGAGCTAAGGTTTCCAAAGGCTCTATTGCAAATGAGATTGCACCGCGCTTTTAGCTGATATAAATGGTTAGATTTTAATAGAATATAATATTAAAAATTATTTCTTTTAGCTTTTCTATTTTTTTTGTATAGCATATCACGTGATGAAGGTTCGGTTACGGGACATATAGATCGTATTGAGATTGTATTTAGGAATATATGCCGTGAGATAAGAATTTTTCGGCTTTATGTAGCCGAGTATCTTATTTACCAGAACTTCTAAGTTATAGCGCACAAAAGTAAGCGTTAAGATACCCCTAATTGTATAATGTAGAATGTATTTGTTCCGGTTCCAAAATATAATTTTTTTAACCCAATATTTTTAGTTCAGCGCATAAACTTTAATTGGAATAAATTTTATCAATATTGCTACAACCGATTATCCGTCAAAGCAAAACAGATAGACAGGCTTTACCATTTATTATATTAGCATGCATTGAAGTGCTGTAAATTTTGTATAGGGTCGTGTGTATTATCTATGGGGTCGTATATTGTTTTGCACATGTTTCATAAATTTTGTAATTTATCTAACATTAAGTCTAATTGTTTTATTTATATACATACTCAGTCACATTTAAATTACAAATTCCTGAATATTTATCTAATTTTGTTTTTTAATACTAAAGTTAATCGAATAATATTTTTTACTTTCGCAACCATGAAAAGTCCTTGGGGAAATAAGTAAACAGAATACAAATATATAAACAAAACACGTTTTAATTCTTTTATTTATTTGAAATTAGAATCGTACAAAATTATTATGGCACCTAAATAATTTAAAAAAATATCTACTAAATTATATTACTTATGAAAAATGTTCGTGACGTTTTTAATAAATTAAGAACAATCTTATCAGTTAAATATAAAAGTTATCATATGCCACTAAGAAAGAGCGTATGGCTACTTTATCTATCACAAGATGAACTATTTCGTATAATTGCTTACATATGTTTTGTAATATTTTGATAAAGAATTAACATTAAGAAAAAATTGTAACCTAACATAAAACAAAATTAAACAGACGGAAGTCATATGCACTGTTATTAGTATAGTTTATTTCTTTAATATAATATATAATATTATTTTAATACAAAATATGTTCGTGAAAATATATGGAGCTATGGATATAATAAAAATCCCATAGATCTATATCACCATTCTGACTTCGGCGAAGGACAAACCAACAAACATACTACAGAATTTGTTACTGAATGTGTAATGATTGTGGCTAGGAAGGCGATAAGCCATTTTTTTTTCAGTCCGAGTTATTAAATGGACCCAACAAAAGTTTTGCTAGAATACACTTTTATTGAATGAGGAAGTGTATTTCCTTCAAATTTACCTTATACCTTATTATAGGTCGTTATCTAATATCAAATAAGTTGCTTCTGCTGTAATTATAAAAGGTCAAGTGGATCTACCCTAAAAATATATACCCTTAAACGATGAGCATTTTATTATTTGACTTATTTTGTGCAGCTTAATTTGTTATATCATTTGGTTTAAAGGTCATCTAAAGTAAAAAATGTAATAACATTCAGTAAGGTTTTAATACCCGGTAATACTCGTATGTACGACGCGAAGAGCCCGGAACAGAATTCCTGGTAATATGATTACGAGAAAAGCCCAGAACATTATTCCTGGTAATAAAAATATGGTAAGTAAAAATATAGACATGCTAGATTAGTATGTTTTCATCTTAGATTATCATTTACTATCCAGTGAAATGATTGTCAACCATTCATAGTTTAGGGAATTCATACTTAATAAATTAATGCGTCATGAAGTATGAAATTATTTTTGTACAATGTGTCGTATTATGATTAGAAAGCATAAAAAATTTAATACTACCTATTTAAACTTTGACTACTATTAATTATAAGTAACAAAATCGAACAATTAAAACAATATTAAATTCTCAGATCAAAAAAAGAAGTATTTAACTTTGGTTAACAAAAAACTATGTTTTAAATGTGTGAGTGCGTCACACATGTTTCGTAAATTAGTACACAAACACGCACGATAATGAGTTTTATGACTGTTTGAAATAAGGTCGAACAACCATTTGCTCGTTGGCATAATTATTATTAGCATTTCAATATATGCGTCTTTCATTTGTAAAAAGAGAGAGCTGGTTTATTATGTGTCAAATACTAGGAAAAAACTTTTTTACTTTTTAAGTGCATTCTATCTTTCTTTTTTTGATCTGAGATTTAATTATAAAAACAAGGAAACAGTAACAGATTATGAGTATAATGTAATTATAGGTAAACTAAGTAAGCGTTTTTAAAATCGTGTGCATTTATTAACATTTTGTGGACAAGTAGCTTGATTGTGATTAATTATTTTGAACACAACAGTAGAAGCTCTTTATTCGCGGGGTATACATACGTGCCGTAAAAATGCCGCGAATACAGAAACCGCGAATATGGAATGGTAAGTTATATTAGGTTATAATCTATATACATACAAAATTTAGCAATTTATTCATAAGTTTTTGAATTATAAGTTTGTTTTATCTAAATATTCTGTTTGTTTACAAAAACGACCGCGGTGGAGGCGGTTTACCTCAAGAGATCCACCAAACGAAACAAAAAACGCCGATAGCTTTTGAAAACGTAATCTATGCGTAGTTTGTAATAATATCTATCTTTTTATTAGTCCACTTAACGAGACGTTGATAAAGGATACCGAATGCTTTCATTTAGGGACATATTATCTATATTTATGTACCAATTCAATCCGTGAATAAAGAAATCCTAGACCCGAATATAGGACTTCAGTCGCATTTTTCATTCCGCGATTAGTGAAAACGCGAATGAAGGAAGCGCGAATAAAGAACTTCTACTGTATTATCATTTTTTTTGTAATAATTTGTCTAAAAATCAATAGAATTAGATGTTTCAATAATCCTTAAGCAATTTTTGATAGATGAACTTTATTTAGATTAGAACTGCATTTTGTAATCAACCAACTAGCCCTCAAAAGTTGTAAAAGTTATTTATTCAATGAGAAACTGATTTATAAATATTACTTTAATAGCTTAAGTTAATTCGCGAAACTTAAATCAATAATACTTTATTAAATACTACTTCAATATATGCTAGTGACTAAAATAAACTATGACACTAAAATATAGAAAAATAGGAATAAAAATGCATATCAAAATGCAAGTTCGTAGATTTTGTGCTAGGTGCCTGGTATTCGATTGTCAAATGTAGCTTCTAGAACATTCAGTCGTGACCTGAAATATACAGTTAAAGTTGAGTACAATTTTTATTAAGAATGAATATAATATATCCCCCCTGCCATTATCCCACTCTAAGTGGGGTCGGCACAACATGTTATAAACATGCTGTAACATGATTTGGCTGCGTTTTTACGACCGGCCGCCTACCTGACGTCAACTTACCTTAGTCGTATTTTACGACACCTCGGTAAGTAGGAGGGTGGTCTATTCTACTAAACCGGATACCACACGGTGGGTCAACTTACCTTAGTCGCCTTTTACGACACCTCGCTAAGAAATGAGGTAGGTCTATTCTACTCAGCCGGATACCACACGGCGGGTCGACTCACCTTAGTCGCCTTTTACAACACCTCCATAAGTAATGAGGGTAGTCTATTCTACTCAGCCGGATAACAGGCATGTTAAGAATGAATATAATAATAATAATAATAAATATATGGGACACTTACACACACCGTCGTCCGTCCCCTTACTTGAGTAAATTAATATTTGTGGTATGGTGGACAAACAACTGGTGAATATATACTTATATATTTTTAATACAAATATACACCCAGACTCGAAGACTAACAAATTCGTTGAAAGAAAATGTTGGCCCCCGGCGGGAATCGAACCCGCGACCCGTACAGCTGAAGGCAGTGTCACTACCCACTGCACCAATGGGCCAGTCAAATTTTGATTTGATTGACTAAACTGCTTAAAAAAAATAGAAAAAAAAATAAGACGTACTTCCTATGTCGTCTCCTTGGCACTCGGGATGCTTGTCTAGGTGACGTAATACCGACGCAAAGAACTACTAGCTCTTTATCACAGGATATTCTGAAAAAATTAAAGAAAGTTTTATAATATAATAAATACTCAATTGTCTAGAAACTTAATAGTGAACCTGGGTGACCGAGTAAAAAAAAAAGAAAGAAGGCGCCGATGACATGTGCGATTCGAATCCGGGTTTTGAACATATTCGGTCCGCCCGTTACCATTACGTTTACGTTTGACAACTAACAAAATCCTTTGCTTTCAATTCTACCAATTATTCAAAATTACCAAAATTCAATTAAACTTTACAATTTTTTAATGCGCATAAAAGGGGATTAAATATATATTTTTTTTAAATACAACCTAGTTAAACCGATTTTCCCCCCCAAAAATTCCCCATACATACTAATGTCAAGAAAATCGTTGGAGCCGTTTCTGAGATTCAGAAAATATATTTCTGTATACATATACATACAAGATTAACGTATTTAAATATTCAATAAAGATTAAGATATTAGATTAGATATTAGTACGAACTTATATGTGTTATATTTTAATGTAGATACAGTTTGAAATCCATAAATTTTTCATTTATAGGAGACAATGTTTAACTTAATCCTATTCAAGAAAGGGAATCCCTTTATCTATGCCATCGCATTATTAAGATTTAGGAGGTTCCAATAACAATAACCTTGAAATAATTTAAAGCACTTGGAATGAAATATATTTCATCATCCTCCTATCCTTATCTCACTCGTAAGTTGGGTCGGCACAACATGCTATAAACATTTTGTCACCTGATTTTGCTATGTATTTTACGGCCGGCCTCCTGCCTGACGGTGGCATTCGAATGAGTATAACGTACCTTAGTCGCCTTTTACAACACCTTGGTAAGGAATCAGCGCGATCTATTCTACTTTCTTTTTTTTAAACAAGATCTCCAAAAATCCAATTATGGGTACCGCAGCCCGACGGAGATAGGCGACGGTTATGTCGGACTCACACCGACAAACAACCTGTATGCTTCACCACGCTGCAGGTGGCGGGGATAGGATACTTATGAAGACATTGCCCTTATCCTCGCCAGCAGCAACTTTGTACCCGACCCAGAGTGTGCCACCTTTGGGTCGGGGCCTCGCTAAAAGTGGCCCCTCCCTATGCTGGACGATGCATCGGGAGTACCAGATGCATCGACCGCCTCGGGGACCTTATAGGGTGGGCGTCCGATTGGAATCCGTCTATTCTACTTAGCCGGGTACCACATGGCTTTTGTAATGAAATATATTTGTGTAACGAATATAGAAATCCTTTTTTATAAGCATACAAACAAATTATTTAACAGTCATATGATCATTAATTGTATGCTGTGTAACGTTTAAAAAATTACAGAAGAATTTGCTTACAGCTCTTGTTGTAAAAGTCTATTATTGCGAAGGTAAGACGCAGCTCCGTGACTTAAAGGACTGTGACTTTCCCAATTAATACATGAGGCACTTGGTGTCCGGATGCCTATAGGATTGCTTCCGTGCCACACTGCTTTAATTGGCCTAAAATTCAATTAATATTAGAAAATAAATAAGTATATAGGCGTACAAATAAGTCTCCGCCGTTTCAAGAGGCTTTCCGAGGCTTGCAAGAGGTTTATGTTAGAATATGCAGATGATAACCGGCTTAAAAATAAAAAAAAATTCAGGCATGGAATTCAAAAGTTGCCTGAAAGGCGGGGCAAAGTAGTAGTAGTCCATCACTAGATGGACAATCCTTCGTTTAAATTTAAACTACCGTTCTTTCACACTATCAAATATTTTTTTCCTCAAAAATCGACAGGAAACTTATTTGTACTCCAATAATTTTATTCAAATTCAAATATTCTTATTCTGGAAACAATACAAGATATTTTCAACAACAAAAAACAAAAGATGTTGATGAATGAAGATTTCATGCTACCGCTAAACATTTGCTATGGCGTTCGCTTATTATATTGATGTTCTAGTGACTCTAACAACTGCTTTCGCACATATGCTATTGAATACACGACTTAATAAAGAAAAATGAAATTAATCTTTTTCTATACTAATATATAAAGCCGAAGAGTTTGTTTGTTTGTTTGATAGTTTGAACGCACTAATCTCAGGAACTACTGGACCGATTTGAAAAATTCTGTCAGTGTAAGATAGTCCATTTATCGAGGAAAGCTATAGGTTTCATAACATCACGCTAAGATGAATACGATAGGAGCAGCAATAAAAAATAGAAAAATAACGGCAAAATTTATAGTTTTTCTTGCGTGCGCTGAATAAACGGTAATAGTTATCAAAAATCATGTGTTACAAAATTGTTTCTCTCTAAAAGTTCTAAATAAAAGTGCGCGACAGCATGTCTAGCTTTTAAGGTTTTTATTAAAATACTAATTTAACGTAATAGTTTATGATAATTTACTATTTTAATCTTACTGCATAGCTGCTATTATGATTCAATAATTTCTGAAAACAAAGTTATATGCCCTCGATTACAAAATTAAAATAAAACTAAACCAAAAATTTCTTAACTTACCACGTTGGATCAATTAGTACATTTCTTCCACTGAAGCTATAGATGCTGAAGTTGTTGAACATAGCTCCGAATCCATCAAACATACTTGACCATGAATTAAAGAGCAAATCACCATTCAAATTCTTTACTGGTAAATTACTGTTGTACCCCATTTTTCCAACGGATACAAGGTTATCAACACTAAAATATATTGCAATAAATCATATTATAAATTTGAAATATTTTGAAATGAAGTAATATTTGTACTTAAAACGTAAATAATAAAGTTAATCTGAGATTATATTCACATCGCTTTGTAGTGTATAATGACACTTTTGTAGTATATATATTTCTACTACAGACTTTTTATAAATATATCTTACCAGGGATGAACAAAGAGGTTTTTAATGACTTCGATTCAAAAATTCACTAATCTACGATCCCTTGAAGAAGCTGATGTCCAATTCAGTTTTTAACGTATGGTATATAGTTGCTAGGGAGTGATTGGCTGTAGTTTTAGGTTTCATATATAACGCCTTTCAAGGGATTAATATACCAATATCTTGACACTGTCAGGACATAAGTGACACCCATGCCCCAACATGAGGAAATGAAATAGTCTGCGAAAGGAGCTGACAACTCGTCCAGACGTCCCGAGCTCACATATATAGATAAATAGATGGTTTAGATGCAAGATATTGTCATGTGGACTAAACATTGGTATTTGATGGAAAAGCCCTTTATGAAAACTGTCATATAAAAGGTACTTACTTGTTAGACAAAAATGCTACAAAATTATAGGATCCAAACATTTTTGAACCTTCCCTATAGCATTCCTGATTCACAGCGTTTCTTCCAGTTCTGTTGGCTACTGTTATCATGTTACCAGCATAGGGCTTATTTAAAGCTGCTATACGGATCTGTATAGTAATATATCTAATGGTAATAGTTAAAAAAATACGGATGGGTATAAAATTGAAAAAAACTCAAATCAAATTTAAATAAAAATTATTGGAAGAGGGATTTAGTTTTTTCAAACTAAATATATTGTGCTACATCTTGCGCCGTAATCCAACAGAGACTAGGCTCTAATTGGAGAAAGTGAAAAGTATAGAAAGTAGAGCACTCAAGTCCTAATAGTAACACAGAAATTTGTTCTAAGTGTAGTTTATGAATCATGTAGCTAAAGCTTAGTTTAAGGTGTAGAGACGTATAAAGGATGAGTAGGATTGTAACTACATATCACGAATTGAGATATTTGTGAACTGAAATTCCTACAAGAATATTTAGACAATGTCAAGAAATGGTCCTATTTCAGGATAAATTTCAGTAATTGTAAGGAACAAGTGAATAAAGCCCTTGTATTTTATGGTTATAATATTGGAACCCCAAGAAAAGACAAACCCAACGAATTACAAAGAACCCATCGGTGTTTGGTTTCTAAGGAGATCGAATGGCAAACCCGCACTTGAAAATGTGGCTTTGGTATACTCTCTTAAATTGCCGGAAGACCTCAAAAATGTCGCATAGAGCCACGGGATCAAAGCGGCACAAGATGGTATTGCATATAAATAAAAATATCTATGTCCAACAATGGACTTCCAAAGGTTGAAAAAGAAGAGTACTCACATATTGCCCACTGTTATTCAGCGTGTTTACCCGTAGTTGTGAGGAATGTGTAACACTATAGTCCGGTCGCCATGTTGTGCTTGTAGGTAATTGATTTGTTTGCACAATGGAATCTATCTGTGAAAATACATATAAAATTATACATATCCATCATATCGGGTACTACCCGTCAACTGAACAATGATTAAAACGATCCAATGTCTGTAGATGGAGAGAAGTTACGTCTATTAGTTATCCTCGAAAAATTTTCACCATGAATGGAAAGGGTTGGTGATGGCAGTACTGAGCCTGACACGCCATTTCTTACAATAATTAAAGATGGTGTAACAATGGTGAAACAAGTAACTTGTGTAATATATAACGTATCACGGTTTATGCAGGTATTTTCCTCATTGAAATAATAGATGGCGCCAGTAATATGTTACTCCACGCTATAGTAGTGGTTTTGTAGTTATATAAAAAGTCCCCATACAAAATATTCGTCGCTCAATTTAGAACATCAGTTCCTATAGTTTTAAGTGGATCCTATTGGAAAATTAAACCTGAGAGGGATTGTAAATTATGCAACATCAAGTACATCCATATTTGTATTGCTGTGCTTATTGTATATGTGACAAGAAAGTTACTATCATGTTATTTGTAAGTATTCTCTCCCTGTCCTTAAGGATTCAACGCCTTTCACTTGTCAATTTTATAGTTTTATCAACTAGTTTTAATATTTTTTAAGTTAATTACTTACATGCAAAGAAAATTATGTAATTAATATTATTAACAAAAATATAATAAGAAAAGAGCGAAAAACCACGAGTCTTAAGAAGTCCTTTTATTTAATGAAAACATGCAAACGCGTAGAATACTTTACAAAATGACAAAGTACCGGCATTGTTACACTTACATGAACATATTTCCATCCATTTTGGACTCTCAATAACAATTTCTCTTCCTGTATAATAAAAGCTAATGTTCCCAATGGTGTGATTGAGGTTCTCTAGAACAAAAAGATATATGAAAATTGTGTTTTTGTTTGCTGAATACAAATGAGAATTTCGAAGTGAACTTACGTAGTTCTCTAAGCAAAACTATGGTTAGTGATCATTAAATTGAAAAAAAAAGTAATGAACTGTTACTATCCCACTTCTGGTCATAGGCCTCACCTCTCCTTTTCGAAGAGTAGGTTTGGAGCTAAGACCTACCACGCTACTCCAATGCGGATTGGTAGGTAACACATATCCGCAGAATTCTCTGGAGATATACAGGTTTACTTACAATGTTTTCCTTCAGCAAAAAACGTGAAATAAATTGCGATTATAAATTAGACATATAAGTTTTATCAGAAACACTACTAGGTGTCTGCCCTGGATTTGAACCCGTGACCCCTCGAAAGAGTCGTACGGTGCCACCACAGGGACTTTGTGTAGTGACTATTAAGATACTTAGAAATAGTAAAAATTTTGGTTTACGTTAATTACTAACAATAATCATCATCATTCTCCTGGCCATATCTCTAAGTGGGGTCGGCACAACATGTTGTCACATGATTTGGCTACGTATTTTACGACAAACTGCCTCCTTGACGTCAACTTACCTGAGTCGCCTTTAACGACACCTCAGTAAGTAATGAGGGTTGTCTGTTCTACTCAGCCAGATACCATATGGCGGGTCAACTTATCTTAATCGCTCTTTACGACACCTCGTTAAGATATAAGGGTGGACTATTCTACTCAGTTGAATACCACACGGCGGTCATAAGTAACACCAATATGATTAATTTTATAATCACCTTAAAAAGAGCTTTGCTTGTCTTGAAGATTATCGTTGCAGCTGTATATGGCTCTTCATCGTCGTCTATAGTGTCTGAAGGCAGATTTATGTCAATATTATACCTATCATTTGATTAAGCTTGTATTACATTATTAATTTAACATTATTAAATACCTTTATTGATAACGTTATTTAAAGTAAATAAATTGTTTTTAGCTTCGATCACTCCTGGTTCCCCTTTAGGTCCGGTTATAGATATACCGGGTGATCCAGGTGGTCCCGGTGGTCCAGGTGGTCCGGGCTCACCATTAACTATCTTCGTTGATTCTTCACATTTACCAGGTATGCCAGGTTTACCCGCTTCACCTGCTGGTCCGATTTCCCCTCTATCACCCTTTTCTCCTTTAAGCTGTTAACGAACATAATTTTTAATAAAATTTTGCTTAGTTACACGTTTAAAACTAGGTAGTCTTATAATTGACCTTACTTTTCCAGTATCGATGTTAGGTTTTTCGCCTTTTTCGCCTTTCGATCCCAATGATCCCTTATCGCCTTTTAGTCCAGTTTTACCCTAAAACATCAATACTGTTAACATTATTTTATAATATATTTAAATAGACTGTCAACATGAAATAATTAACAAATGAAAAAATATATATTTTTCAGTACATAAATAATTTGTATAAATTTAAGATAATAAAGTTTAACAGTATATTTTGCTAAAGAAATAATAACATTAAGGTTTAGTAACGTCCTATAGAAAGATGATTATGAATTAATTATAAATAACATAATTAATATAATGCACATCCTTAGAAATCTTAAAGGACGTAACAATGAATAATATAATAAGATCCGATCGATTAGAATATGTTGTGGGTGTAATATTTTAAAATTTAAAAGAAGCAGTGGTAAAGTTTACTAAACACAAGAATAAACGACCATTATAAATAGCAATGTTATCTAAAGATAGATTAGTACTTGGGGTTTAACGATTTCATTTCGCCATATTTGTAAGATGAAAAAAATAAACGTAAAAAATAAAGTAAAGACGTAAAAAATGTCTTTAGATTGGAAATTACTGATCAGGCACCTATTATTTCTGAGCTGTGTAATTACAGACAAACAACTCCCAAGACGATGAAAATCAAGCAGAATTACTCTTAATTTCTACTCGCCGTGTTTACAATAGACTTTGGACATCACAAAAAAATTATAATTATTTTGTATAAAGCAAATAGAAAATATATGTGATGCTAAATTTAGAGTTTATTATTCTTTTTCATATTTGCAGGATTCGTAAAAACGCATGGACAAAAACTTCTACCATCACAATACACACGCACACACACATACCGTATTCGAATCAACTTCAGAAGACAAAAATGGTTTCGTTTTGCAATTTTCATATAACTCTTTTTAAGGATGGATTTTACAAAATGCACAAAAATATATTCGTCCGTATATTGATTTAATTATTATTAATAATCGGCCTTAAATTAAAGTTCACACTTACCATTGCTCCACGATACCCCGGTTCACCCTTAGAACCTTTAAGACCAGGCGGTCCTCTTGGCCCAGTGGTTCCTTTATACCCTTGTGGTCCTCGCGGGCCCGTATGACCTCGAGGACCAACTTCACCTTTTGAACCCTACAATATATACATCCATTTAATTACGATACTGAAACCTGTCTCAGCTTAGTAATATGTTTTATGTTTTTCCAAGTCAAATTTGTAGCTGAAGATTAGTTTCGTGTACAGATATGACTTATTTTATTCCCTAAAAGTTTAAAAGTGTTTGCGGAGTTGATATTAAAATACGCGTAAATATCTATAGTTACTTCTTTTTTTTGTTATAGAAGCAAAGTTGTCTTTTAAATATAAAAAAAATCTTTGGATTGGATAAATTGTAAACTGAAAGGCTTCCGTTTTCTTACCTTCATTGCACTAATAGTCGTTGTTGGTATTTCACCAGGAGGACCTGGTTCTCCAGATTCTCCTTTATATCCTCTCGGGCCTTCAATTCCAGGATCTCCTTTAAGGCCTCTTTCTCCAGGAGGTCCTTCAGGGCCATATATTCCAGCAGGTCCTCTGGGGCCTTCTTGTCCAACATCTCCTTTATCACCCTACAAAAAAACAATAACAAAGTATTTTCTCTTTTAAACCTTAGATAATAAAATTCTATATAAAGTTTAAAAGATCAACTGTACCACGTACCTTCTTGCCTGGTAGCCCCATTTCACCTTTCTCTCCTTTAATTTTTACAATAACAGCTTCTCCTGTGAATTTTCGGTTGTATTGAAACAATTTTAGCATTCGTATTAAAAAAATACATGTCGTTCATGCAATACTACATTATTCTATCCGATAAAGCAATACCTTTTTCTCCCTTTTCTCCATGACGACCATGTGTACCAGGTGTTCCAGGTAGCCCATTCTTTCCTGGCATTCCTGTATCTCCTTTTTCTCCCCTAAGCCCGGGTTCTCCATTGTCACCCTAATATAATGCAATATTTATTCAAAAAAGCAACTTTGACTAAATCGTTTTAGACCGTTTGCTTAACAGTGTACATAACAACTTAAGAAATTAGTGCAGGTTATATATATTTTAAGTTGATTACGACTCTTTTTCTATTAATCACGTTTGTTTTGAATAAAATAAACTCACCCGAATATTTATTAAGACTGCTTCACCTTTAGAACCTTTGCTTCCTTTGGTTCCCTTTTGTCCTTCTTTACCGTCACGCCCATCACGTCCGGGTTCACCAGGAGGTCCTTTTGGACCTATTTCACCTTTCTCGCCATTAATTGGTATTTTTGCCTCCACTATTTCCTGTCAAGACAAGATCTGACACTATTTGTTCCAACAATTAAATACTAATATGTAAGAGATAAGACAATTAGATTTTTTTCTTGATTAATTAAAAAGGACACCTAATGTGTTCAATTAAATAAAGAATAATCACCTTATAAACTTCTCCAGGAGGTCCTGCAGGCCCAGGAGAGCCCATTGGTCCTGGTGGTCCTGCGTTTCCATCTCTCCCTGGCTCTCCTATAGGTCCTTGTTCGCCATCTTTCCCTGGAATTCCATCATTCCCGTCTCTACCGGGTTCACCTGTCATACCTGGTGGCCCTCTCTCACCTTGAATGCCACTTTGACCCTAAAAGTAATCATATTAATAATATTTGACGATCAAGAGAAAATATGTATTTAAATTGTATGAACGTAATGTAAATTATTAATAATAGCGGTTATTGTTAAGTCAAATTAAGGTTACATCTTTAAAATAAAGGTAATGCAAATAGCATTATTAATAATAATAAAAAATATTAATAAGCTCATAAGTTTGTAATAAAACCAGTGTATTAAATGAACATCTAATATATATATTACAAGAGTTTGCAATAAAGCTCAGTAGAATTATTATGATTGATGAGAATCTATTAATAATATTCAGTATAATACCTACAGTTAAACCTGGGCTTCCTGGTTCACCATCTTCACCGGGTGGCCCAGGTGGACCAATTTCACCCCGTGGGCCTGGTATTGCTACACATTCCTGTAAGAAATGAATAGAAGGATTAGGTTCAACGTAAATTGTAAAGCGATATCATATTGATGACAATTATCAAATAGCAGGTGCTTGTCGGGATAATGTAAAATATATAGGTAGAATTACAATTAACCTATATAAAGTGAGACCTCACCAATACCAATACAATAGTACACAGACGTCTTCATTCCAACAAATATCTTACTATGCAAGCGATTGAACAGAGTTGGCATATTTTACGTGTTTTCGGTAATGGTACGGGTGTCCCTACAGTCCTATACCGGTGTATTTTCGAGTATCTTCAATAAAATGTCCAATCTTAATTAGACATTAAAAGAAGCAAACAAATGGCAATATTTGTGATGATTTTTAATTTTCTTTTTAATTCTGTGTTTGTATATTTCTATTTTATTCAATTTTTCTTTCACTTAACTCGTACATTGGTGAATCTACAAGGTAGACAGACTAACTCATAAAGGCTGTAGAAATTGAAATGACACATGACCATATATCCTAGATATCGTCTGAAAATACTTATTTACAATAATAACAGTCCAGTTAAAAAAAGAATTTTTGTTGTTATTACTAAATTCGCAGGCCTAAGTTTGTTTATCTTATCACACCTAAAAGGATACTCTAGTTGCGTAAATATACTCTACCAGATATATTAGCAAATGAATTAAAAATAGTGTAAAAATTCCCTCAATTGTGTATGACGAGTTTTTTCCTATTATATCGTATTTCAATAACATTGTTACAGCTGATTAGTTTAAAGACAGATAGACTGCTGCGTTTATTTTACTACTGTCGATAATATGAATAACAAAAAATGTCTAAAGTAAACAATTATCATACCCCTTTTTTACCGTCTGTGCCTGGTACTCCAGGGGGTCCTACGGGACCAGTAGGACCTTCTACACCTCTCGGACCGATGATAGATTCACCTCTTTCACCCTGATTGACAAATTGTATCGAATAGAATAAAAGAAATCAATGTCTGTCTTTGGAATTTAGTAAAACAATTAACTATAATAAAAAGAGACGTGAGATAATCAATGAATCAGAAATTTTCTTAAATAAGACAATTATTTAAAGTTAATTTAGTTAATATCTTAAGAAAGGAATAATTTTATTTTAAAATTTCATTACTCAAAATGAAGAATGTGTTAATAAATCTTATCCAGGGTTCTGGAGGTAATTCACATGAATAAATTAATTATTTTCTTACTCTTTCACCTCGCTCTCCCGTATCTCCTCTGATGCCTTTACTTCCTTCGTCTCCCTTTTGACCAGTGTCACCTTTGTCGCCTTTGACACCTTTTTCGCTTCTGTCACCTTTATCGCCTTTATCTCCTTTATCACCCTTATCTCCTATGTCACTTTTATCACCTTTGTCACCTTTACCTCCTTTTTCACCTATGTCACCTTTATCACCTTTGTCACCTTTGTCACCTTTTTCTTCTATGTCTATCTCACTGTTGTACTCACTTGAATCTAAAACTAAAATAAACAGTATATTTGCAGTTTAGAAATTTAATCGTGCATTTTGCAAAATTTTGATGATATATTTGACTGTTACTAATAGTTTGAAGGTTTTTTTACTACTGTGTTTATTTTATATTTTATAGATCTCGGTGGATAATTATCATCTGTTTAGTGGATCATTGCCCCGTCATACTTTACGATTAATAAAGAATTTATAAAATTAAGATATACCTTAAAAATGTTAAAATAAGAGCTACTAAACCTAAAAAATACGCTTTGTACTTTTTTAAATAGATTTAAACAAAAAAATGTATTCCTAAAAATATTATTATTTTTTTAATTTAATAATAGATTAGTATTACAATATAAATTATATCACAATACGAGGGAAATTATTATAAATCATATTATGTACAAGTCAATATACACCTCATATATTTATTTAAAGTTGATAGCAAGTCAGTATTACAACATCAATTATAGCAAAATACGAGAGAAAATTAATATAATCATATTATGTACAAGCCAATATACACCTCATATTAGTCAGGTGAAACGTGAGTTAGATTGAATCTACTGAAATACAACGATAAAATGTGCTTAACCATAGAAGACAAAAGTTAAAGTAAAATTATTTTAAGTAATAATATTTTACTTACCTTCAGGTCCAATATCGCCTCTTGAAACATCATCACCGATCTGTAAGAACTGAAAGAAGAGTAGATCATTTTGAATATGCATTGAAAAGTTATTAACGTTTTAAACATGCTATTTTGGTTAGGAAATAAGCAAAACCAAATATTAAAAAAAGCTGTAATTCCGCAGTATTTGAGCAATCAAACAAATAAAAAAGTTAAGTTTCTTTAGATCTGTTACAGTTTGAGATATATTTTACCTAAGAATACTATTTTGTTATTTGAATAATAGATGTCTGGTTTGGTGAATTTTTCATTTTTTATTTATCAGTGGCAGTCATATAATTAGAGTTATATAATCAAAAATCGTCAAATTATGTTTTGCTGTGAAATTTAGCAAGATTTTTTCATATCATCAATCAAATGACGCCAATTTGTACGGCGCTAGAACATCAGCCACTAGATGTCGCTTTTTCAGCGTCATACAAGTTGGCGTTCAGCTGACGTGATCGAGTAGGTTAAAAAAAATTCGCACTACGCATATTAAATACATTCTTTACATGTCTTGAACTTAAAGAGTTTATTTTATTTTTATTTTACATGATATTTGGATATGCTAAAATATTATATTCAATTTTGCCATACCAAGTTTTTGTCACTTCATCTTTCAAATTTCATATGTTTCATATAAAAAGGGTTTGAATAAGAATTGTAATAGTACTTTAACAAATGTTAAGTCACAGTAAAGTGTTATATTTTTCCTTAGTAATAAACCTGACGTTATGTACAAATAAACTTGACGAAGTCTCTTAAACCCAGTTTGTTAATTGTCCTAATAACAATTATATTGGTTCTGTTACATTATACTTTACCTAGTATTAAACAGTATATTTTAAGAGCGTCAAGCAATTAAGCTAATGTAGTTATACGTACGGTTATGCGTTATTTTTTTCAATACCAAATTAGTAACACTTGCCTGTTCCATATTTTGTGGAGCTGAAGTACCCTAAAATATGTTAAGTTTAATAAGTTTGTTAATATTTTGTAGAGATTTAATAGTATTATGTGAATTTGTTAAATAATTAGTATTGCTATGTCACAATGCAATAAATATAGAACACTTTAAAAAGTAACAAAAGATTTGAGCTTAATTAACAGTCAGACAAAATCTCATTAACGTAAATACTTTTTTAATCTATTTGTAATAACACAACAAGTTTTGAATAATTATAAATTTATTGAGAGGGCTTTTTGGAAAAGGACTGAAAAGAAATTCTGTAACTAGAAAATCTTACATTTCCTCCTATAGTTAGATACAACATTACGAATTTACTTCCAAAAAAGAGTCAAGATAATTCAGCTAATTTGAGCTGAAACTTTACAGTTTAGAAAACTTGACTTTGAGTGACCCACGAAATTTTAATATTGTCAAAAGTTCACATTAAAAATTTGAACTACGATATTCAATGTAGTTTTGCTATATAGAAAATTTAATTTTATATTATAATTACAATTCTTCAAATGAGATATTCGGTATTTTAGAAAGAAAAATTTTTTTTTTTAAATGCGTAATTCTTTCTTCTTTACACGACGTAATCGCGTGGTTCCCGCCGCGATTACGTTGTGTAAAGAGCTCATGAATAAGTGCCCCGGATGGGTTCGAAACTAGTCGGGCTAACCCGATAGAATAACACGTGAGTATAGCCGGTTCTATACAATAACTAGAAAAAATTAAATTCAGAAAAGTAATGTTAATATTCTCAAGAGTATAATTATAAATCTAATATGACAATTTCGGTCAGTTTTGTATTTCATCAAGCATATCAATCAATGTAACGTAAAAAAGTACATATAAAGCGATAAAGCTGTACATAGAAAAGAAGGGCAGACAAACACGCAAATAGATATGCAAACAACCACATAAATGAAAAAGAGCAAAAGATGAGAGAATTTGCTTTGTCGTTTAAAAGGTAAAATATTCAATAAAAAATCTTGTTACTTTACAAAGTTGTCAATTATATTTTTTAATTTGTATTAAATTTTGTTAATATTTTTGTGCGTTTGAAACTTACAACTTTGGCGGTACTGAAGTTAGAGTCAATCTACGGAAGAAATATAGACATTAAAAATGCTACAGAGCACCATAGAACAATGTATTCAATCAAAAATAAAACGTGAAACGTCCACATAAAATTGAATATGGAATTTTATTTTAAATAAAAAAATATTTTAGAATAATCTAGGCTAGATGGACACAATGTGTTTATGACTGTTATAGAGGTCGAAATCCCGCTTCTGATAATGTAGTTAAAAAAAGTCCAAAGTGTTCCCATAAAAGTTGGTTTATTAATAGATGTATATTAATAGATGCATTATCATTTCTTACGGTTTATTTTTGATTGTATAATTTAATAAAAAAGAGGAGTATAAAGAATTGAGAAGAAGTCGATTGCTGTGTAACCTATTACATAAAACAAATACATTATACAGAACAGGACATTGACAGATTTAAAGCGGACATTGATCTGCAATATGTTGTATAGAAATAAAGCAAATACTAACACTGTCAGGAAGCTTCCAACCCTGAAAGAGAAAAAAAATCCGTTATCATACTTAGACTTATCTGACAAAGTGATACCGTTTTATATGGGCTTTAGATGATAGATATCTGAATCAAAATGTATGAAATGAAGTCCGTATTTTTAGAAGCATTTATTCAACTTGCAATGTATCTGAAGGAATCTTGGAAGTTAAATTTGACACACTTCCCGGTGTCCGATTAAGCTGAAATCTTACATACTCGTCCAGTCCCGATGACAATGCATTTTTATACTAAGCATGATCTGATGCTGCTTGCAGAATTGGCCACAAACAAGGAAAATGCTAAACAGTTAACAGAATAGGGATTTAATTTTGTTAAAAGCTTTTTTAACTTGAATTATTTAAATTATTATTTAAGATCTAATTATCGGAAGATCTAGTTGCAAATAATTAAGAATCTATCTGCAAAGCTATATTAGCTGCCGCTGTAACTTGGTTTCGATGTTAAACTACTGTCAATGAGTTTTAATGTTAGAACATGCCACAAAAATACTTTTATCCGTCTAAATTCGAACGTTAACGTAATAATTATCTCTGATTAAAACCTTTATTTGATTTAGTCTTAGGTCACACTTTCAACTTAGTTTGTTAATAATCATATTGAACGGTTTGTTCTATTCTCGCCCTTTCCAAGGTTGCTACTCTACGTATATGAGCATATTTCTGATATAATATTAATGGTGTTGAAATGAATTTAAAAAATCTAGCGTCGTATTTAATAACTTTAATATGTTGCAAGTATTAAAAATTGCAAACATATACACAAATAATTTAATATATTTATAAAAAAATCTATATACTAAGACAGTGTGGAAGTGCAATAAAGTTAAAACGGATAATTTTTCAAATACACAGAAGTATTAAACAAAATATAAAATATACTACAGTAAGACTTGGTCGTTAGAAAAAACTAATATTTTTAGAAACAGATTCTTCGAACATACGGTAGATGAATCACCATTCACAGAATGGTTACCTCTAATAAATCAATATATGTATATTTCGACAATTATTTTTTTTTCGAATTGACAATATGCTGTTAGCCCTAACGGCTTTTACAGCGTCACCGGGCGGGACGGGCGAGCGCAGAAGCATCGCCGAGGTTGAGATATTTCGACAAAGGAGCATCCTAAGTGTGGGTAGCTAAAGGATGTTGAAGGATATGTTTCAACAGAGTTAATTACTGATTAGTACCTTTAACACTTTTAACCTTAGAGTCTAGACCTTGCTCTACGAATTTAAGTCAGTAAGCTACTTTATTTCATTCCCACTTCATTGAAATTTAATATATGAGACTAATTATAAATTAATCATCATCTTCGTGCTATTATCCCACTCAAAGTGATGTCGGTAAAACATGTTATAAACATGTTGTTACATGATTTGGCTGCGTTTTTACGACCGGCCGCCTGCCTGACGTCAACTTACCACAGTCGTATTTTACGACACCTCGGTAAGAGAGAGGGTGGTTTATTCTACTAAACCGGATACCACACGGTGGGTCAATATACCTTAGTCGCCTTTTACGACACCTCGGTTAGAAATGTGGTTGGTCTATTCTACTCAGCCAGATACCACACGGCGGGTCGTCTTACCTTAGTCGCCTTTTACGACACCTCGGTAGGAAATGAGGGTGGTACTATTCTATTCAGCCGGATACCACACGGCGTACTAATTATAAATTAATATGATCTATATTTTTCTTGGGATATACTTCGGTTCAATTAATTTATGTGTAGTAATGTTCCCTTACGGTGATTTTTTATTATAGAAATCTAATGGTAATTGATATCAAGTTTAAACTAGTAGTAATAAAATTTAAAAATTATACTTACATCATTACAAATTACATTTTTTCCATATTTATCAGGATTTGGAAAGATCTGTAGATGTTGTATCGCTCCCTGTAACAAAACAGATGAATTATTATTAAATAAATAAGTCTAACTACATAAAAAGTGAAAGGAATTAAAAAGGTTTTTTAAAATCCATAGTAAATTATATTATTTTTTTACGTCTAAAAAATGTATTTATTTATTTTGACTAATTTTATAAGAGTGCTTTGGAAATCAAATTCATATGGATTCTTCTGTTGCAAAGCGGAGCAGTATATCTGATGCATAGTAAATATCATTCTAGCGAAGCATCGTAATTTCTTACTCCCTTTGTATGTGATAAAAAAAATCACTAAATCTATTTTTCGTCCCTTTGTTTGTAATTCAAAATTGAAATTTTCTAAAATGTTTACATGTGTTCCCGTCGCGATAGTCCCTTAAAAGAGCTTTTGAATAAGTACAGTGGATGGTCACGAAACTGGTCGGGCTAACCCAATAGAATAGGTTGTGAGATACAGCCGGTCTCTATACATAAACTCTACCTTTCTTCATAGAAAAATATGTTAGTAGCGATAACAAAGTACTTCAACATCCTCCTGCCCTCATCTCACTCTAAGTAGTTTATAACATGTGACAACATGTTTATAATATGTAACATGATTTGGCTACGTATTTTTTGACCGGCCGCCTGCCTGACGTTAACTTACCTTAGCAATATTTTACGATACCTCTGTCAGGAAGAGGGTGATCTACTCTACTTAATTGGATACTACATGATGAGTGGTCAACTTACTTTAGTCGCCTTTTACGACACCTCGGTAAGAAATGACAATGACCTATTCTATTCAGCCGGATATCACACGTTATTGAGATAACAAAGTACTTATACATGTAAATTGTAAAGTGAATCTGATAGTAAATAAGCAGACAATGTGCTCTCTATAAGTAAAGGATTGCGATACAAAGTTATCCATTGAAGTTCTCAAAGCACGCTACGTTTTATGAGAAATATTTTCTCTTAGCAATATAGTAATTTACAGCTGCTGCAACCGCAAGTTAAATGTACGTTCATACTATAATAAAAAGGATAATAACCACAGTATAAAAAATACTGTGGTAGGTATATTTAGTATACTAGCTTTTACCAACTTCGTTTGCGTGGACTGTCACTCTCCAACACTGCAAATTTTAAACAAAACTCTGATAGATTGATGATAGATGCTTTTCAATGTTATTCTATTCCTGTAAAATTAACAGGATTTGTAAAGCCTCTGTGTTACACCGATTTATCAGGAATAATTGTGCCAAATTTCATCGATATTGGTTCAAGGGATTCGCCGTGAAAGAGTTTTGCCGTTCTCCTATTCATCTTAGCGTGATTTTATATAGCCTATAGCTTTCCTTGATAAATGGACTATCTTACACTTAAAGAATTTTTCTAATCAGTCCAGTAGTTGCTAAGATTAAGCGCGTTCAAGCAAACAAACAAACTCGTCCGCTTAATATAATATTAGTACTAGGAATCGCCACTGGCTCCGCCCGCGTGAAAAGATTAAAACCGTAATGTAGAATTTCAATAACCATTAAAGTGATTAAATTCAGTTAACCCATAAAGCTAGACATATGCTATCGCGGATTTTTATTTAGAACATTTAGAGGGGAACAATTTTGTAGTACGTAATGTTTGAATAACTATCACCGATTATTCGGCGCACGCAAAGAAAGCTTTAAATTATGCCGTTTTTGTACTATTTTTTGATGCTGATGCGTGATGTTATATAAAATGTAGCCCTCCTCGATAAATGGACTATCTTACAGTCAAATAATTTTTCAAATCGGTCCAGTAGTTTCTAAGATTACCGCGTTCAAATAATCAATCAAACAAACTCTTTATATTATATTATATAGTATTTATATTATATAGTATTTATATTATATAGTATTTATATTATATAGTATTTATATTATATAGTATTGATAGATGAATTATGTGGTATATCATAATTTCAAGCACTAAATTCTAATTTTCTAGGCTGTGGTTATCGAATAGGAGTGAATACGTGAAGTTTGTAAGAGCATTTTCACTATTTGCGTTGACGCCACTCTTATTGTTCTGTTAGAAGATTAAAAATATGACGAGACTGAACTCTTTTGTGTGTCGTAGTGCAATTTTAATGAAACAGACTCTGGAATAGATTCTTATGCTATCGACGCGCGTTGCCTTTGTGAATTTGTATATTTTTTCTAGTATATACAGTTTTTATTTTTGACTTATTATAGGTGTAATCTTTATCGTGTGGTATCCGACTGAATAGAATAGTACCACCCTCTTTTCTTACCGAGGTGTCCTAAAAGGCAACTAAGGTAAGTCGACTGTGTGGTATCCGGCTGAGTAGAATAGACCAACCTGATTTCTCACCGAGGTGTCGTAAAAGGCGACTAAGGTAAGTTGACCCACCGTGTGGTATCCGGTTTAGTAGAATAGACCACCCTCTTTGTTACCGAGGTGTCGTAAAATACGAGTAAGGTAAGTTGACGTCAGGCAGGCGGCCGGTCGTAAAAACGCAGCCAAATCATGTGACAACAGGTTTATGACATGTTGTGCCGACCCCACTTAGAGTGGGATAAGGGCAGGAGGATAAGTATAATCTTTAATATCTAAATGAGTTAATCATGTATTGAGGTTTTTGCGGAAAAAAAAATTGATCTAGCTAGGATTTATTTAAAAAAAAATTCGTTTTATCCCTGTTTTTGAGCATTAAATCATCTTCTGCGATATATGAGACTCAATATATGAGACTAATTATAAATTAATCATCATCATCGTGCCATTACCCACTCTAAGTGGGGTCGGCACAACATGTCATAAACATGTTGTCACATGATTTGGATGCGTTTTTACGACCGGCCGCCTGCCTGACGTTAACTTACCTTACTCGTATTTTATGACGCCTCGGTAACAAAGAGGGTGGTCTATTCTACTAAATCGTGGTATCCACACGGTGGATCAACTTACCTTAGTCGCCTTTTACGACGCCTCGGTAAGAAAAGAAGTTGGTCTATTCTACTCAGTCGGATACCACACGGTGGGTCGACTTATTTTAATCGCCTTTTACGACACCTCGTTAAGAAATGAGGGTGGTACTATTGTACTCAGCCGGATACCACACGGCTATTGTTTTATAATAAGTATAAAAGTATAAATAATATTTATTTTTTATATCTATCTTTATATAATAGTCACCCTTCATGTCATATTGACACATAATAAACAAGAAGTATTCTTATATTGTCAGATGTAATAAACATCGAGGAGCGTTCTAATATGTAACCGACTTAGTATATAACTTTTATGGGTCGCTGGGGGAAACATAAAATATTACCAGATTTTAATATCCGGGTATACGGGTCAACAATATCTGGAGGATATTTAATTCATATAAGAACAACATAGTATGATTCTGGTATTTATACTGCATAATTCTCCGATCTAGATTTAATTAGTAGTAATGTTCAATGACGCAATCTGTTTAATAAAAAATACCTGGGTGACCTTGCTCGGTAATTTTTAAAATGATGAAAAAAAAAATTAAAAAAATTCAAAAGAAAAATTAAATAATAATATGGCAGTTCAGGCTCGATCCTAGGTATTTTCACCTCTCTAGACCGCCCGTTCCCCAAATCAACTACCATGACTTTACGTTTGCCAGCGAAAAATTGTGATTGTATTCAACGTAAATTTTATAAAATTTTTGAGCCCGAAAACAGGGATAAAACGATAGTTTTTTTTAAATAAAACTTCTCGATTAATTTTTCTCCACCAAAACCCCCTACATGCTGAATTTCAGGAAAATCGTTGAAGCCGTTTCCGAGATTCCGAAAATATATATATACATACAAGATTTACTAATCATTTAAATATTAAATTATCATTTAAATAATAAGTTAATCATTTAAATTTTAAAGATAACTTTATTTTGGTAGTTAAATGATGTGATAATGTATTGTCGGTTGTTCAGTTGAATTATCATATTATAATAATAATAATAATAAATACATTTAAAATTTTTACAATTAAAATTTTATAAAAGTTTCTAGATATTCGTCCAATTTAATTTTTATTTAATTTATTCTATTCCTTTAACTGTAACATAATACATAATTTAATACTTTATTTACGAATATAACATAATTTATATATTAAATATTTTCCTAATATAAGTTGATATGATATGGCTTTAGGTCTGCATTGAATTTCATAACATGTTTATTTAGTAAAATATTGAGACCGGTATGTATTGGGTTTTGCTAGGCAAAGACGCAGTGCATTTGTGTAGTGTCAATTTGTGTTTATGATAAAATTATAATAAAAATGAAAAAAATTTCCCGCATACTCCATTACACAGACTGTTGACCCCAAAGTAAATAACTTTAAATAATATTCTAATGGACGACTTTCGACTGGTAAATATGTATATATCATATATAAATTAATATTCATACTTAAATAAATATATACACCCAGACTCGAAGTGACCAATAAAATGATGATAGAAAATTTGCCAATAGACCCGACAAAACTAATAATAAATAATAAATAAATGTCATAAATATATGGGACACTTACACACACGGTCGTCCGTCCCCAAAGTGAGTAACTTAAATACTTGTTTTATGGGTGACAGACAAGAGGTTAATATATACTTATATATTTTTAAATACATACTTAAATACAAATATACACCCAGGCTCAAAGGCCAACTAATTCATTTATACAAAATGTTGACCCTCGGCGGGTATAGAACCCACGAGCCGCGGAGCTGAAGGGAGGATTACTACCCACTGCGGCAACGGGCCAGTCAAACTGCTTATAAAATACGCATAAAGATATAAGTAAGGTATAAGTAACCGTACCAATTCATTGCAACTTAAAACAAATGACTGTTTTAGTAAACAAACGACTTGAGACAATCATTCAGTTATTCTGTTTATTGTATCAATCACTGACCGTACCGTTGTAGCTTGAGTTATACTAACTCAATATTGCCAATTCGCATCACTTTAGAAAACAAATAAGGTTTTCCACACACTAAGAAACTAGATTGTAACAGTCAATACTATATAATAAATGGCAACTTTAAAATCTGCGCACTCATTTTATCAATAAGGTATTATTGTTGCGAGCTCTTCGAGTATGATCATTTGATACTTACAAAGGTAATATCTGGTAGCTTTAGTTTATGCAAACATTTTCTAAGTTCATAACGCCGTGTGGTATCCGGATGAATAGAATAGACCACCCTCATTTCTTACCAAGGTATCGTAAAAGGCGACTAAGGTAAGTTGACCAATCGTATGGTATCCGGTTAAGAAGAATAGACCACCCTCTTTCTTACCAAGGTGTTGTAAAATACGACAGAGGTAAATTGACGTCAGGCAGGCAGCCGGTCGTAAAAACGCAGGCAAATCATGTTACAGCATGTTTATAACTTGTTGTGCCGAACCCACTTAGAGTGGGATAAGGGCAGGAGGATGTATGTATGTATGTTCGTGACAAAGTAAGCAAAGTGCAAAAATACAGCATGAAGGTGTTTTATATGATATTTTAGCCACTATTGTTTCCCTCTTTACATCTAAACCAGGAAATGTAACTTGAAAATTCAGCCTTGCTTTCAGCAAGCATTTATCATTTGTGAAATTAACAGAGCAACTCGTGCACGGCGCGGTTAAATACGTTAGCGACAAACTAGTGATTCTATTTGAAATGAAATCGTATCTCGTTTGCTGATAATTGCTACATTAGGACTGTGAAGTCAGCTGGAAAACAATATGTTAATAACCACTGCATATAAAACTGTCCGCGTTGCTTCTATTTGTATATATATCGGTGTGAGTAATTAACTCAAAACATATTGAATGGATCTCATATAGATTTCAGAGTTACTTTAAGAATTTAGTGCTTAAAATTATGATATCCACATAATTCATCTATACTTTCAACTTCAAAATATTCTTTATTGAAGTAAACTTGTAAACGAATGCTTTTGAATCGTCAACTCTACTGCTTGTTCGGAAAGCTGTTCGTACCGAGAAGAGCCAGTAAGAAACTCGGCGATCGTTTGTTCGATTGTTTAAAACGCGCTTATCTCAGAAACTACTGGACCGATTTCGAAAATCCTTAAAGTTTAAGATAGTGCATTTATCAGGGAACGCTATATTATATACAACATCACGCTAAGATAAATAGAACAGGAGCAGCAACTAAAATTAATGCGATAACGTCAAAATTGCTTTAATTACGTGCGCTAAGTAAACGGTGAAAGTTATTCAAAAATCTCTTACAATTAACTCAAGATAACTACTTTTATGTTTAAAATTTTAATTTGGGAAACATTTTGTGACACAATAATTTCCACGCGGATAAAGCCGAAGTCACGGCAAGTCATATATAATATACAGACCTTTAAAAATACAATTATCGTGCTATCTACCAAAATAGTCGGATCGTAAAGGAATTTCATATTTCCTTACGCCAACTTTTATGATGCGAAATGGCTTGAAATTGAGTTTTATTACAGACACTTCTGAGTAACGCAGGACGGAATGAATTCAAAGTAGAAAAAATATACGTGAACAAGATGCTTTGTAATGAATACATCACTCGCAATTGAGCGCAAGGAATATAATTTGCGGAATGTTTTATTCAAATTTTGAAAGCACTCACTTTTATTGGATTAATAATTTGGGAGCTTCTTATAAATGTAGACAGAGGGTATATAATAATTTAAAACCTCAAATCAACAACAAATTAAGTTGACCCGTTGTATGGTATACGGCTGAGTAGAATAGACCACCCTCATTTCTTACCGAGGTGTCGTAAAAGACGACTACGGTAAGTTGACCCAACGGGTGGTATTCGGCTGAGTAGAACAGACCACTTTCATTTCTTACTGAGGCGTCGTAACAGGTGACTAAGGTAAGTAGACCAGCCGTGTGGTATCCGGCTAAGTAGAATAGACTATACTCTTTCTTACCGAGGTGTCGTAAAAGGCGACTAAGGTAAGTTAAGCCTTGGTTGTAAAATACCTAGCCAAATCATGTGACAGCGTGTTTATGGTGATGTTGTGCCGATCCCACTTAGAGTGGGATAAGGGCAAGAGAATGATGAATGATAACCGATTTCACTAACGCTATGTTTAAGTACACTTAACAATTCAACATGTTTATTTAAATCTTAATTTTCTGGTGTTTTTTGATAGGGAAAATGCCACTCAACGTCTGCTCGCCCTGACGTCAACTTACCTTAGTCATATTTTACGACTCCTCGGTAAGAAAGAAAGTAGTCTATTCAACTCAACCGGATACCACACGGTGAGTCAACATACCTTAGTTGCCATTTACGACACCTCGGTAAGAAATTTGGGTGCTTTATTCTACTCAGTCAAAGACCACACGGCTAATTTTATATTGACTTCCCTACTCTGGGATAATAACTATGTATATCCATAGAGTCACACCTATATGGGTGTATATTTGTATTTAAGTTTGTATTTAAAAATATATAAGTACATATGCACCAGTTGTCTGTCACCCATAATACAAGTATTAAGTTACTTACTTTGGGGACGGACGACCGTGTGTGTAAGTGTCCCATATATTTATTTATATTTATATGTATCATATGCGTCGGCAAGGTCCCAATTTGAACAGCTGGGTGTAATAAACATTTGGTTCTTTACCTGCGTAGTATATCACCTGTAAGGACTCCTGATTGGACAGGTCGCAATACGGACGAAATGGCAGTTGATATGGGTCGGTATAGTTTGAGAACATGGAATACGTTATACAAGATGTCTCAATTCACTAACGATATAAAAAAAAAAAAAAGTAAGTAGCGGCCTGTTACTATCCCACTGCTGAGAATAGGCCTCTTCTCTCCGTTTATGGAGAGAAGGATTGGAGCTAAGACCTACCACGCTGCTCCAGTGCGGATTGGTAGGTTACACATATCTCCAGAATTCTCTAGAAATATGCAGGTTTCCTCACGATGTTTTCCTTCACCGAAAAGCGTGTGATAAATTACAATTATCGATTAGACACATAAGTTTTAACAGAAAAACTCATTGGTGTCTGCCCGGGTTTGAACCCGTGACCTCCTCGAAAGAGTCGCACGGTGTTACCGCTGGGCTACCACAGCTTCTTCTAACGAATCTCTAACGATATAAGTCTCTTTTAAATAACTTGACAAGTTACACCATCACTCCAAGTGGGGTCGGCACAACATGTTATTAACATATCACATGATTTGGCTATGTATTTTACGACCGGCCGCCTGCCTGACGTCAATTTATCATATTCGTATTTTACGACCGGCCGCTGGCATATGGCAATTTACCTTAGCCGTATATTACGTCACCTTGGTAAGAAAGAGGGTGATCTATTCTACTCAACCGGATACCACACGGCGGGTAGCCTTTTATAGTTTCACATATGCTTGGGAGAATATACTTACTGTAATGTATGCGGGTTAAGACGTGTGTAATGTACTTTGTACATTTATATACAGCACACATATATGTAATACATACATGAACATAGTCACACTAACTCACACTAGTACTAAAATACATACACGGTCTCAGGATGCACCACGACAGTAACACGAGAGAGAGCCCTTGGTGAGAGTGGTCGTGAAGTGACATGTTGTTACTTGTTAGTGCGTGTTTGAGCCTGTGCTATTTTCGTACAACATTAGTTTATAAACACTACACTTATCGTTAATTATTTGTTGTTTTTGATTTCGTGTTCGCAAAGTTTCAGAAGAAACTTTTATCCCTGATATATTTCACTGTCCGTTAGCCGTGTGGTGTCCGGCTGAATAGAATAGTATCACTCTCATTTCTTACCGAGGTGTCGTAAAAGGCGACTAAGGTAAGTCGACCCACCGTGTGGTATCCGGCTGAGTAGAATAGACCACCCTCATTTCTTACCGAGGTGTCGTAAAAGGCGACTAAGGTAAGATGACCCACCGTGTGGTATCCGGTTTAGTAGAATAAACCACCCTCTTTCTTACCGAGGTGTCGTGAAATACGATAGAGGTAAGTTGACGTCAGGCAGGCGGCCGGTCGTAAAAACGCAGCCAAATCGTGTTACAGCATGTTTATAACATGTTGTGCCGACCCTACTTAGAGTGGGATAAGGGCAGGAAGATGATGATATTTCACTGTCCGTATCATTACCTATAAATATTGCGATTTTAATTCCTCCTTGAGAGTTGACGGTGCGAAATTAACGACTCATTTTTGAAATATTGAAAAGTTCCTGTAAAATTTATTGCTAAGAAAGAAATCACTTCGGGATATTGAAAAGTTTGTGACAGTTTGATTCGTAAAATGAAATATTGAAGTGATACATCAACATGTCACAGCAAAGAGGTTTTATAATTGCTTTATGTTTTTCTATAATTAGCTTTATAAAATGCGTTTCATATAAATAATTAAGTTAAGTAACTACAATAGATGAAATTTAGCTTATAATCCATTAAGAATATACCTTTAAGATAATTTCTAAAAAATTAAAAACGTTTATTATGCTTTAGGGGTATCAAATCAAACCAAAATATATATCAATAGACCTTCCAAGGCCTTGTTTTTGAATTGTTAAAGATTAGTCAGGTAGTTATGGCAGTACCATCAACAGTTTATCGGACGTCCATTCTTTTAAGATCCCCGAGGCGGTCGGGGCAGCGTAGGGAGGGGCTATTTTAGAGAGGCTTCAGAGGCAAACTCTGGGAATGGGGGCAATGTGTCCCACAGCACCCTGTCACCGCCACCAGCAGCGCGGTGGAGCACTGTCTGACTGTTTTTGTCAGTGAGAGTCCGACATACCGCTTTTTGTCCCCGTCGGGCGGTGACGACCCATAATGGGTTTTGCTGACATTAAAAAAAAGTACCATAGACGTACTTTACTATAAATTGTTCAACTGCGTAAGTCAGCTGGTAGATATCCCTGTCCAAAATCCAAAAGCGATATGTTAACCTTTGTACACTTTTTTTATCATAAATTTTTTCCAACGTTTTTACAGAACATAAATAACAATAATAGAGTTATTATACTAGAGTAGAGGGCCAGCCTAAAATGTGCCATGCTACAAAAAAAGAGAAAGAAAATGCAAATGAGGCTGTATATATCTGTCTCTCCTTTTCATGTGTGATTAGACAAAGATGAGTATACGAGTTTCACATTTCCTCTCATTATTTATTGTGACACTAGTTATACAGGCCTGCCTAAGGCTTTCTTACTCTATAATAAGTCTATTGGTCACATGAACAATAGACTTATTATATATTGGTACACCACATTGCAAAATATTAAGATAAACCAACATTTCTTGTTGGTCGATAAAATGCTTAAATATTTAAACAGCCGATAAAATATTTAAAAAGAAAATATTGAATTAATTAAAAATTATTGTTAGGAAACATATCGCCCATTTCTACTATGATACGTATCTCTATGCAGAGCCTAATTTGTGAGTGGGTCGTAAATATCGCGTCTGCAAAGTTTTGCAAAAAGTAAGCCCGTATATTCAGGATATACATCACGCCGCGTGACGGCTGAATGCCTTTAAGTGTTGCCATTTTAATTCCGCCTTGCAGTTGTGTAAATTTAACGAGCCACTCCTGTATACAGAAGTTTACGATCATTTTGTTTCAAAAATTAAATGTTACATTATTTATAAGCTAGCCGTGATTGCCGAACTAGAACGGCCTTACTAAGGGTTTGGAGACGTATAAAGTTACTTTATTAACACAGGTGGTTGAGTGATATATGTATATAAAAATAATATAATATCTATCACTCAACCACGTTTGTCTAAAAGTGTACTTTTTGTTACGTTTCAAATTCAAATCAGAATTGGAATTAGAATTAGATTCAAATACAAATTAAACTGAATTAATTCAATTGAATTGAAATGAAGTAAACACGTGCTTTTGAATTTTCTATTCTACTCAACTTGATACCACACGGTGGGTTAACTTTAGGAAAAAAACCCCTTATGGATACCGCCGCCCGACGGGGACAGGCGGCGGTTATGTCGGACTCGCACCGACTAAAACGACCTGTGTGCTCCACCACGCTGCCGATGACAAGGACAGGGTATCATTGTACATATTGCCCCCATCCCGCCGACAGCTCTGATCCCAGAGAACAAACACCTCCGGGTAGGGGCCCCTCGAAAGAGAAGCCCCCCTCCGCTAACCGGTGCATTGGGAGCACCAGATGCACCGACCGCCTCGGGGACCTGTAAGCCAGGCGTCCGATATAACGGTGGGTTAACTTACCTTAATCGCCTTTTACAACACCTCAGTAAGAAATGAGGGTGGTGTATCCAACTAAACCGGATACCACACAGCGGTTCGACTTAAATTAATCGCCTTTTACAAAACCTTGGTAAGAAACTTGGTGGTACTATTCTATTCAGCCGGATATCACGCGGCGTATTTAATTTGAAATTGTCATTAACTAAAATTGTTTCAAACAGTTTTTTTTTTATATATATCAAGTAAATAAAAATTTTATTAAAAAACGATCTATCCAATGAAGCTCTAAACAATACAATATGAAATTTAAAATTCACTGCTTATAGGCTTTTCCTATGACGTGGTAGTTGAAACTCGAAAATTTGTAGCGGTACTTTTTGTGAGCGCGAAATTTTATCGTTTCACTCAAAAATCAGGCCGTAAATTTGAGATTTATATTTTCTTGAGTGCAAGAAGTTTGCAATAAGCTAGTTGTATGGTTTTCATAGTGTGTACTTATTATAAAACAAAGACCCTCCATCATCATTTCTTACCGAGGTGTCGTAAAAGGCGACTAAGGTAAGTCGATCCGCCGTGTGGTATCCGGCCGAGTAGAATAGACCAACCTCATTTCTTACCCAGGTGTCGTAAAAGGCGACTAAGGTAAATTGACCCACCGTGTGATCTGGTTTAGTAGAATAGACCACCCTCTTTCTTACCGATGTGTCGTAAAATACGGCAGAGGTAAGTTGACGGCAGGCAGGCGGCCGGTCGTAAAAACGCAGCCAAATCGTGCGACAGCATGTTCATAACATGTTGTGTCAACCACACTTAGAGTGGGATAAGGGCAGGAAGTGAAAGTCCCCAAAAGCTGCCTATCTGTATATGATTGATTTTGTCAAAATCTATTGAATCGATTTTTGCACAGTTTTTATTATAATACAATTCTTTCTTCTTCTTCTTAAGTTAATAACATATTAGCGTTTTGCGTAACTTGGGTTAAAAAAAGCTCGCCCGTTGGGAGCTTTAGTTGCGTGCGCTGAGTAAACCAGCAGAGATACACTAAAGAATTGTACTAGAGAGTTGTAGATCTACAAAAAATTTAAAAAAACCTGTGAAAGTATATCTCTAATTATTGTATAGATCCCGGCTATACTCACGTCTTATTTTATCAGATGAGCCCGATTAGTTTCAAGCCCATACGGGACTCTTATTCATGAGCTCTTTACGTGAGAGTCGCGAGTATAGCATGGATCTATACATTAATTATGAATAACATATCTCTATCTCTTACGGTTAACCAACAAAAACTAATCTGACCTGATATTTTTGTATAATAATTTACAGAATATGCACAAAAAATTCCATAAAAATCGATCAAGCCGTTTCAAGAGTATGGTTGCTAAGATTGTGATACGAGAATTTTATATATAAGATTTATTTATAAAATTTGAAGACAATAAATGTTAAACGTTCTAAATCCAGTATCTCAAAAAGCGCACAAGACCCTCTCTGCCAAAGAGATTCCGGGCAAGATCTAGATTCTTTTAAAAACGTTCGCTAAAGCACGTTGTCATGTTATCCCGTGCGTGAAGTCTTAGGCTTAAACGCTGCAAAAGGATTTATAAAATGAAACGATTTGCACAAGGCAAATTTTTGCACGTCAAAAATTTTACAGCGAATGAGTAGCTCGAGTAATCAAAGATGTGAAATCAGACTCAAAACTTATTTGGGTTAAACAGGCTGTTTAAAGGCGCATTTTTTCACTCTGTGTCATAATTTTTACGCAGGTTGTAGAGTGAGTTTTTCACGAAATGAAATGAAATAAAATTTATTCTCCCGAATAAATTATATACTATAAAACTGCACTTATACAATGCCAACGAAGACGCTGCAAAAGTAAAAACTGCGCAGCAGATGCAACGACCGCCTCCTTAAAAAAAATATTCTTAATTATAGGTTACCACGACAAGCAATAGGGACGTGTAGATTATTTAAATCATTATTCATCATGTTATAAACATATTGTCCCATGATTTTGTTAGGTATTTTATGACCGACACCGTCGGTAAGAAAGAGGTTAGTCTATTCTACTCAGCCGGATACCATACGACGGGTCAACTTACCTTAGTCGTCTTTTACTACACCACAGCAAGAAATGGGGGTGGTCTATTCTACTCAGCCGGATATAACACTTGCTTAAGCTTAAAAGATTTATGTATATAATAACAACTAAAACAATATTGTAAACTTAATTTAAAATTTCTTTTAAAATTTAATTTATCTATATCATCTTCATATTCTTCAAGTTCTCCAAATCATCGTGAGGAATCCTGCATATGCCATAAATTTTTTAAATATTTATAACCTGCAAGTTTATTTTAAAGGAATGTGATTAGCTCTAAATTATTTAATGGAGGTTGAAGGCAAGCATGTTCGCGGAACTGTGCCACATAATTGGATTTTAATAGGAATGCTAGGAGCATTCCTTCGTAGTAGTCAATAGATTTAAGAAGCAGTCTTTAATCTTCAGACCTCTAAACAAAAGACGATCAATATCACGATTTTCTGTCGCGATTAATTAAATTGTAAAGTCTCGCAAGCGAGAGACGTATCCGTTCTGCATCATATTGCGTTTCAGCTATTAAGCGAATTGTCACTAATACGTTTAGCTATGCTTCGCGTAACTTGTTCTGCCAATTACATATAAACTGGCAGATTACTAAGTGAATACGGTGTCAAGTTAAATAAGTTTTTATCGATTAAAAGTTTATGCTTGATTATTGTGAATCGGTACACGCACCAGTGTTAGCGCACACTCTCTACAATAATACCATATAATAGAAATACCACAATTTCCGCTCCGACATACACATCTCTTGAATAACGGACAAAGAATGAATGTCACTGAAACGTTTTAGCAATAGAAAGACTCCATCGGGAACAAGACGACACAGTGGTGCCACCATTTCAGTCAAAAGGGTGCGATCTTGTTTCATGACGGTGTTGCTATAAAATACAAAGCGAAAGTCATTGGCGAAAGCAAAAACGCAAAACCTTATTACGGTTTTTACACAACATAGCTTTGGAACATTGTGGGTACGGCTTTTATTAAATACTAGTTGCGCCTGCGACTTCGCCCGCGTGGAATACACTGGGTCACAAAATACACAAAAGTAGTTATTGTGAGTTATCATAAGAGATAGAGATATATTATTGCGGACTTTTTGTAGATCTACACTAATTAGTTCGCCGTGTGGTATCTGGTGGAGCAGAATGGATCACCCTCATTTCTTACCGAGGTGTCATAAAAGGCGACTAACTTAAACTTACACTAGCATTTACTAAAAACCGCCAAAATTTGTTGAGTAGATTTTGAGAAAAACGATCTTATACAAACAGGCAGCTTTTAGGAATATTGTTTTATAATATGTAAAGATTGCTCAAAGACAATTTAATAAAAAAAAGTAAAGAGAAACTTTCATGGGCATTGTTAAATAAGTAACGTTCTTATGTACTCTTATAAACAAACTAAATTAAATCTATTTAAGTAGGTTTAAATAATAGTAACTTGTTGTTTCTGTAATTAAAAAGTGCTTTTACGCTTAGCAGGGATTATTAACTTTATGAAGAAAATTTTCTTCAGTTTGTAGCAACGGGGTTTAATTAAGCTCTTTCACAGTTTTGTAGCTATAAAGATTACCTAGTTATTAAAAAGATCGAAAGGACAGAAATTTTTCCACCGTACAAGAAATACCTTTGGAGTTTTCCCCTGGAATTTATTTCATTAGAACTAGAGTATTATAACTTCATAAAAACTGAGTAATTTTTCACAGTATCAATTACTTTCTAAAAGGCATTGTCTATTAAAGTAATACAAAAGTAATGTATATTTGGCGTTACTTTGGGGATGTCCATAATCCAAAATGAGAATATTATTTTGGTATAATTCGCGATAAAAGAAAATATATGTAATGCTTAATGTAGAGTGTACTATACATTCTCATACCTGATACATGCAGAATTTGTAAGAACTCAGTTCTTACAAATTTTCTAATACAAAAGTAATGATTATATTATTTTTTGCTATAATCCGCGAAAAAGCAAATAAGAAATATATGTAATACTAAATAAAATCAAATGAAAATAATCTCGATTCATTTTCCAAGCACTTTTGAATCGTCAAGGATCAATTACATTTAATGAAGTTACAACTGGTTCGGAATGTTTCTCTTACCTATAAAACCAGGAAGGTTAACCTTTTAACTATTTAAATATTACATTATTTAACTGCAGGCTTGTTCGAAGCTGAAAGGATATTAAAATCAAAGCATATTTATCATTAAAATAATCTTTAATTAGGCGTTACTTTGCGGAGATCCATAATACAAAAGTAATAATAAAATTATTTTGCTATAATCCGCGAAGAAGTAAAATAGAAAATATATATAATGCTAAATGTAAGTGGGCAATCGGTTATCATACCTGATACATGCATAACGGTCTATTCATTTAATTATAAAATATAAAAAAATTATAACAATTAAGTTAAATTAGCCAAAACCAAAGCCAAAGCCAAAGCCAAAGCAAAGGCTTTGCGATTTTGGTCGTGGAGTCTATCTCCTGACGATGCTTCGGTTGCGGCGCGAAACGATTGTTGAGTTTGTGATAGTGAACGTATATAGTGCTTGTGTATTGTGGTGGCGGTGGTAGAGGTTTGTTCATGTGTTTTTACGAATCCTGCATGTATCAGGTATGATAACCGATTGCCCACTTACATTTAGCATTATATATATTTTCTATTCTACTTCTTCGCGGATTATAGCAAAATAATTTTATTATTACTTTTGCTTTGATTATGTAATATTGTTTACATATATTATACACTTAATATATATATATACTTATACTTATATACTTAATATACTTACACTTAATATACTTATATACTTGCATATTTTTTACACTTAATTAAGCTTTCTGCCGACTGGTCTAGTATGGATTGCGGAGTTTTATTGTAGAAGCGAATACCGAGACCAACGAATGAGTTGTTAACTCTGCTGAGTCGCGATGCATGAATCATAAGCTTTTTTTGACCTCTTTGCCTATGGTATATATCAAACGTAGAGATGTCTATCCGTTTTCATACCTGATACATGCATAACGGTCTATTCATTTAATTATAAAATATAAAAAAATTATAACAATTAAGTTAAATTCCATAAATATCACCATTAACTACCCAACCTCACAAAAGGGTTTCCTTAAGGAAAACTTTTCCTGACGCTTTTGCACTTAACGCTTTTGGCAACTTCAGCGATATAATGAGGGGCGTTAACTAAAATTTGTAAGGAGTTATTATTCTTGTGGTCATATCTATGCTATGGTATAATGTTTTTTAGGATTGAATAAATAATAATAAAAAAGTAAAGCTGTCGGCCTGTTACTATCCCACTACTGGGGTATAGGCCTCCTCTCTGCATTTTGAAAAAAAGAGTTGGAGCTACATTCTCCACGCTGCTCCAATGTGGACTGGTAGGTTAAACATACGAGTATCTCCAAATTCAAATTAAAAATATTATTTATTCAAGTGGACTGTTTACCGTACTTTTGAATCGTCAAATGTTTTAAAGAAGCTACCACTGATTCGGAAGTTTGCTCCTACCGAGAAGAACTAGCAAGAAACTCTACTCCATAAAGAGAGAGACAGGTTTCGTCACGATGTTTTCCTTCACCGAAAAGTTTGTGATAAATTGCAATTGTCAATAAGATATCAGTTTTAATAGACTCATTCGTGGTTGCATTTCATCCCTTGACCCTCTTAAGAGAGTGTTACCATTGGACTAAGACGCCTTTTTCAAAAATGTAATATTTTTTCATGTTTTCCTTCGCTATAGAGAGTATGGTGTATAGTACACATTTAATTTTTAAGAAAACTTATTTTGTGCGTCAGTGTTTGGATTCGCAACTCCTTGATATAATTTATTTTTTGGAAATAATCCTTACCAAATCGCTCTAAATATTTAAGTTTCTAATTAACAGTAATGCTACTTTCTTTTTAAAAACGTGACGCGCACGTTAACCCTTTTAGTGCCGAAAGCCGATGTATCAACTCTTGCTACACTGCTAAAAAGTGCCAGACCCGATATATCGGCCCACGCATTGTAAATGAATAGAGAAAAACCAGTATCATTGTTTTGCATACAACTTCACCATTAAAATGAAATGAAAATGAAAAATTGTTTATTCAGCAAAAGTGCTAAAATGATATAAATTAACAAATATTCAAAATTAAACTAAAGCTACATAAAAATGTAATAAATATCCGTGGCACAATGCAGAATAGGCTTTAGACTCAGCATAATACTGTGTGCCCCGATTGAAGTGAGTTTCAGCTAAAGCCTATTGAGTTACGTCACGGACGACTGATTAAACAAACTACATACATACATATAGATTTTATATTGATATATACATATATATATATATATATATATATATATATATATATATATATATATATATATATATATATATATATATATATATATATATATATATAAATATATAATATATTTAATATTATATATATATATAATATATAAATATTGTTTCTCGTTTTATTTTCCTGAAAATATTCCCAAACCCTAGTAAAACTGTGAACTTTAACTAGTTATTATTGCGTCGGCACCTCCTTCTCATGCGGCACTAAAAGGGTTAATATAATAGTGTCTTATATAGAACAAGTGCTGAATATCGCACCACGAACTCGGTATAAGATATAAGGGACGTGCAAGATTATGATAGCATTTAGTTCCGTATATCATAGGATTTTCCTCCTACGGACAGAGGTAATGGTAAATTCCAACTTAAGTTGGAACTCTGAACGAGAGAGAATTTTGCATATTTCGCACTAAATACTAATTCAACTACCTAATAGTTAAATTTAAAACTAATCCTCAACATTCTTTTAAGAAGTTATATAAACTTACATAATTTGTTTATCTATTATTATAACCGAATGAGAAATCGAATACAAATTGTGCCGAGAACTGTGTAATTTAAATAATCAATATTGCCTTTCATATCATAATTTATAATTAAGAAAATTAAGAAGGCAGTATTATATAACAACTGTCAATAATATAGAATAATAGTGATATAATTAGCTAAATTTAAAAAAGGTTAAATATTATTTTTTTATTATATTTTCTCGTATGTAAACTTTATTACATTATTTAAAAGAACTTGAAGTTTAGTTTAATTCAAATTAGTTTTATTAAGTTACGAGTAAAGTTATAAATCGAACTCAAACTCACGAGCACTCAAGAGCACTTTCAAAAAGATTTTTTCATCGCTCGTCTCCTTTTTGAAAAACTTATAATTTAGCGTAGATGCTTTCTAAATTATTAAAAACCTGAAATAGCTTATACAGGGCGTTTTAACTGAGATGAAATTTTTAGAGCGGGAAATTTAACTAGACATCTAAAGAGTTAAATTAAGTTATATTTTTGAAGCTATGGCGTCCGCGTCGGCTTTATTCAATCGTCATCATGGTTGGATAAAAATATTTTCAGAATATTTTACCGCTATTTTGATGAGATAGTGCTTTAATCTAGCAATTCTTCGCGAGGCCTTTAAAGTGTTTATTATTGTATTCTATTCTGCTCCTTTAAAGCTTTATTTACTCTTTTATTTTTGAATTTCTCAATTGCGCCCTATGGGATAAAAACAAGCTTCTTCTTTACTTTTAGTAATTGTGTCATAGCATTAAAGATCTCGATCCATCGATAAATCGATTAGCGGAGGGGAAGGCCTTTGTTAAGAGGGGGGCCGACCCGAAAATGGCGCTCTCCTGGGAACAAAGCTGCTGCTTAAATTAAGTGTAAGAAATATGCATATACGTAATTGCTTATACAAAATTGAAGATTATTTGGATGATGAAAATGCCTGGATTTAGACATCCTTGCAGCTTCATAGAGGACTGCGGTTTATAAATGTAAAATTAAAAATGTTTAATAGATTAACCGCCAAGTTTCTTGCTGGTTTTTCTCAGTAAGAGCAACATTCTGAACCATGATGGTTCAAAGTGCTTGATAGAGTATAATTTTTAGAATCAGGCGTTACTTTGCAGAGATCCATAAAACAAAAGTAATAATAAAATTAGTTTGCTATAATCCACGATGCTTGATAGAGCTAATTTGAATAAAGATATTATGATTTGATTTGATTTGCTTTACTGGCGGGTAATATAGGAGACGTGCACAACACATCATCAGGTTTTTTGTAGGTGAGAGTCCTACATACCCATAATTGGTTTTTCTAACGTAAAAAAATAGTTTAACCTTGGTTAGTTTTGTTTACATTTTCACATATAGTGCGGCCTATAAGTGTTGCGCACCTAACGACGTAATGAAATACGACGTTTACGTTACGGTAGTAAAATAAATAATTTCTTCAACCCAACATCACAAGGTATTTCATAAGCACGCCCTATATTCGAAGTAACTGACCGCGAAACACAATTCCAAACTCGCTAATGTTCGCGCTAAATCAGGCGTTACGTGTTCATTATATACCATTCTACGTAACACGTGCTTGTAAAATACTGTTTATACAAATTCGGCAGCACCCGTTACAGAAAGCGATATTTATGTGTGCTAATCACTGTTTAACTTTAGCAAATATTAGTATTATTTTGTGCCACGTGCTGTATTGTGGTACATATTTTGTTTAAGTAGAAGTTAATAGTCCAGGAGTAGCGCCCATTGTATGCATTGTACCCAATGTGTATGCATAACTTAGCTTACAATTAAAATTGAGCATTTACTAATTAGGAAAATATTATTTGAAAAACTGAAAGAATTTGCAAAGAATGGAACAATTTCTATAACTTTCGATTTATTCTAGACTAATGCCCATTTATATTGATATTTAACACAAATTTTGTCAATTTCTGTTCGTTTTCATAATTCTCCAATACCATCTTAATCTAGCGCTCCTTCTATCTATATCATCTTCTCTTTATAAAGGGCACAGTTTGCCGAGTTCCCTTATAAATACTCATTAAAATTTTTCCTAATTTAAATATTAATTTTATTTCTTCCACTATATTTAGTTGAATAAATAATTTCTCTATTTAATTTTGAAAATCAAAATATAGATAAACGATCTTTTCTTAATTTGGATTAAATAACACAAGTTTATTTTTTGTATAGATACCTGAAGAAACGATTATATTGTTTAGTTCGTTAAGTAATGAAGTATTCTATTTTCTAAGTATCATACAACTTTTGATGGTGGTCTCATTTGGCATTTCTTTATAGAAAAATCACGTTCTACCAATTAAGATAAGTGCACTAGTAATTGACCATGTACTAGTAGTTGACCGTTTTGTATGAAATTTTAAATAATAAGCGTTTCGTTTATTGTTGCTAATAAAAAATTTTATTCTAAAATTTAATATTATTAATTAAACAATGGGCTAAAATGTTAAACAACGGGCTACAGTTCTGTGGGTTTGGGCAGCTACAGCTTTTTATTAGCTACAACAAACATATTAATTAAAATTTCATACAAAACGGTCAACTACTAGTACATGGTCAATTACTAGTGCCTTTACCTTAGTACTAATACTTGTGTTGTCATTCCTATTCTAAATACATTTCAACTTTTTATAATCACTGCGTTTGCTTGTGTTTTGCTTTTGAAAAGTATATCAAATCGATATAAGATATAGTATAGTAGAGTATATTAGTGTTTCAGAAGACGGTTTTGCAGAAGCTTACAATTGCATATATTGAAACGGAAATCGAGGAATAGTTCCGGGAGGCAAATAAACAGGTATATTCGTTTGTAGTCAGCTTAGTTTGTGGCATAGACGTTTCAGGAGATCCAATACAAATTGAATCGTTTGAGGTTTGTGCATTCAAGACTAAACGATGATTGGTAGTAGTACGATTCTCTGCTGTGTGAAATAATTTTTTACCATTAATGGTATTTTTTTTACCAAAAAAAATACCATTAATTTTACCAAGAGTTTAATGTAATTTACTTGGTTTGCCAGAAAAATAAATCCCGTTATATAATTTTTCCTTTTAATAACGTAATCTGTATTTTACTTGAGACATTATTGGTTTTTATTTATACTTGTAAGCCAATAAAAGATATATGAAATTTCATCAATATTTAAGCGTAATTTAATTATATATACCTGAGTAAAATTTCAAAAGGGTGCTTTAAATGTTATTTTTGAACATATTGTTCATTTAAATTGTTAAGTTTTATTTATCGCTTATAAGTATTTATTTATACCATTTTATAGAAGTTATTCATAACTTTTTATAGTAATAGTTTACTCTACAATATTTCTAAGAATGGAAAAGATAAAAAATTTCTTTAATTTATAGAATTAAGCATTACATTGCGGAGATCCATAATACAAAAGTAATAATAAAATTATTGATTTAATTGATTATTTATTTTGTATTATAAATTGTCGTCTATAATCTATTAATAAAGATAAAACTACCAAAGGATACCTGGTTCTTTATGCACCAACAGTAATAGTTTTCGCGGTACCAATATCTATTTATAAAAATGAATTGCTGTTCGTTTGTGCCGCTAAAACTCGAGAATGACTGGATCGATTTGGCTTATTTTTGGTCTTTATATGTGGAAGTCCAGGAAAGGTTTAAAAGCTAGGTTTAAAGGATAAAATGCTAGGAATTTAATAAATACAACAATTTTGTTTTCCTTAGATACAGGGATGGTCCATTATCATTGATTTTCGATAATTATCGTTACACAAAAACATCGATGTTTTAAAATCGATTTTGCATTATTTAAAACACCGTTACATCTATCCTTACTAATATTATAAATACGAAAGTATGTGTGTCTGTTACGTTTTCACGGCCAATCCGCTGAACAATAATCGATGAAATTTTGCACAATTCATGTTTATACGACATAATTTATATATATATAACATATATAAAAAATCCTGGTTTCTCAAAATGAAAATCAGGAGACTCCATAAATATATCAACTTTCGAGTAGTAGAATCATAGCAATAGGAATTGCAATCCAGGAAGATCGAATTCTCAAACAGAATTTAAATATGAACGCATGTCTAATTCAACAACAAATTACTAACATTATTATGTTTTACAAGAAAAGGAAGCTGCAAAAAAATTATAAAAGCTCTCATTCAAAGTCAAAATGCAGTCGAAACATTTCCCCAACAATCATTGCAATCGGAACGTGCATCTTCAACTCAAAGCGCACAGATTGTATATAATATTGTCCCATTCAAAGCAGAACCACAAACAAGAAAGGACGGAGAAAAATCTTGAATTGGATTTTCTTTGAGAGGCGTTCGAATAAAATTTAATTTCAACGTATAAAGTAGACTCCCGATACGTAATTGGTATTTCAATTTATTAAACAAGAGTATACAGAGATGCTGACAGTAAGTAACATTATTTCAATCTTTCTTTGTAGTGTTTTGACTTTTATTTGAAACTAGACTTTACCCGCGATTGCGTCTGCGTAAACCTTAGTCCTGAAATAAACAGTAGCTTTTATCACTCTCCAATCCTGCAAATATATTTTCATCCCAAAAATCCGATCGATCAGGAGATCAGTCTGATTTTTCCGGATTTTCCTGAGAATCCGCTAAATAGTTGATCTGGGTAAATGTTTAAAATTATCGCATAATTATAGTCATAATTATGACCATAATTATATGATATTTTGAACTATGATGTTACTCGATATAATTTTGACATGACAAAAAATAATAGAACCAGGCGTTACTTTGCGGAATTAAATAGAAGAAAATTTTATGATAAAATTACTTTGCTACAATCCGCGATAAAGTAAGCTGCAGGGCGAAACGATTGTTGAATTTGTGATAGTCAACGTGTGTAGTGCTTGTGTTGGCGGATGAAATTTGTATGAAAAACGTATAGTCCACTCTTATTTAGTATTATTTATATTCTTTATTTAAGACCACCCTCATTTCTTACCGAGGTGTCGTAAAATACGATTAAGGTAGATAACATGTTGTGCCAACCCCTACTTAGAGTACGATAAGTGCAGGAGGATGATAATGATGACATAGCGGATTATAGAAAAATAATCATTCCATTTCTATGCTTAGAATTGTTCTCCATAAGTATAGGATGTTGGTGAAAATATTAGCTACTTTGTTGAAATTCTAGACTCTTGCTGCTCCTGACTTTTGAAAATTGATCTTAAATTTTTCTTTGTCTTGGACTAAATCGGCCGCGACCCGTATAAAACGTTGGCTTGAGACTCTTTGTGAAGGATTTGAGTGAGGTTTCTTTGAAGCCGTTTCGTTTTTAAAGTAACTTCAGTAGAGAGCTTTAAAGAATTCGTCTTTCTATCGACGTATAGTTCTCGAGTATATTTTCAGATGTTTTAAACTTCAAACTACGTAGTATTTACGTTTAACCTTATTTAGCATTAACCTTTTTCTTGAAACCATTATGTGCAAACTCCGATTAAACTATACGAACGAAATAACGATACTACACGGCGGGTCAATTAACCTTAGTCGCCTTTTACGATACCTCTGTAGGAGAGAGGGTGGTCTATTCTATTCAGTCGCATACGGTGATTATACGTTTCATTACCGTTAGAATAATTATCAATAATTTGATTTCATTACCAAGTTTTTGGGTTCTGAAAAGACTGTAAGAAATAGTACTTGTTAAACATAGATTAAAATTGAAGAGCATACCCTGGATAAATATTGTGAACGCGAGTCGAAGACTGTTATTTTCGCAAATAGAAGCGATATTAAATGTTACTTCTTATTACTGTCGAAGTTATATTATCATTCTTGTCTTGTACGTTCGGGCGTGACCTCATTTCGTGTCACCCGTTATATCACATAGATTTATGGAACGAAAAATGCGGTATTGAGGTTTAAGCTGTTTATAAAAATAAACATTTTATAAAAAAAATTACACAAATTACAGAATTACATAAAACCGTAATGTCCTACTAACCTAAATCTTCCGGAAGAATTGCACAACTTTTAAATAAAAACTGTACGAAAATCGGTTTGGTAGATCTAGAGAAAATCGATCAAATATCGGCAGACAGTTTTGGGGACTTTTGGAGAGTTTCATAAAGGTGCGTACAGACATCGCGAGGGATGCGGTGCGAATGGTTCTCTCGCATGCCTCGAGCTGTGTGGACGTGTGTGCTCACAGTGAGCATTTGCGTTGTATAATCGTTGCGAACACTGCCTCAGTAGGAGCCGTGCGCTCCATGTAGATGGACATTTTGTTTGCGTCGCACTCTCATGAGTCAAGAAGCCCATGTATTCTCACAATGTAATCGGTATATAAAAAATATTTTTGTCCACCAGCGTCTTTTTTCTTTATTTAATATTTTATGAATAACTTTATAAGCCGCAGCTGCAATCTGCACGTCTCGCCTTCTTTGAGGCATTTTTTTTTACTGACGAATACCATGCGTGGTTGTTTTGATAAATAAATATATGGGACACTTATACACGTCTGTCCCCAAAGTAACTTAATACTTGTGTTATGGTGGGCAGACAACTGATGAATATATAATTGTATATTTTTTACATACAAATATACACCCAGACTAGACTTGACTAGACTCGACCCAGGCTCGACTTTGTGTGCTTAGCATGTGTTTCTCGCGAAGCATGTATAAATGTATCGTTGTATGCCTCGGATTGAGGCATACGTGATGGACTATTCGAGACGCACGCCTCGCGATGTCTGTACGCGGCCTAATAAGAATAGATATACGAGGTTATAAGAGCCTCTATCCCGTACCCGCGAACGGTTTCCAAAACGCGTTAATTATCATCAAAAGATATTTTATATAGAGAATTAAATATATAAATTACTTAAACTCAATCGTTAGTAATGGGTTCATTCCTAACTACTTGGGTACATTCACTCCATATATATTCTGTTGCTTTAAAACAATAAGCAGGTCTTGAAGGGCCCTGAGAATATTCAGGGCTAAGGAGAAGTGCTCAAAGAGCCGCAACTTGCAATACAAAAATATGCACAAAGATAAATTATTGACTACATCAAAATTTCTCCTGAATGTTTTTATGACTCGTAACATGTGAGACAGATATTTTGAGTCGAATATTGTTATTGCTAATAAAACGTGAATCTGGGACAGTTTCTTAAGAGTAATCAAAGAATTAGGAACAATTTTGTATACAAGCTCCATTTTTTAATTAAGCTTTAGTCAAGAATAAATCTACTATCAAGTGTTATAGGGTTATCCATTCTTGTCAGGACATCCTGTATATTGAAAGTTGTAATTAGAAATAAAAAGTTTATACTGGTAACGTGTTTCTTACATAAAAGGTAAAATAGTTAGTTAAACTGTTTTTTTTGGTAACATGTTTGTCCTTATCTTATATTATATATATTATATCTCATCTTATATTTCTGATTCTGCGATCGACAGCAGATAGCATATTAATGATCGTTCATTATTTTAAGCTGATGTAATGGACAAGCCAAAATTTATTACGGGATTTTATTATAGAATCTTATACCCAAATCCACAAACAACTTACGTACTTTTGTAGGCCCAAATATTCGCAAGCAAAGACATGAAAATTTCAATATAAAATATTTGCGCGTATTTAAATTAAACCTTTACTTCCACAAATAATGTCGGCGAGTTATAAACACCCCAATTTCTAGGTAACTTACTAATGTAATTCCGGCATTAAATCTTGTACTATGAGTTTATTATGCTAACGTCACACCGTTCCGGTTCGTAACACGTGCCTGTGAAATATTGTTTAAACAATTTTGGTCACATTGTTTATGTTATGATTTAAGTTAGTTCAGCACGCCATGTTTAATTATGATTATTATGTTGCAGTTATTTGGTACCCTTTTTATGGATGGTGATTGGACGCTATAGTAGATGTTATGTCTGACCTTACATCTCTAGCTCAGAAATTTGAGATGGGATTGGGCCGATAAACACTGGTTTTTAATTGCGCACCTTTAATATTTTTGAATTTCAGATTTACTAACAAATATATTATCTCTATCTATCGCCGTGTGGTATCCGGCTGATTAGAATATACCAACCTAGTTTACGTTTTATTTACTTGATTATATATTAATATCATTTTGTCACAGAATAAGAATTCCTTCGGTTCCTGGATAAAGATCGCAGGCGCTTTTTCGACTCGTCAAAATCTTTCATTGTCTAAAATCTTATATGAATTTTACTATTTTCACCTCGGCGGCATTGTTTATCCATTTTTAGCGACATTATATTATTAGGTTAAGGTACTATGTATAAGTCATTAGTACTTTTACAGTTCATATAATAATATTGTAACGAGTGTCTGTGCTTATTTTTAAAAAGTTTGTACTCTAAACCTTTTGATAAATATTACATAAAAATCAACTTAATATACAAGCTTAATATACTGACATAAAATCTTACCGTAAAAATCATATTAGATGAGATTTCGTCTCCTCCTAGAAGCAGATAGTCTTCGTTTGAAAAATATATATCACTGACGTCATGTGGAAGAGAAATACTCTTTTTTAATACACAATCTATGTACAATTCAACCTTGGTTTCCTCCACGCGTATTATTATATTTGACCAATTTCCATATTCAAATTGACTAGTGAAATATACTTTTGAGAATATCGACGTATCCAACAAAGATATTCCCATACGTTTGTTAGAAACTCGGGAAAAACATAATGCTATCTTTTCACTAGTTTCTACAGTCAATGAAAATAAGCAACAATATTTGTCTATGTCCAGCGTTATCAAAGCCTGTATTTCAAATGGAGGCGCCAAATATTCTAGTGGTTCAGGAAATTTGTCCAATGTTATTTTGATTGGTACATCTAATAATTTTATGGCGCCGAAAGAATCCGTTCCGTTTACTGACTTTAATATATCTGTGGACGCGTTATCTCGAACGACTTGCAGTATATCATAGGAATCTGTAACAATACATTAGCATTAAATAACAATAAAAAATAAATAAATAATGTCTGATAACATGTTTTTTTTTTACAAAGAAAGGCTAGCGCCTAGCTGCGATCTTGCCTAATGGTAAGCGAAAGATGCAGCCTAAGGTGGACTGCGCTTGCCACTATAGTGCCTATTCACTCTTTTTTTGAAATTTTGCAGATCGTATCTAAGAGTCCGGAAAGATAGACTATGGACTAAACAATAATGTCCTATCCCATCCTACTAATATTACAAATACGTTTTAAGCATAAAATTTGTTACTCTTTCACGGTGAATCCGCTGAACCAATGTCGATGAAATTTGGCACAATTTTATTTTTTTGTTTATTTTACAACAATAAACATGTACATTCATTGTGTCCCTGGTTCCTGAGTTAGTTTAAACTGTATTTTGGGAACCAGTGCCCACCTTAACTTGGTTCAACTTATATATGTACAGGAGTAAAAAATATAAATTATACTGCGTCCATCATATTATCAGTCTTTTGACAGCTCACGCTCATTAAGTTTTGTATTGCTTACGTACAAATATCATACAAATAATATTTGTACTTTATGGATGGGTACCGCCCACTTAGTGATGTCACACATAATGGTTACTACGATTATGCCACAGATAAAAAATAATCGGTAGAAATCGATGTTACGAGTATTAAAAGACATTTAATAACATTATATAAAGTTTTACTTTCTTCTTAGTTAATACATGAATACAAATAAAACAATCAGGATATTTTAATTTATTTTATTAGCACGAGTCGTCGGAATGATAATCAACACTAGACTCCTCCGATGAGGAGTCTTCAGTAGCAGTTATTATTAGCTCTTATATTATATATAATGATATATAATATATTATAAAACGCAATATCACGTTCCCAATCAGAGAATATTACTCTTTTAGTTCTTTCCACCACACTTGCCCAGTTCTCGGCCGTTACGTGGGTGCAAGCATTTTTTAGCAATTGCAACATTTTATTCGCTGTGAATGGGGGGCTTGTATTGCATCTCGCAGCATGCCCTTTTACTTGTGCCCATATAAGTTCTATTGCGTTGTACTGGCAGTGGTATGGAGGAATCCGAAGAACAGTATGGCCATATTCTGCTGCCATTTCATTGATTACATAGCGTTTTGCTCTCTTTTTGGTTTTTAATATTTTTATTAATTCAACTTTTAACATTGAGTCGTCCACATTTTCTCCATTGTCCCGAAGCCAATTAATTATTTCATGCTTTTTATTAGCCTGTGTTGGCATTTTGTCAATTTGACGGGAGTGGTAGGGCGCATTATCAATAAAAAATATTGATGGTTCTTCCAATGAAATGAGCATTTTTTTGAACCACTCTTCATACACATTTGCATTCATCTCTTCGTGGTAGTCATTTGATTTCTTCGATTTAAATGCCAACAGTGCGTCTTGTACAAATCCTTTTGCTGTACCTGCATGGCAAATGATTAGGCGCTCACCTTTTCCCATTGGTACTGAGGAAGTGGAATCAGCAGTATCATCAGTCCAGAAACGAGATAGTGTGTGGTTAGCGTTGAGCCATGTTTCATCCGTGAAAACAATATTTGCCCAATCTTGTATTTTCTTTGCCTCTCTTAAAAAATCACAACGTGCTATAGCTATATCTGTGCGTTCCATTAATAATTTTCTTTTATTTAACTTTTTATATGAAAAGCCAATTGTGTTCAAAACTTTGACCAAAGAAGATTTTTCACCATGAAATAGACCACTTCTTTTCAAAGAAACAATAAGTTTTCTCAAAGTTGGAATTTCTTTTCTCAAGTAGTAATCATATACATGACGACGAATAGCGTCAGCGTCAAAGTCATCAAGAGCTGTCACCTTATGAGCCCGGCGCTTTCTTTTTGGTGTAGATGGTTTGTTTTGCTCCAAGCCGCTCCTGCCGTAGGCATCAGTAGTGATTTTAGTCACAGTTGATAGACTGATCCCCAACGCGGCTGCAACACCGGTTTCGGACTTGCGTGATAGGTATAAGAGGTCCGCCATTTTGATTTTCTTGCTCAAAATACTCATGAAGTTTTAACACTAACTGTCTCGATTGTGCTTTCAACACACGTCCTTTCGGCATTTTCACGATCAATCAATATAAGTTTCACAAAAGTTTTTCCGAGGAATAAAGCTACTTAACTCAAGGTGTAACAGATGCGAGAGAACACTCAGCGAACGTAAATGCGTGTGACTATCACGGGCGTTTCGTTGAGAGTGACAGATCACGTCAAAATGGCGGCCGAGCGGAAGGTCTGTTGATGTTGCCAGTTGATGTATAGTATATTTTTTATGATTATAATAAATACACACGGATTAACATTTATTTTCAAAAAACTAAGGCAATATTAAATCAAAATGTTGATTTCTATATCTGTTATTAGTTTACGTAGGTTATCATTAATCGAATTACTTAGGTACGTAATTCGATTAATGATAGTAGGTACTATAATCGGAATGGTATCGCATACGAGAATCTTTAGGACATCACTAAATATGTAAATCGTCAATCTGTCAAAAGATGGTTAATATAATGGACAGTGTATACAATGACAAAAAATTACAATTAATAAGAGAAAAAAAAAGTAATTTGTATAAAACTAAAAAGAACAACATTTTAATGTTTAATTATTCCCTATACTAAGCTATATAAATCCTGTTTTTTCTACAGGAATAGGTTGACATTGAAAAGCGCCATCAATTATAAACCTTTCACACGACAACAGTCCATGCAAACGAACTTGCGGGTAAAAGTCAGTTTCATATAATCAAATATATTGTTGAATATTATTAATTTCATGCATTTTAAAAGTTACAATTGAATGAGCCTTGAGACGCGCCCTAATATAAAGGAGCTATTTCGACTTATCTTGATCAAATGCTAATGGCATTGGTCACGGTAGCTTATAGAACACGTCGACTACAACAATATAGTTATTTGTGGGAATAAAGTAACGTTGTACGATAAGGTTCTAATAGCGTTAATATTTATAGCGAAAAATCAAGACCAACTATGATTTTTCATATATATTTTTACTATCCTCATCGTTAATTTAAAAGATGTATTGGTGTAAGCAGAGCCTTCTATTCCTCGTAGTTTCTCGTAAATGAATATAAATATCAGTGTTTCCACATAAGATTTTGGTTTTGCCCTATATTCTTCAAAAAATATCCGTAAAAATCTTGAAAATGTCTACCGATTCTGACATTTGTTGTGGAATCACAGATTTCTGTTTTAGAAGATCCGATAAGAATGACAATCTGTGTTTTCATTAAGGAACTTAAGGTTTAATAAAATTAAACTATTAGTGATCACGTTTGCGATGTTCTGGCCTCCTTGAAAGCTTTTATTGCACTACCTTTTCTTTACTACAACATAATAGGCAGCGGCAGCGCTGCCAACCCCGACGACTAGACCTGGCAACGTACAACGCACGCACTTTGAGGGAAGACGAAAAGATTCTCGAGCTGGAAGAAACAGTAAGCAAGTTGCGCTGGGATGTGATAGGATTATCTGAAGTCCGAAGAGAGGGGGAGGACACGATGATTCTGAACTCCGGCAACTTGCTATACTACCGGGAGGGTGAAAAACAGTCCCAGGGTGGTGTCGGGTTTCTCGTCCACAAGTCCCTTGTCAACAACATTGTTCAAGTCGAGAGTGTGTCGAGCAGGGTCGCGTTCCTTATACTCAGAATTACCAAACGGTATTCGCTGAAGGTCATACAGGTTTACGCACCGACATCGGCACATCCGGACGAGGAGGTAGAGGCCTTGTATGAGGATTTTTCTAGAGCCATACATGCCTCTAAAACCTTCTACACTGTTGTGATGGGGGATTTCAACGCAAAGCTGGGCAAGCGAAGTGGCACAGAAGTAAGAGTAGGGCAATTTGGATATGGGCAACGGAACCACAGGGGCCAGATGTTGGCTGATTTCTTGGAGAGAGAGGACCTCTACATGATGAATTCTTTCTTCAAGAAACCGCCACATCGAAAATGAACCTGGGTAAGTCCCGACGGTTCCACGAGAAACGAGATCGACTTCATCATGTCCAGCAGGCGTCATATATTCAATGATGTCTGTGTGATCAACACCGTAAAGACGGGGAGTGATCACCGTATGGTAAGAGGCACATTGAATATATGCGTACAGCTGGAAAGATCCAGACTGGTGAAGTCCACGCTCCGACCAACTCGAGCTCATATCCAAAACCCCGAAAACTTTCAACTCGAGCTGCTGAACCACTTTGATTGTCTAGCTGACTGCGCATCTGTGGACGACTTAAACAACAGGCTGGTGGAAACTGTCCATACGGTGGGGTCCAAATTTTATAAGACACACCGTAAAAGGACTAATAAATTCTCGATCCAAACTCTCAAGCTCATGGATGAGAGGAATGAAATGAGACTACAGTCTTCAGTAGACGCGACGCGCTACCGTCTGATCAATAGACAAATTGCGACGCTTTAACACCGAATGTATTCGTGATACTATTGAGCGTAACAGGGGCTCAAAAGTGTTCGCAAGAGATTTGTCTATTGGGCAGAGGCAGTTGACGCGATTGAACGCCGATACTGGTAGTATCATTTCGTCTCGACCTGAGATTTTGAGAGAGGTTGAGAGGTTCTATGGGCAGTTATACACCTCAACACAACAGCCTGTTGTCACCTTGGCAAAAGATCCTAGAGCCAAGCTAACCCGACACTATACTGAGGACATCCCGGACGTCAGCCTATACGAGATTAGTATGGCTCTCAAACAACTTAAGAACAACAAGGCACCAGGTGATGACGGAATCACTACAGAACTCCTGAAGGCGGGTGGAAAACCCGTACTTATAGTCCTTCAGCGATTGTTCAATTCCGTCATTCACGAAGGAACTACGCCGGAAGCATGGCACAGGGGCGTGGTGATTCTGTTCTTCAAGAAAGGTGATAATACCTTATTGAAGAATTACAGACCCATCACGCTGCTGAATCATGTTTATAAGTTGTTCTCGAGAGTCATAACGAACCGTCTCGCGCGTAGGTTTGACGACTTCCAGCCTCCCGAACAAGCCGGTTTCCGAAAAGGCTACAGTACCATAGACCACATATTCACGCTGCGGCAGGTTATACAGAAGACCGAGGAGTATAACCAGACACTTTGCTTGGCGTTTGTGGACTATGAGAAGGCCTTCGATTCGGTGGAAACATGGGCTGTGCTAAGGTCGCTCCAGAGATGCCGCATCGACTATCGGTATGTCCAAGCGCTGAAGTGTTTGTATGAAAACGCCACAATGTCTATCCGTGTCCAAGACAGAACTACGAGACCAATCCAAACGCGGCGAGGTGTGTGACAGGGAGATGTTATCTCCCCGAAGCTGTTTACCGCTGCATTGGAGGATGTCTTTAAGCTTCTGGATTGGCACGGATACGGCATCAACATTAACGGCGAGTACATCACTCACCTTAGATTTGCCGACGACATAGTCGTTATGGCAGAGTCTCTGGAGGACCTTAACACAATGCTCGATGACCTCAGCAGAGTATCTCAACAGGTGGGCCTTAAAATGAACATGAGTAAGACGAAGATTATGTCAAACTCCCATGTTCCGCTCCACCCGGTCATCGTTGAGAACTCTGCACTCGAAATTGTAGACGAATATATATACCTGGGACATACGGTCCAGCTAGGTAGGTCCAATTTCGAGAAAGAGGTCAGTCGCCGAATCCAACTCGGATGGGCAGCGTTTGGGAAGCTACGCGAGATCTTTTCGTCCAAAATACCTCAGTGCTTGAAGACCAAAGTCTTCGAACAGTGCGTGTTGCCAGTGATGACTTACGGATCGGAAACGTGGTCGCTGACTATGGGCCTCATAAGAAAGCTCAGAGTCACTCAGCGGGCGATGGAACGGGCTATGCTCGGAGTATCTCTACGTGATCAAATCAGAAATGAGGAGATCCGTAGACGAACCAGAGTCACCGACATAGCTCATCGTATCGCGAATCTAAAGTGGCAATGGGCGGGGCACGTAGTACGTAGAACCGATGGGCGTTGGGGTCCTAAGGTGCTGGAATGGCGACCTCGCAGTGGAAAGCGCAGCGTTGGAAGGCCCCCAACGAGGTGGACTGACGACCTCAAAAAGGTCGCGGGGAGCCGCTGGATCCAAGCGGCACAAAATCGTGGATTGTGGCGATCCCTTAAGGAGACCTATGTTCAGCAGTGGACGTCCATCGGTTGAGAAAGAAGAAGAAGAAGAACATAATAGGCCAAACTACAACTATGCTTTAGGTTTACACAGTAGTAAAGCTCTACTGTTATGCAAAATATAACCTTGAAATTTTCTGAGGCTTCAAATATGAATTATGCCAGTAATAGCACATTTTATTGAAATAAAGACGTGAAAAAAGCGATAATATGACTAAGTTTCTAACTAACTTCTCTAGGTGATTCCATCAGAAATGAGTAATTCTTTTACGAGTGTAAAGAGTCAACAGTGATGAAAATATAATACCAACTAACCTGGTAAAGCCGTAGTGCGCAAAATTGACAGGCATATGATATATCTGAAAAGAAATGAAACATTTTTCAAAAAAATATTGAATTAGGCTGATGAATATTATTTTATACCGATAGTCCTAATTTAGTCCTAAATACCGGCAATTTTTACTTATATATCCTCCTGCCCTTATCCCACTCTAAGTGGGATTTACATTCGGGGTTTACATATATAGGTAATACTAAAAATAAACAAGCATCTAATCTCAAATAAACATTTTTTATTTATTAACTAGACAGACAAGTATGTTATATTAATTCTATGAATCGCGAAAGTTTAAAATCTACCATAGCCAGATTAGTTTTAACCAAAAATTTCATTAGTGCTTAAACGGGGTTTGACCGGTAATTCTCTCGAAAGAGTTGTACCGCTGGGCTATAACTTAAATATAAATAGGAAAAAAAGATCATAAACAAATAATATCGCTCATTGTCTGTTATAGTGGCATAACTCAAAAAACGTGTTTCGGACTGGAATAGGTGAAAATGTTTAAGTATGCTTTCTTTTCAGCAGTACACATTTTTATTAATAACGGCAGAACTCATAATTCAATAATTTTTCAATATTAGGCCGTTCGTTTAAGCTTCGTAAGTTCATTTTAAAGCTTAATCTAAAGCATAAAATTTTTTATGCATTTTTCTTAGCAATGAAAATTTTAAACCCATTTATATCAAAATATGATTTTTTGAGTTGTGCCACTATTGCAGCCCATCTGTACTAATATACAAAGCTGAAGAGTTTGTTTGTTTGTTTAATTGATTGTTTGAACGCGCTAATCTTAGGACCGATTTGAAAATTTATTTGAGTGTAAGATAATCCATTTATGAAGGAAGGCTATAGGCTATATAACATAACGCTAAGATGAATAGGAGAGCAGCAGCAATAAATAATGTTACGTAAACGGAAAAATTTAAAGCTTTTCTTTCAAGCGCTAAGTAAACGGTGAAAGTTATTGAAATATCATGTATTCCAAAATTGTTACCCTCTAAAACTTTTATACAAAAGTCTGCGACAGCATATGTCTAACTTTCAAGGTTTACTTTAACCATTTTTGGTGTTATCGAAATACTAGATTATGTTTAAATATTTCCATGCGGGCGGATCCGCTGGCGATTGCTAGTGAGTTATAAGATGTGGCCTTTACAGATTACCACGATATAATTTAAGTATGGATAAAGCTGCGTTAAACATAAATATAAATATCAGAGCGGATATTTCTTAAAGTGCTTTGGACAAAGTGATTTTGCTGAGAGGTTTAATCGGTCTTGTTATTTTACATAGTAATGTGGTTGTAAATACCGTGTACAGTATTAACGATTTGAATACAAATTAGTCATAATCAACGTATATTAGATAATGTAAGAGTTATGGTTTAGTACTTACACACATCAATTTAACGGAAACGCAAAGACGCAAAGAGAAAAAAAAAAAAATTTAACCGCTAAATATTTTGTTATACCATCTTTTTTATTATCTTATGTTTATCGTTATCCATTTATTTATTTCTTATTTACCTAGGCACGTCGCTACAGTTTATTTATTTTCATTTCCTAATTATTTATGCATATTACTACTTCTCTTCTTCTGTTTGCTTGCTGCACCTATTTAAATTTTCCGTTTGACCCTAAGGGTGACTGGTAGAGAACGCTTAATTTAGTCTTAAGTCCGCCTTTTGTACTTTTATATCTTAATAGTGCAATAAAGATTAAAAAAAACACGATAAAGATTAAATTTGACAGAATTTGAAATTTAAAATACTTAGAGTATCGCTATGTTACCAAATCAGGAACAAGCACATCTATAGAGGATTAAACAATAAGAATGAGGCAGCTCTACACCACAAAACGCAGATTTAGTAGATCTCAGGTCAATAAATGACTGTAAGAAGGTTACTTATTTTTCTCGTCAATTACTAGTGTGCCCTTACCTTAATTTTGTGATTCTATCTTGAATCACTAGAATATTTAGCTATAAAATTTATTTCTACCGTATAGGTAAAATTAAAGTCCTTTATTATTCAAATATACGAATGAATAACAAAATCAGTGCCATCTCAAATCACGACCCAACTTAATTAGAGCGTGTTTTGAATATATAATTACGTGTATTCCAGATCGGTGTTTCATCTGCGTATTTAGAAATAGGGATGTGAAAAAATAATCGATATTTATATTATTATAATTATACTCTACTAATTTTTTAATTTTTATTTACAATAATATGTGGTAGCCCAGCGGTAACACCGTGCGACTCTTTCGAGGAGGTCACGGGTTCAAACCCGGGTAGACACCAATTAGTTTTTTCATTAAAACTTACCTATGTGTCTAATTGATAATTTCAATTTATCACACGTGAAGGAAAACATCGTGAGGAAACCTGCATATTTCTAGAGAATTCTGGGGATATGTGTAACCTACCCATCCGCATTGGAGCAGCGTGGTAGGCCTTAGCTCCAATCCTTCTCTCCAAAAACGGAGAGAAGAGACCTATTCTCAGCAGTGCGATAGTAACAGACTACTACTTACTTACTTTTTAATTTTAATTTTTTACCCTCTTTTTTCTTGTTTCAATCAATTCAACCAACGTAGCCAAACAACACATTTTAATCGAATTTCGTGTATCTTGCATGTCGTTTATTTTCACAAACTAAAATTTAATGCTGTCATGAGTAAAGATAAATTCAAATTCAAATTATTCTTTCTTCAAAATGACTTTTTCGAATCGTTAAATTTACAAAAAAGCTGCCCCCGGTTTGGAAAGTTGCTCTTACCAAGAAGAACCAGCAAGAACCCGCGATAATTCATTCAAAATAATAAAGTGTTATTACGTTGATATCTCAACTTAATATATCATGTCGTTATTGTTTTTTTAATTTTAATTGTCGTGTTTTTTTCGGCGGGGAGTAACTACAAACAATCCGTACTTTCTACGACTTATGCCCACTGTAACCATATTGTAAAGCAATTTCGCTTCTACTTAAACTAAAGAGGCCAAAATGCAAGGGACAAAATCAAATTAATCCTAGTTTTAATTTAAATCATTCCTAAGGTCCTAGTTCCATCTCGTTATGAGTATTAGTTAGCGTCATGCATAAATCATTGTAAAGTGAATTTCTAAAGTAAATTGCAAACATTAATGAACATAAAGGTATGTTATTATGCGTAATCACGATACACGCATACAATGTATATAAAGTCATTTGCCTGGGTTGATATTTTACTCGTACATGAAATTGCTTTCGTATGAAATTAAATTAGATATTCGTATTAGGTTTGACGTGGGAGTATTAAATTAACCTGTTTGTCTCATAAAACCTTATGAGAAAAAACACATTGGTGTAGACTATTTGAGCTCACTTCTTGAATGATTCTTCATATCTATTTGTGTAATAAATCTAGAAAAGCAATACAAATAAACAAAAAGTACATAAAGCTCCATAATTTTTTGAAAGATAATCAATAAAAAAAATAAAAAAATAGAAAAAAGAGCCGGGTGACGTGTGGTAATCGATCCCAAGTTTTGAACTCTTTTGGTTAAGTGCGCAATACCATTAGGCTGTCACAGCTTTGCATTTAACAGCTCAAATATCATTTGCTTTCTTTTCCTATTGTAGTCGTTTTTCAGAGCCAATAACGAGATTTTTTCAAAATAAAACCTAGCTACATCGATTTTTCTCCCCCAAAACCCCCTACATGCTGAATTTTAGGAAAATTGTTAAATCCGTTTCAGAGATTCAGAAAAAAAATATAGAGAGATACAAGAATAACTCATTTAAATATTAAAGACAAAGGGATTTTTTTTAATGCAGATGAGTATTTCGCTCAAGGGCTGTAATAATAGAACAATTCTAAAACCGGTATTTTGCATAGAAATAGGTGCAAATATTTAAATACACATTTTTTTCAGCAGCAATACCGGTAAAGTTATAATATTATATTAAGCCGTTCGTTTAAGCAAACTAAAGCCTTTTTATGCAGTTCAGTAATGGCATTGACTAATAAGAAGTACCAATAATGAACGACAGAATATTTCGTCCAATGACTAGGCCATAGCTATCATGCATGAAACTTCACATAGAGGCAGCAATACCGAGATATGGCAATTCACATGAGCTATTCTCAGTTGAATTGTAACATTATGTCGTGCAACGTCCACTCCTTTGCTAGGCTTTGATTACACATTTTCCTTTGTGGAGATCGCTTTGATAAGTCGTTCATTTCAAAGATCAGAAATAATAAAGACAAAGTGAAATTTTTTATCGAAAAATTTCACTGGTTTATTTGAATGCAATTGAATTATTCGTTTTCAATGTAATCGTTATAATATTAATTCTTCTTCTTCTAAAAATTAAATTATATACTTAATTTTAAAGCTTATTATATACTTATATACTTACTCATTATATACTAACTCTACTTGCTAATACTTGTTGAAGTTGATCTACCTATCTTATTTTTGTTACGATTTGCTTTAACGCCGTAGAACGCCTTTACACGCCTTATATTTCTTTAGTTAAGTTTCTTCATTTATGTAGTTTGCGTAATATGTATAATTTCTATCCACGTGGGCATGATCTGTATAGTCCTAGCGTGTAAGAAATTTTAGGTAGATATAACTTGTACATTTTTGCTGTAAATAAAAAAAAAAAAAAAAAATTCTATCTAAATCAAGGGTAAAAATTTCTCTTTGAACCTGCCAATTTTATTGCGATATTAACAATAAATAATATATAGAAGGAGGCGCTACTTTGCGGAATTCCATAGGACAAATGGTATGATTATTTATCCATAGTCCACGTCCATTTTTCTTTTTTATTGTTTAATAGGCGAGCGCTTGACTGCAATCATGCCTGATGGTAAGCGATGATACAGACTAAGGTGGAACGCGCATGCCTATATACCTATTCCTAGATACCTATTCACCCTTGCTTAGAAAGTACCCATATTATAGGTGTTGGGAAAGATAGATCCCGGGAGAGAATTCCATTCCTGCCATATAACTTTTGTCAATTAACAATAGTTATTAAAAGTGAAACCAGCAGATTTTATCGAGACATTGGCTGTCAAACCGAGGAGACGCTACAAATATCCCATTTTTGATAATCATATTCTGTCTGTTCGCATAACCGGGACAATGCACTGAAGTGTAACTTGTGGACAAATTGATCACAATTTTATTAGACCGAATCGACGACGATCGACGAACTACTTGTTCGTCTAAAATAAATAAAATCTAAAATAATAGAACGAGAAAGAATCCAAATATTATAATACCCCACCTTGTTTAGCTATTCATATATCATCATCCTCCTGCCCTTATCCCACTCTAAGTGGGATCGGCACAACATGATATAAACATGTTGTCTCATGATTTAGCTACGTATTTTACGGCCGGCTGCCTGCTTGACATCAACTTACCTTAGTCGTATTTTACCTCTCGGTAAGAAAGAGGGTGGTATATTCTACTTAACCGGATACCGCACGGTGGGTCAACTTACCTTAGTCGCCTTTTACGACACCTCGGTAAGAAATGAGGGTAGTCTATTCTAATCAGCCGGATACCACACGGCGGGTCGACTTACCTTAGTCGCCTTTTACGACACCTCAGTAAGAAATGAGGGTGGTACTATTCTATTCCCCCGGAAACCACACGGCGTTTAATCTTAAATACTAACATAAACATTAATTGCTTACATAAATAACAGTTCTAAGTTATTTGTTTGTAGAATTTTAGGAATCTACGTAAATTTTATACTGCACGAGCAAACACACATAAATTTAAGTTGAAATAGTTATAAACTAAAGATAATAATTTGACTTAATTTAGTGTCATTGTGTACTCATATATTTAACGGACAGTAAGTTTTGTTTTATAACTATGTTCTTTGTTTAAAAGTTACCGGAACCTTAAACGATAATTATGACTATTGTTAAAGTTGATTTGATGTTGATTGTGTTGTATTTTGAACACTGATTTGTAACTACGCCATTTTTGTTACAGGTTTCGAAGCAACATATCGGTATGTAAAATTATACTGGCTTTACAATTGATTATTAGCGCTTATTGTTTTTTTTTCGCTCAACTAGTTTGAACTTGTCTCTCGTAGTATCAAGAAATTTGCACTCCAATCTCAATCCAATCTCAAATAAATCAGCATCTGTTCTTAGATAAATATAAATCAGCATCCCTATCCCAATCTAAGTGGGAACATGTTATAAACGTGTTGTCACAGGATTTGGCTACGTATTTTACGACCGACCGCCTGCCTGACATCAACTTACCTTAGTCGTATTATAAGACACCTCCGTAAGAAGGTAGTCTATTCTACTCGTTCGGATACCACACGGTGGGACAACTTACCTAAGTCGCCTTTGACGACACCTCGGTAAGAAATGAGAGAGGTCTATTCTACTCCGCGTCGGACACCACACGGCATGTCCTCAGGTAAATGTAAAAATTACAAATATTTTTGTAAACAGAATATGATTTTTTTTTCATAATGCATTGTTGATAGTTAAATGGGCAATAATTACGCAAACTGATCTCATTCATAATCACCATAATGAATCTCCAAAGCATCTGGTTTCCTTATATAGTGATTTAAAGAAGCAGTTACTTTGCGGAACTCCATACAGAAGTACAGAAGTTATAATAAAAATTGAACACTTGAAGTAAATAAGGCACTAAGTACCCAAAAATTAAAATTCGAACAAGTATGCAATTTGGTTCTAAAAGGCTTTTACTAAGTCATACTCATACTCATAAGTCATACTCATATTGACTACTAAGTTTAAATTTTGTAGTTGAAGTTTTTATACTAATATAAGCTTTAATTGTACAACATTTTGTTACTGTTAGTATATAAATTTAATATTATAAAAGGAGACGTTTAAAGTAAGTTGCAATATTCATGAGGCTTGGATTGTCGCCATTTTGTATCTTCCCACTCAATCAATACCACAGTCCCACGTTTATTATGGAAATGTACCCGTTAATTACGCACAGAATTACTATACCACCTCCAACAAATTGCAAGTCAGAATCAGGTTCGAGTAACGACTCTGTCAGACAGATATGTAATTAAGTGGAATAAGCAGAATCTTGTTCGCACTTTTCATGAATATAACGGCCATAAATGTATCCGGCGAACGGTTTATCAGTTAATTGTATTAAACTTACCAAATTATACGTTTTGTTTTACCTAAAATTAAATTTTTTAATATTAAGAAACGGACTATACTCATGTCTTGTCATGACGTGAGTCCGACTAATTTCAAGCGCACACGGTGTTCTTTCTTATTCATGAGCTCTTTATGCGGCGTTATCGCGGGAGCTTCCGCTCGAAACTAGAGGGGCCCACCCAATAAAATAAGACGTGAATGTAACTAGTTTTTACATATTAATATTATTATAAATCTACAATTCTCTGATACATTAAATTAGTGTGTGTGTCTGTTGATTTACGCGACTAAAGCTCCCAGCAGGTGAAATTTTTTTTCAGCTATGCGACCTCTTCAACACAATTTACATAAAACCGTAATGTATTTTTTAAACTAAACCTAATCTAATCTAATTAAAGAATCTTCGATCAAGAAGATACCTGAAGGTATTTTACGAAAGGAGCCGCCTTTACACATGACAAGATTAAATTCTTTTTAGAGTATTTTAGAACTCGAGACCTTAGTCATCTTCGACCTATCATATTACCTTTATTTTGACAAGGGTCTATTTATTATACTAAGCCTTGACACGCAACCAGTTTTTGCGAACTACTGTCGAGCCCCATCCATTTTAAAACACTTTAAAGATAAATCTATGCCGTGCGAATAGAATAAATTTGACCTTACATTTATGACTATTATCAGATGTTAAATTCATAGATCGAGCCGTTTCAGTTTAAACAACAACTTGGAAAGGTCTTTTATACAAAAGTAATGATAAATAATTTTGGAATAATCCTCTATAACAGAAATATATTAAATGTAGAGATGGCCATCCGTTTTCCTACCTGATACATGCAGGCTTCGTAAAAATGCATGAACTACGAATCACTTTCGACACTAAAATACACAAGCACTGCACACATTCGCTAGCACAATCTGATTTTTTTTTAAACTTTGCGATTTCATCATGCATAAGTAAACAAGTTACTTATAAGGGAATAATTAAGCAACGCAAAGCAATATAATGCAGCCCACAATAAATAACTGGTGCGAGTGAATCAGTACTCGCCACTTAAGTTTATAGCTTCCTTGATACTAAAACTGGTGACATTATGTGTTGTACTGTTTTGCGCGACTTATCTAGATGTTAATTAAACTGTGCTACTGTACTGTAAATATAAATGTTTTCTAAGGCAAGATAAAATCGTATGTATTTAACCAGAGGTCTTTAATCTTCTGGTGACCGAACGTCAGTGTTGGAAACAAAATTAAAATGAAATTAAAAATCGAATTACTCTTTATTCAAATTAACTTTTAGAAGCAAAAATGAAGCTATCATTGTAAGTTTTCCATGATATTTGGCAATTTCGGTGGAAAATATTTTGTTGTCTTATTTAAAGAAGTTACTATAAGTTTTTTTTAATAAATACGATAAGTTTATGAATAAATATGGTCGATACAATTTGAATTCAAAAGTAATTCTGAAAATTTACTTTTTTAATGATGTAATCGCTGACCCTATTTTGGCAATGTTTAATATAGATACAGACTACACTGTGAATACATAGGCTATTTAAAAAAGGTGCTAGGTTGAATAATAAAAAAAAGTAAGTAACGGCCTGTTACTATCCCACTGCTGGGTATAGGCCTCCTCTCTCCATTTTTGGAGAGAAGGGTTGGAGCTAAGACCTACCACGCTGCTCCAATGCGGATTGGTAGGTTACACATATCCCTAGAATTTTCTAGAGATATGCAGGTTTCCTCACGATGTTTTCCGTCACCGAAAAGCGTGTGATGAATTGCAATTATCAATTAGACACATAAGTTTTAATAGAAAAACTCATTGGTGTCTGCCGCGTTTGAACCCATGTTCGTCTCTAGAGATTCACACCGTCGCACCGCTAGGCCATCACAGGTTGAATAATATACAAAGGTATTTAAGAGCAATGAACACAAATTTCACCAACCGATTTGGTTATTGGAAAATAGCAGTACATAAGGAATAACTTTACCATTTCTAATACTGCCCTGTACATCTATCATCTATCTATTCTATCTATCTATCTATTCATCTATCTATCTATTCAACTATTCATCTATCTATTCAACTATATGTTGTGGAAGCAGTTGTTTAAAAATATCTTTAATTAAATCGAGCATTTTATAGAAGTCAGCAAACATTTAACACAATTTCGTTTAGTGCTATAAATATGTGACAATACTGAGTCTAGACGTCTAATTTGATCTCAGCAAAAACGCGGCAGTTTATCTTAATAATGCTGACAAGTCGATTGTCAGCTATTTCTCTGTGAACCGAAGTCATCAACTATTGGTGCGGGATAAACTATTTTTTTTATTTAATCCGTAGGTTGATTGAACAATGCGTTCTGTTATCCGGATAATGAAATAAAGCTTTTTAAAAAAAAAACTTGCATTGCATCTTTTCTTTTTTTTTCTGTGATTAAAGGGCTTTTACACTACATGTGTATGTCAGCCCTATTATACCCTAAAACTAGACTAATGACACTATTTATTGTAAGGAGCTTATCAAAAAGAGCTTGAACAAATTGCATGCTTCCTCCGAATCAGGTTTTGACAATATACTATGGAAGGCACCAACTTGCAATTTGTTCAAGCAAACTGAATTTAAAATAGAATTCCTGCATTGCATCTTAATACGGACACATTGTTTAGTCAATACCAATGTTATTTTTCCAAATTTAATGAGTGCATAGACTTATTTTTCTTCTTCTGTCCAAAAACGGAGAGAAGAGGCCTTTTCCCAGCAGTGGGAGAGTAATAGGCCGCTACTTTACTGTAGAGTTGTTAAAATACAATAAATAATGAGAGAAAAGATGAAAGTCGTATACTTATCTTTGTCTAATCAGACGTAAAAAAAGAGATAGGTAGATATAGTCTCATATGCTTTCTCTTTATTGCAATATGACATATTTTAGACTGGCTTCATTATCTACTATATTAAATAACTCTATGATTGTACGTGGATCCCACAGTTAAATTAATTCCTAGTGCAAATTTTCATCAGGATATATCGTTATAAGATTGTTGATCTAATAGAAGCCAACGGAAGTTGTGTTATTGGTACCTCATAATGGTGGCTTTCTCATTATACATTATACGCTAGGACTTTATTTAAGACTTCACAGAAATTCCAGTTCTTAGTAAAGTACCTTAAGCCTAAGTGTTAGTAAATACAATTAAAATTTAACTAATAATTACCTAATTTAAAAAATTAGGCGTTACTTTGCGAAGATCCATAATACAAAAATAAAAATAAATAAATAATTATAAAATTTAATTTAATTATAAAATAATAAAATTATATTATTACTTTTGTAATAATTACCTAATAATCGTTCGGACAAAATGAGATTTTTAAGATGTTCGTTTATATATATTTACTTATATACACGCTCAATTTCCGACCCATTATAATTTTTATGTCAGCCGATATTCCAAATTTAAAAGGTATTTATCATCTGTCATAGGATTCGCGAAGTAAAAAAAAATACATCAATATTCATATCTTTCATATTGCAACTGAAATGCTCTTTAAAGTGCACGGATATTGGAAAAACATTACTCTTGAATCGAAGGAAGGAGATATGACAATGGGGAATTCGATGCACTATATTGATTCTGCCTACACGCTTCAAGTAATACAAGAATCGTGATTTCAGACTGCACTTTGAACATGGAAATGAAAATAGCATTGAGTACAAATCATTTCTTCAGAGAATATTGCATTTCTTTTAGTTTAAAGAGCTTTTCAATCCTAACATTATTTGTGTGTAGTCACTGTATTGCACACACAGGTATATTTAAAGTTATACAAAAATGAGAAAAAAACATGTCGCTTAGTATTAAAGTGACCGAATTCAAAATGGTTTGTGGCACATAGCTATAAAGCGTAACGTAGCGTCTAAAAATGCGTCTCGGTAATGTTAAAGAGACTAAATTTGTGAACAAGAAAGAGCAAATATAGTTTTTTAAATAGTTCGTAGCGTAATGTCTGATTTTGAATTCGGTCACTAATTAATACTAAGCGAGAGATAATTAATGTACAACAGACGGCTTATTACGGAATCAGAAACTCTTAAAAAAATAGTAAATATGAGGTAAAATTTTAATTTTAACTTCGTTGGTCGTAAAATACCTAGCCAAATCAAATAACAACATGCTTATACCATGTTCTGCCGACCCCACTTAGAGTGGGATAAGGGCAGGAGAATTATGATATTATTTTATTTCTTTTCCGTATACAAAAATAAATAATAAAACTGGATTAATTATTTCAAAGGTTATCCGGGTAATCGTTATTTTATCATGCAGCGAAATTAACCTCAACAGGCTTACAGCTGAAGTAGCTTGGCTTTATAGCTCGGTCGAGATATATGAGCTTTCGCCATTTCGGTTGAATAGCGCCGCGTTCGAAGGTTTACCATCACGTCTCTAAATATAGGACGAGTGCTTTTATTTCCGTGTAAAACTTTTTGTCGGCAACATCGGGATGAGTTTCTAAAAAAGAATTTTGCGCCGTATTAGCTTCCTCAATTTCGGTTTGAAAAGACCGCATCTGTCACTTTATGATTATGTTTTTTTATTAATGTTGAATAAGAATGTATTGTTTTATTTACATACTGGAATAAACAGGATGTTGGAGAATACTAAATAAGATTGTAGTACAAATATCATGAAAGTTCTCAGCAGGATTTGTAAGGATTTGTTTTTTTAAGTTTTATATGTCATAAAGTACATATTATAAATTGCGGTTTAGTTACATTTTTGTCTAAATTTATTTCATAAACGTAGATTAATATAACTAATTAACTAACTTCTATCGAATAAAAAAGTTATAGAATAAACAAAGTTTTTTTAGTTTTAATGGCCCATCTTACTGGTATTCTTATTAGCTGTATGGTATCCGGCTAAGTAGAATAGTACCACCCTCATTTCTTACTGAGCTATCGTAAAAGGCGACTAAAGTAAGTCGACCCGCCGTGTGGTATCCGGCTGAGTAGAATAGATCACCTCATTTCTTACCGAGGTGTCGTAGAAGGCGACTAAGGTAAGTTGACCCACTGTGTAGTATCCGGTTTAGTAGAATAGACCACCCTTTTTCTTACCAAGGTATCGTAATATACGACTAAGGCAAGTTGACTAAGACTAAGACTAAGTCAGGCAGGCGGCCGGTCGTAAAAACGCAGCCAAATCATGTTACAGCATGTTTATAACATGTTGTGCCGACCCCACTTATAAGGGATAAGGGTATAAACAATAAAAAGTATAAAGAAAATTTAAAGAAAATCTGTACATGGTAAATAAAACTATCCATAAAAGTTAAATAAAATGGATAATCTACGTGAATATATTAACATTACGAGTAATTGATACATACAATTTGATTTGGCGATGTTACTTGATTTGGTATTATCGGAATGTTATGCAATATATTGCTTACGATTATGATTTTGATTTAATTATATTAAATAAAGTAATATATTTTTATACACGCTGTACCTATGCACAACAACATAAATGTTAAAATACCATTAATTGTATACATTATTATTTATACGTCTCTCTTAAAAAAAACGTGGTTTTTAATCCTGTATGTTAGACCGGTATATAAGCTTCAGTCATACTAACCTTACTATTTTTACCTTATTATTTCTAATCAATTTTAATGCCAAAGATGTGAGGTAAAAATTCTACGTAGCTTATTTAAAATCTGTGCCTTAAATTCAAAAATACCCTTTCCTTTTTTCTTTTCTACAATATTCTATACACCTGCAATAAAGGCCTCCGATCTACAGCTACAAATCTACGTGTGTACTACTGTTTTTTGTTGTAATGTATTTAAATTTAAAATAAAATTGTTGTAAAATATTTAAATTTAAATTTTAAATTTGTAAAAATAAGTTTTTACCTGATAGACGATTAGTTTAGCTTGTTTTTGATGTCTTTGTTATATTGTTAGCTCAAGCGGTTCGGGAGTTGTTGAAATTGAAGTGAATTTTCAAGAACTCACAATAAATAATAGAAATATTTATTTTTAAAATCATTTGTCAAAATTTTTAAATTTTTAAATTTGTACAACTCCCAAACTGATTGGAGTACAAGCCTCGGATTTCACTCTGTGTATTGCCATAGTCTTTAGTTGAAGACCGTTTTTGAATGACCGAGCATAGGTATATGCTCTACATTATATGTTTTGACCTAGTTCTTCCCTTTACAGAAAGAATTAGTGTAGTTTAAGGCTAAAATCAGGAAATCGGGTAGTGTTTATAAACTGACTTAAATTGTAACTGACCCAAGGTTGACTCTACTGGTAGAGGTCCACCCTTGTAATACAATTGACTCGATTTGGAAAGTTATTATTATTGGTAAATATAAAGTAATACACGACAGCGCGACAGCCGTATACACTGTCAGCACAGGTAAATTTTGACGTGTTCCTCTGATAAAGATGTTCGGCTTTCGCACACCAGCTGTGAGAAAACAGTCTGAAGAACTAGAGAATAGAGAGTCAGAGAGACCAAGTCCCTCCTCTGAGACCTCGTCTCAAATTACTGTAAGAACGAACATCGGTGACTGCGAACAAGAAAGTACAAACTCCCATATTACCCCCACTAATCCGCGAAAACAAAAGCCTAGATCGACCCAGGGGACCAAAACCACGCTTAGGAAGAAGCCTTTAACCTCAATGGATACTCTAGATAGCCCACCCATGACACGGGGAAGAAAAGATAGGATAGAGGAAGCTGAGGAAATTCTGAAAGAGGCATCAGAGCAAATAAACATTTTTCGCAACTTGAAGGTTGAAATTAAAAGAAAGGTTATCAAAGGCTTAAATAGACTCTACCAGCTGGTAATAGAGGCTGAGCAGAGTAAAACTAACCTAGAAGACGTAGACCCGTTGGACCATCTTTTACCTTCGCCTCCGGTGCAACCGATTAAAGGAAAATTGGAGTTGGACTTAGCAAAGAAAATCGATGAGCATGCTCTCCTCATAAAGGAGAACACAGCCGAGATGAAGAGATTACAGGAATCCTTTAGGAAAACTAACGAGGTTTTTGGAGAACTATCCTATGCAAGAGTCGTGGCTGGTCCAAAGACCTATCGACCGGTGGACCAAGAGCCATTGCATTCAGTGGTGGTATCCTCAAATGATGATCAAAACACTTGGGACCAGGTCATCGAAAAAATAAGGACCGCGGTTCAAGCTAAGGAAAGAGGTATCAGGATCGACAAAATACGGAAGGTAAAAGAGAGAAAAGTAATATTAAGCTGCACGACAGTGGAAGAAAGAGACAAGATTATAGGGAGAATAGAAGAAGCCGGTAATCTGACTGCGGAGGTCATAAAGAATAAGGACCCCTTGCTCATCCTTAGGGATGTCATGAGTCACAATCGTGACGAAGACATTCTTATGGCCATGAAAAACCAGAACAAAAATATCTTTAAGGACCTTCCGCAGGAAGAAAATAGAGTAGAGATTAGGTACAGAAAGAGAGCTAGAAATAATTTGGCTAACCATGTAGTTATGAGGGTCTCACCGATAATATGGCGAAGGGTTACTACAGTGGGTGCACTTCATATCGATTATCAGAAAGTCAGAGCGGAGGATCACTCCCCTCTTATCCAGTGCTCAATTTGCCTAGGATACGGCCACAGTAAGCGCTTCTGCAAAGATACAGTCGAGAAGTGCAGCCACTGTGGGGAGGCTCACAAAAAGAGTGAGTGTAATGCATGGCATGCTGCAGAAAAACCAACATGCTGCAACTGTATAGTAGCTGGCCTTGATGATAACAACCACAATGCGTTTAGCCCGGAGTGTATGGTGAGGAAGAAATGGGACAACATAGCAAGATCTGCAATAGCATATTGCTAAAGTTGTAGAGCGGGTCGACCGTAAAGTGGCTAAAAAAGTAGAGAAGGGGCCTCTTTTGATAGCGCAAGAAAATTTACAAAGGAGTAAATTAGCCACGCTAGAGTTAAGTATAGAAGCTAACAAAAGACGAATTGACGTAGCATTGATCCAGGAGCCTTATGTGGGGGGGCTCGGTAGAATGAAAGATTACAAAGAGGCTAGGGTTTTTCAAAGTATCGATAGAGGCAATGGAGTAGTCAAAGCAGCAATTGCTGTCTTCGATAATGAAATGGAAGCGGCACTTGACTCAGAGCTGACTACAGAAAACATTGTCGTAGTGAAAATTAAGACAACAGCCTGGGTGATGGGGATAGTCTCATTCTACTTAGAGCCCAGTAAACCCATTGAGCCATACCTGGATCAATTGCGAAAGACAATAAAGAACATTAAATTAAAGTACATATTGGTAGGTGGTGACACTAATTCTAAAAATACGTGGTGGGGTAGCCGAGTTACTGATCAAAGGGGGGAAGTTATGAACGGGGCTCTGGATGAAATGGGCCTACAGATTCTAAACCAGGGGAATATTCCCACCTTCTACACAGTTAGAGGAGGTAAGGTGCTGTCGAGCTTTGTGGACGTATCAGCCTGTTCGGCTGAAATGTTAGATTTAGTGGACGAATGGAAAGTTGATGAAAGCCTGACAAGTTCTGACCACAATGCAATAACTTATAAAATAAAAATGCAAAGAGATAAGCGAAAAATTATAAAGAGAACCACTAGACTTTACAATACAAAAAAAGGAAATTGGACAGAATTTAATAGTAAATTCGTTCAATTGACTCAGAGACATAACATAAACAAAATAGTAATAGATAGCATAAACAATAGAACAAAACTAGAGGAAATCATAAACAAATACATAGAAATTATAACAGAAACATGTAGATATAGCATACCATTGAAAAAAACAGAAGAAAAATTAAAGATACCATGGTGGAATACAGAGCTTGCGATGCTAAAGAAAGATGTCTCCACTAAGAAAAGACGTATAAGATGTGCAGCTCCAGTCCGTAGAGCAAAGGTGGTAGAAGAGTATCTGAAGGCAAAGGAAGATTATGAAGTGAAGGCAAAGAGAGCCCAAATCGACAGTTGGAAGAGCTTTTGTGAGCAACAGGACAGAGAGGGGCTGTGGGGTGGGATTTACAGGGTCATAAAAATGACGTCTAAAAGATACGAAGACATCTTGTTAACAAAAGATGGTAGGGTCTGTGACCCCCTAAATTCCGCAACATTGCTCGCGAAGACATTTTATCCGGAGGACCAGGAAAATGGAGAGAACGCAGAACACGGCAGGATAAGAGAGGCTGCAAGATTAGTTAATGAGTGGGTGTACGATGAGGTCTGTGATCCGCCATTCACATTTAATGAGCTCAATACAGTGATGAGAACTTTTAATCCTAAAAAGGCACCAGGCCAGGACGGATTCACGGCTGACATCTGCCAAAGAGTGATTGCCAAAGACCCTGAAACATACCTCGCCATAGTAAACAAATGTCTAGAGATTGGCTGTTTCCCGTGTGCCTGGAAAACGGCAACGGTAGTTATTTTACGAAAGCCAGGAAAAACCGACTACACTAACCCAAAAGCGTATCGTCCAATCGGGTTACTCCCGGTATTGGGCAAAATACTGGAAAAGCTGCTCATCAGACGAATAAAGTGGCATGTACAAATGAGTGCGCGTCAGTACGGATTTACGCCACAGAAAGGCACCGAGGACGCTCTTTATGACCTGACAAGGTACATCAACGACGGTCTCAGATCCAAAGAGATGGTCGTTGTTGTATCATTGGATATAGAGGGCGCCTTCGATAGCGCATGATGGCCAATGATTAAAATCCGGCTGGCAGAAGAAAATTGCCCAGCAAATTTGAGGAGACTGCTGAGCAGCTATCTCCAGGATAGACAGGTTAGACTAAGGTATGCCGGAGTCGAGGTAACGCGGGATACAAATAAAGGATGCGTACAAGGCTCTATAGGGGGACCTATGTTATGGAATTTACTTTTAGATCCATTATTAAAAGAGTTGGAAGAGCGTGGCGACTTCTGTCAAGCATTCGCCGATGACGTCGTCCTCGTTTTCCGTGGAGTGACCGGCTTGGATATCACCAGGCACGCCAATGCTACACTCACCTATGTTCACGAGTGGGGAGTCAAGAATAAGCTGAATTTTGCGCCGCACAAAACCAAAGCGATGGTTATAACTAAGAAGCTTAAGTATGACAACCCAATCCTGAAAATGGGTTGTGTGAGCATTGGCCTGTCCGAAGAAATCAAAATCCTGGGACTGACCATTGATAGACGGCTTACTTTTAACAAGCACGTTGATAATGTTTGCAAAAAGGCGTACGCCTTGTATAAGCAGTTATCAATGGCAGCTAGAGTTAGCTGGGATCTCCACCCTCCCATTATAAAAACAATTTATACTGCAGTACTGGAGCCTATCGTCCTTTACGCGGCGAGTGTATGGGCACCAGCTGCCAAAAAGCTGGGAGTGCGAAAACGATTGGCCGCAGTACAGAGGGCTTTCGCGCAAAAAATAACCAGGGCATACCGCACCACGTCATTGAACTCTGGCTTAGTGCTAGCGGGAATACTCCCACTCGATCTTAGGATTAGAGAGGCAGCGTTGTTATATGAGGCAAAGAGGGGGGTGAGTCTGTCAATACTAGGAGACAGAGAAATGGAGCGGAAAATAAAGCCATTAGAAATGAAACATCCGGCCGAATACAGGGCTATTAAGTACGACCTGGCCAACCAGTCGCAAGTAGATCAGTGCTCTCAACAAGTGCGAATTTTTACGGACGGTAGCAAGATAGACGGAAAAGTGGGTGCAGCCATATCAGTATGTTCTGCTACCAAAGAAACCGCCGCCCGTAAATATAAGCTGAGTTCGCACTGTACAGTTTTCCAGGCGGAATTACTGGCCCTGTATCAAGCCACTTCTCTGATCTTAAAAAGTAAGGACAACAAATTTGGAATCTTTTGCGACTCTAGAGCGGCACTCGAGTCAGTGATCGGCGATCATTCCCTCCATCCCTTAGCGCATAAAATAAAAGACAACATAAATGGATGTCGCGCCCAAAATAAGGAAGTCTCCCTGTTTTGGGTTAATGCCCACGTGGTGTTGGAGGGAAATGAGCGAGCCGATGAGCTAGCAAAAGAAGCTGCTCTGAAGTCGAAAAAGAAACCAGACTATGATAGGTGCCTGGTCTCATTCGTCAAGAGACAGCTGCGTCTGGATTCTCTTGACGAATGGAACCGGAGGTATAAAAATAGCGAAACAGCATCAGGTACAAAAATGTTCTTTCCCGATGCAATTGCTGCATTTCGGGTAGTAAAATTATTGAAGCTTAACTCACAGCTGACACAGATCCTAACGGGCCATGGTGGGTTCTCTGGGTATTTACATAGATTTAAATGCCAAGACAACCCATCATGTGCGTGTGACCCTGGAGTCAGTGAAACGGTAGAGCACCTCTTAATTGAATGTCCGATATATAATAATGCACGAAATAACCTAGAACAGGAGCTACAAATAAAGTTACATAGAAATATCTTACCCTATTTAATAAGTAACAAAAAATGCATAAACCAATTCACAAACTATTGCATAAATATAGTCAAGAGTGTCTGTAAGAAAAATAGAAATTAAGTGGATTTTACACATATATAATTGTATATATTAGGTAAAACCGCACTAACCGAATTAAGAAATAAAGCAAGATAATAACTAATTTGTTAAAAAGTAAGAGAATAAATAAAGTATATACCAGCTCTATATGTACATAAAGATAATAATAATTGTAAATACCCCTATACGAACTGCAACGTAAAAATAGCAATTATAAGTAATATAAAGAAAAATAAAATGTTTAGTAAAATGTAAATGAAAATGTGTTAGTTCATATAATTTCTATATATAAATTCAGCATAGTTTTAAACAAATGTTAGCAAGAAATCTTTGCAGAAACAGTCTCTGACATCAATATCAGAGGAACTAGATTAAAAAAAATATAGATTATGTAGAATGTAGATTATAAAATGTAACAACGACCACCTAATGATCGAAGAAGTGTTAAGCGGTAAAATCAATGGTAGGGGTTGAACTACTTGTATATATCTCCTTATGATTCTTCGGATAAAGGGCGAAATGATCGTTGAGATTGTCGAAGTGAGTTTGTGTAGTGCTTGAGTGGTGTTATTAATGGTGGTGTTTTGTGGTACATGCGGTAACTAATCTTGCATTTATAAGTAATGAGAACGGTTTTTGGTTCCTACACTTAGCATTACAGATATTTTCTTAAACGCAGATTGTTCCTCCTATTCATATCCCACTTGAAGTGGGGTCAGCACAACATGTTATAAGCATTTTGTGACATGATTGTAAAGGTTGTAACTGCCCAAACTTTTGCCATTTAACTGGAAAAATGCTTTTAGAAATCAGTTAAAACATGTTCCACTTTAGCTAAATCACTTATCACCAGTCGTGCGTTAAACATACTACAAGTGTAAGTTGACTGGTTAAACATCGTTAGAATCTATATGTATATTTACTCAATATGAAATTTTGACAACGAGTAGGTAAATACACATATACGAGTATTTAAACGTTCGCACACATTTAGTAAGAAACTCAGAGTGCAAAAGTTACTTTTTTCCGCCGTGTGATATCCGGCTGAGTAGAATAGACCACCCTCATTTCTTAACGGGGTGTCGTAAAAGGCGACAAAGGTTTGTTGAGTCGTCGTGTGGTATCTGGTTGGGTGACCACCCTCATTTCTTACCGCGGTGTCGTAAAAGGCGACTAAGGTAAGTTGAGCCATCGTGTGGTATCCTGCTAAGTAACAATAAATCACTTTCATTTCTTACCGAGGTATCGTAAAAGGCGACTAAGGTAAGTTGAGCCGCCGTGTGGTATTCAGCTGAGTCAGATTAAACCACCTTCATTTCTTACTGAGGTATCGTTAAAGCCGAATAAGGTAAGTTGACGTCAGACCGGTCATAAAATAACTAGCCAAATCATGTTGTGTCGACCCTTCTAAGAGTGGGATAAGGGCAGGAGGATGATTAATTTAAACCTTTTTGTAGGCAAGTATAATAAGGATTGTTTTAAAAGGAAAAGGTATTTTTGTATGCATCTTCATCTTTTATAACCTGAATATCTCAGGTGAATCCAGGGGGCATTAGTAACTTACGAATCCGAATTAGACCAGCGTGCTATCTCTCCAATTCTCTTCAGCAGTGTGATTGTAGGTCCATGCGCAGCAGTGGGATAATAACAGGCCATTTTTTATAAGAATATAAATTTTGGATTACCGGAATTTATAGCGATATAACGATTTGTACCATCTAAACCAAATACCACTGACTGAAATTTGACTAAAGCGTTATCAGTTCTAACAGCCATCATTATTTATTTATTATAATCAGTATGCCATATGTAGTGATATTTGGGATTTATTGATAAGGAAGATCTGAAACAACATCTTTGTCCCTCAACTAAGGTTCAAAACTTGTATCTTCTCAATACAGTATGCACGTTCCATAAAAGAACAGTAAAAATTAAGACAAGAAAAATTATTATCTTACTCCTGCCCTTAACCCACTTTAGGTGGGTCGGCACAACATGTTATAAACATGTTGTGCCGACCCACCGAATCAAACACCGAATCATGTGACAACATGTTATAAACATGTTGTCACATGATTCGTGTACGTATTTTACGACCGACCGCCTGCTTGACGTCAACTTAGCTCAGTCGCCTTTTGAACCCTCCACCTCAGTAAGAAAAAGGGTGGTCTAATCTACTCAGTCAGATACCACAAAGCGGGTCAACTTACCTTAGTCGCCTTTAACGAAACCTTGGTAAAAAATGAAGGTGGTCTATTCTATACTGCCCGATACCAATATTTTTTTTAATGATAAGATTACAGACTGTTTTTGAAAAGTCATAATCCTAGTTAATATGATAAAAGAAATATAAATATGTAAATTAATAAGAAATATAAATTAAAAATCAGCCAGTAAGTAGTTAGTCAGTTTACAAACTGTACTGTACAACTACTTACTGGCTGATTTTTAAAAATACAATAAAAATACATAAAATACATTTTTGAATTCAATAAAGGACTACATATATATGGAACACACGGTCATCCGTCACGAAAGTAAGTAACTTAATATTTGAGTTATTGGTAACGGCAACTGGCCAATATACACATACGAGTATACAATTTTAAATAAATCCTTTGATCCATATATACACCCAGAATTGTAGAACCAACAAATTGTTTTTACAAAATGTTGGCCCTTGGTGGAATCGAACCGGCGATTGAACGACCGAACCAAGCTGAAGGAAGGGTCACTGTGCTACCTGCGCCAACTTTTACTTTAAAATGAATACAAATTCATGTTTAAATATTGTTTGTTTCTTGTTATAGGATTTATTCATGAACCTCAATTGAAATTCATGGTACATATGACATGATTATTTAAAAAAAAACTCCTAACGGTTAATATAAATAGTGAATGGTATTTAGTACGCTTATACAAAGCATTGGACTATTCCAAATAGTGTAGATGTGTATTTCATATACATATATACACTATGCTATTTAGAGATATAGGTAGTTAGAGATTTTTGTTATACACAACTAGCGTCAACAAGTCAAGTTAAAAAAGCTTTACACACTATTTCATGTCTCTACTGTTAACCGTTGCGGAGTTCCCGCGTCTGGAGTCAATCCCGGGCAGCAGAATCATTATGTTTATCAAAAACATGCATTGCCATCGGGACTAGACCAGAATGTAAAATTTCAGCTCAATTGGAAACCGGGAAGTAGGTCAAAATTAATTTGCAATATTCAACCTTTGTATACATACTTTGTAAGTTCAATAAAAGCTTTTAATAATAATGACTGATTTTAGCATATAGTGTGTAGATCAATTATTTATTTATTTTTATTTTATTTTATTTGGGAAACAAACAATGCTTCTATTACTAAATAACTATTTAAATATAAATATATCACACATCAATAAAGTTTCCGCTAAAAAATGTTACAAATATAAGTACTTAATCATATTATTATTTTGCTATAATCAATGATAAAAGAAAATCTGAGTAATGCTTAACGTATACAAATCGTTGACAAAGTTATTCGTTTTTATACCTGATACATATAGTATTTGTAAATCGCATGCACTACAAACCACTACCATATTACAATGAACTCACAATCTCAATAAACGTTTCGCCTTGTAACCGAAGCATAATCAGGAGATAGAATAGGAAAAATTCCAAAGCATCGCCCAATTAAGCATAGTAATATAGTTATTATTTCAACCTCCACTATTTATTTTACCTTCGAACTCATAAGACTTTAAGTTTTGAAATGGCGGTAGTCTATACGCGCAGTGCATGTATAAGGCGACTAAGGTAAGCTGACCCATCGTGTAGTATCCGGTTTACTAGAACAGACCACCCTTTTTCTTAACGAGGTAACTTAACGAACTTAGGAGCATTAAAAACGCAGCCAAATCATGTGCCAACATGTTTATAACATGTCGTGCCGACCTCACTTGGAGTGGAATAAGGGCAGGAGGATGATGCAAAGTAACGTTAGAGTATATTTACATAAATTATATAATAAATGTATTAAGTACAATATTAAATAACGTATTTCTTTTGTTATGATCTTGTCACATATGCCACCTACATTTTATGCCCAAGGTGTGGCCACATTAAAAATTTTATAATCGTTACCAAACTGTTAATTTTAACGTATTGTTGAATACTAAGTATTATTCTGGCTATATATAAATAAACCATTTAACATGCGACTATGTGGAAAGATTACAAATTAATTAAATTAACGAGTAATCCGACTTAGTGCAAGATGCCTTAAAATCATATCTTTGGTTTGTAGATGTTTAATTCCTTTCATTTTACTAAATTAAAAAGGCGAGCAGTTTGAATAATTTATAATTTATTTAGAAATATAAAGAACCATTCATAAATCATCATTGTCCTGCCGTTATCCCACCGTTTTGGAGGTTGGCACAACATGTTTTAAACATTAGTAGTCACATGTATTATCTACGTATTTTACGACCGGCCGCCTGCCTAATGCCAACTTACCTTAGACGTATACTACGACACCTCAGGAAGAAAGAGTGTGGTCTATTCTACTCAACCGAATACCACACGGCGGGTCAACTTACCTTAGTCACCTTTTACGACACTTCGGTAAGACATCAGGGTGGTCTATTCTACTCAGCCGCATATAACACAGCAGGTCAACTTACCTTAGTCGCTTTTTACTACACGTTGGTAGGTAATGAGTGTGATCCATTCAATTCAACATTTGAATCGATTCATATATTCGATTCAGCTTAACAGCTGTGGTAGCCCAGTGGTAACACCGTGCGCCTCTTTCGAGGAGGTCTAGGGTTCAAACTCCGGGCAGACACCAATGAGTTTTCTAGTAAAACTTATGTGTCTGATTGATAATTGCAATTTATCGCACGCTTTTCGGCGAAGGAAAACATCGTGAGGAAACCTGCATATCTCTAGAGAATTCTGGGGAAATGTGTAACCTACCAACCCGCATTGGAGCAGCGTGGAGCAAAAAAAAAAAAACGGAGAGAAGAGGCCTATGCCCTGCAGTGGGATAGTAACAGGCCGTTACTTACTTACTTACTATTCGATTCAGTTCTTGAATCAGTTTGGAAAGCCTTAAGGTGTTCGTAATCTAACTATAGAGACCTGCGTGAGTGGCATTCGCAAAGACACTTCAGTAAGAAAGAGGGTGGTCTATTTTAGTCAACCGGATACCACACAGTGGGCGAACTTACCTTAGTCGCCTTTTACGAACGTTTTAGTAGATAATAAAATGAAAATTGCACAAGATACGCGTATCAAATGGTGTTCCTATTGCTTGAGTGGTTTATTGCATTTCTGAGTATAAGATGTGTGAACTAAAAGCTCCCTTTGATCGTTAATACGAATCTGAGAATTACAAAGTATTAAGAAATGCAATAAAAGATATTAGCGGAGACAAAAATATCGGTCCCGATTCGAAGACGTATCAAATGGATCCTTGGATATATGCCAATAGTTGGCGGCACGACGTTATATTTCTTATTTCTTCGTAAACTAAACAAATTATGGTTGGCCATAGATCACCTATTTATCATTAATCAAACTGAAATCTGAATGTTATATAAGAAGCCAAATAAAAAAGCTTTTAACAAAATTTCATGTTCCCACTGTTGCCCGTTGAAGAATTCCCTCGTCTGGAGCCAATCAGCAGCAGTATCAGGTCATGCTTATCATAAATATCCATTGTCATCGGAACTGGACCAGTATGTACAATTTCAGCTCAATAGAACCACAAGAAGAAGGTCAAATTTAACTTGCAAGATTCCAGCTTCACGTACATACATTCTAAGTTTTATAAAAGCTTCGAAAAAGCTATTTTGAAAAATGTTTTTAAGGTAGTAAATGAAACACATAAAATAAAAGTGTAACTAAAAAATTGTAGAGCCCGAAAACAGGGATAAAAAGACATTTTGTTAAATAAAACTTATCTAGATAGATTTTTCTTCCCCAAAACCCCCTACATGCTAAATTTCAGGAATTTTGAAATTAAAGATAAAGATATTAAAGATTCGAATATAATATAAATACTGTATGTATCTATTTATGATGTATGTATATATATTTTTATTAATATTGACGTATGTATAAGTGTATAATCATTTAAAAGTGTATTATTGTGTAATTATTTGAATGTATGTATGTTTATCAATAAATACTTTGTGCGCCGTCCTTCATACTCCTTGTCTTAGTTTAACTCTTAAGGTTGCCTGTAAGAGATTACTATTAGTAATAAGGCCGCCTTTGCACTATTCATAGGTTTCATTAAGATTTTTCTGTATACGTTTTTATATGTTTGTGCAATAAAGTATTTTATTATTTTATTATTTATAATTTATATTATTTTGTCTTTTATTTTTCTTAAACCTAACTTTATACATTTTTAAATATTTCTAATTAAAAAAAATAATAATTAAAAAAACATTTAAAAATATAGAAAATTATCGTCCGCCGGGAACGGGGAACTATCCCGAGTTGCCGGTGGTTAGGGATTCAAAGTGAGGAACTTCCTCACAATGCGCGCCGTTTCAAGCAATACTGCCTTCTGCATCCGACACTTGATCCAACTGTTAAGCGAAAGCCTCTGAAGATGTTGGTCGAGGCTCTTCGCAATCAGACCGTTAACCGACACAACAATAGGAACAATTATTGTTGAGTCAACATTCCACATGGCGGTTATCTCATAAGAAAGGTCTAAATATTTAGTTAATTTTTCTTTTTCGGCTTTTATGAGATTATCGTCATGCGGAATGGTGACATCAACAATAATTGCACGGCGCGCTAACCGGTCTACTAACACTATATCAGGTTTATTGGCAGCAATAAACCTATCAGTGATAATAGACCGATCCCAGTAGAGCATAGCACGACTATTTTCGAGAACTGACGCAGGGTCGTACTTGTAATATGGTACCTCTTCATCAACCAGAGAGTATTGAAGAGCAATTTGTTGATGTATTATCCTGGCTACTTGGTTATGTCTGTACAAATATTCACCGTCAGCAAGATGAGAACAACCGGAAATTATATATCTGAGGGACTCCCCAGGACGATGACACGCACGACATACGTCTACAGTGCCATCTTTCATAATGTATTTCCGGTAGTTCTTCGTCTTGATAACTTCGTCCATAATTGCACAGACAAAACCTTCAGTTTCCCCAAAGAGATCCCCGTATTGTAGCCAGGATACAGAGGCAATCTGGTCTACGTCTTGCCCCATTAAAGCCTTGTGGAATCTACCATGCAACTCCTTGCTCTTCCATATCTCGATGCGATCAGAGACACCAACTATTACAGGTTTGCGCCAATTCTGTTTGCCTAAGGCGAGCGGGGTAAAGCCCTTATCAACTGCGACGACATCCCTATGCACATCACTGTCCACCTTGAGAAAATGATCTCTGAGGTTGTACACCTCACGATTATGAAGGTTCTTGGCGTTTAAAAAACCACGTCCCCCGCATTTCCGTGGGATGTATAATCTCATAACAGATGAACGGGGATGATGCATACGAAATGTCGTCAGCAGTTTTCGGACCTCTCTATCCAAGGAGTCCAGTTCTGTTTGAGTCCACCTCAGAATGCCGAAAGTATAGGTGAGGATAGGCATAACCCAGCCATTAAAAGCACGAACCTTGTTACCACCCGACAAAAGACTGTTAAGTACTTTTTTCAAGCGATAAAAGAATCGTTCTTTTACTGTCTGTTTCATGCTTCTATCCTCAATACCTAATGCTTCCGACATTCCAAGGTACTTGTAAGTTTCGCCTTCACAAAGAGTTTTGAGAGTCAAAGCATCAGATATGGTTGCACGTTCTGAGCTTATAATTCTACCACGCTCTATATGAATGACCGCACACTTGTCTACACCAAATTCCATACCTATGTCGCTACTAAAGCTCTGAGTGATCTTCAGTAGCTGCATAAGGTCTGGACGTTTTGATGCATACAACTTTAGGTCATCCATATATAGCAAGTGGGATATGACTTCACTCCCTCTGCGAAGGCGGAAACCTAGCCCCGAATCCTTCAATTAATCACTGAGTGGATTAAGGGCTAAGCAAAACCACAAAGGGCTCAAACTATCTCCTTGATCCCGCTACCCCGCTTAATCCTTATCGGCTCAGCTGGTTCAGAAAAATCCGTACCTCCTGGTTGACAAAGGATTGTCATCCACTGCCTCATACATGTATCAAGGAAAGAATATAGAGTTATGTCGACCTTATATAGCTCCATAATCCTCTTGAGCCACGTGTGAGGCACTGAATCATAAGCCTTTTTATAGTCAATCCAAGCAGCTACAAGATTTTTCCTATTTCGCCGAACCTGTTGGCATATAGCCGTGTCAATGAGGAGGAGCTCCTTTGTACCGCGAGACCCAGTCCTACATCCATTCTGCACTGGGGCCAAAATATTGTTAGCATCAATATGTTGAATAATTTTTGAAGTCAGAATAGATGTAAGAAGCTTATAGATGGTTGGTAAGCAAGTAATCGGGCGGTAGTTTTTTGGGTCCGCAGTATCACCGGATTTGTGCAATAGAAAGGTGACACCAGTTGTCATAAATGTCGGTAGTGATCTAGAATCGAGAGCATCTTGAAATTGTCTTGCCAAAAGAGAATGTGCACTACAAAACTATTTTAACCAAAAATTATGCAATCCGTCCGGGCCTGGGCATTTCCAATTCGAAGCCGAACGGATTGCATACTTAACATTATCCGTATTAATACTAACTTGTGGCATTTCTCTAATAGATGCACATTTTTCCTTGACAAGATTTATCCAATGTCCCTCGGTGTGACTGATGGAGGTCGACCAGATGTTATGTCAAATTGACATCTCATCTGCAGTCGGCTCTCGACCAGTCTCACACATTCTAGATTGTTCCCACTTTCTATACACCTTCCGTTGATCACTTTGAAACATGCGATTTTGTCTGAATCTATCTACACGCACTTTATAGCGCCGAATGCGTTTTGCCCATGCATAGATTTTCTGTTTCCAAAAGTCAATGCGCTCTGTGACCATAGCCTGGTAATCGCATGGATTAATGTTTGTTCCAGCAAACGCCTTGTTCACAAAGCGCATTATTCTGGGCCGATTATTACCCGCTCTGAAACAGATTAGTTTGGCTATAAGGGTTCTAGTCAAAGAGATACGCTTTTCAATTCTAGACTGCCAAGCCGGTACAGTGTTGGCTCGGTCTGGAACTCTATTATATTGTATAAATTTAAGAGAAGCCATACGACACGCTGCCACGGCTCCACAGTATAGAATTGAATGCGTATAACTTAGGTCACGCGATGTCTCAAAATATGGTCTTAACATTTGATCTAGAACCCCAACCAACGCCATATTACGTCTATGCACTGGGAAACGAGGTAATTTTGGTCTTAAATTAAGTTGCATGTGTCTAAATTCAGAAATCGCATCCTCCAAAGTCCTCCTCACTAGCTCTTCATTCTGGGTACTTACTGGCAAATCACAACTGATATGGAACTCATCCTGTGTATGTATAATGTCATTACTCGGGCTATGTTCAGCCTGATGAACACCATCAGCAGCAGTAATTTGTCGTAATTCTAAGCGCAGCCGCTCAAGTACGGCCTCATCCAGCAGATGACGGCGCTGAATGGCCCGCACTTGATCCGATAATCGTTGTGCGGTTACGGTCAATGTTGGTTCAAGTGCCTGAAACAGAGACAGCATTTTTAAACGGTACGCAGTGAGATTAATTCCCAGTTGCCCCATAGTAGGCCCGCATGACGCTCTCATTCATTTTTGGAGACCATCTCATGCGGCGCACTACTCCACCGGCGGCGGGAGCCCGTGTAGGAGCGCGTCGCCCCCTCGACTCCAAGCCATCCTGTGGTGGGTTCACGGCCCGTCGGCGTCTGGATGTTTTTGCCGGCGAGACCGCTTCGTGGTGTTCCGACTCAGCAGCCGATGGTGGTGTTAAATATACTTCACTTGAAGACGACGACTGCGAATCGGAACATAACGAGTTCCCCAAAGTTGAAAGACGTAGTGCATATCGTCCTCTAGCACCGTTAGAACTCCGCATGTTATTGCATATTTTGGTGTGCACAGGTGTTCGTCATCTTACAATATCTTCATTTTACAATATTTTTTCATTTTTATTGTGGTTTTTCATAAGAAAATTATTAATTTAATTAATTTTTTCTATGACATTGAAAAAATACGTCATGCTTGTTTATGAGCGGTTGCTAGGTTTTTTATTATTATTATTTATTATTATTATAATGCTTTCTACTACGAGATGTATCTTACCTAATTCGGACTTTTAATAGGATGTAAACATTATGTATGTATATATATGTGTTCATTACTAAATATAGACTAAAGTATTTAAACGTTATAATGTCTAGTTTTGTTTTATATCCACTATCGTATCGCTATGAAAATAATATATTTTCCTTGTAATAATATAATAGCCTAGCAACAATAAAACTTCTATTCTATACACAAGGTCAACCAACTGATAGATTAAAGTTATTTTTATAGTGCTAAACGAATAGGTTTTAATAATGTTTAATAGGTTTAATTTACTATTAAATCTATTAAACATAATTAATATTGTGTTTAATAAAACCCAATGATAAATTTAAAAGTTGCCACTAAGACGTGTCTGCTGGGAAAATACCTTTACATGCCTAAAGCTCTAGTAGTAAAGAAAAGAAAGAAAAGAAGAAAGATGGAAAGAAGTGTAGGACAGTTGCCCGTTACGACAAGTTCAACATGCATTATTATATACGTTAATTGTATTTTTGTGGTGTTAATCCATACGGATATTATAAATCTGAGAGTCAGTCTGTTTTGGAACTACAAAAGTCATATCGTGGGGACAGTTAAGCAGTTATACCTGGATAGCTGAAAGAGAAAAAAAATTGCTAGTTACTATAATAATTACGCATACATTTGAGATCTGTTTACAGAGAAAATAAGGGTACTGTTTGTTGCTATAATCTGTTGTAACATTGTTGCTCATTAAGATTTCAGCGTATTTTTGGTTCGTTTCTTACTGCTTATTAAAGCAATAGAAGTTCTTTTAAAAATTAGCAGCATAATAAAGCTAAGTAAGGCCCTGTTACTATTCTATTGCTGGAGACTCTGTTTTTAGAAGAGAAGAGTTCTAACTAACACCTACCACGCCCTTTCATTGCGGATTAGTAGGTAACACAAATCCTCAGAATTCTCTAAAGATATACAGGTTTCAGTAAAGCTGTGATGGCCCAGCGGTGCGACCGTGTGAATCTCTAGAGACGATCACGGGTTCGAACCCAGGCAGACACCAATGAGTTTTTCTCTTAAAACTTATGTGTCTAATTGATAATTGCAATTTATCACACGCTTTTCGGTGAAGGAAAACATCGTGAGGAAACCTGCATATCTCTAGAGAATTCTGGAGGTATGTGTAACCTACCAATCCGCATTGGAGCAGCGTGGTAGGTCTTAGCTCCAATCCTTCTCTCCCAAAACGGAGAGAAGAGGCCTATTCCCAGCAGTGGGATAGTAACAGGCCGTTACTTACTTTTTTTTTATACAGGTTTCTTCACGGTGTGATAAGGTGCAATTATCAGTTAAGACACATCAGTATTAACAAACTTATCGAGTTCAGAACTCAGGGCAGGCATAGGATAATTGCAATTTTCACACGCTTTTCAGTGAAGACATCGTGAGGAAATCTGTTCTGAATCTGAAAAATTCTGGGGATATGTGTAATCTAGCAATCCGCATTGGAGCAGCGTGGGTGGTCTTAGCTCGAACCCTTTCTTTCAACAAATGGAGAGAGGAGGCCTAAGCCCAGCAATGAAACATTTGACGATTCAAAAGTACTGTAAATAGTCCACTTGAATAAATAATATTTTGAATTTGAATTTGAATGGGATATTAACAGGCTGTTACAGCACAAAATATTTCGTCTACCGAACTGCTGAACTGTTTTTAGCAGAATGCTCTCTTTTCTTCTGAATTGGTACCACTAGTACCTGCCCAGCCCTACGATAGTATCTAGGGTTTGGTCAATCCCAGAATAAACCGGAAAAACCACTTTCTATAAGATGAGATTGTTGTCATGCAAAAAAAAAAAAATTTACAGTAGAAATCTTCTCTGCGGCCTTACAAAAGAATATAGTATAGCACAAACTGGTAGGATAACGTCAATAAATAACAAGTTAGTATGTAAATAAAACATTAATATGCGAAAACGAAAGCCGCCATGAATAAGTTAGCGCGTGGATATAATATAATTTTAGACAAGGTCATGATGAAGGTCATCAGATGGTTTTTATCTCCTTTTTTGAGTAAATGAATAGATGTAGCTCAACGCCGTGTGGTATCCGGCTGAATAGAATAGTACTACCCTCATTTCTTACCGAGGTGTCTTAGAAGGCGACTAAGGTAAGTTGACGCACCGTGTGGTATCCGGTTTAGTAGAATAGATCACCCTCTTTCTTACCGAGGTGTCGTAAATACGACTGAGGTAAGTTGAAGTCAGGCAGGCGGCCGGTCGTAAAAACGCAGCCAAATCATGTGACAGCATGTTTATAACATGCTGTGCCGACCCCACTAAGAGTGGGATAAGGGCAGGAAGATGGATAGATGCAGCTCAAGACCGTAAGACGTTAAAATATCTAATAGAGATCCGTTATTCCATATCTCCTAAATTTTGCTGAATGGTCCCAGTTTTACGTCGATTGGCCATGGCTTCTCGCCACTCTTCTGACGGTGTGATGACTTATCACAGTCATACCACTAGGCCTCTACTACACGACGCCCTAAGCCGTTTTTTTTTCGCAGGAGCCACCCTTAGGACAACGTTCCCCAACGTGACAAACTTCTGCGCTTTGCTTTCAGCATTTTTAATTCTCGATGACGCTTCTGCGCCGGTACAACTTAGTGGCACTGTAAAAGTCATTACGACTAAACGCATATAGTTAAAAAACCATGTACTTTGATACATCTATTTTGAAAATCAATCTACCTATAAATATGGCGAAAATATATAAGTTATGTTTTTATATTAAATATATAAGTAATTTTGTATTTAAATTTGCTATTACATTATATTGATTTAAAAATCATTTTTAATATTTTTACTCTCCTGGTCTTATACCGATCTAAGTGGGTAAGCACAACATGTTATTATTATGTTGTAACATGATTTGGCTAGCTATTCTAAGCCGCCTGATTTGCCTTGGTCGCCTTACGCCTTACTTAGGTTACCACACGGCGGAAGAAATCATTCAGTATTATTAATAAAAAAAATAAAAGTTTCAGAGATAAAAATATTTCCATTCATCAATACCTACGTGATAGAGTGTGAATACTACGTGATAGAGTGAGTCAACCAGATATTAAGATATTTATAGCAGACTTATTAGTGCCTAGGCGAGGTTTGGCGACCCCTTGATAAGGCATCTTACCGTTATCATTCATCACTATCACGACCATAAACTACAAGTTAGCACATTAACCAACTGTACTTGTTAATAGAGTATTCCACGAATAACTCTACTACGATAAAAGATTTATTCAATATTTAATGCCGACAAAGTTAAGGAAATCGCCTTCTAAATAACGCAATTACATTGCATGCATAATAAGTTATAAAAGCTATTAATTACTAGAATGCAATTGAAGTTGTATTAAAATAAAGGGGCTACAGAGCGATGACGTCATAGCCGTGTGGTATCTGGCTGAGTTGAATAAACCACCATCATTTCTTACAAGGTGCCGTAAAAGGCGACTAATGTAAATTGATCCACCGTGTGATATCCGGTTGAGTAGAGTAGACAATTCTCTTTCTTACCAAGGTTTCGTAAAATAAGACTAAAGTAAGTTGACGTCAGGCAGACGGCCGGTCGTAAATTACGTAGCTAAATCATGTGACAACATGTCTATAACATGTCGAGCCGACCCAACTTATAGTAGAATAAGGACAGGAGGATGATGAGGACGATGACGTCAATATCAGATTTCTAAGATAGATTTTAAACTCACAGTTCAGTTAAAAGAGCCGAATCCAAAACAAAGTTAGCCAAAACCAGGTCAACTGTTTAGAAAGTGTCATTGGGAGTACGGGAAATCTCCGAAGACCCCGTGTCAACAGAACCAACATACAACCTCGATGTAGAACATTGTTATACACTTTTCTCCCACCTTATTGTAAGGTATTAAGAGTGATATTAAATTGTTTGTGAACTCGTAATAACTTTGTGAATATACGATGCTGCAAGATTGATTGACTGAGCGGTGAATAACCTTTGTAATACTGAATATTTGGTATGAAATCGACGTTCGGAAAATGCGGGCTTAGAATTTCATATATTCGAAATGAGCATTACTATATTAAGAGGTGGCTAAGATGTGAATTATAAAGAGTATTCATCTAATTAATAGAAATAGGCGTTACTTTGCGGAGATCTATAATACAAAACTAATAAGAATATGATTTTGCTATAATCCGCGATAAATAAATCGCAATTGAGATAATGATAAATTGATCGCGGATTATAGAAAAATAATATTCTAATTAGTTTAGTATTCATCTAATAAACATATTAAGTATAGTATCTGGGTGACCGGGCCTTGCTCGGTAATTTTTTTAATGATATAAAAAAAGCAATCATCATCTTCCTGCCCTTATCCCACTCTAAGTGGGGTTGGCACAACATGTTATAAACATGCTGTCACATGATTTGGCTGAGTTTTTACGACCGGCCGCCTGCCCGACGTCAACTTACCTTTGGCATATTTTACGACACCTCGGTAAGAAAGAGGGTGGTCTATTCTTCTAAACCGGATACCACACGGTGGGTCAACTTACCTTAGTCGCCTTTTACGACACCTCGGTAAGAAATAAGCTTGGTCTATTCTACTCAGCCGGATACCACACGGCGGGTCGACTTACCTTAGTCGCCTTTTACGACACCTCGGTAAGAAATGAGGGTGGTACTATTCTATCCAGCCGGATGCCACAGGTCGTATAAAAAATAAAAAAATGCAATAAAAAAAATAAAAAAGAAAGAAAACGCCGGTGACATGCGGGACTTGAACCTTTTGCATTTTTTTGGGTCCGCTCGTTACCACAGCATTACGTTTGACAGCCAAACATATAATTTGCAATCAGTTCTACATTTTAGCATTTTTTATGCCCGAAAACAGGTATAAAACGGTTTTTTTTTTTATTAAACCACGGTACTATTCCACGTGGGCATGATTTGTATAGCCCTAGAGTGTAAGTAGTTTAAGATAGATATAACTTGTACATTTTTGTTGTAAATAAAAAAAAATAATTAAACCTAGTTAGATCGAACTCCCCCCCCCCCCCAAACCTCCTACATGCTGCATTTTTAAAAAATAAAACCTACCTAGATCAATTTTTCCCCACCAAAAGCCCTCCACATTTTCAATTACATTAAATTGTGTTGAGGAAAACCAGCAAAAGAGATACACTAATGTAATGTTAGTAATAAAAAAATTGAAGATCTCAATAATTTATAGAATTAGACGTTACTTTGCGGAGATCCATTATACAAAAGTAATAACAAAATTATAGCAAAGCTCTGCGATTTTGTCGTGGAGTTCTATCTCCTGATGATGCTTCGGTTGTGGGGCGAAACGATTGTTGAGTTTTTGATAGTGAACGTACGTAGTGCTTGTGTATCGTGGTGGCGGCGGTGGAGGTTTGTGCGTGTGTTTTACGAATCCTTCATGTATCAGGTATGAAAACGGATTGTCCACTGTACATTTACCATTATATTTATTTTCTATTTTACTTAATTGCGGATTATGGCAAAATAATTTTAGTATTACTTTGGAATTGTAGATCTATAAAATACTCCATTAAATACCTAACATGCTGTTAGGTATTTAATGGAGTCTCTATCTCCTATGGATAACTCACAAAAATTACTTTTATGTTTATAACCAATGAAATATACTGATTTTCACGCGGGCAAAGCTACAGACATTGCTAGATGTAGTTTTAAAAATTAAAATAAACAAATCATCTTTCCTGATATCAGAAATAACTTTTAAGATACAAATTCAAGTACAAAATTCAAAATATTCTTTATTCAAATAAAATACACTTGTAAACATGTGCTTTTAACTCGACAACTCTACTGCTGGTTCGGAAAGCTGTTCCTACCGAGAAGAGCCAGCAAGAAACACGGCGGTTGCTCTTTTAAAAATACAATTCTTAATACTAGTTACATTTAATCGTTTCTATCTTGTACAGGGTCAAACAATATCTAAATCCACGCAATCTTATCGTCTAAATATTCCTCAACAGTATAGTAGGCTTTCTGTATTAGCCAAAGACATGTCTGATATCTTTCTAAAATAAGAAAAGTAGTTCACCCAACATCATTTAGATTTAGATTTATACGATGGACAACTGGAATTTAGATTCAACAGGCCTAGAATAACGACAATACGTAGGTATTCAAATCATGCAATGATTCCCGCAAAACGGATGTTCGATTGCAATGTACATTTTATATGCAGACTTATTTCTGTCAATTACATCAGTTGATGTATTTGCAAGCAATATAGATAAAATTTTGTACTGAAACTCGGGTTAAAATATAAACATTTGCGGATTGCTATTGTAGTGTATGCTTATTGAGATATGTGTATATTACTAAGCTGTGATGGCCTAGCGGTGCGACCGTGTGAATCTCTAGAGACGATCATGGGTTCAAAACCGGGCAGACACCAATGAGTTTTTCTATTAAAAAACTTATGTGTCTAATTGATAATTGCAATTTATCACACGCTTTTCGGTGAAGGAAAACATCGTGAGGAAACCTGCATATCTCTAGAGAATTCTGGGGATATGAGTAACCTACCAATCCGCATTGGAGCAGCGTGGTAGGTCTTAGCTCCAACCCTTCTCTCCAAAAATGGAGAGAGGAGGCCTATGCCCAGCAGTGGGATAGTAACAGGCTGTTACTTACTTTATATTACTAGTGTACAAAGGAACGCTGTGTGTATTCGGCTAAATAGAATAGTACCACCCTCATTTCATACCGAGGTATCGTAAAAGGCGACTATGGTAAGTCGACCCGCCGTGTGGTATCCGGCTGAGTAGAATAGACCACCGTCATTTCTTACCGAGGTGTCGTAAAAGGCGACTAAATTAAGTTGACCCACCGTGTAGTATCCGGTTTAGTAGAATAGACCACCCTCTTTCTTACCGTGGTGTCGTAAAATACGACTAAGGTAATTTGATGTCAGGCAGGCGGTCAGACGTAAAATAAGTAGCATCATGTGACAACATGTTTATAACATGTTGTGCCGACCCCACTTACAGTGGGATAAGGGCAGGAAGATGATGACTATGGTACAGAGGAAACATTACACTCTTTCAAGCGCACCACGTTAGTAACACGTGACCCTTGGTGGGAGTGGCCGTGTAGTTGTTACTTGTTAGTAACATGTTGTACTTAAATGTTAACATGTTTTTACGTGTTTGGGCTGTTGGTACATTCATACAACACAACTTTATATTTATCTATATATATATAATACAATATAAGTGATCACATACAACACAGGTGTGTTACACATCATCGTCCTCCTGCCTTTATCCCACTCTAAGTGGGGTCGCACATGTTATAAACATGTAGTCACATGATTTGGCTACATATTTTAAGACAGGATCAACTTACCTAAGTCGTATTTTAGACACCTCGGTAAGAAAGAGGGTGGTCTATTCCTCTCATCGTGAACACAGGTGTGTTTCACATATCCCTAGAATTCTCTATCGAGATATGCAGGTTTCCTCAATGTTTATTTTACGAAAAAAGGGTCTAATCGCAAATATTAATTAGATACATTAATTATTGGTTCCTGCACGGATATTGAACCCATGAACCCCAAGAAGTCGCACGATTTAACCGTTGGGCTATCAAAGCTTACAGTTAGACATTTACGAGTAAATAAAACACCGTTGTGAAATCGACTTTATCATGAATGAAATTTCATATGATTTATGGAGTAGGCATTCCTAACGAAACACGAAGATAAAAGATTTAGATAAGGTCGGCGTACTATGACGTCACACCTAAGAAACTATACCGTTACGTTTCCGTGACTGCTACTTATTAGTATCCAGGGGCCAACCCAATTACAGATTCACGTAGACAAATCTTTATTAGCAAACAATTGAAAAAGAACTCTATGCTAATTCGTTTAAGGTTCATACTTGATTGAGCTGTATTATATCCCATAGGGCGCGGTTTTACAAATACCATGTTTAGTCTTATCTAATTATATTACCTTTAAAGTTTGTAAGGTATATTTTTGTATAATAGACACATCAAATTTGGCTTTGTTTACTCACTTAATTTCGTGTTATACCTAAGAAATAAAATATCTGTTAGATTAAAGCGATAAGGATTAATAATTATTGCAAGTAACATAATAATTTTATTTGTACCCGCGAATTCGTTAATTTAACTGTTAAAGTGCTTCCAATTTAATAAAATTAAAATGAAGTATTATTTCTGTTACTGAAAAAAAACGGGATTTTCTTTAAAAGATCAATATTGCTCCAGCGGACAGTTAAAGTGTAAAAAACACACAGACTGAAAGCATTTCGCTTTTTTATATTAGTGTAAATATACAGTACCTGAGTGACCATAGTTTCCACGGTTTTTTTTAGAAAATATTTAAAAATTTTAAAAATATTTGGGCTGGTGTGGCTCGACCTGGGGTATTTTCACTTTTCTAGACCGCCCGATTACCCCACTAAGCTATTACAACATTACAAATGACAGTCTAAATAGCCTATATTTTCAAATAATATTATAGCAGTTTTGCAGTGCCTAAAAATTATCCCTGTTTTCAGGTTTCAAAAATGCTACAATATAATTAGAAAACAAACGCTAATTTCGCTGTCACTTGCACATTTATGTATAAGATACTGAACACACTTGGTTACCGAGGTACTTTTATTTAATACCCTCATTTAAATGTCGGCGCCTGGTCACAATTTTTCCATCAATAAATACATTCAGTATGAAAATAAAAAATATAAAACAGTTATACATTTATAAACAATTTTAGTCCTTATCAACTCAGTTATGATTTATGAGTAATGAAAGGTCGCCAAGCGGAACTTTGTGGTAGGATGTAATAATCAGACATGTGGGAAGATTGCTAGCGGAATAAATCGGAACAGAATAACCCAAGCCTAACTAAAGAATGACCCGCACTCTCTTTCTTCTTCAATTCTAGCCCTTTTCCTTCTATTACTCAAAGGTTGACTGGAAGATATCCCTTTTAGGGATAAGTCCGCCTTTATACATGTGTTTTTTTTTTTTTAAATTTTAATTTTTTTTTTCTTTCTCTTTTCTAAATATATGTGTAAAAAGAAAAATAAATAAAAAAAATAAATAAAATAAATAAAGAAAGAGTTAAAATAAATTTTATTCCCAGTTTAATCTATTTTATTTTATTTCATTAATTTATTTTGTGATATCATTCTTCTGCCCTTATCCCACTCTAAGTGGGATCGGCATAACATGTTATAAACATACTGTCACATGGCTGCGTTTTTACGACCGGCTGCCTGCCTGACGTCAACTTACCTTAGTCATATTTTACGACACCTCAATAAGAAAGAGGGTGTTCTAGTCTACTAAACCGGATACCACACGGTGGGTCAACTTACCTTAGTCGCCTTTTACGACACCTCGGTAAAAAATGAGGTTGGTCTATTTTACTCAGCCGGATACAACACGGAGGGTCGACTTACCTTAGTCGGCTTTTACGACACCTCTGTAAAAATGATGTTGGTCTATTCTACTCAGCCGGATACCACACGGAGGGTCGACTTACCTTAGTCGCCTTTTACGATACGTCGGTAAGAAATGAGGGTGGTACTATTCTATTCAGCCGGATATCACACGGCGTACTAATTCCACTACAACACAATAATTAATTAATAATTTCACGTAATCCTATTATCGTCGTTTACAATTCTGACCCGCTTTACAATTAAGCTTTTAAAGCTTATCTGCGGCCAATATGTTCGATATATGAAGTCATTATTAAATTACATTGCAGTAGCGAAATCCATTTTAAAATAACAAAAAGAATCACGTACAAATCATTTTGGTAGGAATTCCGCTTTCGCATTTCAATTAAACAACGACCGCAGGCTTTAATGCCGTGGTTTAAATGCAAATTATTTTTGAGTGTTCGGTTAAGCTCTTAAAGCTATCGTATTTTGAATTACATCTTTTATATTCGAAAATATTGGAAAACACTGGACTATGCAAACTGAAAAAGTCTTTTTGAAATATTTCATTTTAGTTCAGATTTCTTCTTTTTCATTTGCTCAATGTCCAACACTAGACAAAGATGGCTTAAAGAGATTTTAACACCACACGATTTTGTATTATTTGAATCCAACGGTTGTCTGTTAGTCCTTTGCGGATTATTTTCCACCTACCCATAAACAAATAAGTAAAATAATGACCAATAAATATTATCCGGCCTCACAGGAGGCAGTAGTGGAGCTCTGTCAGGTTTTTAGTCGGCGCTCGTCCCCATCGGGCGGTGACGACCCATAATGGGTTTTCCTGACATAAAAAATGCACTCTTAGGACTAAGTTCCTGACGCTAGTCGAGTTCGTGCGCTATACTATCCACAGTTAACAGCCTTATGTTTCATGCATACCAAAAAAAAATTAAATGACTAAACTTAATAAACTAACTATATTTAGTAGATGTAATGTGAAAAGTTACAGGCCCGTGGTCGGCCTCAAATATAAGCCAAGCCATCTGTTTTCAGTCAGGCTAATCTCCTAGTGAAATGCTAGAAACATATGCCTAACTAACAAAATACATAAAAAAACAAAACTTTTACTTCTAGTTACTAACTCACAGACTAATGTTACAAACAATTACTAACACCTCTTAATAAAGATTAAACTTTACTTTAAAGAGGAAACCAGTAATTGGATTATATTTTTTTTATAAAGAACGTGTCTGCTTTATGTCTGATACTCATTTAAAAAGTAATCTTTATGAACTGAATACAAATACTGAACGAACTGACTGACAGATATCGTACAGTCCAAACTTATATTTTATACACTCTAAACGTAGCTTTAGCAAAATTGCTAAGCATCTGCAAATAAAAGAAATTCAAGATACACGATGTACTCGCATCTGTTTAGTTCCTTCAAAATCGTATTCCAAAGCAAACTAACATAAATAACACATTTTAACACTGTAAAAACGAAACCTGCATTTTTTTGTGTATCGAATACAAGGCACTATTAAATAATTATTTTATTCTCATACAATGAAAATAAAACCAACCCAATACTGTGCAAACTTTAAATAACACTAACATAATGATATACCGTGTGGTATCCAGCTGAGTAAAATAGATCATCCTCATTGCTTACCGAAGTGTTGTAAAACGCAACTAAGGTAAATCCAAAGAGATCAAAGACCAAATACCACGTGGTATCTGGATGAATAGAATAGACCACCCTAATTTCTTACCGAGGTGTCGTAAAAGACCTAGGATCGATCCCAATACTACTGCTACTAATTTATTTATATTTTTTTTTTTTTGTTTACTATTTTATTTTGTAAAAAATTACCGAGTGAGGCTTGGTCAACCAGGTACCTACTATAATTTTATAAAGTGTTAAAATCATTAAAAAATAGTAAGCCTTCTTTTTTATATAAGTACGGTTAACATCATACGAGAGTTACATACTTTTTGCTTAATTTCTCGTGAATTATACCAAAATAACTCAAGTGGTTGATTCAGAACTAAAAAGTGGGCTGCGTGTGTTAGTATGATAATTTAAAGATAACAACGCCCTTTGACGGATGTTTATGAATTCAATATTGCTTACAGACATCATAAGGGGTACATTAAAATATTTATAAGATTAGATAAGGAAGATGTAAGGAACGAGTTTCGAGATCCTTTTAGCTTATAACGGAGTTCAATACATTTAATATTGATCTGTAAATATGTATGTTAACCTTAGATTGCCTTACTGTAAATTTGTATTAAATGAAATTAGATTTGATTTGCTTTTTACGCTTTTATGTGTACTGCTTTTGATTTTCTTGTTTACTTTATATAAGTCATTATCATCGTCATTCTCCTGCTTTTATTTCACTCTCACAACAGTTGGCACATGTTTTAAACATGCTATTACATTTTTTGGCTAGTTATTTTACGACCGGTCGCCTGCTTGACGTCAACTTACCTTAGTCGCCTTTTACGATACCTCTGTATGAAATGAAGGTGATCTATTTTACGCAACTTAATACCACACGGGGGAATTTATATTTAGGTTAGGTTAGGTTGGTTCTCAACCCAACTCTATATATTATAACTATATATTTTCTTTTTCTTAATTGCGGATTATAACAAAATATAACTACATTATTACTTTTGTATCATAACTCTAGTATCTGATATGAGAGCTGAAAGAATTATTTGCTCTCTATCATCCGGCACCATCATATTTATCTTTTAAGATCCCTATCGTTAATTAAAAGAACGGATATTATCATATTTCGTTAATAGATCAAATATTAAATAATATTATAGACAGTTACAAAGTATAGTTAGTTAGCGTATGTAAATGAAACTTTAATGAACGTATTTATATTGCTTGCCGCAAGAGATTAACATAATCATGGGAACAAACTTCTTATTAACCATATTCAGAAGGCAATTTCACGAGATAGCCATAAATAATGTCACTAGCGGACGATCAAAGAAATTCTTAGGTTTAATGTTATGAAGACAGAAGTTTGAAATGAAATGAAAACTGTTTATTTCTTCCCCATGTGAAATGAAAACGAACACTTAACGTAACTTATTCTATATTTTCAGTTGTTAGTTAATTCGCTTTGTGTTTGTTTTAATTGTTTAAATTCTTCAATAGCTGGAATTTCTTAAAGTTTTAAGGCACAGGTAGGTGTGGATTAACACATTTTTTTTATCGAAAATAACCATGGGCTCAGAGAAAATAAAAAAATCTCGCTTTTCGTTTTTATTAACTAAGTTATGTATAGGTAACCATGTTTTTTTAAACTTTGTATAGTAGTGTAACTGCGGGGTAAGCTGCACTTAGTGATAATATATTTAATTTATCAACACCTGCACTAGTATCCGATCCTATAACAATCTTACGTATACTAATAAATTAAGTCAAACATCACCATCTTCCTGCCCTTATCCCACTCTAAGTGGGATCGGCACAACATGTTATAAACATGATTTGGCTACGTTGGCATGATTTTTACGACCGGCCGCCTGCAAAACTGACATCAACTTACCTCAGTAGTATTTTACGACACCTCGGTAAGAATGGTCTATTCTACTAAACCGTATACCACACGGTGGGTCAACTTACCTTAGTTGCCTTTTACGACACCTCGGTAAGAAATGAGGTTGGTCTATTCTTCTCAGCCGGATACCGCACGGCGGGTCGACTTACCTTAGTCGACTTTTACGACACCTCAGTAAGAAATGAAGGTGGTACTATTCTATTCAGCCGGTTACCACACGGCGTACTAATAAACTAAGTCAATGTACTATAAATACTTTCGTAGGTAGTGCCCAGACTTAGTTCAGTTATTATGCATGTAGGGCATCCATAAGGTATTTTATTTTAGGACACATAATTAAAAGCCATTTACAAAAGTCGTCTTAAAACAAACTTAAGTTCATTCGAATATTTACACAAATTTCTTGGATGATTTATTGTTTATCTTTAAAACGCATCTCACTAAAATACTTTCTGTATTACATTTAATTGCTAACCAATTTATGCTTTTTGGCAACACTGCCAAGTTTTTTGAACTCGTTCGAACATAAAAACTGTTATACATTAAGGAGGTAAATTTTAAAATGTAAATATACAACTTATTTTTAGGGATGATTGTTAAAATGTAAATACATCAACAATAACCAGTTTATTTAACGGTAAATATAATACGAAACGAATATGGTTAAAAAAGCATCTTCGTTAAGCTTTACAGTTAAACGTGTTCTGCGAAATAATATCAGTAAGTGTTACGAAAATGGCATTTCGTCGAACTTTTGGCCACTTTGATCTAAATAAGATCAAAGTGGATTATGAAAAGTAATTCATTTATTTATCTGGCATTTGGATAGGAATTATTATTTGAAATTTAGGTTTGTTTGGTTTTCTTTGACATCGTTTTTTTATAATATGCAAACTTAAAATATCGCGTTATTTTTAAATACGAGTTGATATAGTGGCATTATGCTTATAGAAATATTTCAAAATTTTATTAGCCTGTATAAGAAAGCTATCAAAGAAAACGGTTTGTATTAGGTCCAATGTTTTCTTTCCAGAAATATTAACCGATGGGACAAACCTTGTAGACAGTTTAGGGACGTTAGTGCGAGTTAAAAATATACGTATAGGCGTACCCAAAGTTTGCGACCGCTGTTTTTGTGCTACAGACAGAATCCTGCCGTCTCAACTGTCGCAATGGAAGCGATTATAATTGCTTCGCACTGTACATACAGCAAATTGCATATATATTAATTGTTAATGTTCTGATTGATTAAATCTATACTAATATATAAAGCTGAAGAGTATGTTTGTTTGTTTGATTGATTGATTGATTGATTGATTGATTGATTATCTGAACACACTAATCTCAGAAGCTACTGGACCGATTTGAAAAATTCTTTCAATGTAAGATAGTCCATTTTTCGAGGAAGGCTATAATAAATGCATAGATGAATAAGAGAGGCGCAGCTAAAAAAAGTATAAGTTCTAAATAAAAGTTCGCGACAGCATATGTTTAGCTTTTAAGGTTAACCCACTTTAACCATTTTTATGTTGATTAAAAAAAATTGTTGATAGCGTCTATGATATAACTTTACATCAAAATGGTTTTGATTTTCAATAATTTATAGAATCAGACGTTAAAATTTTAAAACTAATTATTCCGCGATTCATTAACTATATCCGGATACTATATGGACTAATGGTTTTCATACTTGCTAGTTAGCATAATCCACACAACATTAACCATTATATATATAGTGTATTTACTTTATCGTAGATTAAAGCATATAAATTCGTTGTAACTTTTAATTTAATCACGGATTATATCAAAGTGATTTTTCAACATTGTGAAGCGCAACTCCTTTATGTTTGGTTACCCTAGTTACAAGTGCTTGAATAACTTGGAACTATTGTATTCATTGATTCGGATAACTTAGTTACCAATTGCAGAGTAGGAAATCGAATGTAGCCGACCGTGTATAATAATGTATGCTTAGCCAGAAAGACAAATACACTAAGTGTTCCGTGAATCTACTAGCTTGGTCGATGTAAGCGATGTCGAACTATATAAACTCAAAACTTAATTATTAGAAATAAACAGTTACGAATTATTGTAGATCGTTATATCTACTGTATTTGGTAACGTTATATCACTGGTTTGAAAAACTCTTTAAACAAAAATAGAAACCCGAAGAACATCGTTCCCCGAAGTTATTTGGTATCAAATGTATCTGCACTCTACTCTTAAATACCGGTTGATTGATTGATACTTGGTTGCTTCTTTCAAAATATAACTTTTATAACTAGTCACATTTAGTCATTACTATCTTACACAGGATCGATGAGTAGCTATACACATGCATTCAGATCATATATTTAATGTTTAAATTGATTAAGCATTCATAGTTAATGTATAAAAACAGGCTATACTCACGTCTTATTCTATCAGGTTAGCGTGACTAGGCAGCGAGAACTCGCCGCGATAATATCGTGTAAAGAGCTCATAAATAAGTGTCTCAAAAAGTTCGCAACTAGTCTATGCCATAGGAAACCTTATTGTAAACGCACAGACAAACCGACAGTTCAATGTTTTAAAAGATTTCCTGTTTTATTAATTTTATTTTAAACTTCTATCTACCAAAGAATAAAAATCATAAACATAACGTCATGGGATCACCATTGGACGTTACAAGGCCAAACTTAAAAGCAAACGTTAAATGACAGTTCAGTAAAACTACGTTTTACCAATCGAAAATATTGGCGCGCAAGAAGCATATGATTCTTTTTACGAATTTATCCTGGTGATGCTTAAGTTGTGGGGCGAAACGATTGTTGAGTTTGTGATAGTAAATTGTGTATTGTGTATTGTGGTGGCGTTCGTGGAGGTTTGTGCATGTGTTTTTACGAATCCTGCGTGTATTATGTATGAAAACGGATTGTCGACTCTACATTATGCATTGTCTATATTTTCTATATTACTTCATCGCGGATTATAGCAAAATAATTTTATTATTACTTTTGTATTCATTTCTTCTTTATATATCACAAATGTATAAAATAATTGAAAGAGATATAATACGATTCAGTAAAGTTGCGTCCTGTAACAATCCAACTGCATAGGTCTCCTCTCTCCCTTTTTGGAGAGAAGGCTTGGAGTTAACCTACCTACCACGCTGTTCCAATCCAGATTGGTACGTTACACAAATGTGTAATACACATGTCCCCAGAATTCTCTAGAGATATGCAGGTTTCATCACGATGTTTTCCGTACGTAACTTCCAACGTAAAGCATGCAATAAATTACAATCTTTAATATTTAAATGAGTTAATCTTGTACATATATATTTTTCTGAAATTTGAAAATGGCTCCAACAATTTTCATAAAATTCAGCATGTCAGTTTCTGGGAAAAAACTGATCTAGCTAGGTTTCATTTAAAAATAATGTCGTTTTATCCCTGTTTTCGGGCACTGAAAAAATGCTTAAATTAACATTAAATTAAAAGACTATTTTTGTTGTCAATTTTAAAGTCATGGTACTTAGCTTATTTGGGGAACGGGTGGTCTAAAGAAGTGACAACACCTAGGATCGAGCCCCACTTGCCTATTATTTATTAGTTTTTTTTTCAAGTCATCTTTTTTTATTTCGCAAAAAAATCATGTTTGAGTCACCCAGGTACTTATTAATTAAACACATAAGTTTAAACTGAAAAATTAACTCGTTAAAAGAGTCTCAAAAGAGCCGCACGGTCTCAACGCTGACCTATCAGAGCTTTGATACCAGTAAAGTTTAGAATAAATACAATTTAATGACTGTACTTTACCGCTGCATACAGACTTAAAGGAGCTGTATATTAAACATTTTACTGTCTCAAGATATGCTTACAAAGTCGTTGGCATCTGCTAATATAGCATATTGTTATTGCCGGCATACGTGACTTCGCGTGCTGTCGTCAGCCATAGTGAACGCTCTTGTTAAAATTCTTCGACGAAAATGTTTACAGAAACGAAATATCATACTATATTTTTACTATCGGCATCCTTTAGGTAGAAACGTTTGCGAGAGAAGTTCATGGAAATAGGTGTTCTTATATTAGCTTCACAGTATATTTCTGGGAATATACTTTTTGTGTACAAAAATATACTTAGTTATCGAAAAATAAATGAAGAGTTCAACCAAAAATCTTGCGGTTTTTTCTTGGAAGAACATAAATATGTTCCAACCAAACCAGCAGTAGAGGTGACGATCCAAAAGCATTTGTTGATAAGTTCTTTGAATAAAGAATATTTCAAATTTGATAGAAAAAATTACATTACATAGATTTTCTGAAAAAACGCGGATTATGGCAAAATAATTCTGAAATTGGTAGTAGTATTCTATGTACAGCACAAAAAAGTAAAGCGTTAGCGATAAAGTTAGAGAAGAAGCCATTCATTTTAAATTATAAACGAGAAAATCTTTAGGTAAACAAAAAATTAAATCATTTTGTCTAAAAACTGAAGGCGAAATAAATAAAGGCCAATATGTCCTACGAATATTCTATACATTCGGGCTCTTACGATTATCTGTTGACTTGGAGCTTTTTTGTTATACTCCTTGTAAGAAATCATTTCGATTGCTAACTTCGTAAAGCTTGTGATTACTGCATCTGACTCAGCAGAGTTAGCAACTCATTCGTTGGTCTCGGTATTCGCTTCTACAATAAAGTCCCGCAATCCATATATTAGACTTATCTAGAGAAAACTTTAAATTAAGTGTACGAACTATGCTTATACGTAACGCATATTAACAATTGATGATTATATGAATGATAAAATGCATGGTTTTGAAAATCATTTCAGTTTCAAATAAGACTGCTGTTAAGTAATGTAAATTTAAAATGTTTAACCGCTATAGATTGACCGCCGTGTTTCTTGCTGATTCTTCCTTGGTAAAAGCAATGTTCTGAATCAGTTGTATCTTAATTAAATCTAATTGATCTTTAACGATTCAAAAGTGCTTTTATAAGGCTTATTTTGATTTGATTTAGTGAGGACCAATGGCGAGGACCAATAGCTCCAAAATGTATGCAAAAGGTAAAAACTATTTCATTAAATTCATTGCAACTAGTGCGCTCCCAATGTCCTTATTTAACTCCATTTTTCTTTGAACTATGAGTTCATCGTCACTTCATCGTCGCCATACGAACGACAAGACTTGTTTAGTTATTATAAGATACGCTCAAGGAATAGCTCGCCTCATCAGAAGTTTGGACGCTTTATTTATAATATTGGTAAGTAAAGATTGCTTTTATTTATCTAAAGCGTTCCGCTCAATATTAGAATAGCGTTTTTTTCCTGATGGTACCGAATATTGTTTACATTAAATAAATCTGTTCATATAACTTGTAAAATTCACTCAGATTCCAAACAGTATTTTTTAATTTGCTTACATGAGGATACCTCCTTAAGATTCAATCAATTTACTAATTTCAATGACTTCATCATATTTTTCTACAATAAAATTCCGCAATCTATACTAGGCCAATCTACAGAAAGGTTTAAATTAAGTATAAGAGATATACTTACACCCAAAGCATATAACAAAATTTGCAGATTATTTAGCAGATGAATAAGCCTGGATTTGAAAATCCATTAATAAATAATAAATTTCGAATAATAATCTAAAAAGAAATCCTGAAATACAAAATTTTACTTACATTATAAAATTAATTTCTCTGAAACGTGAAAATATCTCCATGTTTTCTTCAATAACACAACCAAAATAAACCAACACATTAACTTAATTTATTATTAAAAATCAATACTTAATTTTAAATTCGTAATATAATTCGAACATTTTCGGAACACGCGATGTTTTACGATTCGGCGTTTGCGCATACACGAGCGCGCTCTTTAGCCTCGATTCATTGACTGGTTGTGGTATGCAATATGCATGCCTCTTCACGAGAAAAATTGCCGAGCTTTAGCATGACGTCATGCGAAGTTTTTGTTATAGGTCCAATTCGATAACAAAAACTCGACAGTGAATTATGACCAGAGGTGATGGGTCCAGTTTAACAGAACAGGGGAACATAAATAGGTATTACGGGAAATATAAATATTAGTCTTTTTTAAATTTCTGGATGTAGTGATATTTAAGGAATTTCTCATTACCAGATTATAACCGTTGAAAGTCGCTATCCATTTATAATATAATCCAATTTATCTATATAATCCAACAGCTAATATAACCTTACTTATATAATCCTACAAATCCTTGTAATATTGTAAATCCTATCCTACTAATATTATAAATTCGAAAGTTTGTGAGTGTGGATGTATGTTTGTTACATTTTAACGGCGAATCCGCTGAACCAATATCGACGAAATTTGGCATAATTATTCCTTATAAATCGGGGTAATATGTAGGTTATAGAAACCCTGTTTATTCTACAGGAATATGATAATATTGACAATGCCACTTGTTATCAATTTATCACGCGACAACAGTCCACGCAAACGAAGTTGCGGGTATAAACTAGTATAATATAATTCAGAAATACAATTTTATTTCTAAATTATAATTTATAAAATCTTTATTTTGATACGTTGATGCTTAGAAATTTAGTTGTTATAAATATTTTACCAAAAATAAATTTATCAATACTAATTGTCTAATTGAAGTTATAATACAACACTTTTGTCTTCAGAAATAAAGTTTCGATATTTGATATATTATATATTAATACATTATTAACCGAAACTTATCTACTTTTAAAGGTTTAGGAAGTGAATTCATAAGGTTCAGTTTTAAATGAAACTTAATTTTTAAGAGTCTTACTCATTTAATTTTCAAGTAAAAAGAGCTATTTGCATTTACCTATATTTGCGTAAACATGGGTACATAGTTCAAAGATCCAATGAATGTTGACGTAATAAGGTAAAAAAGCAACTTCACGGTGGAAGAAAGTTGAAAAAGATCAGGCAGCTACTGCTTATAAGTGATAAAAGATACATATACATAGTGTGGAAATAGTTGATTAAGTCACAGTGGCTACATGCTATGTACTAATAATTTTAAATAATCCATACACGGGTATAAATAACTTAAATGATAAGCCAGGAAAGGATAAAAACATAGGCCGTTTTTCCTTTAATTTAAGTAAAAGAGGATATTTTAGCACTTTAGTTAAAATTAATTGCCGAAATACTTAAAATTCCAAAAATAGTCGACTTAAAAATGTGTCAGTATTTTTTTTAAATACTACAAAGTTCCCAAAATTACAAGCAAGTAATGTGTTGCGTGATACGATATTTAATACGTTATCAGTCAATCGGTCAATTACCTAGTCTGTTGTGCTTAATATGCCTTATCAATTTTAGATAAGAAATTTATAAACTAGTTGTGCCAGCAGTTTTGCCCGCATGAAAATTGGTGACACAATTTTTTTCTCGAATTGGAATTTTAAACATAAAAGTAGTTATCGTGAGTTAATTATACGAGCTTCTTAAATAACTCCGTTTACTTAGCGCATGCAAGGAAAGCTTTAAATTTTGCCGTTTTCGCAATTGCTGCTCCTTTTTCTTCTATTATGGTCCATGTACAGGTTCTGGTCGGTAAAAAAAACATACATTTTATATAAATATATTTAGGGTGCCACTGAAAATCAGGGCTGACACGCTGCGCCGGCAGATGTCAGTACAATCCTGAGTGGCATACTTATTTGAAAAATTGCACCACTGACAAGTACGTAACAAGAGTGGGGGATTAGTGGTATATAATCAGATATACCACTAGTAGTAGTAGTAGTTATAGTTACTAATTAAAATAGTTATTTCGTTACTAGTTAAGGCATGTTTAGTATAGTTTTGAAAATGTTAGCCTGTAAGTGATGCATTATTTCGAATAAATATATTCTTTCTTTCTTTCTTCTTCTTTCATTTTGTCATAAATATATTCTTTCTTCTTCTTTCATTTTGTCAAATAGGTGTTGATATTATTGAACTGTGCGTATGCGATTCGTGTGCCAATGTCACGGCTATTTAATTTCAGATTCAACGTGGGAGAAACAAAATAAACGTAGACAAAATTTATTGAGATTGAAAACCACAGAATATTTTTTAAGACATTAACACTACGTAAGCTTCCGGCACGGAGTCATTAAATTAGTTAGTTTTACGTAAACTATAAATATACCGAATGCGTGCGTTTGGGTAACTTTCGCTTATAGAAACTGGCTATAGTCAAGTCTAATTATATAGGGGTTAGCCCGACCGACGACTACTAAGGCGTCGTAAAAAGTGACTAAGATGAGTTGATTAGCCGTGTGGTATCCGGCTGAGTAAAATAGATCACCCTTATTTCTTACCCAGGTGTCGTATAAGGCGACTAACGTAAGTTGCACCGCCGTGTGGTATCCGGCTGAGTAGAATAGACCGCCCTCATTTCTTACCGAGGTGTCGTAAAGGCGACTAAGGTAAGTTAACCTGGTCACGATCGGTCACAGTGGGGGTTGTGACCGTTCCTTTCGACCTCGAGAAAATACGGAGCTTGTTACGGACACAAGCTCCGTACTGCATAGATAGAAGAGCACGATGTGCACGGCACTAGAGAGACTCCGGTGCAGTTCGTCAGAGATCCAGGAGCCTCTCTGCTGGTGCGGAGGCTATCCATCGAGGGGGTTTTAGTGGGTAGAAATCCCACATAACTGGATCTCTCCCCTAAGAGTTCCGGTATCTTTTTGAAGATTTCCCCCCCGTAAAAAAAAAGAAAAAAAAAAAAAAGAAATGTAACCTATCTGGTTGAGTAGAATAAACACCCTCATTTCTTGCCACGGTGTCGTAAAAGGCGACAAAGATGAGTTGATGTTAGGCAGGCAGCAGGTCGTAAAATAAATAGTCAAATGAACTAATAACATGTTTAAAACATGTTGTGCCGAAACCCACTTAGAGTTGATAAGGGTATGAGAATTATGATGTAAATATATGTAAAAAATAATGTTCTAATAAAAACATACAGTCGACTATTTTCGTTTTTGTATTATGGCAACAAAACATTAACTGAGTAATAAACGAATTAATTATTTCAATGTGTTGCCAAAAACATTCCATCTATTCTTTTACTTAATACTCCGCCTTGTAGTATCCAGCTGAGTAGAATATACCACCCTCATTTCTTACCTAGGTTTCGTAAAAGACGACTAAGGTAAGTTAAACCGGTGGGTGGTATCCGGCTGAGTAGAATAGATCACCCTCATTTCTTACCGAGGTGTAAAAGGAGACTAAGGTACGTTGGGCCACCGTGTGGTATTCGCCTGAGTAGAATAGCAGTATTAGATGTCGCGTAAAAGGCGACTAAGGTAAGTTGACGTCAGGCAGGCGGCCAGTTGTAAAATAACTAAAAACATGTAACAACATGTTAAAAATGTTTGCCAACCTTACTTAGAGTGGGATAAGGGCATGAGAATGTTTTAAATTTTAAAAAATATTTGAGAGAAAATTTTACTTCATATTTTCCATCTAACACGAAACTATTAACTACAATTTGATACAATACTTCTTCCTCCTGACCTTATCCCACTCCGAGTGGGGTCGGCACAACATGTTATTAACATGATTTAGCTTCGTATTTTACGACCGGCCGCTTGCCTGACGTCAAATTACCTCTGTCGTATTTTACGACACCTCGGTAAGAAAGAGGGTGGTCTATTTTACTAAACCGGATACCACACGGTGGGTCAACTTACCTTAGCCACCTTTTACGACACCTCGGTAAGATAGGTCTATTCTATTCAGCCGGATACCACACGGCGTACAATTTTACTACATACATCACTCATAATTAAGTGTCAACACATGGTGTCATAGTTCCAAAAAGTATTAAAAATATGGCAGTTGCCGAACGAAATTAGGTCATGCGTTTGACCTGCTGGCGTATATGAAAAACTCATTACTGTCGGTCCTGTCAAATCTTTATAACTGACAATCATGTCTTTAATTAACTACGAGGATAATTTAAAGAGGTGTCACATTACTTTGAAATGATTTATTAACGAGGGCGCTCATGATTATTTTTAGATGACCCTTTTTAGTGAACCTTATGAATATATGTGTTTCATTAACTGTTTAGATAGGAAATTTTAAGGTAAGCTGAGTTGGTGAGGTGTAAAATACGACTAAGATGAGTTGACGTCAGGTAAGCGGCCGGTCATAAAATACGTAGCCAAATCATGTGACAACATGTTTATAATATCTTATTTTTTTATACAGGAAAAAACCCCTTTTGTCAGACTCGCACCGACTAAAACCTGTGTGCTCCACCACGCTGCCGATGGCAAAGACAGGGTAAACACATTGCCCCCATCCCCGCCGACAGCTCTGATCCCAGAGAACACCTCCTCCGGGTAGGAACTCCTCGAAAGAGAAGCCCCCCTCCGCTAACAGATGCATTGGGAGCACCAGATGCACCCACCGCCTCGGGGACCTGTAAGCCAGACGTCCGATATACCCCGTTCGGAACGTCCGAAGGTCCCCTGACAAAGCGGTAGACGATGGGCTTAGGCAAGTCGCTACCACCTGGACTCGCCAGCAGCAGATTGACTCCAGAACAAAAGTTCCCGGAGCCGCTTCACCTCCCCCCTTCGCCCCTCATCCTCCTGCCCTTATCCCACTTAGAGTTGGATAAGGGCAGGAGGATGAAAAAATATGTAAAATTGTAAGCAGACGAAGTTACGGTCAACAACAAATGTACGAATAAATCAAGGGATAACGAATTTTGCAGTAACGACAAACTCAATGATAACATAAACTTCGAACCTAATTGCCCTAAACAACTTGTTATCGATAAACGAACCAACTTGGCAACTTCGCTCTAATCAAGTCAGCGTAAATTGATTTACAACTAATCTATTGTTGGAATTGGAGTTCGCGAATCTTTATATTCGTTGCTACTGTTAACTTTTCGTATAAATATGGAATTATTGGAAAATAAAATATTAACGAAAATTTAAGGCAGTGATAAAGAATTAGTGTCTGGGTAGTAAAAAGCAAAAAGTTACTAAAAAGATACTAATTCAATATATTATAAATCAAAGGGAGCGTACATCATTAAGTATACTACTATTATTTCCAACTCTATAATTATATGTTTCTCGCGCACTTTATAAAAAACTATTGCACAGTAATTTAAAATTATACAGAAATGAATATACATATTTGTTAATATAACTAATAACGGAAAAATATTGAAAATAAAATCAAATCAAAACAATAAGCATTTTTAAACACTTCTAAATCGTCAAGAATTAATGATTAATGAAACTACAACTGGTTCGGAATGTTGCCTTTACCTAGAAGAACCAATGAGGAATTCAGCGGTCAATCTTATAAACATTTTCAATTTAGGTACATTATTAAATCGCATTCTTGTATGAAGCTGAAAGGATTTTCAAATTCAAGCATTTTTATCATCCAAATAATCTTCAATTGGACACAATTGCTTTCCGTATAGGTGTATTTGTTATACATTTAAACTTTTCTTTTGTTGAAAAAGAACTAAATGAATAATAAATTCTTAACTAGGATTTTATCATACTATTACGCTCCTAAAAATATAATAATTAATTACTTTTATCGAAATAAAGCTGCGAGCAGTGAACATGATTGTGATTTTTGCTCGTAAAATAATTAAAAAGAACTACTTCAATTTCGAATATCAGACAAGGCAGAGTTTTAATTAGCTAACGATAGAAAATTGAAAATTGGACCGTATATTGCCTTCGACGTATAACCAATCAAAGGGATCATGTAAAATCAATTACTACAGAGGTATTTCGTTATAAGATCAATTCACAATCCCAATTTTAATTTATGGTTAATTATTCTTAGACATGTGGTATCCGGCAAAGTTGAATAGACCTCCTTCATTGCTTACCGATATATATCGTAAAAGGCGACTAAGGTAGATTGACTCGCCGTGTGGTATCCGGCTGAGTAGAATAGATAGTAGAAAATATAATTTTTTAAATGGTTAAATTTTTAGTTTTTAAAATTTCATTCATTTTGAAATTTTTAAATGGCGAGCTATTAACATAGAACACCATTAATATGCGGATTTGGTAATCAAATCCATTATCATTCTTCTGCACTTATCTCATTCTAAGTGGGATAGGCACAACATGTTATTACATGTTTGGGCTAGTTATTTTACGACCGGCTGCTTGCCTGACGCCAACTTATCTTAGTCGCCTTTTATGATACCTTGGTAAGAAATGAGGGTGGTATATTCTACGCAGCCGCATAAACGAAATCCATTATCTAATATTATACCTAATATTACTTTTAAATATGCACGCAGGCATATAAAATGCGCAGCGTTAATGTATGAGTTACACATGGTCTCTCGACATTTGACGTCATTAGTTACTTGGTGCAAATGTTCGCAATATAGAACTGTTACTACTGAGTGTAAGCGCACTCTGGGAGTACGAGGGTGATTAATTGGTAGCTCTAATTCATGTCAGAATCCATCATTTACGTGAGTAAGTATAAGCATTTAATTTGTTTCGGTTTGCAATTATATAACGCCGTGAAAAAGACCTTAAGTTAGACCAACTTGTGTGAACCCGATATTCACGACGTAAGTAAAACCGGTATCTTTTTTGGTACTCTTATCCCACTCTAAGTGGGTTCGTCACAACATGTTTTTCTCTTCCATTCTTTCCTATCATTCGTCAACTCTGGCGCTACTCCAATTTGCATGTCATGCTTAACACAATCAAACCATATCTTTTTAGGCCTTAGGCAAACTAAATTAACAACATTCAATGGGGCTTTAAAAGCTTTGAAAATTGGAAAATTTTTGTAACTTATAAATGTTAAGGTTGTCGAGCTCTATGCTGCTAAAGATCTAGATCTGGAAAAGTTTATCATTTTTTCTAATCTTTAATAGAACTACGATTTTTTTAATGCCGTAACATATTTTTTCGCGAGTCTGACATAACCGTCTGTCCCCGTTGGGCGGCGGTACCTATAAGGGGTTTTTTCCTGTATACAAACAAAAAAACTAATTATGATTAATAAAAAAAATGCATAAAAATATTCCTAGGCAGAAGAAATGACATTAAAAAAACATTAGCGGTCAAGATCTGCGTTGATAACTTCATGGCTTTTAATGTCATCTCCAAGTAAGATTAATAGTTTTAAAAATTAAAACCAGTTGACTGTTAATTGTTCTGTATAAAAATTAGTTGTAGTTCATCTAACGGAAACTAGTATAACAAATTTAGAATTTAGTGACTCATACGTTAATCCCTAAGCTACACGTTACGTCATAAATAATGAGGTAGGTCGAACTAGTTTTAGGCTTGGATGCACGGATTTAAAACAAGGTGAAGGATTTAAAACAAGTGTATAAGTCATCCCAGACGACTCGCCGAAGCCCGTCGTATGCCGCCCTAACGGACACCTCGGTGCGTTCCGAACGGGGATTATCGGACGCCTACCGAAGAGCTCAACAAGGCGGTCGATGCATCTGGCGCTCTCGATGCATCGTCTAGCGGAGTGAGGGGCCACTGTTAGAGAGGCCCCTACCCAGAGATGGCGCTCTGGAGTTCAGAGTTGCTACTGGCGGTGATGGGGGCAATGTTTACAACGGTACCCTGTCTCCGCCACCAGCAGCTAGGTGGAGCACTGTCAGGTTTTTAGTCGGTGAGAGTCCAACATATCCGCCGCTCATCCCCATCGGGTGGCAATGACCCACAATGGGTTTTCTGACATAAAAAAAATTATATAAGTCATCCTAGAGTGTTGAAAAATCATGATTTGCTACTTTGTTGTACTCAGAGGCTGTTACAATATTTTTTGTATGGAAGTTTTTAATGCTTATTGATAGCATTATACTCTTATTTTACTTTGAAAAGGTAGAGGTACATACAAAACAAAATCTAAAACAAACACCCATCGGGGGATGGTCAAATACAATGGTAAACGGTATTACTATGGTAAAAAGTTTAAAGCCAAAACCTGAAGACGCCCTAGGACGTCCTTTATGATCTCGCCACACACAATGCAGAAAAACACACAGCGTCATCGCCGGCGAAGAAAAGGTCCACGTTTTCTTACTACTATCGGCCAAGGTGTCCATCCTCAACCGTTATGACATTAGAACTTCTCCACAAGTCCGTTACAGTCCTCCACAGCGCGTCACTATAATCCAATGTCCGGACTCTCAGGAGGCACCCTTAAGGCGGTGCTCCAGAATTTTTCGAGTCTCGCTCTCCACTTCTTCAGACCCAGAGATGCTTCTGCGCTTGTCCATACTCTGACTGATGCTGTTGAAGCCTTCAAGGCTAACAGCATAAGTTAGTGTCCGAAAAAAAATCACTTATCAGCTATAGGGTTTTAGAAGAGCAGCTGCTCTTGGTGGGACCTACAAGATACCTTTACTCTATAATAGACACATTGGCACACTGATTATTTCGGTTCAGGGATTGGCAACCTTTTGGTTAGAAGAGTCAGAAATTACAATTTACAAAATTTCAGTTTCGAAAAGCTTCCATAAACAAATCCCTGCTAATAATTAATATTGTAAACTCGAATAGTTATGCAGAGTGGTAAATAAAAATATGAAGCTTATTATTTTGCCTTGTAGGTATGTACTTTTAATTATTCTATGATTAAGCGCAATAAAAACAAAAACCACATTTATGTGTAGAGGAATGCGTTTACGTACAATATATGCGGCATTAATCTATTGCATTTGATTATGAATGACATAGTTTTTTTATGGGGCATAATCGGTTTGACTAATAACTCATTTGTGTTCTTGTTATACAAAATTCGCGTCAAGGTTTTCTGTCAATCAAACTTCTTCATAATAAATCATTTACTCAGACAGTGCAAGGTCAATAAATAAATATATGGGACACTTACTCACACGGTCGTCCGTCCCCAAAGTAAGCAACTTAATACTTGTGTTATGGGTGACAGACAGCTGGTAAATATAATATAATTTTAAATACGTACTTGAATATAAATACACACCCAGGCTCGAAGAACCAACAAATTGTAGAAAATGTTGGCCCTCGGCGAGATGGATTCAATTCTTCAATCAGTTTGGAAATCGTTAAGGTGTTTGTAATCTAACTATAGAGACGTGCGTGAGAGACATTCGCAAAGTTTTCGAAGAATCTTGTAGAGTCTCGCGTGTTAAAAGTTTGAAGTAATTATACACATTGTTACATTCCATTTTCATTTTGATTATTACGATCGAGTAAAAAAATAACTATGTTATCCATATTCGTGTGATCAATACGAAAGTCCTGGGAGTGGAACAATGGCGTCATTAATGGCGGCATTAAGATAAAATAAATTTAAATGCTGTAAGCATATACATGTCGAAGTTTATTCCACACTCGTCTTCAAAAGAAAAAAACTATTACAAATGTTTCCAAGCCAGATGCGGACAACACGTTGCGCAATGGGAATAACGGGAATGTGAGTCGATTAATTTGATACACCGACGGTATGGTAGCTCGGTAGATCGGTTTTTTTTTATAAATAGATGCAACAATACTTAGTCCGTATATCAGATCCAGCTTTTATATGTTTTGACTTTCTTGGTCACAACATTGACACTGTGTGGTACTTAATTTTTTGTATAATATGATGTCAAGGGTTTTAAAGTATAGTTGACATTATTGTTAGTCCAAAGGTTTTTCACAGCGTCGCCAGAAGGAACACGTTAAGAGTAGACACATCGTCGAGAAATGCCAATGCTCTTCACTTTTCGCTCTTAGAAGAGCTCTACTAGCATCAGGAAACGTCGATTTAAGAGCGCTTGAACAAGATTTCAATTGAAATTCAGGAGCAGAAAAAATATAGTAGTAATATTAAACTGAGATAAGGAGTAACTGACAGGTATAGCCATAACATAATAATCTCTTCCATGCAAAATACAGGATCAGGTTTTGGAGATGGAATAAAAATATGGTTGGAATAAACAGATGGAATAACATTTAGATTGTTAAAGAAACAATGTTGCAATTCGCTTTGATTTGGGTATGAAGATGACAAATGGATATTGACATTTTGGGTACATCAGAATATAAGTGACATCATTTAGAAATTAAATAAAACGATTAGATCTAATTTGGTACGGAATTTACTAACGTAACGGCGTGGAGCCTAATGATGCGTGCATCCTCAGAAATCATTATTGATTTATGCGTCTTTGAATTAATTATGTTAGAGACGACAACGTTAAACGCTTTAGTAATTTGGAGGTTGTAATAATATAGTTCTACCATACGCGCCGAGAGCTTTATTACCTATTATGGATTTTACGGTTTAAAAAACTCATGTAGTGTCATTGTATGATATTGCACCATTATACAGAGTATGCAAAAATAATGTAGTATTATTACGTTGTATTGCACTATTATACAGGTTTTGAAAAATAATATTGTGTCATTGAGTTGTATTACACCGTTATACAGGTTTGCTAAATTAATATTTTATCATTGTGTTGTATTGCACCCATTATACACGGTTTGCTAAAGTAATATTGTGTCATTGTACTGCATTGCACCATTATACAGGGTTTACTTTATTGGTTCATTGTATTGTATTTCATCATTGCACAGGCTTTGTAAAAGCAATGTAATTATTTTAGGTTATTTTAAAATACAAAAGAGTACCTTAGTTTAAACCAACGCTGCTACAATATGGATTGACAAATTGTCCCAGGAATTATTGATGTATTCCAAGTTTTCTTATGACGTTTATTTCATAATATTTTAATACATAATACCTATATTAAAATATTTATAATAAGTAACACATTTTAATTACATGACGAATTATAAATATCGAAAAGCACGTAAGTTACGATAGAGAACTCTTAGGTTTTCATAAAGTCGTGATAAAGGTTTTGTGGTCTACCGTTCGACACGGCATAACCATCCAAAATAAAAGTACCTCGCAGAAAACAGTACCTTATACGTATTAAAAAGCCCTGATTGACATCATAAGATTCTTGTCACTGGGGAAATTAAATTGAATATGCGTTGAACATATCATAAGTACATGTTTAAAGAGAGAAATGGTAGACTTTTCTTCGACTGCAAGGAAAACCCTCGTACCATTAATTATAAAGGCATTTGCGTCTTTTTATCGATTTGGTTACGAATAGGTTTTAAATATCCTTGACCTGTTTCTTAATATACCCATTGTTAAGTGCCAAGTGAATTAACAGTGCAATCAACACTAAAAACTTGTTCGTCATTGTTAAATTGGCACATTTTCATTGCTCGATCTATTGAGATCATCTACTTAATAATATCTCCGAACAGTAACATATCTGTTTCTATTATAGGTGTTGTATTTTTTATACATTTTAGACAGTAGTGGATTACTGTACTCCCCATGGCGAGAGTTAGCGAATTCTGGTGAAATGAATAATATGTGCACGGTCACATATTATTCGCTATAGACATATATTAATATATATATATATTCAATAATAGACCTGGGAAAGTCTATTATTTTTCAATAACCAGGATCGCTCTGTAAAGAATGTTACAATAGAGAAGAAGAGAATATTCAAAATATTCTTTATTAAGTAAACTTGAAAACTAGTGTTCTTGAATCGTCAAATGCTGGTTCAGAAAAATGCTCCTACGGAGAAGAGCCAGCAAGAAACTCGTTTGCTTCTCTTTTCAAAATAGAATTCTTATAACTAGTAACATTCGTCAGCATACACCACATGCATTTGCGGTTTATATTTTTAAAGTCAGTTGAGGCCTATATTTACGAAAAAAAACTCGTATTTCCAATTAACAGTAAATATTCGCTAGACAAACGTTTTCCCTTTGATATGAGCGAATTTTAAAACGACTTCAAGTTTAAGCCCTATATGATTATTTTGTACCCATTAGAATGCTTTGCCTATTTCGGAAATAGTCAGATACTTAGTCTCCTAGCAACAGTTCTCCTTTTAAAATGATTCACGATAAATTTTAGTACAATAATTTTATGTATATTTAAAAGAGCACTCATGAGTTTATGGCAAAGTTGCCGTAGAGATTTATAGCAAAGGCAATACGGTTCTTATCGATTTCATTAAACTGAATTAAATAACATCAAAGTATACGGAATAGTAAAATATTTTTTTTAGATAATATTTATAGTTATTGTATAATTTATAGAATTAGGCGTTACTTTGCGAAGATCAATGCAAAAGAATAATAAAATTATTTTGCTAAAATTCGCTATAGAGTTAATAGAAAAAATATATAGTGTTAAATGTAGAGTGGACTATCCGTTGTTATACCAGATACAAGCAGAATTCGCAAAAACACATGCACAAATCTCCACTACCGTCACCACAATACGCACACATTCACTATCACAAACTCAACAATCGTTTCGCCCCACAATCGAAGCATCATCATGAGATAGACTTAACGAAAAAATCGCAACGCATCACTTAAGCAAGCATCGTCATATAGTAATTAGTTAAACCCCAATTTATTTTACCTCCAAACAAATGTGGCAATCTTGAACTAGAAACAATCATTGTTAATTAGGGTGCCATTGTTATATTTAATGCTTCAAGTTACTTAAGATGAGTGTTTCCTCACAATGTTTCCTTTAACCGAAAATTGTAATTATCAATAAGACATATGTATAATTGTTATCTAAAAAACTCATTGATTCCTGCCGGTAATTTGAACCCGGCATCTTGAAAGAGTCGCACGGTTTTACCGCCTTTGCACGATTTTTATGAAACTTTTTATATAGGGGTTTTCGGGAAGCATGGTTTAATTTTTGAAACCAACAAAATTGTTGACAAAGTTATTGGAAATTAAAAGTTAATTTTGCAGTGATGTAAAATCATGGCTTAATTGGGGAACGGGCGATTTAGAGAAGTGAAATACCCCGGACCAAGCACACACTTGCCCAATCATTTTTCCTTCTTTTTCAAGTTTCCTCTGTTTTAAGCTTCTTAAAAAATACTTAGGTACTTAAACTTATATTTCCTATTCTAATAATTTAATAAATAACGTTTAACTTACAATTCTAGCCCTTTTTAAACTAACATTGTTATCAATTAACTGGCCAGCTACTGGCGTGATGTAAGTTACGCATTTAGTTAACCATGAAATTGTTTACTTTTAAAGTGAGAGCTTCTAAGAACCGCTTTATGCGAGTCAATGGCATCCGACGGCATGGTGATAATTATGACAACCATAAATTTTCTTATCTCAAGTTGTTTTTGATATATGTTAGCAGTAAAGTGGTAATCATTTATACGTACTTGAAAAGTACCATTTAATCCTTGAGTAATGTTTATATTCGAAATGTAAACTATAATTTATGTTTTTGTATGACTTAAGTAACATTATACATACGTTATATATGAGTTTTTCACTATTTTTACATTATGAAAGTAGCGGTCCTTGGGATAGCCAAGGCTGGGAACAGGTCTCCTGTCTTCCTTTTTGGAAAGAAGGATTGTACACCCGACACGCTGATCCAAAACAAATCAGTAGTTATATCCCTGGAGTTCTCAAGAAATATACACGTTTCTTTACAATACTTTCCTTCATCGAAAAGCGAGTTAAATTGTAATTATCAATTTGGCTCATAGGTTTTAACAGAAAAACTCATTACATTATTTATAGAAGCAGGCGTTACTTTGCGGAATTCCATAGTACAAAAGTTACAATAGGATTATTTTGGAGTAATCCTATTTATTGCAACTCATTGGCTCATTCCCAACTCATCGGCATCTGGTGGAATCGAACCTATGACCCCTAGAGAGAGGCATACATACCTTTTAGTTATCATAGCTTTTTTATATTACAGTGAAAGGAAAACCACATTCAAAATGTTGTTTTCAACAAGACTTACATTATTAATACTATAAAATACTCTACAAACTGTTCAATTAAATGTAGTAAATACCAGTAGTTACCACGGCATGTAATAGGGATGCGGACATTATTAAAATATATTACAAAATAAAATATTATATCAAAATCACTACATATTATAAAACAAAGTCCATATTTCCGTATGTACGCATAAAACTTTAAAACTACGCAACCGATTTTGATGCGGTTTTTTTTAATAGATAGAGTGATTCCAGAGGAAGGTTTGTACGTATAATAACATTCAATACGAAGTAGAGAAATACTGTATTTTTTGAGGTTTCTGTAAATAATTACATTTTTTTCCACTTACATTGCAAACGCAGGCTAAACCCTACGAGATTTATCAAAATGATGTACTAAGTATTTGTACACCTTAAAAAGGTCTACAGAAAAGTCCGCGATGGTGTATATCTATCTCTTATGGATAACCCACAATAGCAGTTTTTTTCATTTACTTTTTACGAAAAATGATGCCTTATGTTCAAAGCAATTTTTATACAATACAGCATTAACCCTTATCCACTTGAGTACCTTAAATAAATTGTTGATTTAATATAGATCAATATGGCCGTTTACAGCATGCAATTTAAGTGTACATTTTCGGAGATATTACAGATTTAAAATGCCGTGAGGACGCCGCGCTTCACCCTATAGCACTTCGAATCTTTTAGAGTTTGTTTAAAGACATTCTGTAATTAATTGTAAACATAAAATGCATAGGTAAAATGTAAAAGTAAATAAGTAAAAATGTACTATATGAGTTTAGATATTCCAAAGATAGCAGGAAATCGTCTTGGTATAGGGAGAGGAAATTGTTTTTCTCCAAATTTAACGCGTGCGGGCCACGGGCAGTAATGAATAAATCAAAACTACTGGATCGATTTTAATCATTTTTTTTACACTGACTGACATGGGATATATATTTTATACCCGTGCGAAGCAGGGGCATGCCGCTAGTAAAATTATAAAATACAAACTGTAACAATATTGTAAACTTGATTATTTCTTTCAAATGTAATTATATTGTGTCTGAAAGTATGGATGCTATCGATAAGTTTGCTTTAAGTTTTCAAGAAATTATTATTAGTGTAGTTCTTTTAAATGGTACAATAGATGACACTCCATCACAGCGAACAGTTTTATTGCCATTGCCAGTAGTTGGGAGGCACATATATTTTGAATCCAATCAGACTTAACGGCTGCGAACGATTCCAGAGAATTAACCACACCTGACCTAGGCACTTTTATGTCTTATAATTACAACTATTAACAGTAACGCGTGATGCAGCAATTAAACAGCTATAAGAATAAATAAATACAAGTAAATAAATCTTAAAACAAGCTTTTAACAAAATTTCATCTCTCTTGCTTATCATAAACATGCATAATCATCGCGACTGGACCAGTCTGTAAAATTTCACTTCGATCGGACACCGGCCAGTGGGTCAAATTTAAATTGCAAGATTCCACCTTTACATACATACATTGCAAGTTAAATAAAAGCTTTTAATAATGAATTAATCTTTCTCTAGACTAAAGCATAAAGGTGGAACTAATCTATATCTATACATACAAGTATTATAAAACGAAAACAAATGTTGACTCTCTTTTTGTGGTAGATTTCTCAAAATCTGTTGAACGAATTTTTGTACGGTTTTCACTAAAAGATATCAAAATTCTTAAGCAGGGTTTAGATAAATATACTCTGGAACAGCGGAACCAATTTTGATAGAGCTTTCTCTCGAAGATAGAGACGGTTATGGTTCAATATACACTACTTTTTATTCTAGAATTCCTATGCAGGATTTACATGGAAAAAAATTCTGACACCAATTTTCTAGCTAGTTTTCTAAAATAAATAAGTTTGAAATTTCTTTAAGCGCATTTCAAAAACTTTTCTGTCTCGCTCGACTATATCGGTGTTAGTTATCCACTAGGAAATGAGAAAAGATGGCCTAATATGGTTTTATTTTTTTATTTCTATATATATGTAAAAGAAAGTTGGTCTTAGTTACACTATTTATAACTCAAGAACGGATGAACCAATTCAGCTGAAAATTGGTGGAGAGGTTGCTTAGAACCAGGAGACGGACATAGGATGCTTTTTATCCCGTTCGACCGCATTTATTTTATCCCGTCAAGTCACTATAAAACGTGGTATAACAAAAACGACTATGACATGGAAAAACAAAACATAAATGACAGCTAAACGTAATTTTGTCTTTTGGTAAGTATGGTAAAAATTTGATAATTATCAAAATAGTAGCTATAAACGTTACTACATAGTATAAAACAAAGTCGCTTTCTCTGTCTGTCCTTATATCTCTATGTTTGCTTAAATCTTTAAAACTACGCAACAGATTTTGATGCGGTTTTTTTTAGAATGAATGAAGAGGGAGGTTTATATGTATAATAAAATTCAATATGGAGTAGAGAAGTACTGTGATTTTCACTGAGTGACATAGGCTATATGCTTTATACCCGTGCGAAGCTGGGGCGGGACTCCTAGTATATTTATAAACGAATGAAGTTATAAGCCTTAATCTTATTGAATGACTTTTATCAACGATCTGTTTGAACTCTCGACATTAAGAACGAAATTTTTGTATTTCCACTTTCCGCTTATTATATACTAGCAATTGCCAGCGGCTCCACCCGCGTGGAAAGATTAAATATAGTATTTTCATAACCATAAAAATTGTAAAAGTGGGTTAACTTTAAAAGCTAGACATATGCCATCGCGGACTCTTATTTCAAACTTTTAGAGGGTAACAGTTTTGTAATACATGAATTTTTAATAACTTCCACCGTTTACTTAGCACACGCAAGGAAAGCTTTAAATTTTGTCGTTTTCATAATATTTTTGATTGCCGCTTCTCTTCTATTCATCGTAGCGTGATGGTATATAGCCTATAGCCTTCCTCAATAAATGGTCTATCTTAAATTTTTTTTATTCTTATTTTATTATCTTAGATTTTTTTAAATTGGTCCATTAGTTCCTGAGATGAGCGCGTTTTAACAATCAAACAAACTCTTCAGCTTTATCTATTAGTATAAATTAAATCAAAAAGATAAATATAGTTTATTGTTGCACTTCACAAACAGAATTGCGATTTCTTTTATCTAACATTCCAAAGACCAGTCGCTACTTGTCTTTGGAATAACTCCGCGAAGTTTCAATAAGTCTTGTCTTTTCTATTGCGAACTAGTGATTGTTAAGTTCGATTGGATTTAAAATAAATGTGCATCTATTCACATATATTTTGAATTTAATCAGACTCTATTGCTCGAATGCCAAAATTTATCACATCAAAGCTACAAAGTATATTGCTTATATACTTTGTAGCTTTATGTGCTAATATTCATCATCATCATCATCTTCCTGCCCTTATCCCACTCCAAGTGGGGTCGGCACAACATGTTATAAACATGCTGTCACATGATTTGGCTGCGTTTTTACGACCGGCCGCCTGCCTGACGTCAACTTACCTCTGTCGTATTTTACGACACCTCAGTAAGAAAGAGGGTGGTCTATTCTATTGAGCCGGATATACTTCAGCCGGATACCACACGGAACTATACTTCAGCCGAATACCACACGGTATACCGTGTGGTATCCGGCTGAAGTATAGTTAAGTTACAACTTAATTATATAAATTTTAATGTTTTATTTTATTTATTTATTTATAAGGCTTACCAACTAGAAATCATATACATATACTTTTGAAACTAATTTTAACAATACATCATCTTTCCTATATGTTTCTAAATTACAGGTACGCACAGCATTTATTTATGACTTCAAGCAATAATTGATGCAAACTATACTAATATATAAAAAAAAACTATACTTATATCCTGAAAACTACAAAAAAAAAAAAAACAGACAAAAGACTTCGTCGCAAATAGTCTTGAATTTGAACATTGAAATTTAATTGAAAATTCTTATCAATTTTCCATTTAACCAACATCACAAACTGAAGCTCCATCCACATCTATTTTGAATCCAATCAGACCATATGGTTGCAAAAGTGATTTCCTCGAATTAACCACACCTGACCGAGGCACGATTTACGTCTATCCTACAATCTTGTTCGCTGACAGACTTGCGTGACCACGAAATGAAATGCTAAGCGAAGTACAAGAGCGTGTGTTAATAGAGCCTTTTTTTGCAGAATAATCGCGCAAACGATTTTATTTATAGATTATGAAATTGCTTTATTACGTTTTACTATAACATTACAACCGTATCGTTCGTTATTTTACCGTAGTTAAGTTAAGACAGTTTGAAAATCTATACTAATATTATAAAAAGGAAAAATTTGTATGTATGTTTGTAATTTTCTCACACAAAAACTACTAGACCGATTTCAAAAACTCACACCATTGCACAGCTGCATCTTTTTTGAGCAACATAGGCTATATATTACATTAAAAAAATAGGGATCCGTTATAAAAATGTAATAAGATGTAAAAAAATAAGAATTACGCGCGCGAAACCGCGGAATATAACGAGTCATATTTTAAGCTCTTTAATTATTGATATTAAGTGAAGTAACGGACTGTTACTATCCTACTAGGCATAGGCCTCCCCTCTCCATTTTTTGGAGAGAATGTTTAGGGCTACCCACCACGCTGCTCCAATGCGGATTGATACAATATTCACAGAACTCTCGTCATATGCAGGTTTCCTCACGATGTTCTCGTTTACAGAAAAGTATGTGATAGATTGCAAGCAAAAACTTATTGAATGGAGTTTGAACTCATGTACTCTCTCGAAAGAGTCGCACGGGCTCACCGCTGGGCTATCACAGCTTAGAATTAGATTCGTAGTAGTTAAAACTATAATAACTATTTAGAATGAACTTTTTGTCAGGCTAGGAAAAACCCGTGCCAAAATATCTCGCTCTTTCATAACACATTTTTTTCAAACAAATAATCATCTTGATGATCTCAATGTTGATTCTAAACTTTGATAGTATCAACTATGACCAAGATAAATATCAATATTTAGATTGCGAGGCTGATTGCATAATTCAAATGATATAGAGATTTCGAAAGGCGAAATTTCAGACTGCAAGAATTTCCAAATTATAGTATAATTTGTATTATTACAACTTTAATTCAGTAATAGTAATATAGAAAATAGCATATAGTAATATAGAATAAGGAGTCAAAACAGGGAGCGGATTGCGTAACACGTTTGCTATGAAAATCACAATAAAGCTCGAATGTTAACAATTACCATTAACAATTAACAAATACTTATTAAAAATACAATTAAATACATTAATTTAAATAAATACAATAATTTTATTTATTAATAAAATATTTTTTATATATTTTGTTTATTAACAAAATAGATAATTAAAAAAAAATAACAATAACAATAAACAAATACCAAGTTTGAATAACGTACAGTTTAATTATAACTGCTTTAAATAGTATTAACGTTTGTCTTTTAATTTTTTGCTTCAATTATTAAACCAATACAATTCTTATTTAGAGTACATCGATGTGTTTCATTGATCATGAACATAGAACATAGACTTAATTGGTATAGGTAGTATATAAATCTTTTACAAAAATAATTGCAAGTGTGTATCATTTTATGACAAAGATGAAAGAAATTTGAATACAGAAGGAAACAATAAAAAAACGTTAATTAAATTTTATTATTGTAAACCTTCAAAATCATTTACTACAATAAGAGCGTATGACAGTTTTACCGTGTTGTTTAATGATGTAGTCAGTTTCAAAATGTGAGATTACAATGCTAAACACTATAACGTTAATGTTTAAATTGAGACCATCAATAGTTGAAAGACACGAAGTTGAATACAGTAAGTAGCTGTTGTGGAATACGAATAAAGGAATGGAATCAAGGTTCTATAAGACTGTATTGCGTTACGCAATCAGCTCTCTGAATGGGCTGAATTGGTAAATATTGGATGTGATATCGAAAAACCTCAATATTTGCATCAGACACTGTCGACTTGTCAAATATAGAATTTTGAAGGCTTCCGATAATTTTAAATTGATTGTAATTTACCTTAGAAATGATGAGAACCTAGTTTTTGATTTTGGACTTTTATTACATTATATTTATTTCTTTATAACGAAAATATATAATTTAACGCCATGCGGCATCCGTTTCAATAGAATAGACTACCCTCATTTCTTACCGAAGGGTCATAAAAAGCGACTAAAGTAAGTCGACCCGCCGTGTGGTGTCCAGCTGAATAGAATAGACCACCTATTTCTTACCGAGATGTCGTCCAAGGTGACTAAGATAAGTTGACCTGTCGTGTGGTATCCGGATGAGTAGAATAGACTTATCTTATATTTATATTTTTAAATTATAAAAAATCTAAATATCCGCTACTAGTATTTTGAAATTATCTATGATTAGCTGAGCAGCCGTGTGGTATCCGGCTGAGTAGAATAGACCATCCTCATTCCATACCGACGTGCTGTAAAAGACGACTAAGCTAAGTTGACGTCGGGCAGACGGCCGGTCGTAAAATACTTAGCCGTATCAGGTGACAACATATTTATAACGTGTCGTGCTGGCCCCACTTAGAGTGGGATAAGGGCAGGAAATGATGATCAACGTCTTATTGCAAGAATATTCATTCAGGAAAATAAACAAAGTTAAGTTAAAGTTTTTAAATGAGATTAATTTATACACGTTTGAATTAACTTTACAAAGACAAGAAACGGGTTTTAATGTTACGAATTCTTACACCTAGTTCACACATAAACATTATTCACGGTACACCTGAGAATAGAATGATATATTAAGCAAATATAATTGTTTGTTTAAAACTTACACGTGCTTACAACAACGTACAAATTTTATTTTGGGTATTTATGTATACAAGAATGAAATAGTATAATATCGATATTATTTAAATATTAATGAAAAAATTCGATTTTTACACCATTGATATTACTGTGATTGTGGTGTAAGATATTAGGCTACGTACTCACTTTGATATGTCAATTTTCTATTTGTATCTGATATATATATTTTAAATTTTTAACACTCCAAAAAATAAAGTCTCGTTGTTATCAAATGTCTGTCAGAATTTAGATTTTTATTTTCAGAATTTATTTTCATTTTATTTTAATTTTCTCATACATTCTAAATTTTTTTACCGAAGTGTTAACAGTACGTTGTAGTATAAACTGTATCTGATAAGCATCTGGTGTTAGCATATATATTTAGTATAATTAGTGAGGAATGAAGTATTATGGGGATATAATTCAATTCCACAAATCTGTTTAGTAGATTTAGAAAATCGATCTCATACAAACAGACAGCTTTTAGGGACTTTGTTTAATAATATCAAAAAATTCAAAAATACATATTCACATTAAGATATATCGTAGACACTCGTACTAAGATAACTTGTGCTACGAGTTTACTTTCCTCTGAATCAAAACATATAAATATGTATTGATATCCTCCTGCCCTTATCCAACTCTAAATGGGGTCGTTGTGCCGACCCCATTTAGAGTTGTTGTTATGTTAGAAACATGCTGTAATATGATTTGGCTGCATTTTCACGACCGGCCGCCTGCCTGACGTCAACTTACTTTAGTCGTATTTTACGACACCTCGGTAAGAAGGAGGGTGGTCTATTCTACTAAACCGGATACCACACGGTGGGTCAACTTACCTTAGTCGCCTTTTACGACTCCTCGGAAAGAAATGAGGGTGGTCTATTCTACTCAGCCGGATACCACAAGGCGGGTCGACCTACCTTAGTCGCCTTTTACGACACATTGATAAGAAATGAGGGTGGTACTATTCTACTTAGCCGGATACCACACGGCTAATAAATATATATAGATATATTCTGTATTATAGTGTGTTCATGCCTTAATACTAGATAACCACATGTGTGGCAATCCATTACAATGAGTGGCGCCAGTGAGTCATAATGACAGACTATTTATATAATTCATATTATTATCATTCATACAGCATTTGGTTTTGTGCTTTGGTGTATTGTTAATATTTTATTAATATTTAAACGTCAATGAATTTATTAATTATGAACGATCAAGCCTGATTTGACGTGAATAAATTTTGGATGCAATGTCTCAGACACTGTTAGGATGTACTTGTGTTTGTTCATACAATTCTAGAGTCATGATGAATATAAGGATGACACCTTGAAAAGATATCATATGTTTCAAAACCACGAGGACATGATTTGTATAGGGTGTTAGTAATTTAAGATAGATTTTGTACATTTTTGTTGAAAAAAAAATGTTTTAACATTTTTACGAAAGCTGAAGCTATCACAGCTATCACAGCCCAGCAGTGAGACCGCGCTACTCTTTCACGGATGTATAGACCCCGAGCAGGCACCATTGAGTTTTTCTGTAAAAAAAAACTTACATGTCTAATTGATAATTGCAATTTATCACAACGCTTTCACACAGATGAAGAAAAGCATTGCGAGGAAACATTTATATCTCTAGAAAATTCATGGGATTCGCGTTGGAGAAGTGTGGTAGGTATTAGCTCCAAAACTTCTCTCCAAAAACGAAGAGAGGCGGTCTAAAGCCAGTAGGGAAATAACAGGCTGTTACTTTACGAAAATTTCTCAAATATTACAAATTATCAAATTAAAGCTTTCCATTCCAATTACGAGTTTCGTCATATTCCTGCTCTTATCCCACTCTAAGCGGGGTTGGAACAAAATGTTATAAAAACGTATGTCATACGATTTAGCTTCGTATTTTACGACCGGCCGTCTGCCTGAAGTCAACTTACCTTAGTCGTATTTTACGACTTTCAGCAAGAAAGAGGCTGTTGTATTCTACTCAACCGGATACCACACGGCGGGTCGACTTACCTTAATCGCCTTCTACGAAACCTCGGTAAGAAATGAGGGTGGTCTATTCAATCACGAGTTTAGTGCACAATACATATATATACAATTACTAAAATTAGTAGTGTACTGTGGTATATAGTAGAAAAAAATGTTGTTATCATATTTCAAAATGAAAAGGTTATCTAATACCATCTAGTGCTATGTCTAAACAGTAAACACCTGGCGTAGTTGAAGGTAAACCACATTTCGCTAATCCTTTAATAGTGCCGCGTTTGTTATTTCTAAAGTAACACCAGCTTCTGCGATATATCAAAAGTGAGTGAACTTTTTGATTAATAAATATCAGAGCAATCATTAATTAAATAAATAAATATGTGGGACACTTACACACACGGTCGTCCGTCCCCAAAGGAAGTAACTTAATATTTGTGTTATGGTAGACAGACAACTGGTGAATATATACTTATATTTTTTTTAAATACTTATATACACCCTGGCTCAAAGACCAACAAATTAATTTATTGAAAATGTTGGCCCTGGGCGGGAATCGAAACCGCGACCCGCGGAGCCGAAGGCAGTGTCACTACCCACTGCGCCAACGAGCCAGTCAAAATACCTAAATAAATTGTAACTTAAGGTGATAAGAGAGCTTACTCGTTTTTACACATTCGTTTCGTTGTGAACTTTTAGGTCTTTTTATTGATGATGTATTTGTAAAATAAAATTAATAATAAAACTATCATGCTATAAATATAAATGTAGAGTGGACTATCCTTTTGTATACCTGATGCATGCAGGATTTGTAAAAATGCATGCACTACAAAACTCCACCACAATAATAAATAAATCCTTTCAGCTTTATACAAGACTGCGTTTAAATAATGCAAAAATTGGAAATGGATAAAATATTGACCGCCAAGTTTCTGGCTGGTTCTACTCGCTAAGAGCAACATTCCGATCCAGTTGTAGCTTTATTAATCATATGATCCTTGACGATTCAAAAGTGCTTGAAATAGCTTATTTGAATAAAGAATATTTTGATTTGAATACATATTCACACATTCACTATCACAAACAATAATTCAATAAATCGACTGGCCCGTTGGAGGAGTGGGTAGTGACCCTGCCTTCAGCCACGGGTCGCAGGTTCGATTCCCGCCGAGGGCCAACATTTTCTAAAAATGAATTTGTTGGTCTTTGAGCCTGGGTGTATATTTGTAATTAAGTATGTATTTAAAAATTATATAAGTATATATTCGCTAGTTGTCTGCCACCCATAACACAAGTATTAAGTTACTTACTTTGGGGACGGACGACCGTGTGTGTGTCTAAAAAATAAATAATAATTGTTTCACAAAGTTGTACAAAGTTGTACGCACACATGCAAAAATATGCTCATAAAAACACGAATGGGACAGACAATCTAATAATAGAATTATGACGAAAGAAGAGTCGACGACAGTGCACTAGTAGTTTTGTAATACAACCAAAGAGTTACCTCACTTTAATGATACAGTAAAACTTAGTATCGTTGCTTTGAGACGTCGTACCCTTGAAGATGACCTAGTTAGCAAATAGCAAGTCAACCTTTAAATCATCGTTTCAACTCAAGTCAATCATTATGTTTTTGTGTCTGTCATTCTTAGATCACTTAAAATATTTCATAATATATTTTGATCCTCCTCCTAGCGTCGTTCTTTTCAGTGCTGAGGGTCGTGACCACATCCACAGATCACTATGTCATGGATAAATGACGTCCATCCAGGTAATCGTCACTTTTGTCAACAATATTTATTTGAGCCTACCTTGTTAACTTTATAATCTTTATCTTTAACAGCAATATAACCCTTCATAGTAGTACCTTCAATAGTATTATAATCTTCAATAGTATGTATACTGTATAGTAACGGCCTGTTACTTTCCCACTGCTGGGCATAGGCCTCCTCTCTCCATTTTTGGAGAGAAGGGTTGGAGCTAAGACCTATCACGCTGCTCCAATGCGGATTGGTAGGTTACACATATCCCTAGAATTCTCTAGAGATATGCAGGTTTCCTCACGATGTTTTCCTTCACCGAAAAGCGTGTGATAAATTGCAATTATCAATTAGACACATAAGTTTTAATAGAAAAACTCATTGGTGTCTGCCCGGGTTTGAACCCATGATCGTCTCTAGAGATTCAAATGGTCGCACCGCTAGGCCATCACAGCTTATGTATACTGTATAAGAAATATATATATTGTGTTTTTGTTTTGCTACACTATCTGCCGACTGACTCTGGTGTACGTTAAAACTTGAAAGTTTATGTTTGCACCTATTTACGTAATTGTAATATTGTGAACAAAATATATAAATAAAAAAGGTCTCGCGATTTTCTTGCGATTTTAGAGCGCTAAATTTATAAAAATATTAACTGGAACATACAAAAGAAATAACAGAATTATTTTTCTATAACCTGCGTTTGTTGAGAAAATTAATATAACTACCTTTTACCGGCGACTTCGTTCGCGTTGACTGTTGTCGTGTGTGTGTGTGATAGGTCGATACTAGATTTTTCTTTTCAATGTCATCCTGTTCTTGTAGAATTAAAAGGATCCTATATGTTATTCCGGTGTATAAGGAATAATTGTGCTAAATTTTATCGATATTGTTTCAACAAATTTGCTGTGAAAGATTAACAAACATACATCCATGCTCACAAACATTCGCATTTATCATATTAGTAGGATGTTAATTACGATTTTTTTTTTCTGATGACGCTTTGGATACTGGGCGAAATGTATCTAATGCTTGTGTAGGGTTTTGGTGGTAGTATTTTGTGACATGTGCGGTAACTTAAACTGCACGTATTAGGTACCTATGATAACGAATTTCGTGCTTAAAATAAGATAGATATATAGCAAAATAATGCTATCAATACTTTTGTACTATGAAATTCCGCTAAGTAACGACTACTTTTATAAATTAACAGGAATGTTATATAAAAAAAGAGATGCCATGAGGATGTCGCGGTACAATCGTTTGACGCGTGCTCTCTGATTAACAATGACGAATAACACAGTTATTTGTTTACACATCATTGTTGAAACCACAATTATTCAATGGTAAAAGAACTAATTGAATGAATACTTAACATAAAGCTGGGTACACAAAGAATCCGTTAAAGTAAGTTTTCAAAAATACCCGTTTCTTTTAAAAATGGAACGTAACAAATTTTATCTGAAATTGATGTTCGATGTTCGGACAGTCTGTCTTTAAACGTAGTATTAATTTGTTGCAGTTTTGTATAGCCAAGATATCTTTCTTTGAAAATTGAACAATGGTCTGTATAGAAAAAAAATATAAAAAACTATGTCTCACCCGCGATTTTGTTCGCATGGACTGTTGTCGTGTCTCAGTAAGAAATGACGGTAGTCTATTTATTCTACTCAGCTGGATACCACACGGCGGATCAACTTACCATAGCCGCCTTTTACATCAACTCGGTAAGAAATGAGGGTGTTCTATTCTAATGAACCAGATACCACACAGCAGCTCAACTTACCTTAGCCGTCTTTTTCGATACCTCAGTAAGAAATGAAGTTTGTCTATTCTACTCAGCCAGATACCACACGGCGGGTCAATTTACCTAAGCCGCCTTTTTCGACACCTCGGTAAGAAATGAGGGATGAGTAGACTAGACTACTCAAATTAGTCAAGTTCTATAAATGAATAACTTTTTAATATTTGTCATTAACGTAGAAAAAAACTTTATATTAAGTTTTCCCGCACTAGGGTTAAAACATTTGCTTTAAATACAGATTTAGACAAATAACTCAATTATTCCTCATGAATTTCAACCAGACGGGCAAGTTTCGTTTCAAAATTGAAATTCCAGCCTGAATTCGCTGAAATTATTTGCAACTCTGCAACATTGGAAAAGTTAAGATTGATACAAAGTATAACGAACCGAGCGTTACAACTCATTATTGCGGAGTTCAAAAGGAGTTAGAATCCTTAATAATTATGATATTTAAGTCTTGCTCGTAAGATAATTTCTATATGAAATATTTTTTAGTGGGTGTATATTTGTATTTAAGTATGTATTTAAAAAATATATAAGTATATATTCACCAGTTGTCTCTCACCCATAACACAAGTATTAAGTAACTTACTTTAGGGACGGACCGTGTGTGTAAGTGTCCCATATATTTATTCATATTTATTTAAACAACGTTTAGCTGAAGACCGAACTCAGTGGCATACAAATGGAGAGACCTATGTCCAACAGTGGACAGACACAGGTTGATGATGTTGAAACAACGTTTGTGTCTTGCTGCCCTTATTTGACACTAAGTGGGGTCGGCACAATATGTTATTAACATGTTGTCACATATTTTGGCTACGTATTTTACAACCAGTCGCATGCCTGTCGTCAACTCATCTTAGTCGTATTTTACGAAACCTCGGTAAGAAAAAGCATGGTCTTTTCTACTAAGCCGGATACTACCCGGCAGGTCAACTTACCTTAGTCGCGTTTAACGACATCTCGGTAAGAAATGAGGGTAATCTATTCTACTTAGCCGGATATCACATGGCTAATTTTATACAACATATTTGAACGACTAAGGTAAGTCGAGCCGCCGTGTGGTATCCGTCTGAGTACCGAGTAGAGTGAGTAAGACCACTCTCTTTGTTACCGAGGTGTGGTACAATAAGGTAAGTTGACATCAGGCAGGTGGCCATAAAAACGTAGCTAAATCATGTGACAACATGTTTATAACATGTTGTGCCGACCCCACTTAGAGTGGGATAAGGACAGGAGGACGATTTCACTTACATATCTACATAGATAGATCTACTCTAGTATTAATAATTCTATAACCATAACTGTATAAAGTCAAAAATAAAAACGCGTTAGGTGGCTATGTTATATCATTGTACATAATTTGTAGTCGACATTGACTCTTGAATCTTCTTTTTGATTACAATGAGCTTATATTTGTTTAATTTGACTATTAGTTTGCATGCCCTGTAATAAATTTGACTTGTAAAATTACCACCGTTTTTTGTACGCAGTTTGGAATATATCTTTCCTGGCTAGTCAATCAAGACAGAGAAAAGTAATTCTTATGCCTTATGATTACAGGACCTATATTATTTTCATATATCTTTATATCATATACTTATATATTATATGAAATTTTAATTTTATTGAGGAAATTTTTTATAAAAAAAAAATTAATGGTATGTTCAGATCTAAGAATTATTAATTAATTTATAGATAGAAGCAGCGTTACTTTGCGGAATTCCATAGTACAGAAGTTGCAATACAATTATTTTGTTGCGATTTGCTACACGTGTTTGGAGGGAAATCAATAGTGGGGGTTGAACTAATCTTATAGGTATTTACATCGGCGGTGCGACGTATTAGACTTTTGCCGTGGCATATCCCCCTGATGATGCTTTGGTTACGGAGCGAAACGATAGTAGAGATTGTGGAAGTGAGTGTATGTAGAGCATGCGTGGGGTGTTGGTGGTCGCGGCGTTTTGTTATACGTGTGTTGACTTGTCCTGCGTGTATGAGATATGTGAATATTGCATGCTTCATATACTTAGCATTACATAGATTCACAAAGGCGGATTACAGCAAAATAATCCTATTGTAACTTCTGTAAGAATCATTTTTCTTTATCACCTTATCATGTGGGCGTCAAATAAACTCTGGAACGCTCGGATAATACAGTACTCTCAATTAACTTAAAATAAACAACTAGACGATCTATTGATATCCAAACCGGTTCAGTGAATTCGGTGTTCTATTATAGATATTCTGAATAATTAACTAGCTTGTTTCAGACACACGGGGAACTTTGTCGAGTTGTCGAAGTGTGAGACAGATTGAAATATTCGAGTTCCCTAAGTTCAGATGTGACTATATTCAACTTGAATAGATATTTCGAGGTGCATTCATTAATGTTAGTGGACATTTTCAAATGTTTTTTTTTTTAAATACGCCATGTTATCAAATAAATCCTAAGCTGGACTCATCATTGGTTATGATAGAATTAATTTGCTATAATCCACATTTGTTAAGGTGCGTCCAGACAGCACGAGGCGTGCGTTGCGAATGGTAAATAGTTCGTCTCTCATGCTTCTAGCTGTGTGGACGTGTGTGCTCACAGTGAGCGTTCGCGTCATACGATCGTTGCAAATGCTGCCTAGGTATGTACTTGGAGTAGAAAAAATCGATTAATAAATAATCGATTTATTCCTAATTAATGTATAGACTCCGGCGTGTCATTTTATCGGATGAGCCCGACTAGTTTCAAGCCCATACGGGGCTCTTATTCATGAGCTCTTTACGCGGCGTTATCGCGGTGGAAACTGCGTGTAGCAGCTCGCAGGGCGCGACTCGACTTATTAAAACGACTTATTTCTTTAAAAAAATAATCGATTTATAAAAAATAGATTTTTACGTATCTAAATAATCGATTTTTTTCTGACTATATGATTTGTTGCCTTTTTTATTGTAAATAATTAATTAGAATAAAGGCTTATTAAAGTAGACTTCTTCTCTTCTTCTTTGTCAACCGATGGACGTCCCCTGCTGGACATAGGTCTCTTCATGGGATCTCCATACCACACGATCTTGTGCCGCTTGGACCCAGCGACTCCCTGCGACCTTTTTGAAGTCGTCAGTTCATTTCGTGGGAAGTCTACCAACACTGCGTTTTCAGGTGCGGGGTCGCCATTCCAACTTCAAATTCAAATTCAAAATATTCTTTATTCAAATAAACTTGTAAACAAGTGCTTTTGAATCGTCAACTCTACTGCTGGTTCGGAAAGCTGTTCCTACCGAGAAAAGCCAGCAAGAAACTCGGCGGTTGCTCTTTTAAAAATATAATTCTTAATACTATTTACATTATGTCGTTACTGTCTTGTACAGGTTCAAAGAGAGCTATATCCACACATTCTTATCTTCTAAATAATCTTCAAGAGTATAGTAGGCTTTCTGTATCAGCCTCTTTTTAACAGTGTTTTTAAACTGCTGTAATGGCAAAGCTGAAATTGATTGAGGAATTTTATTATAGAATCTTATACCAAAACCCACAAACGAATTACGTACTTTTGCAAGGCGCAAAGCAGGAGCCGCAAGCTTATGTCGGTTCCTGCTTTGTCTATTGTATACATCACCTATCGTTTTATAATTCTTTATATTTTTATGTACATAAATTAAATTGCTTAAAATATACTGTGAAGCAAATGTAAGAATACCTGTTTCCTTAAACTTCTCTCGCAGGGAATCACCTTGAGACTCCAACGTCCATCGGTTCTACGCACTATGTGCCCCGCCCATCGCCACTTCAACTTCGCGACCCGCTGAGCTATGTCGGTAAGTCTTCGGATCTCCTCAATTCTGATTTGATCACGTAGAGACACTCCGAGCAAAGCTCGCCCCATCGCCCGCTGAGCGACTCTGAGCCTTCTTATGAGGCCCATAGTTAGCGACCACGTTTCAGATCCGTAAGTCATCACTGGCAACACGCACTGTTCGAAGATTTCAACAACTACCAATAAATAATAACAGATGAGCTGTGTGTAAAATTCTATTAAAATTTGTAGTTTGGCTACATTGGTTTCATCCGACAGTATATATGTAATCTTAAAAAGCTAGAAACAAGAGTGAAACGAAAACAGGATGATTAAAATAATCGATTTTTTATAAAATCCATTTTTTATGAAAAAATAATCGACTATTAAAATCGATTATTTTTCCCATCTCTAATGCTGCCTCACTGTAATATAATAGGTAATCCTATAATGTAATCGGTTCATAAAAAATCGTTTTGCCCACTAGCGTCTTTTCTCTTTTTTTATTTTTTTATGAATGCTACAACCCTTCATTCCTAAGAGATTGAAAGCTTTCTCCAACTGTTGGATATGTTGTTAACTTTTTTCTGCAAAAAATGTATGCTAAATATGGGTGGTTAGTGAGCTATATTTTCAAACATTCTTGAGATAAGAAAAGAAAATGTGAGTGTGTCGTGAGTAAATCATGAAATGAAATTTTAATTTGAGTTACTTCTTTTTACTTACCATGAAAATAATCATATTTCATAATAGCTTATTTATTAAATATCTTTACAAAATATTTTACCTAATTGATATCAAACAAATTTGCTTAACAGAAGAAAATCAAACAATTTATTTGAACAGCCAATTTGTACAAGATATTATTTGATATTTATACAAGCAACAAAAATAAATCAAATTTGTATGCCGAAGTCTTAGATTAGATCTTTATATTATATTTGTGCTTGAGACATCATATAATAGGGAAATTGTTATTTGTTATCATCGAAGACAATTGGAACAAATATTCAAATAACTACAACTATTTAAATAATCCTAGACTGTACTAGAAAAAACAAATAATTGTTTTATCACGATATTTATTTATTTATTTTACGCCGTGTGGTATCCGGCTGAATAGAATAGTACCACCCTCATTTCTCAACGAGGTGTCGTAAAAGGCGACTAAGGTAAGTCGACCCTCCGTGTGGTATCTGGCTGAGTAGAATAGACCAACCTAATTTCTTACCGAGGTATCGTAAAAGGCGACTAAGGTAAGTTGACCCACCGTGTGGTATCCGGTTTAGTAAAATAGACCACCCTCTTTCTTACCGAGGTGTCGTAAAATACGACTGAGGTAAGTTGACGTCAGGCAGGTCGGTCGTAAAATACATAGCCAAATCATGTGACAACATGTTTGTAACGTGTTGTGCCGACCCCGCTTAGAGTGGGCTAAAGGTAGGAAGATGATGATGATTTATTTATTTTATTTTATTTATTTATTTCATAGAAAAAAGTTAGTTTACATAATGTTAGCACAAACATAAACTTATTAGAGTTTATCCGTACGCCAGAGCCGCCGACATAACATACATAATTGGTTCGTTAGCGCAGTTGGTAGTGACCCTGCCTTCAATTCCGCGGGTCGTGGGTTCGATTCCCACCGAGGGCCAACATTTTCTAACAAAAATTTGTTGCTTCTTCGAGCCTGGGTGTATATATATATTTAATTTTGTATTTTAAATTATACAAGTATATATTCACCAGTTGTCTGCCACCCATAATACAAGTAATAAGTTACTTTGGGGATGGACGACCGTGTGTGTAAGTGTCCCATATATTTATTATTATTTGTTATACATCATATACTCGTATAGTAACTAGGTGACTAAGTCTTGGTTGGTAATTTTTTTAAAGATATAAAAAATGCAAATAAAAAAATTAATAAAGCGGCGGTGAAATTGTGGACCGGGAATTTCGAACTATTTTGGTGCGCCTGTTACTATTAGGCTATCACAACAATACGTTTTACAGGTAAAAATATCATTTGTATTTTTTCAGTACCCGAAAACAGGAATTATCATAGGACATCCAAATTTATATATATATATATATATATATATATATATATAAACAAGATTAATTCATTTAGATAAATAGTACTCATTTATACAAATCCGTTGGAGCGTAAAAACAAACATATTTATACAACTTAATAAAGCTTAAATATAAAAAAAAACATGCTTTCATAGTGATGTACCTAAAAATAATGGGTTGTCAAAGGCAGGAAGATTTAGAGAGATGATGTTAGCTTTTATGCTCCCATATTGGGAGTTTCAAAAATATAGTTTGGTTCCCGCTGAGAGTGCAGACATAAATATGTCAAAAGTGCATGAACAACGTTAAAAGCTATCTATAATATTCATTCAACACGTAACAATTGCAAAAATTAACAGGATTTCTATAACCTATATAATGAGCTGTGATGGCCTATCTGTTCGACCGTGTGAATCTCTAGAGACGATCATGGGTCCAAACTCGGGCAGACACCAATGAGTTTTTCTATTAAAACTTATGTGTCTAATTGATAATTGCAATTTATCACACGCTTTTCGGTGAAGGAAAACATCGTGAGGAAACCTGCATATCTCTAGAGGATCCTAGGAATGTGTAACCTACCAATCCGCATTGGAGCAGCGTGGTAGGTCTTAGGTCCAACCCTTCTCTCCAAAAATGGAGAGAGGAGGCCTATGCCCAGCTGTGGGATAGTAACAGGCCGTTACTTACTTACTATATCCTATATGGTGTTTCGGTGTCTAAGGAATAATCGTAAGACCAATTCTATATACTTATTATACTATTAACTCTAAGTGGGGTCGTCACAACATGTTATAAACATGTTTAAATTATTTGGCTACGTATTCTACGACCGGCTGTTTGCCTGACATCAACTTATTTTAAATCATATTTTACGACACCTCGGTAAGAACTGAGGGTGCTACTAATCTATTCAGCCGGATACAAAAGTAATGTACAGCTTTTATAAGGTGTATAAGGAATAATTATGCTAAATTTCATCGATATTGGTCCAGCAGATTCGTCATGAAAGAGTAACAAACATACATCCATACTTTCCTATTTTAAATATTAGTAGGAATAAAATTTCAAAATTAAAATACAATCAAAAGAATGAAAAAATCGTGTGACCTAAAAATACTTATTACCTACAGTGGAACTAAAAATGACGTAATAGTCAACAGTAAGATTTCAGTTTAATCGTATGAAATAAATCAAAAGAGCTCGCTTTGAAAACGAAAACTAAAACAGTGTGCGCAACACCTTAGGAATGTAATCGCAAAATACTTAATTTAGACGCGCTATTTGTTTGATGGTTATCAACAGTCGGCCTAAATAAAATTCAAGCTATATATAGTTTCTAACAGTTGAAATGCGTTATCTGGTTGATTGAGCGTTAGCTTATCTAATTTATTCCAACTATTTGTTTGGTAATCAACGAAGATGTTGCATTGCATTTTGACAGCGACTGATTTTTATAGTTCGTTAATGTTACGTCTAAGCTATTGTATTCAGAAGATTGACGCACATTTACATATAGTGTTTCTTATTCATTTATGCAGTGGAATCAACTTGTGATGCACATATTAAATTAACAATTTGTGTTTGAAGTTTTTGTATGATCAATTTGATAGGAAACCGTAAAAAGGATTCTGATCAAATTAGTGTAAAGTAACGGCCTGTTACTATCCCACTAGGCATAGCCTCCCAATACCTCTTGTATCTATTTTTTTTTTGGAGAAGGGTTAGGTGCTTAAAAGCCCCGCTGCTCCTATGTTGTTTGGTATGTTACACATAACACCAGAATTTTCTAGAAATATGCAGGTTTCCTAACGATGTTTTCCTTCAGAGAAAAGCGTGTCATGAATTTCAAATATCAACTTCGCAATCCTCACTAACTTATTTTTAATTTAGTAGTCTTTGACACCCATAATACAAGTATTACTTACTTTAGGGACAGATGACGGTGTGTATATTTATTTATTTATTTATTTTACTTTATTTATGTTTGTATTCAGATAACTAATAGTAAACGGAATGTTTAATATCCAACACCTCTGTAAATTAAATAGGTCACATTCTTTCTATAATTGCAATATCACGATTAACAAGCCCATTTCCGTTGCTAGAAATGTTTATTCCCGCTCCTATATTTACTTTGTTACCCACTAGCCCAAATTTATTGATAAGTTATCAACAAATATACAATTTTGACACATATCGTTTGCTGGTTCGAAACTTCTATTTTTGAGTTATTTACAATATGATTTTATAGAAGGAGAATTATTTTTTGTTATTTTTATGATTGACAATTTATGGTTCTTTTCTAGTTTCACCTTATGTTCCTCCGATCAGTCATTTGTTATATACAAAAAGTTATCTAACTTTTTTTAATATTCAAACTGTTTAGTCTTGGAAAGCAATGGTTCAAAAGAAATTCATTGCCTTTGTAAAACTACAAAATACTTGATTTTATATAATTAACTTGCATTTTAGCATACAATGGTTATATTTAAAGCTGTTCTCACATATAAAACCTTTTATAGGATCAATTAAAATTATTTATTTAAATTTTCAACAAAGAAATTGTTCCACATGTTCCTTATAGGTATTGAATATGGCATTTTGCAGGTTTAAAGACCAGGATTTTTTTAAACAAAGGCCACTTGCAACTGTTTGCGTTTCTATTTTTAGATTTTTTTTAATAAATTCCATATTACCTGTTCTTCATACTGTCTCCCATTTTGTAACCTTTGTATAATTTTTTTGTCCACACGTGGTTTGTTAAAATTTCTGTCCACTTTGTCATCCTATCTTTAGCTATATTTAGCTCAATGCTAATTTATCTGCCTTTATTATACTTCAATTTTTTTAAATATGTCTTTCATTCTTGATATAGATCTAATTTCTTCTTTTCTTTTGCAATCTTAAACCTTTTTGGTAAGTATGTATTCAATAAACTTAGTTGAATATAATAAAGAAATCATTATTAAATTGATTCAATACAGCGCCTGTACAAAATAAAGTATTACTGTAACTTTTGCTCTTTAGTTTCAACAGGCTTATTTTAAAGTTCAAGCAATTATATCTAAAGCTATATCTACATGGATAAATTAAATTGAATCTATAAAGGTTTATTATTTGAAGAATTTTTACTTACAGAAAACTAGCAATTAGAAGCCTGTTTGGTAAAGAGTTGCATATTTAATATTTTCAGTTTATACCGAAAACTTACTAAGTTTTACTTATACAGAAGGCCCTACTATTCGATCCTGTAAAAGTTAGTAATAACTAAATGTAACTAGTTATTAGAATTATATTTTGAAAGAGCAACCGCCGAGTGGCTTACTGGTTTTTCTCGGTAGAAACAGCTTTCCGAACTAGAGGTAGAGTTGACTATTCAAAGCACTTGTTAATAAGTTTACTTGAATAAATAATATTTAGAATTTGAATTTAAAAATAATTTTTTTCTATATATTGAGGTAATGAGGTTAATAAAAAAAAAATTGGGTTTAGCGTGTGATACCTAAATTTATTTTTTAATAGACAAAAATATCCGCTCTAACGGTTGCGCTTTTGGAATTCCGTTCACATTTTCAGATGCCTTGACATTGTGACAAGCCTGATAAATTTATGGTTATTAAAGAGTATAAAGTTTGCAACTTCATAGTTTCAACTCTTGGAGCACCTTCAAACTAGATTCTATCATAAAATATAGATTTTATTATTTCACATTCCGTGTGTTCCAGGTTGTTCAAGATGGCGAATATGATTTATGAATTGGACAACACAGTTTTTTAACTTAATGCCGCGTAGTATCCGGCTGGGTAGACTAGACCATTCAATTCTTACCGAGGCGTCTTAAAAGGCGACTAAGGTAGGTTGACCCGTCGTGTAGTATCCGGTTGATTTGAATAGACCACTCCCAGTCGTGGTAGACGTGTTCTGGAGTGGAAACCGCGCTTCGGCAAACGTAGTGTAGGGTGTCCTTCAGCTAGATGGAGTGACGTTATACGCAGAGTGGCAAGCATCGGTTGGAAACGAAAAGCTGAAGACCGAGCTCAGTGTACCTACGTCAATTTATTCAATAAACTTGTAAACAAGTGCTTTTGAAGCGTCAACTCTACTGCTGGTTCGGAAAGGTGTGAAGATTGAGATGTTAGTCCTTTATAGTACCGACTAATTCAAGCAGAACTTTATTAGATATATGGCCTATCAGGTCCTACTTTATAATATCGCATAAATTTAGGTGTTGAGAAGCTTAACGTATTTCATATGTAAATTTATCGCACTCGACGTTGGGCTAATTTACGCTATAAATTCAGTATAAATGTCTTTAGAAATACTTAGTTTAAGTTTCATTAAGTTAGTTGGAAGTTATATTAAGTGGTGCAAGCAATGTGGAGTAATTTAATGAAATTGTTCTTCTCCTTTTATATATAAAAATTCAACTTCTTTTTTGTTTTCTTTTGTCAAATTTTACAGCGTGTTTTTGGTTGACTTGAAACTTAGCAGAATTGTATTTATACATGATTATACTTTGTGTTCCTTTAATATTTAGCAGATATATTTTAAAAGTAAATTCTATATAGATAGACCTGAAACATGGCCGGGATCTCGATTTTCACACTAAAATAGTTTCTATTTACCAAAACATTATATATTATCAGGATTCGGTACATTATTCATTCTATGGGTAAATTTAAAAGCATCACTGAAATTAAATGAATATAATTATAATAAAATATAAGAATACTATATGGTGGATGAATCTCTTAAAAAGTCTTACGGCTGGCAGTTGACATCTATCAAGTAAGTCATATTTGAAAAAAAAAAATGACATCTATTATATATAGCCGTGTGGTATCCGGCTGAGTAGAATAGTACCACCCTCTTTTCTTACCGAGGTGTCGTAAAAGGCGACTAAGGTAAGTCTATCCGGCTGAGTAGAATAGACCAACCTCATTTCTTACCGAGGTGTCGTAAAAGGCGACTAAGGTAAGATGACCCACCGTGTGGTATCCGGTTTAGTAGAATAGACCACCCTCTTTCTTACCGAGGTGTCGTGAAATGCGACAGAGGTAAGTTGACGTCAGGCAGGCGGCCGGTCGTAGAAACGCAGCCAAATCATGTTACAGCATGTTTATAACATGTTGTGCCGACCCCACTTAGAGTGGGATAAGGGCAGGAAGATGATGATAACATCTATTATATAATTTTATGAGTTCTTACAATGTTTCCATCTAATTATTTTTAGCACTCTTCAATTAACATCCAAACTATAGCTATAGTGTGTTACGCATATATAATAATTTTATTATAGACATAGACTGTCAATTTTATACAGTTTTGCCCGTTACACTTTCTCAGCTAATTCGTTAGGGCAATATTGATGAAATTTTGTATAATTGCAGCTGTACAGAATAGAAATATTCGCGTTTTTCTTTAGGAAATAGGAAATAACACATAACTTACAAAAATATAATATATAATTGAAGGTATTTAAACTGACGCAAAACAAGAATTATAAAAATTAGTATTAAAAAGTAGTAAGTAAAAAAGTATTAAGAATTACAGGTAGTTTATAAAAAAATTATATCACTTAAGTGGAAAAATACTTAACTTTGTACGAAACTATTTTATTTTTTTAAATAGGTAATATATTTAATTAAACAAAACCAAATATTATTTGTTAACTTGACAATGAAATATACGTACATTGTTGTTTTACAAATAAGCCTGTTCACGAAACATCGCATTACTATAAACAAAAGCTTATATAAATCAGCGGGGGTCTCTCCACGTGATATATAAAATTACACGATAATATTTAGGGAAACCCCAATGTTATTACAATGTTATTAATTAACAAAAGGCGCTAGCGTGATATAAGAATAAACACTTTAATAATGGCCAACGGAAAATATGTCCGTAAATACGACGTGCTTACGAAAACAATAATTATATTTTACCGCTTATATATACCGCTTTATTATTGTACCCTAATTTCTTACTCAGGCGTTGTAAAAGGTGATAAATCGACCCGCCGTGATGTATCTGGAGGTGTAGAATAGACCACACTCACTTCTTACCAAGGTGTCGTAAATGGCGACTAGAGTAAGTCGACTCACCGTGTGGTATCCAATTAAGTAGAATACACCACCCTCTTTATTACCAATCTGTCTTAAAATACGACTAAGGTAAATTGACGACGCAAAATACGTACCGAAAGCATGTGGCTACATATTTATAACATGTTGTGCCGACCCCAATTAGAGCGACATAATTTTATTACTACATCTTTTGCTAGCCAAGAATTAAAAACAGAATGTCTTCGCCACACAAAACTCTGTGCTAGACGCTGCGAATTATAATACTGTAAGGAACCTGAAATTAAAACCCTGACAAAACATATCACTATTTACGATCACTATTTACATTATTATATGTATTCCTCTTCCCCTCGGACCTCTGCTGAGAGTAGACGTATAACAACGTGTATTAATTTTTGTTATAAAATAGTAATTGTTACTAATTAAAAAACAAATATTTTATAATTGTGATAAAAATTCCAAACATAAAAATAGGAGTGCATAACTGCGTAGGAGTTACTCAACGGGTGAGAAGCCATCTTAATTTATTAATCACCACCTCCGACGCCCTGTCCAGAGAACCCGTAGCTTAACAGCACCAATCAACAGCTCGTGGGTGGGTACACTGCGCTTACGCCCTTGATTACTCACACCTCGTTGGCCCGTTGGTACTTTTAACCTACTTTGTTATTCTGCTCGCCTGGTACCTGTGAAACGAAGCGATTATATGATGATGTCACGAACGCCTGAAAAATCAAATTCTGAGTCCAATCTACGTCGCCTCGAAAGCAATACGGAATTCTCATCGACATCAGTTAAGAATACGCGCATAAAGCGAAAGCGCTCGGAAGAGATGCTGTCTGACCTTGCTGATTTCAAGAATGAAATTAAGGATATGCTCAACTCGTGGATGACTCAACAATGTAGTGAAAGGACACAGATCACATCTTCATTAAAAACAATAGAATCGTCATTATCATTTTTGTCTACACAATATGAGGATATGAAGAAAAAAATGGACGGTATGGAACAAGAAAGACTCAAAGATAAACAATACATAATTATCTTAGAAAATAAAATCGAGGACTATCAAAAATTACAACGAAAATGCTCATTTGAAATAAAAAATGTTCCGAAAATGGAAAATGAGTCTAAGATATCCCTTTTAAATATGGTCACGCAGCTATCTACATCGATAAAGGGTGAACTTCAGACTAATGACATTAAAGACATTTATAGATCGTCAAACAAGGGAGACAACAGACCTATAGTTGTAGAATTGTCTTCTTATATACAGAAGACGAATATAATGAGTGCCGCCAAAAAATATAACGCACAAAACAAAACCAATAAGTTAAACTCTCGAAATTTGGGATTAAAAGGTAACAATACTCCAATTTTTTTATCGGACCATTTGACCCAAAAAGGCAACAGGTTGTTCTACCTAGCAAGAGAACTGACTAGGGCACAAAAATATAAGTTTTGTTGGACTTCTCTTGGAGACGTTTTGGTGAGAAAGGATGAAAACTCCCCTATTATTAAAATTACGAACGAATCTCAAGTCAAAAGTTTGTTTGATAGTAACAAATGACTATTTTTACTTTTGGATGAAATATCTTTAGATCGAAAAAATTTTTTTAGCTTTATTTTTTGTTCTAATTTAAATTTTAAACTATTTATAATATACTCTCTATACATTCTACACATGCACTTACACTATATAACCAGTTATTCAAATAAAAATATTAATTTCATATCTTTATATATGCAACTTAAACTCAATATATTGCTCTCTAACCTCAACATTAAATTAAATTTCAATACTTATTATTGCAGTTGTTTAACAATAAATTTATTTTGCTTTAATCCGAGTAGCAGATTGACAGTAATTTATAAACAGACTCTTATGTATGACAAACCATCACCTCTTATTTTTTATGGATAGTGCACTACAAACGAATACAGACATAGACAACACTCAAGTTGCTCAGGCACTCACGTGTAACCCTGAGGACTGCTATTCTCACATCGTAACGTCGAACCATCTTACTATCCTGACCCAAAACATAAGAAGTATATATAAAAATATAGATACTTTTCAGGTAATGTTGGCATTACTTAAGGTCAAATGCGACGTACTTGTTATGACCGAATGTCATATATCTAAATATAAACCTATTCCAAATCTTAATAGTAATTATAACACATACTTTACAAAAACTACTTTAAACCGATGCGACGGCGTAATTTTTTACGTAAACAAAGACCTTCAATACAAAATATCTGAACCTTGCATTAGAAACGCATCTTGTCTTGTTTTGACGCTTGTAGACACTGTTATAATCGGCATATATCGGACTCCCTCTATAAGAAATACAGATGACTTTATATCTTCGCTTCAAACATTACTCCTTCGATACAAAAAATATGATAATATAATTATAACGGGCGATATAAATATAGATATAAAAAATGGATCCATAGACTCAAATTGTAACAATTATTTAACCATGTTATCTTATCATGGGCTACTCCCAGCTCATAGACTGCCTACTCGTGAAAAGATGTGTTATGATCACATGATGCTGAAAACGTTCCGACCGACAAAGGCTCTCGTACTAAGAAATGCCCCTACTGACCATTCCAGTGTTCTCTTAAATATTATGTACAAGCCTTTGAAACATAGAACTTCTAAAACTAAGAGAATTATCAATTACGTTTCAACTCTTGACGATATTAAGACCGACCTCACAGAAATACTACAAATAAAGGATCCAACCATTGCTGCTGAGACCTTGGTAAATAGAATTATCACTGCAATGAATAATAACCAAACGACAATGATAATCCCTTGTAGAAAACGTCGCATTCAACCATGGATAACAACAGGTGTACTACGTTGTCTGCGTAATCGTGATAAACTTCATCTTAAAGTGAAAAAGAACCCCAACGACCAAATTTTAAAGTTAACTTATACTCGCTATAGAAATTACTGCCATAAACTTGTTCAAAGGCTCAGAAATAACTACGAAAGAAATAAATTAGAAAATTCAAATAACTCAAAAACGCTTTGGAAAAATATAAAATCAATCTGTAATATAAACAAAGATAAAACTCATGATGGAAATAAACTTATAACTCTGAAAAGCTCCCCTCTAGAATCTGCTAACATTGTAAACAATTATTTCTCTAACCTCGGTAAAAATTTAGCTGAAAAACTGCAAAACTTACCACCTCCTTTAATTAATAATAACGTTAAGACCCCAACATGTGTCGACTCCTTTGTTCTTTTGAAAACCGATCCCTCTGAAATAAATTTAATTATTAATAGTCTTGCTAATGACGCTGCCCCTGGATGCGATAACATATCTACATCATTTATCAAAATGGCTAGACATACTCTTATACCAATTATGTGTCATATTTATAACTTATGTTTTGAAATTGGTCGTTTTCCTGCAATATTTAAACGCACTTTAGTAACGCCTATACATAAGGGTGGAAACAGAGATGATGTCGACAACTACAGACCAATTTCCGTGATTACTGTACTAGCCAAAATCCTTGAAAAGCTCATTAATATTCGTCTTAAACATTATCTTATAGATAAAAATTTGTTGTCAAAGAACCAGTTTGGTTTTCGTACCGGGATCTCCACAGAAGACGCCGTTTTAGCTTTAACAGGTGAAATTAGTAAGCAATTGGATTCTGGCAATAAATGTGTTGGAGTTTTCTTGGATCTGGCTAAAGCGTTCGACACCATTTCTGTTGCTATACTACTTGATAAGTTGTATCAATATGGTATAAGAGGTCTCCCGCACGCGCTTTTATCAGATTATCTTACTGATCGTCAACAACAGCTTAAGCTTGGTGAATGCGTAAGTTATCCTACTAAAATCACGTACGGTGTTCCACAAGGTAGTGTCCTTGGTCCTACCTTATTTCTTATATATGTAAATGACCTTTGCAACTTAAATCTTCAAAATTGTAAAATATACACTTACGCTGATGATACTGCACTAATTTTTAATGCTAAATCTTGGGAAAGTTTACGATCCATTGCTGAAACTGGAATTCACCACGTTTATAACTGGCTGATATATAATTTGTTGACGCTAAATGTAACAAAAACGAAATACGTACCATTTTCAATCCGTAAAAGCTCTCAGCCAGCTGCTACCTTTAGCTTGACAGTACATAAGTGTCGAAGTCCATCCTTAAATAATTGCTCGTGTGAAAATATAATAAGAGAGAATAGCGTAAAATACCTTGGTGTTATTATCGATCAACATCTCACCTGGCGTCAACATATAGATAGTATTGCTGACAGAACAAGGAAACTCATATGGGTGTTTAAAAAACTCAGACATGTTGCAAATGTAAAGACGCTTATGACCACTTACAAGGCTCTTGCACAGTCAGTATTTAGTTACTGCATAACAGTCTGGGGCGGTGCTGCAAAGACACATTTAATAACTTTGGAAAGAGCTCAAAGATTGCTGCTGAAGTTGATGTTTTTCAAACCAATCCGCTACTCAACATTTGAATTGTATACTTCTCAAAAATTATTGACCATTCGCCAAATATACATACTAAATTGTACTTTAAGATCTCACCGACACTTACCCTTTACTTCTAAACAAACAAATCGCCGAGGCACCAGTATTTGTCAACTCCCACCGTGTAGAACAAAATTTAAACAAAAACAGTATGATTTCTTATCATCATTAATATATAGGAAATTTAACCAAAAGAATAATATTTACCCCCTAAAATTGAATGAAGTAAAACGTACAATTATAGATTATCTGCTAACATTAAACTATGATGAAACGGAGCAAATACTAACTATCTACATGATATGATAAATTTAAATATAATAAACATTAAAATCAACGATGCATATACACACACACACAAGCACTTACATGCAACATACATTCACACAAACAAACACACATGCACGAACATTAATATAAGTGTATAGAATATATTTAAAATATAAAAATGAAAACAATGTAATTTAATGTTAAGTTTAATTGTTCATTTTTTATGTTTATTGATGAATTACTTGTCTTGGTGGATGAGCGGGGCACCCAGCAATACGGGTTACCACCTAGTGTAGGGGCCCTTGCTATTAGTGTATAATGAAATTTTGTATTAATAAATTATTTTCATTTTTTTTTTTTTTGTATTTCCCTTCAATTTCAGGATTCACTTCTACATCTTCTTATTTAAAGTCTGTCAAAACTAACAAAGATGCTGCTCTTCTCACTATCTCAAATCTCTTTTTCCATGAATCTCATTACCTTCTACGTTTAAAATTCCAATTAACCCTCTTTTTCGCGATATCCCGTACTTTCCCTTTTTCTTACTATTTTCAAAAATCCTTGTCAATGCTTGCCATATTCTTTTTTATATCAAATCTTACAACGCACAAACAGATAATCATCAGAAATCAATACCTCGTAACTTGCGGTAAAAAGAAGTGATGCTATTTTATCAAACAGAAAACCATATGGACTCGCATTTATGATAGTATCAATTACATTACTGTATGGTTAGTTTGAGACTTGATATCAGTTTGATCTTCTTTCTTAGCATTGAACAATATAATTTAATCAATTTCCTCGCTAATTAATTGGCCTTAACACACGCACACAAATAAATCCACCAATTACCTTCAATAAAATACCCATTCACGATCAATCCTATGTTTATGGAGTCGTTATTTCGTTTAGATATAATAGGGATGTGATGTCTACACACCATGTTTAAAACATGTTGTGCAGACCACACTTAGAGTGGGATAAGGCCAGGAGGATGATGAATGCTATAGTTACTGTTGTATTATGAGGTTTCTTCAAAACTAAAGAGCTTAATAGATATTTACAATAGATCACGGGCTTTTGGGTATACATCATGACGTAACCGGGATGTCTATTACTCTGTAGTCCTTTCGGCCAAAAAGAAGAGAAAGGAAGCGTCAACCTATATCATTTTCCTAATCCCATGATCAGGAAAATGATGATATACTTCGAATTTCAGATTTTAGTTTCATTTGTTTATTTAATTTTTTCAAGTTATTTACATATTTAATTGTATTTTTATCGGTTCTTAATAAGTTTACAAAGTTGGAATTAAATCTGTTGGTTCAAAGTGGTACAAAATTGAGTCTTTTACATACATACGAGTGTAACCATAAAGCTGTAACTAATGTAAAGCGTGTAAAAATAAACACCATAAAAAGATTAAGATTTAAATCGAAAAAAAATAGCTAAGTAAAAATCATTAGTTCGAGCACAAGGTAAGTAAAATGGAGCGGAACGATTGGGTGAATCATTGAATGAACGAAAAAGCGGCCAAATTGCATCTAAACGAAGAAACGGCTCAATCAACGTGGGATGGCTCGTGAATGGTGATTTATCGCTCGTGTAAAAGCTCACTATTAACTCAGAGTAATCCGAGGATTTATGTGTTTTAATTTATAGGCGTGGGACTTTTATGGTTTTATTGCAATATCGCAATTAGGTTTGACTAATGAAATTTATGGAGAATTTAGTAATTTTTCAGGCTTTCATTTTTTCATTCAATCGCTAGATTAAAATCTTTTCAGTATCCTACTAATATTATGTTTGTGAGGATGGATGTTTGTTACTCTTTCAAGGCAAATCCGCTGAACTAATGTCGATGAAATTTGGCACAATTATACGTTATACACCGGGTACATATAGGCTATAGAAATCCTGTTTATTCTACAGGAATAGGATGAAAATTGAAAAGCGCCATCTATTATCACCCTATCACGCAAAGGTAACTTGATGTTTTGTATATTCAAATTAAAAATATTCTTTATTTAAATTAAGTTAAATTTAAATAAACTTGTAAACAAGTGGTTTTGAATTTTCAACTCTACTGCTGGTTCGGATACTCGGATCCTGTTGAGGATTACTTAGAAGATTAGAATATGTTGATATAGCTACTCTTCGACCCTGTACAAGACAGTAATGAATAAATGTAACCAGTAATAAGAATTATATTTTTATCAACCGCCGATTTTCTTGCTGGCTCTTCTTAAAGAAACTTGGTAGAATTGACGAATCAAAAGCACTTGATTCCAAGTCTATATAAATAAATAATATTAATTTTAAATTGAATTTTGAAAATAGATTGCACCGCGGCCGCAAATTCTGCGTTAAAGTTGTTATTGTATGGTTTAAACAAGGGTAAGGTGTTCGTTCAGAAGTTGAACCTGCATTGAAAATTATGCTTTTTTATCTTTTTTTATATCTTTTGTTATCAGCCGCCTTCGTTCGTGAAACAATGTTCGCAGACAAAAAGGAAAAAAGATAAGAGTCTTTTTAACATCTATTCCAAGTACAAGAAGTTTCCAACTAAGCTTAGCATTAAAACAGACTGCATACTGCTAACATCTTACTCGTGTGTATTATACAAGTAGAAGATTAAACTTGGCTTGAGTCTTGAGTATTGTAATATGATTATTATATTGAGAACTAGTTGTGCTTGCGGCTTCGCTCGCGTAGAAATCAGTGTATTTAATTGAAATTTTCAACATAAAAGCAGTTATTGTGGGTATCTGGCTGAGTAGAATAGACCAACCTAATTTTTACCGAGGTGTCGTAAAAGGCGACTAAGGTAAGTTGACCCACCGTGTGGTATCCAGTTTAGTAGAATAGACCACCCTCTTTCTTACCGAGGTGTCATAAAATACCACTGAGCTTAGTTGACGTCAGGCAGGCGGCCGGTCGTAAAAACGCAGCCAAATCATGTGACAGCAGGCTTATAACACGTTGTGCTGAACCCACTTAGAGTGGGATAAGGGCAGGAAGATATTGATGAAAAGCAGTTATTGTGACTTAACAATAAGAGATAGAGATATGCTACGTCACGGACTTTTTTTGTAGTACTTTTGTAGATCTACAATGCTTTTGTACATTAGTTTAATGTTTCTGTGTGTTTTACGCGGCAAACCTTTTTTACTTGCGCCCGGCTCGGCGGATTGGATCCAAGGACTCGAGTTCCCAGATCCGCTCCGCCGCCTCCTTCCGCGAGATAACGTCCTCGCAAAAGGATCATACTAAGTATGTAATTGCTTTAAAAGCTTAAAAACTGCGTGCAATTCTTAACCCATGCTAACCAACTATCGCTTACATAGTTCAGTCACCCCGTGACTTTGAATTATAAAAGTTGTAAAGGTCGGCCAAATTAGAATATATATTTTACATCAAAAGATGCAGAATCCGTATAAATGTATGAATCATTTTCAAACGTTTTTATTAATGATATTATCTTGATACCTTAGAAATACAATTTACTTTAGACTTTGTACTATTTCTAAATTTAGCCAGAACTTTAATTGCTGGTAGATATGAAAGGAGAACGTCAAATACAAAGTAATTTCATAAAGAATTTCTGATATTATATTGTTCTCGTAAAGCTAATTTATTGGATTCTTTTAGATTGACTCAATAATGTTTAGCAATATTGTTTGTCATGACGTAATATTAAAATCAGATGTCTTATTATATTTAAAAGATACTAGATGTCCACACGCGTTGCTTGTGCCACGGCTTAGTCGAATTTACCTTGAAACAGAACTCAAGAGTTTAAAAAATGCTCCGATCGCGACCAAGATTATTCGCTGGGTCATAATGGACATGCTGTTTGTATGTCCGATATTCATTTTCATATATATATATATATATACCAATATATTAAAGATTTTTTTAGAAGATATATTAAAGATTAATATCTGGGTGACCGCCTTGCTGCTAATTAAATAAAAAAGAAAAAAATAAATATTTAGTCGGGGATCGAGCCTAGGTATTTGGATTTCTCGAGACTGCCGGTTCCCCGAATAAGCTGCGCTGACTTGACAGATTTTTTTTAAATTTAAGCCACAATTTCGACTTTTGTAGTTTTCATTAAATGCCTTAAATCTTATTGTATTACTTCACTTGAATTAGAAGAAAATCGAGTAAACTAACGGATATAAAAAAGCTGATGTTTACAAAGCTATTATATTCTTTTGATTTTTCGCGATTGTGTTTGTGTTGTATGTTTCTGTACTTTAATATATGACATACATACATCAGTAGTACCTATATGGATTATAAATTTATCGCATGTTTAGTTTGCTTTATTTCATTAATGTAAGAAAGAAGCGGTCGATTTAATTGTAAGTACATACTTTGCTTTTTATCCCAATAAGCAAACGAACTCCTTGGGAGAAACTAATCTATACTTCTCTTTCTTCCTGCCCTTATCCCACTCTAAGTGGGGTCGCACAACATGTTATAAACATGTCATCACATGATTTGTCTACGTATTTTACCGGCCGCCTGCCTGACATCAACTTACCTTAGTCACCTTTTACGACACCTCGGTAAGAAATGAGGGTGGTTTATTATACTTAACCGGATACCACACGGTAGATCAACTTACCTTAGTCGCCTTTTACGACACCTCGGTAAGAAATGAGGAAATGAATCTAATCTACTCAGCCGGACGGAGAAACTAATCTATACATATTATAAAAAAGCCCCAAAAATACATAACGGTTTTGGTACCGAAATACATATATATGCCACACCGATTTTCACGCGGCACGAAGCCTTGGGCACAACTAGTATTCAATAATTTGTAAACATCACATTATTATTTGAAATATTTGTGCGTCAAAATAGAAATAAACCTTCTAACATTGTGTTTATTTGGAAATTATTAACAAAGCACATAAGTTTAAATTATTTGTTACAATAGGTTGCATCTGGTTTGAACATTTTGTGCTATCAAATTATTGGTTTTTAGATTAAATTGAAGTCGTCGGATTTTATATTAACACAATAGAAAGTTTATTTAACTAAATCTGCAGCTATAATATATTTTATGTGAAATATTTTAGCGCACATGCGTTCTGCGATTTTTTAAGATTTATTATATTTCCTCTGTGGTAGATGTGTGGTGTAAAAAGATTGGATAAAATACGAAATGAGTATGTAAGCCTAAAAATGTAAAATTCTAAAAGTGGTACAACAATAAAATTATGCATAGAAAAGACGATAATACAAGATTAAGATGGTATAGACATGTAATGAGGAGGGATGAAAATCATGTGACCAAACGAGTGTTAAATATGAATGTGGATGCATATGTGACTAGAGGGAGGCCTTAAAAGAAATGAGGGTGGAATTGTGTGAAGTATGACATGCATATAAAAGGAGAAATGCCAGGATTGACTTATGATTGGATATAATGGAGGAGAAAAACTTGTAGTGCCGACCACACTTAGTGTGGGATAAGGGCTGGAGATTTCTAATCCTGCTTTTATTTTGCTTTATTTCTTTTCTTTACTAAGCAATGGATTGATGTTTGGGAAATGTAATGTAAGATCATGCATGCATGCGTATCTATGTATGTGCGTGTGTGTTTGTGGATGTGTGTGAGTTTCTTTATGTACTTTCAAATCTATACTAATATATAAAGCTGAAGAGTTTGTTTTTTTTGTTTGATTGTTTGAACGCGCTAATCTCAGGAACTACTTAATACCGATTTATAAAATTCTTTCAGTATAAGATAGTCCATTTATCGAGGAAGGCTATAGGCTATATAACATCACGCTAAGATGAATAGGAAAGAAGCAGCAATAAAAAATAGTACGAAAACGGCAAAATTTAAGGCTTACCTTGCGTGCACTGAGTAAACGGTAATAGTTATTCAAAAATCATGCATTAAAATTGTTCTTCTCTAAAAGTTCTAAACAAAAGTCTGCGACAGCATATGTCTTTAAGGTTAACCTACTTTAACCATTTTTAAGGTTATCAAAAGAATATGTTAAGGTTTTAAACATTCCACGCGGGCGGATCCGCTGGCGATTGCTAGCTAAAAATATGCTGTTAAATCTTATGACTTTACCAGAGTTAGCACAACAGAGTTAGGTGGTACAATTTTATATTAAGTGCCTGTTTTACAAGTGACTGATAAAGTGTCGGATAGTTATCCGACAAATAAACTAAGTAGCAGATAAATGACTTTAAAAAGAGACTCTAAAAAAAAATCGCGGCCATTTTGAAATAGGTATTTCTATCCGGCGGATAAACAAAATAACAGTCACATGATCTACCTGTTAACTTATTAAGGACTTTAAGTGCTGAATAAGCCTATCAGAAACCTGAGAAACGCAAAATTCCGTGATATGTGTCAGATATGTTCCGAATAAGGTAACTGATAGTTTATTGGTAACTTGTAAAACAGGCCTTTACTAAAATAGTCTTTAGGTACCGTGTTTGTTAATTAGACATAATATACTCTTAGCAGCAACACGCAAGATTAGCAGCTTGATAAATAAATCTCCTTGCACTCTACGTTCAGAGCCGCTTATTTACGGCTGACAGCATAAATTGGAGTGTAAATTTTTACTGTTTTAAACCGCATTGTTGCACTTGTAGTTCTCAGGGATATCAGACAATTAATTTTAAAAAACGGTTTTTTTCTTTAAGCTACTACTTTAAACTAAATATGCATGCAATTAAAATTCAAGATAAAATAATTGATAATGGCGTTGCGGCATTTGTAAGAGTTTTTTGTTGCTTGGATTTGTTAATATAATTTTCAAATATTTTTATATTAAAGATAAACAACCGACGTCTAAATCGAAACAAGTATGATCCTATAATTTAACAACAGTTCCAATAAAAATTCCTGTTCGGCGATGAAAACTTACATCCACCGATAGATGGCGTAATTCAATTTACTAGTTAACAATGTTGTCGCTTGATGGCGTTTTGTATCCGGGGCCATATTTTATGGCATGGGGACATATATCGCTTACACGAACTTATTATTTACTTAAAATTACTAATTCTACGATCAAATTGGAAGCCTGAACAGTATATAATCGATTTATATTATGCGCTATATGGGTTTTCTCTGTTAATGCCGCATATTTCATCATGTTTATTTATTCATATTTTATCCATTATTATTACATTGATGCTTGTATTTACAAAACAATTCGATAGAGACTTGATTTTGTAATTTCAAATGTATTCTATTCTTATTTTTTTATTGTAAAACAAAATTATATCATTCAAGTACAAAGAGTAGGTACTTTTCGATCGTCAATTAAACTTTTTCAGTAAATTACACAAATAAGAAGAGTCAGTATGAAAGTTTTGGTTTGTATCAAAAATATTGATTCAAATATAATTGTTACAAGTAAAGTCTTGTTTCATTAAATCAAATTATTAGCAAAGAAGTTTCAAATTATAACAGAACGTAAAATTACTATAGCCTCTAGCGTTGAAGAAGCAGACTTCATTGCTTGTCATAAAGAAAATTTTATACGTATTTTTTAGTATTATTTTATTTGCTTTTCTAAGTTAAATTAAGATAGTAAAATAACGAATGCAGAACTTTTGTTTGTTTTCAGTTAGCTAATTAGCGGAGAAGACAATCAACTCCCCCGAACAGTTTAGTTAGTTAATTGTTTGTCCTACTTAATTTGTTTATTCTTGTGATTAGGTTTAGTAATTCGAACAATACGCTATGTTTACTAATGACTAGCTCTTACCTATAGTAATTTAAACATTGTTTATTAATGACTAATATTTAGTTAATTAAGTAGAGCTCGTAATTTCAATTTCCAGTATATCTTCATCCCTTGATGTGGCAGACTTTAATATAAAGTTTAATTCTCAATTTCGGTCCTTTAAGACGAACTTTCAAAAACTATTTCTCAGCGAATGCGTGTATAACCTGTCTTCAACTATAGTTCGCGAGGTTTCATAGTTTCAAAGATTTTGCGATAATTAGCGTCTAACACAATGATTAAATATGTCAAGTCTTCCCATATACGAGTATAACCTAAATTTCACAACTCATATGTATTAAGTATATACACATGCTCTACTACTATTTATTATTTGTAGTCACCATTATTCTTCAAAGCATCATCAGGAGATAGACTCCACGACCAAAATCGCAAAGCTTTGCGATTTTGGTGCTTTGCTTCGGTCGCGGGGCGAAACGATTGTTGAGTTGTGATGGAGAACGTATGTAGTGCTTGTGTATTGTGGTGGCAGTGGTGGAGGTTTGTGCATGTGTTTTTACGAATCCTGCATGTATCAGCTATGATAACCGATTGTCCACTCTACATTTAGCATTATATATATTTTCTATTTTACTTCATCGCGGATTATAGCAAAATAATTTTATTATTACAAAGTAACGCCTAATTCTATAAATTATGAACATTTTAAAATTTATAGAGTTAAACAGATAAGGAGAAGAAGAAAACATTTATTAAAATAATAATCAATACATCTTTATAGTTATAACCAACTGTTATTATTTTTTTAACTACTATCTTTCTGCGTAAAAACTCCAGTGCGTCACGACGGAAGCAGTTTATCTTAGAATTAGAAATATTTGTAGGATATTTGTGAGATGGATATTACAGAGATAATCAATCAAAACTCGATTGCGAATCCTTAATCAGATATATGAAAGCAACACGTCCCTAATCCATTAGGTGCGGACCTGAAACTAAACGCATTAGCGGAATTACATGTAATGCCATTAAAATCTCATCCATCTAGGCGATCGTGTAGCAAAGTTTGTCCTAAATGTAGCCACCGTCAAAGGTTTAGTTCGATAAACAACTTTGAGCTTTTGCGATATTTTGTCGACAAGTTGTACATGTTTTATACATCTTACTTATAGTTTCTACCCGCGAATTCTTCCGCGTGGACTTTAGCAACGGTAATACTATAAATGAATGAATGTACGAATGAATGAATAAATAAATATATGGGACACTTACACACACGGTCATCTGTCCCCAAAGTAAGTAACTTAATACTCGTGTTATGGGTGAAAGACAACTGGTAAATATATACTTATATAATTTTAAATAAATACATAAATACACAAATACACCTAAGCTTGAAGAATGTACAAATTTTTGTTCGATCGAACCCACGACCCGCGGAGCTGAAGGAAGGGTCACTACCAACTGCGCCAACGAACCAGTCAATGAATGTATAAATGTATGAATTAATGTATGAATGAAATGAATGAATAAATGAATGTATATATGAATGTATGAATGAGTGAATAAATGAATGTATAAATGAACGATTAAAAGATCGACCGAATAAATATATGAATGAATGATTGAACGAATGACAGAATGAATGAATGAATAATAACTTATTTTATACAACAAAAATAATAGGTTACAACGCGTCAAATTGAAATAACAGCTGGCAGAGAATAAAACTAGTTTTGAACTTTAGACAATTAATAGAATGTTTCATAATTTCATATGCAATATTTTGCACCCGCAGTTTGATATTGTGCGAAGTTTAGCGCGGTTTTATAAAATACACACGGCGACAGTGCCAACATGATATCGTAAGCTCGTAAGCACATCATTACTGAAAGCTGTACAACGAAATAACTTTCGAAATAAACTTTGTGTTATACAAAAATATTCAGAATTTTATGGAATATATTCCATGCCTGTATCTCACTCTAAGTGGGGTCGGCACAACATGTTTTTAAAATATTGTTAAATAATTTAGCTAGTTATTTTACAACCGGCCGCGTGCCTGACGCCAACTTGCCTTAATCGCATTTTACGATACCTCGGTAAGAATTCTAGAAAAGTCTCTTCTACAAGGTATATGCTATGCAGCCGGATACCACAGGAAGGAACTCCTTCATAAGTATATTATCTATTTTACTGTTTATGTCTATACTTATTATCAAATCAAAAGTTTAAATGTTAATTATAAATTACATCGATTTTCTCAAATTCTACTGAGCAGATTTCTTGTTCAGATTTTACAAAAAGATCTTTTGCAAGGTCATGATTGATAGTACATTACCGTTTTATGTAAATTGTGTTAATAAGTTCGCCCTTTAGTTAAAAAAGTCGCCTGCTGGGAGCTTCACTCGTGTGCGTCGCGTAAACCAGCATAGTTTTGTTAAAGTAATGTACCAGAAAACTATAGATCTTTATAAATACTACAAAAAAAGTCTGCGACAGCATGTCTCTATCTCTCATGGTTAAATCGCAATAACTACTTTTATGCTCAAAATTTCAATTCGGGAATTGTTTTGTGACACTAATTTTCACGTTAAATATAAATATAGAAAGTAGAAACTACATACAGATGATGCCTTAGACATCTTAAAGCCGCTTAAAAGCAAACAAACATAGCGTTACAGCTAGAACAAGAGCATTCTTTGTAGACCTTATAGTGTAAACGAAACATTGTTCTTAGCGTCAACACCAAAATATGAACAAGCAAAAATGAGAAGATCAGCAGAACAAATGCTTTTAACTGACAATTCCGGGAAACGAGCGGGTCCGAACACGCTAGAACGCTGTAATCATTTGTTTTCCCTCTCTGTATCATTTACATCGCTATAGAAACAATATATTTTTACCTATAACATTTATAGAATTAAGCGTTACTTTGCGGAGGTCAATAATACAAAAGTAATGAGAATTTTTAAATTTAAACTATCGTGAGTAGTATTCATAGTTATTATATAGAACCGGCTATACTCACGTCTTATTCTATCGTGTTAGCCCCACTAGTTTCGAACCCATCCGGGGCACTTATTCATGAGCTCTTTACACGACGTTATGTAAGTCGTATGTCTCTTTACACGACGAAAAGTGATGAGAATATTAAAATTATATTCTCATTACTTTTCTATAACATTTGTTTTATAATAAATTGCCAATTCTTGAATAATAACTCGTTACTAATATAAAAGGGTATATATTTCAGACGATTAATGGCATTAACTGCCGCAAGGGGTGTTGTACTCGTTATTTTACACGTATTTCACAGACGTTGTCTTTAGGGAGATACAATTTATACGAAATTTGATGGAACAATTTGTACAGGCCAAAAGTAGATTACAATCTGAATGTACAAAAAAGTATCGTACGTGGAGGATCACTTAGAGATCCGTAGTCGTGTTTTTTTTTTAGTTTTGAGTAGCATACTACATTATAATTAACGAAAGTAACTCATGATTTTTGTATGAAAAGCGGCTGTATTTTAAAATTTGTAATTTTTATTATTTAGTATTATTAAGCCGTGTGGTATCCCGCTGAGCAGAAAAAGAGCTTCCATTCCTTACCGAGATGTCGGAAAAAGCAGCTAAGGTAAGTTGACCCACCATGTGGTAACCGGCTGAGTAGAATAGACCACCATAATTTCTTACCGATGTGTCGTCAAAGGCGAATAAGGTTAGTTGCCCCACCTTGTAGTATCCGATTGAGTGGAATAGACCATCCTCTTTTTACCAAGATGTAAAACACGACTAAGATAAGTAGACAATATGTTTATAACATGTCATGTCGACCCCACTTAGAGTGGGATAAGGACTGGAGAATGATGATTAGTTCAAATCCTGGACAGTCATCTATGAGTTTCTGTGTTAAATTTGTGTGCTTAAATGAAATTTGTAATTTTCCATACGCTTCCCGGCGAATGAAAATATGGTTGAGATATACCTGCATAAATTTGGACAATTCCTCGGACATATATAACATGCGGCAGCGAGGTGGGTTTGAGCTCTAACCCCTATATCCAAAAAAACAAGAGAAGACGTATGCCAAAAGTAGGATATAAACAGGCCGTTACTTTCATACTAATTATATTTTCCTTGGAACTTGATTTCATTTAGTGCAAAATGTAAATTCCAACTGTTGCATTGAATATTTCTATTTAAATCTTTCTGTTTCCATTATATATCTTTTACTGAGACTGTCTGGCATTCGTGAAAAGCCTCCTAAGCGCCTTCACTTCACTTGAGCTCCGTAGGCGTACTGCCAAGATAAAATATATGGGAACTACGATACGAAAGCTTGCGAAATTTTTTTAGTAATACTATTTCGTTGAATCACTAAAATTTATTGCATTGAACCGCTAAAAGAACCGCTAAAAGAACCCGTGACTTTCAAATTAAGAAATAAAATACTTTCCATTATATCTTTATATATAAAAATCGTGTGGTATCCGGCTGAGTAGAAAAGGCTAATCTCATTTCTTAATGAGGTGTCGTAAAAGGCGACGAAGATAAGTTGACCCACCATATGGTATCCGGCTGAGTAGAATAGTCCACCATCATTTCTTAATCCTACTTAACTAAACCAGCCAACACTTCTTTCAAAAACAGAGAATTCCTAAGCCCAGAAGTGGGGTAGTAAACAAGACAAGCCGTTGATGCTGCTTTTATTTGTTCTAAGCAATTAATTTTTCTATATGATAGTACAAATACTCTTTACTCAAGTAATATAGTTTTTATTTGTTAATTATTATACATAGTCATGTAGAATTTAGAATTGATTTTAATACTCTCAGTAAACATACAGAAACTGGCTATAATCACGTCTTATTCTATCAAATATAGCTAGCTCATGAATAAGGGCCATGGATGGTCTTAACCCTTAATTTGATAAAGCCCGGTGTGACGGACACTTATTTAAAATAAATCCTGTCAAGTTTTTATTTCATGTTCATTGATTTCTAATCGATTAAATGTTTATTTATACCATAAACAAATAGTAAAAAAAAAGTAATGATTGTGGAAACATTGCATATGTCAGTTGGGACGCAAAATGTCTGCGAAAAGGCGGCCACCTGTTTTGCTCAAGGTATTTATAATTGTTTTTCTTATTTTTTGTGGAAAAATGAATTGAATTATAGATTTATTTATTAGATAATAAACATTTCAATAATTATTTACAGAAACATACGCACTTTATTACATTTTTATGGTGTGTATTTGTAACTAAAATGATTTGTCCGTCACAGCGGACATTGCTAATTGTATAGAAAAGTAATAGTTTATTACTATGTCCGATGCGGCGGACAACGCCAAAATGTGTGTGCTTCTGCTTGTTTGGTTATGATTCTGAGTTTGTTTTTTTTTCTTTGCTAACAACCTAATCGCGCAAGTAAAATTATTGCTTTAGTGCAGAATGAACATGCACCTTCCGATGCTAGCGAAATATCTGATTCGAAAACTGAATTGCATGATGCGCGTACTAATTCTTCCACCCCCCTGTCTTCTTCTGCACCCCTATTGCATCTTCCCTTGCTAACATAACAATAGATACATCCGACGATGAAGAATTACACTCCGAAGATCCTGATTTTATACCACATTCTATCGTGCGTGAAATTGGCGAGTCCATTTATGAAAATGTTCCATGCCTATCTGCTATTCCTTCATTGCCTGCAACGCCTATAACACCAATAGCTTCTTTATCAGCACCCCGAAAAACAAGATCTAGGAAACCAGCCACAGTCAAAGCCAGAAGACCAAAAAAAACAAAAAATTTCAGCTGACTTACAATTGGAGAGTAGCTCAATTCCGTCACCAAGCGACAATAGAAGAGGGTGAGGAGGATGATTACATAGACCTGCCAGAAGATGATTCACCTTTGAGTTTCTTTCACATTTTTTTTCTCAAGACATGTTTACTAGTATCATATACGACCATGGAAGAAGGACGCTGCACGTTCTCCCAAAAGAAAACTGTCGTGTATTGCATAAAATGCAACACAAGATTATGTTTCGTGACAGGAAAAGCCCCCAGGAATTGTTTTTTAAATTTTTATAAAAAATTAACTGTACTTCGGTATCAATTAGTTCTAAAATGTTAATTTCTGTATTTTTCTTTAGTAAAAAAACAAAAATAACTGTGGTTTTTATTTTCCGTAGTTTGGCAGTGTCCGCCTCAGAGAACATATAAATCTGACCATTAATTTCACTGTAATTGGCAAGGTACGCTGTGACGGACACCAGTTTTCCCAGCAGTGGGCTATTGTAGATTTTTTTTTTCATTTTTCCAGAACTTTATGACATACTCCTGAAACCACAAAATTGTCAAATTCTTATATTTTGAATATTTTGATCTGTGCCAAATTAAGGGTTAACTAGACTGGCTCATCCGTTATAATAAAATGCGAGTATATCAGGTTTCGTTCATTAACTACAATTATATAAAGTTGTATACCAAATAAATTTAACTTTGGCATTCTAAATTTCACTTCGCCTGTGTATTATTTAGTCTGAAACCGAGCCAATGTCGTCTGTCTGGCAATCGCGTAAAGCCTTAAAAGCGACCCAACTTCACTAGAGCTGTAGGCGCGGTGCCAAGATAAAACATATGAGCGACCCCAACCATAGAACCGATGCTATATTTCAATTCGAAATAGTTAACAGCTTGTGTTGTCAAATATACGCAAAGAAGACATATTTAGTACCCTAGCACTTACAGAATTACATCGTAGAATAGCGTGAGCTTTGAGCTATGGGGATGTTTCAAGACAAATGTGAATTTTGTTAATTAATCATCATCATCATCAACTTGTTCTTGTCCACTGTTTGACATAGGTTTCTCCAATTGCACGCCAACGAACTCTTCAGCTCTTCATTTCCAACCGACGCCAGACACTCTGCGAATATCATTACTCCACCTAGCTGAAGGTCGTCCTACACTGCGTTTACCAAGGCGCGGTCTCCACTCTAGAACACATCTACCAAAGCGGTTATCGCTTCTGCGACAAATGTGACCAGCCCACTATCATTTAATTTCCTAATTCTTGATGCTATGTCGATTACTTTGTTTCTTTGTCGGATCAATTCCTGATTCAATTCTTCAAAAAAACTCCCAGCATAGCGGACTTTCTTACTATCACAAGCTTTTTTACTAACACAAACTTTTTTACTGTCACAAAATCAACAATCGCTTCGCACCTCAACAGAAGCATCATCAGAAGATAGACTCCACGAAAAACGTCAGTGTATTGTGGTGACGGTGGTGGAGGTTTGTGCATATGTTTTTACGAATCCTGCATGTATCAGGTATAAAAACGGATAGTCCACTCTATTATATATATTTTCTATTTACTTTATCGCGGATTATAGCAAAGTAATTTTACTATTGGTTTTGTATTATGGATCCCCGCAAAGTAACGCCTAATTCCATAACTTGTTAGATGAAAGTTAATTTTACATACGCCTATGACTGTGATGTCACTTTACACTGTATTCATTGTCGCTTTGCTATAGATGTATTATATAATGGTATAATCTATACTAATATATAATTTATACTAATATATAATTTATACTAATATATAAAGCTGAAGAGTTTGTTTGTTTGATTGTTTGAACGCGCTAATATCAGGAACAACTGAACCGATTTGTAAAATTCTTTGAGTGTAAGATAGTCCATTTATTGAGGAACGCTATAGATGATATATAATTAATATATGATTAATATGTTTAAAAAAACATGATGTTATATACTATATATAACATCATGCAGCTATTTTATAACAAATTGGGTATACATAAACTAAAGTGGTTTTCAAAACTGATTTGCCAATATTGTAAAGATAATTGGAAATTACCTTGTATTTTTTCCTTAAGTCATGCGTTCCTTTCTTTATCTTTATTGTATCAGTACATGCTTTTTCGTCATAAAATCGTTTTGTTATAGATGGGTATCAGGCATGATCGGGGTTGGGTCAATTTTTATAACTTAGGTACGAGACAATAACTTTATGGCAAGAAATACGTTTGTTGCTTTAAACCATTTAGGGTCCCGTATATAATTCTCTTAAATTCTTATTCTTACTTGCTTAAAGCATAAGTAATAATAATAATAATAATAATTAATAATAAATATATGGGACACTTACACACACGGTCGTCCGTCCCCAAAGTAAGTAACTTAATACTTGTGTTATGGGTGACAGACAACTGGTGAATATATACTTATATATTTTTAAATACATACTTAAACACAAAATATACACCTAGGCTCAAAGACCAACAAATTCATTTATAGAAAATGATAGCCCTCGGCGGGAATCGAACCCGCAACCCGCGGAGCTTAAGGCAGGGTCACTACCCACTACGCCAACGGGCTTGTCAGCGTTAATAGCTGTATTGCTCATGGACTGCAATAGTGATACAACCCAAAAAATCATGTTTTGAGATAAATAAATTTAAGGTTTTCCTTACTAAGGAAAATGCAAAACAATGCTAAAACAAACGGTCTTATATTGAAATATGAGTATTTTTATATTCATAATTCCTCTAATTCCTAATAATAGAAATCGTGTTTACAAACTTTTAAAATCATAAACCGCAAAATTATATAGTGAAGGAATGATCTCCATATAAGGCGAGTGAAATTTGTAGATATACAGTATCACTATAAATCTTATCCTATCCTATCCTACTAATATTATAAATACGAAAGTTCGTGAGTATGGATGTATGTTTGTTACGCTTTCATGGGGAATCGAAATTGGGCTAAACTATTCCTTATACACTATAATAACATACAGGCTATAGAAATCCTGTTTATTCTACATGAATAGGATGACACTAAAAAGCGTCATCTATCAACAATCACTCGTCAACCTATTACATCAGTCCACGCAAACGAATTAAAATATAAACAACCGGGTCACATCGCGATAATCACGTTACCTTTGTATAATCATATCTTTGTATAATCATTGTATAGTCAGTTCGTGACCACGGTGGATGCAACTCTGCCGAAACGTCGAACCTTATACAAAGGTAACGTGATTATCGCGATGTGATCCGGTTGTTTATATTTTAATTAGTATGAATCGCGAAAGTTTAAAATCTGCCCACGCAAACGAAGTCGCAGAAGAAAGCTAAATTTATAGAAAAATAAATTTACATAAAAATCTTTACTATTATACAATAAAATTAAAATGGGTTTTTTTGTCTGTTACTATAGTTTTCTCTACAAGAGAACCCTCATACACTATATATTATATATTGTCATGAAGATCATATCTATCTATGTCGTAAATCAGCAAATGCCAATATATTCCTCCTCTATAGAGTTTGCTTGTATTCGCATTTTAGAGCAGCTTGCGATAAAATGATCCTTTCAATCATAAAAATAAATTGCTTTATATTAAGGCTATAATAATATGCAAAGTTCAATGTATCATTTAAAAAAATATCATCATCTTCTTGCCCTTATCCCACTCAAATGGGGTCAGCACAAGATGATTTAAACACGTTACTTGATTTGGCTAGGTATTTTACGACTGAGCGTTTGCCTGACGTCAGTTTACCTTAGTCGCCTTTTAAGACACCTCGGTAAGAAACGGGGATGGTTTATTCTACTCAGTCGTATACCATGCAGCAGGTTAACTTGCCGTAGTGTTCTATTACGATACTTCAGTAAGAAATGAGGGTGCTCTATTGTACGTAGCCGGATACCACAGAGGAGGTTTTTTTTTTAAATATATGTGACACTTACACACAAGGTAGTCCGTCCCCAAAGTATTTACTTGGTCTTAATACTTGTGTTATGGGTGACAGACAACTGGTACTTATGTAATTTTAAATACATACTTAAATACAAATATACACCGTCGACTCGAAGGCCAACAAATTGATTTGTAGAAAATGTTGGGCTTCGTCGGGAATCGAACCTGCAACCCGCGGAGCTGAATACAGGATCACTACCAACTGCGCCAACGGACAAGTCAAGGTTAACTTACCGTGGTCACTTTTTACGATACCTTGGTAAAAAATGTTGGAGGTCTATTCTAATCAGCCGGATATCACACGGCGGAAAGTGGTGGAAAGAGGTACGGTGCAAAAAGGCATTTATACATATACGAAAATGTCTTAACAAGTTGTGTTAGTAAGAAGCAATTTACAAAATACATTACGAAAGAACGTCTCATGAAAGACAAATAACAATGTTGGAACACATCCAAAATAAATTCATGAGTCCCTCATGTAAGAGGCTTTACATTTATCCGTCTAACCCTTTGATGTAATGTACATTATTAGTCCTCGATATGGTGGGAGGTCATAAACTTGCCTAGTAAGTTAAGTGTTTCATACATCCCTTGCTTTGCGACTGTGCTTTCGCCACCTTCATTTAATCTATCTATATACTTATAATAAATCTGTAGAGAGGTCAATTCTGTAACTGGAATATATTTCCAAAATAACTATTAGGGGATGATTAAGGATAGATACTGATGCCAAAAATGCAATCAGTAATATTTTTGTCTGTCTGTCTGTCTGTATAACCGTTATAGAAACAAAAACTACTCGACGGATTTTAACGAAACTCAGTATAATTTTTTTTCATACTCCTGAGCTGGTTATAGTATACTTTTCATCACGCTACAATCAATAGGAGCAGAGCAGTGAAGGGAAATGTCGGGAAAACGGGAGAAGTTACACCATTTTTTAAGCTTCCGTCGCGTGTGCAACCTTGATGGTTAAAGCTACACAAAAATCATGTATGAGGGAAATGTTTTCCTTAAAATTATATAAAAAATATCCCAGGACAACATATGTCTATCTTTTATGGTTGACTCACAATAACACGTGTAACTCCCGAGAGCTTAGCAGTTCGAAGCTTTCTGGTTATATTTGTCTACTCCTACGTTTATATCTCTCTCAATCATCCCTAAATAAAAAAGTTAATAGTATTAACCATTGTATAAAAAAGAATCATTGAAATCGGTACAGAAACACCAAAGTTAAACATGAAATACGCTAATAATAAGCCACCGCGCGTGAATACTGAATCATGCTATAAGGATTATCACTACATAGTATAAAACAAAGTCACATTCTTTGTTTGTCCCTATATCCCTATGTATTCTTAAATCTTTAAAACTACGCAACAGATTTTGATGCGGTTTTTTTAATAGATAGAGTGATTCAACAGGAAGGTTTATATGTATAATAACATTCAATACCGAGTAGAGAAATACTGTAATTTTTGAGGTTTCTGATGTGATGTGTAAATAATTACCTTTTTTCCGCTTACGTTGCAAACGCAGGCTAAACCCCTTCGAGATTTATCAAAATGAGTACATCATTTTGATAAATGATGTACTCATTAACGGTTACTCCTTTGATATACAACAGATTTTATTTCAGTCGGCCTACAAACAATATTATTTGACGGCGCTTCGTAGAACAAAGACCCCGTAAGCATCACACAGTTTATAGTACTCTTAAAATATACTACACAATAGACTCCATATGGTGACGATTTTGTTCCTTATACTAAGGTAGCAGTGTCTATTTTCGTATATTAGATGCTTTAACGCATCGGCTGACAATTGTAAAAAGGGATTCTTCCAATTACAGCTTGCTCAAGTTTCTCCGTCCAATTGTATTTCTGTTATTATTGCTTAGACTTTTACACTACTTTCTAGAGTTTATAGACACTTTTAAAATTTTTCTTTTGTTTTTACGGCCATATATTTTAGTAGAATAAAAAATATTACGTTACTCTCACATTTTCTTTTATTTATTTTCTCCCACAGACCATGGGTCCCTTGGTCTCCGAGAGAGGTATTGGACGTGTAAATGAATGTGTTCCACAGTCTATGCATACAATCAGACTCTTTTATTTTATCACAATATTTCGGTCATCGGGTAAATTAGAGCAAGTACGGTCAATGCAGTTAACATAAAGAAAACCAGAAGTTATGATATCATTATTTTGCTATGATCCACGTTTGTTAAGAGTAGCAATTTGGGTTACAAATTACTAGTAAAGTTGTTAACCTCTCCAGTTAAGCTAAATGCTTGTGCTAGGAGTGGTTTCACGTCGGTAGTATTATGGCCGGGATTCGAACCCACGACCTCTCGATCGCAAATCCGCTAACCTAACTATTCCGCGACCACCGCTTCATTCGAATACACGATTTCACTTTTTAGAAATTATGATAGAATTTTTTTGCTATAATCCACGTTTGTTAAGGGAATCTATATAATGCTGTGTAGGAAGCAGGCAACATTCACATACCTTATACGTGCAGGACCAGTCACCACACGTATCACAAAACGCCGCGACTAACGTCTGCTTATATAAATTATTTCTCTTAAAATTTCAATTCTCCTGAGCGTAGGAATTGCATGAATGTCTGAAAGATATTGGTAAAGTGGATTTCACTTAAAAGTAATAAATAATATAGAATTTTTCGCACATTTTTGTTACTTTGGGAGTATGACGGAAAATCCATTGGGTGTCTGCAAATTGACAGTCCGAGTGAATCGGTGATGGAATTCAAGGCAAGGTTGCACCATCACATTTCTTGAACATAATTTTATTAGAGAAGTGTATTAAATGATAAGGGTGATAGTAAATTCTCAATTTTATTGTATTTATTTAAATATGAGTTATCTTTTAAATATGAATGATCAAAATATGATTTTTTTATTTTAGTATGAAGATATAAAAAAAATGTTAAGAACATGCAAAAAGAATTTGTAATATATATGTAATAGAGTTCAAAGTCACTTGATCCTAGTCATAAGGAACATTCACGCGGTTTACAAATCGTGTTCCGTATCTTCACTACAACTCCCGAGTAATCGAGAAGCAGAACATTTTCTAATAGTTCGTTCACTATATAAGCGGCCGTAACGCGCGCTTCGGGATTAAGTTTGCGAATAACGACGAAGAATGAATTAAGAAGCTAAAGTAAAAGTAAAATAAAAGTGACTTCAGCTTTTTTATTGGACAACGGACTGCATAGTGATTGTGAGTATTAATTTTGTAGTGAAAAGCTGAATAAAGTTTTTAAACAAGTCACCAGGTATTTTTATCTAATTCCACGAACATTATTATTTTTCAAATAATAATATGTAACTTTATTATTTGAAAAAAATTAAGACGGGTTTTTCGTACTTTTATGTAGTCCAGATTTCCACCGTAACATAAACATTCAAAGAGTAATGTTTATTATTATGATTGGTGATCAAATTTTCATCATTTCACGAGTTTTCATTTATTATTTCAAAGCCCAGTTTGGGTACACTTTAAACTACGCGCAAACTCTCGTTTGTTTTGCATAATTAGATAAAGGGTCCTGTAGGAACGAAGAGTTTAGAAGCCTATCAGTTGTGTTACGTGTATTACAGTGTAAATTTCGCTAAACCTTTTGGAATATAAAAAAATACAATACACATTTGTTTCAATTAGAGAATTATCACGTTGTAACTCGTATAATATAACTTGTTCACAATGCGACTACTACTTTATTCTTGACAATTCAGTGAACCATTGATGTACAACTTAACAACTTGTATAGTCATTCACATTCATTTATAATTTTTTTTTTCATTTATAAATTCTTTTTATAAATTTACGAATGTAATATTCGAATATATCCAGTTGTTCATATAAAATCCTTCGGGTTATAAAATACTTCAAATAAAATTTTACAACTAATGATTTTTTTTCATTTCATTTAAAGACTCTGTTATCAACGTTCTTTACTCCATTAATTGTATCCAACGTATTAAAATTCGAAATTCGTATTGGCTGAGTATTTGGAATTCTATACGTATGCATTATAATACAAATTCCCATCAAAGTCAGTCTGTGATTTTTTTAAATCTACCGAATGCATTTTAGTTCGTTTTTTACAAAAAAGTAGTACAAGGAGGTTTAATAGTACACTCTCCAGAAGGGCTTGACCGATTTTGATGAGACTTTCAATAAAAGGTAAGAGGAAGTTTTAAAACATGTAGGATACTTTTTATTCTAAATTTCCCGTGGCGTCGGGATTTATGCAGATAGAACTTTGTGAGACAAGGATTTCGTCGCAGACATAGCCGCGGGCATATCTAGTATATTTATAAAAGTTGTACCCTTGACTACCTAAGTTTCAAATTAAATGATATAGCACCCTAAATTATATTCGTATTGCATACATAATCATCATTCGTGCCACATGTAATCAGTATAGCTCGAACGGATAAGGCCTAAAAGCATGTAAGACAGACAGACTTTCATATTTATAATATTAGTATATATGAAATAATTGAATGCACAATTCAAAAGGTTAACATTTCATCGTCGTTTAATATTTTAAAGAGTCCAGTTGTTTGGGCTTTAAACTAAGTCCAAACTCCCGTTTATTTTGCATAATTAGATAAAAGGTCCTACGGGAGGGGTAAAGTTTAAAGGCTCGTCAGTTGTATTACGTGTAAAACGTAAATCTATACTTATTATAAAACAAAGTCCACAAAAGCTGTCTGTTTGTATGTGACGATAATCTCAAAATCTACTAAACGGATTTTTGTACGGTTTTTACTAAAAGATAGTGAAATTTGTCCGAAAGGTTTAGTTCAAAAGTAAATTACTTTTTTTGTAAATCTTTTTAAAGAGGTTGCGTGGTTGTAAAAACACACTCCCTGGGAGTTTTTAGTGGATATAGACATAAATAATGTAAGGGAGAATTATAGATCTACAAAAATACTTCAAAAAGTCAGCGATAGCATGTCTCTATCTCTTATAGTTTTACTTTTATGCTTAAAATTTCAATTTTGGGAAAAATTTGGTTTGGGAAAAACACTGATTTCCACCCAGGTAAAGCCGCTGGCATGGAACATATTTCTATGAATTCTATACGTTTAAGTCATAATGGCCAAATGTAGTAGAGACTATCCTAAGTAGAGCACCCTTTACAGTAAAACTCTGGGCAAGAATCTATGGAGCAGGGATGATGAATATGAAGAAACTATAGATCAGGGATGGTCGAAGCGATACTGGGTTTTGAGGCCTAGTAAATATGTTAATTCAAAAGAGGAAGAAGGATCCATGAGTTTTCTTGATGATAAAACTATGTTTCCGTCACTCAAGAGGCCTGTATTTCTTGAAAATGTTTAAATAATAAATCTGTTGAGATTTTAGAGTTTTAGAATTTAGATTTTAGAGAGAGAGATATTTAGAGTTAAGTACCAATACTTAATTTACTTACTACAGAAATTATTCACTCAAAAATGCGATAGCAGCAAGTCTCTAATTTACTTTTCATAGTGTATTTGTAACCGAAATTTGTAACTCTTTCTGCATTGTTTATTGTTATTTAGCTATTTTTGGCAGACTTTGTCTTCGTCGCGTTTTCTTAAACATTTAATTTTAGAATGTCTCAGTATTTACAGTCTAGATATTATTTATAGTGAAGTTTTTAACATTTCAAAAGTATTATTAGAGTAGAATAATAAATTATTTGTTCATGAATAATCTAAAAACTGTATCTTAAGTTTTGTTTGGGTATAACGAATTTAATACCTAGGGCCTGTTTCACAAGTTACTGACAAAATATCGGATAGTTAACCGACAAATAAACTAAGAAGCAGATAAATGTGTCTAAAAAACCGGCCATTTCGTAAAAGGTACTTGCTATCCAGCAGATAAACAAAGTAACAGCCACATGATCTACCTGTTAACTTATTAGGGGCTTTAAGTGCTGAATAAGCCAATCACAAACCTGAGAAACGCAAAATTCCGACATATGTGTCAAATATGTTCCGAGTAAGCTAACTGATAGTTTATTGGTAAATTGTGAAACAGGCCCTTAGTTTAGTACTTTTACAAATTCAATTCAATGCACTATAAATGGTACTTTTATTAATGTCTAAAATAATATTTGAACTGTAACATGAGTATGAAAATTTGGAAACACTGATTAACAACCGACTAAACAAACGGACTGACCGACGTAAGCAAAATTAATTTATTTGCGAGGGTTCAGGGTAAAATAATATTATTCTTTTCTCGCTAACCCCTATTTATTATTGACTCAAAGGATTTGTTTGGTTAATAAAATATGTAGGCTTATCTTTAATATTTGAATTAGTTAATCTTGTATATATATTTTTTCCTAATATCTCGGGTATATTTTTATGAAATTCAGCATGTTTTTCGGGGCAAAATCGATCTAGGTTTCATTTAAAAAATCTCGTTTTATCGAAATTTATTGAAAAATAAATAAATGAAATTTTAGGTGTCGAAAGTAATGCTATGGTAGCCTAATGGTTAACGGGCGGACCAATAAAGGTCTAAACCAAATATTTTCTGAATACAATGTGTTGTTTCTTCAAGTGTCTGTGTCGGTCAAAGATGTCTGATGTGAAACTAAAAAAATATTTCATCATTATAGGAAAAATGACATTTTAAGAAGATTTCTGTGGGTTTCCCATACATAGAAAGGGTTTGAATTTTATACTTTTCCCATTTTTGCATTCTCTACATTATTTCCTCTAAGCTTAAAAACAGTTAAAGCTGACATCATATTGACTATTTAAAAGAAAGGAAGAAGTTAACTCTGTATATTGTCAGGTACATTGAAAACTTTTAACTTATCATTTTTATAAGGCTTTTGTTTTTTGAAGAATGAATAACGTAAAGCAGGTTTCTAAATATTCTTGACATTTGAATTGACACATTACTAAAGTAATCTATTACTGAGGGAGGCTTTAAACCCTGTCTACAAGAAATGACCTTTAAGAAATGGCCAAGACGGGACAAACTCATATTAAGGATAATTATTTTGTTTTAGTGCTGATTTATGTATATAATACAACGAGTTAGACCAAATTACAGCTTGCTGTTAGTTTTAATATAAGTTCCGATAAATTGTTATATAATTAGACGTTACTTTGTGGAGATCCATAATACTTTAATAATAAACTAATTATAATAATAATAAATATATGGGATAATTACACACACGGCCATCCGTCCCCAAAAGTAAATATTTTAATACTGTTATGGGTGAGAGACAACTGGTGAATATATATACATATATAATTTTTTACATACTTAAATACAAATATACACCCAGGGTACAGAATCTATAGAATTTCAATTGTATAGAATTCCAATTTTTTTATAGAACATGTTGGCTCTCGGTGGGAATCGAATCCACGACCCGCGTAGCTAAAGGCAGGATTCACTATCCACTGCGCCAATGGGCCAGTCAATTATGTTGCTATAGTCCACGATAAAGATAAATAAATATAAAAAAACTTATCGTAAATTACAGCAAAATATGTTGCTCTCGATATGGTTTCTATTAGAATCCGGCTAAATAGAAAGAACCACTCTTGTTTCTTACCAAGGTGTCGTAAAAGGCGACTAAGTTATTTTGACGCTAGGCAGGCGGCTGGTCATGAAATACCTAGACAAATCATGTTGCAATATGTTTATAACATGTTGTACCGATCCCACTGAGAGTGGGATAAAAGCAGAATGATGATGATCTAGCCGCACATTATACATATTAGCCGAGGGCAAGTTTCAATTAACAGTTTTAGTAATTTACATCATTTTCCTACCCTTATCCCATTCTAAGTGGGGTCGGCACAACATGCTATAAACATGCTGTCGTATGATTTGGCTGCATTTTTACGACCGGCTGCCTGCCGTCAACTTACCTTAGTCGTATTTGACGACACCTCGGTAAGAAAGTGGGTTATCTATTCTACTAAACCGGATACTACACGGTGGGTCAACTTACCTTAGTCGCCTTTTACGACACCTCGATAAGAAATGAGATAGATCTATTCTACTCAGCCGGATACCACACGACGGGTCGACTTACCTTAGTCGCCTTTTACGACACCTCGGTAAGAAATGAGGGTGGTACTATTCTACTTAACCGGATACCACACGGCTTAGTTTTAGTAATTTTGTAACATTTTATATAAAATTTAAGACGGGGCAATATTTAAACTGTCTCCCCGAGGACATTCCTTGGCAGGATAAAGTAGGGGCCGTGACGTAATCACTGGAATGTAACCGCAGAGGGCCATAAATGTACACACAATTAACTCCACGTACCTACTTGACGGCACTCGCCTTAAATTAAACGTATAAAGATGTGAAATTTGTAATAAGCTTCTACAATACCTAGTTAGATTAGTTATCGCTTGCATTTTAAAGGTGACGAAAAAGAAGAAACATATATTTTCTAAATTTCGCAATTTTTCAAGATATGTTTAATCCAGTGTTTCCCAAACTGGGGCCCACGACCCACAAGGGGGCAATTGGATGTTTAAGTTATGGGGGGGGGGGTCAACTAAACACTCAAGAAAGAGAAGAAAAAGATATTTTCGAAATTTCGCAATTTTTCAAGATATGTTTAAACCAGTGTTCCCCAAACTGGGGCCCACGACCCACAGGGGGACAATTTGATAGTTAAGGGGTGGGTCAACTCGACACGAATTTAAGCCTTTCGCTCTGGGTCATTTAAGTGCAATGCTAGATTTCGGTGCCAAATTTAACAAAAAAAAAAGGGATTTTTCTTCCTATTATATATGTTCTTTAAATGGATAATTTTTCATATTTTTGATATTAAAATTTATGTATGTTACATCTATTATTTATGTTCTTTAACTGGACAATTCAATTTTTAATATTAAAATTTATGTATGTTACTTAGGGGGGCATCATTTCTTACCGAGGTGTCGTAGAAGGCGACTAAAGTAAGTCAACCCGCCGTGTGATATATCATCGCTAAAGTAAAGATTAACAAAAATGTAAAAGTAATATGATGAAAAGATATATCTTTAAGTTTTTTATTTTTTATAAAGGAAAGCTTTAATTATATTAACTTTAATAGTCACAGAATTCGCAAAGAAAAAAGTGTCGTAGACTCATTGGATATCGAACGATAGCCATTTATTCATTAAAATTGATGACCATTACAAAAGTTTGAACGAGGGTGCTTTTTACGACTTCTTTGAAAAATGCAGACCTATTCAACGATTTTATGAAATTTTGTATACTTTATTACTTTGACATATACTAATGAATCTAGAACTTTATTTAAATTATTTCTTTTCAGTTATATACAAGCAAAGATAGTGATAGGAAACTGTATTTGAAGCGACATTAACTGTAACAAAAATGGTTATTGTATAGAACCGGCTATACTCACGTCTTATTCTATCGGGTTAGCCCGACTAGTTTAAATTTAAAAATTGCTAACCTTTACGGCTCGGTATGGCAAAACAAAGTGAAAGAGTTCTCGCGTTTAAGGATAAAACGAACAATACTCGAGTGTGGTTTAGAATATGTAACAAAAATGGCTTCTAAAAAGCTTGTAACATAATTTCATGTCCATACTGTTAACCGTTAAGGAGTTTCCTCACCTGAAGCCAATCCTGACAGAAGCAACAGGTCATGCTTATTATAAACATACATTTTCATCGGGAATAGAACAGTATGTAAAAATCAACTCAATCGAACACTGGGAAGTGGGTTATATTCTACCTTCACATACCCGTTACACGGCAAGTTAAATAAGCTTTGAATAAAAATTGGCAATGTGTGATGGGATTCAAAAGTGTAAAATTCAGCTCTTGTTCTTCACTATCATTAAAAAATCAGGCCATGTATGTCAAGTTGATTACTTCATGCTAATTCCAACTTTTACATATTTAAATACTTATTTCACGATTCCTTAAAGATAAATAAATATCATAAAATCTTAATGCCTGAAACATCACAGTGCCTCGCCTATTTGCAGAGTGTATCGTGAGCAGAGAACTATGCTTGCAACATCTCAGCAACAGCGTGATCAAATCAGGAATGAAAAGATCCGTAGGACATCCAAATTTAGGAATACATCTCATTATGCCGCGAAGCTGAGGTTTTAAAGGACGAGGCAAATAGAAAACCCGATAGGCGTTGGAATTATATGCTCGAAAAGCAATCCTGCATCGGAGGATTGAGCGTAGACCATAGAACTTTTCAAGCTAGACTGATGAAGTCTGAGAGGAAACTGAATACGAGCTGCACAAGATCATGTGTTGTGGAGATCCCTTGAAGAAACCCTTGTCCAGAAGTTAACGTCTGTTGTATAAAACGATAAAAGAAGACAAATTCGCAAAAACAATCAACGCATTGATAATATTAAACCTATGGATGCAGCTTTAAGGCTCCAATTCGAGCAACAGTTATACTTTTTTACATGAAAAAGCTTTTATTAGTAAAGCAATCTGCGATGGGTACTACAACGGGATAAAAGCTTATGGTTTTCCACCTTGCTAACTGGCGAATAGGGCACAAGAATACTGACACGTCATGTCCGCATCGCAGGTGTGAACTCAAAAATATTGCCATAACTTGTCATTATTTATTATATTATTAAAATGTTCTTTTTTTTCTTGCTAAAGGGAATCGAGAAGCTATTTGAAAAATTTAATATGGTTTACAGATTCATGTTTAAATCTTATTTATATAATGAACAATTTATTAAAAATTTCATTTATGCAGTCTAAAAGTTGTGTACAGAAAATGTATCCACATTATTTAAAATTTCTCTCTCGTTATGCAAAGTTCTATAATAGGATGAGCAACCAGCTGAGCAATTTGAATTTTCTTGACTTGTTATTACAATATTATACGCCACAATTTTGATGATAAAATATATCTCGTTGTATTCATTTTGCGCGTTGACAAACAAAAATAATTTATGTTATTGCGGAGTTATGGAAAATTTTACGTGATTAGACGTGCCAAGGAAACTTTATGTTATGCCCACGAGCTGACAATATTTTGTTTCATTTTATTTAATTAATTAATTTATTTAAATTATTTAGAACGGATAGCAATAACACTAATTAACATTAAAAATTACACATAAAAAATAAAAAAAAACAATATACAAGACAGGATATAAAATGGAAACAACTATTGAAAAAAGAAATAAAAACTTAACATAGTAACATAGTGGAGTTATGCTTTTTTTCATGCTTTCAAAAAAAGATTAGCCGTGTGGTATCCAGCTGAATGGAATAGACCATCCCCATTTCTTACCAAGTAAATAAATAAATAAATAAATATATGGGACACTTACACACACGGTCATCCGTCCCCAAAGTAAGTAACTTAATACTTGTGATATGGGTGACAGACAACTGGTGAATATATATACTTATATATTTTTAAATACATACTTAAATACAAATATACACCCAGGCTCAAAGACCAACAAATTCATTTATTGAAAATAGTGGCCCTCGGCGGGAATCGAACCCGCGACCCGTGGTGCCGAAGGCAGGCTCCACTGCGCCAAGGAGCCAGGTGTCGGTTACCAAGGTGTCGTAAAAGGCGATTAAAGTGAATTGACTATAATATAATTTTTGTAGCAAAATAACTTCATCATTGCTTTTGTGTAATAGTTTGTTACTAATATAGTTTATTAAAATGTATTGTTTCCTCTAAATAAAATACTTTAAAGACCTAAATCGAAGGAGCTATGAATTTACAAAAACACTTTCTTTTCTTTCACAGATTTGTATAAAAGAATAAAGAAGACTCATTTAATATTCAGTCGGCGGTTAGTTGAGACAATTTCTTGAACAAATAAGGGTCGTATATTCAAAGTAATTCTCATGGGAGATTTGTTAAATCTTCCGAGTAAATCACATGTTTTATAACCTAACATCAACGACTAATAATTTTTATAATTTTGTTGATATTTTTATATTCTTTTATCCCGCCGTGTGGTAATGACCAGACCAGTAGAATAGACCACCCTAATTTCTACCAAGGTCTCGTAAATGTCGATTAGGGTAAGTTGACATGCCGTGTGGTATCCGGCTGAGTAGAATAGATCACCCTCATTTCTTATCCAGGTGTCGTAAATGGTTACTAGGGTAATTCGACTCGCCGTATGGTATCTGGCTGAGTAGGATAGACCACCCTCATTTCTTACCTAGGTCTCGGAAATGTCGATTAGGGTAAGTTGACATGCCGTGTGGTATCTGGCTGAGTAGAACAGACCACCATTTTTTTACTGAGTTGTCGTAAAAAGCGACTAAGGTAAGTTGACGTCAGGCATATCGTAAAATAATAAGTAAAGTCATGTAACAATATGCGATTATGATTGCAAACTGCATTACGATTTTGTCATGGAGCTTATCCTTCTGATGATACTTTGGTTACGGGGCAAAACGGGGCTACGATCGTAGGGATTGTCCTAGTGAGTGTATGTAGTGCTTGTGTGTTATTGGTGGCGGCGTTTTGTGATATGTATGATAACTGACCTACACGTATACATGGTATATGAACGTTTCCTTCTTCCTACACTTAGCATTTCATAGATTATCTTAACAAACGCAGATTATAACAAAATAATTGAATCTAAACTTGTGTAGTATAACCTAGTATAGAATTCCGCAAAGTGACGCTTGCTTCAATAAATTGAATAATCAATGTCGAATAACGCAATATTTGTACCACCAATTACAATATCAAAGTATTAATTTCAGTATTACGTTCAAATTCCAATAACATTTGCTTTTATATACAAATTGAAGCTATGTTAACGTGAAAATTCACCCCACGTAGCGCAGTAAACAACTGGTGATTTAGGCTGAATACGCCATTACTGGAAATGTGTTTTGCAAATCAGCTCTTGAAAATTGACTAGATATGTTATTTTTTGATCTAATTAACTCCAAAAAAAATTAAAATTATAATTGGATCATTGGGGCTCGATCCTCGGTATTTTCATTTCTCGATTAAACCCGTTCCCCGAATAAGCTACGCTGACTTGACGATGCAAAAATAGTGTTTTTTATTAAAAAAAAATTCGGAATCTCGGAAATGGCTCTAACGATTTCACTAAAATTCAGCATGCAGAGGGTTTTGGGGGCGAAAAATCGATCTAGAAAAGTTTTATTTAAAAAAAAATGTAGTTTTATCCCTGATTTGAGGCTCGAAATTTTTTTTTGAAATTTACTTTGAATTTTTTGTTGTCAAACGTAAAATCATGGTTCATTTTAGGAAACGGGCGGTCTAGAGAGGTAAAAATACCTAGGATCGAGCCCTCACCTGTCCTATTTTTTTTTTATTTTTCTTTTCAATTTTTTTTTATTTAATTTTTTTTACATCATTTAAAAAATTACCAAGCAAGGCTCGGTCACCCAGGTACTTAACAATAAAGACCCGTAAAGATCTTGATATTGATGCCAACTTTCCACAATATTCTATGCAAATTTTAACAAACACACTTTTTCAGTTGACATGCTAGAATAATTTCTGTGAGTACAGGTTTCATGAAAATTGGACGTGATTAGAATACAGTATAAGGAAAAACTCGTACACTGGAAAATTCATAATATTAAATTCAGAAACATTATTCCGACATTTACAAATCTTTTGTACTTACGATTTAAATTGACTGGCTTTTTTTATTTTGTTATGATTATTTTCTTAGAGCCCTTACAGTGAAGTTAGCTAGTAAAGTTTTGAAAGTAAGTTTAATCGTAGAAGCTTTAAGGGCAAGAAGAGACGCATAGAATGTCTAGAAATAGGAGCATGCCCCTTTGAACGTCGTCGTGAGGGGGGTGAAGATTTTTAGTGTTGAATTTGAGAATTAGGAAATGGAGTCTCTTATGAACAATGGGTTCATTTGGGCTTGATTTAGTCTATCATAGTTTTCGGTCACCGTCGGGAAAGCCCGAAAGCCCAGCAACGGGAACGGGGACCTGGGGGTTACGAGGAAGAAAACGTCTATAAAGAATTACCCGGTGCTGACGGAAACGCCCACCAAGGAGTTAGGTCCCCTACTTGGGGCGCAGGCTCTCCCTGTAGACCGTGATGTAGCAAACAGTAAGATAGTAGTGGTCGTAGGCAGCGATGGCCTCCTTCTGCTTTGCGGATGGAGAATGTTAAAGATCCAGATAACATTGAATAAAGCCATTCTTAATTTTAAAACCGATTAGTGATAATGGCTTTTACCGGGTGGGACGACAACGACAGAAACATCGCCTAGGCTGCTTTACTAGTGTAGAGAGCTGAAGGCTGAATAATTATTATTTATGAATACCTTAAGCACACATTGCATAAATAAAGATTCATTGATTATAAAAAAAAACAGTTAAATGATGTACTACTAATGATGGTACTATTAATATCAAAACGGTCAGAACCTTAAAGTCTTTAGACAACGATATTAGAAAGCAAGAAGTAAAGCCTATACTTTCTGGCTATGACGACTGATATTGAGCAGCTAATGGAGATAATTTATCCGCTCCATTTCAAGTATTACCAATTGTCTACACAAGTTTGCACGGCGATACATTGTTAATTGCAACTAGAATTTCGTACCAAATTCTGCTCACGTACTGAGCACAAGGATTATCGAGTTCGATGTTACTCTATTAGAAGCGACACCAGTAATGAATACCCATGACAATTGTAAGAATGAAATAGCTTCTTTCGAAGCTATTTGAGTTGATTTTATTTGGTCATTGGATAAAAACGAATGAATATTAATTTGTCATTTACAAAAAATTAAAGATAATGTTTATAGGTTTTGCGCAAATTGGTTTTGGACAGTTCTTTATATCGGACGTATGTTATAACATTAAAACTTAACGTATTTGTAAGTTAGCAATCCATAAGCTCTAGACTATGCAAAAAATTGGATTAATTTAACATTGAAGTTACGAAATCCGCGATATTTTTTTGTTGAGTTGTTTATTGTTATTTGTTGTTATTTAATTACAGCAAAAATGAATTTTGTGCTGCATAAATCGTTTAATGAAGAAACTTACATCTGTTGCAAATAAATATATACGAAATATCTTAAAAAAGTTAGTAATGAATAAAAATGTACAAGTTATGTCTATCTTAATTCACTTACACGTTAATACCTATAGAAATCATGCTTAAGTAGAATGGTTCCAAGAATGCTGGAAGCGTTTTCGGTATCGAATCGCTAAGCTGATTTTTGTACGAAAAAGGTGCCACTCCTTTTGTTACCTGAAGAGAGAATTAACCAAGGTGCTAAAACTGATATTTTTTGTAATTTGACACCATGGCCTTAAGGCCTCAACTGCAAATGTCACAAATATATCAACCTATCCGAAGAATAAAGTTACATGTCCCATGAAACTTTTCTTCAAGCACAGAAAATGTGATTATTCTTCGGATGAAACAATTATGCATCTATCATCGAAAGTTATTTGATGAGGGATGCATACTTTCACCCCTTGGCGGATTCTGCCATTTTCTCCGCAGATGGGATGGGATGGGATGAGGCATGTTAAGTCCCACATTAGGGTCCGTTCTTAAGGAACCAGCGTCGAACCGTCTGGATTCTTGCCATCACCCTGATTTATCCCCGAAAGCTCGAGAAGAGCAGAAATGTCGATGGTGGCAAGAGCTCTTTTGATGATATCAGTGATTGATGAATTTAGATTCAGTATTTATGAATTTATTTTGTTTCAGATATTATGACGGTGTTGGTGAGTCTAACCTCTATAAAGACACTGTGTTTCGAGTGTTCATACCAATAATATTGCTATTAGCATAAGTAAATTGGGACACCGATAATTGCAGCAAGAATTTTCTGCAGTTCTGAATTCAACTCACGTACAGTGGTAAGCTACTGAAGCATTAGGTGAATGTGTTTCACCTGGAAACGGCTATGGCAATATCACAATGACAACAATGGCTTACCTGTTTGATATACATTTGTATATCAAACAGAGTACAAGAGTATATCAACCTTATCCATTTGATCAGATGTTTAAAAATATTAAATTAGTTGACTACCAAACTAGTTTTTAAATTTTTTATCCGGAGTCTATCAAGTAGATACTCAAATAGTCACAGTCCGTTGAACAAGCATTTTAGAAGATGATCCTATAGAGATATTTCTATTATCATTCACCATGTCATGGGGCTTATCTCCTGACGATGCTTCGGTTACGGGGTGAAACTATTGTTGAGATAGTGTTTGATAATGTGTGCAGTGCTTGTACAGTGTTGTGTTATTGGTGGCGGGTAGTGCATGAGTTGTTACAATTTCTCCATGTATCAGAGAATGAATATGAGAATGAAAAGTACACTCTACATTTTTTTTAATCGCGGATTATAGCAAAATAATATTATCATTAGTTTTGAATGAATATTCTTTTATGTTTAATAATAAATAACCTACACTGGTAACAATTAAAAAGAAACAAAACATAGATAGCATAAAAAGTAAATTAAAGTACAATTGGCAATTCTTGATACACAATAAAAAATATATGTTTCTCCTTAATTAAAGAGACATTTTAAAAGTAAAGGATGATCTATAAAATTGTATATTCTGTTTACGGATATAATTAAGTTCAGTTTCCAATTATAGGTCCACCCTTAAGCGCCGTTAATTACTCCGAAAATATTCTGCCAAGTTTTGTATTTTGCTCACGTACGCTGAACATTAGGCGAAACGTCTCCGCTTTGAAAACGATTCCGGCTGAGTTAACAAGATTTTATGCTGTAGAATTAATCGCGGTTTATCTATTTTGATGATTTCTTTATCAAAGTTTTTGAATTTTGAATTTAAACTATCGTGAGTGTTATTCATAATTAATGTATAGATTCCAGCTATACTCACGTCTTATTTCATCGGATGAGCCCGACTAGTTTCAAGCCCATACGGGGCTCTTATTCATGAGCTCTTTACGCGGCGTTATCACGGTGGGAACTGCGTGTAGCAGCTCGCAGGGTTCGAGTCGAGAGTGGTTTATAAAATTCGCAGGAAAAGTTATGCCCTTAAAAAAAAATATTGTAAAATAGATTAAGGAAAGAGAAAAATATCGGATGGGAATCATTAAAATGTAAATTCAAATTCATAATATTCTTTATCCAAATAAACTTGTAAAGAACTGCTTTTGAATCGTGAACTCTACTGCTGGTTCAGAAAGCTGTACTTACCGGGAAGAGCCAGCAAGCAACTAGGCAATTGGCTTATGCCACTTTAAGTGGGGTCGGCACATCATGTTCTGAAACATATGTTCAGTTCAGTTACATGATTTGGTTAGGTATTTTATGACAGACCGCCTGCCTGACGTCAACTTACCATAGTTGCCTATAACGACAATTCGGTTAGAAATGAGGGTGGTCTATCCTATTCAGCTGGATACCACACGGCGGATCAACTTTCCTTAATCGCCTTTTACGAAGCCTCGGTAAGAAATGAGGGTAGTCTATACCACTCAGCCGGATATCACAAGGCGGATCAACTTGCCTTAGTCACCTTCTACGAAACCTCGGTAAGAAGTGAGGGTGGTCTATTCTACTCAACTGGATACCACACGGACAGAAATAATTAGAAATATTATATTAATATAAATTAATTCCTTATGACCGAGCCTAGAATAGAACCTAAAAAAACGTTGTAATTCAGCACCGTATGTATACGTAATTAAAAAAAAACAAGTTGACAATTGATGACGTTACGTATAAATGTTTTTATTAAATAAGTTTTCTAACACGTTCCCATTAAAAGTTTATAATATTTATAGAGATATTTAATATCAGAAAAAAATTATGAATTTTTTGATGTATATGAAGTTTTTGTACTCCTTTTATTGAGCTATTTTAATATATGTAAGTATATTTTATGAAAGTACGGGTTATTTACTAAAATTATCAAATTATGCTCTTGATAAAACAAAAAATCCCTCTGATTCTACCCGGATTGATCGGATTTTTGTGACTGAGTACATATTAAAGGGTTATCAACCTATCAGTCTACGCGACCGAAGTTGCGGGTAAAAGCTAGTTTAAAATAAAAAGTTAAATCGCGTGTAAAAGAGATAAAGTTAATATAATAATTTTATTATTTTAAAAATATTTCGTTCCAAAGTATAGTATTTTCCGGAAGAAACGTTATAAAGAAGGGTGACATTTCAGTAGCAAGTCGTCTCCATTAATTGCTTTGAGAGTTTCTTACGAGACCTTACATTCGGCTCACGTCTCCCAATAAACTACTGGAAGCATTTAGAGAAACGCGCACAGCCTCCGAATGGGACTGGCGGTGATCTTTGGTTCTACCTCAGATTTATTCTATACAATCTTTACCCATGGCCTTGCTTTCTCACAATATACTATCGTGAAATTAAACAACAAGACATTTAGTTTATAGAATTAGGCGTTTCTTTGCGGAGGTCCATAATACAAAAGTAATGAAAGTGTTATTTTGCTATTATCCGCATAAAGAAAAGTACTTACTGGTTGAAACTGTATGAGTGAGTATCAATCCTAGGCATTTTCATTTCTGGAGACCACCGGTTCCTCGAACAAGCTACGCTGACTTGACAATTTACGGCAAAAATAGTGTTTTATAGGCAATGTAAATTTTAGTTTTGCCTTGCCCAAAACCAGGGATAAAATGTTTTTTTTTTAATAAAACTTAGCTATATCAATTGGTCTCCCCTAAAACTCCCTGGACGCTAAATTTCAGCGCTAAATAAAAATTTAAGCAACTAAATTTCGGCTCAAACTATTTTCCTGAAATTCAACATGTGCGGGGTTTTGGGGGAGAAAAATCGATCAAGATAAGTTTTTTTTTTAAATGTCATTTTATCTCTGTTTTCGGGCTCTAAAATTTTCATTCATTTGGGGAACGGGCGGTCTAGAGAGGTGATAAAGGTGGTAGCTCGGTCACCCAGGTACTTTGAATTAATTAACCTTCTTAACTTCTACAAACTAAAAATTAATATAACTATACAAGTAATTTTGTGATTTCTCCGTTTAAAGACTGAGTTTTCGTATAAAGATATTATTATTTATTATTTATTCCCAGTGTGTACTTGAGAAGCAATCCAAAGGTATGCCATTTTCAAACATAAAATACCAGTTATGAAAATAAATCAACACAAAGTTAACTCAACTTATTAAGTAAACACGGAAATGGCAGTCAACTCAATTTCCCTATCAAAATTGTAGAACGAAGTTCCTTGAAATAAAATTCAAATCAGTTACCTTAAGTAAACACATTCCACAGTCAGTTCTGACAGAAATTTAATATGGACGCAAATGTAGACAAAACGTATTAGAGGCAAATGTGCGACAAAACGTATTAAAGTTTAGTTATCTAAGTTACTAATATTATAAATGCGAAAGTTTGTGAGTATGGATGTATGTTTGTTACTCTTTCACGACGAATCCGCTGAGCCAATATTGATGAAATTTGGCATAAGTATTCCTTATACACAAGGGTAACATATATACTATAGAAATCTTATTAATTCTACAGGAATAGGGTGACATTGAAAAGCGATATCTATTATCAACCTACCACAACAACAGTCCACGCCAACGATTTGCGGGTAAAAGCTAGTACCAATACATAAAGCTGAAGAGTTTATTTGTTTAATTGTTTGAGCGCGCTAAACTCAGGAAATACTGGACCAGTTTGAAAATTTATTTGAGTATTAGATAGTCCATTTATTAAGGAAGGCTATAGACTTCGCATAATGTTATATACATTACGCTAAGTCTAACTAAGTATTAACTAGTTACATTAGATCATTAGTATCTTGTACAGGGTCGAACAGTAGTTACATCCACGCATGTTATCATCTTAATAAATAACCCTCAACAGTATAGTAGGCTTTTGTAACATGTGTTTCTTTATCATTGAGATAGATAAGCAGTTATTTCACTTTTTTCACTGCTACTATAACAGTCGCTTTACAACATACGTAGTATATCTGAGAGATCGAAAATCAGGGGAATAAAGCTAGCGCTCGATCTGGTTTTGCGCAAAGTTAGGCAGAGTATGTCACTCGTTTCTGTCACATTATGTCCCGCTCTGTACCGTTCCGCCATGATCTATTCCGGTCTGTTCTGTTCTGTTATGTTCTGTTCTGTTATCTTCTGTGGTATTCTCTTCTCTTCACTTCTCTTCTCTTCGGATCTCTTCTGTTCTCTGTTGTGCTGTGCTGTTCTGCTCTGTTCTGTTCGGTTTTCTTCTTCTCTGTTGTGTTTTATTCGGTTCTGTTCTCTTCTCTTCTGTTCTGTTCTGGTATGATACTACTACAAATTCATTAATTGATATCTACCATTGAACATCTCATCTAAGACGTAGCTGGATTTAGTCTACACTACAAGATGTTATGCTACTCACATACGGCCACCATAGTTCATACTCATGTTTAAATATAAATTTGGCTACGCAATTTACGACTGACCGCCAGCCTGACGTCAACTTATCTTAGTCGTATTTAACAACACCTTGGTAAGATAGAGGGTGGTCTATTCTACTCAGCCTAATACCACACGGCGGGTCGACTTACCCTAGTCGCCTTTTACGACACCTCGGTAAATATGTGGGTGGTCTATTCTAGTCAGCCGGATACCACATCGCAGGTCGACTTACCTTAGTCGCCTTTTACGACACATCGGTAAAAAATGAAGGTGGTCAATTCTACTCAGCCGGATATTACATGGCTTATGTTTAAATATAAATATTTATGGTAATAAATATTATAAATTGTTTGTAATACTTGTTACAACATGAGCGATGACAAACAATAGGAGATGAGCTCGGTCAGCTGAACAAATGCCCCGCGAGAATTACCCGGACATATGACCGCTATTTGTTCAGGAAATGTCCTCAAGTGACCGGTCATAGTCATAAATTACCGCAATGTAACGAGCCTTTTGATTGTTTAATATATTTCTTTGTTCGTGAAATATGTGATTGGCGTCATCGGGAATATTTATTTCATTTACTGTAATTTGGCGGAGACGAAATCGTTTTTATTACTTTACCAGCTTTTATCGGAGACTGTCTGAGTGGAATGGAGAGAGAGCAAAAGTGTTTCTTTTTATCGGAAATTTGTGTGAAATCTTAAGTGTTGGAGTCTACACACTGGTCTCTGCTCCAATTGTTGTCGTTAGCAATATTTAGCTGAGGTATTTAGGATAAAATACTGAAATCGGCGCCAGCTTGACTCGCGCCATTTTAGAGTTCGTGCTGCATTGGAAGTGACTGGAGCGGTCACTCAGTCATTCAGTGTCCACCATTGGTCGTAAGACAACTTGCTTGTGCCTAATAGTATACTGTGTATTAATAGATTCGGATGTTAACGTGTGAGAGATAACACAATGCGGTTTGGTACACATATTCCAAGCATTCTCTTAAGATATGCAGGTTTCTATTACGATTTCCTTCACCGAAAAGTGTGACACACAAGTTTTTAATGGAAAGCTCATTGATATCTGCCCGGATTTTTAGATTCTATATTAAGGTCGACAGGACATAATAGGCTCGCACGGCCCAACGTCTCAACTAAACGTCACCCTAAGCCATGCTCCCGCCGTAAAGGAAGATGCCTTTAAAGCCACTTTCTCTAAAGCTATTAGTACTTATTTGGTCTCCTTTCTGCATTCCGTTCACTTGATAGAGCTATTGCAATCAATTCTGAGTGGTGTGGGTGGTGTGTGTTTACTTGTATGGGTATTGTTATAGACGAATGTTGTATGAACAAAGCCCAGTCGTAAACACGCACTGGCAAGTACCATAATATGTCTCTACACGTCCACTCTCACCAAGAGCTCTCGTGCTACTGACGTGGTGCATTCTGAGACAGTGTGACGTTTCCCTTGTACATTAGTATCAGTGTGAGTATATTCATGTATGAATTACACGTATGTTTCTTGTATATAAATACACAAGGCAATATACACACATCTTAACCTGCATACACTTCAAGTGGTTGATTGCTTTTAAACCAAATTTACTTTTTTTACATTATCGCTCGAATGTGATAATTCTTGTAATATAAAATACTAATTTTGTTATAACAAATTTAAAATGACAGAACAATATAATTGCGTAATAAAGTTGTAAATAAGCGTGAACTTGCTTTCTCGAGAAATACGGAATCTCACCGGCAAACAAAGTTCTTCAAGGCTTAAGAATTTCAAAGTATTAAAGCATAAAACTGCCTGAAACTTATCGAAGCAATCAGATTGTACAAATTCCGTCCAACATTAGCGGAATTCTTGTTGGAATCCAATCGCAATAAGGCTCCATTTAAACTTTTCGCTACGGTAGCGCTCCCTAATTTTTATCGTAAAAAGATTTAAAGGCTAAAGCCCACGAAATTTATTTGCGTATTTTTTTAATTCCATTGAATTATCAGGCCGTAAATATCAATTAATACATATTAAGGTCAGGCAAGGATCATAAATTAAATGTTTTTGTGGCATGTAATATTATCATGAATATATGGCTGAATATGGGTACTAATATTTTGAATGTTTCATTTTTCTCTGCTCATTTAATAGTTCTGTAATTTGAATTAGGTCACTTTAATACTAATCGTGAATTATTTGTATATTAGTTCAATAAGTAAGTAGCGGCCTGTTACTATCCCACTGCTGAGAATAGAGAGAGAATAACCTCTTCTCTCCGTTTTTGGAGAGAACGATTAGAGCTAAGATCTACCACGCTGCTCCAATGTGCATTGGTAGGTTACACATATTTCCAGAATTCTCTAGAGATATGCAGGTTTCTTTTACCGAAAAGCGTGTGATAAATTGCAATTATCAATTTGGTTTATATACTCTCAATTAATTAAGTGCTATGAAATTATTGTTGTAATAAAAATTATCAACACAATTTTCGATCATAGCATCTCGCAAAACTATTGCTATTTGATTTTTAAATGTAAAAACTACGATTTTAAATTTTCACTTCAAAAATCCTTTCTAAACAATTGAATCGGGCACGTATAACGAAACAATTGTGACGCACAAGCGGACAAATTGAATGGACCGTAACACTCGGAATGTTAATAGAATGGACGAAAAACTGTTATACATTCGGATATTCAACATTCCTGAACTTATTGGAATGGATACTCGGAGGTACAAACAATCTGTAGCTAAATATCATTTGGTATCAGAAATACGTGTTACGAAAGTAATTATTATAAAATTGTTTTCTGTGATAAAACGCAGTATATTTTGAATTCAACGCAATTGACTTATTAATCCATAGTACCTGGTTGACCAACCTATGCTCGGTATTTTTTTACAAAAAAAAAAAAAATAATAATTTTGTACTTGCGATCGATCCTAGGTGGTTTAAATTTCTCAAGACTACCCGTCCCCCGAATAAGCTGACTTGACATTTCACGGCAAAAATAGTGTTTTATATATTCAAGTCCACAGCGTGACCAGTCTATAGAAAGGTTTATACTAAGTATTATTAAAAGAAATATGCTTATACGAGTACGTAATGCTTTATGCTTCTATTACAGAATTAAAGATTAATTTGGATGATTTACAATTTCCATGAAATGAAAATCCTTTCAGCTTCATACAATTAATAACAATGTAAAATTGAAAATATTGAAAAGATTGACCACCAAGTTTTTTGCTGGTTCTTCTAGGCAAGAGCAATATTCCGGATATGTTGTAGCTTCATTAATCATATTGTTCTTTGGCGATTTAAAAGTGCTTAAAAGATTTGAATAAAGATTATTTTGTTTTGGTTTTTATTCGATCTAATATATATATGAAAAACTTTCTCTTTCGTAGCATTTTATTTTTATATATACGCATCATGTGTTACAAAATTTGTTACTGTAGACCGAACCGTACCGTACCGAACATTAGAACATCGAAAATTGTATACACATTAATAAATACTATAGGTATAAAACGTACTAGGAACGCCTGATTCCGCACTCAAAACTAGATGGCGCCACTGATCGTTTGCTCCGCGCTATCGAAGTGATTTCGTAGTAAGATAAGAAGTCCCCATACATTATGAGATTAGATCGACATCGCTATCACATCATAGGGCTCTAAAGTGCATCCTACAGGAACACTACGCCTTAGCGCGTCTGATATGGTGTATCCTCCGTCCGGAACATGCATACCTGGAATGCCGTGAGGAACCCGTCGTCTGTCCGTATTCGTGAATAGCACGCATTCCCGCTCCCGACAGTACGTGCGTCGGCTCATCGTATTACATAGGTTAATTAAAAAATATTTTAGAATTCTTATATTTTATCCATATTATTAAAAAATGTTTTTGTTGGAGAATGTGCAAAATCTTTAGTTTCGGTGTTAAGCAATACTACCCGAGTTTCACTTAACTTTATCAGCGATTTAGACACAAAATTACTTCCGACGCCGTGCGAATTCGAAAGGGTCAATAAGTTTCACATAAAAAGCGAAAAACGAAAAGGACTTGGCACGGGCTTTGCGAGAAGCTTTTACAACTTTCCTTTGGTATTGCATGGCACGACTTGAGTGTGATGCTGAAAAAACTGACAATTACATTAGCGAATATGAGCATAAGGTTATTGCTTGTTTTGATTTGAACTTGCTATAATCAGATACTCGTATTTATTATTAAATATTATTATTTAGATATTAAAATATATATCAATAAATTCTTCTTCTAAAAAGGGCTTAGGACTTGAAACTTAGCCGCTGACAATAGGTCTTATAAGAATGTCTCTCAGCGAAAGAAGGAGCAGTTATACTTCTTTTCAGAAAAAATCAGGAAAAACCCTTTATGGGTCTTGCCACCCGGCGGGGACGCGCGGCGGATATATCGGACTCGCAACGACTAAAACAAGCTGAGTGATCCACCAGGCTGCTGCGGGCGAGGGCAGCGTACCGATGGAAATATTGTCCCCATCCCCACCAGCAGCAACTCTTGAACCCCAGAATGCGTCACCTCTGGGTCGGGGCCTCTCTAGAAATGGTCTCTCTCTCCTCTAATCGATGCACTGGAAGCACTTGATGCATTGACTGCCTCGGGGATCATTTCGAGTGGGCGTCCGATAAAGTCCCGCTAGGGCGACTAACGATGGACTTGAGCAAGTCGCCTGTCCCAGTTATACTTGGATAGACTCCATATGATCTATTCAGAAAGAAAGAGATTCATCGAAGAATATAAATTACTTATACAGATAATCTTGTGTCTGAAAAGCACAGCGGTAGATCTTCAACTGGGTAAACAAACGACGTCAAAATATGTAGCATATTTCATCAAATTGGTCCAACAATTTAGCCGTAAAGGACCACTATAAGCAGACTTCTAAGCTTATAAAATTAATATGGATTGCATGGAAACCTATTACTATAAACAAATTGTTTTAGATGTCGTGAAGGCATTGAAATAAGAATTACATATAAATTAATTAAGCCTTATTGTACATTCGGTCTCTTTAATACTAAGCGTTTGATACAATTATTCTTCATAGAAATCTTATGTGAAATTTATTTATTAGGTTATATAATATAAAAAAAGATTTTATAAAAAATAATTAACTGCGGTTATATATTTGGGAAAAGCTACTTAAAAGTAATAAAAACGGGCAAAAAGAATTACAAAGTTTCTCTTTCAAGAAAAACATAAAAGAGTGTTATGCCGCGTGTGTTTGACATCCACGAGGCTCTATTAATAATGGATGGGACGAAAACCTTTTTTTCCTTAGAATCTCACATGACTATATCATTTGTTTGAAGATAACAAAGTACCTAGAACATTGAATGATACAAAGGAAAGTGTCAGGGTGAATGGGACATTGCCATGATATGATGTGCGAATTCGATACTGACATTTGCAGATTTCCTGAGATGGGATTTGCTTCGATATATACTGTTTATTTTATCTCAGTAGTGAAGCGAAAAGTGACGGCAACATATACTGAATATCTCTTTCAGATGATGAATTTGACAAATAATAATAAAATTAATTTGTTATAATCCGCGATAAAGTACATAGAACATATATGCTAAACGTAAGTGGACTATCCGTTTTCATACCTAATACATGCAGGTGCAATTCTTCCAGAAGGTTTAGATTAATAATACAATACCGTTTAATGTAAATTCAATTGAAGAGGTCGTGTGAACTGAGATACATTAAAGTAATGTACTAAAGATTTGGAGATATACAAACTACAGATATACAGAAAAGTCCGCGAGAGCATGTCTCTATCTCTAATGGTTAACTCGCAATAACTATTTATATGTTCAAAATTTCAAATAAATACAATTTTTCACGCGGGTGAAACCGTTATATACAGCTAGTGTATATATAAAATCAATGTTTGTCTATATGTTTGTCTGTTAAAGACTCCAACACGGCTGGACCGATTTTAATTAAATTTAGGCTATCCTTAGAATGACTCAGCGCATGATCTTGTTTAGCTTGGTGGCGATTGGAGCATTTTTAAACCTATTAATGGCAGTTATATTTCGAGAGGAATTCGAAATTAGTCTGAGCCACAACAACGCGCGGCCGAGCCGCTAGTATATAATAAAAAGTATCGCTAAAATGTTTCTCGTACAAGTATTAGGACATTTCATCATCATGAAAGCAAATAGACCAATTCCCGACGCGTACAATCTCATTGTTTTTGATTAAAATTATTATTGCTCTTTTTTATTTAGAGACCTTCGCAAAATCGCGGACTGCGCAATCAATCTTGGGCGCAATTGAGTTTACTTCCACTCCAATTTGATTAATCGCGTTCCATTACTGAAATTTCTTGTCGATTATTGCTATAATAGAAAATAATAGGAACTTGGAATAATAGTAAATTAAAATTCTAGACAACATAACTTTGACAAGATTTTAGTCCCATAGTCTAAATATCGGGACAATCTAAAATGTTACCATATTTTCTTAATGGATAAATCAAAGTACCTGGGTGACCAAGCCTTGCTCGGTAATTTGTGCATTTAAATATTGAAAAATATGTGTGTGTCAAAGAATTTTGAATATTCCTTCACAAACCTTTATCTGAAATCGCTTCATATAAAAAAGAAGATTGTTAAAATTGCAGATAATGGGTAAACGTTCTCCATGTTTTTTATGCAACATTTATTTATTAGTCTATAAATAATCATCATTCTCCTGCCTTTATCCCATTTTAAGTGGGGTCGGCACAACATGTTTTAAACATGTTGTAACATGAAACATGTAAAAAGTATTAAAAAAATATTATATTAAAAATTCATCATGCGCTTTTAATGAATAAAAACTTCTTCCAGCCCTTATCCTACTCTAAGTGGGGTCGGCACAACATGTTATAAACATGTTGTCACATGATTTGGCTACGTATTTTACGACCGTCCGCCTGCCTGACAGCAACTTACCTTAGTCGTAAATTTTACGACACCTAGATAAGAAAGATGATGATGATGAGAGGTCTATTCTACTTAATAGGATACCACACGGCGTCTTTTAACGAATAAACAAACATCGTCAAGAAATCATCATATCAATGGAGAATTACTTCTTCTTCTTCTTCTTCTTGGTCGCTACACTCTTGGCAGAGTGGTCGTGGTCGTCAGTGTAGGGTTGGTGGCGCGCTGAATTACTGCCAATCAATAATTGACTAACGTGGTGGGTCTGAAGTCTAATATTTATCTCCAAAGGATAGAAAAAGCCTTTGCCAATAAGTGAAATCGTAGTTAAGTATACGTTCCTATTTACCTAAGTAGAAATAAAAGATGAAGCAAAGTAGGGCTTGTTAAGCACAACTTTACTACTACTGGGTACTACTGATATGACTTAACGTAGCATTGTGAAGACACTCAACAAGATTTACGGCTGAGTGTTGCCACTTTTTATTTTTAGAAAGGCGCGAAGCTCTTTTATAACCGAGCTATTATTTATCTACGTAAATTTGATACAAAAGTAGTTTGCCAGAACACTTTTAGTTTTAATTTTATGATTTTCGTTACATTGAATAACTTTGTCTTGTATTTAAAAATTGAATAAATTTTATTATAAAATATAAATAAAATTATAATTAGAATTATTCTTGTTATTATTTTAGTTCAGTAGTTTCCAATACAATTTACACATTTATTTATCTTTTTATTGTTATTTCAAGTTTATTTAAAGTTTCATTGTATTTTACGTTTTTTTTCTATTTTTCTTTATTACCCATATCAAATTTCTCGTCTTTTTCTTCTGTTACTCTAAGGTTGACTGAAAAGATCCCTTTAAGGAATAAGTCTTCCTTTATACATGTGTTCTTTCTCTTTTATAATAATATGCATTTACAATAAAAAAGTAAATAAATAAAATAATATAAAGATATAAGATCTTTTTAATTAAAGTGATTAGATTTAATAGTTTTTCAATGACTGAAAATTTTAAGCACGCCACGTGAAAATGCTAGTTTACTATAAATGTATTATTGATTCCATATTGAAATCTCAAGAGGGATCCAATATTTGTGGAAATGGACTCCGAAGCGTCTGCGTCTACGTGGACAACATTTTAAAACGAAACGCATCTCGCCGTAAGGCTGCGGGAATATCAATAGCTTTGCAATCTCGTCTTTTGAACATCAGTAATAATGATCGGCATGGTATGAATATTTATTCATGTATGTATTTGTACCACCCTCATTTTATACCGAGGTGTCGTAAAAGGCGAATAAGGTAAGTCGATCCTCTCCTCTCTCCATTTTTTTTTTAGAAAAGGTTTGAAGCCACCACCCCCTGCCAAATTATGTTGCCTTGTACATATTATATTGTATATATTAGAGCAAAGGAAAATCTATCAAAATGAGATTGCATTAAAATTTTTGATCACAATTTATTGATTTTATTTGCAATTTTTAATAACGATTTGTTTAAAAGTTTTTACCGTGTGTTATCCTGAGTAGAATAGACCACACTCATTTCTTACAGAGCTGACTTCAAATACTACTAAGGTAAGTTGACTCACCGTGTAGTATCCGGCTGGGTAGAATAGACCACCCTTATTTCTTACCTTGATGTCGCAAAAGGCGACTAAGGTAAGTTGACCCACCGTGTGATATGCGGTTGAGTGAAATAGACCACCCTCTTTCTCACCGAGCTGACGTAAAAAACTACTAAGGTAAGTTGACGTCAGACAGGCGGCCGGTCGTTAGATACGTAGCCAATGCATGTTGTGCCGACCCAACTTAGAGTGGGATAAAGGCAGGAGGGTATATACTTGATAAGGTTCCCAAGTTATTTTAGACATTATAAAATCCTTTGATAGCATCATGACCGACTAAAAAGTATTAATTGAAGGATTCCAAAGGTAATAGTTTTTCCTTTATCCCATTAACATTCCCAATGTAAGTATTTGATTCAATTTGGCCGGCTGTACGTCACAATTGTTTCGTTATTCGCGCCTGATTCAATTGTAAATGAAAATTCAGCGTGAAATTTTAACGTAGCGAAAAGCTATTTGAAAGTCACTAAAGTTCAAGGAGTTTTTAATGAATTTTATTCTTTAAACGGTTTTAATGAATAGAATACCGTTTTCGCGGAACGATTATGAATTAAAAAATGAAACTACAGTTTTGTATAAAACAAATTATGATTTACGCTTAACAAGCATTACAAGTGACGTTTGAGTTTGACGATGTCGGGATGCAAGAGACCAGACGGCTTGACGCTGGTTCCTTGGGAACGGGAACGGGTTCTAATGTGGGACGTAACATGCGTAATCTGTAATCTCGGTTATTCACTATCTACAGAAATCTTAAAATGCATTTAATAGTTTTTAATGTTATGTTAGCAAACTTTAAAATTTTGAAATTGGAAGTAATATATTTTGAAATTAAAAAGCACCATCTTATAAGTCTACTTACATAAGTGTTGGGCTCAAAATTTCGCTGTCGCGCATAAAGCTGCATTTGTGACAGGCATTTCTTGGCGAGCGAGGCGCGCTTGAGACATTTTTCAACCTACAATCTTAATGTTACAAAGTTATTTTCACATAAGCGAACACACGAAATTCAACATACGTTAAAAAGCTATCAAGTATTTCTCTGAATATAGGCTGTACTTAAAAGTATTTATACATCGCTCATGGGCTGCAATAGTGGCACAAAAAGTCATGTTTTGAAATAAATAATAATAAATAAATAAATATATGGGACACTTACACACACGGTCGTCCGTCCCCAAAGTAAGTAACTTAATACTTGTGTTATGGGTGACAGACAACTGGTGAATATATACTTATATATTTTTTAAATACATACTTAAATACAAATATACACCCAGGCTCAAAGACCAACAGATTCATTTATAGAAAATGTTGGCCCTCGGCGGGAATCGAACCCGCGACCCGCAGAGCTGAAGGCAGGGTCACTACCCACTGCTCCAACGGGCCAGTCAATGCGTTTCAAGTTTTCATTGCTAAGGAATAAGTAGGCGTCTATAAAAAATGCTTTTGCCCGAACGGCCTAATATTGAATTATGAGTTTTGTGGTATTATTGCTAAAGAGAATGTTTTTTTTAACATTTACAGCTATAACTCCAAAACACGCATTTCTTGACTTGTGCTACTATTGCAGCCCATGTATATGAATATATAAAGCTGAAGAGTTTGTTTGTTTGAACGCGTATGTCTCAGGAACTACTGGACCGCTATGAAAAATCTTTGAGTGTAAGATAGTCTATTTATCGAGAAAAGCTATACGCTATAACATCACGCCAAGATTAATAGGAGAGGAGCAGCAATAAAAAATATTACGAAAACAGCAAAATTTAAATCTTTCCTTACATGCGCTAAGTAAACGGTGAAAGTTATTCAAAAATCATTTATCGCAAAATTGTTCCCCTCTAATAGTTCTTAAATCGTAAATCATACTTAAACCTTCCAGAAGTATTGGGCTCCCTTTTAGTTAATACCGTACAAGTATCGGTTCAGTAGATTTTTAGAAAATCGATCACATACAGACAGACAACAATTGGTGACTTTTATGATAAGTATAGATTATGACAAAATTACTAAATTATCGATTAAACTTAACATAATATTTTATCTCTATCCTACAATCGAAATTGTAAGTTCTCTTTTTCCGATTATATTATTGAAAAGTTCTTTCTTACACAAAGGAGAAATGCAGAGTCTAACGATCGAAAATCCCCGAATTGAATTGCAAATGAGGTCTGCCAACTAACAAAAGAATGCTCTTAGTAGCCGATCAGACCATATAACTGGAGACAAGCTATTGAAACGAGAATTTGGTGCCTCTAATCCTAGAATTTACTCAATCATTTATTCCATGAATCATTCCTACTCGTATCCTACATAGCAGGTACAATTTAAACCGGCTTTAGTAAGTAAAAAGTAAGAAGCGGCCTGTTACTATCCCACTGCTGAGAATAAGCCTCTTCTCTCCGTTTTTGGAGAGAAGGATTGGAGCTAAGACCTACCACGCTGCTCCAATGCACATTGTTACGTTTCACGTATTTCCAGAATTCTCTAAAAATATGCAAGTTTCCTCACGATGTTTTCCTTCGCCGAAAAGCGTGTGATTAATTGCAATTATCAGTTAGACACATAAGTTTTAACAGAAAAATTCATTAGTGTCTACCCAGGTTTGAACCCGTGACGGTGTTACCGTTGGGCTACCACAGCTTATAGCTGTGATAGCCCAGCTCATAGCTTAAAGCTAGCAACAACAAACAAAACGCTTATTATTATTTTTTTTATACAAAACGGTCAACTCCTAGTATATGGTCAATTACTAGTGCCCTTACCTTATTTTTATTTGTAAAAATTCAGTTAAGGTTTTTATGTATAAACTTTTTGGTACGGATCCCTATTTTCTACTTTCGGCGTTCCCAAACAAAGCTTACTTCGTTCGCCACTTCTTACAGAATTGAGACAATGCGCCTTTGTTCCTTGATTATTAACAAGAAAAATAATAACAGCCTCGTGAATTACACGTGAGAGTCCCATTGTTCGGACTGTGTTCTATTAAATACCTCCTCTATGGTTTTTCTTTTCATTTTGTTCCTTGTGGTTTGAATAAGTTACAATGAATGCAGGGATAAAGTGACGACTAGGTCAAATTTTTTAAGTTATTTTACCTATTATGATACTTTAATACAAAGATTATAAAACTGAAACCAAAATTCTTATGACAAACATTACGTACAAACCAAAGATATAAATTAAAAGTTTTATTACGATACAGGTCTTATATGGACACCTGTATTATAATATACCTTTTTAATCATAACGATACACCTATACAACCTCCAGCTCGACCAAGGAAATTAAACCTCTACCTTAAAAAAAAAGGTTTCAATGAACGAGTCCGCGGCGACGCAACACGCATGCGTAATCGATGTTTGCGCCTTGGCGCTAACATTAGATATTTAAAATATGTTGACGACGATTTATTAGTTTTAAAAATTAATGTGTTAACCGCTATAGGATAAGATTAGTTGTAAATAAAGTATACAACCCGTAGTCTTTTAATAACCTTTAGATTTAAGATAATTAACTAAATAAGCGATATTTCTAAAGTCTTTACTAACTAAGCGCCTATTATTATTATTAAGTATAAGTATTACTTGTAACAACAATAATTGTTCACGCAATAAAGGTTGTACGGGTGCCTGCGCTAGGCGCGCATAAAACCGCCCCCTCCGGGCCCGATCGGCCATTCCATCGATCGCCGCCGTAGCGTGCGGATGTCTCGGTCGAGCGCAATCCGGTTGCCGCTCCCCCCGCCTGACTCACGCCCCTGCCGCGTTAGATTGTTAAAGTGCTCAAGGACTCTGGACTGTCAGTGTTGTTCGTTCCTGTGCAAGTGGATTGTGTTAGTGTCACTGTGCTTCGATTAGGTAGTGTGGTGCTTCACGCATAACACTTGCCATAGGTGGTTCCGTCCGTGCGTAAGTACACTAATTTTTTAATTTAGGTACTCACCTCTTTCCCCCGAAGGGAGAGAGACTAAGACCTAGATTTTTTCTTAGGTACACACCTCCCTGCCCTCCGGCAGGGAGGCTACCCCCACACTAGCGGGCCAACATGGCCCCTACTTTGCGCCCCACGGGGCAACCGATTTTGGACTCGATTTTCGCGTTCCTGCAGGCGCACCACCCCGCCATTTTGCAGGAACTTGCCAAAGCCCTCCCGCCCTCTCAGGGCCAGAGTGGCATCCCGGTGGTACCTTCTCCCCCCTCTGCGGAGAAGGCCAAAGATCGTTCCCGCTCCGTGTCTCCTGACATGGAAGTGGAGGAACAGACTGACTCGGAATCCGAGTCCGGTGAGGAAGCCGAAGCATCCGATGCTTCGCAGTCCCCGTCCCCCTCGGCGTCATCCGCCTCAGACGAGGACGACGGCTTCACCGCCGTCCTATCCAAGAGCCAGAAGCGAAAGCTGAAGGCACCTAAGACCGTCCCGCCCAAAAGGGCCACTAACGACGCAGGTGCACCTGCCCCGCGTCCCACCCCAAAACCCCAGCCTGCCTCACAGGCTACAACGACCAAACAGACCGACTCAATACAAGACTCGCCTATGACGGAGAGGAAGGAGAAGGTGCCGCCCCTATTTGTTAGGGAAAAAGACGCGTGGAACCGGTTAATCCCGCGCATGGACAGTTCGTCCATCCCATTTACTTCTGCCCGGTCCACAAGCCAGGGCATAATGGTACAATGTCCGTCTTCAACGGACCACCGTCGCCTCACGACGCTCCTGGATGCCGAAAAGATCGGCTATCATACGTACGCCCTAGAAGACGAGCGCGAACTTCGCGTCGTCATCCGCGGACTCCCGGTAGAGCTCGATATCGAGCACATCAAAAACGACCTCCTCAGCCAGGGTCTCCCAATCAGGCAGGTACACCGCATGTACCACCATAGAACCAAAGTTCCTTATGAACTTTGTCTCGCGGTCCTCGACCTCACTCCTGAAGGCAAGCGTGTCTTCAACGTCAATACAATATGCAGACTGTCGGGTCTGCGTATTGAAACGCCGCGTACGCGTGGGGTAATGGGGCAGTGCCATCGCTGCCAACTTTATGGCCACTCGCAGCGCAACTGCACCGCACGACCAAGGTGCGTCAAGTGCCTGGGCGATCACGGCACTGCCGATTGCCCCAGAACGGTTCCGTCCGAGGAACCTCCCAGCTGTGTCCTCTGCAGGACCCAAGGGCACCCCGCGAGCTATCGCGGCTGCCCGAAAGTCCCGCTTAGGGCAAAACGAGGGGGCAGAAGGGCCACCCGTAAAAAGGCGGACCGCACCGCCCCCAAACCAGCTGAGAGGTTCGTCCCCGCGCCTCTCCCCACCTCAAACCCCTGGCACAGGAAACCGGCATCCGAGCCGGCTGTGCCAGTAAAACCAGCTCAGGAGACGGTAGCGAAACCCGCCGCCGCCATCTTGAGCTCCAATACAAGAGCTGCCGCTCCTAAAGCGACAGCCGCCCCTCCAGCAACGAGTTTCATGGACGACATGAAACTCGTTTGCGATATAGTAACCAAAATTGACACTACGGAGCTGTCAATTTTGGCAAACAAGCTGAGGAGTAATCCTCAAAATAGATTAATGGCCTTGCTCGAACACTCTAGTTTGGTGCAGGCCATCTTTAGGCTTTAAGCTTAAACCCTCACTGGGTAGGGCCAAGCCCCACTCCCTCAAGCTCGTCACGTACAACGCAGACGGGCTTATCAGACACATGGACGAAGTCCGCGATTTCGTCAGGTGGGTATGACCGGCCATCAGTCGATCATACTAGCATCAGTATACCTCAGTCCGACCAAACGGGTACTCGAAAGAGACGTCCGCACCCTTCTCGCACTAGGCGACTCTGTAATACTGGCCGGAGACTTCAACTCCAAACATGGCCAATGGAACTCTCGCCGAACCAACCGGAACGGCACAATACTCCAAGGTCTCAACGGCCTTCCAAACCTCGCTTTTGATGTGATAGCCCCTAACGAGCCCACCAGATACCCGCCTAACGGGGATCCAAACAGAGCAGATGTCTTAGATATATACATTTTCAAAAATGTAGCTCTCCAGTTACATTCTATAGAAGTCCTGCATGAATTAGACTCGGACCACCGTCCGGTTCTAATTCAGTTAGGGCAATCCACTTCCACGACCCCTCCCACGAAAACGATAATCGACTGGAGTAAATTAGGCGGGAAACTCCAGTCCCTAAACTCAGACAACCTAGATCAAATTCCTGACAAGATAGACTCCGTGGATAGTGCCAAGTTCGCTGTTACCCACCTGACAAAACATATAACAGACTCACTCGAGCGTTGCTCCAAGGAAGTCCCCGACGACCGCGGTCGTGGGCGACTACCGGACGACCTACGCGACCTACTTAGACGTAAACGTGCCGCCACTAGGGCCCATGACGCATACCCGACAGACGATAACCGGAGAACACTCCGGCGACTTCAAAGAGAGGTTAGAGAAAAACTCAGCCTCAACCGTCAGTCCGCCTGGGACAACAAACTCTCAGAGATCTCGCCGAGTCACCTGGCTTTCTGGAAACTGGCGAAATCCCTGAGAGGAGACCAGTGTGCAGCTACACCTCCATTGTTACGTTTAAACCGTCCGGTCGCTTTTGACGACATCGATAAGGCCGAATGCTTGGCTGACAGTCTTGAGGGACAATGTACAAACAATCCCAGTCACCCCGAACACGCCGAATTCCACTCGGAAGTGGAAATGGCGGCGGCTAGGATATCCGCGAAGGCTCCCGAAAGCGAGCCGCTCACTCCCACTACCGGAGAGGAAGTCCGTTCCATTATCCAAAACCTCAAGACCCGCAAGTCCCCAGGACCCGACTCCATATCCAACAAAGCACTCAAGTGCCTCCCCGACCAACTCATAAACCTATTAGTATTGATTTTCAATGCCCTCCTGTTAGGTTGCTCCTTCCCCGACGAATGGAAGGAAGCAATAGTAATAGGTATTCGTAAACCGGGAAAACCCAGTAATCTCCCGAGCAGCTATCGACCCATCAGTCTGCTCAACAGCTTAGGGAAAGTCTACGAGCGAGTAATCCTCGCTAGACTCATAACGTTCATGGAGTCGATGAAGCTCATACCGGATGAGCAATTCGGCTTCCGCGCCAAACACACCGCGGTACAACAAGTACACCGACTTACCGAAGCCGTCCTCAATGGCTTCGGCAAAAAACGGTACACCGGTACTGTCTTCTTCGATGTCGCCAAAGCCTTCGATAAGGTATGGCATGCGGGTTTAATATACAAACTCGCGAACCTAGGAATCCCCGATAGACTCGTTCTTATCATTCGCGATTATCTTACTAATCGCTCATTCAGATATCGTATTGATGGTGCGCTCTCCTCAAGACGCACCTTAAGCGCCGGAGTCCCCCAAGGTTCGGTACTCGCACCGTTCCTCTACTCGCTCTATACGAGTGACATCCCACGATTCTCCACTAAAACTAATGCAGTCACCGACTTAGCTATGTTCGCGGACGATACCGCAATCTATACTACCTGTAGAGATCCCATAACTATTAATGATAGGCTCCAAAGAGCAACCAACCAGCTCGGAAGCTGGTTCCGCCGGTGGAGAATCGAAATTAATCCCGATAAAAGCGCAGCAATGTTCTTTGCGAGATCTAGGAGAGCCATGGACTTCATCCGGACGCCCCCTAGAGTCTCCATATACAACAAATACATAGATTGGCAAAAGGAAGTCAAATACTTAGGTGTCATCCTCCAACCGACCCTATCCTTTATCTGACACATCCGCGTTGTCCGTAACCGGGCAGCGTTCGCCATGGGACGCCTCTATCCGATACTGTGCAAGACAAGTAAACTGTCACTTCGCAACAAAGTGACACTTTACAAAACTTGCATCAGACCCATCATGACATATGCGAGCGTCACGTTCGCGCACGTCCCGAAATCACGACTGTGTCCGTTGCAGACACTTCAAAATCGATTCATGCGTACAGCCACTGGCTGTCCGTGGTTCGTGCGCAACGTGAACCTCCATAGAGATCTCGACCTACCCACGATAGCCGATCTTTTCAGACGATTCTCGACGACTTACTTCGAGAAAGCGTCCATCCACCCAAACCCCCTTATAGTGGCCGCGTCCAACTATAAGGCGTTCAGGCACCCCAACAAGATTCACAGGCGCCCGAAGAGCGTCCTTAACGACCCCGATGATGCTATCACAGCATCCAACAAGATACACACATTACATTTACACAAACAGCGTCTTCGCCGGCGAAGACGAGGTCCCCGCTTGCTTGTGTCAAGCGGCCGCAGCCCTCTGCCGCGGCCGCCGTGACGCAGACTTCTTCCAAGTCATTTATTAGATGCAGCCCTCCAAAAACGCGCCGCCTTAAGCCGAGGTTCGGTCTCGCAGGAGACACCCTTAAGGCGACGCCCCCTGTAGCGCGGGTGCTTGTAATGCACCCGCATGTATCATCCATTTCTTCTCGGCGATGCTTCAGCGCTCGCCCGTCTTATCGGTGACGCTGTCAAAGCCATTAGGGCTAACAGCATTAGTCATATTCGAAAAAAAAAAAAAAAAAAAAAAAAAACCCGATCGGCCACTTCGTCCGCCGGCACGATAGCGCGCGCACGCCTACACATCAAGATCAATCCGCAAGTTTTATTTCTCCGCTGTACCCAAAATATCCGCTACAGTGTATGGTCCTTCGATACGGATTAACAAGAAACCGGCGTTGAACAAGCAAGCTATTGAAGATAAGAAGAGGAATCTCACAAGTGTGACGGGAAGCCCTGAGAAGCATTGATCGACGAATCGTTCACGCAGCAGGGCGCCGACGAATCGGACCGTGAAGGCACTACCGAAGATCGCTTCAAGAACCTGCCGGCAACGGAGTCGCACCGTGCCCGAAGGCACACCAACTCACTCGCTCCACCACCTAACGGTGTCAAACGGTGGACAGTGAGTAAACGCCCTCCTGCGGCGGAAGTAGTGTATCGGACGACACTACCAGCTAGCCTTTTTCGAGGCTGTTAGTCTGTACCAGTCCGACTCACTCGCTCCACCACCTAACGGTGTCAAACGGTGGACAGTGATTAAACGCCCTCCTCGCGGCGGAAGTAGTGTATCGGACGACACTACCAGCTAGCCTTTTTCGAGGCTGTTAGTCTGTACCAGTCCGACTCACTCACTCCACCACCTAACGGTGCCAAACGGTGGACAGTGATTAAACGTCCTCTTGTGGCGGAAGTGGTGTAACGGACGACACTGCCAGCTAGCCTTTTTCGAGGCTGTTAGTCTGTATCAGTCCGGTCGCGCCGATAAGGCTCGTGTGAATTAGTGGCCTCCTGGTAGGCAAGCCGAAGGTGTCGAGCGTTCCTCTCGATACCCGAGCACGCTAATTTCACTCGGCGTCCTCTGGCGGGCGACTCCCACCTTCCTTATCCCAACCATATCCATCCTCGGGAGAGCGTGTCTCTCGGGACCCTCGAACGAGATTGTTAGGGACGTTAGGGTAAGAAGAAAGGAAGCCTCAAGATGATGACCACGAGATCAAGCAAGAGGTTGCACGCAAATGAAGATAACGCAGGCACGTGTCCAGAAAACACCACGTGTCCAGAAAACACCACGTGTCCAGAAAACACCACGTGTATAGAAAGCACGCCGTGTATAGAAAACACCACGTGCCTCGAAGACACGGCGAGCACCGAACCGTCTGCAAGTACGAAAATAGCAAAAGGGAGGAAGACTGGGGGGTCACGTTCGTCGAAGAGCCGGCGCGCAGAATTGCTGGCGCGTTTGGAATCCCAACGTTTAGAAAAGGAAAGAATAGCCGCTGCCGCCGCCTTTGCGCAAACAAAAATCGAATTACTGCGCCTAGAATCGGACCATTCGGACTCGAGCGACGAAGACAACGACACGGTATCCGAATGGGTCGACAAATCAACGCCACCACAGACGCAAAGCCACGGGCCGCAACAGGACAGTGAACTGGGCAAACTTACGTCAGCCTTGATAGCCGCCATTAATGGTTCAAGAGAGAACACGCCTAAACCTCCTCCGAGATTCATAAGCGAGTTGCCGTATTTCGATGGTAATCCAAGAGAATGGATCGCGTTTACCGCAACGTACAAGGACACTAAGGCTTATTTCAGCGAAAACGAGAATGTGGCTCGTTTGAGAAGATCTCTGCAGGGGCAAGCTAGAGAAGCCGTCAAGTCGTTGCTATACACAAACACTAATACCGACGAAATACTGGAAACACTGGGAAGAAGATTTGGAAGACCCACCCACTTAGTGAAAAGTGAGGTGGCCTTGTTAGAAAGAATACCACCTATGTCACATGATATAAAGGGCATAGGTGCCTTCGCAACGACCGTTAGCAACAGCGTGAACGCTATTCGGCACATGAATAGAGTTGATTACCTGTACTCTAACGACATAGCTGAGAAGATCATCGACAAAATGAACATGCTTGTGAAATTTAGATGGTACGAGTACCGAGCCACACGCGAAGAGGAACCCGTGCTGATCACCCTCTCCAAGTTTTTAAACATGATCGCGGATCAGTTTGGGGCATACGACGCACAACCCTCCACACGTGCAAAGACAGAAGCATTCGGAAGGTCGTCGCGAAACGCGAAAGTACACGCCGCTAAACACAAAAATAGCCGCGCCGAATCGTGTTCAGAAGATAGTGACAACGACGAATTCGAAACGGAAAGGAATTTCGTGCTCAACATCATACGAAAAGAAAGAAAAAAGTGTCTATTGTGCCAAAGTGATCACGAACTAGATAGTTGTGCGCAGTTTACGAAAGAATCTGTGGAACAGAGGTGGACGACAGTGAAAAAGTTAAAAGTGTGTTTTAAGTGCCTCAAAGAGAATCACCGCAACCAAGTATGTAAATCTAAGCGTTGCGGTAAAGACGGCTGTTCCAGAAATCACCACGCCTTACTCCACGCGACCACCGAAGAGAAAACCGAACAAAATGAAATAGTGTCGGTAAATCACGTAGGCACGTCGAGAGCCTACCTGAAGTTAGTACCTGTCGAAGTGCGCGACCCGAACCGCACGACAACCGTCTCGGCCTTGTTGGACGAGGGCTTACACGGTTACAAGGGTGAAACAACTAAACCTGTGTTGTTTATAAACCACGTACGTCATAACGAAGAAAGTGAAATAGAAAACCTGATCAAGCCACAATTAGACTCATTGGGAGTAGCACCAAATAAGCCATTGAACGACCCCGAGCAGAAAGCGCTGACGTTGTTGGAGAACACCACAAGAAGACTCCCCGACGGGAAATTCGGATGCGGCTTATTGTGGCCAAACGACACAGAAACTCTCCCACCAAACAGAAACAGCGCAATTAGTCGCATTTTAAACAAAACTACGAAGAAAGAAAGTCTTAAAGCAAAATACACCGAACAAATAGAAAATTTATTGAAGAGCGGCTATGCTGAATTGACGAACATATATCCCACCTCTACTAAATGGTACCTGCCGCATTTTGCCGTCGTACACCTTCAACAACTAAAAATAAGGTTGGAATTCGACGCAGCTGAGTGCACGAATGGGAAACGCTTGATCGATGCCTTGTTATCTGGTCCCGATCTACTGCAATCTTCTTTCTGCATATTAATAAGATTCCGACAGGGCCCCATAGCCGTAACAGCAGACACTAAGGAAATGTTTTTACGCATTCATATACCTGAAGAAGACGCACACGATAAATTACAAGACCTAGGAATACCACATTGCACATATTCATGCGGCGACGGTGAACTACATACATTCGTAGACGCCAGCAAATCTATATATGCAGCTTTGAAGCCAACTGCAATACCACAATTGGAGCTTCAAACCGCCCTGTTAGGCAGTCGACTTGCCGCCAACATACAAAAGGGATTAGAAGCGACTGTGATCCATCGATTCTTCTGGTCAGATTCGAGAACAGTACTGGCATGGATAAAAGCAAAACCTCGTTCTTCCAAAACCTTTGTCACCCACCGATTAGCTGAGATTGAGGATTCTACAAAGGTTACCGAATGGAGGTATATACCTTCCGCTTTAAACGTCGCAGACGACGTTACCAGAAACCAACCAAGCCAGTGGCCTCCTGACAACAGCGACTCGCCGCCACCACCAACACCCACTGGCGAAGAAAGATGCCTGACAACCCACAAAGCATTCCACGACCCGATTGAAACACCCGACGCGAACAGGTCATGGATACGACTTTTACGCGAAACTGGACGTGTAATACAGTGCGTGGACGTACTCAAATTGTTTCTCACCAAGCGAGGCGTTAAGTGGAAAGTCATTCCTCCTGTAGCACCAAACATGGGAGGAGCATGGGAACGTTTGGTGCGATCTATGAAAGTCGCGCTCTCTGCCACTCTTACGGCGGACACCCACGCGAAGAAATACTTCACACTTGTTGATGGAATCGGAACATCAAAAGACCTCAAGAGACCTACTTCAAAACTGGTAGTGATAACCAAATCGCCGTCAGCGGAATCGAGTCAGTGCTCGTGAATACTCTCGCACGGAGGGGGGAATGTTGACGACGATTTATTAGTTTTAAAAATTAATGTGTTAACCGCTATAGGATAAGATTAGTTGTAAATAAAGTATACAACCCGTAGTCTTTTAATAACCTTTAGATTTAAGATAATTAACTAAATAAGCGATATTTCTAAAGTCTTTACTAACTAAGCGCCTATTATTATTATTAAGTATAAGTATTACTTGTAACAACAATAATTGTTCACGCAATAAAGGTTGTACGGGTGCCTGCGCTAGGCGCGGATAAAACCGCCCCCTCCGGGCCCGATTGGCCACGTCTCATTCCATCGATCGCCGCCGTAGCGTGCGGATGTCTCGGTCGAGCGCAATCCGGTTGCCGCTCCCCCCGCCTGACTCACGCCCCTGCCGCGTTAGATTGTGAAAGTGCTCAAGGACTCTGGACTGTCAGTGTTGTTCGTTCCTGTGCAAGTGGATTGTGTTAGTGTCACTGTGCTTCGATTAGGTAGTGTGGTGCTTCACGCATAACACTTGCCATAGGTGGTTCCGTCCGTGCGTAAGTACACTAATTTTTTTAATTTAGGTACTCACCTCTTTCCCCCGAAGGGAGAGAGACTAAGACCTAGATTTTTTCTTAGGTACACACCTCCCTGCCCTCCGGCAGGGAGGCCACCCCCACACTAGCGGGCCAACATGGCCCCTACTTTGCGCCCCACGGGGCAACCGATTTTGGACTCGATTTTCGCGTTCCTGCAGGCGCACCACCCCGCCATTTTGCAGGAACTTGCCAAAGCCCTCCCGCCCTCTCAGGGCCAGAGTGGCATCCCGGTGGTACCTTCTCCCCCCTCTGCGGAGAAGGCCAAAGATCGTTCCCGCTCCGTGTCTCCTGACATGGAAGTGGAGGAACAGACTGACTCGGAATCCGAGTCCGGTGAGGAAGCCGAAGCATCCGATGCTTCGCAGTCCCCGTCCCCCTCGGCGTCATCCGCCTCAGACGAGGACGACGGCTTCACCGCCGTCCTATCCAAGAGCCAGAAGCGAAAGCTGAAGGCTCCTAAGACCGTCCCGCCCAAAAGGGCCACTAACGACGCAGGTGCACCTGCCCCGCGTCCCACCCCCAAACCCCAGCCTGCCTCACAGGCCACGACACGACAGACCGACTCTACACAGGACTCGCCTATGACGGAGAGGAAGGAGAAGGTGCCGCCCCTATTTGTTAGGGAAAAAGACGCGTGGAACCGGTTAATCCCGCGCATGGACAGTTCGTCCATCCCATTTACTTCTGCCCGGTCCACAAGCCAGGGCATAATGGTACAATGTCCGTCTTCAACGGACCACCGTCGCCTCACGACGCTCTTGGATGCCGAAAAGATCGGCTATCATACGTACGCCCTAGAAGACGAGCGCGAACTTCGCGTCGTCATCCGCGGACTCCCGGTAGAGCTCGATATCGAGCACATCAAAAACGACCTCCTCAGCCAGGGTCTCCCAATCAGGCAGGTACACCGCATGTACCACCATAGAACCAAAGTTCCTTATGAACTTTGTCTCGCGGTCCTCGACCTCACTCCTGAAGGCAAGCGTGTCTTCAACGTCAATACAATATGCAGACTGTCGGGTCTGCGTATTGAAACGCCGCGTACGCGTGGGGTAATGGGGCAGTGCCATCGCTGCCAACTTTACGGCCACTCGCAGCGCAACTGCACCGCACGACCAAGGTGCGTCAAGTGCCTGGGCGATCACGGCACTGCCGATTGCCCCAGAACGGTTCCGTCCGAGGAACCTCCCAGCTGTGTCCTCTGCAGGACCCAAGGGCACCCCGCGAGCTATCGCGGCTGCCCGAAAGTCCCGCTTAGGGCAAAACGAGGGGGCAGAAGGGCCACCCGTAAAAAGGTGGACCGTACCGCCCCCAAACCAGCTGAGAGGTTCGTCCCCGCGCCTCTCCCCACCTCAAACCCCTGGCACAGGAAACCGGCATCCGAGCCGGCTGTGCCAGTAAAACCGGCTCAGGAGACGGTAGCGAAACCCGCCGCCGCCATCTTGAGCTCCAATACAAGAGCTGCCGCTCCTAAAGCGACAGCCGCCCCTCCAGCAACGAGTTTCATGGACGACATGAAACTCGTTTGCGATATAGTAACCAAAATTGACACTACGGAGCTGTCAATTTTGGCAAACAAGCTGAGGAGTAATCCTCAAAACAGATTAATGGCCTTGCTCGAACACTCTAGTTTGGTGCAGGCCATCTCTAGGCTTTAAGCTTAAACCCTCACTGGGTAGGGCCAAGCCCCACTCCCTCAAGCTCGTCACGTACAACGCAGACGGGCTTATCAGACACATGGACGAAGTCCGCGATTTCGTAGTTGCACACGATATAGATATTCTTCTAATACAAGAATCCTTCTTAAAACCCCAATTTCGCAATCCCAATATTGCGAATTACAGTTTGATTAGAAATGACCGTCTGTCATCCAAAAAAGGCGGCACGCTCATTTACTACAAAAGAGCCCTCCTATGCTCCCCCCTTGATTCCCCAAAGCTCACTAACATGGAGGCTTCAGTCTGTCAGGTGGGTATGACCGGCCATCAGTCGATCATACTAGCATCAGTATACCTCAGTCCGACCAAACGGGTACTCGAAAGAGACGTCCGCACCCTTCTCGCACTAGGCGACTCTGTAATACTGGCCGGAGACTTCAACTCCAAACATGGCCAATGGAACTCTCGCCGAACCAACCGGAACGGCACAATACTCCAAGGCCTCAACGGCCTTCCAAACCTCGCTTTTGATGTGATAGCCCCTAACGAGCCCACCAGATACCCGCCTAACGGGGATCCAAACAGAGCAGATGTCTTAGATATATACATTTTCAAAAATGTAGCTCTCCAGTTACATTCTATAGAAGTCCTGCATGAATTAGACTCGGACCACCGTCCGGTTCTAATTCAGTTAGGGCAATCCACTTCCACGACCCCTCCCACGAAAACGATAATCGACTGGAGTAAATTAGGCGGGAAACTCCAGTCCCTAAACTCAGACAACCTAGATCAAATTCCTGACAAGATAGACTCCGTGGATAGTGCCAAGTTCGCTGTTACCCACCTTACAAAACATATAACAGACTCACTCGAGCGTTGCTCCAAGGAAGTCCCCGACGACCGCGGTCGTGGGCGACTACCGGACGACCTACGCGACCTACTTAGACGTAAACGTGCCGCCACTAGGGCCCATGACGCATACCCGACAGACGATAACCGGAGAACACTCCGGCGACTTCAAAGAGAGGTTAGAGAAAAACTCAGCCTCAACCGTCAGTCCGCCTGGGACAACAGACTCTCAGAGATCTCGCCGAGTCACCTGGCTTTCTGGAAACTGGCGAAATCCCTGAGAGGAGACCAGTGTGCAGCTACACCTCCATTGTTACGTTTAAACCGTCCGGTCGCTTTTGACGACATCGATAAGGCCGAATGCTTGGCTGACAGTCTTGAGGGACAATGTTCAAATAACCCCAGTCATCCCGAACACGCCGAATTCCACTCGGAAGTGGAAATGGCGGCGGCTAGGATATCCGCGAAGGCTCCCGAAAGCGAGCCGCTCACTCCCACTACCGGAGAGGAAGTCCGTTCCATTATCCAAAACCTCAAGACCCGCAAGTCCCCAGGACCCGACTCCATATCCAACAAAGCACTCAAGTGCCTCCCCGACCAACTCATAAACCTATTAGTATTGATTTTCAATGCCCTCCTGTTAGGTTGCTCCTTCCCCGACGAATGGAAGGAAGCAATAGTAATAGGTATTCGCAAACCGGGAAAACCCAGTAATCTCCCGAGCAGCTATCGACCCATCAGTCTGCTCAACAGCTTAGGGAAAGTCTACGAGCGAGTAATCCTCGCTAGACTCATAACGTTCATGGAGTCGATGAAGCTCATACCGGATGAGCAATTCGGCTTCCGCGCCAAACACACTTCAGTACAACAAGTACACCGACTTACCGAAGCCGTCCTCAATGGCTTCGGCAAAAAACGGTACACCGGTACTGTCTTCTTCGATGTCGCCAAAGCCTTCGATAAGGTATGGCATGCGGGTTTAATATACAAACTCGCGAACCTAGGAATCCCCGATAGACTCGTTCTTATCATTCGCGATTATCTTACTAATCGCTCATTCAGATATCGTATTGATGGTGCGCTCTCCTCAAGACGCACCTTAAGCGCCGGAGTCCCCCAAGGTTCGGTACTCGCACCGTTCCTCTACTCGCTCTATACGAGTGACATCCCACGATTCTCCACTAAAACTAGTGCAGTCACCCACTTAGCTATGTTCGCGGACGATACCGCAATCTATACTACCTGTAGAGATCCCATAACTATTAATGATAGGCTCCAAAGAGCAACCAACCAGCTCGGAAGCTGGTTCCGCCGGTGGAGAATCGAAATTAATCCCGATAAAAGCGCAGCAATGTTCTTTGCGAGATCTAGGAGAGCCATGGACTTCATCCGGACGCCCCCTAGAGTCTCCATATACAACAAATACATAGATTGGCAAAAGGAAGTCAAATACTTAGGTGTCATCCTCCAACCGACCCTATCCTTTATCCGACACATCCGCGTTGTCCGTAACCGGGCAGCGATCGCCATGGGACGCCTCTATCCGATACTGTGCAAGACAAGTAAACTGTCACTTCGCAACAAAGTGACACTCTACAAAACTTGCATCAGACCCATCATGACATATGCGAGCGTCACGTTCGCGCACGTCCCGAAATCACGACTGTGTCCGTTGCAGACACTTCAAAATCGATTCATGCGTACAGCCACTGGCTGTCCGTGGTTCGTGCGCAACGTGAACCTCCATAGAGATCTCGACCTACCCACGATAGCCGATCTTTTCAGACGATTCTCGACGACTTACTTCGAGAAAGCGTCCATCCACCCAAACCCCCTTATAGTGGCCGCGTCCAACTATAAGGCGTTCAGGCACCCCAACAAGATTCACAGGCGCCCGAAGAGCGTCCTTAACGACCCCGATGATGCTATCACAGCATCCAACAAGATACACACATTACATTTACACAAACAGCGTCTTCGCCGGCGAAGACGAGGTCCCCGCTTGCTTGTGTCAAGCGGCCGCAGCCCTCTGCCGCGGCCGCCGTGACGCAGACTTCTTCCAAGTCATTTATTAGATGCAGCCCTCCAAAAACGCGCCGCCTTAAGCCGAGGTTCGGTCTCGCAGGAGACACCCTTAAGGCGACGCCCCCTGTAGCGCGGGTGCTTGTAATGCACCCGCATGTATCATCCATTTCTTCTCGGCGATGCTTCAGCGCTCGCCCGTCTTATCGGTGACGCTGTCAAAGCCATTAGGGCTAACAGCATTAGTCATATTCGAAAAAAAAAAAAAAAAAAAAAAAAAAAAGCCCGATTGGCCACTTCGTCCGCCGGCACGATAGCGCGCGCACGTCTACACATCAAGATCAATCCGCAAGTTTTATTTCTCCGCTGTACCCAAAATATCCGCTACAAAATATGTTTTCAATATTTAAACAAAGTTTGGTTTTTATTAATATTGTTTTACGTATTATAGTATGAGAGTAGATAAAGTAGTGTATGACACTGTAAATAACTCGGTCTTATAGCAATCGTGTGATACTATAAAAAACTCGCATTCGGCTCGTTTTTTAAAACACACTCGTGTTATAAGATCCCTTATTATGCAACAATATCATACTATCATCCGTGAATCATCTACTATAATTGCATGATTTTAATGCAACTGAGAAAGATCTGTTTTCTGTATTGTTTAACAATAGGGTAAAAGCGTTCGTATTAATTTAATCTATAATAAAGTCAAATGACTATCTGATTTCGTTTTAGATTTGTGCATAAAACAATAAATAGCATAAGACCGGTGTTTATATAATCAACAAATATGGGACGAACATATTCTTCTATTAAATTCAGAAATTTATATGGAATTTACAATTACATTACAAGATACAACAACAAGATAATTATGCCATGTGGTATCAGGCTGAGGAGAATAGACCACCCTCATTTTTACCGAGATGCCGTAAAAGGCGACTAAGGTAAGTTGACCCACCGCGTGGTATCCGGTTGAGTACATGCCACACGATTTGGCTAGGTATTTTACGACAGGTCGCGTGCCGGCTACTACCTTAGTCGTCTTTTACGACACTTCGGTGAGAAATGAGGGTGGTCTATTCTACTCGGCCGGATACCACACGGCAGGTCGACTTACCTTACTCGCCTTTTACGACAATCGGTAAAAATGAGGATGTTTCTATTATAATTTCACATACGATACTGATATTTGGAATAACCTCATAATTATTATTTGATTATAGCGTACTTAATTAAACTATATGATAATTAACATGAAGTAAATCAATACATTTCATTCCGCATCACATGGTTTCTAATTAAATACGATATTTGAACTATTCCTAATGAGAGACGAAACTTTAGAATGGTTTCATTATCAAATGGGGAAGGTATGATTACTAAATAATTTAGCTTCAACAACAACAGCCGTATCGGTTGTAAAATACGTAGCCAAATCATGTGACAACATGTTTCGCACATGTTGCGCCGACCCCACTTAGAGTGGGATAAGGGCAGGAATATGATGGAACAACACTGAGCCGTAAACACCATAGAAGGGTTAGCCGCAATTAACTTTACTTATTTCTTAAGCAACATACAAGAGTTATTTTTAAACCTACTAGCAGCCCAGTCATGCGTTGTTATGGCTCAGCCTGGTTTCGACTTCGACTACGGGGAAGCTGAAAAAAAGATTGGATTGTGTGAAAAACGATAGCATATTAAAGGAGTGGCACCAGAGTTAACGAATGAAAGAGGAGAATGGAAGAAGAAGACATATTGAGCCGTTATACGTTGCCGTACATAATGACTTTAAATATACAAAAAAACGACTTCATTCGTTTTCTTGCTGTCTGTACTCATCTTTCACTGTCAAATTTAACATTCCCGTATCTCGATAATTGTAAAAGTTTTAATTGTGCACGCTTTCCTAATTAGAAAAAAGTCTAATAAGTAGCGAAATTGTATAAAAGGAAGTTTAAAACTCGCGACCGTTGTTAACGTCGGGAAAGCTGGGAATAAGAAAATTAATTAAATTAAACGACTAAGTCAAGATTTTATTGACGACAATTTAAGGGGTTTTATTATATGATTTATTTCACATATTTAATCCGCTAGTATTCCATTGCGCTATAACAAATTGAAAAATAAAATCAAATTTAAGCTCTACAATTAATTTCTTTTTTAGCAGTTTTTTCAATGCCCGAAAATAGGGATAAAAAGACATTATTTTTAATGAAACCTAGCTAGATCTATTCCCCCCCCCCCCTACATGCTGAATTTCATGAAAACCGTTGGAGCCGTTTCTAAAATTCAGAAAATTTTTTATAGGTATACAAGTTTAACTCATTTAATTATAAAAAATAGAGTAGCTCCTACTGCAATATAATTATTATTCTTAAAATATTAGACTTAATATTCCAGATAAATGTTACAAAATATTATGAATAGACAAATATATTATTATGTGGAGAATATCTCGTGTAATACTTTTTCATCTTATTGCTACTTGCTTGTTTTTTGGTCTTTTACTTCTGTTTAAATATTGTGCCTTCTTGTTGCTTGGCCATATTGTTTCATTCTCACTACAAAATTTACGACATTAAAAAATTTAATGAACATTATTGATGTTTGACTAAGAAATTTCATTTGTCACAAAATTTACATCCCATACATATTACAAAAGTAATAATAAAATTATTTTGCTATAATCCGCGAAGAAGTAAAATAGAAAATATATATAATGCTAAGTGTAAGTGGACAATCGGTTATCATACCTGATACATGCAGGATTCGTAAAAACACATGCACAAACCTCCACCACCGCCACCACAATACACAAGCATTATATACTATCTATTTTACTTCTTCTTATAGCAAAATAATTTATTATTACTTTTGTATTATGGATCTCCGCAAAGTAACGCCTAATTCTATAAATTATCCCATACATATCTTTTGAGTAAATTTTCTTTAATGCTACATTAAAATTAACCATTTTATGCTTCATTTAAGACTACGAAATCAGTTATTAAAAAAATTCTATACTAAAAAATTCGAAATTATTATATATCATGGATATGTTAACAGACTTAAAAACAAATATATATTTTTAGTCAGACAAATACAATAAATTTAACCTTTGAAAACGATGAGGCTTCACTTTAAACTATTTAAAATCAATCCAAAGTCATTTAGAAAAAAAACTGGGTGCAAGACCGAATACTTTTAAAAGTCAAACAACTCTAATCACCTCTTTCACCTTGGTTTCAAAGTCTTTAATGTCAAACCACTTGACATTGGCATATCTTTTTGGATGTCAAAGCGCCATCATACGCTATGCTAACAAAAGTTCGTCAGGGTTAGACAAACACTTCATGTAGCTTAAATCTCCGACCGCCTTGAAAATAAGTATACAAAGTCTACGCTGGCTTGATATTTTTAGAATATATTTTTTATTCAATTTTAGCGGTGAATGGAATTAGGCTGAATGGAATAGAGCACCCTCATTTTTTACCGAGGTATCGTAAAAGGCGACTAAGTTGACCTACCGTGTGATATCCGTTTGAGTAGAATAGATCACCCTCTTTTAGTCGTAATATGCAACTAAGGTAAGTTGACGTCAGGCGGGCGGTCGTAAAAAATGTAGCCAAATCATGTGACAACATGTTTATAACATGTTGTGACAACCCCACTTAGATAAAGATAAGATAACGATAAGATAAGGGCAGGAGGATGATGGTTTGTAAGATTTCAACTAAAGAAGCAAAAATATAGTTTTGTGTATAGAAATCGGCTATACTCAAGTCTTATTATATCGGGTGAGCTCGACTAATTTCAAATTCATACGGGGCCCTTACCCATTAGCTCCTTATACGACGTTGTCGTGGCGGGAACTGAGTTTCCTCTATTAGTTGAGCTAATCCGATAGAATAAGGTGTGAGTATAGCCGGTTTCTATATTCGCGGTTCTATGAATACTACTCACGATACCTTAAAAAGCATAAATATATGACTGAATTGTTATTAGGCAACATGGTTTTTTTCAAAGGATTAATATGTTGAAAGGTCTTGGACTTAAAGTTTCTATTTTTATCCTATATATTACATATTCAATTTTTTTCAACAATATTATTTTTACTGCGGTCGAATTAAATTTCTTTTATTAAAGCACAATAGAAAGATAGATGGACAAATTTTCTAATTTATAATATAAGTACAGATATAAAAAGTTATTTGATTAAAAGTTTTAAAGTAAAATATCGCGGGGAAAGTTCTACGGCTAGGAATATAAGCATCTGGGCATCACGTAGTGGTACAGCATGGTGTGTTCGCGAAGTTTCCTCTTTCCAGCAGAAAGAGTTCTTATTTTAAAATCTTGAGTCCAACTATGACATACATAATATAATCATATGCTTTGTACTACACTCGATGTCCTTGAATACAAATTATTCATATTTTGTTAGTCTCAATGCTTTGCATAGAGTGAAAATTGTGTTAGATATCTCCACTAGCATTCGGAAAATATCGCTTTGAAATCGTTACCTCTTGTACCACAACAGTAATATCTAATGGAAAGCGCATGGTATTCTGAGGAATAGGGAAACTATGGGGAGAAAATCAAATCAAATCAAAACAATCTTTATTCAAATAAGCTCTTTCAAGCACTTTTTAATAGTCAAGGATCAGTATGATTAATGAAGCTACAACTGGTTCGGAATGTTGCTCTTACCGATTTATTTCGATTTGCTTATGGAGATAGACGTTCACATATGGATGTCTGCAACAATCGTTTTTATCATCTCTATAGAATGAGTAAACTGAAGCTAAAATAATTTACTCTGCGTAAATAAAATCGCACCGCTATATGACATATGTTGAAAGCTTGCAGGCTAAGAGTATGGACTTGTGGAAGGTCAAGGAAGGTTAGAAGGTAAAATTCATGTACTTGACTTTCTATCGCCAGGCTATCGGTGTGTCAATGCACTTTAAACACTGAGATTTTCTGTCGGTAAAAATAGGTTTTTTAGATTTTCGGTTTTTCATTTCAGTTTTGTGAGTGCCAAGTTGTTCTCTTATTTATTTTATACTCTTCTCTTACATATTCCATTTAAACATCTTATCAGTACAAACACTCATTTATCCTAATCTTCATTCAATCTCTTCAAATATGTTAAATTAACTTAACATTTTCCTTCAAAATTTGAAGGGCCCTATTTATTTCCTCGTATATGGCTTCAATTACCCTAGCTGCATAAAACAGAACTGGGCAGGAACAAATGAGTTGGTCTCTAAAATCATATGCGTTCAATTTATTATGCGCATCCGAAACGAAAACAGGGTAATCTCCGTCATGCTGCTGGTGGTGGAGATGGAGTGCCATTGCCCCCATTCCCGCCAGCAGCAACTCTGAACCCCAGAGTGCCCCACCACTGCGTTGATCTCTCTAATAGTGGCCCCTCCCTCCACTGGACAATGCATCGGGAGCACCAGATGCATCGACCGCCTCGGGGACCTTAAAGGGGGGCGTCTGATAAACCTAAGTGGGGTTGGCACAACATCTTTTAACCATGGTGTGATGTGGTTTGGCTAGGTATTTTACCAACGGCCGTCTGTCTGACGTCAACTTACTGGTGAGAAATGATGGTGGTCTATTCGACTCCTCGGTAAGAAATGAGGGTGGTCTGTAATATATAACGAATGATTAATGATGAATATAAATAGGAAGATGCAAGGGCATATAATTATGTTTTTAAGTTTATTAGCAAATATAGGCAACTGAGAGGTCGAATTGTAAAAGTTGGGTGCAAATGGGTTGTTCAGTATTCATACACGCATCGCTTTTGATAATGAAACCTCTCTAAAGTTTCGTCTTTTCCCTCATTTGCATACTTGTTCAAACATCGTGTTTAATTATATTATCCGGATTCTGGATGAATTTTAGGCTTTAATATACTTTTGCAAACTTATAGGCTATTTTTATTTTTACCAGTTACGGCTACTCAACTAGATATAATTTTTAAATATAATGCATATGAATGAAAATTATAAAAATTAAAGAGTGTTTGGACTGGTGGCGCAGTTGGTAGTTACTCTGCCGTTAGCTCCGCGGGTCGCGGAATCGATTCCCACCGATCATCATTTTAAACAATAATTTGTTGCTTCTTCGAGCAACTGGTAAATATAAGTATATATTTAGCAATTGGCTGTCACTCATGACACAAGTATTAAGTTACTCACTTTGGGAACGGACGACCGTGTGTTAGTGTCCAATATATTTATTTATATTTCGTTTGAAATTGATATAGAGTTATTCATAATTCGTTGGCGCTGTTAGCAGTGACCCTGCCAACTCCGCGGGTCGCGGATTCGATTCCCGCCGAGGATCAACATTTTATGAAAACAATTTGTTGATTCTTCGAGTCTAGGTGTATTTTAGTATATATTTAAATTAATACAACACAAGTATTAACTTAGTTATTTTGGGGACGGACGACCGTGAGTGTAAGTGTCCTTTATATTTATTTATAATTTATTTTAATAATGGCACATTTTTGTCATGTGGTCTTCGTATGTATTCCTGACATTGTTTTAAGATTAAACCAATAACTAAATCTTTGTTTTCCAAAGTCGCTGACTTTTCCGGGTCCTTAATAACTTTCACTCTCATGAGACCTTATTTTCCTAATTAGAAAAGTACGAACAATTAAAACTTCTATAATTATCAAGATGAAGCGGGGAGGGGATGCTAAACTCCACAATGAACAATATCTTAGACAATAAAAAAAGAAAGTCGGCAACTTTCTCAATTAGAAGGCAGAAAATTAGGATAGCTTTGAGTTTAATGTATCACTCAAAAAAAGTGTTTACTCCACTTTCCTTCCAAATGTTAGGTGAATAAATGCTGCACACTTGAACAAATACTGTTTTATAAAATACGATAGATGGTACGCTTGGATTTTCTCAAACATATACCCTACAAATACGGGCAAAATTTTTGCTTCGTGAATAGATTCATAAAAACACTAACTCAGTTTATCTTTAGAACCTGGTTGACCGAGGTAAATAATTACCGACTTACTCGGTAATTATTTACAAAATTAAAAAAAAATAAAAAATAATAGGGTTTTCGAGACCACCCGTTCCCCGAATAAGCTACGCTGACTTGACAATTTACGGCAAAAATAGAGTTTTATATATTCAACCGAAAATTGTACTATTTTTTAATGCCCAAAAACAGGGATACAACTATTTTTTTTTAAATAAAACCTAGCTAGATTGATTTTTCTCTCCAATAACCTCTTGCATGCTGAATTTCAGGAAAATCGTTAGAGCCATTTCCAAAATTCCGAAAAAAATAATATGTGGATATATTTATATTAAAGATAAGCTGTGATAGTCCAGCGTTGACACCGTGAAACTCGTTCGAGGGCATCACGAATTTAGACCCCGGGCAAGCAACAATGAATTGAATGAAAAACTCGCCATGGGTGAGAAACCTAAAGGTTTCAGAATTCGTTATTAATGAAAGCTACATTTTGACATATCGAGCAATACAATATTTTGGTTCCTCCCTTATCCAGGTTTTTATATATTCCATCGGTGAATAGCAAGTGGAATACGGAACGTGTTCATACATAACAAGTTTACATACTGCCATGACACCGGACACTAATCAAATTGCTCTGCAGCAGCGCAACCCTGACACATGTCACAATCATGACAGGTAGACGTATCAGTGGAAACAGAATGTTGACACAGCGTTAGTTTATTCAGTCTGTTAAATATAACTTGGCCATCAACGGTGGCACCTAATACATTTCTAGTGTCACTACATTAGCTGTCCGTTGATGTTTATGTTGTCGCGTAGCAACGCCTTTACATAGAGTTGTAGAAACAGTCCCAATTTTGGTATTAAAATTGAAACAATATTCTGGAATAGGCAAGAAAATTCAATAACTGAATTAGCTATTTGACGCTTAATAGATTTAGATTATTATTATATAGAATATTTTATGTAAACGCCGAGTGGTATCCGGCTGAGTAGAATTGACCACCATCATTTCTTACCGAGGTGTCGTAAACGACGACTAAGGTAAGTTGACCCACCGTATGGTATCCGGTTGAGTAAAATAGACCACCCTCTTTCTTACCGAGGTGTCGTGAAATACGACTAAGGTAAGTTGAGGTCAGGCAGGCGGCCGTAAAAACGCAGCCAAATCATGTGACAGCATGTTTATAACATGTTGTGCCGACCCCACTTAGAGTGGGATAAGGGCAGGAATGTATCGATGTATTGCAAATAATTATCGCTAAATGGCAGCTGATTTCAAATAACTTAATCTGAAATAAGGTTTACTTAAATAAAAAAACCATTTAAAGAGAGGGATCATAACAAATAAAAGAGTTATTTTATCTTCATTGCGAAAACTATGTGCGCGTGTAGTGTGTTTGTATGTACGCGATTAAAAATCTTTTGATTCATTGATTGATCTAAAGATTTTTTTAAAATAATGTCGATGTCATTCTGCAATTCCTTGAAATTTTACTTAATATTATGAAATGTATAAATAAATTAAATTTAATAAATTAATAGTTGAATTATGGATTTATGTTACGCTTACAGTATATGTTTCAGAGTTATTAAACAACAAAAATCAATTGTAAAATGTATTTTCTTGAAAAAAATTAGGCTTAATATAACAAAATTTATACGTATTCTTTAAAAAAATATGCCTACGCGGAAAATAACTAATTATTTTTAAACTTGAACCTTCAGAAAGCTAATAAAGCAAAAAAAATAACTCGGAAAATAATAAAATTGAGAGATGTCTCGCATAAATCAGGGAAGTAAATGAGAGAAAAACGTAAAAATACCCATTAGGGCAGTCATTTGGAATATCAGTGAGACTTGATTCACGAAATTCATTTCACTTTCCGGTGTTATGACTTACCGACTAAGTTATGAGTTATCTAATACCATTTGAATGCTGTTCCATACAAATTATGATTTACTAGTAATATCACGCGGTTAACCCGCGTACATACAGTGGAAATTTTTATTAATGTCGGCACTTTTATCAACTTTTACAATGTAAAAAAGTTATATTGGCATAACTATAGTAGTTGGATATATGGTATCGCGGACTTTTTTGTAGAATTTGATACGTTCTATAATACTGTAGAAATTTTTTTTTTCTATCATCAATAGTTTCGTATACGTTATCCATTAGCTATCGCAGCATTACGTTTGACATCTAAAATATTATTTGCTTTCAATTCTACATTTTAGCATTTTTTCAATGCCCTAAAACAGGGATAAAAAGATATTTTTTTTAATAAAACCTAGTTAGATCGATTTTTCCCCCCAAGGCCCCATACATGCTAAATTTCATGACAATAGAAAAAAGATATAAAATTATATCTGAGTGACCGCGCTTTTATCTATATTTTTTTTAAATATAAAAAGATGCAATATGAGAAAAAGGTTGCTGATATCTGTGTACTTGATCACAACTATTTTTACTTCTTTAGCCGATTTGTTCTCAACTGAGCTATTATTTTCATTGGCAGCGTTATTAAAAAAAAGTTCTTATAATATTGTAGCAGTTTTTCAATACCTGAAAACAAGGATAAGACGATTTTTTTTAATGAAAACTAGCTAGATCGATTTATCGCCTCCGAATCCACGTCCAAGTTTCATGAAAAACGTTGGAGCTGTTTTCCAAAAATTCAGATTATAAATACAAGATTAGCTCATTTAAAAGTTAAAAATGTCACAGGATTAAAATGTTTTTGGGAATAGAAAGCGCCTGACGACTAAATTCGGACATATAACGGACATATGACGAAGTTTCAAATGTTTTAGTCTATTTTTCTCATATAGTGAACAGTTTTCAGGTTTTCATCAAGTTTTAAAAGAGCTTTTTCGCATGAGCCTTCATTCATATGTGAGTGTAACCCTTAATAAGTAAGGTCAGTACACACTCACGGTTTTTTAGGTTCCCTTCGATGAAAAGAAGCTAGATGAGCTGAAACCAAGCTATTTATAAAATGACGTACGAAAAGGCGTATGGCATTTTGTTGGACAGCTGCGATGCAAGTATTTGGGTTAGGTATCTTATTTATGCTAGTACAAATGTGTGCAATATTTTTTGAAGATTTTATTAAAAAGATTATCTACATAGAGTTACTTACTTCCATCTTGATAGAATCACCATTCTCTTGCCTTTATCCCATTCTAAGTGGTGTTAGCACAACATGTTTTAAGGATGTTGTTAAATGTTATAGCTAGTAAGTTTACGACGGGCTACCTTACTGACGTTAAATTACCGTAGTCGCCATTTACGACACCTCGGTAAGAAATGGGGGTGGTCTATTCTACGCAGCCAGTCGGCAGTCCATATTGATGAGAATTAAAATAGAAATGAACAAACGTAACAGATAGTCAATTTTGAATGTATATTATTAGTACGGATTTATATTAATTATAATTTAATAGCTTTTGTGAGACTTTGTCTGATATATCTCAATATTTTATTTATTTATTTATTTAGTAAGACATGCCAACAGTATTATTAACATAGATATTTGTTTTTTACATGTAATTCATACAGTCTTAATCTATTTAAAATACTATTACAGGCATATACAACATTCAAAAACAATAAAAATAAAAATAAACATTGGTTTGGTACAAAATAAAAGTAAAAAGAGTAAAAAAAATATAAAGATTATATAAACAAAACTATTGTCCTATAAAGAATCACATCAATTCGCTTCGTTCAAACACGAAAGAAAGACGTAAAAACAAACTCTGTTTGTCTTTTTTATTATATTTTGATAAAAAAATTTAAGGCTTTGATACAGATTAAGATAAATTAAATTTTTAAAAATTATACGGTTTTAATTACGGGAACTAAAACGTGCTTCATAGTTAAGGATGTTTTTATTTAAGTTTATTTAAGTTTAGCTTTGCGATTTTGGTCGTGGAGTCTATCTCCTGATGATGCTTCGGTTGCGGGGCGAAACGATTGTTGAGTTTGTGATAGTGAACGTATATAGTGTTTGTGTATTGTGGTGGCGGTGGTGGAGGTTTGTGCATGTGTTTTTACGAATCCTGCATGTATCAGGTATGATTACCGATTGTGCACTTACATTTAGCATTATATATATTTTCTATTTTACTTCTTCGCGGATTATAGCAAAATAATTTTAATATTACTTTTGTATTATGGATCTCCGCAAAGTAACGCCTAATTCTATAAATTATTTATTTAAGTTGTTTAACATTTAAGTTGACTCGAACGACGCCGCGGGTACACCATGTATAATATAATAATAGTTATATCCGACTTCTGTTTCAGTTATACTATAAAGTTAACACAAACAGGTGTTCTCATAATAACAAACCCGTCAGTTAATTCTGAGCGCAAGCGACAACGCCCAAGCTATCTTTGTTTTGCGCATGTTTTCTGTATGGTGCAATTTTAATATTCAATGCGAATTTTGTAAGCACAGAAATGCAATCAATCCTTTGAAAATTCTTTAATTTTCAGTTCAGATTAAGATTTTTTATATTGAGAGTAGTTTTTTACCCGCGACTTCGTTTACGTGATTTGTTGTCATCTGATAGGTTGATAATAGATGGCGTTTAGTGTCATCCTATTCCTGTAGAATAATTGTGCCAAATTTCATCGATATTGGTTAAGCGGATTAATCGTGAAAGAGAAACAAACGTACATCCATATTTACAAACTTTCGTATTTATAATATTTGTAGGATAGGATAGGATTTGGTTCGACAGGGGGCTTTGGATGAAATGAGTACTTATTAGCTTAATATATAAAACATTTACTTAAATTTGATTAAGCTTTCTGATATTAAAATGGACAAAATATATGAAACGGTAAGACCAGTGTTTCCCAACGTGGGGCCCACGACCCACAGGGGGGCAATTTGATGGTTAAGGGGGGGCAACTCGACACTGGGTCATTTAAATACAATGCCAGATTTCGGTGCTAAATTTAACAAAAAAAGGAAATTTTTCTTCCTAAAACCTATTATTTATGTTCTTTAAGTGGACAATTCTTTATATTAAAAATTATTTATGTTACTTAGGGGGGCAAAATAACTTTTAACGTGGGGCATGGACCAAAAAAGGTCGGGAAACACTGGTCTAGACCTTGTATGGATCACAATTTTGGGAAATGAGAAAGAAAAGTGAAATAAAAGTGCATGGAAACTCCGACTGCCCTTATCCCACTATAAGTGGGGTCGACACAACATGATATAAAGATGTTGTCACATGATTTGGCTACGTATTTTACCACCGGCCGCCTGCCTAACGTCAACTTACCTTAGTCGTATTTTACGGCACATCGGTAAGAAATGAAGGTGTTCTAGTCTACCCAGCCGGATACCACATGGTGACTTCACTTATCTTGGTTGCCTTTTACGACACTTCGGTAAAAACTGAGAGTTGTCTATTCTACTCAGCCAGATACCATAGGGCAAGTTAACTTTACTTAGTCGTCTTTTACGACACCTCAGTAAAAAATGAGGATGGTTTATTCTACTGAGCCGGATATCACGGCTATAAAAATAAATTATATAACAAATCTAACATTAAGTCGCTGTTCTCTTATACATTACGTCTAAAAAGCAAGTCTCACTTCGGCTCGTTTCCGAAACGAGATGACATCTTGAGTAATAGTACTGGCATTCACGTCAGGTTACAACCGAACACAATTTTTCTTCTTAAAATATCGTGTACTACATTTATTAAATACATCGGATATATTTTAGAAGATTTGTTGTATTTTTGTAGCTATTTTACTCGCCTTTAAAATTTAAAATTTATGATTTAGAAGTTATGATTTAAAATTTAGAATTATCTATACTAATATATAAAGCTGGAGAGTTTAATTGTTTGGACGCCCTAATCTTAGAAACTGGACCTATTTGAAACATTCTTTGAGTGTATTATATATTATATTTCTACATTTATTGGGGAAGGTGATGGACTATATAATATCACGCTTAGATGAATAGAAGAGGAGCATCTCCGTGTGGTATCCGAATGAATAGAATAATACCACCATATAATGAGTTTATGGTGGTGGAAGGTGGAGTTAATGAAAGGTTTAAGGAAGGTGGATCCCCTGTGTGGTATCCGGCTGAGTAGAATACCACCCTCATTTCTCATTTCTTACCTGACGTCAACTTATCTTAGTCGTAAAGAGGGTGGTCTATTCTAATTAACCCGATACCACACGGTGAGTCAACTTACCTTAGTCGCCTTTAACGACACCTCGGTAAGAAATGAGGGTGGTCTATTCTACTCAGCCGGATACCACACGGCTAAGTAGTTAAAATTCAATAGTTCAATATAGTTATAAACTCATACGTTTATCAGTAGGTATAGCAAAACTCGGAACTAATTTCGCGGTCCACCGATGCTATTTGAGCGCCGCCAACTTTGTCGCAAAGTGATTTTCTCTACTCTCCAAGCCAATATTATTTTATCATGTTATCATGTTCGACAAGTAATTAATACTATTTATGTATTGCGAATTGTTGATTGACGAGTTCTATTCTTCACATAAACGATTATAAATGACTTGCAGTGCCAGCGTGGAAATAAGTGTATTTAATTGATATTTTGAACATAAAAGTAGTTATTGTGAGTTAACCATAAGAGATAGAGACAGGCATTTGCGGATTTTTTGTAACATATTTATTAATCTACAATTCTGTAGTACATTACTTTAGTGTATCTCTCTTGGGTTACCCAGCGCGACTAAAGCTCCAAGCAAGCAAGTTTTTTTTCAAACCTTGCTACCCTTTCAAAATTATTTACATAAAACGGTAATATAGTACCTTAAACCTTTATTTTTATTAATTTCTTTTTTACTATATTACAAAAGAGAAAGAAATTTAAAAAAGCACATGTATAAAGACGGATTTATCCCTAAAAGGGAACTCACCACCAGCCTTTGAGTAATAGAAGAAAAGGACAAGAATTGAAATAGAAAGAGAGTACGGGTCATATAGAGAAAACGAGTTTCTATAAATTTAATCTATTAATTAATTTTGGTAAAATAAATAGATGAAAAGATGCTACTTATATATAATAATACTTAAGATAAATATTTTCTAGTCTGTAACATAAATACGGAAAGGGAAAGAGATTTGCGGATCGAAACTGGTAAATCATTCCACAGCTTACCTTTCGGAAGAATCTGATCCTGAATCTGACTTTATTTTGTTTGAACCCATGACCCTTCGAAAGAGTCGCACGTTTTCACCGCTAGACTTGAGCTTGAGTTTTAGTTATGATAAAATATCGGTTTAACATGAAAATTCCTTTTGGATTCTATAATAATGATCCTCCGCTATACTGGCATGTTCTAAATTCAAAAGCTACCAAAGTATACAATTTTAACGTTTACTGGTATAGGAAAACTTGGAACTAATTTCGCGGTCCACTGGTGCTATTCGCGCGCCGCTAACTCTGTCGCAAAGTGATTGCCTCTTTCATGCCGCGAACGCAACAAAACTCTCAAGTAGAGTTTATCATACAGTAGCAGCAATTTTATGCAGATATCTTTATTTTTCTTCGAATACTTTGGGTTATTGCATGTATTCGCGGCTTTTTGAATTAGACTTTAATGAAATAGATAGTTCAAACCACATATAACGTAACATAGTTCAAAGGATTAAAACTACAAATTACTTTTTTGAGAGAAAATGATATTATTTTAATTAAAAATGATAGCATGTTTTTCCTCCGGCTCATTTAATAAAAAATATACCAGAAATAAATCTGCAAAAAAGCATGTAAAAATAGCGGGCATATGGAATACGAAAGCCATCTTATAATCGCTAACTGCTAATAATGAATATTTATTAATTCTGCCGTGTGCTATCCAGTTAAGTCGAACAGACCACACTAATTTTTTACCAAGGTGTCGTAAAAAGCCACTAAGTTAAGTTGACCTGAAGCAAGCGGCCGGGCATAAATAACTAGCCAAACATGTAACAACATGTTTAAAACAGGTTCTGCCGACCCCACTTAGAGTGGGATAAGGGCAGGAGAATGATGATGATTCATTTTTATTTTATTAATATAGATTATAAAATAATACATAGTTTAATCTAGTGTTACATAAAAGGAAAATATTTTTCAAAATTAAATTATGGCTCTTTTTTCGAGCTGAATATATGCTGTTAGCACTAATGGCGTCAAGCGTTATCGGGTTGGCATGAAAATTTAAAATTTAAACTAGTAAGCTTTTACCTATTCCAGCAATAATCTATTTTGAATTCTATTTTTGACAAAGTACTAAATAGGAACCAAAAAGGTTATTTTCGGTACATTTCTATTTAATTTTAACATGTTTATTATAATGTTTAGAATAATTTATGCTTTCAATAAAAAAAGTCAACACTTAAGAGAAAGGAAATGAAGAAAATGAAATTTTCTTTCAAGAAAAATAAGTAATAGATAGGAATCCTTATGACTGGTAACTTTTTTGAAGAAAATAAAACTCGATTCATTATGGAATATTACCAACTTGATATTGTTAACAATGCTAAGGAAAAACTCCATTGTTTAACGACTTAAGAATTTTTTATTGCGGTACTTTTAACTGACTTTATGTTAGACAACTTATAAAAAGCTTTTTGTTATCAATATTTATAGAAAACTGCCTGTTAACCATCCGTGATTTTGAAATAATATCAATTTAATCAGTCAATTTTAGCTTTGCCATTACATACGCGTTAGTTTAAAAAAAACTATAAGAGAGAGGCTAAGAAAGCTTACTTACTATACTGTTGAGGATAACACAAAAAATAAAAATGCATGGATACATGATAGCAATGACTAAATGTAACTAGTAATGAATATTATTTTGGAACAACGAATTATTTAACTACCGCCGAGTTTCGTGTTGGCTTTTCTCGGAAGGAACAGCTTTTCGAACTAGTAGTAAAGTAGACTATGTAAATAGTCTGTAATAGCACTTGTTTACAAGTTTACTGTAATAAAGAATATTTTGAAATTGAATTTGAATAAACTATAATTATTTTTGTTTGTTATTTCTAGAATACGGCGTTTCATTACGGACACGAGACTATAATATAAAATTAATAAAAAAAATTTTTTTGCTGCAATCCGTTCCTAATCTGCAGAATTCCTTAAAACTTATACACTACCAATCATCAATAACAATATACAAGCACCGCACACATTCACTGCCACAATCTCCAACTATTGTTTCAGTTTGTTGATAGGAAATGTGCCGTGAAATAAAATAAATAATAGTTTGTCACAAATAATAATGTTAAGAAGGTGAAAAATACATATAATTATTATACAACATGTACAGATTTATACTAAAATTTATTATTTATAATCAAAATTTGCCTAGATCAATATTATCGTAGTACCAATTTTATGCAGTACCTATAGGTTTAAAGAACCACCAGTTTATAATATAGGAATATCGTACTCATGGAAAATGTTAGTATTCTAGAAAGTTGTTTTAATGTACTCTGCAAATTTCCAATTTGCAAGCTGTCTGATGCAAACGTGTAAAAGCATGTTTTCGTAGCTCGAGTCAGTATCAAAATAAGCACATTTAAGATTAAAATTACGAAGATAAATTATAAAGAGTGAATACTCTATGGCATTCATTCAAGAATAAATAAATAATTCAACCGAACTGAATTTATCATTTTCCTTTTAGATAAACTATTCAATTTACATTAACTATTCAAGTTTAGGATTCCATAAAGCATGGGTTTCCATTTTCTTGTCTAGTTGTGATAACATATGAAAAAGGGTAAAGTTTCCAATAATATTGGTATTAATGGGTACATTCACATTGAGTGCATTTCAGTATCTTCTTCTTCTTCGTCAACCGATGGACGTCCACTGCTGGACATAGGTCTCTTCATGGGATCTCTATACCACCCGATCTTGTGCCGCTTGGACCCAACGCCTGCCCGCGACCTTTTTGAGGTCGTCAGTCTATCTCGTCGGGGGTCTAGCGACACTGCGTTTTCCAATGCAGGGTCGCCATTTGAAAACCTTGAGACCCCAACGCCCATCGGTTCTCCGCACTATGTGCCCAATCCATAGCCACTTCAGCTTCGCGACACTTTGAGCTATATCGATGACTCTGGTTTGTCTACGGGTTTCCTATTTTCTGATTTGATCACGTAGATATATTCCGAGCATAGCTCACTCCACCACCCGCTGAGCAATTCTGAACATTCTTATGAAGCACGCACTGTTCCAATACTTTGGTCTATATTTACTGAGGTATGTTGGTTCAACATTTCAGTCATCATCATTCTCTTACCCTTATCCCACTCTAAGTGGGGTCGGCACAATATTTCTTCTTCCATTCTCCTCTATCATTCGTCAATCTGGTGCCACTCCTTTAACATGCATATCATTTTTCACACAATCCATCCATCTTTTTTTCGGCCTCCCCCTAGCCATACATCTATCCACATTCATAGTCCATTGGTTCAACATCATTTCAGTATGATGGAGATTTAATTCATAAGGGAAGTATGGTTTTTATAACTCTCATCATCCTCCTGTCCATATTCCACTCTAAGTGGGGTCAGCACAACATGTTATAAACATGGTGTTACATGATTTGGCTGCGTTTTTCCAACCGGCCGCCTGCCTGACGTCAACTTACCTCAATCGTATTTTACGACACCTCGGTAAGGAAGAGGGTGGTCTATTCTACTAAACCGGATACCATACGTTGGGTCAACTTACCTTTTTTTTATGGCATAGGATGGCAAACGGGCATGCGGCTTACCAATCAAGTAATTACCGCCGCCCACTACCTCTCGCAGAGCGAGTGCGTTGCCGTCCTTTAAAATGGTGGAAAATACATTTTTTGAAGGTGCTCATGTTATACTGATCTGGAAACGCTGCCAAAGGGAGATCGTTCCATAAAACTGTGGTGCGCGGAATGAATTTATTTGAGAACCGCACTGTAGTAGATCGCCAAGCATCCAGATGGTAGGGATGATATTTTAACCTATGACGTACAGTGCGATTATGGAATTTAGCGGCAGGAATCAGGTCATGTAGTTCGGTGGAACACTCTCCGTGAAAGATGCGGTAGAAAACGCATAGTGATGATACGTCGCTACGCATCGCCAACGAGTCAAGTTGTTTGCAGATCACCTTATCCCCAATAATTCGAGCTGCTCTACGCTGTATGCGATCGAATGGCTTAAGTTGGTACTGGGGTGCACCGGCCCAGAGATGAGAACAGTACTCCATGTGAGGCCGGACTTGTGCTTTATAAAGCGCTAGTCTATGAGCCGGCTTGAAGTACTGTCTGGCTCTATTGAGAACACCCAATTTTTTGGAGGCCAACTTAGCCTTCCTTTCCAAGTGATCGCGATACTTGCAGCTATTGGAGATGTCGAGACCCAGTATTTCGATACTACTCGAGTCACGTAACAGAGTATTCTCGAAATACGGTGACGCGACAAAAGGTTTTGCTTTTGCAAAACTTTTACCTTAGTCGCCTTTTACTACACCTCGGTAAGAAATGAGGTTGGTCTATTCTACTCAGCCAGATACCACACGGCGGGTCGATTTACCTTAGTTTCCTTTTACGACACCTCGGTAAGCATTGAGGGTGGTACTATTTTATTCAGCCGGGTATCGTGGTTATTATATCTCTAAATACATCTTAATACTAATTATGTAACACTGATTTCGTAATCATTGCATTTTAGTTCTTAATTTACACAAAAGCATACCAGTCTCTTCCGGACAAATTTTATCCACAGGCTGTCTGACGCAAACTTTGTACAGACCTCCTATTAATGAGTAGACTAGCGCCGAAATTCGTATAATTCCACGCCAAAATCACCAGCTGTTTCCAAACTTTCTGATGCAGCTAGTAGAGCGAAGGAAAGTTTTTAAGTAACTAACGCTCTTTCGATACAAATTACACGTGATTAGTTTTTGGGAAGATGTCTTTTGAAATGGAATATTTTAAATTTGGTATATGAAAATATTAGTGCCTAAATGGGATATACATATTAATTAAGATTCATAGTTCTCCTGCCCTTATCCAGCTCTAAGTGGGGTCGGCACAACATGTCATAAACATGTTGTCACATGACAAATTTGGTTTCGTATTTAATCGGCCTGACGTTTTACGCACGGCTAACATATCAATTAAAATTAGGTTATTTTTAAATTCATATGAAAAAGTTCCCAGGCGTTAAACCGACGAACTATTTTAGAAGATCATTTGCTTTCACCGCTAGAACATCATCATGCCTTTCTCATTCAAACGAACATACAATCAAACTGCATGTTTCATATCTGTAAGTTAGAAGCGGCCTGTTACTATCCTCCTGTTGAGAATAGGCCGCTTCTTTCCGTTTTTGGAGAGAAGGATTGGTGCTAAGATCTACCACGCTACTCCAATGCGCTTTGGTAGGTCTCACATATTTCCAGAATTCTCTAGAGATATGCCGGGTTCCTCACGATGTTTTCCTTCAACGAAAAGCTGTGGTAGCCCAGCGGTATCACCGTGCGACTCTTTCGAGGAGGTCACAGGTTCAAACCCTGGCAGACACCAATGAGTTTTTCTGTTTAAACTTATGTGTAACACCGTGCGACTCTTGCTTGCTTCGAATATGTATATTAATAAAAATGTTTTTTTATTACCAACGTCGTCAACTTTACATTAGATTTAATAGAACGAAATAACCAACACGAAGATCATTTAAAATTTTTAATTAACATCAAGAAAATTGAAATATCATGTTTGCATTCACAATTAATAATTGTTTGTAAATAAACTGTAGTTTAATTAATGCAATGCCCGAGTCACGCTATGATGGCTCGTAAAAAGTAAATACAGAGAATTATACTAAATTAACAACGACATAAATTATAACGACAGGTCAAGATATTAAATTCGATCATTATTACAATACTAATTTAATAAGTAATTCCACCTATTATTAATTTTAACATTAATTAATTTTATAATTAATTTCCACGATTCCTATTATAGTTATAAGAATAAAATTTATTCAATTTTGTTTTAACATTTTTATAATTTTTTGTAGTTTATTATTATTTTTCTCCTTTTCAGTTTTAGATCACAAACACTTTAAAATTTTACTCTTTTTACTTTTACTTTGTACCAAACCAATGTTTATTTTTATTTTTATTGTTTTTGAATGTTGTATATGCCTGTAATAGTATTTTAAATAGATAGAGATTTGAAATAGATGTAAAAAACAAAAATGTATGTTAATAATACTGTTGGCATGTCTTACTAAATAAATAAATAAATAAATAAATAAATAAATAAATAAATAAATAAATAAATAAATAAATAAATAAATAAATAAATAAATAAATAAATAAATAAATAAATAAATAAATAAATAAATAAATAAATAAATAAATAAATAAATAAATAAATAAATAAATAAATAAATAAATAAATAAATAAATAAATAAATAAATAAATAAATAAATAAATAAATAAATAAATAAATAAATAAATAAATAAATAAATAAATAAATAAATAAATAAATAAATAAATAAATAAATAAATAAATAAATAAATAAATAAATAAATAAATAAATAAATAAATAAATAAATAAATAAATAAATAAATAAATAAATAAATAAATAAATAAATAAATAAATAAATAAATAAATAAATAAATAAATAAATAAATAAATAAATAAATAAATAAATAAATAAATAAATAAATAAATAAATAAATAAATAAATAAATAAATAAATAAATAAATAAATAAATAAATAAATAAATAAATAAATAAATAAATAAATAAATAAATAAATAAATAAATAAATAAATAAATAAATAAATAAATAAATAAATAAATAAATAAATAAATAAATAAATAAATAAATAAATAAATAAATAAATAAATAAATAAATAAATAAATAAATAAATAAATAAATAAATAAATAAATAAATAAATAAATAAATAAATAAATAAATAAATAAATAAATAAATAAATAAATAAATAAATAAATAAATAAATAAATAAATAAATAAATAAATAAATAAATAAATAAATAAATAAATAAATAAATAAATAAATAAATAAATAAATAAATAAATAAATAAATAAATAAATAAATAAATAAATAAATAAATAAATAAATAAATAAATAAATAAATAAATAAATAAATAAATAAATAAATAAATAAATAAATAAATAAATAAATAAATAAATAAATAAATAAATAAATAAATAAATAAATAAATAAATAAATAAATAAATAAATAAATAAATAAATAAATAAATAAATAAATAAATAAATAAATAAATAAATAAATAAATAAATAAATAAATAAATAAATAAATAAATAAATAAATAAATAAATAAATAAATAAATAAATAAATAAATAAATAAATAAATAAATAAATAAATAAATAAATAAATAAATAAATAAATAAATAAATAAATAAATAAATAAATAAATAAATAAATAAATAAATAAATAAATAAATAAATAAATAAATAAATAAATAAATAAATAAATAAATAAATAAATAAATAAATAAATAAATAAATAAATAAATAAATAAATAAATAAATAAATAAATAAATAAATAAATAAATAAATAAATAAATAAATAAATAAATAAATAAATAAATAAATAAATAAATAAATAAATAAATAAATAAATAAATAAATAAATAAATAAATAAATAAATAAATAAATAAATAAATAAATAAATAAATAAATAAATAAATAAATAAATAAATAAATAAATAAATAAATAAATAAATAAATAAATAAATAAATAAATAAATAAATAAATAAATAAATAAATAAATAAATAAATAAATAAATAAATAAATAAATAAATAAATAAATAAATAAATAAATAAATAAATAAATAAATAAATAAATAAATAAATAAATAAATAAATAAATAAATAAATAAATAAATAAATAAATAAATAAATAAATAAATAAATAAATAAATAAATAAATAAATAAATAAATAAATAAATAAATAAATAAATAAATAAATAAATAAATAAATAAATAAATAAATAAATAAATAAATAAATAAATAAATAAATAAATAAATAAATAAATAAATAAATAAATAAATAAATAAATAAATAAATAAATAAATAAATAAATAAATAAATAAATAAATAAATAAATAAATAAATAAATAAATAAATAAATAAATAAAATAATCACAATAATTATATCTATCTTTAATATTTAAATGAGTTAATCTTGTATGTATATATATAAATATATTTTCTATAACTCGGAAACGGCTCCAGCGATTTTCCTGAAATTTAGCATGTAGAGAGTTTTGGGTGAAAAAAATCGATCTAGCTAGGTTTATTAAAACAATCTCGTAATTCTGTGATAGCCTAATGGTAACAACCAGACCAAAATAGTTTAAAACTCTGGTTTACACACATGCCACCGGCACAGAATTTTTTTATCTTTTAAAAAATTATTATAAAACAAAGTCTACGGTGTGGTATCCGGCTGAGTAGAATAGACCTCCCACATTTCTTACCCAGGTGTCATGAAAGGCTATAAGATAAGTTGACCCGCCATGTGGTTAGCCGGTTGCGTAGGATAGACCACCCTCATTTCTTGTCTTGGTGTCGCAAAAAGCGACTAAGGTCAAGCATGCTACCGGTCGTGAAATAAGTATCAACATAGTTAAAACATGTTGTAACCCCACTTAGAGTGTTATAAGGGCAGGATTTTGATGAGGAAAAATTTTATATGCTTTTAAAAATTTAATAATATATGCCAATATTTATTTATTTTGCTCTCTCATCATCCTCCTGCCCTTATCCCACTCTAAGTGGGGTCGGCACAACATGTTATAAACACGCTGTTACATGATTTGGCTGCGTTTTTACGACCGGCCGCCTGCCTGACGTCAACTTACCTCTGTCATATTTTACGACACCTCGGTAAGAATGAGGGTGGTCTATTCTACTAAACCGGATACCACACGGTGGGTCAACTTACCTTAGTCGCCTTTTACGACACCTCGGTAAGAAATGAGGTTGGTCTATTCTACTCAGCCGGATACCAAACGACGGGTCGACTTACCTTAGTCGCCTTTTACGACACCTCGGTAAGAAAAGAGGGTGGTACTATTCTATTCAGCCGGATACCGCACGGCGTATTTATTTTCCTCTCTATAAGTAATAATTTTCATTGGTACCTAACTTTTGCACCGCGGGATACTATTATGAAATAAACATTGCGTTGTCACAAAAAAAAAATTCTCTTTTATAGAATACTGAGTTATAACTTCGGAACATCAACGCAGCGTTAGAATTGAAAGTGTATGAGCAACAAAGAAAATATGAGAGCAAACTTTCTACATTACTTTGAATACAACAATGGAGAACTAGTTTTTCGTTTCACCAAGTTCATCCTTTTAATCAAGTTTGCGCAGATACGCTGCAAAATACAATGCAAAATTTCACAACTTTATATGATTTCGTAGCAGAAGTTTTGTTATTATAGAAATTCTATGATATCATTGCGCATATCAGATTAAATTAAGAGCATTAAGCTATAAGAATTATAGAAATTATAACGAAATTATATTGGTCTAATCCGCGATTAAGTTAAATATAAAATATATATAATGCTAAACGTACAGTGGACTATACGTTTTCATACCTGATACGTGTAGGATTCGTAGAGACATGCACAAACCTCCACTACCGCCACCACAGTACAAAAGCACAACACACGTTCACTATCAAAAACTCAACAATCGTTTCGCCCCGCAATCGAAGCAAAAAATCATAAAGCGTGGCGGTGGTGGAGACTTGTGCATTTGTTTTTACGAATCCTTACTAATATTATAAATGGGAAAGTCTGTCTGTCTGTCTGTCTGTCTGTCTGTCTGTCTGTCTGTCTGTCGGTTCCGTTTTCACGGCCAATCCGCTGAACCAATATCGATGAAATTTGGCATAAATATTGCTTATATACCGGGGTAACATATAGGCTATATAAATCCTGTTAATTCAACAGGAATTAAATTCAGGAGGAATTAAATACGATGACATTCAAAACGCCATCTATAATAAACCTATGGAACTAATTTTTATTAACGATGTGTCAAAATCAAGTCAAATCTGTATTTACGAAGTATTTAGATTCCAAGTTTTTCGGCTTACGTCAAAAGAGTTATCTTTAAAGAGTATCTATATTATATTTTATTTTATTTTATTCGTTTACTGGACAAATTTAACTGATGAACTTTTACAATTTAAGTCCGCGGGATTCCCTGCGAGAGAAGTTTAAGGAAATAGGTATTCTTACATTTGCCTCACAGTATATTTTAAGTAATTTAATTTTTGTATATAATAATATAAAGAATTATAAAACAATAGGCGATGTATATAATAGACAAAGTAGGAACCGACATAAGCTTGCGGCCCCTGCTTTGCGCCTTGAAAAAGTACGTAAGTCGTTTGTGGGTTTGGGTATAAGATTCTATAATAAAATTCCACAATCAATTTTAACTTTGCCATTACAGCAGTTTAAAAACACTATTAAGGAGAGGCTGATACAGAAAGCCTACTATACTGTTGAGGATTATTTAGACGATAAAAATGCGTGGATATAAATATTGTTCGACCCTGTACAAGATAGAAACATTAAATGTAACTAGCATTAAGAATTGTATTTTTAAAAAGAGCAACCGCCGAGTTTCTTGCTGGCTCTTCTCGGTAGGAACAGCTTTCCGAACCAGCAGTAGAGTTGACGATTCAAAAGCACTTGTTTACAAGTTTATTTGAATAGTTTATTTTGAATTTGAATTTGAATTTGAGAAAATTTAACATTGTAATAACAATGGATTATTGATATAAGTAATACGGGTTATTTAGTAAAATAAATAAACTAATAATATTATAAATGCAAGAGTCTGTTTGTAACGTTTTCATGGTCAATTCGCTGAACCAATATAGATGAAATTTAGCAAAATTAATGTTTATATACCAGGGTAACGTATGAAAATCTTAAACAAAATTATTATTATTATTTTTTTAAATATTTCGGTTTTTGTTTATTTCATAAATCGGAGAAAAACATTTAATAAAAAAGAGACCGCCAGAATGATGTATGTAACATCTTTGGGCCCAGATCAGAGTAATAATTTTAGTGTTGTTAAATAGAAAAATATTTGTTATCTTAGTATCAATTATTATTTTATCTAATATTTATTTATTATAGTTTCAGGTTATGTACATGTACAATTACTAGCTAAATACCATAATAACACATTAAAAACATAGGATTTGTAGTGAAAATATTATAATAAGCTATAATCATTTAAGTTCAAGTAAAATTTAATCATATATAATTTTTGTTGTCAAAAAAACAGACGTTTCAAGAAAACGCATTCATAAACGGTCTTTTGTTATTAGTCTATGGCAAGTACGAAATAAATGACTATTAATTGACATGTATTGGGAAGTTTTATTTAATTTATTCCCATAGAAATTAAGCCATACGGCTAATGAAAAAATATTTTATTTCTAAACACCATTTTTAATATTTGAAAAGTCATTATAGTTAATAAAGTCAAGTTTAGTATATTTTACGATACCTATTTTAAAATATTATGTTAACGAAAACATAATTTAAATTTAATTCTTCGTATTTTTACTAAAAACGTTGGAATCCAGCGCCGTACGTATAGGTAATTAAAAAAAAAAACAATTTGACAGTTGATTCGTTACGTATAAATGTTATTATTAAATAAGTTTTCTAACACGTTTCCAAAGCTTATAATATTTATAGAGATATTTAATTCCAGAAAACATTATGAATTTTTCATGTATATAAAGTTTTTGTACTCCTTTTACTGCGCTATTTTAATATATATTTCATGTAAGTACGGGTTATTTACTAAAATTATCATATTAAGCTCTTGATCAAACGATAAATTCTTCTGATTCTTCCCGCATCGATTTGATTTTTGTGATGGAGATATTTGAAGGTTTGGTTGGTGACAGAAGCTACTTCTAATTTCAAGACTACAGTCAACGCGAACGAAGTTGCGCGGGTAAAAGCTAGTTCTACATATACGAGTATGTCAAGTCAAAGTCGAAGTCAAAATGAAAACGGATAATCTACTTTTACCATTATATATATTTTCATTAATCGCGGATTACAGCAAAAATAATATTTTCATTATTTTGTTTTAACTCCGCATAGTAACGCCTAAGCCTATAATTTATCTATGTAATGGTTAATATAGTCTAATAAAAACCTTATATATACGTTATATACAAAGTAGTCTATTATTTTTGACTTTAAAGTATTCCTTTGCTAAAATAATTTACATAATTTGATGCTCCGGTCGGCTTAAATTTTGCACAAACATAGATAATTAACAACTGTCCAAGACAACAATACAAAAAAAACTAAAATATAAATTTATAAAGTGAATATTTGTTTTACATTGCCTGCATTTCATATACGCGTTTGAAATAGAATTTACGAGATATTTCTGCGCGTTTATTATCTATTTTTCAGATTAACTTAAAAAAGATTTTCTTTTTTTTTAATTCTCCATCCGCTTGGTCTGGTAACATTTAAATATGTGGGCTAATTAGGTTTGTATTTACATGCGTTTTACTAGTAGTTTGTTGATCTGTCGTAAAGCCGTGTGATATCCGGCTGAGTAGAATAGACCGACCTCATTTCTTACCGAGGTGTCGTAAAAGGCGACTAAGGTAAGTTGACCCACCATGTGAGATCCGGTTTAGTAGAATAGACGACCCTCTTTCTTACCGAGGTGTCGTAATATACGACTAAGGTAAGTTGACGTTAGGCAGGCGGCCGGTCGTAAAAACGCAGCCAAATCATGTGACAGCATATTTATAACATGTTGTGCCGACCCCACTCAGAGTGGTATAAGGGCAGGAGGATGATTGGAAGATGTGTCGTAATACTAATTATGTTCAGAATTGAGTAGTATTATTCATTTACTTACTTTATCAAATAGAACTCCATGATAATAAGCAAAAGTCCTTTAAATGTACAGTGGTCTGTTACTATCACATTGCGAGGCGTAGACGTCCTCTCTCCATTTTTGGAGCTATGGCCCACAACGCTGGTACAATGCGTAGGTTACACATATCCCGAAAATTCTTTAGAGATATGCAGGTTTCCTAACGATGTTCTCCTTTACCGAAAAGCATGTGCTCAATTATTAGACACATAAATTTTAATACAAAAACCACATTGGTGCCTGCGCGGGTTTGGACCTGTACCTCGATCCTAGGTATTTTCATTTCTCGCGTCCACCCGTTCCCCTGCGCTGACTTGACATTTAACGGTAAACATAGTGTTTTATAAATTCAATAAATTAAAAATAAATTTTAGTATTTTTTTTAATGCCCAAAAACAGGAATAAAACAATTTTTTAAAATAAAAACCTAGCTAGATCGATTTTTCTCTCCCAAAACCTCTTGCATGCTGAATGTCAGGAAAATCGTTGGAGCCGTTTTCGAGATTCCGCATATATATACATACAAGGAAGCTGTGGTAGCCCAGCTGTAACACCGTGCGACTCTTTCGAGGAGGTCACGGGTTCAAACCCGGGCAGACACCAATGAGTTTTTCTGTTAAAACTTATGTGTCTAATCGATAATTGTAATTTATCACACGCTTTTCGGCGAAGGAAAACATCGTGAGGAAACCTGCATATTTCTAGAGAATTCTGGAGATATGTGTAACCTACCAATCCGCACTGGAGCAGCGTGGTAGGTCTTAGCTCCAATCCTTCTCTCCATAAACGGAGAGAAGAGGCCTGTTCTCAGCAGTGGGATACTAACAGGCCGCTACTTACTTACTTACTTACTTATACATGCAAGATTGACTCATTTAAATATTAAAGATTTGTTCTGGTGAAATATTGCAAAATCGGGTCCAAAACGACACAGAATCGTGTAATGAGCTAGCAGTAAAGGAACGGTGCACTCGGATGCAGGTCTAATTACCCAACTTATCTAGGTCACGTCGGACAAAGGGGATGGTGAATTTTAAAGGAGATACTACATTTTTTAATTCTATGTAGTTGTAAAGTTGAAAAAGCTTGCTTTTTTTTAAGCAAACTTGTTACGTAAACTGTTTGCAGAGTAATTTATATAGGGGTTATTTTAACTGCAATCTTTAAGGACACTTCAAGATCCTACTAATTTTATAAATATGTAAGTTTGTGAGTATGTTTGTTATTCTTTCATGGCGAGCCAATATCGATGAAATTTGGCACAATAATTTCTTATACACTTATAGGTCATCGCCATCAATTATCAGCCTATTATGCGACAACAGGCCACGCGAACGAAGTCGCGGGTAAAAGCTAGTAATTTGTAAAATTAGGCGTCAGTTAGCGGAGATTGATAATAGTAAAATAATGATTTTACTTTGCTATAATTCGCAAGATTCTCTCCTTAAGAGAATCTCCTGATAGTGCTTTGGTTAGGGGGCGAAACTATTGTTGAATTAGTGATAGTGAACGTATACTATGTATGTATATATATGTAGCTTGTGTACACGCACATACGTGTGTGACGCTATTTGCTCAAGGATATAATAGCATAATATCTAATATTCAAATATCGTACGGTATTATAGCATAATAATAATGACCGAGCTTTGCTTGGATACCACACGGCAGGTCGACTTATCTTAGTCGCCTTTTACAACACCACGTTAATAAATAGGGTGGTCTATTCTACTCAGTCAGATACGGCTTCATTCTTAGTATTACTCCAGTAATACCAAACTATACTTGACAATACGGTTATTGGATCAAGTTAGTAATAAAATAACAGTGCTCGCTTATGTAGCTCTAATTACCCAACTTATCTGGGTCACGTCAGACTAAGCGCATGGGTTTAAAGGAAGAACTTTATTTTTCAAGCGGCTGTAAAACTTGCGGAGAGGTCGCTGAGTTTTTGCTTTGAGCGAACGAGCGCACATCGGATTTAACCTATATTTTAGTTGTTACTTACGCTTTATTAGTCGAGCTGTTTTTTTAAGCCCGTTAAAGCTTCTAGTACTAGCTTTAACTACTAGAACTGGATATGGAATAATTTTTAATTACATTTTTAATTTTCCTGGAATGGCGTGTGGTATCCGGCTGAATAGAATAAGTACTGCCCTAATTTCTTACCGAGGTGTTGTAAAAGGAGACTAAGGTAAGTTGAACCACCATGTGATATCCGGTTAAGTAAAATAGATTACCTTCTTCTTACCATAAGATACGACTAAGGTAAATTAATGTCAGGCAGGCAAAAATCACGTGACAACATGTTTACAACATGTTGTCTTGACCCCACAGAGTGGAATAAGGGCAGAAAGATGATGATGAATTAATTTTCCTGGCATATAATACATTCTTTGAATGTTGGTAATAATATAACTAATAAAATTGTATTGGAAAAACGTTATAAGAAAACCTGCATACATATCTCTATAAAGTTTCTGGAATATGTGTAACCTGACTATTTGCATTGAAGCAGTGTGGTGAATCGCAACTCTAATTTTTTTCAAAGAAAAGAGGGATGAACAGGGACACAGAAATGTAAAATAAAAATGTAGTACCAAATTATTGACTTCTCCTTTTAAAATCAATCACATGGAAATCATATATGGTATAGTATAATTATATTATAGCACGCTACGAGAGCTTTAAATTTTGCCGTTTTCGTAACATTTTTTATTACTGCTCCTCTCTTATTCATCTTAGCGTGATGTTATATATAGCCTTTTTCGATACATGGACTATCATAAACTCGAGGAAATTTTTCAAATCGATCAAGTAGTTGCTGATATTAGCGCGTTCAAAGAATCAAACAAACAAACTCTTCAGCTTTATTTATTTATTTATTTATTTATTTATATATATATTAGTATAGATTAAATTTCACATCAGTAGTTAATAGTTTGTCTAACAACTTACCTAAACTTATTCTGCTTATTATTCGGATGGGACGGTTAGGCAAGCAAGATTAAAAATCGAGTCTTGAGACAATCTGACGAATCATCAAATGATACTAATGAAATATAATTATTCAAGAAAATATTAAAACTTTGCCATTATTTGCATATTTTACTGAAATATTTAAATAAGTCTCAAAGAACTGTCTTATCGAATCTGTTATAATCGGACTGGGTCATAAGAGCCCGCACAGACTTCGATTTATGTTGAGACTCCGAAAACAATATCTAAAAAGAATAATTCGTTTTAACAATTTGAAAATATTAAATATTAAAAAATAACAATTATAAGCGAGCAGCTACCTATACAAGCTTCAATACAAATTAATTGCTCTGATTGACATTCATGCTATTTTTATAAATATATGAAAATATATGATAAAATCTACAGTTTTATTTAGGCAATCTGTAACCTACAAATTTTCATTAGCTCAGCACGGTAGTTCTAGTTACATTTATTAGATTATATAAATAGCTTGAAATCTTCTTATACTTTGGTTCAGAGAGGTAGGGAGCCAGCAGAAGCGAGGGAGATCAAGCCACTGCTACTTTCATTAATTTTTCTGTTAAATATATAATATTTACAAAAATGTAATGTCTAACCTTATAATCTTTTTCTGCATTATAATCTATTTTATAAAATTAATAGATTTAAAATATTCTAACGCGTTAGTAACACACAGTTTTTGGGGGCGGTCTGCATTAATATGCGCTAGCCATTAAACTTTCTTTTTTCTCTTTCCATATAAATTTGAGAGTTTTCTCGTTTGAGCTTTTAAATGTATTTTAGTTAGTTGCTTTTTCTAAAATCTCATTTTATGCTTTGCTTTTGAAACACGAAGTTTTCGCTTTTGAAATCCTATTGCTTTTGTAAACAAATTTTATCATTTCATAACTCTGGTCTTAATCAAATGCAAAATAAAGTACCTAATTATTATACGAATCTTTTCTCTTTTCTTTCTACGAAACATCAGTACGTTATGAGGGTGGTCTATAAAACTCAGTCTGATACCCATATATGGATATTTTTTGTACAGTAATCTACAAGTAACCACTATACCGTTGTAAGACATAAATTTGTACAAAAACACAAATCTAAAAACAACAAGTTCTTGAATAAATTCGATGTTCTACTTGTATGAAGAAAACACGCAAAGAGTAAGCTAGCGGCATTTGTAACATAAAACTTCGGAATACGTGTTGGACTTATAAAATGTAGATTGGCCTCACTTTGAATGTTAAATTTTTCAGACAAATATTTTAACTGGCTATAAATGTAAATAATTCAGTTTGTATCTTTCTTTTGTTAAGTATTTAAACTGCATAAAATTTACGAAATTGTAAATTAAATTTATTATAGCAAACGATCATGGGTTTTGAGTTTTTTAAAATCTACTATACCAAAGTGTTGTTCTGAGGTTTTTTTTATAGAAAACTTTAATTATAATTTAACTTTCAATTTATACTTAAAAGCTTTAATGATATCATTTTATGCACTTAACGGTTGAAAAGTAAAGAAAATATTGTTTTGAAATAATCCGCGATAAAAGAAAATAGATGTGTTGTATCCGGCTGAATAGAATAGTACCACCCTATTTATTAGCGAGGTGTCGTAAAAGGCGACTAAGATAAGTCGACCCACCGTGTGGTATCCGGCTAAGTAGAATAGACCACCCCCATTTCTTACCGAAGTGTCGCAATAGGCGACTGAGGTAAGTCGACCCGCCGTATGGTATCCAGTTTAGTAGAAAAGACCACCCTCTTTCATTTCGAGATGTCGTCAAATACAACTTAGGTAAGTTGACGTTAGGCAGGTGGCCAGGCAGAGGATGATGAGCATGAGATGTAAAGTATTTATTAAGCTTGTATATGTGTATTCGAATATATTTTCAGTGTATCAATAATATTGACCAACACAAAGAAGGTAGTTTTAACGCCGTGTGGTATCCGGCTGAATAGAATAGTACCACCCTCTTTTCTTACCGAGGTGTCGTAAAAGTCGACTAAGATAAGTCGACCCACCTTGTGGTATCCGGCTGAGTAGAATAGACCACACTCTTTCATATCGAGGTGTCGTAAAATACAACTTAGGTAAGTTGACGTTAGGCAGGTGGCCAGGCAGAGGATGATGAGCATGAGATGTAAAGTATTTATTAAGCTTGTATATGTGTATTCGCATATATTTTCATCATCTTCCTGCCCTTATCCCACTCTAAGTGGGGTCGGCACAACATATTATAAACATGCTGTCACATGATTTGGCTGCGTTTTTACGACCGGCCGCCTGCCTGACGCCAACTTACCTCTGTCATATTTTACGACACCTCGGTAAGAAAGAGGGTGGTCTACTTTACTTAACCGGATACCACACGGTGCGGCAACTTACCTTAGTCGCCTTTTACAACACCTCGGTAAGAAATGAGGGTGGTCTATTCTACTCAGCCGGATACCACACGGCGGGTCGACTTACCTTAGTCGCCTTTTACGACACCTCGGTAAGAAAAGAGGGTGGTACTATTCTATTCAGCCGGATATCACAAGGCGTATTCGAATATATTTTCATTGTATCAATAATATTGACAAACACAAAGAAGGTAGTTTTAATGGTAAAATATTTACATTTAATATTAAATATTGCATGCAACGGATAATAAAACTCAAATAAAGCACAAACGGGAAACCGCGCGTTGAAATTATTTGTGTTGATAGAAAAACAGCGGACGTTTCGCTTTTAAGAGATAAATAAATGTACACAGTTTATTTTGTGAACTAGTTACGCACCGCAGTTTAATATACTCGTACATTGCTAAGGTAAAGGTAAGGTAAGAATAGGGTAAGAGGATTCTAGACCTTTAAATATATGTATAATAATTTATAGAATTAGGCGCTACTTTGCGGAGATCCATAATACAAAAGTAATAATAAAATTATTTTGCAATAATCCGCGAAGAAGTAAAATAGAAAATATATATAATGCTAAATGTAGAGTGGACAATCTGTTATCATACCTGATACATGGAGGATTCGTAAAAAACACATGCACAAACCTCCACCACCGCCACCATGATACACAAGCACTATATACGTTCACTATCACAAACTCAACAATCGTTTCGCCCCGCAACCGAAGCATCATCAGGAGATAGACTCTACAACCAAAATCGCAAAGCTTTGCGATTTTGGTCGTGAAGGTTATCTCCTTATTTTTTCTATTTAACTTTCGTATATGTATAATAGTTTAAGGCGAAAAATTGTTACTTTTGTTTTTTTTACTTATCCATCTTCTCAAACAAAAGTAGTATTTGTGTCATTCCTCTGCTACTCTAAGCCTATGTCTTCTCTACACAATCCTTCCTACTAATATTATTAGTGCGAAGGTTTTTGTGTGTTTGTTACTTTTTCCCGGCGAATCCGCTAAACCAATATTGGTGAAATTTGGCACAATTATTACTTATACACCTGAATAACATATAGGTTAGAGAAATTCTGTTAATTCTACAGGAATACGATGACATGGAAAAGCTCCATCTATTATTAACAGTTGGAGCGGTAAAGCTTTATATTTGGTATTGGCTTTTATAATAGTATAACTATTTTGTTATATATTTTTTTTGTTATTTAGATTTAAATCAAGAAGTAATAATAATCCCACTTCTGATGTTAGATTAAAGATCTATTCAATGAAAGTAAAATTATAAAATTCCAATGAAAATTTATCTAAATAACTAGCATTAAAATTTGTGAAAAAAAACTTTGCGACCCTGCCAGGATTCGAACCTGGAATCTTCTGATCCGTAGTCAGACGCGTTATCCATTGCGCCACAGGGCCGATTGGATTGTGATATAAGCCAGTAAAATTAATCACGTATCTCGCGCTCTATACAGCTGCAGAATGAACACTTTATCACTAGATATTGGCTGCGATGGGCTTCTTATTTATGAAAATATGTACCTAAATTTTAAGTGTAAATAATATTTGAGACTGATGTTTTTTGAAGCTGTGATAGCCCAGCGGTAACACCGGGCGACTTTTTCGAGGAGGTCACGGGTTCAAACCCGCGCAGACACCAATGAGTTTTTCTGTTAAACTTATGTGTAATTGATAATTGAAATTTAGCACGCGCTTTTCGGTGAAGGAAAACATCGTGAGGAAACCTGCATACCTCTAGAGAATTCTGGAGATATTGTAACCTACCAATCCGTGCTGGAGCAGCGTGGTAGGTCTTAGCTGCAATCCTTCTCTCCAAAAAAGGAGAGAAGAGGCCTATTCTCAGCAGTAGATAGTAACAGGCCGTTACTTACTATGTTTTTTTATGTTTTCATTATAATGTTGTGTTTATTTTTAGGTTTTTAATTGTTTTGTACCTTTTGTAACATTGTAACTAAGAATGATGATAATAATAACTAAAAAAAAAAATATATATATATATATATGGGACACTTACACACACGGTCGTCCGTCCCCAAAGTAAGTAACTTAATACTTGTGTTTGTTATGGGTAACAGACAACTGGTGAATATATACTTATATATTTTTTAAATACATACTTAAATACAAATATACACCCAGGCTCAAAGACCAACAAAATTCATTTTAAAGAAAATGTTGGTCCTCGGCGGGAATCGAACCCGCGACCCGTGGAGTCGAAGGCAGGATCACTACCCACTGCTCCAACGAGCCAGTCAAGATTTTATAATTGGTTTTATTAAGTTTGAGACATAGGATATTTGTTGGATTATATAATATGTAATACTGTTGCAGATCCGAATAAATAAATAAATCAATCCACGTAAGAAGAAAGACGCGAATATATTCGCTCCAATGACAAACGAAATACGAAACTGGCCCGGTTTTTGATACACTCCCAATTGTCAGTCAGCTAATTGTTTTCGAAATAGACGGCCATTTTGGAATTGTGTAGCGAGGCCATTAGTAAATGACGAATGGGGAACAAATTTAATTTATGATAAATTAGTTTTATATTTAGTCTCGTTTACTTTATAAGTTAAAAGAGCGAGACTGAATTTTAAATTATATTATACTAGTATCCGCGACTTTGTACACGTCAAATTTATTTATATTACCCTCAATTATGTGCAGAAATATCATATTCCCCTGCCCTTCTCCCACTCAAGTGGGGTCATATTACAAACATTTTGTCACACGATTTGGCTACATATTTTACGACCGGCTACCTGCCTGACTTCAACTTACCCTAGTCGCCTTTAACGTCACATCGGTAAGATTTGAGAATGGTCTATTCTACTTAGCCGATTACCACACAGCGGGTCAACTTAAGTCAACTTACGTTAGTCACCTTTTACGACACCTTGGTAAGAAATGAGGGTGGTTTAGGTGGTTTGGCAGGAGGATGATGATATGCAATGTCATTCTTGGGATATATGCATAATCTACACTTATATATAAAACTAAAGAGTTTTTTGTCTGTTTGAATGATTTATTGCTTGAACTCACTAATCTAAGACACTACTGGACCGATTTGAAAAAATATTTGAGTGTAAATATTCCATTTATCGAGAACAGCTAGGGACTATATAACATTACGCTAAGTTAAATAGAAGAGGAGAAGCAATAAAAAATGTTGGTGAAACGGCAAAATTTTAAGCTTTCCTAGCGCTAAGTGAACGGTGAAAGTTATTCAAAAATCTCTTATAATTAACTCACGATAACAACTTTTGTGTTCAAAATTTCAATTCGGGAAAAATTGTGACACATCGATATCCATGCGGGCAAAGCTGACACAGTTAGTCTATTATAAGTTTAAAAATATGTACTTTAACATAATAACAAGCCGTGACTTTACTTCTACTACTTCTTAAAGATTTTTTTAAAGTTTTTTTAAAGAAAATTCGTCGAACACGAGTCTAGCATAACGTATAGTTCAGCAATAAAGAGTTTCACTGCTAATTGGAGGTCGGTTACTTGCCAAATTTATTATTAATGGCTTCACTTCTTTATATTTTCATCCATTAATTAAAATATGTCGACATTGACATTCACCGTCATCACTTTTGTTCCCTTCAAAAGTGTTAATCCATTTATATCCAGTTTGTCAAATTATTACTTGCAAATTTTTTATAACTTTTATTATATATCGAAAAAAAGTCTATCGAACTTTATTAGTGCTTTTTATTAGGGCATGAAGTAGCTTTAATTTGAAACATTTTTGTCGAAATTCTATGAAAAGTAGATGTTATTTTTATCTTTTAATAGAAGAAATATGTAACATAATAATTTTTAGGCGTTGGCGACTATTAATGAAATTTCTTCTTCAAAAGTTATTACCTATATAATTGTTTTGCTAAGAAAATCTATGTTATACTTAGTGTAGGAAGCAGTAACTGTTCACATGCCTTTAACATGCAGTATTAGTTACCACATAATCACCGCATTATTTTGCCTTAGCTTACCTTAGTCTCCTTTTACGACTCATCGGTAAGAAATGAGGGTGGTCTATTCTACTCAGCTGGATACGTCACGGTGAATCAGCTTACTTTTGTCGCCTTCTACGACACCTCGTTAGAAATGAGGGTAGTCTATTCTACTCGGCCGGATAATACACGACGGGTCAACTTACCTTAATCGCCTTTTATTACACTTCGGTACGAAATGAGGTCTATTCCAGTCAGTCGGATACTTCACGGTGGTGTGCAATAAAAAAGCATGACAAAATTTATTCAATTATATTCAGCATCGTAACTGCGTGACCTATATAATTTGTATATGAATAAATCTATTTTAGTAATTATATACAAGAAGTACAAGTGAATATTTGAATAGGAAACCAAGTAAATGGAGGTGAACTGTTACACGTTGGTTCGTTACGTATTTATGCATTCAACAATAATAACTTATAAATGCTGGTTGTTTGATCCATTGTTAAACTAACTTTGTAGTTCAAAATTTTAGAACATAATTGATACGTACGACGGGTTTTTCGACTGAAAATTGGAGTAGAATTAACTGTAGTTACAATATTAATTACATATCCTCGATAACTTTTGTAAAAGTAAAAGTAACGGCCCGTTTAGCCCACTGCTAGGCAAAGGCCTCCTCTATCAGTTTTTCTTTGGAAAGAAGGGTTGGACCTAAGACCTACCGCTGCTCTAATGTAAATTAGGTAAAACATATCCCCTGAATTCTCTAGAGATATGCAGGTTTCCTCACGATGCCTTCTTTCACTGAGAGCGTGTGACAAATTGAAATTATCAATTAGATACATAAGTTTTAACAGATAAACTCGTTGGTGGCGAGGTGGGACTTTCTTTGAAAGGGTGGGTCGCACGCTGAGATACATATAGAAAAAGAAAAAGTTAAAAAAGAACATTTAGAAAGACGGATTTTTATCTAAAAGGGATCTATCTCTTCCAGTCAATCTAAGAGTAACAGAAAGAGTAAATAATAAATAAATATATTGGACACTTACACACACGGTCGTTCGTCCCCAAAGTAAGTAACTTAATACTTGTGTTAGTGTAGACAGTCAACTGGTGAATTTATACTTATATATTTTTTTAAATACACACTTAAATACAAATATACACCTAGACTCGAAGACCAACAAATTCATTTATAGAAAATGCAGACTTTGGCGGTAATCGAACCCGCGACCCGCGGAGCTGAAGGCAGGATCACTATCCACTGCGCCAACGGGCCATTCAAATAAAAGGACAAGAAGTAAAATACTGGTAAACTTTAGCTATAATAGTAATAAATTTAAATTTTTTTATGTTGCGAGTCGTGATACCAGACTCACTGACTGTGGGTCTTTATTTTCCGAAAGTAAAGAAAATAAAAAATCGATCGAAAATCATTTTATTACTTCATAATGTGTTTTATATACAATGTGATTGTATATAAAACAAAAATATTATATAAAAAAATAAAAGAAAAGATAAGAAATAAAAATAAAAAAATATATAAGAAGAAAAAATATTATATACAATGTGTATGAAATATTACAATTTATTTGCAAACTTAGACGCACATTGATAAGTTAGCAAAGTTATTATTTATTACTTGACGACCGAAAAAATGTTACTTTTCTTTTGTTACCGTTTCTCAAAATAGGAAAGTACAACGCGCCGCTCGTTATAAAAATTTGCGTAGCTCATTCACTTTTATGAAAAGTTAACGTAATTTTTTAGTGATGAAATGAAAAATAGTAATGTTTAATTTTAATCATTATAAAATACAATAACTTCTTTTTACGACCTGAATCCTGACAACCAGTTGTATTTTTTACAGTCCATTATGATCAAATTCGTCTGAAGTTGTACCACTTTCATAGATTTAACAGCCTTCTTCAAGTAAAACGATGTATAGCCACCTAGGATATATGTAGAATGTTGACGCTGAGAGCTCAAATCCAGCTCACAACATATTTCTAATACTGTCCAACACGGTCCTAATACTGTCTTTTACATTCCAGGGCTATCATTTACATACCTAGGAAACATAACGTCACTCCGACATGTTTTGGGCGAGGATTTAGGGATTTTTGACGGTGACTCCGGTTCAACATTCAATATTGCGAAAGATGTTTGTTTAAAATGTCTCTTATTTCTTAGTTTTTTGTTATGGATTTATTCCTTATCAATATTAAGCCCATGTCAAGGAATTGTCGTCAAGACCTGGATCTGTGGTGGAAATGGCCAAATCCGGCAAGCGGCGAAAGTATGCATTTCTCATCGAGAGTTATATATTTGTGCCGTTTGCGGTTGAGTCCCTAGGCCAATGGAGTCAAAGTGCAATTTTTTTTGATCCGTTTTAACACCTCGCTTAATTGCCTCTTCAGGTGGCAAGAGGGCTGGTTCTTTTTTCGCAGAAAGCTTCGTTTTTGCGAAAAAGGAACCAGCTTAGCGATTCAGCGCGGAAACACTGCCAGCATTCTTGGTACCATTCCACGTGGGCATGCTTTGTATATAGAACTTGTGCATTTTTGCTGTAAAAAAAAACGATATAAATGGATTATATTTTATAATTTATTCAAAACTATCTATGCTAGCGAGAAACAAGATATCTCTTAGTCGGTATTATGTACGATACGGTATCTTAGTAGATTGGTTGTGGGTCGACTTTGGTTGAAGTTGAAAGAAAGTTTCTTACAAATTGAATTACAAATATGTCTGAACAAGAGTATAGAGGCTTTTAGTTGATATTAAAAACTTCGAATATAACAAAAATAATTTCAACGTAATATTTTCCTTCCTTAAAAATCAAATTTCGTCGTCCTTAAAATAATGAATGTCGAACCAGCGTACCGTAAATTCATTCATTTAGATGAGATCACGAGTTCGGAGATTTTTTTTGACGAGCTCAGTGAATTTGTAGTCATTTCGATCGTCATCCATCATTATTATGCTGGTTTTATTCTTAGTTGCATTGCGAATTAGGCTTTAATCTATATCTGTACTAATATATAAAGCTGAAGAGTTTGTTTGTTTGATTGTTTGAACGTGCTAATCTCAGAAACTACTGGACCGTTTTGAAAAAGTCTTTGAGTGTAAGATAGTCCATTTATCGAGGAAGGCTATATAACATTACGAAAATGACAAAATTTGAAGCTTTCTTTGCGTGCGCTAAGTAAACGGTGAAAGTTATTAAAAAATCATGTATCACAAAATTGTTCCCCTCTAAAAGTTCAAATAAAAGTCCGTGACAGCATATGTCTAGTTTTTAAGGCTAACCCACGTTAACCATTTTTATGGTTACCAAAATACTATACTACGGTTTTAATCGTTCCACGCGGGCGGAGCCGCTGGCCTTTACTAGTATAATATATTTTAGTAATATATTCGTTCATATATATATATATATATATATATATATATATATATATATATATATATATATATATATATATATATATATATATATATATATATATATATATATATTTGATTGATATACATGATATAAATAATAATTATATACCTTATTATACACCCAAAGCTCCAAAGGGAAAAAAACTCTTCTCCTCTTGGAGAAAATGTAAGGCTCTTAAATCTACCTCATTATTCCAATGTAAATTAGCAGATAACACCTATCCCACGAATCAGGACTAGCGGGTTCCTTTAACCCAAAGCCCGTTGCGTATAGTAAAACCCAACTAGATACATATGTTTTATAGAAAACTAAAGTGCGACAAGATACGAACAATTTTCTAAAGAAAAACAGGATTCTTTTCATTCTTCATGTCAATATGGTATATGGGCTTTAATTGCAACACTCTTCATCAATATAGCTCAAATGGATTAGATGTAAGAGCTTAACAAAAAGACAGATGAACTTTTACACTTCTAATATTGTTATTTTTTGATTTTTTATTTTTAATATTGTAATTTTGATTGATATTTTTTAATATTGTTATTTATTGATATGCTAAAACGTAAACCTAATTCGAGCTACGAATTATATATACAAATACAAAGCGTAAATTTAATAAAAGTATACATAATTTAGTCGTGGTATTATAATATTACATATTATTCGCAGAGTTTAATAATGTTTTTTCTCAATTAGGCTTAACTTTTTAACTACATTTGATGATTCAAAAATGCTCATTTAATACGTGTGCTTAATGTGAATTTGAATAAATTATAATAGACTATATAAAAAAATACAAATTTATTGATTGTAAAATCTGTAGTACGAGTATTCTAAACTAAAATGTAGCGCTCCGTTGTGAGAGTAGAGTACCTTGGCGTAGGCAGTGCCGTCGCGACGCCGTAGCAAGTCAGACGTACGCTACGAGCTACGAGTCACTCGTATATCTCGATTGAACTCGCGACCGAATATTGTGATAAAAAAGTACAGTGACGTGCAAAAATAAAACACCTTTAGTGTTTAGTTTGAAATAAAATTAAATAGATTTCTAAAATAAATCTCAGGTAAATGTGAACGTAAAAAGTGCGCCGCAAATGGTTAGGAAACAGTACCGACGGTTTTATTTCGTTTTATTCGACAAGCGGTAGACTGTAAGCATTTGAGTCTAATGGTCTGTTAAGATAACGTCAGACGATTTTACCACGAGCTTTTCTAGTTAGCCTTTAACGTTGAAATGCTGTTCGTAACGGTTTACGTGTACACGAGATCTAACAAGGTTTCTGCTTAGCTTAGGCAATAATGTTTTCAGTATACGATTGTAACATTAATATTTAACAGTCAATATTAAGAAACTTCGTATACGAGATATGTTCTAGCGTAATTTTTTTAGATCGTTTTGATATTTAATAAATACTAATGACAAAATTATTAGTTTCGAAAGCATATTCTAATCTTAATAATCTAAATAATCTAAATAAATCTTAATAAATCTACAACTATAGATTTTATATAGATACAAAATTTAATATTTTGTAAAATAAATTATAAATTTATCAAATTACAGATTTTTTTTTTAATTATCACAATATCAATATATTACAACATTATATAAAGAACAATTTATACAGAATTTAAGGAAATTATTAGTGTGAGCATGATATTTTTGAGTTTTTACTTTCTGATAGGGATTGTACGCTGAAATACGTCTTTGAGCATCTGAAAATTTAAAGATAAAATTCGTAAAGATTTTTATGGTCACCTTTTTTATCTAGACTTTGATAAATTGGTGACTTTCATCTAAATAAAATTTTGGTGTTCTCAATATAATCTTTCGAAATATATGTTTGTTTCTCTTAGTCATTAGCTCTGATTTATAGAAACATGATTCTCCTGTCCTTATCCCACTCTAAGTAGGGTCGGCACAACATTTTATAAACATGTTGTCACATGATTTGGCTAGGTATTTTACGACCGGCCTGTCAACTTACCATAGTCGTAGCTTGCGATAAACTGTGCATCAAATATAAGTAAATGTATGAAGTTTTGAATATGACTACAATTATTTAATATTGGAAAAATAGTTGTTAATTATTACAGCAAATTAATCGATAAACTAAAAAATATAATAATAGTATAATTTAAAAAAAGAACAGTTTTAGAGAGTTGAGACCACTATGATGTAAATTTTGGTAGCGTATCATGATATTCTCCCGACTGTGTGCAGTTTTTTTAGTAAAATTTTGTTTTGTAATAAGGTGGATGGTGACTTAGTATTTTTTTTTTGGCTCTCTTTAATAAAATCGATTCATTGGTTTTAAATACAAACGTACTGCATAATTAATTTTATTTTTGCTACTGCGCTCCTGAGTTAATCTGCAGACGTTTGAAAATCGCAAGTTTTCGTCTACATCGTCACATAATTTTTCAGTGAAAAAAGATTTTACGGGTTTTTGAGTAGCGTGCTTTATTTGCTCATTATGGTAGCGTGCTAAAAGAGATTTCGGTGTGATAATCGTTATATATGTCTTATACTATGCTTTTTGTCTGGAGTTCCTACAAAGGAATGCTGTTGAAATCGAGTAGCATACTATTTATGAGGTCTGCTTAGCTAGGTTATTTAATCCACACACATCATCTCATCTCACATAACCTGTAAATTAAAGCGACTCTTTAATCTGTAAAAGGCTACTTTCATGAGAACGGTCGTTTGAAAATATTGTGAAATGTGCAAAACAAAAAGGCTTGGCTGTAGATAAAATGTCCAGTTTTAAAAAAAGTGTAATAAAACATGATAGATTGCGATAATACATCATCTGAGGGATTCTTCTTCGGCCGGGCATGTTCCCTTTATTTTAATAACGGTTTGCTTATTAATCCATAGTATATATAATTGAAATTTCAATACGAAATGGCTACTTGTGAATTATTTATTTGCACAGAAATTGTCAGACATAAAGAATAGAAACAGGCATACAATAGTAAAGAGCAAATTCTTTGAAAAGTGAGTGTTGCCAGTATACTTGGTTGATGACTTTGGTTCCCCAATTTCTCTTAAACAATTAATAAATAAATACACAAACGATTATCCATAGCTAAGGTAAGTAACTTAAGCCTTCGAACGTCAGGTTAGAACCATGCACAAATTCAATTTTGTCACCAACAACAAGTGTAATTATTATTAAATGATTTACTTTATTCAATGGGGAATTTCATGATAAAGAAAATGGTATACAAATTATCGGTATAATTATTATATAGTAAATAATATGATCCAAAAATTAATGTAAAAATTTGTTCACCCGCCTTGACGGTCGAAGGGTTAATACTTGTGTTATGGCAGATAGGCAACTGGTAAATGTTTTATACGTATACGTGTAATTCTTAATATATATACTCCCAAAATTGAAGAACCAACAATATTTAATTACAAAATATTAGCCCTCCACAGCCAGAAATGAGAAAAAAAATAGAATTAAAGTCACTGACACAGCTCAGCGTGTCGCGAAGCTGAAGTGGCGACGGGGCACATAGTGCGGAGAACCGATGGGGTTGTGGACTCAAGGTGTTGGAATGGCGTCCTTGCACCGGAAAATCAAGTCAACGTAGACCCCCCACGAGGATAGACGATAACGTTCAATAAGGACGCGGCGAGCCGCTGGATCCTAGCGACACAAGATCGTGTGCTGAGGAGATCCCGTGAATGAACGTCCATTGGTTGATGAAGAAGAAGAACCTAAGGTTATAACTGTAGTTTCAAAGTTTACTTTTCAGTTGTGTTACATTTTCGTAAAAGTAAAGTAGCGGCCTGTTACTGTCCCAATACTGGCAATAGGCCTCTTTTCTCCGTTTTTTGGAGAGAAGAATGGAGCTAAGATCTACCACGCTGCTCCAATTCGAATTAGTGGATTACACATATCTCCAGAATTCTCTAGAGATATGCAGGTTTCCTCATGATGTTTTTCTTCAACGAAAAGCGTATGATAAATTGTAATTATCAATTAGACACTTAAGTTTTAACAGAAAACTCATTGGTGTCTGCCCAGGTTTGAAAACGTGACCTCCTCGAAAGAGTCGCACGGTGCTACCGCTGGGCTATCACGGCTTAACATTTACGTACTTGAATAATATCACTGAAATATATAAGAAGCTATGTCCAGCTCATGATATGGGGATAGTGATACATCAAGATATCGAATTCCATGATATTTTATATGGAAAAAGAAAATGAAAAAGCTTTTAAAGCTATAAAAGGTATTCATTATCCAAGTGATATCATCGTTGAAAGCGAAATAATTACAAAGTGCATTCATTGCGTGTCATGTAAATGTATTATCGTGGTTTTATTCACTTATCCCCAAGAGATTGGCTGAGTACTTTGGTAGAAAAAGAGGAATCCTGACTTATATGACTGGCCCGTTGGAGCAGTGGGTAGTCACCCTGCCTTTAGCTCCGCTAATCACGGGTCCGATTCCCACCGAGAGCCAACATTTTCTATAAATGAATTTGTTGGTCTTTGAGCCTGGGTGTATATTTGTATTTAAGTATGTATTTAAAAAATATATAAGTATATATTCACCAGTTGTCTGTCACCCATAACACAAGTATTAAGTTACTTACTTTGGGGACGGACGACCGTGTGTGTAAGGGTCCCATATATTAATTTATTTATAGTTATATTTTATTTATATTATAAACTAGCTGTGCCACCAGCTTTAGCCATATGAAAATCAGTGTGTCACAATATTTTCCTAAATGAAATTTTGAACATTAAAAAAGTTATCTTGAGCTATAAGAGATTTTTGAATAACTTTCACCGTTTACTTAGCACATCCAAGGAAAGCTTTAAATTTTGCAGTTTTCGCAATATTTTTTGTTGCTACGCCTCTCCTGTTTATCTTAGCGTAATGGTATATATAGCCTATAGCCTCCTCGATAAATGGACTATCTTACACTCAAAGAATTTTTCAAATCGGGCAAGTTTTTTCTGAGATTTGCGCGTTCAATCAATAAAAGAAACAAACTGTTCAGCTTTATATATTAGTGTAGATGCGAAATCATGTTTATCTGTTACGTTTTCACGGCTAATCTGCTGAACCAATATCGATGAAATGTGTCACAATTGACGCTAATACACCGGAGTAACCTATAGGCTATAGAAATCATGTTTATTCAATTACAAGAAACAACAGTATTACAGTTCAAAGATTTTGTTCGGAGTATGAACTAATTCAAGCTACAAGTTCTACTGTAACAAGACAAGGAGGAACTTTCGCTCCCATTATAAAGTAGCGCAAGGAAACAGATATAATTATATATATTTCTAAATATATAATTATAGATAACAATATAGTTTCCGAAACTCCTTCTAGTACCATAGTGTACCTTACTTTGTGGTGTAATTTGTGTCCTTGACGACACGCCAATTTAATTTTACGGAGATAATTAGCTTAGTAAGGGCTTAATAAGAGCACCACAGATATAATTGTTCCTCGTAAATGTTCTCTTGAGCGATGTACTTAGCAAACATTTTATAGTGTTTACAAGTGATTATTTTAATGGTCCAATAGTATTGACGTTATGAAGTGCAGTATAGTATAAGTAAGCTCTTAAATTCTTAAGTACTTTATGTAAGCCAGTGGAGAGAAGAATGGATTTTGTGTGGATTGGACTGATGTCTGTCCCTATCTGTGTGCGTGCGTGGCTGTGTGAGTGTGTGGTTGATGGGCGAGTGCGTGCGTACGTGCGTGCATGCGTGCATACGTATACGTGAGTTATGATGCGTGATGAGTGATGATGAGTGCGTGAGTACATGTAGCTTAATTCTTAAATGCACCATCAATGAAGTTTATGAAAATTTTCGCCTGAATCGCAGTGGCAGTGACTTTAGCTGTTCAAGTTTCATTTTGTAAAAAATACACTTTGGTATTTATAATATTACTAGCTACGCCTGCAATTTCACCTGCGTGAATATTAGTGTGTTACAAAGTTTATCCCGCATAAATCCCAACTTTGGGACTTCTAGTACAAAAAGTAGTCACAAGTGAAAATTTCATCAAAATCGGTATAGCTGTTTCCGATTCCCATGTACTATTAACTTAAAACTTCTTCAAAATTTCCACTATCTTTCAGTGAAAACAAATCTTATATCCGTTAAGTAAATTTAAAGAAAATTGTTACATACAGACAGAAAGCTTATGGGGATTTTGTTTTATGATATAACTATCTGTGCCCGAGGCTTCGCTCGCGTAGGAATCAGTTCGTCACAAAGTTTTTCCTGCGTAAATTTCGACCCCTCACGACCCCTGTATTATAATGTTATGTACTATTTACCTAACCTTCATCAAGAGTTGCACTATTTTTAAGTAAAAACCGTACAAAAATCGGTAAAGTAGATTTTGAGAAAATCGATTACATACAGACAGGTAGCTTTGTTTTATAATAAATATAGATAAGTCTTATAAAGCATTTGATTCCAAAGCATTTGATTGCGTTCAACACGAAATTTTATTGCTAAAGCTTGGCTATTATGGCATTAAAGACAATGCACTTCGTCTCGTTGCATCGTATCTTCACAGCCGGATTCAAAGAGTGTGCATTAATGATGTGCAGTCATCCGGAACGGCCTTAGTTATGGGTGTGCCTCAAGGATCAATCCTTGGTCCGTTTCTGTTTTTAGTTTATATAAATGATTTGCCATATTTTATTCATAATATTTGCGATATTGTACTGTTTGCAGATGATACATCATTAATTTTTAAAGTTAATAGAAATGACGATAATTTTGACGAAGTAAACAGGGGTTTATCGCAAGTAGCTCATTGGTTCAGGCTAAATAATTTGGTACTGAACTCAAATAAAACTAAATGTATAGAATTTGCATTACCTAATGCTGCAAAAACAGCAAATAGGCTCACTATAAATAATGTACCACTAAAAACAGATAATTCAACTGTATTTTTGGGAATATCCCTGGATACAAAACTCCAATGGAGCACACACGTAACAACTCTTGCAGGGAAACTGAGTTCAGCGGCCTACGCTGTTCGAAAGATAAGACAATTCACAGATGTTGAAACAGCAAAACTTGTTTATTTTGCCTACTTCCATAGCATTATGTCCTATGGAATATTGCTATGGGGTAAATGCGCGGATAGTGAAAAAATTTTTGTTTTACAAAAGAGAGCTATACGTGGCATTTATAATTTAAGACCGCGTGATTCCCTGCGAGAGAAGTTTAAGGAAACAGGTATTCTTACATTTGCTTCACAGTATATTTTGAGCAATTTAATTTATGTACATAAAAATATAAAGAATTATAAAACGATAGGTGATGTGTACAATAGACAAAGCAGAAACCGACATAAGCTTGCGGTTCCTGCTTTGCGCCTTGCTAAAGTGCGTAACTCGTTTGTGGGTTTTGGTATAAGATTCTATAATAAAATTCCGCAATCAATTTCAGCACTGCCATTACAGCAGTTTAAAAACACTGTTAAAAAGAGGCTGGTACAGAAAGCCTACTATACTCTTGCAGATTATTTAGAAGATAAGAATGTGTGGATATAGCTCTCTTTGAACCTGTACAAGACAGTAACGACTTAATGTAAATAATATTAAGAATTATTTTTTTAAAAGAGCAACCGCCGAGTTTCTTGCTGGCTCTTCTCGGTAGGAACAGCTTTCCGAACCAGCAGTAAAGTTGACGATTCAAAAGCACTTGTATACAAGTTTATTTGAATAAAGAATATTTTGAATTTGAATTTGAATTTGAATTATATTAGCCGTGTGGTATCCGGCTAAATAGAATAGCACCACCCTCGTTTCTTACCGAGGTGTCGTAAAAGGCGACTAAGGTAAGTCGACCCGCCGTGTGGTATCCGGCCGAGTAGAATAGACCAACCTCATTTCTTACCGAGGTGTCGTAAAAGGCGACTAAGGTAAGTTGACCCACCGTGTGGTATCCGGTTTAGTAGAATAGACCACCCTCTTTCTTACCGAGGTGTCGTAAAATACGACTGAGGTAAGTTGACGTCAGGTAGGCGGCCGGTCGTAAAAACACAGCCAAATCATGTGACAGCATGTTTATAACATGTTGTGCCGACCCCACTTAGAGTGGGATAAGGGCAGGAAGATGATGATAGATAAGTCTTATATTACTCTGTGGTTCTGGAGCATCTTCATGTAAAAATCACATCGATCACTTTCTCGTTGTAAAAATAGAAACACAATCAAATATATCCTCTTCTATATATAATAATATAGCGTACCCAAGTATTTTTATCGCATATTTTTCTATACCTTACAAAAGTACAATACAATCATTAGACTATGCACACGCCATCACGTTCCTATCTTCCTTTCTTTATATCTTCCACAAATAATATTGAATAGTACATACAATAAGTATGTACTATTCAATTTTCTACACCAACTCAACTATTCAACTATTCAACTATTCAACTTTGTACACCAACCACATTTTGGCATATACAATTTAAGTCCGCGGGATTCCCTGCGAGAGAAGTTTAAGGAAATAGGTATTCTTACATTTGCCTCACAGTATATTTTAAGTAATTTAATTTTTGTATATAATAATATAAAGAATTATAAAACAATAGGCGATGTATAAAATAGAAAAAGTAGGAACCGACATAAGCTTGCGGCCCCTGCTTTGCGCCTTGAAAAAGTACGTAAGTAGTTTGTGGGTTTGGGTATAAGATTCTATAATAAAATTCCACAATCAATTTTAACTTTGCCATTACAGCAATTTAAAAACACTATTAAGGAGAGGCTGATACAGAAAGCCTACTATACCGTTGAGGATTATTTAGACGATAAAAATGCGTGGATATAAATATTGTTCGACCCTGTACAAGATAGAAACATTAAATGTAACTAGCATTAAGAATTGTATTTTTTTAAAAAGAGCAACCGCCGAGTTTCTTGCTGGCTCTTCTCGGTAGGAACAGCTTTCCGAACCAGCAGTAGAGTTGACGATTCAAAAGCACTTGCTTAAAAGTTTATTTGAATAAAGAATATTTTGAATTTGAATTTGAATTGAATATACATCTTCTGAATTACGCCACCATAAAAAATGTTAAAATATGTTAACAATAATTGTATTTTTAGTTTCAAAACATTAAAAAACATTCATATCTGATATATTTAAATTGATATATTTAAAGTGATCATCATCATCTTCCTGCCCTTATCCCACTATAAGTGGGGTCGGCACAACACGTTATAAACATGTTGTCACATGATTTGGCTACGTATTTTACGACCGGCCGCCTGCCTGACATCAACTTACCATAGTCGTATTTTATGACACCTCGGTAAGAAAGAGGGTTGTCTATTCTACTTAATCGAACCACGCAGTGGATCAACTTACCTTAGTCACCTTTTACGACCCCTCGGTAAGAAATGAGGGTGGTCTATTCTACTCAGCCGGACCCCACACGGCGAGTCGACTTACCTTAGTCGCCTTTTACGACATCTCGGTATGAAATGAGGGTGGTACTATTCTATACCGCCGGATACCACACGGCGTTAATATATTTAAAGTGATATATTTAACTAATTTTATATATTTAAATTGAATGAGTGTTATAAATAAATGAATGTGGATGGACATTTGACTAGAGGGAATCCTCAAAGTGTTTTACGACACCTCGCTAAGAAATGAGGGTGTACTACTACTGAGATGGATTCCACAATGCAGGTCAACTTATTTTACTCACCTTTTACAATTCCTTGGAATAAAAATGAGGGTGGTATATTCTACGCAGCCGGATACGAATGGTTTAAAGTCTGTTCAATCTATAAATAGATTGTTTAGTTTAAGATTATACGAAATCCCGGTAATAAATGTAAATCATCATCTTCCTGCCCTTATCCCACTCTAAGTAGGGTCGGCACAACATGTTATAAACATGCTGTCACATGATTTGGCTGCGTTTTCACGACCGGCCGCCTGCCTGACATCAACTTACCTCTGTCGTGTTTTACGACACCTCGGTAAGAACGAGGGTGGTCTATTCTACTAAACCGGATTCCACACGGTGGGTCAACTTACCTTAGTCGCCTTTTACGACACCTCGGTAAGAAATGAGGTTGGTCTATTCTATTCAGCCGGATACCACACGGCGTAGTAATAAATCTAAATCTAAGTATCAATATCGCTATATCTCAGCAACCTAGACAATATCAATTTCATCGCGCGGCCTTTGACCTTTGAATATAAATTATTTCAACCTAAATTCGATCCCGACCCGTCTCCCAAGGGATGAAATAAAAGATAGCAGTTTTTAATTTGATAATTGTAAGAACAATAAAACCTATAAAACTAACTAGTAAGTAAGTAACGGCCTGTTACTATCCCACTGCTGGGCATAGGCCTCCTCTCTCCATTTTTGGAGAGAAGGGTTGGAGCTAAGACCTACCACGCTGCTCCAATGCGGATTGGTAGGTAACACATATCCCTAGAATTCTCTAGAGATATGCAGGTTTCCTCACGATGTTTTCCTTCACCGAAAAGCGTGTGATAAATTGCAATTATCAATTAGACACATAAGTTTTAATAGAAAAACTCATTGGTGTCTGCCCGGGTTTGAACCCATGATCGTCTCTAGAGATTCACACGGTCGCACCGCTAGGCCATCACAGCTCTCAAAAAACTAACTAAGTATAATTAAAATGAATGAAAAGACTAAATAAACGCCACGCCCGCGTGGAAATCAGTGTCAAAAATTTTAAACAAATGAAGTTATAGTGAGTGAACCATAAAAGATAGAGGCATGTTGTCGCAGGCTTTTTAATAGTAATTTTAATGATCTATAATTCTTTAGTACATTACTTTTGTGTATTTCTGCTGGCTTAGCTTAAGAGGCAGAAGCGGATCACCATGAAAATAAATAAATATATGGGACACTTACACACACGTTCGTCGGTCCCCAAAGTAAGTAACTTAATACTTGTGTTATGGGTGACAGACAACTGGTGAATATATACATATATAATTGTTAAATACATACTTAAATACAAATATACACCCAGGCTCAAAGACCAACAAATTCATTCATAGAAAATGTTGGCCCTCGGCAGGAATCGAACCCGCGACCCGCGGAGCTGAAAGCAGGGTCACTACCCACTGCTCCAACGAGCCAGTCGGAAATCTATCTTTACGGAAATATTTTACGGAATAATATACGGAAATATTATATTTACGGAAAGTTTTTTGAATTTAAACTATCGTGAGTGGTATTCATAATTATTGTATAGAAACCGACTATACTCACGTTTTATTTTATGGGATGAGCCCGACTACACAAGAAACAACAACCCTTGAAACAAGCCCATTCGGAGCTCTTATTTATGAGCTCTTTACGCGGCGGGAACTGCGTGTAGCAGCTCGCAGGGCGCGACTCGAGACCCGTAAGGGCTTGAAACTAGTCGGGCTCATCCGATAAAATAAGACTTGAGTATAGCCGATTTCTATACATTAATTATGATATTTTCGTCGTCGATTAAACTTAATTGACTACAAATTTGCAGCGCCTTCTAGAACTTATCAACGAATAAATTTTTACAAACAACTTTTTCTTAATTTATCAACGAAGGACACCAAAATTTTTTACAAACAACTTTTTCTTATCTGTATTTTTTGTACTATTTTTTTTATTTCAATAAAGGCGCCTTTTTCGTACACTTGCAATGAAACGTAGTTGGGATACCATGAAAAAATCTATCATGGATTAGTTTAGATCCATCGCTTTGCTGCGTACACATTAGGGTGGAAATGTTAATAGCATTAGAGAGTGACTGAAATTTTTATCCTTCTATCGGTTTAATAATCATTATTCAAGCAACTGACACTGTTTAATTAAACCTAGCACCAGGTCTCTTATTACATGAGTAAGAGAAAATTAAAAAATCTTTTTTGGAGAAAATTAAAACGCGCGAATACAATTTTCTCATCGACATTTATTGATATATAACAATGTATTACAGACAAATAAAGATGACTAAGTAAAATATTAATTTCTACCATTTAAACCTATTTAACTTAACAAACACAAATTTATACCGATATATGAAGCTGAAGAGTTTGTTTGTTTGATTGATTGTATGAACGCTCTAATCTCAGGAACTACTGGACCGATTTGAAAAATTATTTCAGTCTAAGGTAGTCCATTCATTCAGAAAGGCTATAGACTATATACTATCACGCTAAGATGAATAGGTGAGAAGCAGCAATAAAAATATTGCAAAAACGGCAAAATTTAAAGTTTTCGTTCCCTGCGCTAAGTAAACGGTGAAAGTTATTAAAAAATCATGTATTGCAAAATTTGTTCCCTCTTAAAGTTCTAAATAAAAGTCTACGATAGTGTTAGGGATTGGACAGTGTTGCCAATTAATGTATTAGTAGTTTTAGTGTGCGTTTCGAACAGCAAAAGAGCGGGAAACATTTTTGACAGGTGACGTTCCGGGCGTGTTAAAAGTTAGCTTTTGTGTGACAGTGGACAGAGAAACAGTGAATACAGTCTTTGTAAACTTAAATATTATCTTATTATTTCACGCAAGCTAACAATAGCATATGTATAGCTTTTAAGGTTAACCCACTTTAACCATTTTTATGGTTAGTAAAATACTATATTACTGTTTTAATCTTTCTACGCAAGCGGAGCCGTTGGCGATTGCTAGTCTGATAATAACATGGGAAATCCTATATTATCCAGAGTGTGTTACTCTGATACAGCCAAGACAAGGGAGGGTCGACTTTATTCAAATTCTTGTATGTCTATAAATGATACGAATTCTCCAACATAAGCTTTTTTTGCGTTCTGACTTCTTGACTAAAACAGTTTTTATCTTACTATTCAGTAGTAGGCAAAATTTATAACATCCCGTTAAAGATTTTCACCCTAACAAGCATTTATTTGCCAAGTAATTTGATGAGTTAGCTAATTTTATTAAACAATCCTTGAACAGCTATTTTCTTAAACCTAATGACTTTTCGGGAATGTTTCAGAACAAAAGTTATTAATTATTATGGCCACTTTAATACCCTTTCGGCTCAGTACCGCCTCCCCGAATAAAATTGTACAAAACAAAATTATACAAATGGTTTGTAACTTCCAAGAACTTTCTGGTATTTAAACATAAATGCTTGGCATTGAGTTAACAGTGGAATTTCTATTTTTTTTTCATGTTATCTCTATCCTACTAATATTCAATCTACTAATATTATAAATGCGAAAGTTTGTGAAAGAGTAACAAACATGAATGTTACGCTTTCACGGGAAATCCGCTGAATCCCAATGAAATTTGGCGCAATTATTCCTTATACACCAGAATAACATATAGGCTATAGAAATCCTGTTAATTCTATACGAATAGGATAACATTGAAAAGCGCCATTTTCGACCTATCACACGAGAACACAGCGAAAGAAGTCGCGGGTAAAAGTTAGTATTGCAATATATTTTTGTTGTATTATTACAATGAAATGGAAACTATTTTTCTACACTAAAAATGACTCGCATAATATTTTGAGAGAATGTTTGTGATTAATTGAGACTTTTATTTGTGTGGTTTTGGATAAGTTTTCCATATAATTATAGCAAAGTCATTTAAGCCAATATATTGAAGGACATTTGCATTCTTCAATAATGGCTGATTTATCATAAAAAAGTTCGTAAGTATTGATACACTTTTTAATATTTACTGACTTTTGCCTATTTCTACATAGCTTCTATTAATGTAAAGAATCAAACACCGTTGTTCTTGAAATATAATGCTTTGTGATTCAACCACGACGAATATGCGGTATCGTAATATAATTCCACATGATTTACGATATTCATTGACAAGAGATAAAATCGTGTTCAATTTCCTTTGACAAATTAGTCATATGTGTGTGGTTTAACCTAAAATCGGGATATGCGGATGCTTATAAATCTGAAATATTAAATCATGTATCCACAAGGTTCTCCTTATCCATCGTGTCATGATATCATTTGCATTTCAATTATTTAGATTGTAGCTTGAGATTGATATTTGTAATAGGCCAGCGTTGGCTCATTCGAGGGATGACGGGTTAACCACCCGGGCAGGCACCTCGGTAAGAAATGAGGGTGTTCTACTCAGTCGGGATACTACACGGCGGGTATGACGCAATTTATATTGTACCAAATATATGTACCTAACAGTGACTAAATATTTATCACTTTTTGCCAAATTGAACCACCGAGCCAAATTAAAACGGCTATCAAGATTTCAATACTGTATACTCTGTTTGCGAAGCAGGTGAAGTCGCGGTTAATAGTACATAAATACCTTTCAACCTTTCAAAAATAAATAAAATTATAGGCGTAAAAAATGAAATAGGAAAAACGACAAGATAGAAAAAGGTTCTAAAACATGGAAACACAAAATCTCAAACATACATAGCGTGAAAACTAAGGCATAAAATTCGGTATCGGTCTTTTTTAAATAAATAAAAAAAATTAAAAAAAGATTTTATCTGGGACCGATCCTAGTATTTTGAATTCAAGACCGCCCTTTACCCAATTGAGCTATGATGACTTTGCAATTGACAGCGAAATTTCTTTCCTTTGCTTTCTCATAAAGTTCTAGCAGTTTTTTCAGTGTCCGAAAACAGGGATAAAACAATATTTTTTTAATAAAACCTAGTTAAATCAATTTTCCCCCCAAAATCCGTGCTGAATTTCATGGAAATCGTTGGAGCCGTTTCCAAAATGCTGAAAAATATTTATATATAACATTAACTAATTTACATATTAAAGATAAGTCTGCCGAAAAATAATAAACTCTAAAACAATTTTCATCTTAAAAGTAAATATTTAAAAGGGTTAACGAATATATTAAAATCGCTGAGAGTAATTACAAGTTTATAATCCGTTACAAGTTGTAATTAATATTTCCAATCTTCAACTATAGCAATATATTATTTACAAAACAGAGTGATTCAAGTACGGAGTATACAAAGTAATAGCTGGCTAACTGTGTCAACACAGATGCGGCAGTCATCAGTTCCGGGTTGCGTATTCCATTCCCGACAAGGGCTAAAATTTTGTTTTTGCAATTTGTTGGTTAAAGTAACGTCCCATTACTATCTCACTGCTCGGTATAGGCTTCTTCTCTCCCTTTTTGTAAATAAGGATCGGAATTAAAGATTGGACCCACCATGCTGTTCCAATACGGCACACATATCCCCAGAATTCTCCAGAGACATGTAGAGTTCGTCTCAATGTTTTCCTTCACCGAAAAGCGTGTGAAAAATTGCAAATCATGCACATAAGTTTTTAACAGAAAATTGGTACCTCCCCGGGGATTGAACCTGTGACCACCGTGCGAAAGAGACCCAAGCTCGCTGGGCTATCAAAGCTCTTCTTTTGTTTGAGTGTATATATGTATTTAAGTAGTTATTTAAAATTATAAATGTACCTTTATATACTTTATATATTTCGTATAACAATTTATTTTCTATACATACTAAGTATACTATTTACTAAACTAAACTAATTTACAAAAACAAGCATTAAAAAAAACAAATTAAAACTAATTAAATAATAACTAAAGAATAAAATAAAAAAAATGTAAATTTGTATGGCCAAACTTATTCGTTGGCCAAGGTAGCTGCAAGCTCTCGGGTCCCCGGTACGCTCTACGAGCCTTCTAGCGAGTTTATTGAAGAACGTATTAAGGTCTCTACACCAAAAGGCACAAAAATGAAGCTTTTATTTATGTCTTCATATTTGCGCCTCTTGGCATGTTCTGCATTGGTAGCTGCTGCTCCCGCCATAGTAGAGGTCCCTTGTATATGTGATGCAGCTAACGTGTCTACACATGTAGCATCCCAAACAAGTGACCTTTATATACTTACTTATTTACGTAGTTGTCTGTCACTATTAAGTATTAAGTAACTCCTCTGAGGGACCTTGTGTACCATATATTAATTTAAACATATATACAAGCGTACAGTGTACTGTAAAATATGCCTTGAATCAAGTGTATAATTTGAAGTTATCCACATATTATACACTTTATTAAAATATGTAGTCTAGAAAACAAAACAAACAAATAGAACAAAGGGTTGGTTTAATCGAAAAATGAAAACAATTGTTTCATTTTGTATAACGCCCGTCACTGACCGGAAACGTTTTGTTTTGTTTTATTAATTGTTTTCACGGTTAAGAAGGTTGGAAAAATCATGGATAATTAAATAAGTTCACGCTATTATTAATCTTATTTTATTTATAATGATATTAAATTAATATTTCCATTATATTAATAAATTAATTATTATTATAGTAAAAAAAAAACATTTCTTTTAATCGTTTTTAAATTTTTTATTATTATGTCGAGTTATATTTACTTAAAGATTTTAACATCATCTTCCTGCCATTATCCCACTCCAAGTGGGGTTGGCACAACATGTTATAAACATACTGTCACATGATTTGGCTGCGTTCTTACGACCGACCGCCTGCCTGACGTCAACTTACCTCAGTCGTATTTTAAGACACCTCAGTAAGAAAGAGGGTGGTCTATTCTACTAAACCGGATACAAAGCGGTGGGTCAACTTACCTTAGTCTCCTTTTTCGATACCTTGGTAAGAAATGAGGTTGGTCGATTCTACTCAGCCTCATACCATATAGCGGGTCGACTTACCTTAGTCACCTTTTACGACACCTCGCTAAGAATTGAGGGGGGTACTATGCTATTCAGCCGGATATCACAAGGCGTAGATATTAACATTTTAACATTATATTAATATTTTACCCATGAAACTTTAAAAACTAATGTGACAGTCTGTCTGTCATGTCCTGTTTCTTTCATAGCTAATTCAGTGGATCGATACTAATAAGATTTGATACTGGGCCAATATAAAAGATACACAATTCCTGTTTTCCCATTGGGAACGGGAATACAGTTATTCATTGATGGTATTTTAAAACTAAAGTTGACGCGAACAAACTCCTGGTCAAACTAGAGAATATAAGCGCTTAGTATAAAAAGTAAGTAAGTAGCGGCCTGTTATTTTCCCACTGCTGAGAATAGGCCTCTTTTCTCCGTTTTTGAAGAGAAGGGTTGGAGCTAAGACCTACCACGCTGCTCCAATGCGGATTGGTAGGTTTCACATAACTCCAGAACTCTAGAGATATGCAGGTTTCCTCACGATGTTTGCCTTCACCGAAAAGCGTGTGATAAATTGCAATTATCTATTAATTAGTCACATAAATTATAACAGAAAAACTCATTGGTGTCTGCCCGGGTTTGAACCCGTGATCTTCTCGAAAAAGTCGCACGGTGTTACCGCTGGGCTACCACAGCTTAGTATGAAAGTGCCTAATAAAAAAAAACTTGTTTTGGGGCAAATTGTAATAAAGCGTAGCGTAGCGCCTACAAAACTCATGAGTGTAAAAGACAACCATAACTTGGAACAGCATGAAAATGAAAACACTAGTTTTTTTTAATAGTTCGTTGTGATGTCATAGATATAAGATATAGAAGCATTGAAATAAGGATTGAAATTTCAAACTCATTTAAGCCTAATTTTGGATTAGGTAGCACTTTAATACTAAGCTCGTGATATTAGTTTAGGCTTTCTTTTATTTGATATGGTAAAAAAGTAATGAATGACTCTAAAACCATGAAAAACTCTAAAACTAACTTGAAGAAAAAGATTTCAGATTAGACCTCCATTTTAACTTTGGATTTTTATTAAAAAATTCATGTTTCATCATGATATTCTTTTTAACGGTTAAATACTTGATGCATGTGAATATCAATTAAGCTCATTATTGCTTGCTTCAGTATTGAATTCTCGTACGCTTGGTTATATATTTTTTTGCCTATTGAGACTTTAAAAACAGCGTTATAATTGTAATTAGTGGAATTTAAATTTGAATTTGACAAAAATTTCTATCACGAAGACTTTTGAAAAACTGTCAAAACTCTTGTTGCGAACGATATAACTTTACTAGCTTTTACCTATGACTTCGTCTATATTGACGCACGTTAGAAAAATATAGTCTATGCTACTTCAATATCAAAAATAACATTGGTGTGTTGCTTCGTAAAACAAAAAAAAATTGCAGCGCTTTATAACATTAGCATTGTGTCAAAGACAAAAAAATGTATTAATAAAAATTTAGAACATTAAAATTTTGTGAAATATTTTGGAGCCTTAATCGAACGCAACTTTAATTTAAAATCTCATTGAATATTTCAAAGCAAATTTTAATTAAAATATGTTCAAACAAATGAAAGCAGAATGATAAATAATAATAAATTTTTATTACTGTGAATTTTTTTTACTTTACTTTCGTTCTAAAAGAGAATGAATTGAAAAACTAGGTATTAATCAGGGTTGCTCGCTAAAATACTAATATGCTGTAAAAATAGGGTGATTTAGGCGTGGCATTTATGAATTTTACCCGTACATTCAATGATAAAGAGTAGTCCAATTAGACCCTTTTTTTTGCTGTTATAAAGAACAACCAAAAGTACTCTCTGTGCTTTATTGATGTTGCGATCTAGCCAAGAGGCAATAAGCAACTTAAAGATTAGCTAAACTTATAAATTAACTTAAATCTAAGAACAGGTCCAGTGACTTATCTTAGTCTTTCTTGCTATGCGAGACACTTTGTTCTTGTGTTCTATCAAGAGATTCAATTCAATTAATAATACAAGAAAGACGCAAGACCATCTCGCTACCGTTTATAACACCATTCCCGCCACCACTACTTCGCAGACCGCACAGTTCACGATGCGACAATGCTACGAAAAGAATGTTTAGTAAAGAAATGAAGGGTTCGGAAATTGCCAGGTAAACCCTTTATTTCTTTGACGTAGTTATAATCGGGAATTACTCCTTATGGCTCCTTTTCACAATCTGTGATTACAAATGATTAAACTCAAGCATCATCGTGTAGAGGGTATACTCGGCTGTACTCAATCATCGTTTATGATCGCCTACAATCGCCTAAAGCCCAGGAAGTGTCGGTTTTTCGGACACGCATCAAAGGAATCGCTGGGTGATACAGATGATCTTATGGATCGGCCCTAGTTATGGGTGTGCCTCAAGGTTCAATCCTTTGTCCTTTTCTGTTTTTAGTATATATAAATGATTTACCGTATTTTATTCAGAGTATATGCGACATTGTACTGTTTGCTGATGACACATCTTTGATATTTAAAATAAATAGAAATGACGACAAATTTGACGAAGTAAACAGTGGTTTGTCGCAGGTTGCTCATTGGTTCAGACAAAATAATTTAGTACTGAACTCAAATAAAACAAAATGGATAGAATTTGTGTTACCTAATGCTGCTAAAACAGCAAATAGACTTTTTATAAATAATGTTTCACTAAAAACAGATAATGCAGTGTATTTTTGGGAATGACTTTGGATACAAAACTCCAATGGAGCACACACATAACAACTCTTGCAGGGAAACTCAGTTCAGCGGCCTATGCCGTTCGAAAGATTAGACACTTTACTGACGTCGAAACGGCAAAACTTGTTTATTTTGCTTACTTCCATAGTGTTATGTCCTATGGAATATTGCTATGGGGTAAATGCGCGGATAATGAAAAAATCTTTGTATTACAAAAAAGAGCCGTACGTGGCATATATAATTTAAGTCCGCGGGATTCCCTGCGAGAGAAGTTTAAGGAAATAGGTATTCTTACATTTGCCTCACAGTTTATTTTAAGTAATTTAATTTTTGTATATAATAATATAAAGAATTATAAAACAATAGGCGATGTATATAATAGACAAATTAGGAACCGACATAAGCTTGCGGCCCCTGCTTTGCGCCTTGAAAAAGTACGTAAGTCGTTTGTGGGTTTGGGTACAAGATTCTATAATAAAATTCCACAATCAATTTTAACTTTGCCATTACAGCAGTTTAAAAACACTATTAAGGAGAGGCTGATACAGAAAGCCTACTATACTGTTGAGGATTATTTAAACGATAAAAATGCGTAGATATAAATATTGTTCGACCCTATACAAGATAGAAACATTAAATGTAACTAGCATTAAGAATTGTATTTTTTAAAAAGAGCAACCGCCGAGTTTCTTGCTGGCTCTTCTCGGTAGGAACAGCTTTCCGAACCAGCAGTAGAGTTGACGATTCAAAAGCACTTGTTTACAAGTTTATTTGAATAAAGAATATTTTGAATTTGAATTTGAATATCGTAAGCTAATACGGACGATTGTGAGGACTTGTACAATGATCGTGCCGATTATAAACGATCACATCATCAACGATCATAGCCAATAGCGAGAGGAGGCATAAAATATGAACCACTCACGATATTCTAAATTTAAAATGCGTTAAAATTTTATCTACTTTAGAGTGGTATTATTAGTAGGCATGTCCCGTATGTCTATGGATTACAAAAATAGTACCAAAACGTATTTTTACGAGGGCTTTACTATTTATTTATTTATGTATTATAAAAAACTTTAAAAATACATTATTCGTAAAAAAACCAAGGTCAATTTAGTGTGTTCTGTGACAGATCTCTGTCAGCTAACCTTATGAAGTGCGAAAATTTATAGTAAAGCAAATATTTATAGGCAAATATCAAAAATTATGAATTTTTCTTATAGTTACTAATAATACTACACTATTTTCTATTGAGATGGTTCTTAGATGTATGTGTTGAAATAAAAAAAGCCATCTCCATTATATCCTTTCATTTTTATTAGTTTTAGGTAATGTTAAAACTATTATTTGTATAAGGGTTTTTAAATTCTCAATTTAAATCTTCTCAATTTAAATATTTTAGAACTAGGTACATGTTGGTAATTTTGACAGGCTTTTTATATTGTACTGAAAATCTTTCGCGTGCTCGTAAAGTAGACGTTTTTCAGTTGTAATCCCATAATGGCTCTGAACATATCTGGTTACACCCATATAATTCCGTATCAAACCAATTAGGACACAAAATTAATTACAAATCCAAAACATGCCAGTAGAGTTTTTTCATGATTTTTTTTGTTAAAAAGCTCCAAAACTTTGCGCGGAGCAAATAAAAGCGGTAATGCAGAGCCCGGATGTAAGCTTAATGTAAACTGAATAGGCAGAATTGGTTTTAGCGAATTCAAATTCACATGTGGATTGAGAATAACCCTTATAGCATAAAAGGCTGTATTCAGCGAATAAAATCTTTTATACGCCTTTGAATCGTGATTCTCTATTTAAACTTGTTAGTCATTTCATTATATAATTATAAAGAATATTCCTTACTCGTATGTACCAGTTAATAAAATTAATTTTAATTAGATGTTATATTTAGTTATATTAAATATTCCCTCGTTATTAAAGAGAAATAATCATTTTTCTAGGTATATATAATATTTTTAATAGCAATTTAATGTCATGGCTAAGCGGTTAGACCGTGTGCTTCTCTTGAGCTATATGGGTTTAAAACCATATCCTCTTTCTGATTTTATTTCCCCGTGCAGACGCTTATTAAAAAGAAAATAAATCTCTTTATACATTTTGAAATTTGTGTTTATACAAGTTACATTTGCTATTTTTAGTGTATAATGAAATTGAATATTAATAAAATTATTTTAATTTTCCAAATGAAACCGGAAAATCTTAATGGGCGGAAAAAAATTCAATTATCTTTGCAGAGACTCAGTTTATTTAAAAATAATTCGTATTATATGGCTATAGCATTGTAAAAAAAATATAAATTTACTGGACAAACTTTTTGGCAGATTATATTTTATAAAGATAATTTAATAACTTATAAAGAATGTTGAAATCCGTAAAGTGACGTCTACTTTAAAAAAAACCTTTTACAGAACACAATATCCGATCGCTCCTTAAGCGACCGCATTGAAAAATCAACCTCTTATATGATACATATATAGTTAACGTAGTTCCTTAAAAATATCATAAACGAATTAATCGACGAAAATTTTTGATACACCTACTAAAAATTTGATTAAATATGAAACCTTGAAATAAGACGTTGCTATATATAAATATTGTTCTTATATAATAAAGTTGCCATATTTTATACAACAGCTTAATTCGTGTTAAATGCTCATAAGTTATTCTTAACCACTCTTTCAGACACTCTAGCATGCGTGCTAAACGCTTATTTAGTGTGTTGCCTACGCTATTAAACATTAGAAAATGGCGGTTAATATGTAACCTTTTTTTTATTTATTACGATCACTGATAAAGCTGTCTTGACAACGTATTTTATAAATGTAAGTTTAAGGAAATGAAGGATTTGGGGCGTTTCGAAAATAAATCTATCAAGATAAAGATTATGTTTATTTTTTAACAAAATTTAACACGCCATGTTCATGGTTTTATATTTTTAACATCATAATTCGGGAAAATATTTAAGCACGTGTCTATTAATTATAATTATCCAGCTATGTAATCTAAATATTATCAAAGGAGACTGTCAAAATTAGGCCTAACAGTTACAGAAACCGCATATACATCAAAAAATTCTTTCTTAGTCGCCTTGTACAACACGTCTCTAAGAAATGAGGGTGGTCAATTCTACTCAGCCGGATACCACACGGCTATAAAATAAATAAAAATAATGTTTATTTGAAATTGGAAATACGTCATTGAATTGTAACCAACGAATTGATTAATAAAGACGGATATTTTGCTTAATTAAAAGAAACTTAATCCTTTGAATATAGAATAAAAATGGCGGCTGTACTGAAAGTTATTTCAAACAAATAGAACACCCAATTCGGAAGTAAATAAAGGACAGTAAGAGGCTCGGAAAAAAGTGCGTACGGAATAAATCTGAATAAATCCACGCTATCAAAGCAGAATCCACTTGAGGAACTTCCCGCAAATTTAATAAAAAGATTAAAGGCGACAGCATCAGATTTTGGGAGAAGAAATCAAATTGACCTTGCCTAAGATCCCTTAATAACGTCGACCTTAATTGAATACGTTTTAAATACGAATATTGACCGCCCCTAAATTACAGAAAAGATGAAAAGTGCGAGATTAAGTTGGTATGGTCACGTGATGAGGAGGGATGAAAATCATGTGACCAAAAGAGTTTTAAATATGAATGTGGATGGATGTATGGCTAGGGGGAGGCCGAAAAAAAGATGGATGGATTGTGAGAAAAATTATATGCATGTTAAAGGAGTGGCACCAGAGTTGACGTAAGATAGAGGAGAATGGAAGAAGAAGACTTATTGTCCCGACCCCACTTAGAGTGGGATAAGAGAATGTTGATGATTGAGCGCCCCTAAATTTTATATCAACGGAAAAAAATCTCCCTAAATTATTATAGTACGAACCATAATATGTTTCATAAACATTCCAATGGCAAATAATATGACATATAAAGCGAAGCGGATGAGGAAAATCACCGTAACACCGAATTTACAACTCGTTTCGAACATATGTGCGAAAGGTATTTATTATTTGTATAAATCGCTGTGGGTTCAAATATCAAAATATTTTTTATTCAAGTAAACTTGTTAACAAGTATTTTTGAATCGTCAACTACTGCTGGTTCGGAAAGCTGTTCATTAAAATATTTTAAGATATAGTATATTAATAATTTATAGAATTGGGCGTTACTTTGCGGAGGTCCATAATACAAAAGTAATGTGAATATTATTTTGCTATAATCCGCGAAAAAATTTACCGCGGATTATAGAAGAACTAGCGGCCTGCTCCTGCTTCGCACAGGTATAAAATAACCCATGTCAGTCAGTGTAAAAAAAATGATTAAAATCGATCCAGTAGTTTTGATTTATTCATTACTGCCCGGGGCCCGCAAGCGTTAAATTTGGAGAAAAACTATTTCCTTTCCCTATACCAAGAAGATTTCCTGCTATCTTTGGAATATCTAAATTCGTATAGTACATTTTTACTTATTTACTTTTACATTTTCCCTATGTATTTTATTTTTACAATTAATTACAGAATGTCTTTAAACAAACACTTGAAAGAGCGACATAGCTGCTAAAGTCGAAGTGTTATAGGGCGAAGCGCGGCGTCCTCACGGCATTCTAAATCTGTAATATCTCCGAAAATGTTCACTTAAATTACATGCTGTAAACGTCCATATTGATCTATATTAAATCAACTATTTATTTAAGGTACTTCATTGGATAAGGATTAATGCTGTATTGTATAAAAATTGCTTCAAAAATATGTCATAATTTTTCTTAAAAAGTAAATGACAAAAAATGCTATAGTGGGTTATCCATAAGAGATAGACATATACCATCGCGGACTTTTCTGTAGACCTTTTCAAGATGTACAAATACTTAGTACATTATTTTGATAAATCTCGTAGGGTTAAGCCTGCGTTTGCAATGTAAGCGGAAAAAAATGTAATTATTTACAGAAACCTCAAAAATAACAGTATTTCTCTACTCCGTATTGAATGTTATTATACGTACAAACCTTCCTCTGGAATCACTCTATCTATTAAAAAAACCACATCAAAATCTTTTCCGTAGTTTTAAAGTTTTATGCGTACATAGGGATATAGGGACTTTGTTTTATAATATGTAGTGATAATATTCACATTACTTTTATATATATTAATAAAAAGTACATTCAACTCCAAAATTGTATAGAGATTGACTATGATTATACTGTTACGAGGATTAGAAATTATAATCTAGTATAAAGTTTACTAATCTATAGGTTCAAGTGAGATGAAGGATAATTGTATTAATTATGCTCAGTGCTGTCAGAAGAGTATTGGATATATCACATTTGGCTGTGTATTTTACTGATTGACAAGCTGTGATACCTCAGCGGTAACACAGTGCGATTCTTTCGAGGAGGTCACGGGTTTGAACCTGGGCAGACACCAATGATCTTTCTGTTAAAACGTATGTGTCTAATTGATAATTGCAATTTATCACATGTTTTTCCGTGAGGGAAAACATCGTGAGGAAACCTGCATATCTCTAGAAAATTCTTGAGATATGTGTAATCCACCAATCCGCATGAGAGCAGCGTGGTAGGTTGGAGAGAAGAGACCTATTCCCAGCTAACAGGCTGCTACTTTACTATTTTTTATTGATTACTTTATAATATGGCAAAATATTAATTAGTCAAAGAAAATGCTTTCATTTTCTATTTTTGACGTATATTATGACTAAAATCCGTAATAACGATTAGAGTGCCCGATAATTATCTTTGTTTATCAATTCAAAACCTCGAAAGCTTATGACTTTCCTATACTAGATTATATTAGGATGTGAGCTACATAAAAAGTGATCACACTTGCATATACCTAGAGATTTTTTAAGAATACACATAGAACTAGTGGACTGTAAGTGAAGCTTTAGCTCATTAGCGAGTTTAACAGTGCCTCTTTTCTATATAATGTTTATAAAAGAATACTGGAAATAAGAAATTCAAAGATTTATTGGTAGTCACGTCATGTCACATCTAGTCACTTATTTAGACCAAGTATATGTATAAGCAGGACGAATACAGAGGTCCGCAACGAATACGTTAGATACGACAAACATTTATTCAGCTACATTGGCCCTCAGAAAACCCTTTCATCTAAGAAATAGCCAGACCTATAGTTTGTAAGGCCTTGGAATAGCCGAAGAGATCGGGAGATCCGATAAGAAAGTAACTTACGACTTACTGGTGACAGGATAAATCTTTATTCAAATACATCTGCGACACCCTTTGAAATGGACCGAAATCGAAACTGATATACTATGAATAAATAATTAGAGAACGTCTCAGAATACTGACTATGTACGTATGTACATAAATATGGGACACACACACATGGTCGTCCGTCCCCAAAGTATGTAACTTAATACTAGTGTTATGGGTGACAGACAGACAGGGTATATATATGGACTTGCCTCCTGCCTGACGTCATGAGAGCAACGCACACTTGCCGCGCTCACACGTCCGATGCTCGAAGCCCGAGATTGTTGCCGGTTGTCCTTATAATCGTTTACGTAAACGTGTTCGATTGTCCGGATTGTTCTGTGATTCTGTGTTTGGTGTTTTTGTGGTCGTTGTCGACTGTAGCGGAGCGTCGTTGACGTGCCGCAGCGGTCTGCAGAGCGCCGGGTGTTCGCCGTTGTGGGGAGTGACCGTTAGCACTTTTTAGTGCTACGTCGCTCGTCGCTCGTCGTTCGTCGCTCGTCGTTTGTCGTAAGACGCACGGTTGGTGAGTCCCGCCCAATTTCCCACACATAGTTTAAATAGGTACACACCTCCGTCCTCACCGGGACGCAGACTAGTTTTTTGAAATTAGTTAGTGTAAAGTAGGCACACTCCCCCCTGCCCTCCGGCAGGGGGACATCTCTTTTAAATTGTTGTTTGGGTCCATTAGGACCCAAACACAGTATTTTAAACTTTTAATTTAAAAAAAAAAAAATTAGAAAAATGGACCCGAGCCTCGGGGCCATTTTTGCTTTCCTCCGGGAACGTTTCCCGGATGCCTTCGCCGCCCTTCAGGCGACGCTCGCCCCGCGGGATAGTCCCGCGTCCCCATCGCCTTCTCCGTCACCGGAGAAGCGTCCTCCGCCCCCCGTTTCCTTGTCCTCAGACATGGAAGCGGAGTCGCAGTCCGAACCTGCGTCTTCCTCGGAAGGCGAGGATAATGACGACCAAGACGGTTTCGAAACCGTCAAGTCACGGAGCCAGAAGCGTAAGCTGAAGGCCCCGACCACCGTCCCGCCCAAAAGGGCGATTAATCTAGAGAGCGCCTCGAAGCGCCCCCACCCCCCCGCCTCCGTTGCCACGCCTAACAAGGTGGGAACTACCGGTTCTGGCCCTAATGTGTCAGATGACGTCACTATGACGGAAAAAAGGGAGAGAGTCCCTCCTCTCTATATAAGAGAAAAAGACGCATGGCAGCGTCTACTACCAAAAATAATGATGCAAAATATTGCATTTAAAAACGCGCGCTCCACTGTTATAGGTATCAAAGTGGAGTGCCAGTCTTCTGCGGATCACCGCAATCTCACATCCCTTCTGGGTGAAGAGAACGTAGGATATCACTCCTACGCGCTTCAGGACGAACGCGAATTACGCGTCGTAATTAAGGGACTTCCCGTTCAGCTCGATTTGGAGCTCATTAAACAAGATCTCATCGATCAAGGTCTCCCGATCCGCGCGGTACATAGAATGTACCATGGTAGAACTAAGACCCCGTACGAGCTTTGTCTCGTCATCCTAGACCTTTCCCCCGAAGGAAAGAAAATTTTCAATATCACCTCCGTATGTAGACTTTCCGGTCTGCGCGTAGAGGTCCCCCATAATAGAGGAGCGATAGGCCAATGCCATCGCTGCCAGTTGTTCGGGCACTCAGCCCGCCACTGCTTCGCACGCCCGAGATGCGTGAAGTGCCTGGGTGACCACGGCACTGTGGATTGCCCCCGATCGAACCCCTCAGAGGAGCCGCCTAGCTGCGTTCTCTGCGGACAGCAGGGGCATCCCGCGAGTTATCGCGGATGCCCCAAAGTCCCGCTTAGAGCAAAGCGGGGTGGTCTAGCGGCGGCCCGTAAAAAGGCAGCCGCTCGGACCGCTCCAAAAGTGGCCCCCCCGAAGGAGCGCTTTGTCCCCGCTCCGCTGCCCGCGGTCAACGTGTGGCAGCAGAGACAGGCAGCCGCGTCGGCTGCACCCCCCCCGCCCCCGCAGGTTCAAGCGATGACCCCGGTCGTCGCCAAGGCAATCAGCGGTCCCCCCGCCCCTCAGACTGCACCTCCCAAACCCAAAGTGGCCGTACCTCAGCACGTGAGCAGCTTCATGGAAGACATGAAGCTGATTAGCGGATTGGTCGCCAACATTGACACCGACGAGTTGTCAATATTGGCGGGCAAGCTGAGGCGCGAGCCGCAAAACAGATTAATGGCTTTGCTCGAGCACGCGGAGCTCGTCCAGGCCATCGCGAAAATTTCAAAATAATCCTTTATGGGTAGTACGACCCAAAGGAATAAACCCCAAGGGCTCAGGGTCGTTACGTTGAATGCAAACGGCCTCACCGATCAAATTAGCGAAGTTCGAGAATTTGTGGTTGCGCACTGCGTTGACATTTTGTTGGTGCAAGAATCATTCTTGAAACCAAGTAAACGCGATCCCAAAATCGCCAACTATAACATGATCAGACACGACCGCTTCAGATCTAAGCTGGGTGGCACGGTCATTTATTATAAAAGATCCCTCCATGTCTCCCCAGTAGACTCCCCTGAGTTAGAAAACATGGAGACCACAGTCTGTCAGGTGGGTATGACGGGTCATCCATCCGTCATAGATTCATTCTGGCGCTAGGCAACTCAGTCATTTTGGCCGGCGACTTCAACTCGAAGCACGGTCATTGGAATTCTTTGAATACCAATCAGAACGGTCGCACTCTCCACAAATTAAGTGATATCGCCCACCTCGGCTTCGAGGTTATAGCTCCAGACGAGCCGACTCACTATCCTCTCAACAGTGAGCACGAGCCCGACGTCCTAGATATTGTTCTTCTCAAGAACGTAACACTCCAGTTACGCTCTATCGAGGTCATCCACGACCTCAGTTCAGACCACCGACCGGTTCTACTCCAGCTAGGCAGGTCCGCTTCCGCGGCACCTAGCACTAAAACCATCATAGACTGGAAGAAGCTCAATGAGCAACTTCAGTCGATTGATTCAGTCCACTTGGACCAAATCCCGGATAGCATAGATTCAGAAGAGGTCGCCAAGGCGGCCTCCTCTCATCTCACAGCTCACTTGTGCGACACGATCAAAGCTTGCTCCCGGGAAATACCCGATGATCATGGTCGCCTGAGACTTCCTGACGACTTAAGAGCACTCCTCACCAAAAAACGCGCCGCCACTAGGGCGAATGCTGCGTATCCAACCCCCGAGAACCGGATCAGACTCCGGAGATTACAGAGAGAGGTAAGAGAAAAACTTGCCCTCCACTCTAGTGATTCATGGGATGCGAAACTCTCGGAGATCTCGCCAAGTCATCTGGCCTTCTGGAGACTGTCGAAGTCTCTGAGAGGCAGCCAGTACGCAGCCACACCGCCTCTGTTGCGGAATAACCTACCACCCGCGTTCGAGGATATCGATAAGGCCGAGTGCTTGGCGGACAGCCTTGAAGCCCAGTGTTCCCCCAATATCAGCTCACCCAACCACGCCGAATTCCATGCCAAACTGGAATCGGAATTGGCTAGTCTTTCCGCAGCGGTTCCCGAAAGCGAACCGATTCCCCCCACTTCCGGAGATGAGGTACGATCCATTCTAAAAACGCTCAAACCCCGTAAATCCCCAGGTCCCGACCTTATCACAAACAAGGCACTCAAGTGTCTTCCTGACCGTCTCGTGCACCTCTTGGTATTGATCTTCAATGCCCTTTTGTCTTGCTGCTGCTTCCCGGACCAGTGGAAGGAGGCAACAGTTATAGGAATTCATAAACCGGGTAAACCCCGGAATCTCCCAGATAGCTATCGCCCCATCAGCTTACTCAATAGTTTGGGTAAAGTCTACGAGAGAGTCATCCTCTCTAGACTTAAAGCAATCATAGACTCTAAAAACCTCATACCGAATGAACAGTTCGGTTTTTAGATCTAGCCACACGGCCACTCACCAAGCTCACCGCCTGGTGGAACACGTTTTGCAGGGTTTCTCCATAAAGAAATCCACGGGTGCCGTCTTTTTCGATGTCGCCAAAGCCTTTGATAAGGTTTGGCATGCTGGCTTGATTTACAAGCTCCAGCAATTAGGCATTCCAGATAGGTTCGTACTTCTCTTAAGAGACTATCTCACAAACCGCACCTTTAGATACCGCATAGACGGTACTCTCTCATCCAGACGGCCTTTACGTGCTGGAGTTCCCCAAGGTTCGGTATTAGCACCGTACCTGTACTCGCTCTACACAAGCGATATTCCACACAATAGTAAGTTTTCGTCGTTAGCATTATTTGCGGACGACACGGCTATATTTAATACCAACAAAAATCCCGACATCATTGTCAGTTGTCTTCAAAAGGAAGTGGACAACCTCGAAAGGTGGTTCGCTCGCTGGAGAATAGCCATAAATCCAGACAAAAGCGCGGCCATGTTCTTTAGAATACACCCCAGATGGTCACGCATCCCCCGTAAATGTATTACCATACATAACCGGGACATCCCCTGGCAGGATGAAGTCAAATACCTTGGGGTCACGCTCCAGCCCAACCTCTCATTTAGACGACACATACGTATAGTCCGTAATAGGGCAGCGTATGCATTGGGTCGACTCTTTCCGATGATATGCAAGAGGAGTAAAATGTCACTTCGTAACAAAGTGACACTTTACAAGACTTGCATAAGACCTATCATGACCTATGCGAGCGTCATATTCGCACATGTTCCGAAAAGATATCTGCGTCCCATGCAGACTCTGCAAAACAAATTTATGAGAGCAGCCACAGGCTGCCCATGGTTCTTGCGAAACCTCGACCTCCATAGAGATTTAGGACTCCCCACCATCGACTGCTTATTTAAGAAATTTTCGAAAAATTATTTCGAAAAAGCGGAGGTAAACGCCAACCCTCTGATCGCAAGGATGGCCGGTTACCGATGCTTTGATAAATCATTCAAAGCCCGTGTTTACAGACGCCCTAAGAGCGTCCTTACTGACCCTGACGATCCTATTACGATCGCCATCGCCAGAACACTGCACAAACACTCACACACACAGCGTCTTCGCCGGCGGAGACGAGGTCCCAGATTTCTCACGTCTAGCGGCCGGGGCGTCCAACCCCGTCCGTTATGACACTAGGACTCTTCCACAGTCCGATAATAGTCCTCCACAGCGCGTCGCTTTAAGCCGAGGTTCGGCCTCACGGGAGGCACCCTTAAGGCGACGCTCCCAGGATGCTGCGGGCCTCTTTCGAGACCCGCTCTCCTAGTACTTCACCCCGGCGATGCTTCTGCGCTCGCCCACTCTCCCGGTGACGCTGTCAAAGCCTTCATGGCTAACAGCATTAGTTAGTATCCGAAAAAAAAAAAATGCCTGACGTCAACTTACCTTAGTCGTAGTTTACGAAACTTCGGTAGGGAATGAGGATGGACTATTCTACTCAGTCGGATACCACACCGACTTAAGGTCATCCTCCTTTTACGACAACTATGAATACCACTCACGATGGTTTAAATTAAAAAATATACATATAACTTAAAACAATTGTATATTTATTTCTTTTTTTCAATTTAAACCATCGTGAATGGTGTTCATAGTTAGTGTATAGAAACCGGCTATAGTCACATCTTTCTTTGCCAGACAAAGTTTTAAACCCCTACGGGGCCCTTATTAATGAGCACTTTATGAGAATATTAAGTTAACTTTTCACATACATTTCATTAGCATTATCTTCCTGCCCATACCCTACTCGAAGTCGGGTCGGCACAACATTTTATAAACATGTTGTCACATGATTTTGCTACGTATTAAACTACCGGCTTTCTGCCTAACGTCAACTTCCATTAGCCGTATTATAATAAAGCGACGATATTTCTCCGCTATACTTATTCAATAAATAAAAAGCAGTTTTCCCGGAGTCAACCCATTTACTCTTTCGCTACAACTCAACGAATGACACATAAAAATATGACAGCCACAATGCTTTTTCATATTAATCGCCAACTCTATGAAGGAGGTTGTATTAAAAACATGTTGTAACAGTCGACCATCCTGACAACATTTGCGACCCCGCAAATCTCATAAGCTGACTTCTGGGAATGAATCTACCACCGATTCGGAATGCTGATTGTACTGAGAAGAATCGGCAAGAAACTCAGTACTTGCTCTTTTAATCTGTAAAAGAAAACCGCACATGCCATGACATGACAGGACTACGCTCACGCTTTATGCTCAACTCTAAGCTCACGCTTTATGCTCAACTCTTTAAGCTCAACTCCTCAACTCCTTAAGCTTTTCGCACCATAAGCAATTCGCACCTCAAGCTCACCCTCAATCACTGTCATGGCATAACACAGCTCAATTAGTGGCAACCAACTCAGCAGATACACACGTAAACAGACTCGCAAATGATAACGCTCAAAGAACAATCACCACTTCTAGGCAGAGCCTAGCTGACAGTCGTTGCAGATGTTTACAGTCTAGAAAACAATCGTTACAACTGGAAAGATCCAGAGAACAATCGTCATTCTAGCTGACAGTTTCATCGAACAAAAGTCACGGGCGCGTCTAAGGCCTCACATAGCACATCGTCACATTGATCTCACAGAATTAATTAACCGAATACCAATTACCATCAATAATCTCTGAAATAAAAACTCTCATTTTTTATTCCATCGCATCGCATATCGCAGCTATCTCTCATATTAACGAAATTCGCACTCCCCGTGTTGTCTCAAGATATTGATCGTCATTTGTCTTTTCTTTAAACTCTTTAAATTTCTGATATTCGTTATGTCCACTCTATTTGTGAGTTTAGGTTACATCCCGCTTCTGAATATAATAAAGCGACGATATTTCTCCGCTATACTTATTCAATAAATAAAAAGCAGTTTTCCCAGAGTCAACCCATTTACTCTTTCGCTACAACTCAACGAATGACACATAAAAATATGACAGCCACAATGCTTTTTCATATTAATCGCCAACTCTATGAAGGAGGTTGTATTAAAAACATGTTGTAACAGTATTTTACGACAACTCAGTAAGAAAGAGGATGGTCTATTCTTCTCAACCGGATACCACATGGTGGGTCACCTTACCTTAGTCGTCTTTTACGACACCTCTGTAATAAATGAAGGCGGTCTATTCTACTCAATCGGATGCCACATGGTGGGTCAACTTACCTTAATCGCCTTTTATGACATCTCGGTAAGGAATGAGGGTGGTCAACTCAACTTCTAATTTATATACATTTCTCAACTTTAAATATTGTTACTCAAAATTCAAACAGAGTAAACAAAGATTTACAGTAAATTCGCCTCGTCGACTTTACTGAAGCGAGGTAAAGTGGCCTTAATCCTGGCTTTTGTGTAGATAAAGTTATTCGTTAACTAAGGTAGCTGTCGATTCTGAGAATATTTTAACAAGCTTTATATGTAAATAATACTTTCGAAACACGAGATCTGAATTTAATGGTAATATTTACAGTGAAAGTAAACATAATGTTGTAATGTATTTTTTTCTTTCTTAAACCGTTGACGTATAAATTTTAAGCAATATTCCAGTTATAGATTAATATGACATTCTTGCAACATCTTTTTTATATTTAAATGAGTTAATCTTATATATATATATATACTAGTGGCCCGCTCCGGCTTCGCACGGGTATAACATATATAGCCTGTCATTCAGTAAAAAAAATGATTAAAATCTATCCAGTAGATTTGTTTTAATCATTACTGCCCGTGGCCCACACGCGTCAAATTTGGAGTAAAACAATTCCCCTGGGGTGCCAAAGTGGTCGGCCTCCTCGTGGCGCACCCTGGGCAAGCTTAGTCTTGGCGAACGGACCGGAATCTGCTGCTTGTGAGTCCAGGTGTTAGTGACTCGCCCAAGCCTATCGTCTGCCGCCCTAACTGGGGACCTTCGGGTGTTTCGAACGGGGTATATCGAACGCCTGGCTTCCGGGTCCCCGAGGCGGTCGGTGCATCTGATGCTCCCGATGCACCGGTTAGCGGAGAGGGGGCTTCTCTTTCGAGGGGCCCCTACCCGGAAAAGGTGTTTGTTCTCTGGGATCAGAGCTGTCGGCGGAATGGGTGCAATATGTACAATGATACCCTGTCCTTGCCACTGGAGCACACAGGTCGTTTTAGTCGGTGCGAGTCCAACATAACCGCCGCCTGTCCCCGTCGGGCGGCGGTACCCATGAGTTTTTTTCTGAATAAAAAAATACAATTCCCCTTTCCCTATACCATGAAGATTCCCTGCTATCTTTGGAATATCTAAATTTATATACTACATTTTTATTTATTTACTTTTACATTTTCCCTAAGTATTTTATTTTTACAATTAATTACAGAATGTCTTTATATACAAAATTCACAGCTTTCTTGTCATAAAGAAAGAATCTTCATTACACAATACAAACATGTTTTCTTTAGAGGTTACTCTTGATAAAGCGACATATAGTTGGCCATGTGAAAAAAAACCCATCCAATCGCAGCTAAATTCGAAGTGCTATAAGACAAAGCGCGCAATCGCTATACCCTGCATTCTAAATCTGTAATATCTTCGTATGTTAAATGTTCATTTAAATTACAAATTAAGAAGAAAATGTCAATAAAATGCTATTGTGGGTTATCCATAAAAGATAGACATAATATGTATACCATCGCGGAGTTTTCTTTACACCTTTTCAAGGTGTACAAATACTTAGTACATTATTTTGACAAATATTGTAGGGTTCAGCCTGCGTTTGCAATGTAAACGGAAAAAATGTAATTACTTACGACATCACATTGGAAACCTCAAAACTGATAGTATTTCTTTATTCCATATTGAAAATTTATAATATGTTAGATTATACATATAAACCTTTCTCTTCAATCACTCTATCTATTAAAAAATCGCATCAAAATCTGTTGCGTAGTTTTAAAGATTTAAGCATACAAAGGGATATAGGGACATAGGAACAGACAGAGACACCGACTTTGTTTTATACAATTTAGTGACGTTTAGCTATTATAACTAACGACGATATTTCTCCTTTATTCTTATGCAATAATAAAAATCAATTTTCCCAAAGTCAAGTCATTTACTCTTTCTCAAAAACTCTTCAATGACACATATGACAGCCACAATGCTTTTTCATATTAATGACTAACTCTGAAGGAGGTTGAATTAAAAACATGTTGTAACAGTTGACCATCCTGACAACATTTGCGACCCCGCAAATCTCATAAGCTGACTTCTGGGAATGAATCTACCACCGATTCGGAATGCTGATTGTACTGAGAAGAATCGGCAAGAAACTCAATACTTGCTCTTTTAATATGTAAAAGAAAAATCATTTCGCACCTTAAGCTCACCCTCAATCACTGTCATGGCATAACACAGCTCAATAATTGGCAACCAACTCAGCAGATACACACGTAAACAGACAGTAGCTGACAGTCGTTGCAGATGGCCACAGTCTAGAAAACAATTGTTACAACTGGAAAGATCCAGAGAACAATCGTCTTTCTAGCTGACAGTTCCATCGAACAAAAGTCACGGGCGCGTCTAAGGCCTCACATAGCACATCGTCACGTTGATCTCACAGAATTAATTATCCGAATACCAATTACCATCAATAATCTCTCCAATAAAAACTGCATTTTTTATTCCATAGTACGCATATCGCAACTATCTCCCAAATTATACGAAATTGACACATATGACAGCCACAATGCTTTTTCATATTAATGACCAACTCTATGAAGGAGGTTGTATTAAAAACATATTGTAACACTATTATTTTGATAACTGTCAAATTTTTTTCCATACTAAATCAAAGACAAAATTACGTTTAGCTGTCATCTATGTTTTGTATTCCACTGACATTTGCGTTTTGTTATTCAATGTCATAGTCGTTTTTGTAATACCACGATTTATAGTGACTTGACGGGATAAAATAAATACGGTCGAACGGGATAAAAGGTATCCTATGTCCGTTTCCTGGTTCTAAGCAACCTCTACACCAATTTTCGGCCGAATTGGTTCATCCGTTCTTGAGTTATAAATAGTGTAACTTAGACCAACTTTCTTTTATATATATAGATTTTTCTTCTGAATTTTGGTAACGGCTCCAACGGGGTTTTGGGGGAGAAATCGATTTTGATAGGTTTTATTTCAAAAAAATTTATTTTATGATACTGAATTGACCTAAACAGGTTATATTAGGTTATTTGTCTAGGATAAGATTACGTATTTAGAATAAATTTTTCAATATATAGGAAGGTACCGACGAAACGACATTAAATGAATCTATTGATCATTTGTACGTAATGGTTGACTATCCTGGCACGACTCACTTGCTCAAAAAACACAACAAAACAATATTCTTGTTTTCTTTCCCTCGCACCATACAATTAATTTTTAGGTCAAGGTTATTTTTGTTTCACGTGTCGTAATAGGGTTAGGTCGTTGATCCTTATAAATCGTGTTTACTTTTAAAAAATAAACAAATCGATTAAGTGTTAAAGAGAGATAAGTTTATCATTTAGCCTCCAGACTTGACTCCGTTAAATTGAGATTTATTTTAATTGTAGTACTGTTTATAAAAATATAAATTTTGAAAATACCGCCATGTGGTATCCAGCTGAGTAGAATAGTACCACCTTCTTTTCTTACCGAAGTGTCGTAAAGGGCGACTAAGGTAAGTCGACCCACCGTGTGGTATCCGGTTTAGTAGAATAGACCGCCCTCTTTCTTTCCGAGGTGTCCTAAAATACGACTAAGGTAAGTTGATGTCAGGCAGGCGGACGGTCGTAAAATACGTATCCAAATCATGTTACAACATGTTTATAACATGATGTGCCGACCCCACTTAGAGTGGGATAAGGGCAGGAAGATGATGATGATAAATTTTAAAAATAGTCAGATTCTAAGGATATTAGGTCAATACCGTCTCATCCATTTTTCACATGTTTCGTTCGGTCACTATATCACCTTTGATAGCATCTAAAACTTCTAAGATAACTTTTTAAGGCAACCCTTTTCGAAGAGGGGCTGACATGTCAATGTCACGCATTTGCCTGCCGGGAATTACTATCTGCAATGTTTTCTGTTCCGTAATCCGACCTTGGGCAGAAATAAAGCGGAAAAACATCAAACAAACATAAATTTATTCGCTGTTTCGCGGATCCATTAAATATATTTTATTTCTTCTAAATTTATAGCCTTCAAAACACCTGTTTTATGCTGTTATGTTATATATTTATCATCACATTAATATAGTACATAGTTTTTTCCATATAATTACTAATAGGCGACTAAGGTAAGTCGACCCGCCGTGTTAACCTATTGAGTAGATTAGACCACCCTATATCTTACTGAGGTTTCGTAGAATACAACTAAGGTCGTACAATACGTTGGCGAATAATGGTGATTACATGTTTATAACATGTTGTGCGGACCCCACTTAGAGTGGGATGAGGTCAGGAGTATGATGAATAATAAAATTATTTTGCTATAATATAATCCGCGATAAATACTATTATTTTTGTATTATGGATCTCCGCGAAGTTGGGATAAGTTTAACTGGAAATTAGTATTGGAACAGTGGAATCAGGTCAAGCCCCACCCCTCCCCAAGGAGAGGTATCTATCCCATTGCCCAGCAGTGGAATACAGTATAATGTAATAACATAATGTCTTATTTTATGGACTTTTTCAACCATAAATATCAATTTCGCGTACGCGTTCGGGTATAAATAATTCAATAGTTAATGGGATTTTTTGACGTAATCCAGTTATCTATGTTACGATTGTAATATTTATGTGGTAGTAGTAACATGTAATTTGTTTATGACATTGACTGTATTTGATTTACGTGATTTACTTTCACTTCATATCGATCTACTTGCACGGCAACGTTTTTCAGTCATTTAATAATAATAAATGTTTATTTCAGACAACCACGATTCACTTTGTTTGAAATAAAATGACAAAAAGGAAAAATAATAAAAAAAAGAATTATTTTATAATATTAAATTTAAAAAAACTTTGTAGGAATAAAAAAAATAATGGAACTTCAGGACTGCCGCACAAGCACCCTAGTAAAATGATACATCATAAGCGAGTCCATATTAGCATCTCAATATTTAAATATTACGGAGGCTCATGTTTGTTATCAAATCAAATCGAAATAATATTTAGTGAAATAAGCTCTTTTACACATTTTGAATCGTCTATAACCAATATGATTAATGAATCTACTACTGGTTCGGAATGTTCTTACCGAAAAGAACTAGTACGAAACTCGGCAGTCAATTGAAATAATAGAGCTCTTCATACAAGGTTGCATAACTACTTACTCACCAATAAAGTAATTATAATACCTGGACTTCATGATCAGCGATAATCGTCGGTCGTGTGATCTATACTTAATATAGCTGAAGAGTTTATTTGTTTGTTTGTTTCAACGCGCTAATTTCAGCAACTTCTGGACTGATTTAAAACATTCTATCAGTTTAAGACATTCCATTTATTGAGGAAGGCTATATAACATCATGTTAAGATGAATAGGAGAGGAGCAGCAATAAAAAATATTACGAAATCGGCATAATTTAAAGCTTTTCTTGAGTGCGCCGAATAAACGGTAATTATTCAAAAATCATCTATCACAAAATTCTTCCCCTTTAAAAGTTTTAAATACAAGTCCTCTACAGAATATGTCTAGCTTTTAAGGTTAAACCATTTTTATATTATTTTTCGGTTTTAATCTTTCGCGCGGGTGGAGCCGCTGGCGATTGCTAGTCATTTATAATCGGCACGATCATCATGCAAGTGTCTACAAGTCCGTTCTTATTATTATACGATACATACATTCATACGGATCACCCAGCGATTTCCTTTGATGTGGAAAACCGACAATTCCCCGCTTTTCGGCGATCATAGGTGATCATAGTCGAAATAGGTGATTTCAGACTAAGATGCCCTCTACATGGCTGTATTCAAGCTTAATTATGTGTAATCGCCGATTAAGAAGACAAGTAATAAAGTTTAGAAATGTAATTAAGTTTTAAGAACAGAAAAAACTAAATGTACATTGTTGTGTTAATGAAAAAAAAAATAGTTGTTTATTAAAAACTTTTATATTACTCATTTATAGGTGAGGCCGAAGTGTTTCTTGTAATATTATTAAAATGGTTTTATTGCTTAGTCATATTACTATATGGGCTTTTAATGAAACATATTATTATTTTTATAGTAGCAAATTTCTAGTATAGGGTAGTTTTAATTAATTACAATAATTATAACTTGCCACCTACTCGAAGGGTTTTGAATATTTAAAAAATACATATATACGTTAAGAATATATTTTTTTCGGTCTCATAGAAATTGTATAACTATTCGTCAATATTGATATAGCAGATTAGCTGTTCATACGAAACAGACCGAGAGACTGACAGTCTGAGAGGCAGACTGTCAGTGACTGTCAGTGAGTGATGACTGTCAGCAGAGTGATAGACTGATAGACTGATAGACTGACAGACAGACAGACAGACTGACAGGATTACGGACTGACAGACTGGCTAACTAGACGACTGAAAAACTGACTATCGGATAGACGGGCAGACTGACATACTGACAGACTGACATACTAACAGACTAACAGAGTTACATACTGCAGGTGACAGACTGACAAACTTACAGACTGACAGACCAACAAAGTGACAGACTTACGGACTGACGGACTGACGGACTGACGGACTGACGGACTGACGGACTGACGGACTGACGGACTGACGGACTGACGGACTGACGGACTGACGGACTGACGGACTGACGGACTGACGGACTGACGGACTGACGGACTGACGGACTGACGGACTGACGGACTGACGGACTGACGGACTGACGGACTGACGGACTGACGGACTGACGGACTGACGGACTGACGGACTGACGGACTGACGGACTGACGGACTGACGGACAGACTGATAGACAAACTTTAACATTTATAAATATTAGTATACATTGTTTAGCCGTGTGGTATCCGGCTGAGTAGAATAGTACCACCCTCTTTTCTTACCGAGGTGTCGTAAAAGGCGACTAAGGTAAGTCGACCCGCCGTGTGGTATCCGGCTGAGTAGAATAGACCAACCTCATTTCTTACCGAGGTGTCGTAAAAGGCGACTAAGGTAAGATGACCCACCGTGTGGTATCCGGTTTAGTAGAATAGACCACCCTCTTTCTTACCGAGGTGTCGTGAAATACGACAGAGGTAAGTTGACGTCAGGCAGGCGGCCGGTCGTAAAAACGCAGCCAAATCATGTTACAGCATGTTTATAACATGTTGTGCCGACCCCACTTAGAGTGGGATAAGGGCAGGAAGATGATGATTGTAATACAATACAAACCTATTGGGAGAAAAAAGCCTCCATTATTTTATCTCGTTATCTTATGCCAACAAACAAATATTTATTGTTCTTCACTGATCCAATTTTGTCCCAATTACTGGTCTACCATCGGCACACAGTGAATTCCAGCACGAACAATACGCGAGTTAATAGGATTTGTCTAGCGGCGACCAGTTATCAGCTCCCAATAGACTCATCTGATCCGTTTGGCCCTGACTACAAATGCGCTACGTTAATTACCCACGAATGCTTGAATCATTTCTGCTTGAAGGCATTTACGTAAGAATATTCCAAGCGACATTAAATAATGGCTAAAGAAATTTAATTTCATAATTAAATTATTGTTTCTATAAATTGGAACTAAAACTTATTATATCTGTGGCAACATGTAATTATTATTATTAATGGCATGTTTATGACTGGGCCCTTGGCACAGTGGGTAATGATCCTGCCTTCAGCTCCGCGGGTTGCGGGTTCGATTTCCGCCAAGGGCCAACATTTTCTATAAAAATAATTTGTTGGATCTTCGAACCTAGGTCTATATTTGTTTTTAAGTATGTATTTAAAAATATATATATGAATATATTTACCAGTTGTCTGTCACCCATAACACAAGTGTTAAGTTACTTACTTTGGGAACGGACGACCGTGTTTGTAAGTGTTCCATATATTTATTTATTATTTACTTATTTATTTATTAATTAGCGTTAAAATTTATTATATTCTCTTTTTAATTAAATCCCTTTTATAGATAAGAAAGTAAACAAAAGAAATTCTAAGTATTATATTGTTAAAAAAAATGACATTTACAAAAAACGGGTAAGCAATGATTTTTTATTTCATTTTATTCTATTTTTCAATCATTAATTTTATTTGTTTGCAACAAACATAAATCACCATTTTTTGAATTTTATTATTTTGAAATTATAAACTAAAGAATTGAAATCTTTGTTAGGTAACCGGAAAAAGTTTTGAAAAAGCAGAAATTTATTGTGCACATAAATTAAATTCAAATTAATTAAATTTAAAGATATAATATATAGAAATTTTATATAGAAAGTTATTTTATGAAGCAAGTGGTCCTTACGATTGAAGAGTCGTTTAAAAAAGATTATCAGTTTCTATTCTTTATCATCAACATCGCTAACAAAGTTTTTTCGAATACTAACCAAACATAGAAATATTCTATAACTAGCTTTTACCCACAACTTCGGTTGCGTGGACTTTTGTCGCGTTATATGTTGATAATAGACAGCGCATTTCAATGTCATCCTGTAGAATTAAGAGGATTTCTATAGCCTGTATGTTACGGTATATAAGAAATATTTGTGCTAAATTTCATCGATATTAGTTCAGCGGATTCGCCGTGAAAGAGTAATAAGCAAACATCCATACTCACAAACTTTCGCATTTATAATTTTAGTACGCTAGGACAGATTGTCAGTTCTCACCTTAACACACGACTATTGAGTTATAATTTGTTGATTCGATTTTACAATCGATAGTTTTCTAATCGACCTAGTTTCGAGTAGTGTGCGGCCTTCGTTTATATATACAGGAAATAAAAATGTTTTTTTCTTATTTTAAGTAATAAAAATCGATTGTGGTCGATGTGAGTAAACTAAGGTGAAAATCAATTTTACGGATTATATTAAGTACTAGCTTTTGCCCGCGGGGACCTCAGTCCCGGAATAAAAAGTACCCTCTGTCAACCCTGCAAATATCTCCATCATTCTTGGGGTTAATTTGAATGATGCCTGATTTAATAAAGCCATGGTCATATATGACCGAAACGTTATTAAAATTTTTTACACTTCATATTATGAAAGCGCCAGTCCCCGCAGCGTCTGTCTGCTTACAATGAACTTAACAACTAATTTACGGGTTTTATTCAACAGAAAGAGTGATTTATCAAGTAGATTTAAAAGTTTAATTTCATCGCGGATTATAGCAAAATAATTTTATTATTACTTTTGTAAATAAGTTTTTTTGTAAATTTATAGAAAATGTCCATAACTGTTACTAAGTTTCTACTGGTTCTATATACTCCCCTAATCGTTACTAATATTATAGATGAGTATGTCTGTGTGTCTGTATGTTACGTTTTCACGGCGAATCCGATAAACCACTATCAATAAAAATTTTCACAATTCTTCCTTATCCACACGGGTAACATTTAGGCTGTAGAAATCCTGTTAATTCAACAGGAATTGAATGACATTGAAAAACCCCAGTATTATCAGTCTATCAAAGTTTTTTTAATCGCGATTTTTGTTTTTGTCAAAGTCAAGTTGAATCTGTAATTTGAAAAAGGTTCTATATCAAGTTGTTTGGCTTACGTAGATAGTTACTTAAAGAAAGTTTTTATATATTTTGGATTCTGTTTACTGGATAAATTAAACTGAGTTATCAAAATGTATAATTAATATTAGTCATATGGGTTATTCACTAAAACTCCGTGTGGTATCCGGCTGAATAGAATATTACCACCCTCAATTCTTGCCGAGGGGTCGTAAAAGGCGACTAAGATAAGTCGACCCGCCGTGTGGTTTCCGGCTGAGTAGAATAGACCAACCATGAGGTTGGTCACGACACCTAGGTAAGGAATTATTCTTACCGAGGTGTCATAAAAGGCGACTAAGGTAAGTTGATCTACCGTGTGGTATCCGGTTGAGTAAAATAGACCACCCTCTTTCTTACCGAGGAGTCGTAAATTACGACTAAGGTAAGTTGACGTCAGGCAGGCGGCCGGTCGTAAAATACGTAGCCAAATCATATGACAACATGTTTATAACATGTTGTGTCGACCCCACTTAGAGTGGGATAAGGGTAGGAGGGTGATGATGGGTTATTTACTAAAATAAATAAATAACTAATATTATCAATGTGAAAGTCTGACTGTTATGTTTTCATGGTCAATCCGATGAAACAATATTGATGAAATTTAGCACAATTAATGGCTATATGCCGAGGTAGGTTTTTCTCTTTATATCCTGTAAATTAAAGAAATAGGTTATATATTATGCTGTTTACATTACGTCGAAAAAGTTATTTTAATAAAGTTTTTATATGTTTCGGTTTTGTATATGTTGAACCTGCCAATTCGCATTGGAGTAGCATGGTAGATAGGTCGCCTTCTTAAGGCAGAGAGAAGGCTTTGCCCAGAATGGGAGATATGTTACTATCTCCCACTCTTTACTTACATACTTACATAAATAATAATTTTTTTTTTTAATTGTACGTTACTTCATATAATATTACTTTTTCATTTAAAATTCAAATAAATGCCTTCAATGAGTAAAAAGTTTCAAACAACTTGGAAAGACGAAATATTTACTTTTGCATCCTACCTGTTAGTGTGACTCACTATTCAGTTTTGGTAGCCCGTGCATGTATAATGACTACCGAAACGTGTTAGTTACACTATTGTTATGCCTAAAAAACTCAAATAAAAATGTGAAATTTTTCAAAAAAAAATCAGCTCCAGACAGGCCTAGTTCTTATAAAAATATTTGTACTACTCTTAGATATGGTAGTATATGTAATCCAGTCGCTAATCGCTTCAGGAACGGCGAGAAACGGAAAGAAATTCAAGTACCAGTATCATGGTATTCGACCTTTCAACTTAAAATTGACATATCTTTTTTATTTGTTGACCCATTGAAATAAATTATACCCTATATGTTTAGTGAGGCTTTCTTCTACATATAAGTGAAAACCGCGTTCAAATCGGATCAGCGGTTTCTGAGATTAGCGGGAACAAACGCACAGACATACAGACAAACAGACAAACAGAGAAACAGACAAAAATTTTAAAAACTATTGTTTCATGTTTAGAAGCGTGTTTTGAGACGACAACACTAATTTTTTCGTAAAAATATGAAATGTACAGATTTTAACACCTCTACGATTTTATTATATGTATTGATTTAAGAAGTATAAACAAATGTGCCTATTATAGACAAGAAAGTATGACATGCATATAAAGGGATTAGCGCTAGAGTTAGGGATAATGGAACATAACGGTATATTGTGCCAAGTCCACTTCTAGTGGGATAAGGGTAGGATGATAAGAATAATAACTTAATTTTTTTTAAATTTATCTTTGGCAATCTATTACAATTTTTAAATATTTAAATATTTGACAATTACACCATTTATTGAATATTGCTTTGCAACCGTTCAAAGTAGGTGACGATTGGGATTTAGACCGGCTCCCCGTCAGCACCGGCTTACTTAGTAGCTACGGACCTCCCGAAATATAACGAATTATGTTTATGATGAAAGCTGTGATAGCCCAGCGACCATGCAACTCTTTCGAGAAGGTCACGAATTCAAACCCCGGGCAGGCACCAATGAGTTTTTCTTAAAACTTAGTGTCTAATTGATAACTTGTCTGATTTAAATAACTTTTCTGGGCAATAATCAATAATACCGCGATGTGACCCGTTTGTTTATATAATGTTTGGTATGAATCGCGAAAGTTTAAAATCTACAATTGCAAACCGTTACGGGCAGGAGATTGCATATAAAATAAAACGAATTGAATTCCTTCGTAAAAAACACGCGCGTGTGGAAACATCTTAGTGGCTCTTGATAAAATGTCGAGAGCAAATTTTTATCGCGATGTGACCCGTTTGTTTATATAAAAATTATTATAGTAATCGCGAAAGTTTAAAATCTACCAAACTTGTTTTTGAACAAAAAGTTTGTTAAACTAATTTAAAAAAACATTAAAGAAATACCTACGCACTAATTACACCAAAATGGACCCAATCAAATACATGATGACACCGAACGCTTCACCATTTTACGTATGCGAAGCACATACGCTGTTAATGTGTAGCCCAAATAAAAACAATACAAGATAATAGGATATCTCCAGCCGCACTTAGTTAATGGCCCCGAAGGCCCCTTTCCATTTGTTCAAGTCTTAATAAGTGCAAAACTGCTACATCACTACTATACTAATAAAGTTGCTTACTTAAAAACTGCACAGTCATTGTAGTCTCAATTTATAACGTTGCCAGAAACGTCCAGCATTTAGATGTTTGATACACTCCCCGTATACTATATTGAAAAATAATTATTTTCTTGCCCCACTCTCAGTGGGGTCAGCACAACATGTTTTAAACATATTGTTACGTGTTTTGGCTAGTTATTTTACTGGAACTAAAACTTATTATATCTATGGCAACGTTAAATAATTTGCTTTTAAATTAATTATATTTTTATTATTTATAGATAATGCATTTTATAGATAAGAAACTAAATAAAAGTAACTTTTAGTTTAGTTAAAGAAACATAGATACATCCTTCTGCCCTTATCTCATATGTAATGAACATGTTAAAAAATCTCAATATCAAATATCAAAAGCAAGCCGTGTGATAAGGTAAGTCGACCCGCCGTGTGGTATCCGGCTAAGTAGAATAGGCCACCCTCATTTCTTACCAAGATATCGTAAAAGGCGACTAACGTAAGTTGATCCAGTGTGTGGTATCCGTTTGAGTAGAATAGTCAATCCTCTTTTTTACCGAGGTATTACAAAAGGTTGCTTAGGTAAGAGACGTCAGACAGCGGCTGGTCACAAAATAAAAAATTCCTAGCCAAATTCAATTTTTTTTTAATCAAATAAAACTTGTAAATAACTGCTTTTGAATCGTCAACTCTATTGCTTGTTCGGAAAGCTGTTCCTAGAAGAGCCAGCAAGAAACTCGGTGGTTGCTCTTTTCAACATAATACTTATTAATGGTTACATTAAGTCATTACTATCTTGTACAGGTTCAGATGGTAGCTACGAGTATATATCCACGCATTGTTATCGTCTAAATAATCCCCAACAGTATAATAGGCTTGTAGTGGCCTGTAGTAAATCACGTGACAACATGTTATATTAACAAATTGTGCTGACCCCACTTTGAGTGGGATAAAGACGATGAATGATTTTTTCTTTCATTCAATATTTCAATATACGTCTTCGGGCAGTCTGCAAATAACGAAACATTTTCAATATGTCCAACTCGAAAATATATCTCAAAGAACAAATATTTCGATAACATTTTGCCGACTGTTACAACTTGCGAATAGTGGTAATCACAATAAACCTTTGCCTCTGGCCTCGACCCGACTAAATTACAACTGGCTTGGCGTTACATCACTACATACATAATAAAGTTATACTTTATTTTAACTTATGAAAACGGATGCTTGTATTTGAGACAGTTAAAAAGTAAATTAATGTAACAAAACGTTATAGTCGAGATATCAACTAGGCCGTAGGCGCAATTGGCAGTGATTCTATCTTCAGCTAAAGTTCAGAGGTTCGACTCTCGCCGAGGTAATGAAATAAAAGTTAGTCAGAGTAACAACTTAGACACATTTACTGTATCTTAAGACACTCTCAAGGCGATAGGGAGCAAGAATATGGCGGCCGGCACGGCTGACGTTACTTCTACTTCATTTTGAAGGTACGGAAGTATCGGAAGTCGTGGCTTGGCTTGGCTTAGCTGGCTTTACTTGGCTTGGCTTAGGCTAGCTGGCTCGACATACGGCATCGCGTTACCATAAACAATTTGTTGGTTCATAAAGTCTGGTTGTATATTTGTATTAAAGTATGTATTTAAAATTATTTATGTATACATTTGCCAGTTGTCTGTCAACTATAACACAAGTAATAAGTGACTTACTTTGAGGACAGACAACCGTGTGTTTATAAATAAATTGCATATCCATGTAGTAGATTGCTCTTAAAGCATAATCTGATTTTTTTTCAATACGACAATATGTTTAAAAACATCAAATATCATAACGCGCTATAAATATTTCGTAAGAAAATAAGTACACATTTTTGTCCTCGTAAAATATAAATCTTTATTTGACCAAATTTATACTCGTATATTATTACGTATTTCAAATCAAGTAACGCGCAATCCAGTAATGTATTGAACGATCCTAAGTGCTGTTTGATTTCGTCGAACTTCATGATAAATATAAAATACTTCGGGAAAATGAAATAACATTTTTATTCACGACGTTATCAAATACGTCATTTTAAATAATTTATAGAATTAGGCGTTACTTTGCGGAGATCCATAATACAAAAGTAATAATAAAATTATTTTGCTATAATCCGCGATGAAGTAAAATAGAAAATATATATAATGCTTAATGCAGAGTGGACAATCGGTTATCATACCTGATACATGCAGGAGTCGTAAAAAAAAAAAAAAAAAACACATGCACACACCTCCACCACCGCCACCGTGATACACAAGCACTATATACGTTCACTATCACAAACTCAACAATCGTTTCGCCCCGCAACCGAAGCATCGTCAGGAGATAGACTCCACGACCAAAATCGTAAAGCGAAGCAATATCCAAATAAGTTTAGTTATATACTAATCGGTTCAACCCCACCCTTTATTTTATTTGCGAACAAGTGTAACAAGCTTGAACTAGAAACATTTATCTGCTCGTTAATGAGGGTGCCATTGTTATGTTTAATAATCTCAAGATTTTCCAATAGGCTGAGCTTCAGTCCTTTATTGGAACACGTGTGCAATACTTCAAAACTATGGTCATTAGGGACTTTATGACCGCTTTCTATCAGATGTTTGGCGAAATGTGAATTTTGTGGTTTATTATTCCTGAAGGCAGCCATATGTTCTTTAAAACGGGTTTCAAAATTACGACCAGTCTGACCCACATATGTATCATTGCATTCAATGCAATGATATTCTGCATTCTGAATGCAGATTCTGAATGCAATGATACATATGTGGGTCAGACTGGTCGTAATTTTGAAACCCGTTTTAAAGAACATATGGCTGCCTTCAGGAATAATAAACCACAAAATTCACATTTCGCCAAACATCTGATAGAAAGCGGTCATAAAGTCCCTAATGACCATAGTTTTGAAGTATTGCACACGTGTTCCAATAAAGGACTGAAGCTCAGCCTATTGGAAAATCTTGAGATTATTAAACATAACAATGGCACCCTCATTAACGAGCAGATAAATGTTTCTAGTTCAAGCTTGTTACACTTGTTCGCAAATAAAATAAAGGGTGGGGTTGAACCGATTAGTATATAACTAAACTTATTTGGATATTGCTTCGCTTTACGATTTTGGTCGTGGAGTCTATCTCCTGACGATGCTTCGGTTGCGGGGCGAAACGATTGTTGAGTTTGTGATAGTGAACGTATATAGTGCTTGTGTATCACGGTGGCGGTGGTGGAGGTGTGTGCATGTGTTTTTTTTTTTTACGACTCCTGCATGTATCAGGTATGATAACCGATTGTCCACTCTGCATTAAGCATTATATATATTTTCTATTTTACTTCATCGCGGATTATAGCAAAATAATTTTATTATTACTTTTACGTCATTTTAGGCAAGACGCTACAACATATGTAACGTACAAAAGTAATTAAATTATTATGCTTTAATCCGCGATAAAGTAATTAGAAAATACATGTAATGCTAAATGTAGAATGGACTATCCATTTTCATACCTGATGCATGAAGGGTTTTTTTCTCAAAAACGCTCCATGTATGAAGACGGAACAAACCTCTAACACCGGCACGACAATACACAAGCACTTCACACAATCACCATCATTAATCCAACAATTGTTTCGCCCCGCAACCAAAGCATTATCAAGAGATAGATTCCACGAAAAAATCGCAAAGCCGATTGTTGTAAAAAAATAACGTATTTAAATGACTTCCTGTTATTTCTAACAATTTCAGATGTCTACTTTATAGACGTTAAGATGTTACCTTTTATACCTATAGATAACTAACGTTCTGCCGCAATAACGCTCATGTTTAAAGGCCCCGTATGAGCTTGAAACCAGTCTGGCTCATCCGATAGAATAGGAAGTGATTACACCCTGTTAATGTATATCATTAACTATTACTTATGTATAGCCTAATTACCTTTAGGTATAAAGTGAAACAAGTAAAGTTAAAAAAACTTTTAAAAACAGCTCTAAAAAAATGTCATGTCCATACAGTTAACCGTTGAGGTGTTGGGAGCCAATTCTGGCAGCAACATCAGGTCATGCTTATCATAACCATGCATTGTCATTGGAACTGGACCACTATATAGAATTTCATTTGGATCGGACATCGGGAAGTGGATCAAACTTAACTTGCAAGATTTCACCTTCACATATACAGACGGCAAGTTAAATAAAAGCTTTTAAAAATATAATATTTACACATAATCTTTCTTTGAAACTGTGAAACGAAATCAGTCTGAGTAAATTTTTTTTAAATATATTTTTTATATCTTTTGATATGCATATTAAAGGAGTGGCACCAGATTTGTCGAATGAAAGAGGAGAATGGAAGAAGAAGACATATTGTTCCAATCCCACTTAGAGTAGTATAAGGGTAAGAGAATGATGATGATTTTTTATATCTTTTAAAAAATTACTGAGCAAGGCTCGTTTACCAGGTTCTATACATAAAGCCATAAGCAGGCCTAACAGTGATAGTGACATAATTTATATAATTTGCCTCCGCCGTGTGATATACGGGTAAGTAGATAGACCAACCTCATTTCTTACCGAGGTGTCGTAAAAAGTGACTGAGGTAATTTGATCCGCCGAGTGGTATTCGACTGAGTAGAATAGACCACACTCATTTACTACCGTAAAAGGCGACTAAGGTCACGAAGGTGGCTGTTCGTAAAATAATGTGACATGTTTAAAGTGGGATCCCATTTAGAGTGGGATGATAATGAATGATAATGAATTTATTTGATTTCCCTGATATTTATATGCATCTCAGAAATAATTTTATTATTTCTCGTTCGTTTAGCTTTTCATAATATCTTGGTTATCGAGTTCTCGTATTGAACAGACGTCGAGTGTTGTCCCTCCCTTCCGACCCATTACTATTTGTGCCGCACAAACAACTTTCTCACTATTTGTAAATAATCATTTTCTTCCATATGATTCCCTTTAAGAACGATAAATCAGATTTCTGGTTTGGAAATAATAAATGTTTTATTATTCATACGCAATACTTTATTTATTATTGATTTCATCTATATTAAAAAGGAGGCCCATTCTCTTGCCCTTATCTCACTTTAAGAGGGGTTGGCACATGTTTTACTAGTTATTTTACAATCGGTCGCCTGCGTGACGTTAACTTATCTTAGTAGCCTTTTACGACACCTCGGTAAGAAATGAGGGTAGTCCATTCTACTCTGTCGGATACCACACGGCGGATAAATTTAGTTCTTGATAAGAAAGGAGGCTGGTCTATTCTAATCGACATGATACAATCTTTTTCTCCAAAAACGGAGAGAACGCCTATGCCCAGCAGTGGAATAGTAACAGGCCGTTACTTAATTGTGGCACTAGATACAGGATAGTCATCATCAGAGGTTTTGTCTATACGTTATATGAACACCTTTTCAGTTGACAAGAACAAAACTAATGAAAATATTCTTTTGCTATAATCCGCGATACAAGAATATGTATGTAATGCTAAATGTAGAGTGTTATATTCGCTCTCCTACCTGATAAATCGCTAAATGGTAAAAATGCTTTGCGATTATGTTGTGGAGTTTATCTCCTGACGATGCTTCGGTTACTGCGCGAAACTATTGTTGAGATTGTGGTGGTGAATGTGTACAGTGCTTGTGTATTGTTGTGTTACTGGTGGCGGGTAGTACATGAATTTTTACAAATTTTGCATGTATCACGTATGAGAACTAATAGAACACTCAACGTTTAGCACATTTTCTTTTATCACGTATTATATTTTACTAATATTTTAAAATAATATTTTACTTACTTTTCTATTATGGACCTCCGCAAAGTAAAGCCTAATTCTATAAATTATTGACAAGAAAAGCAAATATTATTAACTAAGAATAACCTACTTATTATATTTTTCAACGAGAAGACTTCGGGGAAGCTCCGAGTTCAGCTTAGGTAATAATCTTGAACACCAAGTTCCTTTGTTCCTAAAATATCCAAAGTAATCTCCGCTCACCATTAATTTATATCGAGGGTCTTATCTATCTTGACAACACTTATTCTTGAACAGTATTTCATTTGTACTAACTAATCTTATTTGTCTTGCTTGTAAAATAGTTGTCAGATAATTTATAGAATTAGGCGTTACTTTGCGAAGATTCATAATAAAAAAATAAAAATAAAACTATTCTGTCATAATAAAGTATCCGTTTCCATACCTGATACATGCATCGTTCGTAAAAACATATGAACAAGCAATCAAAATCGCAAAGCGTTGCGATTTTGTAGTTTGCTCGATGAGGCTATAAAAAAAAAAATAATAATAAACGGATTGTCCACATTTTGTCTACATTTAGTATTATAAATATTTTCTATTTTACTTTATCGCGGATTATAACGCCGTGTGGTATCCGGCTGAATAGAATAGTACCATCCTCATTTCTTACCCAGGTGTCGTAAAAGGCGACTAAGGTAAGTCGACCTGCCGTGTGGTATCCGGCTGAGTAGAATAGACCAACCTCATTTCTTACTGAGGTGTCGTTAAAGGCGACTAAGGTAAGTTGACCCACCGTGTGGTATCCGGTTTAGTAGAATAGACCACCCTTTTCTTACCGTGGTGTCGTAAAATAGGACTGAGGTAAGTTGACGTCAGGCAGGCGGCCGGTCGTAAAAACGCAGCCAAATCATGTGACAGCATGTTTATAACATGTTGTGCCGACCCTACTTATATTATAACACAATAATTTTATTACTACTTTTATACATAGTTAGGTTGAATTTTACTCAACTATTCTATCGATCAGATATGAAAGTTACTTACCACTGATAAAGATCTTCACATAAGACAATGTAAATAACAATAGGAACCAATTATAAGTGCTATCTGAACTGTATGAAACTGTACCGAATTCAAAGCTTATTTTGAATCTGCTTAGTTTCTTGAGCTACGAACAAGCAACAACATACGAAATGTTCTGTAACAATATATAAAATTTATAGAACAACCAACTCCAAGCGATATTTCCAAAACAATTTCACCCTTTACCTGCAGAATTAATATTGAATTATTATTATACAATACTTACCTTAATTAACGGACATTTTAACTAAATGCATTTCCAATGTAAGTACCAAAGTATGCTTTAAGTGGCTGATACATGTTTCTTAGGTAATTGTGGAGACACGGGGTTCGCAACTTAATAAGAAAAGTCTAAATAGTCAAGTAATAGTTATTGAAGTAAGTCTCGGTCTATGGTTGATCGTTACCACTAATAGTTGCTCAGTCGTCTAGGTCATGTTGTCCTATGTCTTGCTTGTACAAGTATCTGTCATACTGGCTATACTATTTTTTGTTACAATCCATTTTTTATTACAATTACACACCAATAACTTTGCCAGTACGATAGATACTTGTACAAGTGTCTATCGCACTGGAAATACTATTTTTTATTACAATCTTGCATATCAGTAACTTTGCCAGTATGGTATAATACTATAAACTATACTTCTACAAGAATACTAGATACTTCTACAAGTATCTATCGTACTGCCAATATTATTTTTTATTACAATCTTGCACATCAATAACTTTGCCAGTAAGATAGATACTTCTACAAATATCTATCGTATTGGCACTACTATTTTTTATTACAATCTTGCACATCAATAACTTAGCCAGTAAGATAGATACTTCTACAAATATCTATCGTATTGGCAATACTATTTTTTATTTTCAATCTTACACGTTAATAACTTTGCCAGTAAGATAGATACTTCGACAAGTATCTATCGTACTGGCAATACTATCTTTTATTTCAATGTATCTACTACTACTACTATACTATCTTTTATTTCATTAATAATTTTGCCAGTGCGATAGGTACTTCTAGAAGTATCTATTGCACTAACAATACTATTTTTCTATTACAATCTTACACATTACTAATTTTGCCATACTATGGTAAATAAAGGTACAATACTTTTTTTTAATTAACTTTATTGATATCGACTACACAACACAACACACACGTCACATGTTGGAGTATTCTAAGGTATATTCGAACAAACTTGCTGACACCTGCCAATAGATCGGACACGAATCGAATAAAACTAAAATAGCTATCTGTACAGTATACTGCGATACGCTAAAAGACAGGAAATGCTCTACATTGTTCAATTACAAAGTTGCAAACATCTGACATTCTATTATTGGAAGCCCCATGTTGTTAATTCACTTTCTCAAACATTGTAATACAATTATGAAGCTACTGTCTATTTTAACTAAAATACAAACGAATATTACAAAATAAATTTGGTAGAAACCTTATAACGTAATATTTGTTTATAAAAATAACACATAATGTGAACGATAATATTATTTCTTAGAATTTTTACTGTCTCAGCGTAAGCAAAACTGCGTCGTGATTTTATAAGAATATATTCCTTTTCTCTTCTATATTCTGTTTCCATTTTCACATTTGTAGTTTCTTTAATTGTTTAGAAGATACAATATTGTTGCTTGAGAATTTTCATGATATTTCCAACCAGCAGCAAATATTCCTGTATTGAAATCAGTCACATTCTGAGCGCTGATTAGACACGACTATACGGTGTTCTGTTGGATATGTATTAGATGTTGCTTTTATTTATTCACTATTATGACAGCATTTGGTAAAAGCATTTGGAACGAGTGTATTGTTGTAATGGATTTCAAAATTAATTAATCTAACTTTCAGTCTCTCACCAATTCAACTTAAATTAGACACTCATCTATACTTATTATAAGACAAAGTCCCTAAAAACTGTCTGTATGTATGTCATCAATTTTATCAAAATCTACTGAACGTAGTTTTTTTAAGATTTTTACTAAAAGAAAGTGCAATTAATTCTTACGGAAGGTTAAATTAAGTTAATAGTACATTATCGTTATACTTGTGCTGAAGATGTCGCGTGGTCTAAAAAAACTCGCTTGCTTAGAACTTTACCCGCGTGCGCTGCGGAAACCAGCACAGAGATAAATTAAAGAAATGTAATAAAAAATTGTAGATTTTAAAAATCACTACAAAACGCCCGCGAGAGTATGTCTTATGGCTGACACACAATAACTACTTTCGTGTTCAAAATTAAAATTCGAGAAAAAAATTGTGCATTACTAATTTCCAGCTGTGATAGCCCAGCGGTGCCACCTTGCGGCTTTTTCCGTGGGGGTTGCAGGTTCGAACCCCGGGCAGACACCAATGAGTTTTTCTAATTAAAACTTATGTGTCTAATTGATAATTGCAATTTATCACATTTTTGTTGAAGAAAAACATCGTGAGGAAACCTGCATACCTAAAGAATTCTAGGGATATGTGTAACCTACCAATCCGCATTGGAACAGCGTGGTAAGGTCTCAACTCCAACCCTTCTCTCCAAAAATGGAATGAGGAGGCCTATGCCCAGCAGTGGGCCTTAACAGACCGCTACTTTACTACTTTACTTAATTTCCATCCGAAGCTGCTGGCAGAGCTAGTAAAGTATATATTCCTCCTTGTGCTTGTATTAATTCACAGAGAGCGACAACAAACTCCACCCATCTTATAGCCATGCATTTAACATTTACATCACAGATGTCTTTAAAATGTAATTCAAACAATCTTATCTTGGTCAGGCGTTTCTTGAATGTAACTTAATCTTGTTCCACAATAGCTGTTGTGAATAAAACGCTTGCAGTGCTCGATGGAACAATAAAATTTCGCTATATAACGTAGAATGAAAATATCAAATGAGGCTATATAATTTTGTAAGTATTTTAGCAGTAAAAGTTTATTCGAACTTAACATTGTCAAGGAACATTGTATTATTCAAGCCATGAACAATGAACATTTATTCGCACTAAAATTTAAGATTATTTTTTAAAATTTTAATGGTCATGGCGTAACTTCTCAGACGGGTTGGTAAGTTCACGTATAGAGTGTCTATTGGTATAAGGTTCCACTAATGATGGGATTACGCTGGTCCGGAGTTGCGTCGTAGTTCTGCAGAGACTATCGGAGAATAAAACAATGAGCCTTTACTTATGAATCTTCTAGCTTCTGAACCAAATCTGTGGTAGTATCAGTAAGTTGTGCTTATTGGATTTTCGTGACTTGCAGAATTATTTTTTCAAAGAAAGGCGTACTTTTGTGACTATGCTTTTGACAATGAAAATTTTCTTGCGGTGCTCGCAGATCGGCGACTTCAGACGAAGATTTGCGGATTTCTTCTATGAGGTATTGTTTCACGTTTACATTGCTCAAGACCGTGAAGTTTTAATATTATACCATTGGATTGATAACGCTTTAGTCCATTGTCAGATATATTTATTTGAGTTTGTATGGATGTAATATATGCATATGCAACTATGAATCTCTCTAGTGCCTCATCTCTATAATATCATGATGCACCACATTGTAACATATTAAGTTGTTTATGGTTAGATGTCGTATTATTTAATGGACTAGATGACTCACATTAAATAATAAAGAAATAGAGAATTCTCTAGATTCGAAGATGAGCTTCTCTTCGTCATTCTCCTACTCTTATCCCACTCTAAGTGGTACAATAATATTAACATGTTGTAACATGATTTGGCTAGGTATTTTACGACCGGACGTCTGCCTGACGTCAAATTACCTTTGTAGGCTTTTACAACACCTCGGCAGGAAATGAGAGTGATCTATTCCACTTAGCCGGATACCACACGGCACCTACCTTAGTCGCCTTTTAGGAACTTCGCCTTCTCGATTGAGGGCATTTAATTTCAAATATTAGTGAAATTTAATTAACCACTGTTGAAAAGGGACCAGCCTTAATCGTCTAATTTAATTATAGAATAACTTCATAATAAGCTTTTGGGGTAAAGGAAGAAAACGGGTCTAGTGGCTTATCCTACCGATACATTAATTACATTTTAGTATTCAGATTATCACGAATTACATTAAGTACGTGGTGGACCGAGCCTTGCACGGTAAATTTTTACAAAATAAAGAAAAGAAACTTCAAAAAATTAATAGGGTAGCTGGTGCTCGATCCTAGGTATTTTCATTTCTTGCGATAATTGCAATTTATCACACGCTTTTCGGTGAAGGAAAACATCGTAAGGAAACCTGCATATCTCTAGAGAATTCTAGACATATGTGTAGCCTACTAATCCATTGGAGCAGCGTGGTAGGTCTTAACTCCAATCTTTCCAAAAACGAAGGAGGGAGGCCTACGCCCAGTAGTGGAATAATAACAGGCCGTTTACTCTTTTATGTATTACTAGCTTTTACCCGCAACTTCGTTTGCGTGGACTGTTATCGCGTGATAGGTTAATAACAGATGGTGCTTTTCAATATCATTTTATTTCTGTGAAATTAACAGGATTTCTATAGCCTATATGCTGTTCCGGTATATAAGTAATAATTGCGTTAAATTATATCAATTTTGATTCAGCGGATCCTTCTTAAAAGGGTAATAAATATACATCCATACTCACAAACTTTCGCATTCATAATATTAGTAGCATAGGATTGTACTGTTACAATATCTTTACAACAAGGCGGATAAATCAACAATATACAGCATTTTTAATAGGATTTTTTAAACCCCACAACGCAAGCGACAGCTAGAAATATATATTGACCAAACATTAATTCTTATCATGGAAAATAAACGTATTGTAAAATATTTCAAAGGCCATTTAACTTGGTTTTAAAACACCGATCATTTCAAATACTAAACAAAACAATACGAGCATATTATTTTACTGTCCATCATAAAATGAAACTTCAGAACGTCGAGAGCTTTAAAGTTCTGAAGCTCTGTCGCACCACAATAAACCATTTATTTCAATAGTAAATGTTGTTTTGTTTATCGAGCAACATTGGCCTAATTTTGCGATCTGGGAAATTTCTCTTTAGTTTTTCAGTATTATATGGGTTGCTATGAAATGAACGGTTTAATTCGATATTTAATATTTAAATTTTTGATTACATATACTCGTATGTATACCAGTTTTAACAAGCGACTTCTTTTGCGTGGACTGTTATCGTGTGATCGGTTCAAAATAGATGGCGCGTTTGAATGTCATCTGTCCTGTAGAATGTAATGTCCTGTAGAATAAACAGGATTTCTATAGTCTATATTATATTCCGGTATATAAGGACTAATTGTGACAAATTTCATTGATATTGGTTCAGCGGATTCGCAGTGAAAGACTAACAAACATACATCCATACTCACAAACTTTCGCATTTATAATATTAGTAGGATGTTACTCTGTCCCCGCCACCAGCAGCATGGTAGAGCACTTTTAGGTTTTTAGTCAGTGAGAGTCAGATATACATACCCGCCTCGTCGGGCGGTAAGGACCCATAATGGGTTGTCCCGACAAAAAAAAGTGTAGCAAATGTTTATAAGTAATGATGAAAGCTAGGCATCGAGTAATATTTTCTGATTATACGCAGTTTTGTTTGAAAAATATTATAAATTAAAAATGTTAAATATTAACATAACAGAGTGTAATGTGGTACCCTACTTACTTGAGTGTTGAGCTAAAAGTGGCCCGTGCAGTACTTACAGACACTCGTATACCCAGACTGCATAAAATTTGTATAGCAGATGTGTTATCAAGTACCATACTTTAAAAAATATAGTTCATGTATTATGAGTTTCACATTTTTCGTATTGCAGAAACTACATTAAAATTAATTTTGTAAAAGTTAAGAGCAACAATCTTTGTCTGGATAAAGGTCAAGTATTAACAGTTCTTTTGAGAATCATATTGTATAATATGTTTCCCGTCGTATGGTATCAGGCTGAGTAGAATAGACCATCTTCATTTCTTACCTATAAATCGTAAAATAACTAGCCAAAACATATTGTATGCTTAAAATATGTTGTGTCGATTCCATTTATATTAGGATAAGGGCAAGAGAATGGTGATGATCTTGTGTAATATGTGTTACTAAGAGTTTCACCAAATTCCTACTTCCTTCTGTTTAAGGTTTTCCATAACCATAAAGTGCTTTATTAGTTCTAAATATATATTAGGCGCATAAGTTTGTATTCAAAATTCAATAAAAATTAATTTTTTTATTAAAGTAAACTTATAAACAAGTGCTTTTGAATCGTCAACTTTACTGCTGGTTCGGAAAGCTGTTCCTACCGAGAAAAGCCAGCAAGTAATTCACCGATTGCTTTTTACAAAATAATACTTATAATTAGTTATATTAAGTCATTACTATCTTGTACATGGTCGAACAAAAGCTATATGCACGCATTATAATCATCTAAATAACCCTCAATAGTATAGTAGGCTTTCTGTAACATCCTCCCGTTAACAGTTATTTTAAAGTGCTGTAATGGCAAAGCTAAAACTGATTGTGGAATTTTATTATAGAATTTTATACCCAAACCCACAAACGACTTACGTACCTTTGCAAGGCACAAAGTAGGAGCCACAAGCGACACATGGCAGCGGTGCTGGTCGTGAATCTTCAACGTGTTCCCCCTCGCTCTGGTCTTCATCATCGGATGTACTGAAGCTATGATGATGAACCAAGCATCACATGCACAAGCTTCATCCGTGCCACTTACGAGTCACTTACGAGTGCCCAGCGAGCTGCTGTACGTAGTTTCCGCCACGATAACATCATGTAAAGAGCTCATGAATAAGTGCCCCGGATGGGTTCTAATCGAGTCGGGCTAACACGATAGAATAACGTAAGTAAAGCCGGTTCTATACATTAAATCTGACAAATCTTATCCATCGACGTAAACATAATATTTAAAATAGACGTACAACGTTTTTCTAGACGTATTCAATTATAGATATTCATCAAAGCTTATCTAATGATGACACTACGTGTAATGTTACTTAAGAGAATACTTGTTATAAATCGCATATGTCAGAAAAAGGCTCGTTCTGGCCTAAGTGCTCGTAACATTTGCATTGATCGATTTGATTCGGACCGTCGCTTTCCAAACATACGCATTACCCCTGATGGATAGTTTGCACAGTCGAATCTTACTCAGCCGATCGGCTGGCGTGATAGGAAACTAAATTATTGTGTAATTCTCCGCAAGGAATTTCTGTGTACTTGAAATATGTCTCTACACGCATTGTGTGATTTATCCATAACTTGTCGTTACAGCGCCGTGTGGTCTCCGGTTGAATATAATAGACCATCCTCATTTCTTACCGAGGTGTCATAAAAAGCGACTAAGGAACGACGACTCGCCTTGTGGTATCCGGTTGAGTAGAATAGACCAACCTAATTCCTTACCGAGGTGTCGAAAAAGGTGACTAAAGTAAGTTGACCTACCGTGTGGTATTCGGTTGTGTAGAATAGACCACCCGCTTTTTACCGAGGTGTTGTAAAAAGTGCCTAAGGTAAGGTGACGTCAGGCAAGCAGCTACGTAAAAGACGCAGCCAAATCATGTGACAAATTTTTTATAATATGTTGTGCCGACGCTTCTTAGAAAGACCTAGCGTCAACTTACCTTAGCCGCCTTTTACGACACCTCGGTAAGAAATGAGGCTGGTCTATTCTAATCAGCCGGATACCCCACGGTGGGTCAACTTACCTTAGTCGCCTTTTAAGACACCTCGGTAAGAAATGAGTGTGGTCTATTCTACTCAGCAGGATACCACACGGCATGTCAACTTACCTCATCCTTTTGCGACACCTCGGTAAGAAATAAGAGTGGTCTATTCTACTCAGCCGGATACCACACAGCGGGTCAACTTACCTTATCCTTTTGCGACACCTCGGTAAGAAATAAGAGTGGTCTATTCTACTCAGCCGGATACCACACAGCGGGTCAACTTACCTTAGTCGCCTTTTACACCTCGGTTAGAAATGAGCGTGAACTATTTCACTCAGCCAAGCGGCATGTTTATTTTTTAATTCTATATTTACCTCGTTGTATTAGATTTAATTGTGCCAAATTTTATATTTATTTTTCTAGAAGATTAGGTATGAAAATGTCACACAGATATATAGACTGAAAGACAAACTTTCGCATTTATATATTAAGTATCGATATAAGTCTATTCCATACGTATTTCAGTTCGCGTCATGTGAATTGTTAATTTCTTTTATTTTTTCAAGCTTTCACACCGCATGTGGTTTTAAGCCTGATATTCTATTGAATGTTTTACGATCTCTGAGTTTTACCCTGCAACGCGGAAAAATAGTTTTACAAAAATACTGGACCATTTTATTGGAAAGTCCAAGTTTTGACGCACGTTTCCCCTTTCCAACGGTGAGTGCTCTTGAATTTTTTAACTTTCATTCGAAATATTTTTGTTTCATGATGACATTTTTCTTATAGCTTTTCCATCTTGGCAATTTATTCTCTGAATTTCTCCGAGTTTCTATTTTTTTTGTATTATAATTATTCTGATGGGAATGGGCCTCCTCTTTCCGTCTTTTGGAGAGAAGGGTTGGAGCAATTCATCGCGATCCATCACGCTGAACTCATGTGAATCAGAAATCAGGTTTCCTCACGAGGTGATGTTTTCCTTTATTAAGTGTATAAAAAGTAAGTAATTGATAATTATCAATTATAAGTTCAAACCCCAGGCAGGCATCAATGAGTTTTTCTGTTAAATCTTAAATGCTAACAAATTGATAATTATCAATTAGTTAGCATTTAAATTTTAACACAAAAACTCATTGATGCCTGTCTGGGATTTGAACTTGTAAACCACTTGGAAAAGTCAACGGTCTTATCGCCGGGCTTTCTGTCTTTATTACTACTGATGTGATTTATATTTATTATAAAACAAAGTACCTAAAAGCTGTATGTCTGTAAGTAAAGTAGCGGGCCTATTACTCTCCCACTGATGGGAATAGGCCTCTTCTCTCCTTTTATGGAGAGAAGGATTGAAGCTAAGATCTACCACGCTGCTCCATTGCGGGTTGTTAGGTTAAATGTATCTCTAGAAATCTCGAGATATATGCAGGTTTCCTCACGATGTTTTCCTTCACCGAAAAGCGTGTGATAAATTACAATTATCAATAAGTTTTTACAGAAAAACTCATTGGTATCTGCCCGGGTTCGAACCCGTGAGCTCCTCGAAAGAGTAGCACGGTGTTACCGCTGGGCTGCCACAGCACCTGTCTGTATGTGATTGATTTTCTCAAAATCTACTGAACGGATTTTTGTACGGTTTTTATTAAAGGATAGTGCAAGTCTTGAGGAAGGTTTAAGTTTATAATACATTGCAATAGATATCACGTAGTGTAGGATTTACGCGGGATAAACTTTATGACGCACTGATTTTCACGTGAGCGACGCAGCGGGCACAGTACTTTATAATATATCTCCTCTAATCTGTCCTTAATATCAATTTTACTAATGAGTTTAAACCGCTATCTAAGTCTATTATAATCCTCAACATTCTGTATTTTTATTTATATGGAAAGTTAAGCAAAAGTGTTGAAACTGTTATTGTGAAAATGTTGAAACTGGCTCAAAATACCTATATCTTCTTATGGGGTACCCCACTTAAGACTTTGAAGAACATTTCGCTACCTTTTTTAAATTATCTTACAGGGTCAAGCCCCGTCGATAATAGCTTAATGTCTTGAGAATCACTTATAATGTCTAGATAGCACTCATCTTATAAAACTTAAAGAGCATTCTGAAATGGCAATTTTAATAATTAGAATATTCTATGGAACACCATATTTTTTATATGTCATCATAATTCTCCTGCCCTTACCCCACTCTAACTTGGGTCGGGACAACATGTTTTTCGTTTACATTCTCACTTTCATACGCATCTCTATGCATCTCTTCACACTATCTCTTTTTTGGCCTCCCACTAGTCACATATCCATCCACATTTATGCTTAATTTGTTTGGTCACATGATTTTCATCCCTCCTCATTATATGTCCATACCATCTTAGTCTTTCACTTCGAGTCCATTCTTTAATGGGCGCAATTCAGGCTTCCCCTTATATGTTCGTTTGGTATTTTTATCCAGTCTTTCACCACACATCATCCTTTAGATTTTATATTATATATTTATGTACTGATTTTTAATTATATTTACAGCAAAAATGTATATCGATCTTAAATTACTTACACGCTAAGACTATACAAATCATGCCCACGTGGAATGGTCGCAAAAGTGCTGGCAGCGTTTTCGCGCTGAATTTCTAAGCTGATTCTTTGTGCGAAAAAGGAGCCAACCCTCTTGTTACCTGAAGAGGCAATTAACCGAGGTGTTAAAATAGATAACAAAAAAATTTGTGCTTTGACTCATTGCCCCCTAGGCACAAATATATAACTCTCGATGAGAGATGCATACTTCTGCCGTTTACCGGATTCGGCCATTTCCGCCGCAGCTCCAGGCATTGACGCTGTTTCCCTGATATGGGACGAGGCTAATGTATCAACCGATGTTGCGCCCCACATTAAGGCCCGTCCCTGTTCCCAAGGAACCAGCGTCAACCCATCTCGTCTCTTGCCATCATCCCAACATATTCCCGAAGGCTCGAGAAGAGCAGCAATGTTGATGGTGGCAAAAAGTCTTTTGATGGTATCATATAAATTTATTTATAGGACGTTTAATAAAGCAATATTATCTCTGCATCGCATAATTAATGTGTATATTTATACAACGCAACTATCGTACAATATACGTAAAATCAACAAACGGCGGAGTAAAATAATAGTCGGTCGGTAATAATAATATTCGAAAGTAGATGTGCCATAACTTCCACGTCGTAATGAATAATATACAAATTTCTCAAACCTCTTGTCTAACTCAATTATAAAAACTATAAGAAATAAACATATCGAACGCAATCGGAAGCCTTTGATATTGATACATGAAGAGAATATTGAAGATATAATGTATTATTTAATTTTTGTACATTTAACATATAAATAAAAGGTTACAATTTTTTATTTTTTTAATTATTTATTTATTAGATACACCAACGATATATTATAGATACATTAACAATAAATTCTTTTATTAATTCTAGTTCCAATATAATTATCATTTACAGGCGTATTCAGCATTGTTTTTTTTTGTTAGTTCTTTCTGAAAATACATATGTCAAAAAAAATTAAAAACTATAAATTATCCTATATGTCAAAAAAATATAAGTCATCATCCTCCTGCCCTTATCCCACTCTAAGTGGGGTCGGCACAACATGTTACAAACATGTTGTCATATGATTTGGCTACGTATTTTACGACCGGCCGCCTGCCTGACGTCAACATACCTTAGTCGTATTTTACGACTCCTCGGTAACAAAGAGGGTGGTCTATTTTACTCAACCGGATACCCCACGTGGGTCAACTTACCTTAGTCGCCTTTTACGACACCTCGGTAAGAAATGAGGGTGGTCTATTCTACTCAGCCGGATACCACACGGCGGTTCGCCTTACCTTAGTCGCCTTTTACGACACCTCGGTAAGAAATGAGGGTGGTACTATTCTATTCAGCCGGATACCACACGGCGTTATCATTTTATCTTTATATTTTAATCAATATATTTCCTCTTCAGATTTTAAAATATCTTTCACGTATTTAAGACAAAGAGTTAGGATAAAAAATTTTGTAGTTTAATATAAATAGTTTAATAAAAAAAATATAAGTATAAAATATTAATAAAATAAAGATAATAATTGAAATAATGTTATTATGTCAACTGAATAAATTAAAAATAACATATAACAAGAAATTAGACTGCTGTCACAAGTGCCCGTACTGTATATTTTCTTATTGTTTCTATATACAATTTGTATATACTGTGGTAAGTATGTTACTCAATTGCAGAAAATAACTTAAAAGATTTGAATACTTTCTACATAACCGTGTGGTATCCGGCTGAGTAGAATATACCACCCTCAATTCTTATCAAGGTGTCGTAAAAGGCGACTGAGGTAAATTGAACCACCGTGTGGTATCCGGTTGAGTAGAATAGACCACTATCATTTCTTACCGAGAAGTCGTTAAAGGAGACCAAGGTAAATTGACATCGTGTGGTATCCGGCTGAGTAGAAAAGTCCACCCTCATTTCTTACCGAGGAGTCGTAAAAGGCGACTAAGGTAAATTGACATCAGGCAGGCGGGCGGTCGTTAAATATCTAACCAAATCATGTTACAACATGTTTATAACATATGCTGATACCACTTAGAGCGGGATAAGGGTGGTAGAATGATGATTTGAATACTTGCTAGGTATACAGATAGCTTGTAGTAAAATTTAACACATAGATAACTGTTATCGCGATATTTAACGGATGAAGTGCTGGTAGAAGTTTTTATAGATACACGAGCTTATTACGATGTGTCCTGTCGCCTGACCTTATATATTTTATATGGTGAACATAAAGTCCGGTTTTTTGCCGAATTTTTAGGGCTTAGATCGGCTTTTGTCGGATGTTTATGGAACGTTATATTTTCGGTTCGAGGAAAATGTAAATAAGAAAAAAAATATTTCATATGCCATCTTAATACATTTCAAATACAATAGAAGGAAAGTTAACAATTTGCCGAGATACCAGTCTCTTAAATTAACAAATAATTTTATCATAATATTAACAAAAAGCAGTATATAATAGCATATGAGTGACCGAGCCTTAATCGGTAATTTTTTTTAAAGATAAAAAAATGATTTATATAATAGAAAAAAATAACGGTCATGTCTTGATCCCGGATATTTTGGTTTTTTTTGCTTCGCCCTGCTGAAGTGACAGCTAAATTGACCTTTGCATTGACAATTTTATTCTATAAGTAGTAAGTAAGTAGCGGCCTGTTACTATCCCACTGCTGAGAATAGGCCTCTTCTCTCCGTTTTTTTTTTTGGAGAGAAGGTTTGGAGCTTGTTACGCTGCTCCAATTCGGATTGGTAAGTTGCTCATATCTCCAGAATTCTCTAGAGATATGCAGGTTTCCTCACGATGTTTTCCTTCACCGAAAAGCGTGTGATAAATTGCAATTATCAATTAGACACATAAGTTTTAACAGAAAAACTCATTGGTGTCTGCCCGGGTTTGAACCCATGACTTTCTCGAAAGAGTCGCACGGTGTTACCGCTGGGCTACCACAGCTTATAATTTTTATTTTTATTTTTTTTAATTCTATATTTCAATTTAATTTAAGAGATAAAACGACATTTTCTTACCTTACATACTTGTTCAAGTTAAATAGTAATCAGTATTACTTACTATTTATTTGTCTATTTTATTTGTCTGTAACGAAATATCAAATGTCAATGTCAAAATGTCTGTGAGAAAAATTCGCGCGTTTTTAATTTTCTCCTAAAAAAGGTAATTAAATAGCTTACTCATGTCATAATAGACCTGGTGCTAGGTTTAATTACACAATACTAAGTTTCATGAATCGTTGGAGCTATTATTTAAATATATATATATATACATATATACATTTAATTATTAAAGATTACATTAGCTTAGATACACTACTTCCTAACAATACAACTTCGAAACGAAAAATATATACTGCAAATGAAAGTTATTTTTTTGTTTCTACTATTTCTTTCAGTTGACGAATAAAACGAAATATAAATATTAGGATTAAGTTTTTTTACTTAACCATTATTATATTTACAAATTATAATCCAGTAAGAATATAATTTGTAAATGTAATAAAGAACAGGTCTTTGACTAGCCGTGGCATAATAACAGGCCAGAAGAAATATAGTTTTTGTAAATGTGACGATATGTTTGAGATCCGATGACTTTGTGTTTCCACGAAGAACTTAGAATTAATGTTTTAATAACAAGATGTGTAGATTAAAGTTTAATACACGAACGATTGTGATGAAATACTGTGAATAACTTAGTTATCGTGTCAGTGATGTGGTTTGGGAGGTGATAAGTGTTTGACAAAATGGCTATGGTGATATCGCAGACGACTAAAGCGGCAATCGGTGGTTTTTTAGCACTGATGATACTCGGTGCTGTACTGGTTGTTGGAGCGGCGTTTGGGTGGTTCGATCCTAAAAGGGAGGATGAGGATACGCCCGCGAAGATCAGCGCGAGGCTACAAGGAAGGACCTCGTTTGTCACTCATAGAGCTGTAAGTATAATTTTAATCTTGATACATTCAGCTTTTGTATATCTAGTATTGTAGTTATAGGTTAACTTTTGCAAAAGGTACGGGATTAAACTAGATGCAACCATCTTAGATTTCTCTATAAAAACTCATGCTTAATTGTTGTTTATAATGTCATGATATAGATTTCCTATATCAAGACTCTTTGTGGATCGTAATAAAGTACTATTAAGCTCACACTACAGACATTTAAAACATTTAGTTTCATTATATTTATTAGAAGCCACGCCGTGTGGTTTCCGGCTGAATAGAATAGTACCACCGTCATTTCTTTCCTAGGTGTCGTAAAAGGTGACTAAGGTAAGTCGACCCGCCGTGTGGTATCTGGCTGAGTAGAATAGACCAACCTCATTTCTTACCTAGGTGTAGTAAAAGGCGACTAAGGTAAGTTGACCCACTTGTGGTATGTGGTATTACGTATAATGAGGGAATTCCTAAAATATTAACTTGCCAATTGAAAACACCGTGTTTAAGCTCTTTCTTCAAGGAAAGACAAAAGCTTTGTAAAACCGTTATTTCATGTCCGAAATCTCCTTAAAATAATTCATCAGATCGAATAATTTTGTGTGCAAAATCAAATTTCAGAATGCTTACATTTACTTTTTTTTTCAAAATACTAAGGAAATGGTTGTCTAGACTGATACACAAAGGGTAATCACGCTAAACGTAATTCGTGTTGACAGAGATGAATTCTAAAATTTTGATCGACAATATGGTCCATATAAAAAAGGTTTGAGTAATTGGGGGATGGAAAGAGTTAGTGCTATCTGTTCAGATAATAAAAAGTCTGATAACAGCGTTTACGTTTAGCACGGGACCGGCATCGGCAGCGTCGATTTCAGCTTCACGACATTCCCATTTCGATCACGTTCTTTTATAGGTCCCTTCATTTTGAAATACTTCCAAGAAAACTCTTTCCATCGCACCGTAAGAGGTTCAGAGCTTTTATAAGCTCCACACACACAGGGACCATGTTTCAATTATCACTCAAATTACGTTTATGACCTATATGACTGTTTAAGACCCATAATATAAAATGATGGTATCAAGCTGCATATTTCATATTATTTGTAAAAAAAACAATCTTTAAAAGACGCAATAAATGATTCTCCTGCCCTTATCCCACTCTAAGTGGAGTCGGCACTACAACAACGGATGGTTATTTTACCACCGGCCGCCTGCCTGACAACAATTTACCATAGCCGTCATTTACGACAACTCGGTAGGAAAGAGGATGGTCTATTCTACTGAGCCGGATACCATACGGCGGGGCAACTTACCTTAGTAAGAAATGAGAGTTGTCTATTTTATTTAGCCGGATATTACATGGCGGATGGCTGTTTAAGACTCATAATATAAAACGATGGGATCGCGCTACACGTGTCATATTCATTTTATATTTCATATTTATTTTATATTCCTAAAAAACAATCTGAATATGTCATAATAAAATGTCACAATACGTACGCAAGAAAATCCCAATAATGTACAAGGCGGCCCTAACGAAGCTTTCTTTCCTCATTTGCATATCTAAAAAGAAAAATTAATATGCGTACTTTAACGTGGTTGAAATGACATGGGATTTTTTTATTTAAATTAAAATCAGTACCACAGGAAATACCTTGAACATAAATATATTATATTAAATTACTTTTTTACTTGATTAACCTTTTGAAGTTCTATATTTGGAAACGATTACTTTAAAGCCGAGGAATAAGGCAAGTTATACAAGTGACTACATTACTAAATTAGTTTTTTTACATAGCTAGTTATTATTTCTGATATAAATAAATTATTTAATTAATAAATAAACTTATTACATTAGAGCACATATTCGGTCACTATCTCATTTGCTCTCTATATCTATCGCTCTCTTTCTCTCTTACTTCCCACTTTTTATCTCCCGCTCTCTCTATCTCTCCCGTCAACCAATAGACATCCTTGTTGGACAAAGGTCTATTCAAGGGACTTCAATGCCACATAATCATAATCTGGAGCCAGTGGGTCCCCACAACCTTTTTGAGGACTTCTATAGTGGGTTTCTGCCTATACTGGGTCCATTAAAATACACTACTGTAATTAATGTTACGAGTAAACTAATATTTTTTATACAAAGGCTAAGGGCGTTTTTGACTTATATTTTTTTAGAATTGACTAATGCTGTTAAACCTGATAGCTTTGACAGCGTCAAGGCTACCAAGGGAGGCAAAGTTTTCTTATACGACTTTTAAAATAGCATATCGATAACGCCACCTATTACACTAGTAACGCCATCTATCAGCAAATTAATAACACATCATCTTAATATGCATTTCGTCACATTATGCCATATTTGCTGACTGGGAGAGCTGTGTTTGGTTCGGCTGAAACAAAGGAGTAATTGCAATCATTCGAGGCTTAGTTGGCTGTAAATATCCATGCTTATACTATAAACGCGAAATGTCTGTCTGTATTTCTGTCGATTTGTAACTCTTGCAGAGGTAACCTAACGGAATATTTGGAACAAAAATTTCTGTTTTTCGTTCGGGAAAAAAAACAAAAATACAGGGTACAATATTACAATAGTAATAATAAAATTATTTAGCTATAAATATATTGAATAATTTTATCGCACGCGCGAGAAATAATTTTATTACTTTTGTAAACACAGTATGCTTAAATGATTTCAACACTAAATTTGAGGTAAACAAAATCGTGTGTACAATTTTATCTAGATTTCGCAACGGTATGAGAATCGCACTAGTATCTTATAGAAAAAACGTCATGATAATCTAAATGCTACAAAAAACGTCGATTTCTCGACTTGAAATTTCGACAGTTCGCAACGACCCCGCCGAGAATACCAAAACATATTGAAATATTACGTCGAACGAAAATTTGTTTTTTTATTGCTTCTTTCAGCGATGTTCTGGCAAACAGAAATTATGTTTTCAGAAATTTTTCCGTCGGAAAAAAATTGACGATTCGATGTATAAATTCTGATGCTGGAACATATTTGGAAATTTCGCTCGAAAGATGTCGCGCGTCTTGAAACATATTTAGCGTGGTAACTCAGAGAAATGGAGTCAATAAAACAACTTTTAGATTAATGTGACCACTTTATTAGAATCAAAATAAAAAATTATAATAAATAATAATTTAATTGTACTTTTTACACATTGAGCAGAGAAATGCACTTAATTTAGTAGAACAGTCATCATGCTACTTCAACAAGGTAAAAGCAGTGTAGTGTAAAAATAAATTTTACCCAAATAGACTATATACGATTACCTTTGACGGTGTATACAGCATGTGATTTAATGTCTGTGTTTGCTATCATAATTTTATTATCAGGAACAATATTCAAGGAACTTTTTTGTATAATTATATTTTAGATGTAGTTAAAGTAACTTTTATGAGTAGTTTCAGTTTTACCTCAGGTTAAGAGATAAGTAATACTTGAAGGTTCCAGATATAGATATATCATAAACCTTAACATATTATAAATCGTCTACTTAAGGGGCGTACCAAACCTCATTAGTTAATCGTTCTATTGTATATTGTGAGTAGAAAAGGTTGACAATTGTTCAGGCAGTTTCAATCCAGTCGGAACAAGTTCTCTTTACTCCGTTAAGTGTAGACGTAGCTTTAAAAACGTCACGTACTATTTTTAATTATTCGACCGCTTCCTTCACCCTTTGTTTCACAACATTTTTTACGGCGGCATTTTTATGTTAATGAATAATGTTACAATATGAAAATAAATCCGGTTCAGTAAGCATAAAATATAAACCTAGTTGTCAGCAAAACTTCTTGGTGACGTGAATTATGTAAATAGGAAGCAAAGCCATTTTAAAAATTAAACACGCAAAGTTTTATTGTGTACGATCGTGTAATCCGTTTTGAAACTTCTAATATCCAATATCATAATTAGTCATTGATTTCCTGTATTTGTACGGAAAAATATCCAGATGTATAAGACGAAATTCGATGTATATCATAGACATACGAGAGGTCACAAAAAGCTTATGATACCTGTGTCGCGACTCAGCAGAGTAAGCAACTCATTCGATGGTCTCGCTCGGTATTCGCTTTTACAATAAAATTCCGCAATCCACACTAGACCAGTATACAGAAAGGTTTAAATTAAGTATAAGAGATATTCTTATACGTAAAGCATATTACAAAATTGAAGATTATTTGGATTATAACAAAGCCTGGATTTGAAAATCCTTTCAGCTTCCTACAGGACCACGGTTTAATAATGTAAAATTGAAAATGTTAAAAAAGTTGACCGACAAGTTTCTTTCGGATTCTTCTCGGTAAGAGCAACATTCCGAACCAGTTGTAGCTTCATTAATCATATTGACCCTTGACGTTTCAAAAGAGCTTATTTAAATAAAGATTATTTTGATTTGATTTGATTTGATATTTGCGATTTATCAGACGCTTTCCGGCAAAAGAAAATATCGTGAGAAAACCTGCATATTTCTAGATAATTCTAGTGATATGTATAACCTATCAATCCGCATTGGAGCAGCGTGGTCTTAGCTCCAATCCTTCTTTCCATAAATGGAGAGAGGAGGCCTATGCCCAGCAGCGGATAGTGACAGGCCCTTACTTTACTAGTCTTTACTTACTTTACTTACTTTACTGTCGGCGGGATGGGGGCAAAATGTACAATGATACCCTGTCCTTGCCATCGGCAGCGTGGTGGAGCACACAGGTCGTGTTAGTCGGTGCGAGTCCGACATAACCGCCGCCTGTCCCCGTCGGGCGGCGGTACCCATAAGGGGTTTTTTCCTGTATAATAAAAAAAAAAAAAAACTAGTCTACGCTAAATTTAATTAGCTTTCTCCTTTTCAGTCAAAATAATGAACCATCAATTCAATTGAGCGATGATGTTCTACAATAAATAGTTTATTTGATCCAACATAACTTCTAGTCATTAGTCTTACATAAAAAATAGTTTTCAGGTCCCAGAGTCTATAGTTAGTCAGTCAGTATTCAGAGTCGAAAAAGGATATAAATGTGTAAACAGTAACAAAGGAGCGTTACTTAAAATCACTATTGCTTCTAACTATAAGACAATTTACTTACCCATTAAATATAAATAAACTTTCTGGAGCACGTTACAAAGTTTTTGGAGGCAAAAATAATATAGCTGAATATTTTATAACAAAGTGTTCGTTTGACGAATGTTCTGAGAAAGATTCGTGACCGAAATCGTTATGCTTATTTTGATAATCGTGTAACGGTAAATAATTTAATGGCGGGCGGCGGTGATTATTTATATCGAAATAGGATTTGCTATGTTACTATCTAATAAGTAAAAGTAACGGCCTGTTACTATCCCACTGCTGGGCATAGGCCTCTTCTCTCCGTTTTTGGAGAGAAGGATTGGAGCTAAGACCTACCACGCTGCTCCAATGCGGGTTGGTAGGTTACACATATCCCCAGAATTCTCTAGAGATATGCAGGTTTCCTCACGATGTTTTCCTTCACCGAAAAGCGTGTGATAAATTGCAATTAACAATTAGACACATAAGTTTTACTAGAAAACTCATTGGTGCCTGCCCGGGGTTTGAACCCTAGACCTCCTCGAAAGAGGCGCACGGTGTTACCGCTGGGCTACCACAGCTTACTATCTAATATTAATAAGTAAATAAATAATAAATAATAAATATATGGGATAATTAAACACATGAGGGTCCCATCATCATTTTCTTGCCCTTATCCCACTCTAAGTTGGATCGGCACATCATGTTATAAACGTGTTGTCACATAATTTGGGTAGATATTTTACGACAGGCCACCTGCCTGAAGTTATCTTACCTTAGTCACCTTTTACGACACCTCGGTAAGAAATGAGGTTAGTCTATTCTACTTAGGCGGATACCACACGGCGGGTCGACTTACTTTAGTCGCATTTTGTTACACTTCGGTAATAAATGAGGGTAGTATATCTCATCTCTCATCTCATCACTTATCCGGATACCACACGGCTAACGATCGTCCGTAACCAAAGTAAGTAAATTAATACTTGTGTTATAAGACAGTTAATTGATAAATATAACATAGCCGTCCCAACCCGGCTAAGCTCGGCTACTAAAGTATTTTATCCTGATATAAAATCGTATAAATTTTTTTTAACTTGACTTTTTTGTCAGTAGGTAAATTTATTTCCAATAAATATTTATTTTACTTATTTTCAGAATACAAACCACATATCCTACTTCCTACTAATATTATAAATGTGAATTTTTGTGAGTAATGTATGTATGTATGTACGTTTGTTTGTTACTCTTTCACGGCAAATCCGCTTAACCAATATCGATGAAATTTGGCTCAATTATTTCTTTTACACCGGAATAACATATAGGCTATAGAAATCCTGTTAATTCTACAGAAATAGGGAGACATTGGAAAGCGCCATCTATTATCCACCTATCATACGACAACAATCCACGTAAACGAAGTCGCGGGTAAAAGCGTATAAATAACGCAGACATTAGTATTATACAGTATCAACACAAAAAGTAGTTATGAATATGAATAAAAGCAGAGGAAATTAGGCTTATATTCTTGATATGAGCATTTAATTTTGCATGTATCAGGTATGAGAACGGATAGTACACTCTACGTTTAGCATGAAATATCATCATTCTCCTCCTGCCCTTATCCTTCTCTAAGTGGGGTCGGTACAACATGTTATTAACATGCTGTTGATTGATTTGGCTCCGTAATCCGTCAACCTAGCTTAGTCGTATTTTACGACACCTCGGTAAGAAAGAGGGTGGTCTATTCTACTCAGCCGGATACCATACGGCGGGTCGAAATACGTTAGTCGTGTGATATCCGGCTGAATAGAACAGTACCACCCTCATATCTTACAATTAACATGACATATATTTTTCTTTTATCGTGGATTACAGCTAAATAATATTTTCTTTACTTTTTGGATATTAAGTTCTAAGTTAAAGCTGTAAAAAGGGTACACTTCAAACATCTTGCCTCTTTGTAAACGGTTCTCCAGATTCCTTTAGATTGCTTCAAATGCCCACTCGAGTACTTTCATGAGGCCTTTGTGTCGACAATAGTCTCCTTCAGTAGAAATACTACGTCAAACAATTAGTTTAATTCAAAGAGCTACTCCTAAATTCATTGAATTTTCTATTATTAAGAATAATACAAGCTGTGGTAGCCCAGCGGTAGCACCGTGCGACTCTTTCGAGGTCACGGTTCAAACCCGGGTAGACACCAATGAGTTTTTCTGTTAAAACTTATGTGTCGAATTGATAATTGGAATTCTTGAGGAAACCGGCATATCTCTAGACAATTCTGCAGATATGTGTAACCTACCAATCCGCATTGGAACAGCGTGGTAGGTCTTAGCTTTAATTCTTCTATCCAAAAAAACTGAGAGGCCTATTCTCGACAGTGGGATAGTAACAGGCCGCTACTTACTAAGAACAACAATTATTGATGAAATTTTGAACTTCAAAACAGTTAACAGTCATAGATATAATTTATAGGGTTCTTTTAAATATTTTATAGTGAAGTGGGCCTTTTATTATTGATTGATCTTTCGATGTCTGATATTTTCGGCGAAATTCGCGACAATTTTAAAGCGTCCCCATTTTCTAAGTACAATTTGGTGGTTTTACGAGTCTATTTATTAATTTATGAATATATTTAAAATTATATCGTGTCCTAATCACTACATATTATAAAACAAAGTCCATATTTCCGTATGTACGCATAAAACTTTAAAACTACGCAACCGATTTTGATGCGGTTTTTTTTAATAGATAGAGTGATTCCAGAGGAAGGTTTGTACGTATAATAACATTCAATACAAAGTAGAGAAATACTGTAATTTTTGAGGTTTCTGTAAATAATTACATTTTTTTCCGCTTACATTGCAAACGCAGGCTAAACCCTACGAGATTTATCAAAATGATGTACTAAGTATTTGTACACCTTAAAAAGGTCTACAGAAAAGTCCGCGATGGTATATATCTATCTCTTATGGATAACCCACAATAGCAGTTTTTTTCATTTACTTTTTACGAAAAATGATGCCTTATGTTCAAAGCAATTTTTATACAATACAGCATTAATCCTTATCCAATTGAGTACCTTAAATAAATTGTTGATTTAATATAGATCAATATGGCCGTTTACAGCATGCAATTTAAGTGAACATTTTCGGAGATATTACAGATTTAAAATGCCGTAAGGATGCCGCGCTTCACCCTATAGCACTTCGAATCTTTTAGAGTTTGTTTAAAGACATTCTGTAATTAATTGTAAAAATAAAATACATAGGTAAAATGTAAAAGTAAATAAGTAAAAATGTACTATATGAGTTTAGAAATTCCAAAGATAGCTGGAAATCGTCTTGGTATAGGGAGAGGAAATTGTTTTTCTCCAAATTTAAAGCTTGCGGGCCACGGGCAGTAATGAATAAATAAAAACTACTGGATCGATTTTAATCATTTTTGTTACACTGACTGACATGGGATATATATTTTATACCCGTGCAAAGCAAGGGCAGGCCGCTAGTAATATTATAAATGCGAAAGTTTGTGACTATGAATGGTTTGTTACTCTTTCACGGCGAATCCGCTGAACCAACATCGATGGAATTTGGCACAATTATTCCTTATACAGCGGAATGACGTATAAGCTATAGAGATCCTGTTAATTCTATATAGGATTAAATTGAAAAGCGCCATCTATTATCAACCTAACACGACAACAGCCCACACGAAAGAAGTTGCGGATATGATCGCCCGAGAGGACAAGCCCGGGTAAAGAGGTATAACCTCGAGGCCCGAAGCCCCCCCAGCAGCCTTGTTTTTACTTACTAAAATGTAGTGCAATTCTTCCAGCATATTTTGGTTAATAGTACAGTGCCGAACCTAACAGAGATCTACAAAAATATTAAAAGATATACTTTATGTACAAAATTTCAATAAAAATATCACGTTATTTTGAGACTGTTTTCTTCTTTTCAGTTTCGAAATGAATACGTTCCTAAGTTTCGCAATTTAATATAGATGAAAATTATGCTGAAACAACTTTGTGTTGTATCGATCCTAGGTATTTTCATTTTTCGTGACCACCCATTCCCCGAATAAGATACTGACTTGACATTTAACGGCAAAAATAGTGTTTTATATATTCAATAAGTTTAAAGTATTTTTTTTAATGCCCAAAAACAGGGATAAAACGTTTTTTTTTAAATAAAACCTAGCTAGATCGATTTTTCTCCCCAAAACCTCATTTCTGAATTTCAGGAAATTCGCTGGAGCCGTTACCGAGATTCCGAATATATATATACATACAAGATTAACACATTTAAATATAAAAGATACGGTTTTAAAGTCAGCTGCAGAGTTTTCATATACATATTGGCATACATATTCAATAGGCAGGGTAGGAGTACGAATTTCAATTGTTTTCATATCGACCGCACACTTCTCGCTTGAATTGTTTATAACGAGACTCTACTTTGTCGAGATATGAGTGTGACTTGTTTTAAAGGTTTTTTTCTTTCCTCATACATACCTCGCATTAATCTTTAAATATGCTGTCACTAATAGGGAAATAACTAAGCGTTATACAGGAAGTCTTGTAAATAATGGATAACCTTGTTATCAAATCAAATCAAAATAATCTTTATTCAAATAATCTCTTACAAGCACTTTTGAATCGTAACACCTAATAGTAGATCTATTCATGAATGATAGTAAATCTATTCATGAATGATAGTAGATCTATTTATTCATGAATAATAGTAGATCTATTCATGAATGATAGTAGAACTATTTGTGACTGATAGTACCTCTATTCAAATTAAATGAAAAAATAAATTTACTATGAGTCGTGAATAAATCTGCTATTAGGTGTTACAAGGTTATCCATTTTTTTCGAGCCTTTCTGTATAACACAGTGTTTTTTTTTTCAATACTTCAGTTATCTTTTATTGTATTGAATAAAAAAAATGTTTGATAGTGAATCTTTTACTTAGACTGAGCATTCCTCAAATAGCCTACAAATAATCGCTTATTAAAAATGCAACCGAAGTAGTACCTACATTGTAATTAGCTCGAAAGAGACTATCTTTCAGAGATATTGTGTAAAATAATTTATGTGTATTTATAGTACAATACTAGTTCTACCCGCGATTTCAATCGCATTGACTTTATTTAAAATACCCTCAGTTATGTACTATATTGTTGTGACCTTTTCCCGAAAGAAAAACAAAGTTTTTACGTTAATCTTGTATATAAGGTTCTTTTGTTCGAAATTTAATCTATATAGCCACAGCGGATAAGCTGTGAAACCGGGACTGACATACAGACTCTTAGATTGACAGACAGACAGACTTTCGTATTTATAATGTTAGTAAGGATTTAAGCTATATAAATATTATCTCATCACTAAGATTATTTATAAATCCGAAGCAGCTCTTTTTTTTTAAACTTTTGCAATTTATCAGAAACTAGCAATATCCCGTCGTTTCACCCGCGTTCATACCGATCTCATTCCAGTGGAACGTCTACTAAACCGGACTATAGATTTATTTTTTAAATATATCATCAATATATAAAAGTTTTGCAACGTATGCGATGACTGATGATTTATTGCGGATACGCATTTTTTTTATGTTTTATAATATAGCTTATGTTACACAGTAAAGATACAGCTTTTCAATGGTGAAAGAATTTTTGAAATCGGTCGAGTAGTTTTTGTGTGAAAACATTGCAAACGTACATACAAATTTTTCCTCTTTATAATATCGCAGTGGCCTCGTTTTAAATTATTCCCAACACAGAACTGGGCCACCCGAGATCAAATCCTAAGAATCGCTTAAAGGTTAAAAATTATTAATCCTGACGTAAACCAAAATAGCAAATAATTCAAAACATCAGAACAATCTGTCATTATAAATGTAATACTCATCGTAAAGCTCTATGGAAATGTATAAAACATATTTCACGATTTGCATGAAAATGTAAATGAGCATAAATATTTCATACACAAACAGCCTTCAATGCCCTGTGACTATCTCACTCTTCACATAACGAAAATGAGATTGTGAGAAAGGAATGGAAGATGAAGGGTTGTTTTAGCACATCAAAACCGCAAAAGCTTGCTTAATTGAGAGACAGTCAATGTTTCATGGCGAATATTAAAATTTTATGAGATAATCTTGAATATTATTCTCCTTTTATTTTACGTACATACAAAATAAAAAATAATTTTAATTAATCGTTATAAAGAATTAAATTAAGAAAGTCCGCAAGGTAACTTTTTACGAATAAAAAGTTACCTTGATTTACAACCTATTGTTTTAACCTATTGTTCCTAAATTTAAACCTATTGTTCGATAATAAATAATAATAAATTAATTTAATATTGCAGATTATATATAGCAAAAACGTATTTTTGCAATATACATCCATAAATAAAATGCCAGATTTTATACTAAAGAAGGTATTTAAAAACAAGATAAAATGTGAGCATATGCTCAAGTCATATTATTTAGGAGTGTATAAGTAATTCTTTAATTTAGTTTATTTAATTTAATTTAAGTTAGTGATGTAAAATACATTCTGCGGGCAGGTGTACGCATTCGCGTTACGCATAAACCTCACGGGTTTTTTTTAAACGCGTCTTATTAATAAGCCAAAACTAGATTGTAAATTGTATTGAATAAATAAATAAAAAAAAAATCATAGTGGTTTTTGAGATTTAATAATGATGTGAGTACCATTATATTAATTCGCAGTGTAAATTTGAATGAAGGTGATATTCTTTTAAATAAAAATCTAAAACAAAACATCAAATAGTCTAAAATTATCGAAGAACGAACAATTTTTTGTTAGTAAACCAAGTTAAGTGGGAATAGAACCCACGATCCGCAGAGCTGAAGGCAGGGTCACTACCAAATGCGCCAACAGGCCAGTCAAATATCTTTTAATTAAAAAAAAACATTTATTACTTTAACTAACTCCACTTTTTTTTATAAGTCTTGCTCTTATATAAGACATAGATATATTTTTCCAAAAATTTAACAAATTTAAGAATTCCATAGGGGCTGACTTGCAGCAAACTTCTAATTAACTCACCTTACTTTAAGGACACTTTAAGCTATTTTAAAATTATTTACTTTATAATTAAGATTATTTTTATTTTTTCTTTTATTCTTAAGATGTACTCCTTAATTTTATTTAACATATTTTAATGCTTAATTTCAAGTGTTTTTATTTTTGTAGGTTATCGCTTAAATAGGTATTCACTATTTGCATTAATTTATAGAATTAGGCGTTACTTTGCGGAGGTCCATAATACAAAAGTGATGAGAATATTATTTTGCTATAATCAACAACAAAACTTTTTGTCGCGGATTATAGCAAAATAATATTCTCATTACTTTTGCACTATTTACATTTGTAATTGTTTAACGTTGTTCATTAATTTTAAAATGTCGTTTAGGCCTGTAGGTAGTGTGACATTCCGCATTAGAAATAACACTAGTTTTTTTTTTGCTAAGAATTATGTACATTCTGTTGGCTTTACCTTATAAAAGAAATAAAATAACATGCAACCACGCTACCGATGTTATGAATATTTATACTTGAGCTATCAATTGGTTATGTACTTGGTGCTTTGAGATGAAAACAGACAATATTGATTGTATGGCCACAATTGATGCTTCAATAGGTCGACAGGGCGAACTGTAAGTGGGTTACGCTTGCAGCATTGATGTACAATCTCTCTAGATTCACAAATACGCACAAAAAGTGTCCGCGGCAAAACTCAACACATTTCATCAAATGTGTTGACTTTTAAGTTAGTACTGTTTTGCTCGTCTATGAAGAAACATCCCAAACTGTGCAGCAAAACAGTGTAAATTATACACAAAACGTACAAAAAAAGGATGGAATATCGTATTTTAATTAAGTACAATTTTTTCAATATCAATTTTTACAAATATTTGTCTCTTTAAAGGGGGTTTTTAATTAATTTCAGCATTTAAATAAAAAATAACAGCACGGCTTTGGAAGTGTTCCATACGCGCCTATCTCTTTTTCTCATGCACCTAACGCTGTAGTGTAGAAAGAGTACAAGCATTGTTTCTGGTTTCATCTACAGTTACGCTCTTCAAATTCACCTAGAACAGAGTCGATACGTTACGACAATGGAGCGCTTAATTTTCATTTTTTTATTAGTTATGTACTGGGTGTAATTTATATTATAATATATTAATAATGAAAATATTTCTAAAGTTAATTTTTCTTCCAGATTATTAACAAATATGTCATCAATATGAATGATTAGTTTCTGGTTAATCAAATAATGTCATTGGTAAAAGTACGAACTTTATAATTAAAAATAAGCCTACTATCGAAGAAAATTAATTTGTAGAAAGAAATAAAACCTTATGTATATTTTTTTGTTTTAGGACCATAAGATAGAAAAAAATGAGAAAACTCCTACCTCTTCTTTTAATATAGGATCTATTTTAGATACACCCAAAAAATACTGTATTGAAAAGAAGGCTAAACTTATGTGAAAAAATGATTCAGAAAAATCAAATAGATCAAAATCAAACAGATCAATAGACAATGCAGAAAGAGAATAAAAGGCTTAGGTATTTAAAAAAAACATAGAAAAAAGGAATGTTGATTCTTCAAAGGAATGGAATTAATATGTCTTATTTACCTAATTATCCGACGATAAAGAAGTTACAGAAACGTTAATATTTATCTTAAAAATATAAAAATAAAAAATGATCATTAGCAAAATATCCAGACGGCGTATGGAAATTTGTGCTCACATTTTACTAATTCCTTGTACTAATTGTTATGGTGAACATAAATCAAACCAGTCAAGTTAATTATAAACTTGTAAAAAATGGTTTAGTCAAGTTTTCTTTAGTTCCTACATATCCACGTCCCAACTCCACTGCTTCCTATGTTCCGGCTTGAAAACTGATCTACGTGTAAATAATTCGAGATTTGCTTTTGATAATAAGTGTGTGTATATACAAATGACTTTCAATTTTATATTTAAAGAGTTACGTCTTAATTTGTGTGACTAGTTTTATTTTAATAATATAACGATGTTTATAGGTACGTATAGTAAAGTTCGGACATTTTTTGGGCAAAGTTTCTTCGTGATTGTGCATCTATGGTTTGTATATCAATGGCTTGCAGCTTAAGTTATTGTCGTCTCAGTACAACCTCCGAACTGTTTTTAATAGGAACCATTGTTATTGTTTCACAACATGACTGTGGATAAATTAATGCTAATTTACCTTTGTACCTTTTATATCTAACTTATTCTTTGTTTTAATTGTTGTAGTTACGTACCATCTGTATCAACTTAAATGCGTTATTTAACTTAAAATGTCATAAAATTGAATTTGAAATTGATATTTTAAAAATTATTAGAAAATTATATTAATACACTCTAGTTTATTAGCTGCTGTTAGGTATCTGGTCGAGTAGAATAAACCACCCTTATTTCTTACTGAGGTATCGTAAAAGGAGAATAACATAAGTTAACCCGCCATGTGGTATCTGGTTGAGTAGAATAGACCACGCTCTTTCTTACCGACTCGTAAAATACGATTAAGGTAAATTGACGTCAGGCAGGAGGCTGATCGTAAAATACGTAGCGAAATCATGTGACAACATGTTTATAACATATTGTTGGCGATCTTTTCTACTTAGCCCGATACCACACGGCGGCTAATAAGCTCGAGTGCAATAGTCATAATTTTCTGATAACTTCTAAAATACTCACTAAAATTTTATGTCATTTTTAAATTAATTAACATATTATTTAAGTTGATACGTATTAGACGTTGCTAATTATACATGTTTAAAACTTGTCGTGACAACCCCACTCACGGTGGGATAAGTACATAAGAATGATGATGCACTCAATTTTATTAGGAGAGCCACAGCAACGCATCACCGTGTCTACTAGTATACAGTAGTTACTATTTAGTTCTATAAAGAATAGTATTTATTACATCAACGAATGATGAAATTCAATTTACTTCTATGAACCACAGAATAGATTAAGTTAGATTGTAAAATAAATTCGTATCAACTTATCTTTGTCCGTAAAACAAATTACACTACTAAAATTAACTGTTTGTTGCACGAAAAAATATCATTAGGACACTGTCCACGAAAATTCGATGATGGCTGGGACTCCATTAGGATTTATTATTTAATATATTGTCGGTAATTCTCTACTGATGACACTCCCATTATAAGTACATATATACTAATGGTGTTATGTACTAATATATTTTGATGTTACTACAACTAAATCTATACTGTATTATAGATTTGACAATCTGTCTGCCTTTTGCGCTTTCTTGGCTAATTAGCTAGAACAATATTGATGTAAATATTTATCGAATCTTATACACTTGCCTAATATATAGGATAGTAGTAATATCCCGCGGTTTCACCCGCGTACATACCGATCTCATGGCAGTGGAAAGTCTAATTTAATTTTAATTTTTTTTTTCTTTCTCTTTTCTAAATATATGTGTCAAAAGAAAAATAAGTTAATAAAATAAATAAGTCTACTAAGTCGGACTAAAGATTTATTTTTGTTAAATATATCATCAATATATAAAAGTTTCCGCAGCGCATGCGATGACAGATTTTTATGACTAATTTTTTTACACCTTATTACATTTTTATTACGGATAAATGTATCATAATATAGCCTATGTTGCTCAGTAAAGATGCAAATTTCTAATGGTGAAGGAATTTTTGAAATCGGTCCAATAGTTTTTGTGTGAAATCATTACAAACATACATACAAATTTTTCCTCTTTACAATATTAGTATAAATATAGATATCTAATTAATGAATAACTACGGATATTTTAAAGTTAAAAAATAATGCGGAGAGAGTCGTGGTAACAACTCACTTTTTTTCTTTGTCTTCCCACCTAACATGGTTGTCGGTGATTTTGCATATACTCTTATACTTTAGCACTACTTTTTTCCAGCTTGTATTGTTTTCCTCCTTGTCTTTGAGGTTGCAAAGCTGTAGTGCTAAATTTCCGACGTAGTCAGGTGGCTTTCTCTTGACGTGTCCATACCAAAAGCATACTATCTAAAATACAAAAGAATTTGAAAATGCATGTATTTGCTTAATGCTAGCAATAATATTAGCCGATTGTCATGATAGTAAATCAACTTATATGACGAAGGGAATCGCGCCGGTGACGTTGTAAAAACCGTTAGGGCAAACAGCATAGTCAATTCGAAAAAGAATATGACGAAGTCAACGTAGGTCCTAGATTGTTTCCAAGGCAGTGTGATAACAAAAATGTTATTTAGGAGCAAAAATGTTGCCTTTTGCCAATACCTAAACAAACTATCGTTATTAATTTACCGATAGGTAATGCAGCGAATAATTTTATGATAATAGGTGGGATTTTAGAATGATATGCCTGAGCTGTATGCAATGGTAAATAATTATCTTTATTTCAACAAATTTTCATTTCTCAGGTAAATCCGGATGAAAATAGACTACCAGTTATATCACATTCGTCACCATGTAAGTATAAATTACCTTCAATAATTTTCTCCATATATACATATAATTATGGGGATTTTTTTATTGCTGTTCTTATATTATGAATACATGACTGATGAGGGAATTACACGCTATTCTTCGAAACCTTTCAATGGTACTTATAAAAATAATTAATCATTCGAAACAACCGGCCATATTAAGGTCATAGAATATCGGCTTGATCATATAAGGTTCGAAATCACCGAATATTTTTACTGGTAATTTAGACTGGTACACTGGTAGCAATAATTCAGTAAAATAAAAAATACCGTTTATTGAGAACTTTTGAGTTCCTTTTTTGCTGTTGATTGCAAGATATCGTTTACTACAATACCGTATGATTTGTAACACCATTTTTTTCTCGAATTGACTATATGTTGTTAGCCCTAACGGCTTTTACAGCGTCACCGGGCGGGACGGGTGAGCGCAGAAGCATCGTCGAAGTTGCGAAATGCGGAGAGTAAAGCGCATAAGCTCTACTAACGTTGGGGAACGTTTCTTAAGGTTGCCTCCTGTGAGGCCGGACCATGGCTTAGGGCGACGTGTAGTGGAGGGCTAATAGTATGACGATTAGTCATCATGACCTCGGGAGTATGGCGAGGATCCACATTAATACCAGAAGATTTATAATACTTAAACAAACCTAATCTCACTTTTATTCGCTTCTACAATAAAATTCCGAAATCCATACTAGACCAGTCTACAGAAAGGTTTAAGTATAAGAGATATGCTTATACGTAAAGCATATTACAAAATTTAAGTTGATTTGGATGATAAAAATGCCTGGATTTGAAAAGCCTTTCAGCGTCATACAAGACGAAGTGAAATTGAAAATGTTTAAAAGATTGATCACCGAGTTTCTTTCTGGTTCTTCTCGGTAAGAGCAACATTCCAAACCAGTTGTAGCTTCATTAATCATATGGATCCTTGATGATTCAAAAGTGCTTGAAAGAGCTTATTTGAATAAAGATTATTTTGATTTGATTTTGATTTGGTTAACGTAGTATGAATAATTATAGCCAATTGTTTTTTTTTTCAGATACTCACAAGGGAGGAGTTGATGACACTGTACGTAAAATATATTTAACTTATATTATAAAATAAATTACAAATGTATGTATATGTTATGTAAATTACAAACATGACACTAAAATGTTTTTTTACCCTTTTGTTTATTCCAAATAATATTACAAAGGTTTAACGTTCTTCGAAAAGGTTAATTTGCAAATTTGTACTTTAGAACAATATGGTATTCGTTATGAGTTGCAAAACTTGGCATCTACGTGGTGTTTAATATATTAACATATCATTAATATTTAGATTCATTCTATCAATTATAAAGTGACTGTTATTAAAATTGACATAAAAAAGAAAATTTAAGATCGGGAGTTATTATTGCAAGTTGGCGTAAAATTGAGTTTTACAGTCCTTTACAAGCGCGAAACTTTTTAACGAACTAATTAAATGAGCGGTTTCAGGCAATTATCTTATTAAAATATCTCAGAAGTAGAAATTTAATTTCTTTTAACTGGAATTTTGTTCAGTAGATTATCATTATAAAGAATAATGTAGTAAATCATTTGAGATAATTTAAAACCATTCTGGAAACTTATGGCCATTTTTTTATAAATTAATTAAATATCTTAGTATGAACTGAAAGAAATAACAAGCACATTTTTTTCAGCTGCTGTCATTAATAATAATAATTAAGCTTTTATTTGAAAAATTAACTAAATATTTAGACCTTTCTTATGAGAAAACCGCCATGTGGAATGTTGACTCAACAATAATTGTTCCTATTGTTGTGTCGGTTAACGGTCTGATTGCGAAGAGCCTCGACCAACATCTTCAGAGGCTTTCGCTTAACAGTTGGATCAAGTGTCGGATGCAGAAGGCAGGCTTGAAACGGCGCGCATTGTGAGGAAGTTCCTCACTTTGGATCCCTAACCACCGGCAACTCGGGATATTTCCCCGTTCCCGGCGGACGACAATTTTTTATATTTTTAAATGTTTTATTAATTTTTTTTTTAGAAATATTTAAAAATGTAAAAAGTTAGGATTAAAAAAAATAAATGAATAATTAAGCTTTTATTTTATTAATACTTAGGAAGGAACTTAGGTTTTTCCTAACTATTATCAGTCAGCACTTGCAATAATTACTATAGTTTGTTTTTGTTTGTTGTGAAATTTTTGCCATTAGTGAATTTTTATTACAATATAATGATATTTTATTAATATATCCTCATTTTATTATAATATTCTATTATTATTTTATTATAATCGAATATTGTATATACAATATGATTTTATTTATTAAAACTTAACATATGTTTTTGGTATATTGGCATGTTTAGATAACGTTGTCCAGTCAATGTCAGTGCAGTGTGAACGATATCTCGCAAATACTGGAAGCTATACCGGAGTTTACAGGACCTCCAGGTCCTCAGGGGCCTACTGGTGCAGATGGAACGACTGGTGCGCCTGGAAAAACGGTTTGTATACATTAGAAATGAAGTGTCACTTTTGCTTTTGTTCACATGAAATGTACACGTTACTGATGTCACGTGGCTTCGATTATAAGTGAAATCCTATTAATGGTAGAGCTTGTCTAATTTGAAATGGTACGCCCCATTACTTCTCTCTCTCTCTCATAAACCAATAGCCGTCCACTGTTAGACATACGTCTCTGCCATGGACTTCCACTCTAAACGATCTTGTGCCGTCTGGGTCCAGCGGCTCCCTGCGACCTTTTTGAGGTCGTCTGTCCATCGGGTGGGGGGTCTGCCAACACTGCGTTTTCCGGTGCGCGGTCGTCCCTCTAGCACCTTGAGACTCCAACGTCCATGGGTTCCTTAGCAAGTACCTTGACCTTACTATAGAATTGACTAATATAATTCTATTTTATGTGTTTTTCGTACATATTTTAAATTTGCTTGAATGGGTAAATGCGAGAGTGGGGGTATTTTACCTTAGACGAGCCCTATAAAGCCAAACATTTGTATGTGTGTGTTTCTTGTACTGTTTTAATACTTCAACAGCTTTATTGATTTACATGAAAGTTTTAAGACACAAAGCTTTTGCATGAATAATATATGGGTCTAGAGAAAACGAAAAACAAATTCGGTTATCATTTATTTTAGGGTAACCATCTTACTTCTAATCATTATTTTTGTATAATAGAATTTCGCAAAGTATTGCCGGTATATAAATTATGCTAAACAACCAATGCGTACCGAATAAAACTCCGGAGCGTATGTGTTGGTAAAATATTTGTTTTAGTCAAAAAAACAACTTGTATATTATAAGAGTAATTAAAAATATATTTAACAATATTATAACAGACAGACACAAAGACTTAAGCATTTATAATATTAGTATAGACTAGCTGTGCAAGCGGCTATACCTGCGTAAAAATCAGTGTTTCACAAAGCTTTTCCTATTTTAATTTTTGCATAGAACCGTAATGGACTTTTAATTTTAACCTTCCTCAAACATTTAAAAATCTGTTTAGTAGATTTTGAGAAAATCGATCACATATATACAGACAGCTTTTGGGGACTTTATAATATCCATGGATGTAGACGTCGAACAACTGCTTAGGGTCAAATGGGAGATCCTGGACCGCCCGGAATCCCAGGTGTTAAAGGCGACCGAGGTGACAGAGGAGAAGCCGGCGCTACAGGTGCTGAAGGGCAACCTGGACCAAAAGGAGAACCGGGTACTGATGGATCGCCAGGCTTGCAAGGTCCACCTGGTCCACCGGGGTCACCTGGAATTGTTGCCTCTGCGTTAATGGTATGCAATCTTTATCTATATATATATGTCGGTGCAATAGTAAATTTCAACCTTTTTATAATGTATAGGACACCGCTGGCTGGCACGCGGTGTACGTTTGACGATATATTTTAAAATGCTATACATGGGTTTTAGAAAATAATTTAATAAACATGATTGTAGCGCTCCTTGTTTTCATTTTCTATCATGAATATGGACGTGAGGGAAGTCTCAGTAACAATGATTTGATATATATATATATATATATATATATATATATATATATATATCCAAGATGCCGAATATATATATATATATATTCGGCATCTTGGAAACAGCTCCAACGAGTTGCCTAAAATTCAGGATGTAGGTGATTTTGGGAGAGAAAAATTGATCTACTTAAGTTTAAAAAAAACTCGTTTTATCCCTGTTTTTGGGCAATAAAATATATATAAACATTGAATATATAAAACACTTTTTTTTCCGCTAATTGTCAAGTCAGCGTAGCTTATTTGGGGAACGGGTGGTTGCGAGAAATGAAAATACCTAGGAATGAGCCCCACCTACTCTATTACTTTTTTCTTTTTTTTAAGTCTTTTTTTATTTTTTTTTAATTACCGACGCTAGGCTCGGTCACCTAGGTGCTGTATATGATAAGAGAAAGTGATTTGGTGTATTTTGCACAAAGGATGTCACTGCCTTAACTTAGTGGCGAATGACAGCGGTAGAGTCGCGCGACCAATGAGATGGCCGGTAATTAAATATTCTAATACTTACTTGCTGTGATGATCAATAAAAACTAACATATTTCCATCTTACACTAGTCTACATGGATTACGAAAGAGTATTCAAAAATATTCAGTTTTAAAATATCTCGTATTTTATCTGTTAACGGTTAGCGATGTGAAAAATACATAATAATAATCGATTTTTTAAAAATCGATTAGTTTTGTTTTTTACGATTAGATATGCATTGTTGGATGAAACCAATTTAGCCAAACTACACATTTTAATTCAATTTCACAAACAGCGCATCTGATATTATTTCTTGGTAGTTCTCCACTTTAATTATTCTTTATTGTAATTAATTATTAATATTAAAAAAAGACAGCTTTTGAAATAGTCAGAAAATTTATTAATCGATTTTTTCTACCCAAGTCCCAACCAACATCCAACTTCCAACAAGTCCAACATCCCTATTAATGGTTGTAAATATCTTTTATAACATTTATTTAGAAAATAGTATCTGACCTACTTAAGATCAAGTATCTTTTTATTTCCGAATGTGGTTAGATATAAAAAAGTAATAAAGTAAAGAGCCTTTGCTGGCTTTGCGACATTTAAGTATATTAAAAATAATTTATTCCCTTTTATATCAACGTTTTATTCAGTATATTTTGATTTACGTTACGTTTTTTAGCGTTTTTGAATGCTATGTTAGATGGATATGCATTTAATAAAATATAAAACTGTATCGACCCTATCGAGTTAGTTATTTTTTTATCACCAACAGATGCACTAGTATTGCATTGTTATTAAAAAGTACTAATGCAATCTAAATGCGATTACAAATTACAGGTTATTTTTAATCTCTTGCAAGTACTTTAGAATCGTCAATTTTCAATATGAATAATGAAGCTACAACTGATTCGGAATGTTGCTCTTACCGAAAAAAACCAGCACGAAACGCGGCGGTCAATCTTTTAAAGATTTTAAATGTTTCAACTTTACTGGCGATTACTAATTTAGCATTGAACGATTTTGGGTGAAATTATTTTAGTTTAAGTTAATTTTTCGAACGTTTCTCATCCAAAATTGGATAAACCGACTGAATTGATTTCTTACGCAAAACTAAAACTATACAATTAAAACTAAATTTTGGATAAGTACACACGATACGTAAGGTGAGACAAAACTAAGAACGATTGTTCAGTGTCTCATCACAAATTCTGTCTCAGGAAACATCTGGATTATACGGGACCGATCGCGGTGTCCAAGGGCCTTCAGGCGACAGGGGTCCGATGGGTCTCCCAGGGCCGCAAGGAGAAAGAGGTTATCCCGGGAATAAAGGCGAGAAAGGATTACACGGAGGCAAAGGCGATAAAGGCGAACGGGTAAGTTTTGCATACATTTTTGCGCGCAATAACAACACCATTTGACTCAATATACCTTATTTTGTAAACAAAATCTTCTACCAATGTTATCGCGAAACTGAAATAGACGCATTTATTGAGATTTATGTCTGCAATATATTAGCCGTGATGAATAAAAAACCAACTCTATTTACTGTGAAAAGAAAGCTTGTGAAATAATTGTATTGTGATAATATTAATAAAAAGGGAATAAATAGTCAGATTTATTAGCTTCATGGGCGCCGCCAGGATTATTTTCAGGGAGCTTCATCATTCTCACCTCCTTATCTCACTGTGAGTGGGGTCGGTACAACATGTTATAAACATGTTGTCACATGATTACACTGCCTGACGTCAACTTGCCTTACTTTCCTTTTACGATATCCCAGTAAGAGATGAGGGTTGTCTTTATTCTACTCAACCGGGTACCACACGGCGTTTCGCCTTACCTTAGTCGCCTTTAACGAAACCTTGGTAAGAAAATGAGGGTGGTCTATTCTATTCAGCCGGATACCACACGGCGATTACTTTATGATTCAACATCCCATAATAAACCACGTTTCAAGGAGTAATCTCTAAGAACAATTTTTGTCATATTATTATACCCGTATACTTTTGTATTCCAATTTTAATTACCATTTAGCATCAAGTGAAATAGAAATCAACTACAAACAATTAATCGAAAAAAAATCAAATCAATTACCCTAATGTTCACAAAATCCCCATAATTCAATAAAACATCCAAACTGCCAGCATTAAATATTTACAATTCGATTTGTTCAGTTAGTTCGTTACAATTTATATGTTTGCTAAAGTAACCCTGTCGGTAAATGATAAAAGTTTGTCTTACTTTACTAAATTTAAATATTTAATCTGTAATACATTACTTGCTTTGTGTGCCACATAAATATCAAACTTTTTCAGGCACACACTGAGTGATAATTTATTGACATTTCGGAATAATTTTGTTAACTTGATTTCACCTTCAATCATCTCTTTACGAAATTTGCTCGTCACAGAAGTTTGTTTTGTTCCGAATCGATCGAATAATCGATCTAGCTAGGTTTTATTTTAAAAAACGTTTTATCCTAGTTTTGAGGCATTAATTTTTTTTTAATGTAGAATTGAAACCAAAGGATATTCTAAGATATTGAACGTAATGATGCGATAGCCGATGGGTAATGCGTGGACCAAAAATGTTCACAACCCGGGTTCAAATCCCCCATATCATCGGCGCCTTCTTTCTTTATTTTTTTTTAAATACTCGCAGACATTAACACTTACATAAAGGTTTTCTTTTCTCGAAACCATTAATTAGTTATCAGTGAATATTTGAAGGTATAAAGTTTGGTATAAGAGCTTAATACATTTTTTTATTCAAGCTGTGATGGCCCAGCGGTGCGACCGTGTGAATCTCTAGAGACGATCACGGGTTCGAACCCGGGCAGACACCAATGAGTTTTTCTCTTAAAACTTATGTGTCTAATTGATAATTGCAATTTATCACACGCTTTTCGGTGAAGGAAAACATCGTGAGGAAACCTGCATATCTCTAGAGAATTCTGGAGGTATGTGTAACCTACCAATCCGCATTGGAGCAGCGTGGTAGGTCTTAGCTCCAATCCTTCTCTCCCAAAAAACGGAGAGAAGAGGCCTATTCTCAGCAGTGGGATAGTACCAGGCCGTTACTTACTTACTATTCAACGAGATTCAGTATAATGTTTTTTTACTAAAGTTAATGAAACTAGGATTTTGGGTTAATGAATTATATTTTCTAAATTTAATTACCAATTTTAAAATATTTCACATAAATTGGTTGCCAAAAAACTGCTCATTCAAAACACATTTTTTATTTATTTAAGTATCACTATGACATTATATAGACACGTCGTGACATGTTCTAAAAAACCAAATCCAGTTAAACATGCTGCTTCAAGGTTAAGCGTCACATATTATATTATTAAATATTTAATGAAAGGCAGTGAAAGATAGTAATTAGTGATGTCATAAATTGTTTCAATACAAGTTTCTGAACTATTAAAATAGTCGGGTAAAGTTTTGACAGGTGACGTTTATTTAACAGAATTTAATGGCTTCCAATACATAATAAAACTGTTATTATAGAATTCATAATCACGAGAATATTATTTACCTATACACGACTTTAAAAAAATCTATAAATTACTTTGGCTTAATGACCGAAGATTTCTTCGCAAGACAATACCAGTTGTATGATTATATACTTAATATAAACTCCTTCGTGTGGTATCCGGTTGAGTACAATAGTACCACCCTCATTTCTTACCGAGGTGTCGTAAAAGGGGACTAAGATAACTTGGCCCACCGTGTGGTATCCGATTAAATAGAATAAACCACCCTCTTTCTTACCGAGGTTTCGTAAAATACGACTAAGGTAAGTTGATGTCAGAAAGGGCGGCCGGTCGTAAAATACGTAGCCAAATCATGTGACAACAAGTTTATAACATGTTGTGCCAACCCCACTTAGAGTGGGATAAGGGTAGGTAGAAGGTACTTAATATGAATTGTTAAAGTGTCCTGCAACATTGTCAACATAATAAGGAATGGTACAAATATCTATTATCATTACACCAATATAAAAGCTTCGAGTGTCATCCCTCAATACAAAAGTAGAAATTGTAAATTTTTTGGACAAAAAACATCCTATTTATGTCTCAATGCCAGGTCATTAAAATTTTTTAGCGACTCGCTTGAAAACGCTTCCTCTCTCATTAGGGAAAGGGCACTGAAACTTAAGCAGAAGTCTGTTTATGTTGTTGTTATAATTTTTTAAACATTATGATGATTCCTAGTAAATCACTATAGAATATGGTTTACTTAAAAACCAAGATAAAACTTAATTGGAGGTCTGTTATTGGTTTCCTTATAATCTGATAAACATTATGATGATTCCTAGTAAATCACTACAAAATATGATTTACTGAAAAACCGATACCAAACTTAATAACTGGAAATATTTTTATAGGTTTTATTATAAAATAAATACAATAAAAATAGCCTTTATTTTGCAGTCACATTTAAATACATTAAATTAGTCATCATATTTAGAAATATCAGATAATGTTATATAGATTTACCAGTCAACTTAAAATGTTTCCGTCAAATATATATATTTATTTTTGTGTAACTGCCCTTTCCAGGCATCTCTATCCTTCGCTATTCTCCCACAATGTTGTCCCGCTGTGAATCTAAAATCGTCTTCCCAATGCTTCCTTTTGCTGTTTCTGGGATATCATTTCGTGATTTGTTTGCCCAAATGTCTTTTTGTTGTCTTAGCATGTCTCTAGGTTTTATTATAACGTTTTAAACATCATGGTGATTCCTAGTAAATCACTATAGAATATGATTTACTTAAAAACCAAGGCTAAACTTAATTGGGAGTCTGTTTATGGGTTTTATTACCTATATAATTTTTTAAACATTATAATGTTTTCTAGTACATCACTATAGAATATGATTTACTTAAAAACCAAAAGTAATCTAATTCATTATTATACAATATGATTTAGTTAAATACCAAAACCAAACTTAATTCTAAGTCTGTTTATAGGTTTTATTATAACGTTTTTAACAATATAACGATTCCAAACAAATTAGTATAGGATTTGATTAACTTACAAAAAAAACGTGACTAAACTCAATTAGAATTGTGTTTACGTATTTTTACAATGTTTTTAACATCATAATAGATTCCTAGCATCATTCTCCTGCCCTTATCCCACTCTAAATGGGGTCGGCACAACGTATTATAAACATGATGTCACATGATTTGACTAGGTATTTTACGAACGGCCGCCTGGCTGACATCAACTTTCCTTAGTCGCCTTTTTTGACACCTTGGTAATAAATAAGAGTGGTCTATTTACTCAGCCGGATACCACACGACGGGTTTACTTACCTTAGTCACTCGTTATCACACTTTGGTAAGAAATGAGGGTGGTCTATTCCACTCAGCCAGATGAAGTCATGTTTTTCACGTCTCTCTGTTATTTCAACTTAATTAAGAGCAAATAATAAGACAATTTTAAAAAAAGATACCTGAGATATGCAGAGTCGCGTTTAAAGAGCTTTTTAATAAAAATTTTGATTCTGTAATTCTTAACAAATTAAGTTAATAAAATTTTACTTGTAGTACACAAGTCAAATTAGTGTTGTAGTATAACTCAATATTACATTTGTAATATTGGGTTATTTCCCTTCATAAAAACCACGCCCTAGATTTTAAGTAATTAGTATGAATCGAAAAACATGTCCAAGGTTGTATTTATAAAGTTCAAGCAATGTGAAAGTCATTTGTCACAATTTAGATTCATGAATAAAATAACGCGATGTGGCGAATTCATTTTACCCGAACATAAAATATGGTATTGATACTATTAATGAACTTTAAAAATGTGCAATTTTAAGTTCAGAGTTTGAAACAATGTTGTTTTTCTTTTTTATGTTTTCATTATTCTATTGTTTTTCTGTTTATTTTTAGGTTTTATTGTAAATTTGTTGTGTAAAAATGATGTGATTTCCTGTGATAATTAATTTAAGACTTTTTGTATATTTTGTTGTATAATATTAGGTTGTATAATATGTAATGTTGTTGGAGATCCGTATAAAAAAATAAAATAAACTTTACATGTATTACAAATAAGTACCTGTGTCCGAGCTCTGCTTTGGTAATAATATTAAAAGATGTAAAAAAAGCATTTTAAAAAAGGAAGAAAGGGCTGGTGACATGTAGTATTTGATACCGGGTATTTTATTACAACTTTACAAAATTAAGCTTTGCTTTCTATTTCTATTCTAGCAGTTTTTTAGTCCCCGAAAAACTGGATAAAACGACATTTTTTAAAGTGACAACATACCTAGATATATTTATCCCCCCGAAAACCTTTACATTCTAAGTTTCATGAAAATCGCTAGAGCAGTTTCCGAAATTCAGATTCAATATGATTCAGATTCAGATACAATATGGATTTTTGATATTTTACATATAAATAATTTAAATTATCCGTCCGTCTTACATCGAATAACTCGTAAGAAAAATCGTTCATATTTCGTACGAACAAATATCAGAGGCAAACAAACCGAATAACGCAATAACCCACATTCGGACCCTCGAAACATTATATTTTTCCTTCGTTCGTTAGTTATAACTACGTTATAGGGGTATGTCGGGATACGTGGGCCACATGGTGCGAAAGGGGAACGCGGGCAACCTGGAAGGGATGGCACACCTGGCCTGCCGGGCGCGCACGGGCGTCCCGCAGAAAAAGGAGAAAAAGGTAACAAATCAACTCGACCATGAAATTTTATGCTCCACTTTATCCTTTATTTATTCGCAGAGAACAAGGGAATTTGGGTGTTTATAACGACAATCCAGGAAATCTTTATTCGCTGTTGCTTTTAAATGAATTCCTGAAAGTGCTTTCTTTATTAAATCCGCATAAATATTTGTTTTATTTTGTAATCTAGAACAATTTCACGTTTGGTTACACATTTTAATTTTGACTATTTATTTGTTTTTGCCTTGTTTTTTATATTAAAGTACAAGTTGTGCCTGCGGCTTCACTCGTGTGATTATTTCAATGTCACAAAGATTTTTCCGCTAGAATCACGACCCTAATGTACAATTAACCTAAACCTTTTTCAATGTTTTTCGATCTTAAAGTAAAAACAGTACAAAGATCCGTTCAGAGGATTTTGAGAAAATCGATCACTTCATTTTTGTGACTTTGTTTTATAATAGATAGATTTGCCTTAGAGTATAAGAAACTGAGAATTCTTTGGTTCATATTACTTAGACGCTTAAAATTTAAAGAACAAAGCAAGTTCAAATTTCATTGTCTTTGCGGAGATTCAGCTTCGATTTCCCTTGCGTGGCATTTTGTTTTATTGTGGTTTTGCACAACCAGAAGTTGAAGATCTTAACATATCCTCGAAAGTACTTGCTTATTTATCAGTGAAACTCAAAATGTGTAATTCAAACTACAATGAGAGATTCTTATACTTCTATCTAGTGTTTCTTAGAAAACTTTGTAGTAATTACTTTCGACTACTGTAAATGCTTATAAAAGTCTTTCTCAAGTACTAATCTATTAAGTTTTTTTTGTAGGTTAAATTAGTGTAGATAAGTTTACAAAACTAATGAGAATATTATTTTGCTATAATCCGCGATAACAGAAAATATGTTAGGGCTAGTTTCAAGCCCATACGGGGCTCTTATTCATAAACTAGTACGGCACTCATCCGATAAGACGTGTGTATAGCCGGTTTATATACATTAATTAAAGAATAAATTAATTAATTAAGAAAACTGCTTCTTATTTATTGAATGTCTTAAGGAAAAATTGCGTTGTTATAAAACTATTCTATGATCCTTACAAATAAACATTTTAATATGCTTAAAATTAAATTAAAATACAATTAGGCCATAATTTTATAGTTTTAATTTTAAGGCTGTGAATTTTTGTATAGGAGCTCGAGGATTGCCCGGTCTCCCTGCACCATCAATGGCAACGATATCGGAAAATTCTGTTTCAACTGATATCACACGCTCAGGTATTACAACATCATCATCTCATCATCTTCCTGCCCGTATCCCACTCAAAGTGGGGTCTGCACAACATGTTATAAACATGCTGTCACATGATTTGGCTGCGTTTTTACGTCCGGCCGCCTGCCTGACGTCAACTTACCTAAGTCGCTTTTTACGACACCTCGGTACGAAGGAGGGTGGTCTATTCTACTAAACCGGATACCAAACGGCGGGTCGAATTACCTAAGTCGCCTTTTACGACACCTCGGTAAGAAATGAGGGTGGTACTATTCTAATTAGCCGGATACCACACGGCTAACGCTCAGGTATTACAACATTATTTTATATTGATCTTTTATAAAACAAATGATTAAGTTAAGGAATAAACTTAATTTTAATACGTTTAGAAATAAAGTGAACCTTTATAGATTTCATCGTCCTCATACCCTTATCCAACTCTACGTGGGCTCGGCACAGCATGTTTATAACATGTTGTCACATGATTTAGCTACGTTTATTACGACAAGACGCCTGCCTAATATAATGCATATATTAATTTTATCCCTATACTTATTTCTAAGAACGTTATGTGACGGTCTCGACTTTACATGCATATTGGTAGAGTTATGTACTTTATTGTTTGTCATGTTATATGGTTTTTGGTAATGAGTATTTGATACTCGTTACATATATGTACATTTTCATAAAAATATTTTTATCAAAATTTTCCCCATAAATTTTGGATTTTCCATAAAAAAATTTTCATTAGTGCCGAACGTCACAGTTCGTTAAAGTAAATTTACAGTTATATAACTGTAAATTTACTTTATAACATATCATTGCGAATGTCTAGCAATTTAATGCTTATAAATATTCAGAGAATGAATAATTACTAAAGAAAGTTGAGTACTGTAATAAACGAGAAAATACCACTCTGGATGCTGAATACATTAATGAGATTGAATGTTGTGACTTTTGATGTTTATGTCGTATAAAATCTACATTGAATATTTTACTATTAACCACAAAGTAAATTATTTTTCCATTGCAGATCATAGATAAAATATTTATCGCTTCTACCATAGTGGGGCTATTTTTATGTTATAGAAATCTAGAAACATCTAATCTGAATACGTGAAAAGACTTTTTACTAATGTCTAAGTATATTGTGTTTACGGAGTAATATGGGTTTTGGCACATTCTCATTCATTATTGTCCCTTCATCCTACTTTAAGAAGGATCGGCACGGCATGTTTTAAATATGTTGTTACATGTTTTGACTGGCCTGTTGGAGCAGTGGGTAGTGTATCTCATTTAAAAAAATAAAAATTGAATAAAAAATACTTAATGACTGGCCCGTTGGCGCAGTGGGTAGTGATCCTACCTTCAGCTCCGCGGGTCTGGGGTTCGATTCTCGCCGAGGGCTAACATTTTCTATAAATGAATTTGTTGGTCTTTGAGCCTGGGTGTATATTTTTATTTAAGTATGTATTTAAAAAAATATATAAGTATATATTCACTAGTTGTCTGTCACCCATAACACAAGTATTAAGTTACTTACTTTGGGGACGGACGACCGTGTGTGTAAGTGTCCCATATATTTATTATTTATTTATTTATTTATGTTTTGGTTATTTTACCTTAGTCGCCTCTTATGACACCTCGCTAAGAAATGAATGTGGTGTATTCTACTCAGCCTGATAACAAACAACAAACGTTCGACTAAATTAGTAAAGCTTTATAAAAGTATATTTTCAGGGCTACGAGAAGTCGTAAAGCTGAAAGGCGACAGAGGAGAGAAGGGTGAGAAGGTAATTATCTATCCGCGACGTAAATAAGAAAGCCGGCGTGGTAAATATTTTTGCCCGCAAGTTTCTTTTCCCTCACCAATTTACTTGGCGGCTCAATTCCCAAGCGGTTTTACAAGATGAGATGGAAACAAAACAGCAATTTTCATACATAATAATGAGTTTACAGTTAGGCTGGCAAGTTGGAGTAGTATTTTAATTTAACTTCCCCTTATTGTATTATAAAGAAAATTTATAAAGATAAAATCCCAAAGCTGATTAAAGACATTCTCAGTTGCGACTACATGAATCATATATTTTTTACACTGTTCCAATGCAGTATATATGATAAATATCCTGAGATATAAAGTATTTACGTCACATCTATTTTAGGTCGTAAAAAAGCTGTGATTGCCCAGCAGTGAGACTATGTGACTCTCGAGGGGTCACGTGTTCAAATCCTGGGCAGATACCGATAAGGTTTTCTGTTAAAACTTGTGTCTAATTAATAATTGCAATTTACCATACGCTTTTCGTTGAAGGAAACATAGCGAAACCTACAATCTCTAGAGAATTCTGGGGATACGTATAACTAACCAATCAGATTTGGAACAGCGTGGTTTACGTCCAGCCTTTCTTAAAAAAGCGAAGAGAGAAAACCTAGGCCCAATAGTGGGATCATAGCAGGACATTCCCGTTATTTTCTTTATATATACAAGAATATATGTAATGCTGTTGGAGATCCGAGCAAATAAATAATCAGCTCGTTTAAAACCATTATATAGATAACATCGGCTTTTTCAGTCTGGGTTGTAGGGAAATGATTTAACATTATTTTATTTAACCCTTATTACCAGTGGTTTTCATTTCAACAGGGTGAAAAGGGTGGTAGAGGTATGGAAGGACCACAAGGTTTCCCAGGGTCTGATGGCAAACCAGGCGAACGTGGTGATATTGGGCCATCTGGTTTACCCGGTTCCCAAGGACCAGTGGGACCTAATGGGCTTAAAGGTGATAAAGGAGACGCTGGATCACCGGGTCCCGTAGCGATATCACGTGAGGAAGCATCGATAATGACAAAGGTAAATATATTGATTATGAATATAGATATATATTTATTATTTAAATGAGTTAATCTTGTATATATATTTTTTTTTTGGAGATCGGAAGCGGCTCAAAGTTAGGTTTTATTTATAAAAAAATTTAATATTTCCCTATTTTTTGGGCATTAAAAATTCTAAAATTTATATTGAATTATTTAAATTTTTGCCATTAACTGTCAAGTCAGCGTAGCTTATTCGGAAATTGGTGGTCGCGAAAAATGAAAATACCCAGGATCGAGCCCCACCTACCGTTTAAAATTACCGAGCAAGGCTGAGTCACCCAGATATTTAATATTATGATCACTGTTTGTCGGTGTGACAGTCGGTCACTTTTACGGAGACCGATGGTCTTGTATGCTATAACCATTAAACCTTTAGTTCCCACAGCGGCCCATGAGCACCCCTGGGGGTGCTAGGGAGACTCGACGGAGGTGTACGTTAGTGTGACAAAAAAATCGGGTTCACAAATTGAAATGCATTAATTGTGGAGTCTTGGGCATATTGTAGAATGTAGCTGCCGACACAACTAAATTTAAGAAGTGATTCTTTGAGAAAAAAGTCTGGGAACTCTCAGACCTAGCAAAAATTTAATAGATAGCTAGTGTAACGTAGGCTGTTCGGGGTTCGATTCCCTACACGCCTACACGGCTATGCCGGCTAAAAGGAAATCCTTAATTTATTAAAAAATAAAATACATTTCGCTAAAGAAATATTTCAGCTGTTGTTTATATCATCGTTAGGAGGGAAATGTTTCAACATGCTTACAACATCCATCATTTACATTTTACAAGCTTTCATACATTTCGAGACATGTTCTTTACTCATTTGATCATTCGTTTATACATCTAGCTTGCCAGAATAACAAGATATTTTATTTGATTCGAGGATAAAATATATATTTGTTTTTTTTTTAATTAATTCACAACATACAATTAAAGATATTAAAATTTAACACAATAATTCGCTTACAATAGCTGTTGTCTTCTTGATTTGAACCTAGCATGCTTACTAGGGTACAATACGTAAAACGTTTATTAACGATAATCTGTGATACGCGAGGTCAAAGCTAATTTGAATAGAGCAAATAGTTCGAAACTCTCTAGAAATTGTAACTAATAGTTGATTAAAACAGTTTATTAACCCATTTAACTGTGACTATGAATAATAAATAAGGACAGAAGTATTGTAATGTTAGTTAGCAAAAAGTTTTACTACTAAACGAGATACTGTAGAGATAATTTAGTTAAATATTAATTTATTTAAAACGGATACGTGACCAGAGGGAGTCCTAAAGAGATGGTTGGAGTCTGTAAAGTATGACATGCATATAAAAGGAATAGCGGCAGATTTGACGAATGATACAAGAAAATGGAAGAGAAAAACATGTTGTTCCCACCCCACTTAGAGTGGGATAAAGGTAGGAAAAAGAAGAAGATTTAAAAAAAAATAAACATTGGATTTAATGCGTCTTTGGCTCGATTTATGTCGAAGTATTTGACGAGTCACCGATGTTCCAACCATAGAGATATATTATACTAGAGTACAGGAGCCATTCTAAAATGATTCCATCTACAATAAGGAGCAAGTAAACAAAACTTATTATTTATCTCTCTCTATTGTTATGTGTGATCAGACAAAGAAAAGTATATGAGTGTCATCTTCTCTCTTATTATTTGTGACTCTCTCACTTACAGGTCTGCCTGTGTTCCCCTACTCTAGTACGAGCATAAAAACTTTAGGGTTCCATTACAGAACCGATTTACGCCACTGGCTGTCCGTGGTTCATGCGTAACGTTGACCTCCATAAAGACCTCGACCTCCCTACTATAACTCACTTTTTTAAACGTTTTTCGAAGTCTTACTTCGAGAAATTTGAGGTACACCTGAACCCTCTCATTTCAGTTGCTTCCACCTGTATCCCAGTTAGGTCTGACCACCGAAAATATAGGCGTCCAAAAAGCGTCCTATATGACCCTGACGATCAAATAACGATTGCAAACACAAAAACACTTAATACACACATACAGCGTCTTCGCCGGCGAAGACGAGGTCCCAGATTTCTGACGTCGGTTGGTCGTGGCTTCTTGCTACCCATCCGTCGTCGTAATGACTAATCAAAGTCATACCATCAACCCTCCACTACACGTCACCCTAAGCCGTGGTCCAGCCTCACAGGAGGCACCCTTAGGACGACGTTCCCCGACAGTAGTAGAGCTTCTGCGCTCTACTCTCCGCATTTCGCAACTTCGGCGATGCTTTTGTGCTCGCCCGTCCCGCCCGGTGACGCTGTAAAAGCCGTTAGGGCTAACAGCATATAGTCAATTTGAAAAAAAAATAGGGTTCCGACGGATGAATATTCCGCACTTCGGTGCCAACGTGCGTGACGTCATTCCTGTCAACATCATGCAATTAAAACAGTGCTGCTACATATAAAATAATACATACAGTTAATAAGTTTCAGCCGTTATATTATGAAATTTTTGTTCAACCTTTACATCAACTGAAGTCATATATATTTTGTTTTATTTCTCATAATTCGGTGATAAATCGGTGTGGCAGAACACAAAATGCTATTCAGTAAATGAGTAGGATTAACCTCAATCGTCACTAATGGCGTGTTATTTTATGGGTTTCGCTAATGGATGCGGGATACCAATTTTAGTACATCGGAATTCTCACATAAAAAAAGATAGATGGAAAAATAAAAGAATTCAGTATTCTAGGTAGAAGTTTGTTACGTAGTTCCTCTTTAAGGTATGGTTACGATTATGATAAAAGCATATAAATAAATAAATATAGGACACTTACGCACACGGTCGTCCGTCCCCAAAGTAAGTAACTTAATACTTGTGTTATGGTAGACAGACAACTGGTAAATATATACTTATATATTTTTTAAATACATACTTAAATACAAATGTACACCCAGGCTCAAAGACCAACAAGTTCATTTATAGAAAATTTTGGCTCTCGGCGGGAATAGAACCCGCGACCCGCGGAGCCGAAGTCACTACCCACTGCGCCAACGGGCCAGTCATTAAGTATTTTTATTTTTTTAATGAGATACTAAATAAATACCAAAATAGCTCCTGAATGTGCAGCATGTACATTTTAGCCGTGTCGTATCCGGCCGAGTAGAATATACCACATTCAGTTCTTGCCGAGGTGTCGTAAAAGGATAACATGCCGTATGGTATCCGTTTGAGTAGAATAGACAACTCGCTTTCTTAATGAGGTGTCGTAAAAGGTGACTAAGGTAAGTTGAGCCGCCGTGTGGTACCCGACTGAGTAGAATAGATCATCCTCTTTCTTCCTTCGAAATACGACTTAGGTAAGTTGACGTTAGGCAGGCGGCCGGTCGTAAAAAACCCAGACAAATCGTGTGACATCTGGTTATAAACCAGATGTCACATGATTTGTCTGGACACATGTACCGACCCACTTGAAAATGATGAATACTTTAGTACTTTTAGAACATGTTTGATACAAACCTATTGTGGATTTTAATTTCATTTTGTGTTATTCTTCTAACATAAATTTTAAATAACCACGGGTTATCCGTATTCTTTTAGTAAAGCGAAGAGGCTCTTTTCTATTATCAATTCATGGCACGTTTTTCTCTGTGAGGTGATGGCTCGGGAGGAATTCTAAAATATCGCTATCTCACAAATCTGTTCTGGCATAATGATATTGTTTTGAAAAACTCTAAAAGAATTCTTTTACGGATAGTTGTATGTACTTTATATAATCTTTCGTTTTATGATTTTTTCCAGCTGTGAGAACGTCGACCGATCGAACCATCGATCGTCTTTGGAGACGATTATGGGTTTGAACCTCGCTCCAATGAGTTTTTCTGTTATAACTTATGTGTCTAATTAAAATTTGCAATGTAGCACACGCTTCGGTAAAGGAAAACATTGTAAGGAAATCTACATATATCTAGAGAATTCTAGGGGTATGTGAAACATTTCGCAATGGAGCAGCGTGGTAGGTCTTAGCTCCAATCTTTCTCTCAAAAAAGGAGAGTGGAGGCCTATGCCGACAACTCGGTAAGAAATGAGGATGGTCTATACTACTCAGCCGGTTACCACTCGGCGGGTCAAGTCACCTTAGTCGTTTTACTGTGCTATATAGGATAAATTGAAATCCCGTTATTCCCTCTGGGGTATGAAAAATACAGTATTATTCAGGGTGCTTTAATAGTTAAATTGACGCCAGCAAATTCGCAAACACGGCTGCTGCTTTTACAGGATGATATGAAAAACCAAAATCGAAAAAATATAAAAAATACTCTGATCAACTCAAGCTAGTATAATATTTGGGAACGTAAAGACTTTTAAAAAAAAAACAAGATTTTATTCTTTTAGTACAAACTTCTTAATTGAATACTTATTAAATCTAATTTTATAAAGTTAAAGTACATTAAAAGTATAGTAATAAGTATATTAAAACGCCGTGTGGTATCCGGCTGAATAGAATAGTACCACTCTCATTTCTTACCGAGGTGTCATAAAAGGCGACTAAAGTAAGTTGAAGCACCGTGTGGTATCCGGCTAAATATAATAGATCAACCAGGGTCGTAAAATACCTACCCAAACCATGTTAAATGATTATAACATGTTGTGCCGATCCCACTTAGAGTGGGATAAGGGCTGAATGATGATGTGAATATCGTGTGTTTAATTATCCCATATATTTATTAGAGTAGAATGGACCAACCTCATTTCTTACCGAGGTGTCGTAAAAGGCGACTAAGGTAAGATTACTCACCATGTGGTATTCGGTTTAGTAGAATAGACCACCCTCTTTCTTACCGAGGTGTCGTAAAATACGATTTAGGTAAGTTGGCGTCAGGCAGGCGGCCGTTCCTAAAACGCAGCCAATACATGTGTCAGCATGTTTAAAACATTTTGTAACCCCCACTTAGAGTGGGTTAAGGGCAGGAAGATGATGATGATAGTAATAAGTATATTTAAGTTCGCGACTGAGCAGAAGTAGATGCTCTTGTCGAAAAAAATGTTACTCTAATTAATCATAACATCAGACCACCCATCAATAAGCTGATGCTGCGTTTACGTTGACCGTTTGGATATTGGGTGACGTAACAAGGTATATAATTTAGGTGGTTCATAGAGCCGTTTCTTTACTAGGTATTTTGTATTTACTAGGTATTTTATTAGGTATTCTGTAATGTTAATCTTTTATTCTATTTTATTTTCAGTTTAACCGTGACGCTATCCATCCTGGCTACAGCTGAAAAACAGTGTTGTGTGACTAAATTTTGCCACTGAATTCATACTGAGCTGTTTGCCATTTTACTCTTTCTGTGCTATCCAGTATATATATTTATGTGTATATATTTATATATACATATATTAGGTTCTTTAAAGTTTTAAGTTATTATGATAGTTATTAGGTATTATATATATTTTGTTTGTATTAGGTTACTCTATAAGTGTGCTGTGTATCACAGGAAGTAGAAATAAATGTTTTTTCTTTCTTTCTTACTTTTAAATAAATATACTTTCTATTAAGGGTGATAAAGGCGAAACCGGACCAAGAGGTAAACGAGGACATCCTGGAGCTCCAGGTCCCAGAGGACCACCGGGTCTTCCCGGTCCGCCCGGGACGCCTGGTACTAACGGACCTTCCGGGGATATCGGGTTACCGGGATGGACGGTAAGTGAAGCTTTCATGAGCTTACTACCCGCGGCAAATAAGGCAGTTAATAAGCATTAAGCGTGAGGTAGATATGTAGATTAAAGACGACAATCGTTGTTTTTTAATTTTTTAATGTTGCTAGTTAGTACAATTTTTTTCATTCTACCTTCAACCTTCTCCTGACCATTATTATTGCGACAAAAAGAAATAGAGATTCATTTTTACATTTAATGAGACATGCTTCTTATTTTTGTACTATATAATATAACTAGGTAACTAACTATTATTTTGGCAAATAATAGTTGTAATTATGGGCTGAATGGCCAGTTGGCGCAGTGTGTAGTGACCCTGCCTTCAGCTCCGCGGTTCGCGGGTTCTATTCCCGCAGTGGGCAAACATTTTCTATAAATAAATTTGTTGGTCTTTGAGCCTGGGTGTATATTTGTATTTAAGTATGTATTTTAAAAATATATAAGTACATATTCACCAGTTGTCTGTCACCCATAACACAAGTATAAAGTTACTTTGGGGACGGAGTACCGTGTGTGTAAGTGTCCCATATATTTATCAAAAAAAAAAAACAATTGATTGCTTCTTCGAGTCTGGATGTAAAAAAAGTATGCATTTAATTATTTATTGAAAGTATATTAGAATATACTCCTATATAAAGAAAGATTTTAAAAACACAGCCAACCAATAGAAAATAAATTATCCATATATTCATATGGCGTATTATGTTCGCTTTTAATAGGGTCCGCCGGGCGCAACGGGTCAACCGGGTCCCCCGGGGCCGAAAGGCGAAAAAGGAGATTCTAGTATCCCGCTAGCGACCCTTGAAAAGGTAAATCTGAATGCAAATAATACCCACCCTAGCGGAAATAAATTAGGCTGATCATTAATTTTGTTAAAGGTAAAAGGTGAGAAAGGTGATAGAGGGTTTGACGGCATGCCGGGTCCGCCGGGGAAGGACGGTCCGAGGGGGCCGCCGGGGCCTGCCGGCCCACCCGCCGCCAGTATGCAATACATCCCCGTTCCGGGGCCGCCGGGGCCTCCGGGGCCCCCTGGTCCCCCTAACGCGTACACTAACGAAGTTCCGACAGACGCATTAACCGATAGTCCTGGGATTAATCGACGTGAACCCAGCACGGGTGAGTAAACCTATTGTTTCCAACAACGTTTAGGTGTAAATCTTTTTAACATTCATTTTCCCGTTCCTAACAAATTTGTTTATTTCTTGGTACAATCTTGTTTGAGGTACAAAACAAAAAAAGAAATAAAAAAAAGCTTTATGTCTGTTCCATTATTGTTCATTTTCATTGAATTTTAAAATACCGGAATATAATTTTAAAATAGCATATTTATGCTAGTTTAAAGGACTTTTTACACTCCTAATATTAAATACAAAACTTTTACGCGACCTCGTGCCGTTATCTCACTCTAAGTGGGGCCAGCTCAGCACGATATAAACATGATTTGGCTGCGTATTTTACGACTCGCCGCCTGCCTGGCGTCAACTTACCTTAGTCGTATTTTAAAACTCTTCGGTGCTATGTGAGTTTCGTATTTTATATAAATAAAGAATGCCTTTGTGCAGAAATTTAATATTTATTTGAATAGTATCATCATCCTTCTGCCCTTATCCCACTCTGAGTGGGGTCAGCACAACATGGTACAAACATGCTGTCACATGGTTTGGCTGTGTTTTAACGACCGGCCGCCTGCCTGACGTCAACTTACCTTAGTCGTATTTTATGACACCTCGGTAAGAAATTAGGGTGGCCTATTCTACTCAGCCGGATACCACACAGTGGGTCAACTTACCTTAGTCACCTTTTACGACATCTCGGTAAGAAATATAAAGAATTGTAGAAAAGACCACTCTCAGGTCTATTCTACTCAGCGGGATACCCCACGGCACACTAAATACAAAACTTTGACGAATATTTTTTTTTCGTCTAAATGACCTTACATTTCACAGGGAAACCTCGAGACCCTCTGCAAATTCTGAGAAATTTGAATAATTTAATGCAGTACAGACAAGAACAATTTGGTAAGTATAAACAAAGTTCTCATAACAAAACTATAGTAAACTGCTGGGTTCTTTACTTTGTTAGTTTGATAAACAGTTTGAGCCAAGTAATTACCATAATTTATTTAGTTTTGGTATCGTTATAGGAATTTGCTTAGCAAAGTCTTAAATATAACTTTACATAAATTAAACTAGATTATAGATTTCCCATTTCCTTTAAACTTTATGGAAAGTAAATTATTTGCATAATTTATTTGATAGAAATTTAATATTTCAAATAACAGTTTGACAGGGTAGTTATCTATTCTTTACTAATGTTAGAGATCCATCTTTCATTCCATCCATGTTTATTTCGGCCTCCTCCTAGTCATACATCCATCCACATTCATATTTAAAACTCTTTTGGTCAGATGATTTTCATCCCTCCTTATTACATGACTTCTAGTATTGCTAAAGTAAAGTAAGTAAGTAAGAAGCGGCCTGTTACTATCCCACTGTTGAGAATAGGCCTCTTCTCTCCATTTTTGGAGAGAAGGATTGGAGCTAAGACCTACCACGCTGCTCCAGTGCGGTTTGATAGGTTCCACATATATCCAGAATTCACCGAAAAAGCGTGCGATAAATTGCAATTATAAATCAGACATGAGTTAAATTTAACAGAGAAACTCATTGGTGTCGGCCCGGGTTTGAACCCGTGACTTCCACGAAAGAGTCGTACGGTGCTACCGCTGGTCTACCACAGCTTCCAGTATTGCTTATATATTTTTAATTATATACGAATCATACGATTTTAAAGAAACAGGTTTCCGAGATTCAGTGGACCCTCTTAGTGAGACTGAGTTGGATGACGAAGAAGATGGGAGGACGTTGGTCGGCACGATTTTGTTCAAATCAACAGAATCACTACTTAGGGTGAGTGTTTTGAAAATATATTTCTAGTAATAGTTGTTGATTAATCCCTTTTTTGATTGTTTTTTTTAATCAGGTCTATCAACTAAAACAAGTGATGAATATGAATATTTTTACATAAAAAGCGTTTTTCCAAATTCAAATTCAAAATTTAAATTCAAATTACTTTATTTGCAAAAAACATGGTAACAAAGGTGTAATAAAATAGTAATAGTAACAACACGTTTAGTCATTTAGCTGACATGCAAATATTATTATACATTTAAAAATTATGAATTATTTTATGTCAAAGATTTTAATATTTAATTTAAATTGTCCTATTATTATATATTATTATTTAATTCTTCTTTATTTATTAAATTCAAAAAAATCTTCCACGGAGTAAAAACATTTATTTGTTAACCAGCAATGTATTTGATTTTTAAATTGAGTCAAAGTCTTTTAAGGATTGCGGCTAAGGTTTTCAGGTTTAAGGTTTTTAAGGATTTGAAGGTTTTCAAAACAATAAACGTTTCTAAAACGCGAGTTAAGCTCATGATACTTTTTTTTTAATGAGTTAATCTTGTATATACATATCATCATTCTCCTACCCTTATCCCACTCTAAGTGGGGTCGGCACAATATGTCTTCTTCTTCCATTCTCCTCTATCATTCGTCAACTCTGGTGCCACTCCTCTAACATGCATATCATTTTTCACACAATCCATCCATCTTTTTTTCGGCCTACCCCTAGCCATACATCCAATCCAATCTTGTATATATATATATATATTTCGTATATACAGTACAATCCAATCTTGTATATACATATAGTATATTTCGGAATCTCGGAAACAGCTCCTGAAATTCACTATGTAGGAGGTTCTGGGGGAGAAAAATACGACCTAGCTAGGTTTTATGTAAAAAAAAATCGTTTTATCCTTGTTTTTGGGCATTTAAAAATACTAAAATTGATATACAATTGAATTTTTGCCATTAACTGTCAAGTCAGCGTAGCTTATTCGGGGAACGGGCAGTCTCGAGAAATGTAAATTCCTAGGATAGATCCCAACTAAATTATTATTTTATCTTTTTTTAAAGTGTTTTTTTTATTTCGTAAAATATTACTCTTGGTAAACTAGGTACTTTATACTATACGCGTACATAATCCTTGCATATGTATAGTTAAGTCTGACATACTTTCCTACATAAGCACATTCATTGTGTATTTGTTGTTGTTTAGTTAGGAACGAACAGCCCACGAGGTACACTGGCGTATGTTCTTCAAGAACAGGCTTTATTGGTTCGAGTCAACAAGGGTTGGCAGTATGTTGCAGTAAGTATTTTTCATTACAATCACTTCAAATTTAAATTTTCAAAGATTAATCATATATTAATATTGAGAACGAAAATGTACAAGTTATATGTATCATAAATTACCTACATGCTAGTACTATATAGATCACGCCCATGTGGAATGATCCCAAGAATGCTGTCAGTATTTCATCATCATCCTCCTGCCCTTATCCGACTCTAAGTGGGGTCGGCACACCATGTTATGAACATGTTGTCATATGATTTGGCTGCGTTTTTATGACCGGCCGCCTGCCTGACATCAACTTACCTTAGTCGTATTTTACGACACCTCGGTAAGAGAGGGTGGTATATTCTACTAAACCGGATACCACACGGTGGGTCAACTTACCTTAGTCGCCTTTTACGACACCTCGGTAAGAAATGAGGTTGGTCTATTCTACTCAGCCGGATACCACACGGCGGGTCGTCTTACCTTAGTCGCCTTTTACGACACCTCGGTAAGAAAAGAGGGTGGTACTATTCTATTCAGCCGGATACCACACGGCGTCAATATTTCCGTTTTTAATTTAAATTAAGCTATTCCTTCACTAAGTTGATTTTTTGTGAAAAAAAGAAGCAAGCTAGAGGTTGTTAACTGAGGTATTATAACAGATCTGTAAATCTCGTTTATATATTTTAGTTACTGTATGGTATTTGATACCAAAGGTCTCACCATAAACTAATAAAATGTTCACTACACCAATCTAACTAATGTTTTTGCAATTTCATCAATTTGTTTATTGCCTGCATCTACACTGGCCTAACAAGCCGTTATAGTACTTTTTTACTTAATTAAATACCGCAAATATATGGGAATATAAAAATGGGATTTTCGTTTTTTACTTTGAATCGACTGTACTATTGAAACACTAGTCAACAAAAAATTGCATTTTTGTTGATACGTCCCTTTGGTTTAATGCTGCGATGTACTTGAAAGTCCTATTATCAAATCTGTATTTATAAATTAGATGTAAATATTTTTGGAGTGACAACTGTTTTAAAGTTCTGTCATTTAACTAGCGTAGATTTAGGTGAGTGGGAACGAATATTCACTTAGTACCAAACTTGACATTCGCTTCTTAAACCTGTACCTCACTCACCCTATATGAACTTCATCGTTTTCTCGACCTGCAGTATACAGGCGTACATTAAATTCCATAGTTTACTTACAGAAAAACCTTTGATACTTTTATTAATAAAGAGAAAAATTATATTGTCATACTCGCGTCAGTAGAAGCTGAATCGAATGATCTCAATATCGTCTAATTTATAGAATTAGGCGTTACTTTGCGGAGATCCATAATACAAAAGTAATAATAAAATTATTTTGCTATAATCCGCGATGAAGTAAAATAAAAAATATATATAATGCTTAATGCAGAGTGGACAATCGGTTATCATACCTGATACATGCAGGAGTCGTAAAAAACACATGCACAAACCTCCACCACCGCCACCGTGATACACAAGCACGATAGAAAGCGGTCATAAAGTCCCTAATGACCATAGTTTCGAAGTATTGCACACGTGTTCCAATAAAGGACTGAAGCCTATTGGAAAACCTTGAGATTATTAAACATAACAATGGCACCCTCATTAACGAGCAGATAAATGTTTCTAGTTCAAGCTTGTTACACTTGTTCGCAAATAAAATAAAGGGTGGGGTTGAACCGATTAGTATATAACTAAACTTATTTGGGTATTGCTTCGCAAAAAACGCATTCCATCGATCGCCGCCGTAGCGTGCGGATGTCTCGGTCGAGCGCAATCCGGTTGCCGCTCCCCCCGCCTGACTCACGCCCCTGCCGCGTTAGATTGTGAAAGTGCTCAAGGACTCTGGACTGTCAGTGTTGTTCGTTCCTGTGCAAGTGGATTGTGTTAGTGTCACTGTGCTTCGATTAGGTAGTGTGGTGCTTCACGCATAACACTTGCCGTAGGTGGTTCCGTCCGTGCGTAAGTATACTAATTTTTAATTTAGGTACTCACCTCTTTCCCCCGAAGGGAGAGAGACTAAGACCTAGATTTTTTCTTAGGTACACACCTCCCTGCCCTCCGGCAGGGAGGCCACCCCCACACTAGCGGGCCAATATGGCCCCCACCCTGCGCCCCACGGGGCAACCGATACTGGACGCGATTTTCGCGTTCCTTCAGGCGCACCACCCCGCCATTTTGGTGGAGCTCACCAAGGCCCTCCCGCCCCCTCAGGGCCAGAGTGGCAGCCCGGCAGCACCTTCTCCCCCCTCTGCGGAAAAGGCCAAACCACGATCCCGCCCCGTGTCTCCTGACATGGAAGTGGAGGAGCAATCCGATTCGGAATCCGAGACTCCCTCAGAGTCCGGTGAGGACGAAGCATCCGATGCTTCGAAGTCCCCGTCCCCCTCGGCGTCATCCGCCTCAAACGAGGACGACGGCTTCACCGCCGTCCTATCCAAGAGCCAGAAGCGTAAGCTGAAGGCTCCCAAGACCGTCCCGCCCAAAAGGGCAACTAACGACGCAGGTGCACCTGCCCCGCGTCCCATCCTCAAACCCCAGCCTGCCTCACAGGCCGCCCGCAAACAAGACGTACCCGACTCACAGGACTCGCCTATGACGGAGAGGAAGGAGAAGGTGCCGCCCCTATTTGTTAGGGAAAAAGACGCGTGGAACCGGTTAATCCCGCGCATGGACAGTTCGTCCATCCCATTCACCTCTGCCCGGTCCACAAGCCAGGGTATAATGGTGCAATGTCCGTCTTCAACGGACCACCGTCGCCTCACGACACTCCTGGATGCCGAAAAGATCGGCTACCACACATACGCCCTAGAAGACGAGCGCGAACTTCGCGTCGTCATCCGCGGGCTCCCCGTAGAGATAGATTGTGACCTTACTAAGAAGGACCTCCTCAGCCAGGGCCTTCCCGTAAGACAGGTACACCGCATGTACCATCACAGAACCAAAGTTCCTTATGAACTTTGCCTCGCGGTCCTCGACCTCAGTCCTGAAGGCAAACGTGTCTTCAACGTCCAAACAATATGCAGACTGTCGGGTCTGCGTATAGAAACGCCGCGTACGCGTGGGGTAATGGGGCAGTGCCATCGCTGCCAGCTTTACGGCCACTCGCAGCGCAACTGCACCGCACGACCTAGGTGCGTTAAGTGCCTGGGCGATCACGGCACTGCCGATTGCCCCAGAGCGGTTCCGTCCGAGGAACCTCCCAGCTGTGTCCTCTGCAGGACCCAAGGGCACCCCGCAAGCTATCGCGGCTGCCCGAAAGTCCCGCTTAGGGCAAAACGAGGGGGCAGAAGGGCCACCCGTAAAAAGGCGGACCGTACCGCCCCCAAACCAGCTGAGAGGTTCGTCCCCGCGCCTCTCCCCACCTCAAACCCCTGGCACAGGAAACCGGCATCCGAGCCGGCTGTGCCAGTAAAACCGGCTCAGGAGACGGTAGCGAAACCCGCCGCCGCCATCTTGAGCTCCAATACAAGAGCTGCCGCTCCTAAAGCGACAACCGCCCCTCCAGCAACGAGTTTCATGGACGACATGAAACTCGTTTGCGATATAGTAACCATAATTGACACTACGGAGCTGTCAATTTTGGCAAACAAGCTGAGGAGTAATCCTCAAAACAGATTAATGGCCTTGCTCGAACACTCTAGTTTGGTGCAGGCCATCTCTAGGCTTTAAGCTTAAACCCTCACTGGGTAGGGCCAAGCCCCACTCCCTCAAGCTCGTCACGTACAACGCAGACGGGCTTATCAGACACATGGACGAAGTCCGCGATTTCGTAGTTGCACACGATATAGATATTCTTCTAATACAAGAATCCTTCTTAAAACCCCAATTTCGCAATCCCAATATTGCGAATTACAGTTTGATTAGAAATGACCGTCTGTCATCCAAAAAAGGCGGCACGCTCATTTACTACAAAAGAGCCCTCCTATGCTCCCCCCTTGATTCCCCAAAGCTCACTAACATGGAGGCTTCAGTCTGTCAGGTGGGTATGACCGGCCATCAGTCGATCATACTAGCATCAGTATACCTCAGTCCGACCAAACGGGTACTCGAAAGAGACGTCCGCACCCTTCTCGCACTAGGCGACTCTGTAATACTGGCCGGAGACTTCAACTCCAAACATGGCCAATGGAACTCTCGCCGAACCAACCGGAACGGCACAATACTCCAAGGCCTCAACGGCCTTCCAAACCTCGCTTTTGAGGTGATAGCCCCTAACGAGCCCACCAGATACCCGCCTAACGGGGATCCAAACAGAGCAGATGTCTTAGATATATACATTTTCAAAAATGTAGCTCTCCAGTTACATTCTATAGAAGTCCTGCATGAATTAGACTCGGACCACCGTCCGGTTCTAATTCAGTTAGGGCAATCTACCTCCACGACCCCTCCCACGAAAACGAAAATCGACTGGAGTAAATTAGGTGGGAAACTCCAGTCCCTAAACTCAGACCACCTAGATCAAATTCCTGACAAGATAGACTCCGTGGATAGTGCCAAGTTCGCTGTTACCCACCTTACGAAACATATAACAGACTCACTCGAGCGTTGCTCCAAGGAAGTCCCCGACGACCGCGGTCGTGGGAGACTACCGGACGACCTGCGCGACCTACTTAGACGTAAACGCGCCGCCACTAGGGCCCATGACGCATACCCGACAGACGATAACCGGAGAACACTCCGGCGACTTCAAAGAGAGGTTAGAGAAAAACTCAGCCTCAACCGTCAGTCCGCCTGGGACCACAAACTCTCAGAGATCTCGCCGAGTCACCTGGCTTTCTGGAAACTGGCGAAATCCCTGAGAGGAGACCAGTGTGCAGCTACACCTCCATTGTTACGTTTAAACCGTCCGGTCGCTTTCGACGACATCGATAAGGCCGAATGCTTGGCTGACAGTCTTGAGGGACAATGTACAAACAATCCCAGTCATCCCGAGCACGCCGAATTCCACTCAGAAGTGGAAATGGCGGCGGCTAGGATATCCGCGAAGGCTCCCGAAAGCGAGCCGCTCACTCCCACTACCGGAGAGGAAGTCCGTTCCATTATCCAAAACCTCAAGACCCGCAAGTCCCCAGGACCCGACTCCATATCCAACAAAGCACTCAAGTGCCTCCCCGACCAACTCATAAACCTATTAGTATTGATTTTCAATGCCCTCCTGTTAGGTTGCTCCTTCCCCGACGAATGGAAGGAAGCAATAGTAATAGGTATTCGTAAACCGGGAAAACCCAGTAATCTCCCGAGCAGCTATCGACCCATCAGTCTGCTCAACAGCTTAGGGAAAGTCTACGAGCGAGTAATCCTCGCTAGACTCAAAACGTTCATGGATTCGATGAAGCTCATACCGGATGAGCAATTTGGCTTCCGCGCCAAACACACCGCGGTACAACAAGTACACCGACTTACCGAAGCCGTCCTCAACGGCTTCGCCAAAAAACGGTACACCGGTACTGTCTTCTTCGATGTCGCCAAAGCCTTCGATAAGGTATGGCATGCGGGTTTAATATACAAACTCGCGAACCTAGGAATCCCCGATAGACTCGTTCTTATCATTCGCGATTATCTTACAAATCGCTCATTTAGATATCGTATTGATGGTGCGCTCTCCTCAAGACGCACCTTACGCGCCGGAGTCCCCCAAGGTTCGGTACTCGCACCGTTCCTTTATTCGCTCTATACGAGCGACATCCCACGATTCTCCACTAAAACTAGTGCAGTCACCCACATAGCCATGTTCGCGAACGATACCGCAATCTATACCACCTGTAGAGATCCCATAACCATAAATGATAGGCTCCAAAGAGCAACCAACCAGCTCGGAAGCTGGTTCCGCCGGTGGAGAATCGAAATAAATCCCGATAAAAGCGCAGCAATGTTCTTTGCGAGATCTAGGAGAGCCATGGACTTCATCCGGACGCCCCCTAGAGTCTCTATTTACAACAAACACATAGATTGGCAAAAGGAAGTCAAATACTTAGGTGTCATCCTCGAACCTACCCTATCCTTCATCCGACACATCCGCGTTGTCCGTAACCGGGCAGCGTTCACCTTGGGACGCCTCAATCCGATACTGTGCAAGGCAAGTAAACTGTCACTTCGCAACAAAGTGACACTTTACAAAACTTGCATCAGACCCATCATGACGTATGCGAGCGTCGCGTTCGCGCACGTCCCGAAATCACGACTGTGTCCGTTGCAGACACTTCAAAATCGATTCATGCGTACAGCCACTGGCTGTCCGTGGTTCGTGCGCAACAAGAACCTCCATAGAGATCTCGACCTACCCACGATAGCCGATCTTTTCAGACGATTCTCGACGACTTACTTCGAGAAAGCGTCCACCCACCCAAACCCCCTTATAGTGGCCGCGTCCAACTATAAGGTGTTCAGGCACCCCAATAAGATTCACAGGCGCCCGAAGAGCGTCCTTAACGACCCCGACGATGCTATAACAGCATCTAACAAGATACACACACTACATTTACACAAACAGCGTCTTCGCTGGCGAAGACGAGGTCCCCGCTTGCTTGTGTCAAGCAGCCGCAGCCCTCTGCCGCGGCCGCCGTGACGCAGACTTCTTCCAAGTCATTTATTAGATGCAGCCCTCCAAAAACGCGCCGCCTTAAGCCGAGGTTCGGTCTCGCAGGAGACACCCTTAAGGCGACGCCCCCTGTAGCGCGGGTGCTTGTAATGCACCCGCATGTATCATCCATTTCTTCTCGGCGATGCTTCAGCGCTCGCCCGTCTTATCGGTGACGCTGTCAAAGCCATTAGGGCTAACAGCATTAGTCATATTCGAAAAAAAAAAAAAAAAAAAAGGTATTGCTTCGCTTTGCGATTTTGGTCGTGGAGTCTATCTCCTGACGATGCTTCGGTTGCGGGGCGAAACGATTGTTGAGTTTGTAATAGTGAACGTATATAGTGCTTGTGTATCACGGTGGCGGTGGTGGAGGTTTGTGCATGTGTTTTTTACGACTCCTGCATGTATCAGGTATGATAACCGATTGTCCACTCTGCATTAAGCATTATATATATTTTTTATTTTACTTCATCGCGGATTATAGCAAAATAATTTTATTATTACTTTTGTCTCAATATCGTCATCAGACCACGAGTACACCGTCTAAATCAATGCGCTCGATTCGACTACATTGGCACAATGTAGTCGATTGGGCTCTAAGCAGTCGAGTAATATCATTATTATTTATATTATTAATAATAGTATTTTTGTACAAACTTCCCAGTTTTTCATTTTATTACTTATTTCAAACTTGTAATGGATAAATTATTTAAAATTCTGAATGCTTCATCATCATCCTCCTGTACTTACCCCACTCTAAGAAGGTCGACACATATTATAAACATGATGTCACATGATTTGGGTATATATTTTACAACCGGCCGCCTTTATAACGTCATCTTCGTATTTTATGATTCCTCGGTAAGAAAGTGGGTGATCTATTCTACTCAGCCAGATACTACACGGTGGGTCAACTTACCTTAGTCGCCTTTTACGACACCTCGGTAATAAATGAGGTTGGTCTATTCTGCTCAGCCGAATACAACACTGCGGGTCGACTTACCTTAGTCGCATTTTATGATATTCCGGTAAGAAATGAGGGTGGTCTATTCCACCACCATTATGATATCAAACGACGTTTATAAATGGATGCTTATATTTAATAAAAAAGCTAACGTCTAATTTGAAGTTCACAAGCTTGCGGGAGAGAGTGACATTTCGATTTTATATACGTACATAAATTTCCTGTGGTGAAGTTACTATGTGGTTAGAATGACGTTAATATGTAATTTCAGTGCGCAATTGTGGCTGTATAATTGGAATACCGGTACTCGACAATACCAGTAGTAAATTAAATACGATGAGAACAAAATAATAAAATTATTATGCTATAATCCGCGATGAAGTAAAATAGAAAATATATATAATGCTAAATGTAGAGTGGACAATCGGTTATCATACCTGATACATGCAGGATTCGTAAAAACAAATGCACAAACCTCCACCACCGCCACCACAATACACAAGCACTATATACGTTCACTATCACAAACTAACCAATCGTTTCGCCCCGCAACCGAAGCATCATCAGGAGTCTACTCCACGACCAAAATCGCAAAGCGACGAGAACAATTTTATTTTGATAATTAGACAAACGTTTTCATTTCTTTATCCCAAAATTTTCCTTTTTCCTTTATTACGGCTTTCGGTTTCAGACGAATTCATTTCGAGTACGTCGTCGTGAAAAGAAAATCTTAAATTTAAAATTCCTCTTTCGCCTCCGTGGATACGTATCAACGAAAATGTGATAGCAATGACGCGACTTAAGGTTGTCAGAAAAATATTGCTTATCTCCGAGATTCCTTAAAGCTGAGGTAGTTTTATAATTTCAAAGGCGGTAATTTTTTAAACGCAATTTTAAGTTTAGCTGGAAATAAGAGATTATTTTTATATCTTAAATTTTATTTTTAATTACGCCGTGTAGTATCCGGCTGAATAGAATGTTACCACCCTCATTTTTAACCGAGGGTATAAAGAGCGACTAAGGTAAATTGACCCACCGTGTGGTAACCGGTTGAGTAAAATAGATCACCCTCTTTCTTACTGAGGTGTCGTAAAATACGACTAAGGTAAGTTGGCAGGCGGCCGGTAAAATACGTAGCCAAATCATGTGTCAACATTTTTGTAACATGTTGTGCTGACCCCACTTAGAGTGGGATGAGGGCAGGAGGATGATGAAGTATTTATTTTTAATTATGCAAAGTGTATATAAGTAAAAAATAAATAAAGAGATTATGTAATAAGAATATTATTTTAATATATTGTGTAATGGCCGCTTTAAAACCAAACATGGTTTTTTTGTCTTCTAGAACCTAAGGCACTTGATCTCTATCTGAGAGCATATAAAAGTATACTCTAGATAATTAATGAAATTACTAATGTAACACAACGTACTAGGAACACGTGGTTCCACACTCAAAACTAGATGGCGCCACTGATCGTTTGCTCCGCGCTATCGAAGTGCTTTCGTAGTAATATAAGAAGTCCCCATACATTATATTATCAGATCATCATCGCCTATCAGTTCCTAAGCTAACACAGTGCATTCTACTCGAACACTTTACTTAGCGCATCTATAAACGCTGCATCTTCCGATACATCCAATTAAGGAATGCCGTGAAAGACCCCGTCCGCGATACTCTTAGTAAAAGTGACGATTAAACTGTTGTACCTGTCACCCGCACGTATTGTTCCCCCCATCCGTCGGGTCATCGTATTATACTAATAATATATTATTTTACATAGTTTTTAAGGACAGCCGCCTACCTTAGGGAATAAGATATTACAGTAAAACCGACTATACCGACTTAGTAACTTGATGTTGGACTTGGCCCAATAAAACAAATCAAGGGTCTTTTAATACATGAATATATCCTGCAAGTAATAAGTAAATTATCATGAGTAAATAGCACATACGATAGTTCAAAGTTAAACATAAGTGTTTTACTTTATTAGGCATCGGTGAACTTGAATTTTTATTACAATTACAACTCCTAATATGCAAATATGTTGCAATGTATAATTGTTTCAAAATCAATGCAGATGGGTTCACTTCTGAAGATCCAGAGCACTTCAGGGGGCGGTCCAACATTGACACCCTTACAGAATATTTTGGAAACGTCAAGTTTAGTTCATCACAAAAATTCAGCAAACGCAGGACCAGTTGTGAGTATATGTATAATCCAAATTGAAAGGATAGATTCGTCGAAAGAAAATAAATATAGTATTTATATATTTATTTAGTTCACATTATATTACTCGTAGTAACCTTTTTATATAATGTTATTATAGTTTTGATTCGTGATTTTTGGTTGAAAGTAACTAATTGTCAACAAAAAGTATATGAAACTGAAACAAGCTGTATTATATAAATACTCGTAGTTTTAAAGTTGTTGACTTGTCATCATTTGTCGTTGCTTAGGATTTTTAGCCGAGTAAGTTGGATTAACTAAAATATTAATTAAAATCGGTACCTAACGAGAACAGGAAATTATTGAAGATCATCTAAATATGAGGATAATTATTCTCCTTAATTATATGGATTCACATACGGCACTTACAAATTGTCCTGTATATTATTATTTATTTGTACTTTCAAAGTAAATATTACACACGTGTTTTTTAACCAAAATGACTACAATATATTCTTACAAAGTTATATTGTTAAAATCAAAAGAAATGTCATTTTTGTAAAGCGCTTTTGTGCTTCTACTTTTTGAATGATAAAGAGCTGATATTTTCTTTGTTAAGCTACGCCTAGCGGCATTAAACGAACCCCACACTGGTGATATGCATGGAGTTAGTAGCGCGAATTACGACTGTCACAGGCAAGCGGAAAGAGCTGGCTTTGAGGGAAACTTCCGTGCATTTATATCTTCGAGGTACGTTCTTACTATATTTTTCCTTCTAATTTCTTTTATATATTTTTGAATTTAAACTATCCTGAGTGGTATTTATAATTAATATACAACCGGCTATAATCACGTGTTATTTTATCGGATGAGCCCGACTAGTTTCAAGACCATACGGGGCTCTTATTCATGAGCTCTTTACGCGGCGTTATCATGGCGGGAAATTCTTTTATATGCTTCTTACTTTTAACGGTTACTAAGTTAAATCTATTGCTTTGTTTTTGTAGTCATATTTTCAGAGCTAGTCTTAGTGCTTTCTCCCATATTTTGGATATGATTATATTGTTTGGTGATCAAAATTAATTAAGTGATTATAATATTATCCATCAAAAAACGATATTTAATTTATTAAATTTTTTACTACTCAAATATAATCATAAACGATAATTGTTATCTTTTTAACACGTAGACAATTAGTACTAATAGTCAATGTTTTTATGTTTATATCCTTAACTATTTCTAACGCATATTTTACTCGACTCCATTTCTTGCGAGTAACGGCACTACAGAATTTTTAACTATCCTTAAGTCTTTATGGTTTTTTTTTATATAAATTCATAGCACTGAAATAATATAGACATCAAAGCTATCGTTCGAATATTTATTTGTACAAGTTCAAAATCATGTATATCACAATATTACTCGATTTTAATATTAATAACTAATTTATAAAATCGAGTAATTGTGTTTTGAGATATTAATTTGAAAAATTACCATTCCTTTGAGAGTTTGAAATTGAGAATTTAAAAACAAATCTAGTTTTAAGATAAAATGATTATCTAAACAGTTTAAATTTCAATTATATTTAAAAAGCAGTAGACATTTAGAACGCGATTCATTTACATTCAAAAGAAAATAACTTTACATTACAAATACTTTGAATAAGAGCGAAATTTTATTTAAATATAAGATATTATTTGAGATATACGAGTCTATCAAAGGTTTGACTTTGCTTTGCGTTATTTCATTATTAAATTATAACGTTCCTTTGAGTAACGAGATAGAATTATTTTATATTGAATCGAATTTTTAAATCAACTTATTCAAAACATATGTGGAGATATGAAAATTTAGATGTCTATTGTTTGTGTTCATAATAATTTTTTCTTGATGTGTATTTAAAAGAAAATTGTTTGTTATAAATATTTTTAGAATGACATTCAGTATTGGGTATTTATAGATATCTTATGATACAAAAGGAAAAATAAAATTATGTTATGTATCAATATTAATAATCGTCCAGAGGTCATAGAATGACCAAATATTTTAAAGAATAATAATAAGATTACATCGCTTTGATAGTCCAACGGTGAGACCGGGTGACTCTGTCGAGGGGGTAACGAGTACAAACCCCGGCATATACCAATGAGTTTTTCTAATAAAACTTATGTGTCTAATTGATGATTGCAATTAATACTCAAAAAACTCAAAACTTTATTTATTCAAATAAACTTGTAAACATTAGATTGGTAAGTTACACATATCACACACAATGCAGGTTACTTCACGATGTTTTCACCTTCACCGAAAAGCGTGTGTAAAACATAAGATTTAACAGAAAACCTCATTGGTGCCTGCCCAGGGTTTAAACCCATGGTCGAGTGTCGCACGGTTTTGGCACTTGGCTATCAAAGCTTTTGACACAATTAAATACGCTGTGACTATGGCCGGTTTCTATACATTTTTAATTAAAAAAAATAAAAATCAGAGCTACAAAATGTCATATATACCTTGGTTTTACATGTGCTCTTTTGGTTTTACATATATACTTTCGTTTTACATGTACTATTTTCTAACTATACGTATAAAAAGAAACAAGTAAATAAATTAGCTTTTTTTGTATAGAGTCCAAAACATTGATACGATCGTAAACTGGGTCGACCGAGAGATACCAGTAGTGAATACTCGGGGAGATGTGCTATTTAACTCCTGGGGAGAAATGTTCGATGGTTCTGGAGCTCTTTTTGCGCACGCTCCAAAGATATACAGCTTCAATGGAAAGAATGTGATGATGGATCCCGGGTGGTAAGCACTAGCTTAACATGTTCAGTTTAACGTATTTAAATGGTAATTATCTCCTATACAGCCTGAAAGATTACTGAATGCTTAACTCGTTAAAACGCCAATGGCCGTCTGCAGCATTAAAGTATCGTCACCTTTACAATTAGCACCTTGGCCTATGAACAGTTTGTAATATATAAACATTTGTGCAAAACGATACTTCGTTTTACACAGAGTCACCGACATAGCTCAGCGTGTCGCGAGGCTGAAGTGGCGATGGGCGGGGCACATAGTGCGGAGAACCGATGGGCGTTGGGGTCTCAAAGTGTTGGAATGGCGAGCCCGCACCGGAAAACGCATAGTCAGCCGACCCGCCACGAGATGGATTGACGACCTCAAAAAGGTCACGGGTGCCGCTGGGTCCAAGCGGCACAAGATCGTGTGTAGTGGAGATCCCATGAAGAGACCTATGTCTAGCAGTGGACGTCCATCGGTTGAGAAAGAAGAAGAAGAAGAGAACATTCATAATCTAATGAATATACAGATTTATATGATTAATTTTTTACACTGTATTACATTTTTATTACGGATCCCTAATTTTTTTGAAAATGTAATATATTATATATTACATTTTCTGTATTTAGGCTGTATTAAGGCCTATGTTGCTCAATAAAGATGCAGCTATCCAACGGTGAATGAATTTTTGAAATCAGCCCAGTAGATCTCGTGTGAAAACTTTTTAATATTAGTATAGATATAATGAATGCTGTTGGAATTTCTAATAAATAAATAAATATAAGCACAATAAAATATGAAAATTATATATAATCATGAACACTTTACGAAACTACTAAATTTAAAACGCTCTACAATCTATTAAATCCCAGGAACAAAATCTGTCATCGAATAAGGCAGCTCTATAGAGTAATCCAAAATAGTAATAAGTAATTCTATCTAGCATTTTAAGAAATACCTTCAAGAGATCAAAAATTTTATCTCCAAGGCCCACAAAAGCAGTATGGCATGGCGCAAGTCCAAATGGCGAACCGGCGATGGATGCATATTGTGACGCATGGCACAGTAGCAACCCTGCCAAATTTGGCCTCGCTTCCTCTCTACGTTCCAACAAGCTACTTGATCAAGAAACGTAAGTATTCAAAATTGAAAAATTCTAAATTCTTAATTCAAAAATCATTTATACTTTAACAAAATTCGTCCTTACTTTAAAAACGTTGGAACCTTCTATTGAGTAAGTCAAATATACTCGTGCCAGAAGGTTCCGCACTTCCATATTTAAATAATAGATTACTATAATTAATAAATGAGTGTGTATATGTTTGTGTTTTTTATATGTGTACATGCGCTAGTGTGTTTGTGTGTGCGTGTACGTGAGTATATTCGTAATATATATGAGCGCATGCGTATGTATGTATTGTGTTAATAATGTAAATAGTACTTAAAATGTATTCTCAAAAACTTAGTAATTTATATGATTTATAAATCCCATAGTACAGCAGTTACAATAGAATTATTTGTTGTAATTTGCGTTTGTTAAGAGAATATATCTAATGTTAAGTGTGTAAAGCTGCCAACATTCACATAACTTATACATGCAGTACAAGTCACCACACGTATTACAAACGCCAACACCAACACTCCACACAAGCACTACACACGCTCACAACCACAATAAATAGGAAGATAGGCTCCACTCCAAAGTTGTAATGTTTCGGTTTCGTGGCGAAATAAAATCTAAAAACTAATTTAAAACAATGTAATTGAAGAATATTTTTTTATCAAACAATTTTTAATAAGAATTTTTTTAATAAACAATGCTGAGCTAAAATAGAAATATAATACACAGTTCATCTAGCGAAATGCAGTTTATAAGCCACCGATCAGCCATAAGACTTTATTAACTTCACTTATATAACAAAAATATCAAGCGAGGCGTCTCTGACCCGGCTATATTTGGGTCATCTGATATTTGCTACATTTTTTCTGATTGAACCAATATTTTCGAGAGAAAGTATTTTCTTTTTGCTTATTTCTTTATTGAACTTAAAATATTATGAAATTCTGGAACCTCATGGAACTTTCGAATTAAATCTGTATATTGAAAACAATATTATTGAATTTGGGTAAATTCGTGGATAGGAGTAGTGATATCATTGAGACGTCCGTTCATAAAAAAATAATATTATTCTAATGATAATTTTGAAATGAGATTATTATAACATAAAATAGTCTATTTCTAAAATTAAAATAATTAGAGAACTCATATTTAATGTTATGATTTTCAACAATTCGTTCAAACTCAGTCAACAATCGACCTTTGTGCGGAATATCAAAACGCGGAAACCACAGTTTTTCATATTTGTAAAACAAAATTTCAAGGTAAATCCAACATTTTTCAGTGAATGGAAAGGTTTATAAAATACGCAAATTGCGAAATGTTTGTGTGCAGTGTTGTTTGATAGGTTTATGTTCCATATCTCTGTCTCAATTTTCGTGGATAACCGATATCCAGGGTTTTTGATCTCTAAGTCTTCCAAGTCTAGTAGTAGTAGTAGACTTAGAAGACATTGTAGACATTGTAGTAAACTTAGGAACTCAAGGACTCTACGGAGATACTAGTTGAGACTAGTTGAGAGCCTGGCATTTACTCTTATATATTAATTACAAATAATATAATAGTTTTTTTTTCATTTTTATTTCATTTCTATATATTTCTTTTTCTCTATCTTTCTCGCTCTTTCTTTTCTCGTTCAATCTATAAGAAAATTTATTGAGCCTGTTACCTACTATGTAATTATCTTAAAAATTTTATTATTATTTTATCGACTCAACTTTTGAACGCTTGCACCTGAACATAATTATAATAACTTTTGTGAGTTTGCGCTCTACTAAGCGGATAAAATCCAGAAACTCTTTCCGCCTATTAGGGAACATACATTTAGTGACGCGACTTCGGTTCTTTAAGTTCATTTGTGTGCTCATTACTTATCATCGATAAAATAGATTGATTTAATAAACATATTACTAGAACTTCTTCATTACAACAGGTATCCGTGCAGCACGCGACTTATTGTGCTGTGCATTGAAGCAACACCAGTCAATACAGTGAGAAGAAAAAAACGGTCAAAGTAAGCAATAGTTTTAATAAATCACGTTAATCTTCTAAGAACAATATTCAAATTGAAATATTTAATATTTAAATGAGTGTAAGGGGGTAAGTTTTGTGGGGAAAAAAGATGTAGCTAGGTTTAATTTAAAAAATGTCATTTTATGTCGGCCACTGAAAAAATGTTAAAATGTAGAATAGAATGCAAAGATTAATTTAGCTGTCATTTTTAAAGTTGTCATAACTCAATGGGGAACGGTCAGATTAAATAAGTGAAAATACCTGAGATCGAGTCACAGATAACACAAGCCATTTCTTTCTTTTTCTATTGCCTTTTTGTATATTTAAAAAAAAAACATAGAGAAACCTCGGTCACCCAGTTACTATTTATATAAGATCAAGTAACAGTCATGTTTTCTTCGACAGATATCGTGTATACGACAAAATACATATTCTGGACGACATCGAAGTGCGAAACGAAACTAGATATAATTTATAGACATTGAATATATATTTTAACCTTTAAGTACAGCTGTAAAGGCTGATTGCGTCATATAACAAGTTCTATAATTTATTTGTTCCTTAAAAAGAGAATATGAAAAATAATTTACATAATCGTCAAATCCAAAGTTATTTATCAAATTTAGTAACCTGACGGTTAATAAAATGACTCATAACAATCAATATTTTTAAGTTACTTGAGGTGTATTAAAAACCATTATAGTCTCGATTGTTTTCAAATTTTTATTAACACTATCATTTGGCGAATGGTGATATTGTTGAACTGTGTTAGGACTTCAAATAAGTTGCAATCATAGTTAAATAGTACCTCCATTGTACAAGCATCTTCAAAGTCCATTTCATTTTCCTATTTAATTAATTCATTTTTCACAAATATATTATTAGTTAATTTGATGACGTCACCGCTTTAATATTTTTGTGACTTATCAGGTAAATCGTTATATTAAACCCTCAACTAACGTCGATATATATGAGACTACTTATTTCGTCTATCACTTAACATATGAGTAGATCTCGAAATCACTGGCATGTATAATAAGTAACGGCCTGTTACAGTCCCACTGCTGGGCATAGGCCTCCTCTCTCCATTTTTGGAGAGAAGAGTTGGAGCTAAGACCTACCACGCTGCTCCAATGCGGATTGGTAGGTTACACATATCCCCAGAATTCTCTAGAGATATGCAGGTTTCCTCACGATGTTTTTCCTTCACCGAAAAGCGTGTGATAAATTGCAATTATCAATTAGACACATAAGTTTTAATAGAAAAACTCATTGGTGTCTGCCCGGGTTTGAACCCCTGATCGTCTCTAGAAATTCACACGGTCGCACCGCTAGGCCATCACAGCTTGCATGTATAATATTCCCAGAATATTCAGATTCCAGTCCTTTGAATGCAGGAAATTTTATACTTTATTTTATACGAACTTTTTTAAATTCAAAATTGGTACATGACTGGCTTCCTTGTACTTAAAGGTTAAACAAACAAATTTGGAAGACTGTAAATAATTTATATGTAGGTAACACAATTTAAGACAAATCCTGGTGGAGCATAACGACAATATAAAAATCCTTTGTTTCCGAGAACGGTTTCCAACCACATGTCGTAAATCAGAATAATATATAAACTAGTTTAAGTCCAAGTAACCCGTATTAACTTAGACCCTAAAAGTTTGTTCTAAACTTACGGCTTAGAACAAGAGATGAAAGTTACTTGTAATTTTATCTCAGAGGACTTATATTTAGTTTTATTTATTTTATCGTTAAAATAACTTTTTCTATTTCCCTGGGCACTGATTTTGTTGTTTGTGAAAGATATTTTTCAAGAAAGAATTATAGACATAAATCACGCCTTCTGATTTGGTCTGTTAATTTAACTGTTTAAGTTAGTACTTGTGTTGTAGAAATAAACATCATCATCTTCCTGCCCTTATCCCACTCTAAGTGGGGTCGGCACAACTTGTTATAATACGTAGACAAATCATGTTGTCACATGATTTGGCTACGTATTTTTCGACCGGCCGCCTGCCTGACATCAACTTATCTTAGTCTTATTTTACGACACCTCGATAAGAGGGTGGTCTATTTTACCTAACCGGATGCCACACGGTGAGTCAACTTACCTTAGTTGCCTTTTACGACACCTCAGTAAGAAATGAGGTTGGTCTATTCTACTCAGCCGGATACCACACGGCGGGTCGACTTACCTTAGTCGCCTTTTACGACACCTCGGTAAGAAAAGAGGGTGGTACTTGAGGGTGGTAACTGTTTAAGTTAGTATTTGTGTTATAAACATAAACATTAAATATAAATATTTATAATAAAAGCTTTTAACAAAATGTTCCTACTTAACCGTTGCGGAGCTCCCTCGTCTGGAGCCTAGCAGCAGTATCAGGTCATTCTTATCATAAATATGCATTGTCATCAGGACTGGACCAATATATAAAATTTCAGCTCATCCGGATACAGAGAAGCGGGTTAAATTTAACTTTCAATATTCCACCTTGACATACATTGAAAGTAAATAAAAGCTTTTAATAATAAAAACAATTTTGATAGATATAATGAAACATTGCTTTATTTTAGGAAGTACTACAGTTATATTGTGATTGGAATTGTTAACCCTGTCTTCAGTTCTTCGGGTCGCGGGTTCGATTCCCGCCGATAGCCAATGTTTTCTATAAACAACTTGTTGTTTCTTCGAGTCTGTGTGTGTAACGACTTATATGTACATATTTTAAAATTATATGTGTAAAAATATATTTACCAGTTGTCTTTCACCCATAACACAAGTATTAACTTTGCGGGACAGGCGACTGTGTGCGTAATTGTCCCATATATTTATTTATTAATTTATTTTTTTGCTCCCTCAATTTGCACATTTCCAATGCACACCGCACTATATTCATGCACATTTATCTTGTTTTACGACATCTCGTGATTTAAATTATTTTTTACTGGAAGACTCGTTACTTTTAAAGGTGGAAATTATGCTCGTTCTTTGCACTGAAAAGCTCTTGAAACCTTTTAAAACATTTACTTTATTAGTTTGTATACATAAAAAATTATACAAACGTGCATATTTTACCACACGGTCAAAAGAAACTGCCAAAATAATCCACAAATTTCAGTGGTTGGAACCGTTTTCAAATGGTGTCAGCCATTTTCAATATAGTCGTTTTGTAAATAGTTGCCTTTTAAAAGTTTTCTATAATAATATAATTAAATTAACAACCCTGTATAGTTAGCGAAATGTAACACGTATGTGGATGTAAATATATTCCTGTTAAATAATAATAATAAAAAACTACTGCCATTTTCAGTAGTTATTTCGTTTTTACAATAAAACATTTTATTATTTGTACCTTCGAATTTGAAGATTTTCGGGTACACTCATGCTGTGAATTATGGGACGATGTCAATTTTTTTGTATTCGAAATTAGTCAAAGTTTATTTTATTTATTTATTTCTTTTTATACATATAGAAAAGAAAAGATAAAGAAAAAGTAAAAAAGCACATGCATAAAGGCGGACTTAACCTTAAAAGGGATCTCTTCAAGTCAAGCTTTGAGTAGCAGAAGGAAAAGGACAAGGATTAAAGAAGTTTAACCACATTTGTGTGTATTTGGCCTTTCTCCGTCATCTTTAACGTCGCAACTAATCAAAATGCTGCTAAATTAAGGTCTTCTCTAAGGATGTCTATTATTTATGAGGGTAATTACTATAAATTTATATGGCATATTCTATAGCAATCTCAAAGCTGGACCTCCAGCACTAATAATACTGTTGCATGTTAATCTTAAAATTCTTGTGTCACTATATTAGTTACAATACTCCTCTTAAACGGCTTGACCGATTTTCATGAAATTTTGTGTGCATATTCGTTAGGTCTAAGAATAGGTTACTACTTTTCATACCCCTAAGTGACAAGGGTTGTCCACTCCTAAACTTTAATTTTTATTTTTTGGAGAATTTTATTATAATGTTTACCAATTTTTTTTTTTAATAATTAAATGCCTAAACAATATTTGCGTGGTAGTTAATAGTAATATACTGAAATACAAGTTTTTTTTTACTTAAATCTTTAAAGCTAACGTTAGATAATTTTCATGTACGTAAATATTTTTTCGTTCCAAAAATATATTCTTAATGTACTCGATATTGATTATTCATATTGGAATACTTACAACTGCAAAAGAAGATTTGCCTTTAAGCAGTCATACATATATATAGTTTTTAAAACACTTGTATTTGGAAAGTATTGAGCTGATTTAACTGCGCTGGTCAGGAACTATGAAGAATAATATTTATGAAAAAAACCGAACTGACTCACTGAGTATAATGCAAGCATAAACGGACTAGAAAAATAAAGATTATCTGAAATTCATACAAAACATTGTTCTGTATTTTACTAGATCATTATTAATGCGCTAATAATTCGCATCATGAGTGTAAACGTTTACTTATATATTGAAGTAGCCATTATTTCTTTTAATGTAGCTTCTACGAGTTTATAGAATTGCACTGCAAGGATATCTGAATTCCACAAAATGATTTTAATTAAACTTAATTTTTAAGCATTTTTTATTATTTCTTAATACCAGATACTTTATTATTACATAGCAAATTTTTGGAAAAATTAGTGCTCTTAATAGGATCTCAGAATGCATAGATAATTAAAGGTTACACAACAATCTTATTTGTTTTACATCTAGATTTCAAACTGATATAATAATTTCGTTTTTAAACGATTTGGATAAGTTTTCTATAAATAATAATATAAATATGTATTAAAAAATTTAGAAAGGAAAAAATGTGGATTGTATTGAAACAATATCTTCATACTTTGCGCTAGTCTTGAAGTATTATATGATTTTTAAGTTTAGTCGTATAATATTGTTTTATGTATGGGTATCGGCCTCATATTTAATGATTCTAAAATTATATATCAAGAGATATATATATGCCTAAAAATAAAATTTTCCATACCATTGTTGCAGTTTAATAATAAATAATAATAATAATAATATATACATATAATAGATATTACATGAAATTTCGTTTTATTTTATTAAATATTGTAACATTACGTGTTATTTATGCTTAATTTATTAGTAACGTAACATTTTTATTTATCTGTAAAAATATCAATTCTGCAATTTATAGAAAGATTGTTGGTGTTCAAAATTCTTTGCCGATACCTATCTGTAATTTATTCGTACTTTATATTGATTACTGTGATAAGATTAAAAATACACTCGAAAATGTTATAAATAAATTTAAATGCTTTATAAAAAATATTATGAAATCATTTGTGCAATTGAAAGAAATCATTTTGTATTTTGTACTAGTTTACTAGAAGAGACACAATTATTAATTGCATTGGCCTAGAAAATAGAAAATCAACGCATCTGTTTTACTTAAAAACTTATTTAGTTATGATATTCCTATGTTCACGCAAAAGTTATTAAAAAACAATAGTATTAATTATTAATTTTCAAATTAATTGATTTTGCTGCTTAAATTGATTTCACTACAGGCGATAGATTTCGTGATAAAATCTTAACGTAACGCCAATTTGTATGGGCTGCAAAAGCGACATCTAGTGACTACTGTTCTAGAGCCATACGAATTTGCGTAACGATAACTCGATTGAGTAGGTTAATATATAGACAATATGTTTCTCTGTTCCACATCAGGAATACTAGGATATACTATATCCCTGACCCCATTTCTATGTTACTTGCCAATACTATACTAAGTTAACTTACTTCTTAACAGTCATCATCACATTATCACGGAAGATACGGAAAATGTCTTTTCTGGTATATAATTATCTAATATTTAAGTTGAAGTTATATTACTTATGCCTAGTGTTACATATTTTTAATTTCGAACGAATAAGTTAAGAAATTTTATTGTACTTAATAAGTACGTTTGTTTTCTTTATAAATAAAGTGGTTTTTTAATGTGTCTATTTTTATTTTACCCACTCAAAATTAGATACAATGGCTGTCTGTTTAATGAACATAGTTGTGTGATTGTGAAATAAAAACTAAGGAATAAACAATCTATTGTTTTTGAAATCGTACCAAATTAAAACAAAACATAATAAAAGCCCATCTCATAAATACTTTAAAGAAAAAAATGGTTAAGCATTTACTGAAATGTGCCAGAAAACTAATCTTATTATGGTGACCACAAACCATATTCCATAAATACTAATATTAATAATGCGAAAGTCTGTCTGTTTGTTTCTAACGCTTTCACGGCTAAATTATGATAAATTGATAAAATGTGGTTCGATTGAATTGAAGATACAAGTTAAAAAATCTTGTTTTTACAACGGGAAAAGGATAAAAACACAACGTACATAATAGAGGATATTTTAACATGTAAGTTGACGTGCATTAAGATGTAGATACAGCTTGCTAAGACATAACGGGATTGTTAATTATTTTACATCTGGAACATTTCATTCTCAAACCCTGAATAAACATACCAGAATAAATTCATATAAAAAAGTTAAGTACAAACTAACTTAAGATTCGTGTGCGTCAGTTTTGAAATTTTTGAACTAATTAAAATACAGAGAGTATTTTAAAATATATTGTATTATTATAATATTTTTTGGTACACATTTTTTTTACTGCGCATTTACCTCATAATAATATTCCATAGGTCATAATGCTATCGAAGTAAGGAAAATAAACAAGTTTTGCTCCATCGACGTCTGTAAACTGTCTTATATTTTGGACAGCGCAGGCCGCTGAACCGCTATCCTATACGTTAGCTTTTAATGTAAGCTTCAATTGTACAAATGTCGTCTCTAGTAGGTACATGAAAGCGTAAAAGAAACATTAAGACGTACAGACAGTTCGAATATTGGTATTAATTTACAAAAATCTATAATAAACAACAAATAAATATTCCTGGCTATATAAACATGAGATAATAAATGGTTAGACATTCATTAGGATTTACAAAATGCCGTCGCATTACGAGGCCTTGATTAAGATCTGGTAATTGTTTGGATCTGAATAATTTTTGGATAATTTTGTCACATAAGTCTCGGTCACAATAGTCTTTCTGAATAGTTTGTTATTTTATAGTTCGGAAGTTATATAATATACAGTTAAATTTCACTTGATTTTAACGTCGAAATCTTCTTATAATTCAGTCGACGTAAATCTACATCTGGTCAATAACTCTAGGATTTACCAGGTACAAGATCTTGTGCTTCTTAATTGTAACGACTCCTTACAACCTAATTAATATTTAATACTTAGATTACAAATAGTTGTGGGTCTATTAATACTGCGTTTTAGTGTACGGTCCTACACCTTAAGACCCCTATGTCCATAGATTCCTCAAAAATAATAAGTAAATATATGGGACATACACAAGTCCGTTCCCAAAGTAAGTAACTTAATTCTATGCGTAATGAGTGACAGACATCAGGAAAATATATACATACTTATTTTAATTTAAATAAATACACCTAGACTTGAACCAACAAAATGTTTATAGAAAATGTAGTCCCTCAACGAAAATCAAACCTGCGACCCCCCAAGCAGAAGAAGATCCCTGCCGCCAGCGCCTAAGGGCAAAATTTGTGCTATATGTAAATACTAGCTAGCTTTTACCCGCGACTTCGATCGCGTGAACTGTTGTCGCGTGATGGGTTGATATTATATAGCGCTTTTTAGTTTTATACTATTTCTAACAAGAATTAACAAGATTTCTATAGCCCATATGTTATTCCGATGTATAAGGAATAATTGTGCCAATTTTCATCGATATTGGTTCAGCGAATTCGCCATGAAAGAGTAAAAATAATACATCCATACCCACAAACTTTCGCATTCGCATTTGCTTCATCATTGCGTTGAGCAATGTAATAAAAAAATAATAATTCATGAACTTAACAAGGCGTGTCTTTTTCCCAGACGATTATATTTTTCTTGAACCAACAACGTTTAAATTACAGTATTTTCCTTACATCAAATAAGAACTACGTCTCGAACTAAACTGTTCGACTCCATGCATAATAAGTCTAAATTTCGTAGAACTTACTCCGGTATCGGGGTCAAGATTCATGAATTATTAATGTATTAGTTGCGTCGTTTAGTTCTCTATTCTACTATAATTATACTAACATTTCACCGTCTTGTGATTACTTAACGAAGAATAATCATTTTGCGTAGGTATCGACTTATTCATCGACTGTAACACCTTTGTTCGACAATCATATATCTTTGCCCTTTAAAACTACATTTAATATTAAAATTAAAATAAAGCACATATTAAATTGCAATGACGTATGCGCTGCACTTAATAATATGTTCCTAAGTATATTTTGTACACATAATGGTTGAAAAGAGCGTCCGCTGAGTTAACTTATTAGTTCTTAGTAGAGTGCCATTAATAAGTGTTTGCTTCATTATAATTTTACGGTGGAATGACGACCTCAAAGGGTCGCGGGGAGCCACTGGATCCAAGCGGCAGAAGATTGTGTGTTGTGGAGATCTCCGAAGAGACCTATTTCCAGCAGTGGACGTCCATCGGTTGAAAATGATGATAATTTTAAATAAGATTTTTTTCCGTTATAACACCTCAGTTAATAACCTCTTTACTTGACAAGATTGACTCATTCCTCGCACAAATAATCAGCTTAGCGATTCAACGTGGAAACTCTGCCAGCATTTTTGTGGCCATGTTTTCAAGTACTAGCATGTAAGTTTAAGATAGATATAACTTCAATATATATGTTTAAAATTATAAAATGTAAACAAAAAAAAAACTATTAAACAATTATGTGTAAAATAATGTAGCTAAGGTAACTAAGGTAGTGAAATAAAGAGATTTTGATCTTTAGTATAATAACTATTTGTGCAAGCGGCTTCGCCCGCGTGGAAATAAGTGTCATAAAATTTTGCTTTAAAATTTTGAACATAAAGTAGTTATTGTGAGTTAACCATAAGAAATACATATGACATACACTCGCGGACTTTATTTATTTTTATAGATCTACAATTCTCTAGTATATTACTTTAGTTTATCTCTGCTGGTTAACGCGGCGCACCCGAGTAAAGCTTCCAGCAGGCGGTTTTTTACAACCGCGCGACCTCTTTTTACACAATTTACATAAAACTGTAATGTACTATTAACCTAAACCTTTCGGAAAAATTGCACTATCTTTAAGTAAAAACCACACAAAAAGCAGTTCAATAGAATTTGAAAAATCGATCACGTACAGACAGACAGCTTTTGGGAACTTTTTTTTGTATAATAAGTATAGATATGACACAATGGGGAATAAAAACTATACATCTTAATAAAAAAAATCAATGAAAACATTAAACTTATCGTAGAAGATTTATTTTGATTGTTCACAGATGAGATATCTTCATAAAAATATTATACAACATCTCAATATTCTGTATCAGAAAATTCAATTTCCTTAAAGGAAAAGATATTGAGAAACGGAATTAAAATGAATGCTGAATATTTGGAATAACAAGAATGTTCCAATCACGAGATCCGATCAAATTTAATGTACGGTAATGGCATTACTAGGATAAGACGCTGAATGAGAGTGACCTTTTGTCTTAATCCCATTTTAGATGTCGCAAGTTCCTTGTATTACTCAGACTTATTCTAATCCCAAATTAAAGACTATCAGTTTAAGCATGGATCGCTCGTTAATTGTGGTTTTAGCGATCCGTTAATCCATTGGTAATATACACAAATGATATCCATTGATTATGTCATGTAGTAACAGTATTTTTATTTATATGTCAATTTTTGTTACTTATAGATTAAGCGACGAGTTGAGTTGAGTCTTGACTGGACTCACATTTTAAATTTAACAACGATGTAACTTCTAACATTTTCCGCCATGTGGTATCCGGCTGAATAGAATAGTACCACCCTCATTTCTTAGCGAGGTGTCGTAAAAGGCGACTAAGGTAACTTGACCCACCGTGTGGTATCCGGTTGAGTAAAATAGACCACCCTCTTTCTTACCGCGGAGTCGTAAAATACGACTTAGGTATGTTGACGTCAGGCAGGCGGCCGGTCGTAAAATACGTAGCCAAATCATATGACAACATGTTTATAACATGTTGTGCCGACCCCACTTAGAGTGGGATAAGGGCAGGAGGATGATGTAACTTCTAATATTTTCAACGTATTAATTGTTAAAATTCGTCTAATTCTCGTTATGAGTTTGGACCATAGCAATGTACTTTTTGACCTAAAAAACAGGAGCTAATATTTTGTAATACAAAACTGTTTCGCGCAATTATTGTAGTCGAAGGTATTGTGTTTTGAAGCTTTATTCCATGGGCATCTTCTATCTAAGCGTCTCTTGTTGAGCAGTATTACCTACATAAAGCATTAGATAATTTCCCGCCCGTTAGCGCCGTTAGATTTAAACCATATAAGTCAGTTCGAAAAAAGAATCTAATTAAGAGTTAATAATCTAATTGATATAAACAATTTTTTATTCATTATTCTATCGAACCAATTTATTTGCCATATTCTTAAATTACAATTGGAGCATTAACATCTTTAAATAACTGTAATCTATAATTACTATTATTCCGTCTCTCTCACACACTCACCTGCATTCCGTTCCACGTACTAGCTTAACGTTCCATTCCCACGTGCATTATTTAAAAAATCATTCGATGAAGTGTGCAACGGTAATTAGGTAATTTTTTTTCTTCTAAATATTGGGGAAGGGACAGTAAAATATTTTTACAGGTATCCTCCATATAAATGGTAGATATATATTGAAACATAAAATTTCATGGTTGAGTTACTTTGTTACCTTTTTCATCCTTCTTACAATACGGTTATACGCTCCAGTTGGTACAGGTGTGTACATTTTTTCTTTCACACCTTGGATTACAGAATAAAACAGAAATCACATAATAGCAAAACGAACACTCGTTTCTTTAAGCTGTGTGGTATCCGGCTGAGCAAAATAGACCACCCTCATTTCTTACCGAGATGTCGTAAAAGGCGACCAAGGTAAGTTGACCCGCCGTGTGGTATCCAGCTGAGCAGAATAGACCACCCTAATTTCTTACCGAGGTGTCGTGAAAGGTGACAAAGTTAAGTTGATTCGCCGTGTGGTATCTGACTGGGTAGAATAGACCACCCTCTTACCGAAGTGCCGCATAGTTACCAAATCATGTAACAGCATGTTTATAGCATGTTGTGCCGACCCCACTCGGTGATAAGGGCAGAAGGATGATGAGTCATAACGGCTTAATGGATGGACTGTGTGATCCGTATCCACTGCTAAGCGGATTTAAAGCCTCGGCAGGCATTTATTAGGTTTCAATTAAAATGCACTCTCTTGTTTTTTATCATCATCATCATCCATATTAAAAAGTTAGTAATACAACACAAAAAAATCATACTACAATTAAGAGGACTAAATGTCTTTATCAAATGATATCTTCTAATACTATGTCATTACCAAAAAACGCTCATGAGTGGCAAAACGCTCATAATCTAAATAGCAGTTACTAACAACAAAAGATATGTGTAAGCTCTAGCATTCCAATCCGGTAAGTAAATGAAATAGATACTTAGTAAGTAAGTAAGTAACGGCCTGTTACTATCCCACTGCTGGGCATAGGCCTCCTCTCTCCATTTTTGGAGAGAAGGGTTGGAGCTAAGACCTACCACGCTGCTCCAATGCGGATTGGTAGGTTACACATATCCCTAGGATTCTCTAGAGATAGATATGCAGGTTTCCTCACGATGTTTTCCTTCACCGAAAAGCGTGTGATAAATTGCAATTATCAATTAGACACATGAGTTTTAATAGAAAAACTCATTGGTGTCTGCCCGGGTTTGAACCCATGATCGTCTCTAGAGATTCACACGGTCGCACCGCTAGGCCATCACAGCTTAAATAGAATAGATACTTAAAATCTCATAATTGCTTAAAATATTTCCGAACTAGATGCTGTTCTTCTTCTATATACGCATATATGGACTGTTTTCGCGTGATAGGTTGATAATAGATGGCGCTTTTCAACGTCGTCCTATTCCTGTAGAATTAACATGATCTTTATAACCTATATGTTATTCCGGTGTATAAGAAATAATAGTGCCAAATTTTATCGATATTGGTTCAGCGGATTCACCGTGAAAGAGTAACAAACATACATCTAAAGTCAAAAACTTTAGCATTTATAATATCAGTAGGATTAGTAGGATGTACCCAAGGATCACATTCCCTTTCGTCGTCCCAAATACCAATTATTCACGATATCGTTATTTGTTTTTCTATTTTATTACTATTTTCTTGTAATTGTTAAAACTTGTAAATGGGTCAAAATAAATGACAATTTCTTTTTTTATATAAAACCTTTAATATGTCACTTCTAGTTTTTTTGTAAGATGGCCGTTCTTGTGTTAGATAATATGATGTTCATGCGAAATTTATATTTCTGATAATAAATAGTATATTTTTCTACAATTTTAAGGGTTTTAATAGACGTTTGTATGTGTTCTTCTGGAATATTCTATATTCTGAGGCCACACCATGTGTTCGGCACATTCCAGTGTACCCCTATAACATAGTTATAACCTAGGGTCGAAGTAATAACATAACGTAACGAGGGTCAAACTGATCGTTATTGCAATTCTAAGTTTATTTTATACTAAAACCACGTTTTTTTCCAATTACAACAGACTTTTTCTGTGAAAATTTTCGTTACTAAATTTTTTTTTAAACTTTAAAAAAAAATACAATTGAATAAATGAATATATGTGTAGCTATACTTATGTCCCAAAGTCTGGTAAAGTTTCAATCCCATTTAAGTTTATCAAGCAGGTACTTCAAAATTATATAGTAATATAAATTTTCTGTCTGGAAACTTGGGAGTTAGAATTTATCATGAACAACTTCAGATATTAAACAAACAAATAACAAATTTACTCAAAGAAATTGGTGATGAGTTATTGATTGAAGTTATTAAATTTTAAATATTATTTATTTTGAGCAAAAAATCTTACATTTTATTTATATTTTGCTGATTATTTTATAACCGAAAGATATACCTAAATTATTACACGGTAATTATACTAAATTTTACTTCTAGTGTCATGGATAAGGGTAGGAGGATGACGAATCCGTCTAGTTTTATCCCACCCCAAGTGGGGTCAGCACAACATGTTATAAACATGTTGTCACACGATTTGGCTACATATTTTACGACCGGCCGCCTGCCTGCCTGACTCCACTTGACTTACCAAAGTCGTATTTTACGACACGTAAGCAATGAGGGTGGTCTATTCAACTGAACCGGACTTCTTACCTTGGGGTAACTTACCTTAGTCGCCTTTTACGACACCTCGGTAAGAAATGAGGGTGGTCAATGCTACTCAGCCGTATACAACACAGCAGATCATCTTAGGGTGCAAAATTGGTCGGCCTCCTCGTGGCGCACCCTGGGCAAGCTTAGTCTTGCCGAACGGACCACTATGGGGTGGCCTATCCAGTTGTCCCTCTGATTATCAGAGGGCAATCTGGACGGCCATTTTCCTATATAAAAAAGCGGATCAACTTACCTTAGTCGCCTCTTACAACACCTCGGTACTTTCATAAACGGCAGATATCCCTAAATTATTATACGATATTTATACTATATTTTACTGCTAGTGAATCTATTATTTGGTATATTACAACCCTCATACAATATTAACACTGTTACGTCATGCCATAGAAGGCAGGTAATTTTTTTTTACGAGGAAATCCCTTGCGCTTGTTGCTATAGTTCCCCAGGGTAAGTACAAATCAAACAAAGTAAACCTTGACCCAAGTAAAAAGCGCTTAATTAGTTACTAAGACTGAATTCGCTTATTTGAATAGGCGTCTATTCAAAGCATTCGCTTGGGGCAAATAGATATAAAATTATTGTTTTCGGTCGGTCCCAGATTGAATTATTCGGCTGATTATGATTGTTCGACTGTTTCTGTGGCGCAATGCGATGCTCCACTTCAGGAACAAACGCTCGAGGGCACGTTTTCCGATTAAGTCAATTTGAAAAGTTGTATTTTCTGACCGGTCACACTTTTGTGATATTTTAAAACAGAATGACACAAATGGTTATCTCTCTTGTTATATTATTTGTATAATAATTGTATATATGAATAAAAATACAATAATTTATGTATAGAAACTCACGGCTTGTTTTTCTGGGAGATTTTTTTTACAGCAAAAAACCCCTTATGGGTACCGCCCCCCCACGGGGACAGGCGACGGTTATGTCGGACTCGCATCAACCTGTGTGCTCCACAACGCTGTTGGTGGCGGGGATAGGGTACCTGAAGACATTACCCCCATCTCCGCAAGAAGCAACTCTGTACCCCAGAATGCGCCACCTAAGGTCGGGGCCTCTCTAAAAATGGCCCCTCCCTCCGCTGGACGATGCATCGGGAGCACCTGATGCATCGATTTTTCTGGGTTAGCCCGACTAGTTTTGAGCCCATCCGAGGCACTTGACCATGAGCTCTTTACACAGCTTTATCGCGGCTGGAACTGCGTACAGCAGTTTGTTAGGATCGATCCAGGAGTTGACGGTGCGATAGGGAGGATTTGGCGGCAGTAGTCGCGCCTCTTCAGAATGCCCTGTAACTCTGGTCTCCATGGTATGCACGGATACCATGACCGGATGATCTACCGGACATACCGGATTTAGTGGCCAACCACTATTGACCATATTTGGACACCATAAAGAGCCTTTGACCAGGTATCCTAATTCATAAATGAAACGTTATCAGTTTTTGAACGGATTATATAGACGCTATTATAAAGACGTTCATGGCAAGCTGACAGAATAAATTTTATCTAATGATAACAATTATTATTAGACATTATTGATAATAATTGGTATTGACCGCTAAACGTGTCATCCAAAATTCAGGGGGAAAATTAATGAGAAAATAATTAGGAACTCTCGAATTTCCATTACCAATATAACTCATCAAGTAAGTAATTAAAATATCTCTTTTTTAACTTTTACATCATTATTCCCCTGCCCTTATCCCACTCTAAGTGGGGTTGACACAACATGACAAAACATGTCGTTACATGTTTTGGCTATTTATTTTACGACCGGCCGTCTGTCCAACGTCAATTTCGATGTCAACCGTAGTCTTGTACGACACCTTGGTAAGAAATGAAATTGGTTGATTCTACTCAGCCGGATACGATACGGCAGGTCAACTTACCTTAGTCGCCTTTAACGACACCTCGGTAAGAAATAAGGGTGGTCTATTCTACTCAGCCGGATACCACACGATGGGTCAATTTATCTTCTCAGAGTAAAAGTTAACAATAACGACCCTTTAAATAAATACAAAACTGTTTGTGAATACAGGTTGTTATTCAGTGCTAAAAATTCCAAATTTCGGGATGTATATGGTAAGTGATAAAATTTGTAAACCATACTAAATCACCTATTCGATTGTACCCAAAATAATTTATATTCCGGGGTATTTGTAGTTCAAACACCATTGTAACAACCAAAATGCAATTCCGTAAATTGGCAGGAAATCGAGTGTTATTGTTGTTTATTGCAAGTTACAAATGTGTATTTGGTAGCGTGGATTCAACTGATAAGTGCGTGGCGAGGAATTCCCTCAAAATTTAGACTCTTTTTCACATTTTTCACTTGTTATTACAATGACTATGGCAAGAATATTTGTATTCACTTATGTACCATAAAAATAATGTTGGAAAAAAACATTATTAGTAAAAAAAGTGTACAAAGGTCAACTATGACAGAGATCTCTGCCAGATAACCTACGAAGTAAGACAATTTATAGTTAAGAAAAAGTTGGTACGCAAATATCAAACATTATGAATTAGAAAATATAATATATAAATGTCAACAATTACATTATGATGGTAAAGATGTGTAATGTTTTTTTTGTTGTTAGTTTAAAGGTGCTGAAGGAAAGGCTAAGGCAGTCATTAGTCATTTTAGTTAGTTAACCTTGAAACTAAGCTAGCCTTGAGCTGTGATAGCTTAGTGTTGAGACGGTGCGACTCTTTTGAGGAGTCACAAGACCAAACCTCGGGCAGGCACCAATGAGTTTAAGTAAGGTAATTTATGTCCCCCTATCCGAAAAATAAAGACACATATCCTATGCTTAAACATGGGACACGTGACTTTATTCTTCAGATAGAGCGATATGTCAAATTGGTAATTGAAATTTATTATTATCATTATCCGCCTTTTGGTGAAGGAAAACATCTTCAGGAAACCTGCATATCTCTAGAGAGTTCTAGGAATTTGTGTTGTGAATCATGGTTACGAAACATCCGAGAGTGGACAGGAATTAAGAGCGCTCTATTCCATAATCCATAATCTATTCCATAATTCGCGGAGTCTACAAAGGTCACTACAAACTTACATGGTGACTACAAACTGCTGCATCGGCATGGCAAAACATTGTAATTTACTATAAGTAAGTAAGTAAGTAACAGCCTGTTACTATCCCACTGCTGGGCATAGGCCTCCACTCTCCATTTTTGGAGAGAAGGGTTGGAGCTAAGACCTACCACGCTGCTCCAATGCGGGTAATTTACTATGAAAAATCATAATTGTTCTCATTATTGTTTTGATAATTATATCAGAATTATTGAAACATTCTCAAATGTCTCATTACTTACTTTAACCTTTGTAAAGGTTGAGATTAGTTAAAGCAAATTGTTGGTGAAGTAGTCTTAAATAAGCGTATCTTTGTTCTCACAAAATACTTTCGTAGTTTGCGTAGGTATTACTCCTACACAATAGAAGTTTAAATATTATATTTAGTTTACCTACTTCATATTACGAAGAACGCGTAAGTGATTGGCTCGTCAGCCTTTCTTAACAGACGTGAAACTCGGCATTCATTATTTTTTCCACTAAAAGTAGTAAAAGTCATGTAGTCATTCATTAAAAGTAATGTTAGAAATAATCCTACTTAATTTTATTTTATAATACTTCTTCTTTCTATAATTTACTTTTATTTACTTTGTTAATTTACTGTGATGTTATAAATAAAAGGTTTTTGATTTGATTTGATTTAATTCCTACTCATCATATTCCTGCCCTCATCCCACTCAAAGTGGGGTCTGCACAACATATTACAACATGTTGTCATATGATTTGGCTACGTATTTTACGACCGGCCGCCTGCCTGACGTCAACTTACCTTAGTCGTATTTTACAACTCCTCGGAAAGAAAGAGGGTGGTCTATTTTACTCAACCGGATAAAACACGGTGGGTCAACTTACCTTAGTCGCCTTTTACGACACCTCGGCAAGAAATGAGGTTGGCCTATTCTACTCAACCGGATACCACACGGCGGGTCGACTTACCCTAGTCGCCTTATACGACACCTCGGTAAGAAATGAGGGTGGTACTATTCTATTCAGCCGGATACCACACGGCGTCCTACTTAATTCCTACTAAATATTATAAATGCGAAAGTTTGTGAGTATGGATGTACATTTGTTGCTTTTTCACGGCGAATCCGCTGTACCAATATCGATAACATTTGCCACAATGTTCCTTATAAACCGGGGTAGCACATATGCTATATAAATTCTGTAAATTCTACAGGAATAGAATGACATTGAAAAGCGCCATCTATTAACAACCTATCACGCTACAACAATCCACGCAAACAAAGTTGCGGGTAAAAGCTAGTTGTAAATAATTCTAAATAGTTATTATATGGTTGAATAAATATTAATTAAAGACATAGGTTATTATAGTTCAAAACAAAGTCATTAAACTATATAATTTCTTTTTATTGCAAAGATCCAAAAATAAAAGAGTATTATGTGACTCGTACTTGTGACATTTTATAAATTAGTGTATTATTTTAAGCATGCACACACTCACACATACACACACACACACACACACACATACACACACACACACACACATACACACGCACATACACACACGCGTACACACACACAATATATTTTGTTTCATATGTTAAGTTACTAGCATATTAATCATATGTAATTTTCATGCGACGGATATAATACACATCGAAAATAAGATTTTGGTAACATACATTTTTTTAAATAAAATAATACTGCTATATTAAAAAAAATACTTAATATTTTATCTGCTTCATGTAACTTCAAAATCAAACAGTTCTGATCTCACTGATATTGTGTGAATCCACAATATGACACTCGCGCGCTGGCAAGTATTTACTTTTGCAATATGTTGATCAAATTAAATTTTACACTGAATTTATTTCAGTTCAATTCTTGCAAATGTGTGATTATAGTTTTCATTTTCGACCGCCGTGTGGTATCCAGCTAGCTAGAATATACCACCCTAATTTCTTACTGAGGTATCATAAAACGCGACTAAAATGAATTGACTGTTTAGTATCCGGCTGACTAGAATAGGCCACCCTCATTTCTTACCGAGGTGTTGTTAGAGGCAACTAAGATTGACCCGTGACATCCGCCTGAATAGAATAGACCACTCTTATTTCTTACCGAGGTTCATACCACTAGGGTAAATTTGACGTCAGGCAGGCAACCGTAAATAATTAGCTAAATCAATTTACAACATGCTTATAACATGCTGTGCCCCCACTTAGAGTGGGATGAGGGCAGGAGCATGATGAGTTTTCATTTTCGTTTCAACTAAATTAAAACTTTACATTACTGACTTTTCATTAGCATTTTTAATTTGGTACCGCGGCAGATACAAATCAAAAATCTAAATATTGTGTTATTTTCACTTCATATTATTACAATACGATCAGTAACAATTGAATTAAAAAAAAAGCTTAAGCTCATAATATTTGTTACCTATCTCGATAAAACAAAGTAAAATACTCAGAGGTAGTCAACCAAAAATTTCGACATTAATTTCTCTTGCAGGTGTGCTAAGCTGAGCGAAGCGGGAGTCCAAAATAAGAACCAAAAACACAATATTTCCCCGGAAATGCATACTAGCTTTTAAAAACGAATTTCATTTTAACGAGAGGCGTGTTTTCATAACCATCCTCTATCCTCGACCGTAGACAAATACAGGACTAAATCAAAAGCAAACTTTCGAGTCTAGATAGTGTGACTAACACGTTCCGACTCACTATAATTGGATTGTGTCTTCAATAAAAGGACTGAAGGTTTCTTTAAAAGAAAATTGAATGATAGTATTGTATGAAGCTTTTCCAATTAAATTATATTGTTATCTTCCACAAAGGAATCAATATTATGAGTGGGACTTGAAGCACGAAGTTTTGATAGATTGGAATTTTTGGAATATATAAGCTAACCATAGCAAGTGTCAATCCAAGTATAAAGAGAGCATATAATTAATATGAGTAATATTAATACTTGACGTGTGGTATCCGGCTGAGTAGAATAGACCAACCTATTTCTTATCAAGGTGTCGTAGAAGGTGATTAATGTATGTTGATCCGGCGTGTGGTATCCAGCTGAGTAGAATAGACCATCCTCATTTCTTACCGAGGTGTTGTAAAAGGAGTCTATAGTAAGTCGACCTACCGCTTGATATCCAGCGGAGTAGAATAGTATCACCCTCATTTCTTACCGAGGTGTTGTATAAGGAGTCTATGGTAAGTCGACCGCCGCGCGGTATCCGGCTTAGTAGAATAGACCACCCTCATTTCTTACCGAGGTCTCGTAAAAGATGACTAGGTAAGGTAAGTTGACGTCAGGTAAGCGGCCGGTCGTAAAATATGATACCTAGCCAAATCATCGGACAGCATGCTTATAACATGGTGTGCCGACCCTACTTAGATTGGGATAAGGCCAGGAGAATGAATAATTCGATTTTCGTTGGAACTGCAAATCTTTGTAAACCCAAATATTCACACAAGCTTTATAATAACGACGGAACTTCTCAATATCGACCAGCTTTTACCAGGTCGTGAGTGTAATATCAGCTTAATTTAAAGTAGGTAAATGGCATGCAACTCACATGATTTTACAAAGTAGCTTTATTTATCCAACCGTAACCATTAAATTAATTAAAATACACGCTACGTAAATTAAAAGCAGACTCACAAGTCGTAGTGACTATTTCCCCAGGCTAATGAAATTGTATTCATCTTTCGTTGAAAATGCCGAAATTACCGAGTCAAGATCAAAATGTCACTAAATGTAGATTTTTAATAACAGGTAGATAATTATAATATTATCCCCTTATCCTTATCCCACTCTAAGTGGGGTCGGCACAAGATGATGTATAAACATGTTTTCACATGATTTTGGCTACGTATTTACGACCCTCCGCCTGCCTGATGTCAATTTACATTAGTTGTCTTTTACGACACCTCAATTAGAAGTGAGAGTGGTCTATTCTACTCAACCGGATACCACACGGCGGATCGACTTACCTTAGTCGCCATTTACGAAACCGCATTAAGAAATGAGGGTGGTCTATTCTACTCAACCGGATGCCACACGGCGCGGTTGAATTACCTTAGTCGCCATTTACGAAACTGCATTAAGAAATGAGGGTGGTCTATTCTACTCAGGCGTATACCACACGGCGGGACATCTTACCTTAGTCGCCTTCTACAACACCTTGGTAAGAAATGACTTTGATCTTTTCTATTCAGGCGGATATCACACGATGGGCTGACTTACCTTAGTCGCCTATTACGACACCTCGGTATGAAATGAGGTGGTCTATTCTACTCAGCCGGATACCTAAGCTTTCTCGTGATAATTTTGTAAATCAATAAAGTTGTACAAAATTAATCAAATAAAATTAAATGTATTTATTTCCAAACAACAAGGGCTCATAATGTTAGTAACAGACTTATAACTATGTTAGTAACTAATTATCTACGAATTTACAAATAAACACAAAATATACAATGAGGCAGAATAATATGTAACTGTTTAGTTTTTGATTTGTAATAAAAGAGCAATATATTTTTTTTAATATAAATAAATATAAATTTACCCAGATACGAAAGCTAGCATATATAAAGCACACGTCCGTTCAAGCATAGCACGTAACTTTTCAAAACTATTCCGTTCACTAACCGAATAGTGAAATCGAATTAAATAGCGCGTTCAATCGACGCAGTACAAAATCTAGACTGGCAGTCTGCGGGTCTGACGCATCCAGTAAACCATAATTGCTTTATATCCTAGCTGCTTTATATCATTTTATATGATAGACAAAGTAGGAACCGACATAAGCTTGCAGCCTCTGCTTTGCGCCTTGAAAAAGTACGTAAGTCGTTTTAGGGTTTGGGTATAAGATTCTATAATAAAATTCCACGACCAATTTTAGCTTTGCCATTACAGCAGTTTAAAAACACTATTAAGGAGAGGCTAATACAGAAAGCCTACCATACTGTTAGGCTGAGGATTATTTAGACGATAAGAATACGTGGATATAGATATTGTTCGACCCTGTACAAGATAAAAACGATTAAATGTAACTAGAATTAATAATTTTATTTTTAAAAGAGCAACCGCCGAGTTTCTTGCTGGCTCATCTCGGTAGGAACAGCTTTCCGAACCAGCAGTAGAGTTGACCATTCAAAAGCACTTGTTTACAAGTTTTTTTTGAATAAAGTATATTATGAATTTTGAATTATATTTGAATCATTCGTTAACATACAATTTTCCTGCCAAATAAATTGTTTGCCGTATTTATTAAATATTCATAATTTGCTAACAGATTATCCTGCGAAATAAATTGCGAATGTCATATCTATTTAATATACTGAAAGATTATCCTGTCAAGCAAAATGTTTTAATCACAGTTCATTATTCGGTATATTATATTGATATAATCTCATTACATGTAATGTCATATCAGAAGATATTAAAATGTCAGTATGAAATTAATATAAAATAGTCGACCAATATTTAAAACCCTAAAGTGTACTCAATATGCGAAAGTTTGTCTGTATTATCTGGCTGAATAGAATAGACCACCCTTTTTCTTACCGAGGTATCGTAAAAGGCGACTAAGGTAAGTTGACCCGTCATGTGGTATCCGGGTGAGTAGAATAAAGCATCATCATTTCTTACCGAGGTGTTGCAAAAGGCAAACGGCCGGTCGTAAAATAACTAGTCAAATCAAGTAATAACATGTTTACAACATTTTGTGCCGACCCCACTTAGAGTGGGATTAGGGCAGAAGAATGATAATGATATTAGATATACGTTACGCTTAAAGATAACTGGGGGACAGGCGGGGTTTATCTTCAACCCCGCATTCATAAGTTGAAATAATCTTATTTTTGTCAACAAAATAAGATTATAAGTAAAAGCAAATCATATTTTTTTATTTTCGTACAATTGTTATTTACTTTATGTACTATTTACTTATAGGTGCGTATGTATGTGTTAGATAAATCAAAGATCGCTTACCTACTATTGTCGCATAATGAAAAAATTATTAGTTACAGAGATGCTTGAATTTCAAATACTATATTCTGATGTACCATTAACTTTTGAGGTATAATTTAAAAAATCTTTATATCTTTTTGTCTTTCTTTACAAAAAACATATTGATACATAATTATGTATATTGAAGAAGAATAAAGTAATAAATAAAAGTAATAAAAAATAAATTCAACGAGTTGCACTCCGGAAACGACGGCAAAAGTGAAAGCTTGAATATTAAGGTTGTACGTTAATTTATGTTTTGGAATGGTTATGGAATAATTTTGCACGATTTTTTTAATTACCAGTATAAAAATACTATGGCGCTATCTTACAAAAACGTGACTTTATATTACAAAAAATTCAAGTTTAACATTTTTTTTAGCAGGGGATAGGCGGCTGAGTATAATAGACCACCCTCATTTCTTACCGAGGTGTTTTAAAAGGCGACTAAGGTTAGTTGACCTCGGGCAGGCAGCTAGTCGTAAAATACGTAGGCCAATCATGTGACAGTATGTTTATAACATGTTGTGCCGACCCCACTTAGAGTGGGATAAGGGCAGGAGGATGATGAATCTAACATTTTTTAGAAAAAAGAAAAATCATATCAGAAACAGTGCACAACGATGCTAAAGAAGTTTTCACTTCAAAAACCTAACAATGAATAAACCAGCAATAAACAGCAACATTACGTCCAATGTTAATGAATTATTTATTTTTCCATTTACGAATTTAAAGTGTATGAAGGAGATAAATTCACGTAACATAAGGATCGGACACGGGTATTTGGGACAAACGGGCCTAAGCAGTACAAATCTCTGCTTAATTTTTTAAAACTTTTTATTGTTTTTTAGCTCTTTTACGTTAAGCATTTGACACGGGTCTTGTGGAAATTTCCTTTAATATTTTATTTACCCTGCTAAGCCTATTCGTACCTGACTTTAATAAAATACTAACTCTTCTAGAGGTTTCAGCCGTGTGGAAATCAATGTGTCATAAATATATTTCAGTCAATTTAAATAAAACTGAAATGTATTATTTACCTAAACTTTCATCAAGAATTTACACTATCTGTTAGTAACCGTACAAAAATCTATTATATACAAAATATTAAAAAAAAATAAAAAATAAAATTTATAGAATTAGGCGTTACTTTGCGGAGGTCCATAATATAAAAGTAATGAAAATATTATTTTGCTATAATCCGCGATAAAAGAAAATATATGTAATGCTATGCTGCAATAAATAAAATAAAATAAATAAAATAAGACAACAATACACAAGCATTGCACACATTCATCGCCACAATCACAACAATTGTTTCACGACATAACCGAAGCATCGTCAGGAGATAGACTCCATGACAAAATCGCAAAACTTTTGCTATGCAATTTTCTCTTGTATTTGTCGTGTTTCTTGTACTTTTGTATACAAACAAGTCTTTATATTAGAGCTAGCTGAGATCGTGGAAATGAGTGTCACTAAGTTTTTCCCGTGTTAAATCGGACACTGCAGAAATTCAACCGTATTGTACTATTAACCTAAGCCTTTCGGACGAATTGTTCTATCTTTTAGTTAAAACAGTATTAAACTCAGTTCAGTAGATGTTGAGAAAATCAATTACATACAGACTGCTTTTGGGGGCTTTGTTTTATAATAATCTTATAATACTAGTATGTATAGATGTATATAAAAAAAAATGAATATCAAAGATAATTAAATACTTAACAACAAAGACGGTATGAAATGTGTCAGTCTTCAAAAAGTTAACTGACGTGCTTTTAATTTAATATGAAATTGTAATAGTAAATGTCTAATAAAATTTCACCTTTTAAGATAATATTATACTCAGTTCAGTCATGGTATAACGATAAGTGATCGCGTGCAAATTAAAAGCTGATTATATGCAGTCTGTATTAAATGAATGACGTCATGAGTACATACCTTAAGTATACAGAATGTGAGACTTCTTATTATTTTTTTGCATGTATAATACATGTAAAAAATTATTTTGTAAAAGAATCATTTTTTGTTTTCCAAAAATAAAATAAATAAATTAATGATATCTGGGTGACCGAGCCTTGCTCGGTAATTTTTTACAAAATAAAAAAAAGATCCTTAAAAAGAAAAAATAATAGAGTATAAATATAGGCTCGAACCATATATCGGTATTCTCATTTATCGCGACCACCCGTTCCCGGAATAAGCTACGCTGACTTGACAGTTAATGGCAAAAATTCAATTCAATATAAATTTTAGTATTTTTTAATGCCCAAAAACAGGGATAAAATGATTTTAAATAAAATAAAACATGCTGAATTTCAGTAAAATCGTTAGAGCCTTTTCCGAGATTCCGAAAATATTCAAATTCAAATTCAAAATATTCTTTATTCAAATAAACTTGTAAACAAGTGCTTTTGAATCGTCAACTCTACTGCTGGTTCGGAAAGCTGTTCCTACCGAGAAGAGCCAGCAAGAAACTCGGCGGTTGCTCTTTTTAAAAATACAATTCTTAATGCTAGTTACAATTAATGTTTCTATCTTGTACAGGGTCGAACAATATTTATATCCACGCATTTTTATCGTCTAAATAATCCTCAACAGTATAGTAGGCTTTCTGTATCAGCCTCTCCTTAATAGTGTTTTTAAACTGCTGTAATGGCAAAGTTAAAATTGATTGTGGAATTTTATTATATTTATTATAATTTATATATACATACAAGATTAACTCATTTAAATAGTAAAGATAAATTGATTTTTACTACTTTTATTTTTTTATTATATTGTTTATTATATATTTTATTTTTTATTTTATAGGTATCATACGTAGGGATTATTGTACTTTCAAGAATCATTCAAAAATGTTGTCTTCTCATATGAGCATGACATCTATATCATTCCAGTGAATAAATATTAGAAATATGCGAATACTTTCGTCATTCAGTTACTTAGGATTTATAGCGGAATAATTCTGAATCGGTATGCCTTTACTTGGAATTTACGTAGTGATGTACTGAAGAATATTTCAAAAATTAGTCTCAGAGTTTAATATTTACTGCAATATGTTACTTTGGAACGGAATTTTACAGGATTTACTTATTTAAAATTGTATTCATAGTATTATTAGTTTATGTTCGTGACGTTGCAATCAAATCTTATGACAAAAAGAGTTTTAAATATGACTGTGGATAGATATATGACTAGAATAGGGGGAGGTGGACAAAAAGATAAACGGATGTGAAGAATGATATGCATATGAAGGGAGGGAAAACCGTTTGGCCGCAGTTGGCGTACTTGACTTTTTGAAATCCGGCAAAGAATGATCAAATTTGGGCAGAAAAGGGGTAAACCACTTACCTTTACGGGATCGGGACTCAATTCTGGATAATCTGGACACTTAAATAGCTTTCGGTCACAAATCACAAGTTTTGAAAAACTGCTGTTTCTGCGCGTACGTTGCGTTTCGCGAGTTGCAAGCGGCGTGAGAGGGGCAGGAGGGGTAGAAGGGATAATGGTCGGTGGTTGCCATTAACCAATCAAATGTGATCCTTGACACCGTGAGATCGGATATTTTGACTTAACAAGCCATAGTTAATGAATGATAGGAGAGGATGGAAGATGAACATATTGTGCCAATCCCACTTATAGTAGGATAAGGATAAACAAATTGATGATAATCTGTGATGGATACAAACAAGATTGTATTTGTTGCTAACATATAAGATAAGAAAAAATCAACGGGTTGAAAAGTGAAAACTTGAATATTAACGTTGTACATTATGATACTTTGAAAGGGTAACGAATGGTTTTGCGCGAATTGATATAAATAAAAACAAAAATACCGCCGCGTGGTAAAAAGAGAGGGGGATACTTACTCTTCTACGCCGCGCCGGCGGTCTACTCTCCTTCCATCTTAAGAATTTACTATCAGGACACGCGACCTGGCCCGAGTTTAAAATTTTTTAATCATCCCTGAAAGTAGACAACGACACTAAATAAGTTTTCACTACAAATTTCCGTTTTTTCTTTGGAAACAATATTGAACACATACATGTACATGTATGTGTTCAATATAACACAATAATATGTGATAAAGCTGTGGTAGCCCAGCGGTAGCACCGTGCGATTCTTTCGAGGAGGTCACGGGCTTAATACCTGGGCAGACACCAATGAGTTTTTCTGTTAAAACTTATGTGTAACATAAGTTTTTGTCTAATTGATAATTGCAATTTATCACACGCTTTTCGGTGAAGGAAAACATCGTGGGGAAACTCTACTAACTCTAGAGAATTCTGGAGATATGTGATCTACCAATCCGCATTGGAGCAGCGTGGTAGGTCTTAGGTCCAAACCTTCTCTCCAAGAACGGAGAGAACAGGCCTTTTCTCAGCAGTGGTAGTAACAGGCCGCTACTTACTTTTACTTACTTACATGTACATGTACTTAATTGAGGATATTTCAACATCTAAGTCAATCGAAGTTGCGATTGTAGTTGGTTTCTGATATTAATTAAGCGTTAAGTTTGAAGTACCCTACGGAAATATGGGTATCAATTTACTTTCAATTCAATTTTGGCTATAGCTAATATCTCACGCAAGCGTCCAGGACAAAAGATGTAGTAACAAAAGAACGCTTTGAAATTAGATGAATAGATCACTCATTTAGCGATAAGGTTTCCTTTTGTATCACAAACTTTTGATATTAAATTTATAAATAAGTATCTGCGGCCTTTATAGATAAATAATAGTTATTTTATTTTTATTTATAAATCAAATATATATTGTACTTACGTGAAAATATATATTGTTACATTATACCACACGGCCAGTCGACTTATCTTTGTCGCCTTTTACGACACCTCGGTAAGATAATTTATAGAATTAGGCGCTACTTTGCGGAGATCCATAATACAAAAGTAATAATAAACCTTACCTCGGTAAGAAATAAGGGTTGTCTATTCTATCAGCCGAATACCTCACAACGGAAAATTTAATATAATCATAAAATTGGTTTGATCTCTAAAAGATATTTTAGATTAGCAATAAAATTCTTTAATACCCCAATACTCATTAGGGGTTACACAGACGAGGACCGCTAAGAACTTAATTAAGCTCCCCCGAGCTTTACTCAACATTTATTTGGCGTGAATTTTGCCTGAGCTATAAAAATAAACATGGAACGTACGAAGATGGATACGCAGAGTCACGAAATGTTGATGGTAGTAGAATAAAAATGCTGGAATACTATAATATTATAAATGCGAAAGTTTGTGAGTATGGATGTACGTTTGATACTCTTAGCGAATCCGCTGAACCAATATTGATGAATTTTGGCACAGTTATTTCATATACACCTGAATAACATGTAGGCTACAGAAATAATGTTAAATCTACAGGAATAAGAAAACATTGAAAAGCGTCACCTATTATCAACCTTTCACAAGACAACACTCCACAGAAGAATACATAAAATACATAATTGTATATGTTAGTTTTAAATAAAAGTACAATACAATATAAAAAAATTTGCATCCCATGCATTTGGTATATCAATATTTTTTGTTCTATTTAAATCTTTTACATATAAATAGTAACAGTGAATTATTATTTTTATATATCTTTTACTTACTTTACTCCAACTAGTTTATATACATGAAAATCTCCGAAGCAAATATTTTCTTAAAATTCATTTCATTCATTTCATTCAACGTGAAAGAACGCATGACTGGTTCAGTATTCACCTGGTACTGTTTATTTTTATAGGCCCAATCTAAATTCACGCCCAAATAAACTTTGGGTATAAGGAAGAAGTTAATTAAGTTCTTGGCTTTTACGGGTCACTTTATTTTTGATCTATAAGGAATATTAGCGAATTTTGGATTTTATTTCACAAGTTTGGTAAACATTTTACTACTACTACCTTAAATTTTACATAGTTTATAGTATAAAGCCTGACTTTGTTGAGATCCAAAACGCAAAAGCCATAATAATATTTTATTACAATAAACGATAAAATGGTATCCGGCTGGGTAGAATAAACCACTCTCATTTCTTAACGAGGTGTCGTAAAAGACAACTAAGATAAGTTGACGTCAGGCATGCGGCCGGTCGTTAAATAGCGCTAATCATTGTCAATTGTCAGTAATTATTATTGAAATAAATACATAAAACATCTTTAACATCATATTGTTTTGTTACTAGTGTATATACCGAGTTTTATTTTTATTATTTATTTATATCACAACAATGTACATGTACGATAATCGTGTCTCTGGCTCCCAACTGTATTTTGGGAACCAGTGGCCACCTTAACATGGTTCAACTTATATATACACAGGAGGAAAGAAAAAAAAATTACGATGCCAAAAAATTACAATGAATAAGTAACTAAAAGAAATTTAAACTAAAAAGAGCAACATTATTTATTTCCTTCAAACAAATTATTTATAGAGTTTATCTATACATATTATAAAACAAAATTTCCATAAGCTATCTGTCTTTAAGTGTTTGATTTTCTCAAAATCTACTGAACGGATTTTAGTACGGTTTTTATTAAATGATAATGTTTGAAGAAGGTTTTGGATAACAGTACTTTACAAATTTATGTAAACCGTCGAAATATATGTTTGTGACATGCCGGCAAAGTCACAGACACTGGTTGTATATAAAACCTGTTCAATAATAGAGTAATAGTCTGAAAAATTGAAGGGAGTACTGTATAAGTTCCAATAAAATTGATGCCAGTGTATAACATAATGGAATTTCTGTGTCGCGTTGAAGGCTCGACGGGACTCGGAAATTTTTAATCACAATGAGTAATTACGAAATTCTGCAAGCGAGTAGCTTCAGTTATAATTATAGTACTGTAGCGGTATGCGGATATTTTTAAATATGCTGTACGCGAACAAGAGTTAATTAATGTAATTGAATATTCTACAAATGGGCTTTTGTTTTCGTATTGGTCAATAAAGTTGACAACTAGTGGTTAGGGTGCGTCTACACTTAGGGCATGTTTAATAACTTACCGATAAAGTATCGGATAGTTAACCGACAAATAAACTAAGTAGCACATAAATGTCCCTAAAAGAGACTCTAAAAATTTTAATTAAAAAAAAATCGCGGCCATTTTAAAATAGGTATTTGCTATACAACAGATAAACAAAATAACGGCCACATCATCTACCTGTTAACTTTGTAGGGACTTTAAGTCCTGAAGCCTATCAGAATCCTGAGAAACGCAAAATTCCGAGATATGTGTCAGATAATTATGTTCCGAATAAGCTAACTGACAATTTATTGGTAACTTGTGAAACAGGCCCTTAATCTTTGGTTCTTATAGTTATAATATTATATTAGTATAGTTTTCTTTATGCCGTGTGATATCCGGCTGAGTAAAATAGACCACCCTTACTTCTTAGCGAGTTGTCGTAAAAGGTGGCTAAAGTTAGTCGACCTACCGTGTGTAGAATAGCTTATCGGACGCTCGCTGGAGTTAGGTCCCTGAGGCGGTCGATGCATCGATTAGCGGAGGGAGGGGCCACTGTTTAGAGAGGCCCCGACCGGTGGCGCTCTCCTGGGTACAAAGCTGCTGCTGGCGGGGATGGGGGCAATGTGTACAACGGTACCCTGTCCCCACCACCAGCAGCGTGGTGGAGCACTGTCAGGTTTTTAGTCGGACTCGCACCGACTACCCGCCGCTCGTCCCCGTCGGGCGGTGACGACCCATAATGGGTTTTCCTGACATAAAAAAAAACCGTGTGTAGAATAGAGAATGTTGAGTAGAATAGACAACGCTTATTTCTTATAACTTATAACTTAAATCTGACCTACATCTCGCGGTCTGATTGAGCTGCAATTTTATATACTGTCTATTCCCGCTGAAAATGCATATTTATGATAAGTAATAATAAAATTCAAAAGCAATAATAAAATTATTACTTTTGAAAACAAGCCGTTGAGTATCGCTCGCTTGTGTATTGTTTGTGTTATCGGTGGCGGGTAGTGCATAAGTTTTTACAAATTGTGCATGTATCAGGTATGAGAACGAATAGTACACTCTACATTTAGCATACATATATTTCCTTTATCGCGGATTAAAGCAAAATAATATTTACATTAGTTTTGTATTATGGACCTCCGCAATGGTACGCCTGATTCTATAAATTATTTTATCTACTCTGATACTATAATACAAAGATTATAAAAATGAAACCAAAATTCTTATGACAAACATTACGTACAGGCCAAAAATAAAAAATTAAAAAGTTTTATTACGATACAGGTCTTGTATTATAATATAACTTTTTAATCATAACGATACACCTATACAACCTCCAGCTGGACCAAGGAGGTTGAACCTCTACCTCAAAAAAAAAAGGTTTCAATAAACGAGTCTGCGGCGACTCAACATGCCCAATCGATGTTTGCGCCTTGGCGCTAACATTTGACATTTAAAAAATCTTTTCAATATTAAAAATGTTTTGGTTTTTATTAATTTTGTTTTACGTATTATAGTATGAGAGTAGCTAAAGTAGTGTATGACACTGTACATAACTTGATCTTATAACACTCGTGTGATACTATAAAAAAACGCTCGTTTTTTAAAACAAACTCGTGTTATAAGAACCCTTATTATGCAACAGTGTCATAATCTACTATAAAGAAAGTAATTTATTTCAAGAGATCCCATAATCAGCAGGGAAAACATATCCATTGGCATAACGATAATAATCGGTCCAATTTTTGGAGTACATAACTAAATCATGCAATTCAATTCAATTCTTCAATTTATGGCTTCCAGGAGTGTCAAATGACACTATTTACTTTGCCAATGTCACGTAGGGATGGAAGAATCACGTTTATAGACTTTGATCGGTTTAAATTTTTATTGGTCGGTTTAATTTGACACAGTAGAAATAGGCAGAATTTCAAGTTAATCCTTCACCTAAAACTAACTAAATCATTCCACATTATTTTGTGTTTATACTGTCGTTAATAAAATGTCAACAACCATATCCGTAAGGTAAGCGATAAATTTTGAATGAACTGGCATTAATTTAGGTAATGCCGGTCAAGTTTTATGGTAGAAATAAATTATATTTGTTTGTACGTAGAGAATGTAGGAAAACGTTATTCTTTACAGTTGAAACTGGACTATTATTGTTGTTTATTCAACTCTATTTTTAATATACATTATACTGGAGGTATTTAGAGATCCTTATATTTGAATTCAATATCTTTAATATTAAAATGAGTTAATAGATACAATTTATTTACAGCAAAAATGTACAAGTTATATCTATCTTAAATTACTTACACGCTAGGACTAAACAAATCATACCCATGTCCCAAGAATGCTGGCAGCGTTTCCGCGCTAAATCGCTAAGCTGATTCTTTGTGCGAAAAAGGAGCCAGCCCTCTTGTCACCTGAAGAGGCAATTAACCGAGGTGTTAAAACGGATTAAAAAAAATTTGCACTTTGACTCCATGACCCTGGTCTCTTAGTTAATCTTGTATATATTGTTCTGAATTTTGGAAACCGCTCCAACAATTTTCATGATCGGCATGTACGGGGTTTTGGAGGGGAAAAATAGATAAAAATAGAATTAGATAGTAAAGCTTGAATTAGCCGTAATTTGTCAAGTTATAATAGCTCAATGGTTAATGGGCGGATTAAATATGTGTTACCTGGGTTCAAGGCCTACAACGACCGTATTTTTGTTTGTGGTTTTTTTATATATTTTAATAAAATTACCGGGCAAGGTTCCATCACCCAGGTACTATTCTTTCACCATCATCATCTTCCTGCCCTTATCCCACTATACGTGGGATCGGCACAACATGTCATAAACATGTTATCACATGATTTGGCTACGTATTGTACGACCGGCCGCCTGCCTGACGTCAACTTATCTTAGTCGTATTTTACTACTCCTCGTTGAGAAAGAGGGTGGTCTATTTTACTCAACCAGATACCACACGGTGGGTCAACTTTTTTTTTTTTTTTTAAACAGGAAAAAACCCCTTATGGGTACCGCCACCCGACGGGGACAGGCGGCGGTTATGTCGGAGTCGCACCGACTAAAATAACCTGTGTGCTCCACTACGCTGCTGGTGGCGGGGATAGGGTACCTATGAAGACATTGCCCCCCATCCCCGCCAGCAGCAACTCTGTAGCCCAGAGTGCGCCACCTCTGGGTCGGGGCCTCTCTGAAAGTGGCCCCTCCCTCCGCTGGACGATGCATCGGGAGCACCAGATGCATCGAACGCCTCGGGGACCTAACTCCAGCGAGCATCCGATAAACCCCGTTCGGATCGCTCGGAGGTCCCCGTTAGGGCGGCATGCGACGGACTTCGGCGAGTCGCCTGCGCCCCGCTCGCCTGCGGCGGATTGGATCCAAGGACTCGACTTCCCGGATCCGCCCCGCCGCCTCCTTCCGCGAGATAACGTCCTCGCAGAAGGAGGCCATCGCTGCCCACGATCGCTCCCTGTCCACCATGGCGCGAACCACAGTGGGCAGGGAGAGATCGTGCCCCACCTGTGCCATGAGTTCCGCCTGCTGAACCGCCCAAGCTGGACAGTCGCCTCGCGCTGGGCCACCCTCCACAGATACCACCCGAAACAACCATGTCCGGAAAGCACCTGTGTTAGGCGGAAGGTGAGGACCCCATGCCTCCTGGCGACCCAGCCCTGGAGAATGGGCTGGATGGCCGAAATCGTCCAGGCTCCTGCACTGGGCGATTCAAGCCGCCGCCTCCATTGGCGGAGGAGCTCTTCCTGAGCTGCCCTCCGCCAATCCACCTCTACCGCCGCTGAGTCTCCCCCCAGTGAACGGGCTTCGACTCTACGGCGGTAGGCCTGAGCTAGCACCTCGGCCTCTAGGTCCCACGGAGGGGACCCGGCCAAGGCGCAGACCGCCTCGCCGGAGATGGTCCGGTAGCCCCGCACAAGTCTGACCGCCATGATCCTCTGCGCCCTGCGCAGCAAGGGCAAGGATCTCGCGGTCAGCCGCCCTGCCCATACGGGAGCGCCGTACAGGGCCATCGACCGAACCACCCCGGCGTATAGGCGCCGGCAGCCTGCATTAGGCCTTCCCAAATTCGGGAGGAGCCTGCTCAGGGCTCCGGCGGTCGCCGTTAACTTAGGGGCGAGCCGCCGGAAGTGGGCCTCGAACGTCCATCGGCTGTCGAGGAGCAATCCCAGGTACTGTAGTGTACCCGAGATTTCGATGGACGTCCCGCCCACCACCAACCGGGAACCCCCTGGGGGCACCATCCGAGGCCTGTGGAAGCAAATGGCCTCGGATTTCTCCAAGGCCACCCCCAGTCCCAGCCGGCGAATCCGGGCCACAACGTGAGCCGTGGCCGCGGTCGCCAGCACGGTGGGTCAACTTACCTTAGTCGCCTTTTACGACACCTCGGTAAGAAATGAGGTTGGTCTATTCTACTCAGCCGGATACCACACGGCGGGTCGACTTACCTTAGTCGCCTTTACGACACCTCGGTAAGAAAAGAGGGTGGTACTATTCTATTCAGTCGGATACCACACGGCGTCCAGTTACTATACTTTATTCAGGTAAATTTGTTAACAAGTGCTTGAATCGTCAACTGCTGCTGCTTCAATCCGTTCCACCACAAGAGAGGCCTCTCCTCAAAGTTTAGAACCTTTATAGTTAATTTGAAACGCACTTAACCACGACTTTTTTATAGTCGCATGACAAACAGCAGTTGATTTTCAATTCGTGACCACTCTGACAGGTGTGTATACAGAATGCGCTTCCAGCGAGCAGTAAAATTTAGATTGTACAGTTACCCAGTAAAACAATAAATTCACGCAATTATTTTCTTTATTATAACCGTTATTAAAACTAATTTTCCATTACTGAAATACTATTTAACCGTACGTTATGCATTTGTACCAGTGTACAGGGTTTATTCATAAATGTTTTATTTATACAACTTCATTGCGTACGTATTGTTAATTGCCGATACTTAAAACAAACTTAATTAAATACAAAGGGTGGCCTTATCAAATCCATTTTAAATACTAGCGAAGTAAAAAATAATGCAACAGAAAATAAAATAAAAGCTAAACACATGCAATAATAAATGTAATAATTACACGTAAATTTTACAGCACAAAATATTCAACTTACTGTCTGATTAACTATCAAAAAATATTTGAAAACTGAGTTTCTGAAACAAATATCAACTAATTAAATGTTGGGAAAAACAACTCTCATATCACCTTTAAAGAATAAATTTTATTTTTTACATTCGAAACAACTTCTTATTAAAAAGCTTTTACGCTTTTCTTGCTTGAATTATAGAGATAGATAATCGTAGATCAAGATAGATAGAGATTAAGGGGTAGATAGATAAAGATAATATAGTGTGTGCAATTGAAAACCATTATTTTATCGGCCCAATCACATTTCACATATCTAAGTTACCTGAAGGATAGGTTTAATCCATATTTACCATTTACTTTACAATAAAGTAAAATATCTCGAAGGATCCAAAAGACATCTATATTATAAGGAATCTGTGCAATCCTGATACTCTCAAAGATATAATACCATGTTTTTATATGGGATAAGACGGTCCTTCTCTAACAATAAAATGTTCTTTCACATTATCAAATACTACCTTTTACCACCAACTTCGTTTGCGTGGACAGTTGCGTGATATGATTATAATAGATTGTCCTTTTCAATGTCATTATATTCCTGTAGAATTAACGGGATTTCTATAGCCCGGTGTATAAGGAATAATTGTGCAAAATTAATTTGATATTCACGGATTTGCTGTGAAAGAGTAACAAACATACATTCATACTCACAAATTTTCGCATTTATAATATTAGTAAGATAGGATAGGACTCTTGGCAACAATCGCTTTATTTCTAATCAAACTTGTCCATAATTAAAAATTCCATTTCTTACTGAACCTAACAATATTTGCTATAAACAGAATATATTACAAAAGAGCATTTTTCCTTACAATTTTCCAGAATACAATTTCCGATAATAGTGCTATTAGGGAAATGTTTTTCTTCGCCTCAAGGTTATTCAAACACAGTTACTCTATGCAGAGGAAATTGATTGTTATTATACTAAAGTGCAAGCGTAGCGCACGATAGCGAAGTTAAATTGCACTTCAACAATATCCTGATAGGTTAAATTGGCTAAAAATAAATTCCAATACGTTACCCGTGTATGGAATTAGATCTACTAAAAGTGATAAAGCTCGTCATATTAACTTAAGCCATTTAATTTTTCTTTTTTTCTATCAAAAATAGCTATTCATATGCCTAAGGTGAACCACTATAACATATTTTGTTAATACTGAACAGTGCTGCCACCATTTTAGTCAAAAGGGCGCGATACTCGTTTCATGAACTCGTTTCGCCGGGGTTGCTATAAAATACAAAGCGAAAGTCAACAGTGTCGCAAAAGGCGACTAAGCTAAGTTGTCCCACCGTGGGGTATTCGGTTGAGTAGAATAGACCACGCTCTTTCATACCGAGGTGTCGTAAAATAGGACTAAGGTAAGTTGACTTTAAGCAGGCGCCCCCGCCTGGAGTGGGATAATCTGGGAGGATCTCTGCCAGCTAACCTACGTAGTGAGACATTTTTGTATGCGAATAAAATATTCATCGTTATATATCAAAAATATATATTAAGCCATATCTAGAAAATTCTATGTTAAATGATGTACAGTTTCAATGCGCTGTGTACATTTCTCGGCGGCCGTGAACTTTGGTTCTCTTTAAATGTCACCTGAGAATTTAACTTTACTCAAGTCTGTTGGACTTGTGAAGTTGGAAAATATTTACATTTTAGGTCAAAGCAAGTTAAGTCCTTTGGGGCACATAAAAGGAAGGCTATTTCGTGGTATTTAGTAGAAACGGAAACTTCGGTTTATATAAAGTTAACTTGGAAGATAACTCCCTTCTAAAAAACGGATCCAATATATCTTCTTAAAAAAAAAAACAAGTATTATATATATAGTCACCTTGGTGACCCAAATATTTCAAAAAATATTTTATAGGGAAAACATTTATATTATCATATTTTATACGATTATCATCATCCTCCAGCCCTTATCCTACTCTAAGTGGGGTCGGCACATCATGTTATAAACACGTTGTCAGATGATTTGGCTACGTATTTTACAACCAGCCGCCTGACGTCAACTTACGATTGTCTTATTTTACGACACGTCGGTAAGAAAGAGGGTGGTCTATTCTACTAAACCGGATATCACACGGTGGGTCAACTTACCTTAGTCGCCTTTTACGACACCTCGGTAAGAAAGAGGGTGGTCTATTCTACTCAGCCGGATACCAAACGGCGGGTCAACTTACTTTAGTCGCCTTTTACGACAATTTGGTAAAAAATGATGTTGGTCTATTTTTTTAAGCCGGATTCACACGATAGATACAAAAAGTCTTTTTTTAAGTTAATAGCTACGCGTTCTTTAATGTAGACGCATTAAGATTAATGTAGTGTTCTCGTGATAAATTTCCAGAGAGGCTAAGTCAAGTAAAAGGCTTATTAATGCCCTCGAAATTCCAATTCGCCGCACTTTGATGAGCCTCGAGGTAAAACAAGAGGTTATGAAACTTCAGAATATCTCCCGCCTCAGTGGCATGAATTTCTTAACAAGATATAAGTTTGTATTGTTGCCGAGTTCTTTGGTAAATCGACAATTATGCAAAAGCTTGTAATTAGTTTTTTTTTCACCCTACATAATTTAAAGTATTTTTTTTCTGCAACAGTTAATAATTTCAATTGACTATTTTCTCATTTATAATTTTACTTTTGTTCTGTGTACATTTCAGAGTTTTGTGACCTTAATAACTTTAAAATTATAAGAAAAAAATGTACTAAAATTATAAGTTCAAAGTTCGATCCTTAATGTTGTATTTTTTTATGTTTTCATTATTCTCTTTGTTTTTTGTTTATTTTTAGGTTAATAATTGTTAAATTGTTACTAAAAATTATGTGATTTCATGTAATTAGAACTACATACTTAATTTAAGACTGTTTGGGTATTTTAGGTCAAATAATATGTTATGCTGTTCGAGATCCGTATAAATAAATAAATAAATAAGTATTAAAACTTTTTATATCTGAACTAATTAAATTTTAGCCTAGAATATTGTTGGCGCAACAGATATATTAGCTAAAGCTTATTTTATTGTAAGCTATAGATACAATAATACAAGACATCAGTGTATTTTTTATACTATATCTTATATATAGGCTTGGAAATCAGTATCTTGAAATTTTTAACACAGTTAAGTAGTTATTGCGAGTTAACCATAAGAGATAGAGACATGCAGTCCCGGACTTTTTTGTAGTAATTTTGTTGATGTAGAATTCTCTAACACGTTGTTTTAGCGTATCTGTTTTGGTTTACGCGGCGCTCGCGACTCAATCTTCCGGCAGGCGAGATTTTAAGCAGCGCGACCTCCTTAACATAATTTATATAAAAGCCCATAATTATATAATTAAAACCCATAAAATTATATATTATGTTTTGTAATAAGTATAGATTCTACGATCGTCAATGTTGGTAAATATTAAATATGCTTCTTAATTTAATCAACTGTGTTGAAACTTAACAAAGCCATTCTTAAGTAAAAGCAATCCTTTTTTATTGTTACTAAAATAAGTTTTTAATTAAATAGCGACAAAGTTGAGGTGTGATCGTAAAATTTATTCTTTAGGTGCCATTTTACGATGCATAAAATCTTAGCTGACAATGTAACCAGTATCCAACGTATCCAGATAATATTCAATATTTAAAAAAGAAAGTAACACTGCCATCTGCATTATTTTTGTCAGTTTTTTGTTTTTTTATTTAACTTGCCGTGTATGTATGTGAAGGTGGAATCTTTAATAAATGAAAAAACTTAAATTTTAACCACTTCCCGTCCGTGTCCAATTGAACTGAATTTTTACATACCGATCCAAGCCCGATGACAATGTGTCTTTATCATAAGGGTGACCTGATTCTACTGCCAGGATTGCCTCCATACGAGGGAACTCTTCAACGGTTAGCAGTGGGGACCTGAAATTTTGCTAAGCATAAAAGATGAATGTTTAAATTATAAGTGTGAATTCAGATAACGATGTTTGAAACGTTAGACAGTGTTCGATAACAAAGATTTGGTGATGTTTATGCTAATAATTGAAAGAAGTAGGCAGTCCTTTGCGGAATTCCATAGTAAAAATCATTTTATAGAATTATTTTGCCATTTAGTTTGTAGAAAAGCGGATTATGGTAAAATAATTCTGTTACTGGTGTTTACGTGCTTAAACGATGTCAATTTATCTTGTACTTCATGATTTAGAAAAACCGTAATAAAATAACCGATTTTCATAAAATTCAGTATGTAGAGAGTTTCAGGGGCGATAAATCAATCCAGCTAGGTTTTAATTTTAAAAAATGTCGTTTTACCCCTGTTTTCAGGTATTGATAAAATATAAATGGAATGCAATGGTTAATTTTGTTGTCATTTGTAAAGTTTTAATACCTCAGTCAATCAGAAGTGAAAATACCCAGTACTAAGTTACAGATATCACCTGCCTTTTTTTTAATTGCATTTTTTATCTTTTAAAGAAATAACCGACGAAGGCTCAGTCATCCAGCTACTATATATAAGTAACGGCCTGTTACTATCCCACTGCTGGGCATAGGCCTCCTCTCTCCATTTTTGGAGAGAAGGGTTGGAGCTAAGACCTACCACGCTGCTCCAATGCAGATTGGTAGATTACACATATCCCTAGAATTTTCTAGAGATATGCAGGTTTCCTCACGATGTTTTCCGTCACCGAAAAGCGTGTGATAAATCGCAATTATCAATTAAACACATAAGTTTTAATAGAAAAACTCATTGGTGTCTGCCCGGGTTTGAACCCATGATCGTCTCTAGAGATTCACACAGTCGCACCGCTAGGCCATCACTATATATAATGTGTGCAAATTCAGAAAATGTCATGGATTTTTTTATCTATACTAATTCTATACTAATATTATAAAGAGGAAAAATTTGTATGTATGTTTGTAATGTTTTCACACAAAAACTACCATACCGATTTCAAAATTGTTTTCACCATTGGAAAGCTGCATCCTTACTGAGCAACATAGGCTATATTACAAAAAAATTGGGATCCGTTTTAAAAATGTAATAAGGTGTTAAAATATAAATATTACGCGGGTGAAATTGCGGGATATTACTAGTTACAATATAAATAGATGACAACTTTTATTCGCATCCGCATCAAATTAAAAGTGCCAAAACTCGTTCTCACAAATCGTAGCTACTATTGCTTGTTTATTTCCGGTAAATACTTAGACGTTACTTTGAAATTGTATTTTGTTACAACTGACACTTTCAATATTTACCAAGAGCTTTCAGTGAAAAGTTTAACATAAAACGCATTTGAAGTTGGTAACTGTATACTGAAATATCCTAATTAAACTAAAATTTAAAAGCAATTAATGTTTTATGGATTACTTGACGTTAAAAAAATATATTGCTCCAGTCCTTATTATTCAGTTAAATATTATATAGATCTACAAAAATACTATAAAAAATCCGCGACATCGTCAGTAGAGATAGAGAAATCTCTATTTCTTATGGATAACACACATTAACTAATTTTATATTTAATATTTCAATGAAAAATATTACGTTATTTTGAAGTACAGACTTCAATTATACAGATAATTCTATTCAGTATCAATTCTTATCTTAATAATTCCATTCTTTCTTCACTATTTAATATAGACCATTATTATCCTTTACACCATTTGAATTAAAGGAATGGTTAAAAATAAATTAAAGATTTGAATTATTTTAAATCACGAAACAAATATTCATTCCGCGAGCCAGCGCTATTTTCATGTCATCCTCCTACCCTTATCCCACTCTAAGTGGGGGCGGCACAACATGTTAAAGATAATAACTGAATCAATAAGTATCTTAGTATAATAAGTAGGGTCGACAAAAATGGTTTTGTTTTCCATTCTCTCCTATCATTCGTCAATTCTTGCGCGTAGTGGGTAGTGACCCTGCCTTCAGCTCCGCGGTTCCCTGATTCGATGTCCACACAGGGCATACATATTCTATAAACAATTTTTGGTTCCTCGACCTTGGGTGTATATTTGTATTTAAGTATTTATTTAAAATTATATATGTATCATATATATTGACCAGTTGTCTCTCACCCATAGCACAAGTATTAAGTTACTTTGGGGACGGACTACCGTTTGTATAAGTGTCCCATATATTTATTATATTTGTATTTATTTATATCGTAAAGTAAACGTACGGGTATATAAGAAAAGAGTAAAAGACAACGAGCGCTATTTATCATTAAGAGATACAATGCTTTTTGCGGAATTTCCTTCAAGATCTGAGAGATTAATGAAGGTAACGATATCGTTGGACCATCGGATAAATAACTAAACCCAAATTCTCTAACAATTAAGATTAACACAGTACAGTAGAATAAGCTGTGATAAGCCTAGCGATGACACCACGCAACGCTCTCGAAAGAGTAACGGGTTCAAAGTTCGGGGAGATCAATGAGTTTTTCCATTAAAACTTATGTCTAATTAATAATTGCAATTTATCACACGCTTTTCGATGAAAGAAAAAATATATATTTTCCGTTTTACTTTACTGCGGATTATAGGAAAATAATAACATTACTACATTTGTATTATGGATCTCCGCAAAGTAACGCCTAATTTTATAAATGGCATCCGTAGTATATAATAGTTTATCTTGTTTATTCCGATTCCAAGTATTATTACGAAAAAAAAAAATTGCATACTTATTTTAGTTTTATAAATTTTTAACTCCTTTTTTACAAAGAATTACATATATCATTTATTACATATGTAATTCTGCAAAAATAATATTATGTGATGTTAATTGAATGAATTCTACTCTTGAATTCATTCGTGAATTTCTATTCTTACTTATTCTTTGTTGTTAAACAAAACCAAAACCAAAATAATCTAAGCACATAAAGTCGATAGAATCTAGCAAATTACAAATATATTATGTAAGATAAATTATATATTTTATTTATATTTATTTAAAAAGGCCATTAAACAATATAAACACCATACATAGCTATAAATACACAATATACAACGATTATGATATTAAGTGTTATATTAATGAAAATGACAAAAACATGCGCAGATTGACAACAATTATTAAGAACTATATTAAGATGAAATGAAAAAATGACAATGAACATAAACAACAAACATAATCAATTTGAAAAAAAAAAGAAATAACTAAATATAAATAGAATAAAGTGGCAAAACAGGAACAATTGAATAATTATAAGAGCTATGACTGTAATTTTAAAACAGTATGAACTCTTCTCCTTGTCTAGGAGGAAATACTGAATAAGTTTGTTTCTAAAACTGGACTCTGAATCACACAAATTATTATAGACATTTTATTAAGATATATTATGTAACATTATATCGCAAGAAAACTAATCAACAACTGTCGCGTATTCCAAAAGTTGGCAACTTTCGGTAACTAATAATTGAGACTGAGCGATGTCGATTTTCTAATTAACACGTTTCAGCCAAAAATAATTCCGAACGTTATATAAATTCTATATAAGACAGAAAAGAAGAAGAAATAACTAATCAATGTCCCTAATTACAATAATTAATTAATATCTATACTAATATATAAAGCTGAAGATTTTGTTTGTGTAAAATTTAACTAGTACTGTTACGCTGCTAGATCGTGTCATCGCTAGGCGTCTAGCTGTCAACTAGACTTGTACCATTATTAAAGCCCGGTGTTTAGAACGTGTTACAACATGTCTAATGGAGTTCTGTTCTTGAGGTTAAACTGAGCTAGTGTTTAGTTTTAGGGCTCGTGGCTCCTTTTCTTTTACATTTGTTTGTTTAATTGATTGTTTGAACGCGCTAATCTCAGGAACTACATGACCGATTTGAAAAATTATTTTAATGTAATATAGTCCATTTATCAAGGAAGGCTAAAGACTATATAACATATTATTCAACGTCAAGTTTATTTTTCAACGAGAAAGCGTTACAAACAGACAGACATTGATCATTGAAAAGTGTTTAAGGTTCAACACTCAAACGTCTAAAGCAGCTGGAAAAGCATTAGCTCGTTCATTTTTCACGTTCATGTCGAATAGTGGATAGATATTTTATATCCAACGCTAAGCTTATATGCTGTGCCATTCACTAGCATTCGGTCGATTTACAGTTTGAAGTAAAGTATGGCATGTGAGTATTTTGAAAATGGAAAGTAATAGCCCATTGACTCTTCCACTGCTGGGAAAAGACTTCTCTCCCGTTTTCGTTGCGGCTTTGTCTCATATAGTTCAAAATTAAAGGTTCTTATTTCACATTGTCTTTATTAACTCTATTTCATCAATCTGCAACGTCGTACAATCATATATCTACCTCGGAGCGCTGATTTCTAACAATGGTGGGTCTATTGATGAAATTAAACGGCGCATGGCTATCACCAGATCATCCATGGACAAGTTGAGAAAAATATGGAAGAATAGGAACATCACCAAAGCCACAAAAATAAAATTACTTAGGGCTCTAGTATTTCCCATATTTCTCTACGCTTGTGAGACGTGGACGCTACGGAAAAGTGAGAAGAAGCGGATAGACGCTCTCGAGATGTGGTGCTGGAGAAGGATGCTCAGAGTTTCATGGACTGAATTTAGAACTAACGAGTCCATCCTTCGAAAACTTGGCATCAAGCAGCGTTTATCCTCCATCGTTCAAGGTCGAATTCTCACTTTTTTTGGACACGTGTCTCGTCGGGGTGATGCCTCTGTAGAACGCCTTGTGGTGCAGGGGAATATCGAAGGCACAAGACCGCGCGGCAGATCACCAATACGATGGACGGACCAAGTGAAGGCTGCCTTTGACGGTCCTCTTCATAAATGTACCAGGAAGGCAGCCGTCCGAAAAGAATGGCGTCGAATGGTCAAGCGCGCCACCAATCCTACACTGACGACCACGACCACTCTGCCAAGAGTGTAGCGACCAAGAAGAAGAATCACCTTAATATAATAAAGCTTCCCCTGATGCGTAACGTTGATTCGAACCAACAAAATAAATAAACTCACTTAAAATAAAGAACCTGGGTGACCGATTCTTGCTCGATAATTTTATAAAAAAATCTAAGAATATGCAATTAAAAATATAAAAATCAAAGAAAACGCTCGTGGTATCTGGGACTCGATCCCGGGTATTTTCATTTCTTTAGTTCGTCCGATCCCCACTGAGTTTCGACAAATTTACAAATGACAGCATAATTAACCTTTGTATTCTATATCTATTTTAGGAGTTTTTAATGTCTGAAAACAGGGATAAAAGTATTTTTTTTATTAAATCCTAGCTAGATTAATTTATCGCCTCATAATCCCCTACATACTGAATTTCATGTAAATAGATTGAGCCGTTTCCGTAGTTCCAACTATATACATACAATATATACAAGATTAACTCATTTAAATATTAAAGATTAAACAGATAAACTTAGAATATTAGTCTAGTGCGTGGCTTGTTGCAAAAATCCAAACTTTCTGATATGTCATCATTTTCTGCCCGTATCCCACTCTAAATGGGGCCTGGACAACATATTACAAAAATGTTGTAAAATGATTTGGTTAGGTATTTTACGACCGGCCGCCTGCCTGACGTTAAATTATCTTAGTCGCCTATTACGCCACCTTGGTAATAAATGAGGATGGTCTACTCTAGTTAGTTGGATACCACAAAGCGGGTCAACACACCTTAGCCGCTAGCACAACACCTCGGTAAGAAGAAGGTGGTCTATTATACTGACGGTGGGTCAATTTACCTTAGTCGACTTTTACAACACTTCGATAAGAAATGAGGGTGGTCTATTTCACTCAGCCGGATATTTAAAGACGGGTCAACTCACCTTAGCCGTCTTTTACGACAGCTCGGTAAGAAATGAGGGTGGTCTATTCTACTCAACCGGCTATCACACGGCTTCCAAACATTCTTATGTATGTCTCACAAATTTAATTTAACCACTAAAATTTAATATCTCATCATTACATTCGACCAAACTCCGTCAACATAGTTACATACCCAAAGTATTTTTTACCATCATATCGGTAAAATATATGACATAAATTTTTATCGATATCTCGGCTAAATGACACATGTCGTGTCATGATCGGCCATGCGAAGCGTGCAATATTGGGTATAAATGCCTGACAGCTTAAGTTTCTGAAAGCTCGTCATATTAAACGATAAAGCTGTACTAAATGTTCATATATTATTTACGGTACTCTGAGTATTATTTTTTTTACAGCAAAAATGTACAAGTTGTATCTACCTTAAATTACTATACAAGCTGTGGTAGCCCAGCGATAGCACCGTGAGATTGACCAATGACCAAACACCAATGAGTTTTTCTGTTAAAACTTATGTGTCTAATTGATAATACAATTTATCACACGCTTTTCGGTGAAGGAAAACAGCGTGAGGAAACCTTCATATCTCTAGAGAATTCTTGAGATATGTGGAACCTACCAATCCGCATTGGAGCAGCGTGGTAGGTCTTGGCTCCAATCCTTCTCTCCGAAAAACGGAGAGAAGTGGCCTATTCTCAGCAGTGGGATAGTAACGGGTCGCTACTACTTACTAACTTACTAAATTACTAACAAGCTAGGACTATACAAATCATGCCCACATTGAATGGTCCCAAGAATGGTGGCAGCATTTCCGCGCTAAATCGCTAAGTATTGTAATTTGTGATTTGCCTTTCACTTCACACTAATTGCTATTTTTACTAAGCGAATTGGCGTTAACTGATATATAACAGAAAGATTTGCATTTAGTTTAAGATTTACAACGCTAGATTTATCTTCCGGGTGACGCTATGTGGTATCCGGCTGAGTAGAATAGCACTACCCTTATTTCTTACTGAGGTGTCGTGAAAGACGTCTAAGGTAAGTTGACGTCAGGTAGGCGGCCGGTCGTAAAATACATAGCCAAATCATGTGACAACATGTTTGTAGCATGTTGAGTCTATGCCACTTTGAGTAGGATAAGGGCAGGAAGATGATGATGATTTCATTTATTAATAAACCTTAGTCACCTTTTACGACACCTCAGTAAGAAATGAAGATGGTCTACTCTACTCAGCCGGATACCACACGGCGGATTAATCACTAATATCTGGACAATTCATTTATCTCCTACCTGTTTTACGACCGGCCGCCTGCCTTACGTCAACTTACCTTAGTCGTATTTTACGACTCCTCGGTAAGAACGAGGGTGGTCTATTCTACTCAACCGGATACCACACGGTGGGTCAACTAACTTTAGTCGCCTTCTACGACGCTTCGGTAAGAAATGAGTGTGGTATTATTCTATTCAGCCGGATACCACACGGCATAAATTAAATATGTTTTCTAAATTGAAAATTTACCTTAGTTTAACTCCACGAAAACTGTTTAGGTTCACCAACAAAGCTGCACGGCGAATGCATTAACTCATGCATTTTTCACGTTTCTGACGCCGAGTAATGGAAATTTTAGAATCTCATGTGTTACGCTGTCGACAGACTATCGCACAGTTTTATTATTTTTGTTAGTATTTCCATCATTTCAGCATACATTTTACTGAAACAAGTTTTTTATATGCAACTCTAAAAACAAACTAATAACTCTATATACTTTATAGAATTAGGCGTGACTTTGTGGAGATCCATAATACAACATTAATAATCAAATGATTTTGCTATAATCGGCAATGACGAATCATAATTCTTCGCGGATTATAGCAAAATAATTTGATTATTACTTTTGTAATAACTCTATATCATATTTTTCTGTGTAGTTTTACTCGTCTTTATCATGGCTACCCTTATTAATCGGCGATTACAAACGATTAAACGCGAGCACGGTCGTGTAAAGAATATACTCAGCTGTACTCGCCAATAATCATCTGTGATCGCCTACAATCGACTATAATCTGGGAATTGTCCATATCCGGACACGCATCAAAAATAATTGATGGGTTATACGAATAATCGTGTGTATCTTATGATCGTGTGGACACTTGCAGGATGATCGTGCCGATTATAGACGATCACTCAATCAATGGACATCGCCGATATTGAAGAGCAGGCATCATATTTGACGATGCATCTCGTGCTCCCGATGCATTAATCAGCGGAAGCAGGGGCCTCTGTTTAGAGAGACCACGGAGTTGACGCTTTTCGGGATAAAGAGCCGCTGCCGGGGGGGGGGAGATAGGCGCACTGTATACAGCGTCACAATGTCCCAGCCACCACCAACGTGGAGCACTGATAGGTCTTTGTTCTGTAAGATTCCGACATACTCACCGCTCGTCCCCGTCGAGTGGTTACGTTCGATCCATATTGGGCTTTCCTTGAAAAAAGCCTTACGTACTTTTTTAATATACTAATTATGCTTTGTAAGTATTCTAATTATTCGAAGATGCCAAGTGACTCAGTTATTTTTAATATTTGAGAAGCTATAAAAATTATACTATAATTTTAGAAAACTGTCTTACAGAGAAAATTAAATTAAATTTGAGATAAATTTGTTGAAGCAATTTCCTTTATATTCTTTGAAATATAGTACAAATGTATCTCGGATTCTGCAAGCAATATAAATAAAATTGAAAGTAGAAGCTTTAAAAGTGGGCGAGTTTTTTTATCAACGTTCGAAACAAAAGAAAATCGCAAAGTTGCCTAGTTAGTTAGTAATTTTAATTTTCAATTTTTTGTATTTAAATTGAACAACGTCATAAATAAAATGAATTATTAATGCAAACATATTTGATTGTCTTTATTTCATGTCACAACGAAACATCTTTTCGATGTCATATTTGGAACCTATCCTTCCCTAAACTATTGATAATAGTAGAAACTAATATATTGAATATTGCTCGAGTCAAGTTTCAATTCAACCAGAGAATAGTACTGCCACTGCTTAAACAGATTCGTAACATAACTCGTTCTGAAAATTGGCCGCACGTCGGAAAAGCCCTTAGGGGAAATTGCAATACGAGCGCCGGTCTGGAGGAAAAATAAAATCGTAGCGCCTTACATAATATCCCCAGACGGGTCCAATATAAAAACAGGTATCTCACTAAATTGGAGTTCTAAATAAAATACCCTTTAGAATGCGGTATGAAACGAAGTTACCTTATAAATTGAGTTGCCGGTGTTGAATTGCGCTGAAAGAAAAATCTAGTTTCTATTACATTTTGCATTCACCTTCAGGGAAATACATGATTTGCATGCGTAAACAGATACGGTGTTATTGAATGGAACGTAGACTTCGCTGAATTGAAATGGATTAAGGTAAAAACTTCCGAACAACAAGTCCATATATATTCATGCTAAAGGACCGTAACAATAAGTTTGTAAACTGATTTAACTCATACCTTATTAAATATATTTTAATAAAATCACAAATATACATGCATTCATCTTTTTGTTTATGTTTTAGTCTGTAGTTTTTATTCTTCCTCTTGCCCTTATCATAGCATAGCATGTAATAAACATGTTCTTACATTATTTGGCTAAGTATTTTACAACCGGTCGCCTGCCTGACAAACTTACCTTAGTCGTATTTGAGTAGTAGGGAATAGCCGGTTCTAACTCACTCCCAGCACCTTGAAATCCTTGAAATAGGCTAACTTAGCGGATTCTAAAAAAAGCTCGCCAAAGCAGATTCCAATCAGACTAAATTCCAATTGACCGTCGAAGGTCTCTTCGGATTTTCCAATTGGATCCTGGGTTGCAAAAGGAATTTAGGAATTTCCTTACTTAGCCTCGTAACGAATCGTTTTTTCTCGTATTTTATTAGATTAACTTAACGGACTCCTTGACCAATTGGATTTTCCATTTGATCCACGACTTTCCTTTCCTTGATTAATTAATCAAATTAACTGAATTCTCATTACAGTATGAATGTCTGATATTTAATGGCCGATTCTGGCTCATTGGCTTGGTTTTATCAAACTGGATTAGGTTTCCAATCTAAGATTTTTCTTAATAAATAACATTAATCGTTCAATTTTGTTTTTATCATTAATTTGATATCAAACTGATAATAATTGAATAGGATGTGTGTCAGATATAAATTCAATATGAAAATGTAAATAAAAAAAAAGTCTCGTACAAATAACTCAAAAGTTTTATTTTTTCGAAGAAACGCTTTGACTTTTTGCTGCTATTTCAAAGAAAGAGTCTCATAAAATAATATTTTAAATTAGACAGGGTCGTAGTAATTTATTATAATAGACCCTAATAAATCAATGGAAATAATGGGCATCGACCATCCACCCTCTTCCTTATAGTATTCTTTTATCCAGTCTAAACGTTGTATTCTGTGACGACAAGTTTAGACACGATCTCGCAAAAAGCAGATGTAAAAGGATCACATGGCATCATGTATATCATAATTTATTATAATAGACCTTAATAAATCAATGGAAATAATGGGCATCGAACATCCGCTCCTTTTTTATAATATCCTTTTATCCAACCTAAACGTTGTATTTTGTGGCGACACGTTCAGACACGATCTCAAAAAGCAGATATAAAAGGATCACATGCATCATGTATATCACAAGATATTTTAATACCACGCGGCTAGAATCCAGGCTGACGTAGTGTTCAAGTGAAGGCAGTAACTAGGCAATTATTAATCATGGAGGTAAGATTACGTACTTATATAGTATAATTTCATGATATATATGAATATTCGTATTAAATTTTAATCCCTGTTGACCAAGTGACAAGAATACGTTTTACAACGATATCTTTGTTACTAGTAAAGTTAAATTAATAAGACCAAGATTAATATTTTTTATAATTAAAATCTTATGTTTCTAACCTAACCTAACCTATAACGGTCACAAAAATCTATAGATTCATTCTGCAATAAAAATAATATTAATGTATTAGATTTTAATAATAATAAAGGTTCTTACTGTATATGAATAATTTTGATGACACTAGTGATTATATTTACTTATTTCTATTTTTTTTTTCAGATCTCACCGAATCTCGATGAATTCAATGTAAAAAACTATTATTATCCTATTAACTTAAGCGATGACGAAAATGCAAGCAATTCTTGCATATTGAAAAATAAAAAAATCGCAACGAAAAGAGCTGGTAACAATATCGACATATTCTTTGAAAAGCCTAAGAAAAAGAAAAAAACCATTCCGTCTTCATGTGTGGCTCAAGCGTGTGATGGAGGTGTATCATTTATTTCTTCCAATGATAATGACGGAGCGAATGCTTCATACCTCATGAAAATAGAAATTTATGACATGAAGAATCTGAAAGAGGTTTCGCCTGTAGACTATTGGAAACATGCAGACTTGCGATTAAAGTACTACATACAATCCAATACTGATAAACATTATCGGAACACACGAGATATAATATACAACATTACAAAGCAGATCGCCTGCAAGGAAGACTGTAAAAAATATTTCATTGATAGAGACAGTAAGAAACAATAGAACTTTCTCTAACTCATCACAAATCAAACCCATAATATAACTTTACTTACAAAAACCTTTTAAAAAAATACAATCCCCACTGCCGCTCTCGCCTCGCAAACAAATTATAAAGAGATCAGTCATTCGCTACAAGCGTTCATACTAAGCACAACGAAACACAATGGCTGAGCTTGACAACTCTGTATACGACGAAGAAATGGTCGCGATATGTGAAGAAATTGAAGACAACTTTTTGCACCTATGTAAAAAAATTTAAAAGGACCATGCAGAGATGTGAGTGATCAATCTTGTTTAAACTTGACTTTTATGGAGGGGTTGATTTTGTATATAAATATACGGACATCTAGAACGTTTTATTCAGTCACGAGTACGCAGTGAATATATAAAAGTTACTATGGAATTCTTAACCAGTGATGATATTAGTTCATTTACAAAACAGTTTTTGATCGATAAGATGCATAAATTCATACGTTTGTGGTATATCAGTGATAGACTTCCAGGGTGGATGTTACAGGATCCTGATATAAAACCCTATTTTACTCCTTGTAGTGGACATTTTCAAACGTGTTCTGTATTTGATGATATATATGATGAAATTGATGGAGTATTCCCGATGGAAGCTTATTGTACTTTATGCAAAAAGTCTGAAAAATAAATAGTTTATGTAAGTTGAATATTTATTAACATCAACTTAAAACGTAACACGGAATATTATTTGAATTTTATATATTTATTGGTTTACTTCATTCCAGTACGGATCAGTTTGGAGCAGGAGTGAGACAAGTTGGAGAAGCAGTCAAAAGAAATGCCACAGAACATGGAACTCCTCAATATTCAAGGAAGCGTTTATACGCACAAAAGTCTACATCACCTGGGAAGGCAACAGCTGCACCACCGAACACAGAAACAGAGCCATCTGTAAGTTCTGCAAACTTAAATAGCATTAAATGCCCAACTTGTGAAATATTTGTTAACAAAAGGTATTTTACCAATCATCTTAAAAGTAATAGGCATAAAAATAATGTTTTCACGTTGATACCGAACTTAAATAATGTTCAGTTAATAGAAAAAGCGTTCGGTCAGAGATTAGTAACATACAGAGTATTCTCTAACTCTGCTACAACTGATACCGACTTTAAAACTCCTGAATCATTTCTTGGTTCAATTCGAAGCACTGTTCAAACATTACTGGAAAAAGTCTTGAAAGAAAATACCACAGTTAAAGTTAATTTTATTTTAAATGGGGATTTTGTTCAGGCAACGAAAAATTTAGAAAACTCCTTTGACTTTCAAACTTTTAATTACATGTTCTGTTTAGGTGATGAATTTGATGATATTTACTCAAATATAAGTTCTGAAATTTCAAACAAAATAAGTAATTTTGAAAAGAAAGATAGTGGTTGGTGTCTTAAAGAAATGAGATATGTCGATCTAAACATTAACAAATTCGACCCATTAAAAGGATCTTCATACATAGACCTACCGATAGATATCAAACGTAAACGAGCAGTAGTTAATGTTAAAAACAATGATTATCAATGTTTTCTATGGGCTGTTCTATCCGCTTTATATCCTGTGAATAGAAATGCAGACAGAGTTTCCTCATATTTATCTAAACAAAACTTGCTAAATTTCAAGGGTATTGCTTTTCCAGTAAGACTAAAAGATATTATAAAATTTGAACGCTTAAATAATATTAGTATTAACGTTTTTGGAATAGAAAAATCTAATAATAAATCTACGAAGATAATTGGGCCTCTCCATTTTACCAAATGTCGTAAATTAGTTCATGTAAATTTATTATATTTAGATAATGGTTCTAACGGTCATTATTGTTATATTAAAAACCTTTCTAGACTAGTCAGTCGTCAATTAACTTCACATGAACATGCAGTCTATATCTGTGATGGCTGCTTGCTTTATTTTCAAACATATGATAAATTGATTTCTCATAGACAATTTGATTGTAATCACGTTAGAACAGATTTGCCTGATATCAGTAAGGCAAAAATTTCATTTAACAAATTTGAACGTGAACTAAGAGTACCTTTTGTGATATACGCAGATTTTGAAGCATTTTTAAAGCCAATACAAGGGTGTGATAATAATCCATCTCTATCGTATACCAGTAATTTTCAAAAACATGATGTGTATAGTTTTGGCTATTATATCAAATGTGCGTATAACGATAACCTCTCCAAATATATAACTTATACAGGTAGTGATTGTGCAAAAGTGTTTATGGAAAGTTTGAATGAAGATTTAAAATATATATCTAAAGAGTATTATGTCAAAGTTGATCCTCATCCGCTTACAGATGAAGCTAGGAGAAGAATATCTTTGACAACTACTTGTTGCATATGCAAAGACACTCTGAAATTAGATAGTAGCTTAAATTTTGATAAATATACTGGAATCTTTACAGGTGTTAGTCATAAAGCTTGTTGTAAAAAGTTAGAAACCCCTCGATTTATACCGATTATTTTGCATAATCTTAGTAATTATGATGCTCATTTCATAGTGCGCGCATTAAATTTTGCTGAAGGTGACATTAAAGTTATACCACAGAATAAAGAACGTTACATTTCCTTCTCAAAGATATTAAAAATCGAGAATCAAAATTTTGAGTTAAGATTTATTGACTCTTTTAAATTTTTATCATGCAGCTTGGAATCTTTATCAAATAATTTGAATGATGAGGATTTTATCGAGCTGCGTAAAAATTTTCAGCACCCTGACGATTTTTATTTTTTAAAACGCAAAGGCATTTATCCATATGATTACATGACCTCATTTGAGTCATTAAAGTTAACTTCACTTCCCACACAAGATCAGTTTTACAATATACTAACTAATAGCGATGTTACAAATGAAAATTATAACCACGCTAAAGATGTGTGGCATCATTTTAAGTGTCGCAATATGGCTGATTATTCTGATTTATACCTGAAAACTGACGTGTTACTTCTAACTGATATCTTTGAAAATTTTAGAAACGTTTGTATCAAAACTTACGATTTAGATCCTGCACAATATTACACTGCACCTGGCCTAAGTTGGGATGCAATGTTGAAGCACACAAAAATAACATTAGATCTATTGACAGATTTTGATAAAATTGCTTTCATAAAGTCTGGTATACGTGGTGGTATTTCTCAATGCAGTAACCGTTATGCTCATGCTAATAATAAATATATGTTCAATTTTAGTGAGAAAACTCCTACATCTTACCTTACTTACTTAGACGCGAATAATTTGTATGGCTGGGCTATGTCTCAATATCTTCCTACGGGTGAATTTCAATGGGTAAATTGTGACACAAATTTTATGGTTCCAATTGACTCAGAAATAGGTTATATTCTTGAAGTGGATTTAGAATATCCACAAACTTTGCATGAATCACATTCAGACTTTCCACTATGCCCAGAAAATATATGTATTGGTGGTAGCAGAGAAACAAAATTAGTTCCAAATTTATATGATAAAACTAAATACGTTATTCACTACAGAAACCTCATACAGTGCATAGAAATGGGATTAAAGTTGAAAAAAGTTCATAGGATTTTAAAATTTCGTCAAAGTCCATGGTTACAAAACTATATAGATTTAAATACACAATTACGTATGTCTGCAACATCTGATTTTGAAAAGGATTTTTATAAATTAATGAATAATTCAATATTTGGGAAGACTATGGAAAATGTAGAAAAACGTGTGGATGTCAAACTTTGTACCCATTGGGAAAATAGGGGTAAATGTCAAGGTGCTCAAAATCTAGTAGCACGACCTGAATTTCATAGTCTGTCTATATTTTCAGAAAACTTAGTGGCCGTTCAACTTAAAAAAACAAAAATACTCTATAATAAACCCATCTATCTAGGACTTTGCATATTAGACATATCCAAAACGCTCATGTACGATTTTCACTATAATTATATGAAAAATAAGTACGGTTCACGCTGTAAAATGATGTATACCGACACTGACAGCTTCATATATCAGATTTTTACTGATGATTTCTATGAAGATATTAAACCGGACTTGAACAAATACTTTGATACCTCTGACTATCCTTTTGATAATCTTTTTGGTTACCCTCAGATAAACAAAAAAAAGATTGGTTTTTTCAAAGATGAAAATAACGGTAAGATCTTTACAGAATTTGTCGGTTTAAGGTCAAAAATGTATGCGATGAACGTACAGAATAAATTTATAGCTAAAGCAAAGGGAGTTAATAAGTCCGCTACAAAAAAGTTCAATATGCGAAATTACAAAAACGTCTTATTTAAGAAAAATAATCAAATATGTGAAATGTACAGATTTAGATCGATAAAGCATGTTATTTTTACTCAAAAGGCTAACAAAATTTCTTTATCGCATTCTGATACTAAACGATTTTTAATTAGTAACTGTACTGATACTCTGGCTTGGGGTCATTATAAAATAAAATCATATAAAAGTGATGAATAAACTAACATACACTATTAAAATGACTTTATGTTTAAGAATTGCTAAGTATTATTATTATTTCATCAATAGTACCTAAGAATGTAAATATGTAATTATAATATAAAATACGAACTTGTTGAGTTTTTTTTAATTGGATTCCTACCTCTTCCAAAAACACACGTATTCAAAAAATGTATCACTTTCTTCATCCATTTACTGCAATCGTGGCAGGTCCGAGTGGTTGTGGTAAATCAAACTTTGTTACTAATTTTCTAAAATATTGTAATGATATATGTAATACAAGTTTTGCACAAATTTTATAGTGCTATGACGAAATGCAGCCACTCTACAACCTAGAAAATGTATCTTATGTTCAAGGGTTACCAGATATGAGTATGTTCGACGGCATACAACCACGATTAGTTATAATTGATGATCTTATGAGAGAGTCCGATGGTCGTATTGTTGACATTTTTACTAAAGGTAGTCACCACAGAAATTTAAGTGTGTTTTATATTACGCAGAACTTGTTTCACCAAGGTAGAGGACAACGAGATATATCTCTCAATACAAGCTATATTATTTACTTCAAAAATCCTCGAGATCGAACACAAATACGTTACTTAGCACGTCAAGTGTTTCCAGATAATTGTAAATTTGTTGAAGAAGCTTATAAAGATGCTACTGTCGAACCACATGGTTATCTAATGATCGACTTAAAGCAGAATACACATGATCTCTGTCGCTTTAAAACCAAAATCGATCCAATAAAAAATCTGTGTTGTCTATGTACCAAAGAAGGGACTTAAATACAATATACATCAACCAATTATAGTTAGTGATAAATAATGGTCGAAGATAGCACAACGTTAGATGAAAAATCGTTAAGGTGTGCATTACAAACTTTCAAACCAAAATATCGTAAAATATTGCTAAAGTCGCTTAGTAAAAAAGAGATAGATCTGGTTTGTAAATATATTCAAGAAATTTTCAAAGATAAAACCCCAACAGAAAGAGTTAAACGATCGTCTATTGTTCATACAATCGGATAAAGGAACAGAGTTCGTATCAAAGGATGTTGCACGATATTTTAAAACTAAAAATGTAAACTACTATACTACAAATAACCCAGATATTAAGGCTAGTATTGTCGAGAGATTTCAACGAACTCTAAAAAGTAAAATGTGGCGTTATTTTACACATAAAAATACATACACTTATATTGATATTTTGGATGATTTGCTTTATTCTTATAACCATAGTTTCCATTCTAGCATTAAGATGTGTCCATTTGAAGTTAGTTCTAGTAACATCATGAACGTTTGGAATAATTTATATGAGAATAAAAAAAAAAATATAGATTGGATGTCATACAAAAAAATAAGTTTGAAGTTGGTGATCACGTAAGAATAACTAGACATAAGCATATTTTTCAAAAAGGCTATGAAACTAATTGGAGTGATGAAATTTTTATCATCACAGCTATAAAAAATAACATGCCTAAAGTAGTCTATACACTCAAAGATCTTCAGCATGAGCCCATTATAGGAACATTTTACGAGAATGAATTACAAAAAGTAATTTATAACCCCACTACTCATTATAAAATAGATAAAATACTGCGTTCTCGTAACTCAGGAAACAGAAAAGAGGTTCTTGTTAAGTGGAGAGGTTATCCCAACAAGTTTAATAGTTGGATCTCTGTATCAGAACTTGATAAAATATGAGAGAAGACAGCTTTTATCTCACTTTGCTAAGTAACAGTTCAATGACATACTTTGCTGAAAACACTACAGCAAATTTTTTTACCAAGTTACCGAAGACTATGAAATTAGAAGGCGAATGGGAAGTCGCTATTGTGGAATTTCATTACCCATGTAGTATGTTTAATCTGGAAGAAAATGAAAATATTATTTACGTCACGTCTAAAGGCGAGAAATCGCAGTTATTCACGCATCTGGAATACATGACACCAACCAACTATATCAGTGTGGATCAATTCGTTATCGATTTTAATGAAAAATTAAAGGATAAAGTTAAGCTTAGATATGATACATTATCGAAACTCGTTACAGTGAGTAGTTGGGCAATCGACGTTACATCTGTGGTATGTAGCCCTAGACTGAGTGTGCAGTTAGGTTTTGCACCATTTACTAATTTAATAAAACATAACTTCGGAAAATATCCCGCTAATCTAAACTTGGGTCTACCTTCACAACTTTTAATATATTGTGATATAGTAGAACCACAAGTAGTGGGTGATGTCATGACACCTTTATTGAGAATTGTTTCGTTGGATCCCACCAAATATGTATATGGCGCTTCTAAAATAAATATCTTTTCGTCCCCTCATTATGTACCTGTTATGCGCAGGGAATTTGACGTTATAGAAATAGATATAAGAACAAGTACAGGTCAAAGAGTACCATTCCAGTTTGGAACTACGTGTATAAAGGTACATTTTAAAAAAGTCAAGTGAAAATATCAATCATGTCTTGTCCATATTTACATTATTATACTCATCAAGCTGGTTCTGGTATGGGGGTAATTTACAAAGGTGCACCACATCAGCGAGGTCATGGTATAGGGAGCTTTTTGGGGGGTTTGTTCCGATCGGTTCTTCCACTTTTAAAAAATGGTGCGAGATTTGTAGGCAAAGAAGCTTTAAATGCAGGTGTAGGTCTTCTATCTGACATGTTAAATGTTCAACCAATGGGTGAATCTGTCAAATCACGCTTGAAAACGGCAACTTCAAATTTGAAAAGGAAAGCTGATGAAAAAATAGATTCAGTAATGTCTGGATCCGGATATAAAATAAGAAAGCTAAAAAGGAAGATCATCACTTCTAAAAAACCTTCCAAACGGAACGGTACTAAAAGAAATAAACGACAAAATATTCAAGATATATTTTCTTAAATTACTTCTCGTAATTCAAAAATGGCGTTTTTACATCATCATTCCTGTGAATGCGTAAAATCAGAGTTGGATTTATTTGCTCTACCATCTACGCAAACGAGTATTGAGAGTGGTCAATGGATACATTACAATCCCATTTCATCATTGACTGACGATGGACCGATTGAGTTTTTAGTACCGGGCAATGGAGACGATTACATTGACTTGTCCCACACTTTACTTCACATAAAAGCTAAAATACAGAATGGTGATTCAAGCAAACTTTTAGCAGGAATTCATGTCGCTCCAGTTAATAATTGGTTGCATTCTCTTTTTAGTCAGTGTGATATTTATCTTAATCAAAAGTTAGTGTCTCCTCCAAATAATACCTATGGATATCGCGCATACATTGAAACGTTACTCAATTATGGAAAAGCTGCTAAGGAAAGCCATCTTACTTGTGGACTTTGGTACAAAGACACTGCTTCGAGCATGGATTCATGTGATGTTTCAAATCGAGGATACGTTCAAAGAGAAGAACTGGCAAAGGAAAGTCACACTATTGAAATGATAGGTCACATACATGCTGATATTTTCAATCAAGATAAGTTTTTAATCAATGGTGTTGAAATGCGCTTAAAACTAGTTCGTTCAAAAGATACTTTTAATTTAATGTGCTCATCTGTAGATAAAAAATTCAAAGTCCATATTTCAAGTGCTAGTCTCATTATGCGTAAAGTTCGTATCAATCCTTCAGTATTAATTGCTCATGAAAAAGTATTAGCAACCACTCCTGCAAAATATCCAGTTACGCGTGCCGAGGTTAAGGTTTTGACTATCCCATCAGGAATCCAGGGTAAAATGCTCGACAATGTATTTTTAGGTCAAATACCTAAAAGATGTATTGTTGGGTTCGTTAGTAATGCTGCATTTAATGGTGCTCTTAATGTGAATCCGTTTAATTTTGGTAACTATGGTCTTAACTTATTTGGTTTGTATGTCGACGGTCAATCTATACCATCGAAAACGTTGGTTCCATCTTTTCATGATAATACATATATAAGTGCATATCATACCTTGTTTTCGGGAACGGGAATTCATTTCCTGAACGAAGGAAACGATATTTCCAAGGCAGAGTACAGTCATGGTTATTGCTTGTATGCATTTGATTTAACTCCAGATCTATCCGCTAACTCAAACTCTCATTGGAATCTTATAAAGCGGGGTAGTGTAAGGTTTGAAGTTCGATTCGATAAAGCTCTAACTACAACACTTAATTGCATTGTGTATGCAGAGTTTGATAATGTAATTGAAGTCAATAAAAATCGAGAAGTCAGCTTAGATTATAATAGTTAAGATAAATATAAGTGGAGATTTCTAATGTTTAAGTCATTCTTTGTTAGGTCATGTTATTACAAAGATATGGATACAAAAGAGATAGAAAATTATTTAAAACAAATAGATAAAAATATTGAGTTCAATGTGTTTGCGGCGAATCAAATGCCTGTGTATTTTACTAAGCCAGTATATCTCATTTCAAATTTAGATCCTGATACAAGACCGGGATCACATTGGGTTGCTATATATGTAGATATTTACGGATTTGGAGAATATTTTGATTCGTTTGGCCGTAAACCAGAAGGATATCATGAAATGTTTTTAAAAACCAACTGTTAAAAGTGGATTTCTAATAATAAAATACTTCAAAATTATTTCAGTGCGCAATGTGGACTCTATTGTTTAGTTTATATTTATTTTAAGTATAATCATGTTTCAATGTCTAACTTTATTGATTTTTTTTTCTAATGACACTGTAACAAACGATAAACTTGTACAACAAATGTTTATTTCTTTATTTAAAACTTGAATAAACAATAACTATGTGAAATGAGGTTGTTTCATTTATTTCAATTATCTATTAAATTCTAAGCGTAATAAATAAAAACTTAATATAAATTTAAAGAAATTTATTATAAAAAATTAAAGTAAAAGAACATATTTGACTTAAAATTATAACACAATTATTATTTAATCTCCCATCGATTCCCAATCTATCTCCAGAGTATTCGATAGATTCTCCTGAAGAATCACGAATGGAATTGGGACTTCGTAATCTCTGTAGTCAGACACATGGAATGAATCAGGGCTATATAAACTTGGACTTGGAGACAGGATCACTAGTTCATCCGTTTCGTCTTCTTCAAATAATGGTTGAGACATTGGTTGATACTCAACCATGTACTCGAAGTTTAATGGAGCTATTGGATTGGAATAACCCCTTTTAATTTGGTCCTCCACGTCCTCACATATTAACACTAATTGTTCTTCAATATCACTCTCTTCGTTCTTATCCAGGACACGACACATATCATTTTCTAATTCAATTTCTTCACATATCGCGACCATTTCTTCGTCGTATACAGAGTTGTCAAGCTCAGCCATTGTGTTTCGTTGTGCTTAGTATGAACGCTTGTAGCGAATGACTGATCTCTTTATAATTTGTTTGCGAGGCGAGAGCGGCAGTGGGGATTGTATTTTTTTAAAAGGTTTTTGTAAGTAAAGTTATATTATGGGTTTGATTTGTGATGAGTTAGAGAAAGTTCTATTGTTTCTTACTGTCTCTATCAATGAAATATTTTTTACAGTCTTCCTTGCAGGCGATCTGCTTTGTAATGTTGTATATTATATCTCGTGTGTTCCGATAATGTTTATCAGTATTGGATTGTATGTAGTACTTTAATCGCAAGTCTGCATGTTTCCAATAGTCTACAGGCGAAACCTCTTTCAGATTCTTCATGTCATAAATTTCTATTTTCATGAGGTATGAAGCATTCGCTCCGTCATTATCATTGGAAGAAATAAATGATACACCTCCATCACACGCTTGAGCCACACATGAAGACGGAATGGTTTTTTTCTTTTTCTTAGGCTTTTCAAAGAATATGTCGATATTGTTACCAGCTCTTTTCGTTGCGATTTTTTTATTTTTCAATATGCAAGAATTGCTTGCATTTTCGTCATCGCTTAAGTTAATAGGATAATAATAGTTTTTTACATTGAATTCATCGAGATTCGGTGAGATCTGAAAAAAAAAATAGAAATAAGTAAATATAATCACTAGTGTCATCAAAATTATTCATATACAGTAAGAACCTTTATTATTATTAAAATCTAATACATTAATATTATTTTTATTGCAGAATGAATCTATAGATTTTTGTGACCGTTATAGGTTAGGTTAGGTTAGAAACATAAGATTTTAATTATAAAAAATATTAATCTTGGTCTTATTAATTTAACTTTACTAGTAACAAAGATATCGTTGTAAAACGTATTCTTGTCACTTGGTCAACAGGGATTAAAATTTAATACGAATATTCATATATATCATGAAATTATACTATATAAGTACGTAATCTTACCTCCATGATTAATAATTGCCTAGTTACTGCCTTCACTTGAACACTACGTCAGCCTGGATACTAGCCGCGTGGTATTAAAATATCTTGTGATATACATGATGCATGTGATCCTTTTATATCTGCTTTTTGAGATCGTGTCTGAACGTGTCGCCACAAAATACAACGTTTAGGTTGGATAAAAGGATATTATAAAAAAGGAGCGGATGTTCGATGCCCATTATTTCCATTGATTTATTAAGGTCTATTATAATAAATTATGATATACATGATGCCATGTGATCCTTTTACATCTGCTTTTTGCGAGATCGTGTCTAAACTTGTCGTCACAGAATACAACGTTTAGGCTGGATAAAAGAATACTATAAGGAAGAGGGCGGATGGTCGATGCCCATTATTTCCATTGATTTATTAGGGTCTATTATAATAAATTACTACGACCCTGTCTAATTTAAAATATTATTTTATGAGACACTTTCTTTGAAATAGCAGCAAAAAGTCAAAGCGTTTCTTCGAAAAAATAAAACTTTTGAGTTATTTGTACGAGACTTTTTTTTTATTTACATTTTCATATTGAATTTATATCTGACACACATCCTATTCAATTATTATCAGTTTGATATCAAATTAATGATAAAAACAAAATTGAACGATTAATGTTATTTATTAAGAAAAATCTTAGATTGGAAACCTAATCCAGTTTGATAAAACCAAGCCAATGAGCCAGAATCGGCCATTAAATATCAGACATTCATACTGTAATGAGAATTCAGTTAATTTGATTAATTAATCAAGGAAAGGAAAGTCGTGGATCAAATGGAAAATCCAATTGGTCAAGGAGTCCGTTAAGTTAATCTAATAAAATACGAGAAAAAACGATTCGTTACGAGGCTAAGTAAGGAAATTCCTAAATTCCTTTTGCAACCCAGGATCCAATTGGAAAATCCGAAGAGACCTTCGACGGTCAATTGGAATTTAGTCTGATTGGAATCTGCTTTGGCGAGCTTTTTTTAGAATCCGCTAAGTTAGCCTATTTCAAGGATTTCAAGGTGCTGGGAGTGAGTTAGAACCGGCTATTCCCTACTACTTATTTGTGACATTTCGGTAAAGAATAAGGGTGGTCTGTTCTACTCAGCCGAATACCACATGGCGGGTCGACTTACCTTAGTCGCCTCTTATGACACCTCGGTAAGAAATGAGGGTGGTCTGTTCAGTCGGACACCACATGACTTGTAATTTTTTATTATTATTTTCATTTTTTTAAAAAAATTTTTTATCGGTGTGTGGATGGCATATACAGAACAATTCGTGCTTTTGCAATTCCATTCTGACTAAATGATAGTGTCTTATTAAATTTTCAATTATTTTAAATAAATAAATATTTTTATTTTGACACGTATACTTAAAAAGTCAATATTATTTTGAAAAAAGGGTTAAGAGGATTTATTTATCCTTTATAAAAGAGCCTGTTTGTGTTTATTTTATAAGGCAAAATTACCTCTAGAATAAGCAGAGAAATATAAATAGATAGATGCTCGACTAAGGTTCCATACTATCGCATGGAAGGATATCTCCCTTTGTGGCAGAGAGCTTTATAAATCAATTATAACATCCATCGAGTGGTTTTCCAAAAACTCCACTGCCAACTAAATCGATTACTCAGCTTAACAATGGAGTCTGGACGTGACACCCAGAGAACAGTGGACGAAATAACCAAGTATCGTGAAATTTAAACAATTATTTAACATTTCGAAACCTTTTTTAATGGCGCAATAAAATAACCGAGTGCCTGTTTAGCGATCCTTTCATACTTCTTTAATAACATGCCACATTTTGTTCCAAATTCCATTATCGTATCTATAAGGTATGAGGGTCGGTTTGACATTATTGCCTCCTAACCCAAAGACCCTATGTCGAACTCTGGGAATATACAAATTTTATGGCCCAAATATTTCATGGGTCCCTTAAATTTGTGTATCGAGTGGTGTAACCTTTTACATTATTTTTACTCAATATAATGAAGTACCTCCTTTTTGCAAGATAAATTCGTAATTTACGCCGTAAGTATTCGGCTGAGTAGAATATACGACCCTCTCTCTTACCGAGGTAAAGTAAAGTAGAAGGCGTAAGTTGAACCGTCGTGTGTGCTTCCAGCAGAATAGAATAGACCACCCTCTTTCTTACCGAGGTGTCGTCAAAGACGACTAAGGTAAATTGAACCGCCGTGTGGTATCCGGCTGAGTATAATAAACAACACTATTTCTTACCGAGGTGTCATCAAAGGCGACTAAGGTAAGTTGACCCAAGCTTGCGGCCGATCGTAAAATGCCTAGCTGAATCACGTGACACATGTTTATAATATGTAATGCCGATAATATTCTTTGACTTGGAAAATAACGTAGAAAATAACTCGTGACAGGGTATGGAGCAATTTGACTTTTGAAATTCTTAAATTTCCGGCTCAGTCGACAGGCACGTGAAAAATGCATGAGCTAATGCGCTTTGAGCGCTTCAGATACACGGCAGTTAACCTGAAAAACGGTCGGGGCTAAAATTCTTTAGAGACGAAGTTGATAAAAGTTACTAATTTTAACACACCTGCATTTTGTTCGTATTTTACTATAGTATTTAAAGTTTTTGATGTAAAATTGCGTGATAGTCGAAGCTCGAAAAAATTTCAACTGTAGTTCAAGCAAAATTATTGTTGTGAAAAATAGATTTTGTGTAAATTTGATTAGGAGCCTAAAAAAATTTTAATTCAGATTTATAGGTCAGAGTTATTTATCTATTTACATGTTATAATAATTAAGAATACAAATTAGGTTAGTAATTTAAAGCGACCAATAGATCCCGTTAAACTTTTGAAAAAGATTGTACATTTAATTGTATATTTAAAATGAATAATAATTATATAGGACACTTTTCTCTACCCGCTAGCGACAATGAAAGAACTCTGCTAACTCGATCAAGTTTTAAAAGATTGGTTACATCTAATAAATGCTGATGTTTGTATTTATTCTTTCACAAACAAGACAAAAACCTTTGATAGTCATAGTTAATATCCTTGATATTTAAATGTATTTATATTTGAATCTGATTTTCCAACACGACTCTTACGGTTTTCATGAAATTCACCCCCTACATGCGGTTTCTTTTTTTTTATTAAGATACGTCTTTTAAAAAATTTCTGAGGTTTATTATATATATAGAATTTAAATTAAATTTAACCAGGCGTTTCTATATTTTTTTATTATACTTTTTATATCTTTTAATTCAATTTAATTTATTATTATGTCAATTAATCAATCATTTATAGAAGCGTCACTTAACTAACGCGTCTTATAGTTAACAGATTGGTACGTTTTTTTTTAAATGTCGAAAATACACGTACCTATTATTCGCCTTCCTTCATTTCACTTCGCAATTACCGACAGATTGTTCAAGGTCACGCACAGTATTTATAACGGCTGAAAACAAAACAGAAGTTACACAAAATTATGCACATACATAACTAACTCGCCGAAAGTCTTGTTAGAATAAAACCCGTTGTTATAATAAATCATCTTACACGTTCGAGGTGATTGATCGTTTTCAAAGCGTACTAAATTAACTTTTGTTGGTTATTTATAACATGCAAAGCTATAACCTATACCTATACACCTAATACATCATTACTTTCTTTTTCTTTTTTCTTTTTATGCGTATCTTAATTATCATTATTTTATATTATATTATTATCATGTATTATTATAATTATTAGCTGCATGACATATATTTTACTAATCATTGTGGCACACTTATCGGGTAACATTTTTATAGTCATAGGGACATGTTTGGATACTCTTTATATATATATATAGTATTTATGTATTTTGTTTGGTTTATTCTTTGCTATGTTGTTACTGACGTTGGGACGATTGGGGGGGTTAGGATTAAGATTAGTATTAGTTTGGCTGCTACTGAAAATCAGTGTTGGGCTTTCCAGCTCAACAATCGCTGAGTAGCTACCATTTTATAGCATTGCACTGCTATTATCTGTATGTGTCAACTGTTTGCTTGTTGTATACTTCACTGTACACTGTTAGAATAGTAGTGCAATTATATAAATAAAGATTTTCTTATTCTTATTCTTATTCTAATATACCTAATATACTATTTATTATTTATATTTTTTTTTTATATATTACCTAATATACTTATACTACTGTTAGGGATTTTTTTTATCCACTAAGGGTGGTCGGGATATGCTGATATACCAAAATTTATAATACATTATAATTATATATTATAATAATTATAATTATATAAATACATTTTAAGAGTAAAAAAAAAACAAAACACAGTACCTAATATTATATTACGAGTATATCCTTATTGGTTATTTTTATGCCGTGTATCCGGCTCACTAGAATAGACCACCGTCATTTCTTACCGAGGTATCATATCATATATATCATAAAAAGCGACTAAGGTAAGTTGCCCCACCTTGTGGTATCTAGCTGGGTAGAATAGACTACCCTCATTTCTTATCGAGGTGGCATAAAAGGCGACTAAAGTAAGTCGACCCGCCGTGCTGTATCCGGCTGAGTAGAACAGACCAGCCTCGTTTCTTACCGATGTGTCGTAAAAGGCGATTAAGGTAAGACGATCCGCCGTGTGTTATCCAATTGAGTAGAATAGATCACCCTCATTTCTTACCGAGGTGTAGAAAAAGGCGACTAAGGTAAGTCGACCCACCGTGTGTTATCCAGCTGAGTAGAATAGACCACTCTCATTTCTTACCGAGGTGTCGTAAAAGCCGACTAACGTAAGACGCTCCGCCGTGTGTTATTCGGCTCAATAAAATAGACAACACTCATTTCTTACCGAGGTGGCATAAAAGGCGACTAAGGTAAAACGACCCGCCGTGTTTTATCCGGCTGAATAGAATAGACCACTCTCATTTCTTACCAAGGTGTCGTTGTAATTAAGGTAAGACGAGTAGAATAGACCACCCTCTTTCTTACCAACGTGTCATAAGCTACGACTAAGATAAGCAGACGTCAGATACGGCTATTCGTAGAATACGTAACCAAATCATGCGACAACATGTTTATAACATGTTGTGCCGACTCCACTTAGAGTGGGCACAACATGTGGCAGGAGAATAATGATCTTTATTAGTTATTCTTATTGGTTACTAGATATTATATTTTATAATTTCCATTTGCACTTAATATAACCATTTTCCAACCCAAAACTTACATTTTATATGTTTGACTTGCAAATGACGTGCATTCGGAAGTTTGATGTTAGACAGCATTTTGAAGTCAGCTTTGAAATTGGAAGTAGACATGAATAATACAATTCGCTACAACCGGACTTGCACACTGTCCATGACAGCTTTCTTGTGTATTCAAATACTAAATATTTGTTAAAAGTCTTCTATAAGTGTTTCTAAAGATTGTCTTCAGTGCCAGTCAAGAGTGGGGTGTAGTGGATGTTTGTTAGTTACTCATGGTCGTAATGTTCTGGTCGACTTGGTGAGCAAGTATGACTAAACTACAAACATTCATAACTCTCATTCATGACGATTCAATTCAGATGTAATGATGTAATATTAAAAATGCCTTGTTTGTTTTTTAAATCGTCAACTTCTTCAGATAAATTCAAATTCGGGTAAATCGGATTTGTTATATGGTTCAGTCATAAAATTTCACAAGCAATTTTAGCTTTGCCTTTATGGTAATTTAAAAACTACGAGAGGTTGCGGCTCCTGCTTTGCGCCTTTGCTTGTGGGATTGGGTATAAGATTCTATAATAAAATTCCGCAATCAATTTTAGCTTTGCCATTACAGCAGCTTCAAAACACCGTTAAAAAGTGGCTCATACATATAGCCTACTATACTGTTGAGGATTACTTAGATGATAAGAATGTATGAATATAGCGGTTAGGGTAATTTTTAGAAGCCGAGATACTTTCTGACTCTTCTCGATAGGAACAGCTTTCCGAACTAAAAACATTATAACTAGTCACATTTCATTGTTTATGTCTACAAAAATTCACCTATTTTTATCAATTATATAGTCCTTGACATTATATTAAGTTTTCTGTATAAACATCAGATTTAAATTCAATTCAAAATATTCTGAGTAAAGAAGTAAACTTGTAAACAAGTGTTTTTGATTCGTCAAATCTACTGCTACTTCGGAAAGCTGTTCCAATCGAGAAGAGCCAGAAGGAAACTCTGCTTTTAAAAATATCTTTATCTTTAATAATTAAATGAGCTAATCATCATCTTCCTGCCCTTATCCCACTCTAAGTGGGGTCGGCACAACATGTTATAAACATGCTGTCATATGATTTGGCTGCGTTTTTACGACCGGCCGCCTGCCTGACATCAACTTACCTCAGTCGTATTTTACGACGCCTCGGTAAGAAAGAGGGTGGTCTATTCTTCTAAACCGGATATCACTCGGTGGGTCAACTTACCTTAGTCGCCTTTTACGACACCTCGGTAAGAAATGAGGTTGGTCTATTCTACTCAGCCGGATACCACACGGCGGGTCGACTTACCTTAGTCGCTTTTACGACACCTCGGTAAGAAATGAGGGTGGTACTATTCTATTCAGCCGGATACCACACGGCGTAATTAAATGAGCTAATCTTGTATGTATATATATTTATGTTCGGAATCTCGGAAACGGCTCCAACGATTTTACTGAAATTCAGCATATAGAGAGTTTTGGGGGAGAAAAATCGATTGTTTTTTAAAAAAAATGTCGTTTTATACCTGATTTCGGGCTCTAAATTTTTGATATTTACGTTGAAATACAATCACATTTTTACGCTGTCACACGTAAAGTCATTTTGGTTCATTTAGGGAACGGGTGGTCTAGAGAGGTGAAAATACCTTTAATCGAGCCCAACCTGCCGTATTATTTTTTAATTTTTCTTTTCAATTTTTTTTTTATTTTTTTGTTACATCAATTTTAAAACTACCTCGGTAATTTTGTTTTGAGATGTAATGCTCGGTCACGCAGGTACTTTTAATTATATTTAACTTTTAAAACGAAATGGATGAAAATAGAAATTAACATCTTACTTCATTAAACTCATAATATTAGGCCTACGGAATTATTGACCGTATTATAATAAGTTCTAATAAGGGAAAAAGGAATTTTTGGATGGAGAAAGTTAGAGGATGCCCTCGGAAGTCCGTTACCGTGTAATTGATTTAGTAAAACATTTTCAATTAAACAGAGTATAACTTTCAATCAAAGGGTTGATGAGAGGAAAAATTCTTAAAATTTCGTGGCTTTAATCTGCGGATATCTTTATAAACACTTCTTTGTTAATTAAAAAAAAGTTAGACCATATAAATTAATTAAAAAGAACTTTATTCGACAACATATTTCGCACTTATAACATTTCAACAAAATCAACAGAGGTAATTTAAATTATATACATATATGCACATATGCTGAGGAAAAGGTCTTAGACTCAGCTAAGAAGCTGTTTTTATCTTATTTATCACGTAAAAAGATAGGGAAAAGAAGGTTATATACTCTTCCGTGAATTATCAAGGGATATGAAGGTTGCATAATGATGCTTTTTGCTACTGAAAAGCTCATGACCATTAAAAAATGCCCGTTTTTGGGTTTTAAAAAATACTAAAATTTATATTGAATATAAAACACTATTTTCGCCATTAACTCTCAAGTCAGCGTAGCTTATTTGGGGAACGGGCAGTCTCGAGAAATGTAAATACTTAGGATCGATCCCTAATAACCTAATTTTTTTTTTAAAATTATTATTTTGTAAAAAATTACCGATCAAGGCTCGGTCAACAAGGTACATATCGTGACATAAGTTTAAAAAAAAAACTCTTTGGTGCCTACCCGGGGTTTTTAACCGTGGCTCATTCGAAAGCATCGCACGGTCTCACCACCAAGTCCGAAAAACTAAGTCTGAATTAGTTCTAATATCCATATATTTTCATGTTTTCCTGACATCATCCTCTTTCTGCCCTTATCCCACTCACCACCATACACCAGTGGGGTCGGCACAACATGCTACAAATATTTTGTCACATGATTTGGCTACGTTTTTAAGGCCGGCCGCCTACCAGACCTCAATTTACCTCAGTCGTATTTCGACGACATCGACGTCGGTTATCGACGACACCTCAGTAAGAAAGAGGGTGGTCTATATTACTCAATCGGATACCACACGGCGGGACAACCTGCCTTAGTCACGTTTTACGCCACCTCGATAAGAAATGACAGTGGTACTATTCCGTTCAGCCGGATACCACAGGGCATCCTTGTTTTCCTGATATATGTAAATAGGAGGGATGAAAATCATGTGTCCAAAAGTGTTTTAAATATGAATATGGATGGCTAGGGGGAGGCCGAAAAAAAGATGGATGGATTGTGTGAAAAATGATATGCATGTTAAAGGAGTGGCAACAGAGTTGACGAATGATAGAGGAGAATGGAAGAAGACATACTTTTTTTTTTTTTTTTTTTATACAGGAAAAAACCCCTTATGGGTACCGCCGCCCGACGGGGACAGGCGGCGGTTATGTCGGACTCGCACCGACTAAAACGACCTGTGTGCTCCACCACGCTGCCGATGGCAAGGACAGGGTATCATTGTACATATTACCCCCATCCCGCCGACAGCTCTGATCCCAGAGAACAAACCTTCTCCGGGTAGGGGCCCCTCGAAAGAGAAGCCCCCCTCCGCTAACCGGTGCATCGGGAGCACCAGATGCACCGACCGCCTCGGAGACCTGTAATCCAGACATCCGATATACCCCGTTCGGAACGTCCGAAGGTCCCCTAACAGGGCAGCAGTCGATGGGCTTAGGCAAGTCGCTACCACTTGGACTCACCAGCAGCAGATTGGATCCAGAACAAGAGTTCCCGGAACCGCTCCGCCGCCTCCCTCCGCAAAGCAGAAGGAGGCCATCGCTGCCCGCGATTGCTCCCTGCCCACCGATGATTCATGATACGGTGGACAAGGAGAGACCGCGCCCCAAGTAGGGACCCCAGCGCCTTGGTGGGCATTTCCGCCCCCACCGGGTAATTTTTTATAGAGGTTTTCTTCCTCGCAACCCGAAGGTCCCCGTTCCCATTGCTGGGCTTACGGGTTTTTCCGACGGTGGCCTAAGACCATGTCCAGCGAGACTTAAAGTAAGCCCAACTGAACCCGTCGCTCATTAGAGACTCCACCCTTAACCTCCCCGGAGTCCCCGGCCTGTCCAGATTGCCCTCTGCTAATCAGAGGGACAACTGGATTGGCCACCCCACAGTGGTCCGTTCGCCAAGACTAAGCTTGCCCAGGGTGCGCCACGAGGAGGCCGACCACTTTGGCACCCCAAGAAGACATACTGTACCGACCCCACTTAGAGTGGGATAAGTGTAATAGAATGATGTATGTTTAATTTTCAAAGCATTAATCCGCGCTTGAAGAATTATAACGTTTCGGGCTAATGACGCTAATCTTGTATGAGAAGTTTAAATAAGTTCCTCATACCAAATGTTGCTCAAAAGTTAGAACGATACCGCAGAATAAGTTATGAGTTTCAATCTCGCGTTTCTTTGGATACATTTATTTGGAATATTACTTTTAAAGTATTGAAACGGATGTTTCTATTTGTAATGGATAACTCTGCAATGCGTGAAGGAAATGTAGGCTTTAATCATAATTACCTGTACGTGAGCCTAGCTCGGAATTTTTTTAAAAGATAAAAAGAAATGCAATAAAAAAAGCGCCGAGTGACATGTATGTGGGAATCGACCACCAGATTTGGAACTTTTTGTCCACCCGTTACCATTAGGCTTTCATCTTTGCATTTGACAGCTCAAATATTATTCCTTATACAGCGGGCTAACATATAGGCTATAGAAATCCTGTTAATTCATGTAATATATATTTCATGTAAGTATTATATAGCTAAATTAATTAAATAATACCATATACTAATATAATAATAAGTACGGATTATTTACTAAAATTATCAAATTATGCTCTTGATGAAACGATAAATCCCTCTGATTATTCCCGGATTGATCTGATTTTTGTGAAAGAGATACATATTTGCAGGGATAACAACCTATCAGTCTACGCGAAAGAAATTGCGGGTAAAGGCTACTTTTTTATAAATTAAAAAAAAATACCGAGTTAGGCTCGGTCATCCAGCTACTTTTGGCTAGCCCATCTTCAGCTTCGCGGGTCGTAGGTTCGATGCCCGCCAAGGGCCAACATTTTCTATAAATGAATTTGTTAGCCTTTGAGCCTGGGTGTATATTTGTATTTAAGTATGTATTTAAAAAATATATAAGTATATATTCACAGTTGTCTGTCACCCATAACACAAGTATTAAGTTACTTTGGGGACAGACGACCGTGTGTGTGATTGCCCCATATATTTATTATAATTATTATTTATATTTGCAGGGCTATCAATCTATCAGTCAGTAAACGGAGTTGCAGGTAGAGACTAGTTTTTTATACATTTAAAAAAATTGCCCAGTTAGGCTCGGTCATCCAGCTACTATATTTTATTACCGCAAAGGCACAGTTACAGTTCTGTATAACTCGCACACATTACTTTTACATCACATGATACGTATTATGGGTAATTGGACGGAATGCACATTTTAATGGACATGTAATTGCTCTTAGCATTATGAAGGCGCGTCGCGTAACATTACTTCTCTCTCTGGATTTTTCTTTATGGGTATTCGATGGTGGAAAATTAATGTTTCTAATAGCACTTAGTATAATTCTATAGGTTGTATTAATTTTTAAATTTAGAATAGTGTGAGTTCATGTAAGTGGCGTAAGCGTTAAATAACCTATTCAAAACTAATAAATTTATTTATTAACATAGAAAAATGACCGCGTCTCGGAAACGGCTCTAAAACAATTTTCTTGAAATTCAGCATATATGGGGGGTGAAAAATCGATCTGGATAAGTTTTATTTTAAAAAAAATGTCGTTTTTATTCCTGTTTTCAGGCTCAAAATTTTTTTTTTATTACGTTGAATACAATCACAATTTTTCGCTGTCAAACGTAGTCATGGTAGTTCATTTGGGGAACGTGCGGTCTAGAGAGGTGAAAATACCTAGAATCAATCCCCACCTGCCCTATTATTTTTTCTTTTCAATTTTTTTACATCATTTTTAAAATTACCAAGCAAGGCTCGGTCACCCAGGTACAAATAATACCAATTAAATGCTATTTTGACTACTTAAACCTTACTTTTGACTACTTATAAGACACCTCAGTAAGAAATGAGGGTGGTCTATTCTACTCAGCAGAAACAACATGGCGGGGCAACTTACCTTAGTTGCCTTTTACGACACCTGGATAAGAAATGAGGGTGGTCTATTTTACTCAGCCGGATACCATACGGCTCATATCATGTTCTGTTGTGTTAAATGAATATCAATTAACCACGTTTTATAAATGATTCATAGGTGTCTATCCGGTTGTTAAATCCGCTCTTTGTTATTCCCTCTATGTTCTCCTATTTTTAAGTCATCATCTTCCTGCCCTTATCCCACTCTAAGTGGGGTCGGCACAACATGTTATATACATGCTGTCACATGATTTGGCTGCGTTTTTACGACCGGCCGCCTGCCTGACGTCAACTTACCTCTGTCTTATTTTACGACACCTTGGTAAGAAAGAGGGTAGTCTATTCTACTAACCGGATACCACACGGTGGGTCAACTTACCTTAGTCGCCTTTTACGACACCTCGGTAAGAAATGAGGTTGGTCTATTCTACTCAGCCGGATACCACACGGCGGGTCGACTTACCTTAGTCGCCTTTTACGACGCCTCGGTATGAAATGAGGGTGGTACTATTCTATTCTGCCGGATACCACACGGCGTGTTCTCCTATTTTTAAGTATTCTATTTTTTCAGAAACAGGATACCTTAGTATATCGATACTAAAGTATAAGTCCTCAAAATGGGCATCGGTCCATAGTAGTATATATCACTCCTTAACTCATCTTCTTAAATCAACTACCTTGATTCCAGAAATCATATCTTCCGGAGGTTAGAAAAAAAAATTATAATATTCTTTTAAAATATTGTATGTACATTACATCGCAAAGTCCAGTCACAAATTTACTTAGGGTTCTCATATACAAAAAAACATAAAGATTCTACTAAAGTTCATAGAAAAACCCGTCTAACCCATCTAAATCTTTCACGGAGCTTTCCGAAGAGCTTTTGTAGGCTGTTCAAACTACGATAAAACTATGTTATATTTAACTCCTATAATAAAGTATGTATATTATTACTTACCTTCTGCAATATAATAAGAGGATATTTATACGTCTTATCTGTTTGTACGACCTTTTGTCTGGCTTACAAGAGATTTACTAGGTTTGATTCCGGACAGAAGATTAGGAAGTTTATTTGCAAGAATCTAAGATAGCTGATTCCGTTTAAGTACAAAAGTAAAAAAAAAAATATATTTTGCTATAATCTGCAATAAAGTCAAATAGAAACTATATATAATGCTAAATGTATGACTATCCGTTTTTATACCTGATACATGCAGGATTCATAAAAACACATGCACAAACCTCTACCACCGCCAACAAAATACACAAGCACGTACACTATCACAAACTCAATAATCGTTTCGGCTCAAAACCGAAGCATCATCAGGAGATAGATTCTACGACAAAATCGCAAAAGGAGGGTGGTCTATTCTACTAAACCGGATACCACATGGTGGGTCAACTTAACTTAATCGCCTTTTACGACACCTTGGTAAGAAATGAGGGTCGTCTATTCTACTCAGTCGGAAACCACACGGCAGGTCGACTTACCTTAGTCGCCTTTTACGACACCTCGGTAAGAAATGAGTACTACTATTCTATTTAACCGGATACCACACGGCTGATTATTTGCTCCTTATATCATAACAATATTTGTTTAGGATGTAGAACTAAGCAAGGAAATTAATCAATATCATATTTCCATTTTAAGCATTTAAGTATACAGAGAACTCGTCCTTTAAATAAGGGTTACATAATCCCAGTGCTATAAGCCGGAGTTAATATGTAAGGACAGGCTATTGTATAGGAATAAGAAGTGGTATGTAAGTTGACCCTTGGAAGATTACGTGATGAGGACCCGAAATTTTTAACTGTACCTAATAAGTAAAGGTCTGTTAATTGGCCTCCAGCCTTTCTTTTTTCTTTGAGAGAAGAGTAGAAGTTTAAAAAAAATATAATTGAATATTGAGGTCTGTAGGAGTACTTCACCATCATATTCTCGTTATGTCGATCATTCTCCTGCCCTTATCCCACTAAGTAGGGCCGGCACATATTTAAAACACGTTGTTACGAAATTAAGCAAGTTAGCTAGTTAGTATAAAAGGGTAAATTAACGTCAGGCAATTGTTTGACGTCAACTTAATTTATTCGCCTTCTACGACACTTCTGTAAGAAATGAGGGTGGTCTATTCTACTCAGCCGGATACTTCACGGTGGGCCAACGTAACTTAGTCGCCTTTTACACGATATCTTAGCAAGAAATGAGTGTACTCTATTCTAGGCACCCGGATATCACACGGCGGGTCAACTTACCTTAGTCGCCGCTTCTAACACCTTAGTAAGAATGTGGGTGGTCTATTCTACTCAGCCGGATACCACGCGGCGGGTACGCGTTATGTCGATATGCATTTTAAGTTTTGTGATGGAAATTTGTGGAAATTCTTCATTTGAGCGACCTCCTTACCCTTTTTCATGTTTAGAGTACTTTATTTCTGTGGCTGAACTACACTCTGATGACATTTGAAAAGTCGAAAGTTGAAACGGCAACGTTATGGTATAATATGCCGTGTTGGTGAATTCCCTATAAATGGAAGGAAGATTTTACGTGGCGTGAAAGTGGATAAAAGTTATTAAGTAACAGAAGTTACAATAAAATTGTTGTGTATAAAGAATATATGTAATACTAAGTGCGTTTCTGGGTGTACGGTATACAATGGAACTGAGGGTGTTCAATGACATGACGTGATGAACAACAAATGTATATTTAACTGACTACATGCTAACAACATTTTAGAGTAAGTTAGAGTTAAAGTAAAAAAGTGAAAAGGTAATAGCAATGAAAAATACCTTAGCTTATATACTACGGGTTTCTATTTTCTACGGAGGGAGCGAAATACAGGCAATATATTGTCACGTACATTATATTTCCTATGTACCTATTTCGCATATTATTTTTATTTATCCATAGCTCACGTACTAGTTATTTAAGACTATACAACATGTGAGCTATGGTTTTGCTTGTGAATTATTTGGGATTGTACGTCACAAGTGTATAAAGCAGGCAATAATTACATACCTTACACATGCGGGACAAGTCACCACATGTATCACAAAACGCCGCCAACACCAGCACTCAACACAAGCACCACACATATTCATGCTCTACACCTCAACACCTTTGTAAATAAACAAACTACAACCTCCACGATTGTTTCGCCCCGAAACCGAAGCATCATCGATTGTGACTGGCCCGTTTGCGCAGTGGGTAGTGACCCTGCCTTCAGCTCCGCGGGTCGCAGGTTCGATTCCAGCCGAGGCTAACGTTAACTATAAATGAATTTGTTGGTGTTTGAGAGTGTATATTTGTATTTAAGTATGTATTTAAAAAATATATAAGTATATATTCACCAGTTTTCTGTCTACCATAACACAAGTATAAAGTTACTTACTTTGGGGACGGACGACCGTGTGTGTCCCATATATTTATTTATTTATCATCAGGAGATAGACTCCACGACAAAATTGCAAAACCGTCATATTACTATTCTCGTCAATATTATTTTTTATGATCGTTAAAGGGTTGTAAAATTCGCTACTTTTTATCTCGGTACTCTCTATGCATACGAAATCACGGACAGAATTTATTATCGTATATGAAACCTAATGGTATTTGTATAAGCTTGGATAGTCGGCATTGCTCTTAGGTTGGTAGGCATTGGAAAGCGTAAGGCGATATTTTTCAGGTCTCAGAAATGTCAAGTTGAACCTAAAAAGCTTCGTGAAAAATTATTTCACTTTTTCTGTTTGGGTCGGATCAAATACACAATACCTTATCATTAATATTCCTACGCCTCTATTGAAAATATATTAGAAATGAAACCAAATTTATCAGAGGGAGATATGACTTGTATACAAATTATGACTTTGAACAAATAATATTAAATATTATAGTAAATATAAAAGTTAAATAAAAACATGTTCTTTTACCTTACCTTCGTCGCGTTTCAGGATACCTCTCTAAGAAACGAGGGTGGTCTATGCTACTCAGCTGTATACCGCACGGCGGGTCAACTTACCTTAGTCGCCTTTTACGGCCCCTTGGTAAGAATTGAAGGTGGTCTACTCTACTTAGTTAGATACCACACGGTGGGTCAACTTACCTTAGTCGCCCATTATGACACCTCGGTAAGAAATGAGGATGGTATATTCTACTCAGCCAGATACCACACGGCGGGTCAACTTACCTTAGTCGCCTTTTACACCTCAGTACATAATTGTACAAAACACTATGTTACAAATACAAAACAATACAAAACAATTATGTTGCCTTGTATTCCTTAGTACCATATTTCTTCAGTACTTAATATAATATTTCCACAAAAACAATTTATATTTCGTCCGACTGACATTATATTAAAGCTATCTTTAGTGCTTAAAAAGTAAAGACAGTGAAATGCTTGGAGACGGTGAATGAATTATTCAAGTAGGAAACCTTCGAATTTACATAAGCAAATTGGTTACGAAGCTACGCGGGACAACTTAACGAAAAGAAAATATCTATTTTGAATTGAAATAACTATTTCAAATATATTTTTCATAACAGTATTATGTGTAAGTACCTGGGTAACCGAACCTTGCTCGGTAATTACCATTAGGCTATCACAGGTTAAGCTGTGATGGCCTAGCGGTGCGACCGTGTGAATCTCTAGTGACGATCATGGGTTCAAACCCGGGCAGACACCAATGAGTTTTTCTATTAAAACTTATGTGTCTAATTGATAATTGCAATTTATCACACGCTTTTCGGTGAAGGAAAACATCGTGAGGAAACCTGCATTTCTCCAGAGAATTCTGGAGATATGTGTAACCTACCAATCCGCATTGGAGCAGTGTGGTAGGTCTTAGCTCCAACCCTTCTCTCCAAAAATGGAGAGAGGAGGCCTATGCCCAGCAGTGGGATAGTAACAGGCCGTTACCTACCTATCACAGGTTTGCATTTTTCAGCTCCAATCACCAGTTGTTATCTATTCCTATCTAGTTTTTTAAGTGCCCAAAAACAGGGATGAAACGTTTTTTTTAAATAAAACCTAGGTTAATCGATTTGACTCACCCAAAACCCCCGACATGCTGTATTTCAGGAAAATCTTTGCAGCCGTTTTGCGAGATTCAGAAAATTTATTTATATATATACATACAAGATTAACTCATTTAAATGTTTAAGATAATAACATAATTTGAACATTCGCTTGAGTTACTCTGTGGTGTAGAAATCGTGCAAAAATTCCCTGCGTAAATAGTTCTCTACCTTTAATTGAGCAAGGGGTTTCTTTGTAACACTCGTAATAACCCAAATACATGCAGAGGCTCAAATATCTCTAAACATAAACTTTTTTTAAATTATATGAACAACCTATCCGCCGTTTGGTATCCTGCTCAATAGAATCCGACTAAATAAACCACCCATCATTTGTTACTGAGGTTTTGTAAAAGACAACTCAGGTAAGTCGATGTAAGGCGACTCAGTAAGATTTTTTTTCTTTATTTTATCAAATTGTAATTATTTTTTTGTTGAAAGATTAACCGCCGAGTTTCTTGCTGGTTCTTCTCGGTAGGAGCAAACTTCCAAATCAGTGGTGGCTTCTTTAAAAAATTTGACGATTCAAAAGTACTGTAAACAGTCTACAGTGACTAAGGTAAGTTAACCCACCAGGGTGTTATCCGGTTTAGTAGAATAGACCACCCTCTTTCTTACCGAGGTGTCTAAAATACGACAGAGGTAAGTTGACGTCAGGCAGGCGGCCGGTCGTAAAAACGCAGCCAAATCATGTGACAGCATGTTTATAACATTGTGCCGACCCCACTTAGACTGGGATAAGGGCAGAAAGATGAAGGAATACAATAGATAGCTACTACAGTTTCAATGCCTACTAGAGTTAGAGATTAAACTAAAATCGACGGCTCTGCATGCTGAAGAAAAAAGGAAAATGATTTTCCATATGCCACATTAACTAAAAGGGACATTACCACTTCCCACACATTTACACAATTCAGCACGATTTGTAAATTATTTAACTCGGCTTACCGCCCAAACAGCGTGAGGCGACAAATTTTATTCTTTCGAAAGGGTTACACATAAAAAAGCATCATAAAAAATGTTCCCGGCACCGCATTTATAATTCACGATCCTCGTGCACACGAAACGGTTTTTATAACCGCTGACACTGAAAAGGGCCTTTATTATTTAGCAAGGTTTACGTTTGAGAACGGTCACTATTGACGATAAGTAATAATATATAAATAACAGTACCTATCTAAGGTGATCGGGCCTTAATTTTATTATGTAACAACGCCGCCTTGTCGTTACTGCAAGTAAGCAAGCAAGTCATGACGTCACATCTTGCCACAGCCTTTCGCGCCATTTTGACGTAAGAGACGTGACAGCCGCTGTCATCAGCAGCTAGCCCGCGAATAGCGAATGAGAGTTTGCTTTGATTTTGTTTTTGCAATTTTTATGAAAAGAATAAAACTGATTTAGAATACTTCTTTTATTAATACAAGTATTTTAGTAACAATTAAAAGATAAAATAAATGCATAATTTATAGAATTAAGCGCCACTTTGCGGAGATCCATAATACAAATGTAATAAAAAAAATATTTTGCTATAATCAGATTTCACCAGCCCTTTTTTTCTTAATGCATTTATTTTAAAATTGTTTTACTATAATCTGCGATAAAGTAAAATAAAAAATATATATAATGCTAAATGTAGAATCGACAATCCCTTTTAATACCTGATACATCGTAAAGTAAAAAAGGCAAAAAAATCGCGCGTTGCGGTGCGAAACGATTGCTTGTGATAGTGAACGTATGTAGTGCTTGTGTATTGCGGTGGCGGTGGTGGAGGTTTGTGCATGTGTTTTTACGAATCCTGCATGTAATCCTTCACCTTCGAGCCCCATCTGCCCAATAATTTTTTTATTTTTCTTTTCAATTTTTTTTTTACATCATTTTAAAAAATTACTGAGCCACGGTCGGTCGGTCACCCAGGTATATATATACGTGCTTAAAAATACATAGTTCAAGGAAACTATAAATTTTGGACCGTTACGTTGAAATTAATTTTCATCTTAGACCCTACGTCTTAGAAGCAGTTTAATCGTTATCAAAGGGGTCACAGGACAAAATTCCTGAAATTAACAGCTTCATGTATAACATAATCTTGCAAGGGTAGCGTACATATCACCTCATACAATGACCTCTCCCTGAATAATGATTCGGGCCCTTATACCGGGATTATAAGACCCTGGCAATGAAGGTCTTATATGTATATTTTATAATTCTGTACCCTTTTGTGTAAGATAAAGACGACTGTATTAACTTAATCTTATGTACATCGCAAACGGAAGAAAGGAATTTCAAAACTTAAAAGATAAAATTTATCTATTAAATTATTTTATTTATTTAAGATAAATTTTATTAAAACTTGAAAATGACGTACACTGCAAAAAAAGTTGAAGTTCTGCGATTATATTCGGTTGATATAAACTTATACAAACATGCCGTGTGGTATCCGGTTGAGTATAATAGACCACCCTCTTTCTTAACGAGGTGTCGTAAAAGGCAACTAAGGTGAATTGACCCGCCATGTGGTATCCGGTTGAGTAGAATAGATCACCCTCTTTCTTACCAAGGTTTCGTAAAATACGACTGAAGTAAGTTGACGTGAGGTAAGTGGCCGGTCGTAAAATATGTAGCCAAATCATGTGACAGCTTATTTATAACATGTTGTGCAGACCCCACTCAGAGTGGTATAAGGGCAGGAGGAGGATGATGATGGAGGAAATGAATTTACATCACATATAAACAACTTGCTATTTAAAGTCTTTTTTTTTGACAGAAAAAAACCCCTTATGGGTACCGCCGCCCGACGGGGACAGGCGACGGTTATGTCGGACTCGCACCGACTAAAATAACCAGTGTGCTCCACTACGCTGCTGGTGGCGGGGATAGGGTACCCATGAAGATATTGCCCCCCATCCCCGCCAGCAGCAACTCTGTAGCCCAAAGTGCGCCTCTGGGTCGAGGCCTCTCTAAAAGTGGCCCCTCCCTCCGCTGGACGATGCATCGGGAGCACCAGATGCATCGAACGCCTCGGGGACCTAACTCCAGCGAGCGTCTGATAAACCCCGTTCGGAACTATTAAAAGTCTAATCTAAATTAGCTCTAGTCTAAAAGTCTAATAAAGTCTTTTAATAGAAGCCAAAGCAATTTTTTTCTATATTACAGTCTTCATTTAATATCTTGCATTATGCGTATAAATGTCTATTATCTGTTCGTGATAGCAATTTCTTTTTCTCCTATATTGTAACAAAACATTGAACTCCGGGGACGCTAGAAGCCGTTGTCTAAGATTTTAGTCGAGATGGCAGCGAACTGCAATTTCCCCTATGGGAATACTATACGTGCTCCCAATATTCAGAACGAATCGTGTTCCGAATCTGTTTTGGCGGCAGTTTAACATTTCCGACGAAATACGCTTTCTAAGTTTAAAGTGATATTTGAAAACGAGTTCGAGAAATTCAATTGCGTGGTCGCTGCCATCACAGTTTCTGTGGTAATGGTGTATTTATTATCCAATCTAAGTTCGCCCGTTTGTTTCGTACGCGCTTACCGATTTCAAAAGCTTATGTTATTATGAATGTATCCACATCCTTCCATATCTTCTTCATTTCATGTAACTTAATATAGGTTTCGGACGCCGTCTGGTATCCGGCTGATTAGAATAGTACCACCTTCATTTCTTACCGAGGTGTCGTAGAAGGAGACTAAGGTAAGTCGATCCGCCGTGTGGCATCCGGCTGAATAGAATAAACCCCCCTTATTTCCTACCGAGGTGTCGTAAAAGGCGAGTAAGATAAGTTTACCCGCCGTGAGGTATACGGCTGAGTAACAGACCACCCTCATTTCTGACTTAGGTGTCGTAAAAGGCAAGTAAGGTAAGTTTACCCCCCTTGTGTGGCTTAGTAGAATAGTCCACCCTCATTTTTTTACCGAAATACCGTCGTAAAAGGCGACTAAAATAAGTTAACGGCATGCAAGAGGTCGGTTATAATATACCTAGCAAAATCACGTAACAACATGCTTATAACATGTTGTGCCCACTTTAAGTGGGATAAGGGCAGGAGAATGATGATGATAATACTTTTAATCAGATATATATTCAAATATTATTACGTAAAAGGTTAATTAGAATTCAAAATAAACTTTCATTGTATTCTCTTTATGTGATAGTAAAACGTAATATGCCTGGCTTATAATATACGAATGCTTTTCCTTACTTTCTCGTATTTTTATTTCCTTGTACTCACTAGCACCTGTTACATCGTTAGACGAGTGTTGATCGTATTAAAGACAGATGGCATCTGTATGTTTCTTAACTTGGAGTTATAATTTATCTTGATTGTAAATATTTTCTACAGAAATAGACGATGACTGCATTCGATTTTCTATTTCATATTTTTCGAATCAAATGATATATTTTTTTGGCTGAGATCGTATCAAGAGAAACCTTAAGGTTCTTCCACATATAGTTATATAACGATAACAATTTACACATGTCCATTGCTACAAGATAATTTGATTATTTTATACTGCCACACTAGTATATAATAAATGAACCAGCTATAATGACACAACGTAATATAATAAAAAAAATTATAATTGTGTTATACTCAAAGTAATTTTTTACATGACATTTAATCTCAATCAATAAAGTGTGATGTTTAAAAAATTGTAATCTATGTAATAATAATCTCTCTCATATATATATATATATATATATATATATATTTCTATTTAGAGTAATAGCGATATATTGTAAAAATTGTTACGTACGTATCAATTCAGGTATAACTAGCAAACACGGACACGAGAATCTGCTACATTTTGCTTATCGTATTCCTTTATACGAAGACCTTCAGCAGAACGTCCTCCATTCTACAGAAGTATGTATTGTTGGTAATCTACTTTTGAAGACCAACTTAACATCCATTATTTAACCACCATCCATTCAAGTTTTTAAGAATATTTCCTCTAATGTTCTTTTATTAAACAATTTTTAGCTCACTTTAAGTTAGTTACCCCTTTCTCTTTGTGTGTGGAAGCACCATTAATTATGAATAATTTAAAACGAATCTTTATTATAAATGGCATAACGATAAAGCGCGCTTAATTTTAAAACGTGTCAAAAGTATTGAGTTTCTGATAAACAATGTTTCGGCGTAATCGAAAAATTCCAGGCGTATCCTTTTTACTATTTATCATTTGTTCTCTTTGTTCCGAGGCTACGAGTAGGTACAAAAAATACGAAATAAATGAGCGAGTCACCTCTAACTCATTTGTCAAACAATATCCGGCAATTTTTATCAGTTGCCGTTTTTGACTTTATTCTTTGGTAGATTAATAACTTTATATCCGGCGTTTTATTTTCAAAATACTTCAGGAATAATTGAGCGTTCAAATATAAATTTTCATACTTTTTTCAGTAAGCTTGTTCGTGAATTTAATAGCGAGTATTTTACTATACCATTATATTGTTTTAACTGAATAATAAACTTAACTGTATAATGATCTTACGAGCATTTTTTTTTCCACCGAGGGTAATCGGGGCTTGCTGTTTTTAGGCATTCAAAAATACTAAAATTTATATTGAATATAAAACACCATTTTTGCCATGAACCGTCAAGTCAGCGTAGATTATTCGGGGAACTGGTAGTCTAGAGAAATGTAAATACAAAGGATAGATACCCAACTACCTAATTATTATTATTATTTTTTATTTAGTAAGGAATTACCGAGCAAGGCTTGGTCAACCACGTACTGAGAATGATTGCATCAACTTTCTTCACATACAGCAAAGTTATTATATAATTACTAAAGTAATGAGAATATTATTTTGCTATAATCCGCGATAAAAGAAAATATATGTAATGCTAAATGTAGAGTGTACTATTCGTTCTCATACCTGATATATGCAGAATTTGTAAGAACTCATGCACTATCCGACACCGAAAACACAACAATACACAAGCAATGCACACATTCACCACCACAATCTCAACAATAGTTTTGCCTAGTAACCGAAGCATCGTCAGGAGATAGACTCCACGACAAAATCGCAAAGGCTTAGCATTACATATATTTTCTTTGTCGCGGATTATAGCAAAATAATATTCTAATTACTTTTGTATTATGGTCCTCCACAAAGTAACTCCTAGTTCTATAAATTATATAATTACTGTTCTCTTTACGCAACGCCGTGTGGTATCCGGCTGAATAGAATAGTACCACCCTCATTTCTTACCGAGGTGTCGTAAAAGGCGACTAAGGTAAGTCGACCCGCTGTGTGGTATCCGGCTGAGTAGAATAGTACCACCCTCATTTCTTACCGAGGTGTCGTAAAAGGCGACTAAGGTAAGTTGACCCACCGTGTGGTATCCGGTTTAGTAGAATAGACCACCCTCCTTCTTACCGAGGTGTCGTAAAATACGACTGAGGTGAGTTGACGTCAGGCAGGCGGCCGGTCGTAAAAACGCAGCCAAATCATGTTACAACATGTTTATAACATGTTGTGCCGACCCCACTTAGAGTGGGATAAGGGCAGGAGGATATAATATGTTCTCTTTACGCAAGTTTCATGTGTTAATAACTCCTCTGATCTATTTATACATCAATGGATAGCTATAACGTCAATTTCAACGCGAGCGAGGACAATTACCAATATTGAAATTCCGTTCACAAACAAAATTCAAATATGCTAACTTCACATTATTGAACAACAATTTCATATTGTTCCTGTTACGAATATTGCTTCAGTCATTTCAGTTTCAATGTATTTGTTAATATTACTTCCTTGATTTTAACATTCATATTCCTTGTTGTATCTTTATTTATTACTAAATTATGAGTGAGTTGAGTTTGTGATAGTGAACGTATGTAGTGCTTGTGTATTGTAGTGGCGGTGGTAGAGGTTTGTGCATCTGTTTTTACGAATCCTGCATGTATCAGGTATGAAAACGAATTGTCCACTCTTCATTTAGCTTTACATTATATTATCGCGGACGTCATTCAACTTAAAACGACTCATGATCATGGCAAATAATAGTAAAGTTTGAGAAGACTCGGATCTGCCATGGCCATGGATGGAAGTTTCCATTAATCTGGAAATCACAGGTGCCTTCACGACGTGACCCAATTTAATAATATTTAGCAATCATTTATATATATATATATATATATATATATATATATATATATATATATATATATATATATATATATATATATATAAAAATATTATTACTTTTGTATAAGTAAGTATAGATTTAATGACTGCACTGAATTAAACTGAGTTAAATTTTGTTATAAAAAATGACAATCATGTAGTAAAACAATTGTTTTACGAAAATGATCTCAGAGGTATAAAATATAAACATAAATGTTAGTTACATTTCAGTGAAAGTCGTCTACAACGTAGCAAATAAAACTCAATTAAACAAAAATAGCGTTAACAAATTTCAGTTAACTAATTTTTTGTCGCTTATTCTAACAGTTTCTCTATTCACAGTAGTTTTGAAACTCATAACTGTATAAAACGAGTGAATTCACGATGATTTGAATAGAAACTAAATACTGGGTTAAATGAAAGCCAATCCGATTCAAATGTTAACGAAAAAACTGGAATTTTTAAAGCTTAAATTATATCGAAGCTTTGAAAGTTTCAATGATATTTTTTTAATTTCAATCAACGTGAACTGTTTCATCTAAATCAAATCGCATAGATAAGAATCTACTCTGTTCATAGAAAAATTGTTTTTAGGACTGTAATATTTTTCGATTAATTTTTTTTTATCACATTGGTAATATCCCACTGCTTGAAGAGAAAGGTTTTAGTATACACTCAAAAAAGCTGTTATGGCCCAGCGGTAACGCCGTTCGACTCTTTCGAGGAGATCGCGGGTTCAAATCCGGGCAGACACCAATGAGTTTTTCTGTTAAAAACTTATGTGTCTAATTGATAAATGCAATTTATCACACGCTTTTCGGTGAAGGAAAACATCGTGAGGAAACCTGCATATCTCTAGAGAATTCTGGAGATATGTGTAACCTACCAATCCGCACTGGAGCAGTGTGGTAGGTCTTAGCTCCAAACCTTCTCTCCAAAAACGGAGAGAAGAGGCCTATTCTCAGCAGTGGGATAGTAACAGGCCGCTACTTACTTACTTATACACTCAATTGATTCCGCTAATTATTTAGAGATGCAGATGTTCTTACGATGTTTTCCTTCACCGAAAAGTGCGTAATTAATTGTTAGTATCAATAAAGCACAATAAAGCACAAACGTTTTAAAAGAAAAACTCATTTGTGCCCGGGGCTAGAACCCATAACCCCCTGGAGAGATGCACCATGTCTCACCGTTCAGCTATCACAGCTTTTTACTATTTTTGTAACAGTATTTTAATTATATAAGGATATAAGCTGCAGAATACCTTCACAATAATCTCCCGAGATGCGAAACCAAATACCTGAGCAATCACTGGCCGGAAGAGCTTATTCTCATAGAGTCTATACTAATAAATAAAGCTGAAGAGTCGGTTTCTTTGTTTGATTATTTTGCACGCGCTAATCTCAAAAACTTCTGGACCGATTTGGAAAATTATTTCAGTGTAAGATAGTCTATTTATTGAGGAAGGCTATAGGTTATATAACATCACGCTAAGATGGAGCAGCAATAAAAAATAGTATGAAAACGGCAAAATTTAAAGCTTTGATTGCGTGCGCAGAGTAAACGATTTTTCTCCTCTAAAAGTTCTAAATTAAAGTCCGCGACAGCATTAGTCTAGCTTTTAAGGTTAACACACTTAAAAAAATTTATGGTTATCAAAATACTATATTACGGTTTTAATCTTGCCACGTGGGCGGAACCACTGGCGATTGCTAGTAATTAAATAAAATTTAGTAGTTTGAACAGAATTTCCCAAAACTTCAACAAAACTCAATTTGGTTCGAAACAGGCAATCCTTTTTTTAAGTCTTTTTCCACTAACTACTATTCATAGCCTACACAAACCTTGCCTTATTACTTTACAAGTTTCATATTTGACTTTGAGCTTAATTGGCTTACATGGGCTCATTTTTCATTTACTGTGGTAAAATTCGCAGTAATCATAATCATTTTTATTTTGTACAAAATAATCCTATAATAAAAATTTTCAACAATTTTTTACACATAATTTATTAAAAAAATATTAAATAGCTGTTCAATGTTTTTAATTTATATTTTATTTTATTTAATATACAAATAAATAAATATATACAATTGATATTTGTCTTCATTATGAAGATAATAATTTTTCAAAATTCACAAATTATATTTATAAATTTAAATTTAAATATTAAATATTTATATTTTAATATTTATTCATCGCATAACGAATCAGTCGGTACGGAATGGATACTTAAACCTTTAAAGTACCTTAATATAAACCGCGTTACCCATAAGTGTAAAGCACACTTAAAGAGATCGTCATTTCAGTGTTAATAGTGGGTTCACAAGTTAAGGCCACTTTCCAAGTTTATTACATACGCATAACCTCCGTCTTTTTATGACCAATAAAGAGCATGTTAATATTCAATACGGGGATTTTATAAGGAAAGTTTTCTCGTTAGCTGGCAAGTTGAGGAGCGCCGCTACATGCGCGTGTTGTAAAGCTTTCAAGCGACACGTGTTCAGTCTTTGCAATTAGTTATTTTCGCGACGTGACACACATTGTCAATAGTTTGTTAAGATTTGTTGGAATTAAAATCGGATAGCAGCTCCAATTCGGAAACTGAAAAACAATCTTAGTATTTGAGAAATGATAACAATTAATTGGTGTTTTTCATTTTCCCGACGAAAAATGAGATTTTTATATTAAATATTATAGAAACTATCATAATTGACCGGCGTAAGGGACAGTGAGATACAAACGGACATTTAGTCGTATTAAATCTAAAGCTATTGGTTAGCGAAATTGTATTTTTAACTGAAATGCAAAATTACAATTTATTTTTTAATCATCTTGAGTTATAACTTATACCCATAAGGAGATTTTATTAATAAAAATAACATTGTCAAATGTGTGTCGATGAAATAAAATAATTTTCAATAGATGATGAAAATAAAATCAGATTAAGTACTTATACGTAATGGGCGGTTCTATTTTATTTTTATTTATTTATTTATATACTTTATTGTACACCACAATAGTATACACAATACAATCACTTAAAGTAAATATTTTAAAGTACAATAGGCGGGTCTTATCGCTGCATAGCGATTTCTTCCAGACAACCTTTGGATTAGGAAAGTTCTAATATAAATGTAGGTAGGTGGTGTATTATAACAAACATACATACAAATAAGTACACGCTAATACACAGACATATTACACAAACTATAATATTCAAAAAACATAACGATTCTACACAGACTAATAAATATTATAATATATGTAAATATACTAATACAAATTAAAATAAACTATTTTACCCGCCCATCACGCGAAAATTATACCTCTTTATCCTATAATAAAATCCAGTAATAAAAATATATTAATAAAATTAACGATATTTACTTATAATGAAATAATGTAATTACTTCCATAAACTTTTCAACCTCAAACACATTTCTTTACATTTTTACTCTTGATTTTACTGTTATCTAATTCAACTTTTTTATATGACGTTATTAATAAAAAAAAGATTTTTTATTTGATGTAAAACAAATAGGTAGTCAAAACAAAGATAAGTTTTCATCTTCATCATCTTCCTGCCCTTATCCCACTCTTAAGTGGGGTCGGCACAACATGTTACAAACATGCTGTCATATGATTTGGCTGCGTTTTTACGACCGGCCGCCTGCCTGACGTCAACTTACCTCTGTCGTATTTTACGACACCTCGGTAAGAAAGAGGGTGGTCTATTTTACTCAACCGGATACCACACGGTGGGTCAACTTACCTTAGTCGCCTTTTACGACATCTCGGTAAGAAATGAGGGTGGTACTATTCTATTCAGCCGGATACCACACGGCGTAAAATAAAGATAAGTTTTATTTAAGAAAAATGTCGTTTTATCCCTGTTTTCAGGCTCTAAAATTTTTTGAAATTTACGTTGAATACAATCACAATTTTTCGCTGTCAAACGTTAAGTCATGGTAGTTCATTTGGGGAACGGGCGGTCTATAGAGATGAAAATACCTAGGATCGAGCACCACTTTCTCTATTATTTTTTCATTTATCTTTCAATTTTTTTTTAAATTTTTTTTTACCTCATTTTAAAAATTACCAAGCAAGGCTCGGTAAGGTACCCACGTACTTTCTATTATAGACTATTTACATTTATTATTTATCATATTTGAATGTATTTTTATCCACTGGTAGATAAGCTAGTGGTCGTGCAAATTTACATGACAATGGCAAACGTTACAATAGTATGCTTTTCCAAATGTTATTTGTGTCGGATATGTTTGTAAATCGTTTATATTTATTCCAGAATTTGTGTGACACTATATTAAAAAAATGGCGCTGCAAAAAAGTGATTTTTACATTTTATTATAATTAAATTATTATATTTTTATTATTTAATATAAATAAGAACTTAATATCAACACAAGTCATATTAAAAAAGCTATTAACAAAATTTCATGGCCCCTACTGTTAACCATTGGGGAGTTCTCTCATCTGGAGTAAATCTTGGCAGCAGCATCAGATCTTGCTTATCATAAACGTGCATTATCATCAAGACTTGATAAATGTATAAAATTTCAGCTCAATCAAACCCCCGGAAATAGTTCAAATTTAACTTGCAAGACTCTACCTTCACATTATGTATGTTAAGGTGGAGTCTTTCATTGCAAGTGTCATTGCAAGTTGAATAGAAACTTTAAATAATAAATGGTATATGCTGTTCTAAAATTGTACCTTTATTAGAGGTATATTTATTCCTGTTTTCAGGCACTGAAAAATGCTAAAAAAATTTAACGACAATTATTGCTGATAAAGTCATGGTGGCTTTAGGTCTAGAGATGTGGAAATAACTAGGATCCAGCCCAACCTATTTATTTTCTTTTTTTATCAAGTTTCATCATTTATCTTGTAATAAAATTACCGTGCAAGGCTGGGTCAAGAAGATACTATTTATAATGTATCACTAATATTATTTACAATCCGTAAGTAATCGATTCAGAGATTCAATAAAGTAATCGTTCCAATGTTGCAGTTTTATATATTGAATTTGAATCATGCATTCAATTTTAACAACATCTCATTAAATATAACAATATTTGGCTCATAATTTACTGGTTTCAGCGCAAAATACAACATTTGGCAAATAAACTAATGAGGGTCATGCAGTTTGGTCAATGTTGGCCTTAATAATCAACGTGATTTGCTAACTCTATTTACACAGAGACATGCCTAACAAGGGTAATTTATATTGTGGAGCAAACTTTAGGCGGAATTTTGACTGGACTTTGGGGTATTATCACAAAATACCATGGACACGTGGAAAAACCAGACCTTGTTGAGATGAGAGAGCCATAAACTATAGTAAAGTATATAGTAAAAATAGTTGATAGAGTAGGAGCCAAAATTTATGACAAGTATGTTTTGCCATAGATAATGACCTTTTCTGTATGTCTATAATAATTATTCAAGCATTTTAAAACTGAAGTTTTGATAGAACTATTTCGCCCCAATTGGCATTAGTTAAGGAAAGAAGAAGAAGAATACTTTTTATTATATTCACAGAACAGAAAAAATTACATCTATGTATACATCATCACCGTCAAAATGGCGATCTTATCGTGGAGTCTATTTTCTGATGATGCCTCGGTTACGGGGCAAACCGATTGTTGTAATTGTGGTGGTGAATGTGTGCAGTGCTTTTGTATTGTTGTTGTGTTTTGTTTTGTTTGTATGTTGGTAGCGGGTAGTGTTAATTACTTTTTTTTGTGTTAATTAATAGTATTAGTTTTTTAAATTTTGCATGCATCAGGTAAAACGTATAGTATACCTACATTCAGCATTACACAAATTTTCTTTTATCGCGGATTATAGCAAAATAATGTTTTTATTTTATTTCACTTTTCGTATTATAGACCTCCGCAAAGTAACACCTAATTCTAGAAATTATTTAAGACACAATTTTCCGTTTCCTAGTTTCTAGACATTTGGAATGTTTGCATTAAAATAAAATTACTCTAAAATCAAAAACAAAAAGTGACCAATTTATTGACAGTCGTCGAGAGTCACTAAGATTCACTGTTCTCAAAAAAGAGCATAAAGCGATTAAGTTTTTGGAGCATTACAATACCTGGAACCATTACCTGAATCTATAAAAAGGACAAAATAAGCTGATAAAGATTAGTGATTAGCAAGAATAAGTAACAATATAAGACAAACGCAACTGTTAAGGGTGCAGCTTTTATTAAGTCTGCCACTAAGTTAGATTACGTGAAACTATACGAAAATAAGCCATATAACTAATTTTATTATGAATTCATATAGCTGACTGTCACTCTTCCTGACAGCATATAAATGGCGCGGCGGTGACTCGCAACTTATTATGATGGATTTTTAAATGCTAGCGACACATTTACGGAGAAAGGGTAATTTATGAACGCTAAAACAAAACTCCGGAGCACGAAAATAAAGGTTGCTACAACGTTGCCTAATGAACTGAAATCAGGAAGTTTTGATGGTAGCTAGTTACTACCGTTCAGCAAATCGTCTTCTATTCTCTGATCTCTTCATTTTTAAACTTGATATCTATCGATACTTACGTGTTCGCCGTTAATGATTGGATCAAAGTTTAAATTAAGTTACATTAGTTTGAAAAATACAAAGATTAATAAAGAAAATAATAAATATTTGGGACACTTACACACACGGTCGTCCGTCCCCAAAGTAAGTAACTTAATACTTGTGTTATAGGTGACAGACAACTGGTGAATATATACATATATAATTGTTAAATACATACTTAAATACAAATATACACCCAGGCTCAAAGACCAACAAATTCATTTATAGAAAATGTTGGCCCTCGGCGGGAATCGAACCCACGACCCGCGGAGCTGAAGGCAGGGTTACTACCCACTGCTCCAACGGGCCAGTCATAATTTCAATGTGTTATAATGTGTCTCTAAAAAGTCTTTATTCACGTTAAGATATCTTCATTGTTACCTGAAAATTAAAAAATTAAGCTTTTATAGCCCAGTAACCCAGCCGTAACAATGTGCGATGCCTTTGATGAGGTCGTGGGTAGAAACGTTCTTCGTGTTTTTCTATTAAAACTTTTGTCTAATTGATAATTGCAATTTATCCTTTTGGTGAAGGAAAACATCGTTTGGCAACCTGCATATATCTAGAGAATTCTAAGGATATTTCTAACCTGCCAATCCGCAATGGAGCAGTGTGGTAGGTCTTAGCACCAACCCTTCTCTCCAAAATCAGAGAGAGGAGGCCTATGCCCAGTAGCGGGTTAGTAACAGGCCGTTACTTTTCTTACTTTATCGTACCTGAAAATCGATATTAAATCTTATTGTAGTTTAAACATTGTTACGTCATGAGGGGTGTTTTACGCCGTGTGGTATCCAGCTAAATAGAATAGTACCACCCTCATTTCTTACCGAGGTGTCGTAAAAGGTGACTAAGGTAAGTCGGCCCTCCGTGTGGTATCCGGCTGAGTAGAATAGACAAACCTCATTTCCTACCGAGGTGTTGTAAAAGGCGACTAAGGTAAGTTGACCCACCGTGCGGTATCCGGTTTAGTAGAATAGACCACCCTCTTTCTTACCGAGGTGTCGTAAAATACGACTGAGGTAAGTAGAAGTCAGGCAGGCGACCGGTCGTAAAAACGCAGCCAAATCATGTGACAGCATGTTTGTAACATGTTGTGCCGACCCCACTTAGAGTGGGATACGGGCAGGAAGACGTCATTAAGGGTGTTTTAATACTCTGCCTGTTTAAAGTGTAGTATATGGTATTCGATAGATTATAAGACTGCATTAGGAGATGAACAGAGAAACTCTTGCCTTTGTGTATAAAGGAACCATTATGCAATGAAATCATTTCTTCACCAGACAATAGAGAGAATTACAGAAAACTTGTTCACTTTGATCCCGTTAGTTTGCCCTGTGTCGCTTTTCATGTCTTCACAAAGCTTTACAAATCATACAAAACTTATAAGAAATTTTGCTCTTATATTAAAGCTAGTGAATTTAATTTTATGATAACGATCATTCTCATATGGAAATAATGCTCTTGTTTATCCAATTTTATATGGGTGCAACAATGACACTAATCAATTATTAATCTGTCTGGTTTAAAGAGATATAAGTTATTAGAGATATTAGAGATAGTTATTGTTATATACAAAAATAATATCTACTTATAACTCATATAAAATGAACGTTGGAATTTTACAAGGGAATATAAGGATGGTGTAGGTTCAGAATATTTTCCGGGACAGCTTAACCGATTTTCATTAGACATTCACTGAAATATAGCGGGGTTGTGGAGAAAACATATAGGCTAAATTCCCACGGGGTCCAGATTTATGCGGAAAAATCATTGTGACAAATTGATTTCCACGCGGGCAAAGCTGTGGGCATGGCTAGTTTATATATAAAATGACCTTGTTAATAAAAAAATTTAGCCGTGTGGTATCCGGCTGAGTAGAATAGATCACCCTGATTTCAAACCGAGGTGTCGTAACATATGACTAAGGCAGTCGAGCGGTAGTAAAATACGTAGCCAAATCTTGTGACATGTTTATAACATGTTGTACCAACCCAACTTAGAGTGTGATAAGGACAGGAGGATGCTGTTGAAGCCAGATATGTGCATTAACTTAAAAAATTTCATAGGCGTAGCAAAAATAATCAAGTATTTCTAAACAACCATATAAACTGGACTGTATTGATAGTAGATTGTAGCTGTGGTGGCCTAGCGGTGCGACCATGTGAATCTCTAGAGACGATCATGGGTTCAAACCCGGGCAGACACCAATGAGTTTTTCTAATAAAACCTATGTGTCTAATTGATAATTTCAATTTATCACATGCTTTTCGGTGAAGGAAAACATCGTGAGGAAACCTGCATATCTATAGAGAATTCTGGGGATATGTCTAACCTACCAATCCGCATTGGAGCAGCGTGGTAGGTCTTAGCTCCAACCCTTCTCCCCAAAAATGGAGAGGGGAGGCCTATGCTCAGCAGTGGGAGAGTAACAGGCCGTTACTTACTTACTTATTGATAGTTCTTCGTTTGTTTTTAAATTTTCAACGTCACTTCATCGATATGTACAACACAAGCGATCACTCTGCCGCATTCGATTGTAGCACTACCGCAAAACCAATTACAAAGATGGATTACGCTAAATACCTACCGATTCGGCGCTTCAATTTGTGGGCCGTATATTTTAATCTCTATCCACGTATGCTTCATGAACGATTGGCCCGAAATTTGAACTCGATCCTGATTAATGAAAATTGATTTAATTATGTCAGTGTAAATTATTTACAATAATTCCATGTAAATCGGTAACTGAATTGCAAGCACGTTTAATATAAAAAAAAATTATACTGTCTTTGTGGCTTCGTGAGTTGTCGTAAAAACGACTAAGGTAAGTTGAGCCACCGTGTGGTATCTGGCTGCTTAGAATAGGCCGCCCTCATTTATAACCGAGGTGCTGTAAAAAGTGACTAAGATAAGTTGACTCGCCGTGTGGTATCCGACTGAGTAGAATAGACCCTTTCATAGCGAAGAGTCGCAAAAAACGACTAAGGAGAGTTGATTCACCGTGTGGTATCCGACTGAGTAGAATAGACCCTTTTTCTTACCGAAGAGTCGCAAAAGGTGATTAAAGTAAGTTGACTCACCGTGTGGTATATGGCCGTGTAGAATAGACCACCGTTATTCCTAACCCAAGTGTCGTAAAAGGCGACTACGGTAAAATGATCCGCCGTGTCGTATCTGACTGAGTAGAATAGACACTCTTTGTTACCGAGGTGTCGCAAAATGCGACTAAGGATTTGACTCATCGTGTAGTATCAGACTGAGTAGAATAGGTCCTCTTTCTTAACGATGAGTCGCAAAAGGCGATTAAGGTAAGTTGACGTCAGGGAGGCGGCCGGTCGTAAAATACCTACCTGTCTTTTCTTGCACGCTGAACTAACAATGTCTTTGCTATTTCTTGTGCTCATGCTCTTAAATTTTGTACTACGTAAATGCACCTTTTTCAATTAAATTAAACTTCATACTTCTTTGGAGTGCCTTCCACAGTTCCGTTTTTGAGCTAATTTGCAATAATATCAAGCTTTTTGGTATTTAATGGAAGTATAGATAAATAAAAAATAAATACTTTTTTCCACATTCTACACAAAACGTAACCAAATACTCGTTGTTAATTCATTTACAATGCTTTTGGAAAAATCCGGACCTAACAGATTATGCTGATGCGCGGTTTTTGCATGTGATCGTTGCAGTTTAATTCTTTCTATATGCAAAATAAATATTTTATTTTAAAATGGTTATTGATATACACAAGTAGTAAAGAATTAACATTTTAAAAAAACATTCTTATTTTTACTTTTACCGTAGTGTGGTTATCCGGCTGAGTTGAATAGACCACCATCATTTTTACCGAGGTGCCATAAAAGGCGACGAAAGTAAGTTGACGTCAGTCAGGGGGCCGGTCGTAAAATACCTAGCCAAATTATATGACAACGTGCTTATAACACATGCTTACACGTGCTTATACACGTGCTTACAACATGTTGTGCCGACCCCACTTAGAGTGGGATAAGAGCAGGAGAATGATTATTTATATTAACTTTAGATTACAATAAAGTATAAAAATTACTTGTATACAAATCATCTAACCAACATTTTAATTTGTTCGGCTTTTGAAGGCAAAAAATTGTATTATTTAGCTACATAAAAATATAAACACCGTCATATTCATAAAAATAAGATGACTTTTATTAAAAAATAAAGAAGTGGGGAGTTTTGAAACCTAAAGTCTACGAAACAATGAAATCAAATTACAAAACGTTTTTATGATTAATTAATTTTTACGATTTTCGGAAATATCATTACAAAGACGGTAATTAAGGGATATTGTTTTAATATTCATATCAGACAATTTCTTCTTTCTGAGATACTAATTATTTCCAAACTATGTATACATGGATAAATGTTCAAGAAAATTTTTATTATAATTTTAATGATGGAACTTATTTTTTTATGTTCTTATAAAGTCATCTGCATTTGTCATGTGCCTTAATTCTGCTATACATAAACCTTTTATGGTTTAAGGCCTACTTAAAATTAAAATATGATTTCATATTTTGGATAATAATAAAAAAAAACTATCGTTCTGAAGTAAAACTAACGGATATCATCTTAGTTAGTGTTTAGAAACCGGCTATATACCGGATATCCTGTCAGTTAAAAAAGAAATTCAAATAATATTTATTATAAATTTAAACTATTGCGAGTAGTTAATGTATAGAAACCGGCTATACTCACATCTTATTCTATCGGATTCCCTCCGCGATGACGTCGTGTAAAGAGCTCATGAATAAGTGCCCCGGATGGGTTCGAAACTAGTCGGGCTAACCCGATATAATAAGACGTGAGTATAGCCGGTTTCTATACTTTAACTATGAATACTCACGATAGGATATAATCTTTTTTGATTAAAGAAAAAATTAAAGAAAAAATTATTAATTCACCTACAGCGTTATAGTTTCCCATATCGATACATAGCCCTTGGGAAATAAAAAATATAAATGCTTTAGTCTCATAAAGGCCATTAGAATTATTAAGCAATCGTAAATTTTTACACCTACATATAAAGTCACCGGTATTCATTTTTGAAGATAACTCAATTAAAAGTTTCACAAGTTACAAATTTATTCAGAATGGCAATCTAAAATATGAAATATATTTTGCATTCGTTATTTCTTTATATTGGATTACTGGCCTATTAAAAGCTGGTAATTAAATAATAAATCACAGGAAATGAGAACACCGGCATAAATGTTTTGGTAAATTTTAATAAAATTACGGTACTTTATGACAACAACAAATTTCTAATATTGCCTGTCATTTAAGTTAATATTCTAATTACGCCGAAGCTTTAAAGCTTCTTCGGACGAATTCTTAGAAAATTCGCAAAGTTGTTTTGCACAGATCTCCCTAAATATACTTTGATAGATCGTCAAGCAGTTCGATGAATTATTAAATGTCAGTAAGTGTAGTAATATTTCAAAACTAATTAAAATATTATTTTGCTATAATCCGCGATAAAATAAATATATGTAATGCTAAATGTAGAGTGTACTATTCGTTCTCATACTTGTATATGCAGAATCTGTAAAAACCACCACAATCTCAGTGGCGTATGTGCGCAGTGCTTGTGTATTGTTGTGTTATCGGTGGCGGGTAGTACATGAGTTTTTACAAATTTTGCATGTATCAAGTATGAGAATGAAAAAAAAAAAAATTTTTTTTTAATTTTTAATTTTTTACACAAATTTTCCATGTCTTGAGTTAAATTAATTGCCATATATTTTATAAACTAGTGCGAGTCCTTAGAATTAGGTCACATGATTTACCTAAAATGATATAAAGAGTCAAACTCATCATCATTCTCCTGGCCTTATCCCACGCCTAGTGGGGTCAGCACTACATGTTTTAAACATGTTGTTACATGCTTTGACTAGTTTTTTTTACGAACGGTCGCATACCTGGCGTGACTGAGGTAAGTTGACCTAAGTCGCCTTCGTCGGATGGTCTATTCTACTCACCAGCTGACTACATAAAGAGTCAGCCGCCTGCCTGACGTTAGCTTACCTTATTCGTATTTTACGACACCTCGGTAAGAGGGTGATCTATTCTACTTAGCCGGATACCACAAGGTTTAGCAATGCTTTGGTAGTGAAGTAGTTTATAATATAATTTTTAAGTCCAAATTCCAATCCTTCAAAATCCCTTGGCAAAATGCATTGGCAGATTTGGTTATGACATTTACATAAAATAATATTTTATGCAAAGGGACAAAATAACACCATATTTCTTTAATAGGTCTACATAAATCAGACCATATTTCGGCAACCTTTAAATATTGGGCTATCTCTGAAATGTCATGAACGCTATTGCCTGTGACATTTTGGGCCGTCTTAATAAAATATGTTGTTTCGTTTATTTGTACGAAACATCTGAAGATGTTTGCACGAAAACACTTTAACATGATCGTCTCTTACTTGGATAATGAATGATTCTTCCAGATGCAATTTGTATTAATGTGCAAGAAAAGAAACAGCGTTTTATACATAAATTTTTTATACTTATTTAAGTTTATTTATTTATTCGCATCTCAAACAGCATACATCTTCCTGTCCTTATCCGACTCTAAGTGGTGTCAGCACAATATGTTGTAAACATGTTGTCACATGATTTGGCTACGTACTTTACGACCGGCCGCCTGCCTGAGGTCAACTTACCTTAGTCGCCTTTTGCGACACCTCAGTAAGAAATGAGGGTGTTCTATTCTACTCAGCCGGATACCAAACAGCATTACTTAAATTTATATAATCCAAAATACCCTATATAGTTCATCACAATAATTACTTTTATGTTCAAAATTTCAATTAGTCAAAATTTTTGTGACACACTGATTTGCATGCGACGCCGTTGGTACAGTTAGTCAAAATTAATTTTAAAATTGTTAACGCCGCCAACAAAAAAGTATGCAGGTTTCATATACCTGAATTTCTTTTTTTCAATTTCGCATAAACCGAAAACTAATAAATGTAATGAAATTTTTCAAGCATAAGGACACTTAATTTTATGGGTTTTTTTAGAATATTAAATAATATCATAACGTTTTAGGTTGGATCGATGACAAAATTAGCATAAATGATAGGCAAATTTTGATATTAAGCAAAATTTGTTGGAAGCGAAAGTAATATACTGAGCTACTGAGAGTTTATTAAAAATGTATATAATATTTGCGTATGCCGTGTGGTATATGGCTGAGTAGACATCAGAGATAGAATAGACCACCCTCATTTGTTAACGACGTTTTGTAAAATACGACCAAGGTAGACGTCAGGCAGTCCTAAGTTAACGGCGACCGCCGGGGCCCTGAGCAGGCTCCTCCCAAATTTGGGAGGGCCTAATGCAGGCTGCCGGCGCCTATACGCCGGGGTGGTTCGGTCGATGGCCCTGTACGGCGCTCCCATATGGGCGGGGCGGCTGACCGCGAGATCCTTGCCCCTGCTGCGCAGGGCGCAGAGGATCATGGCGGTCAGACTTGTGTGGGGCTACCGGACCATCTCCGGCGAGGCGGCCTGCGCCTTGGCCGGGTCCCCTCCGTGGGACCTAGAGGCTGAGGTGCTAGCTCAGGCCTACCGCCGTAGAGTTGAAGCCCGTTCATCGGGGGGAGACTCAGCGGTGGTAGAGGTGGACTGGCGGAGGGTAGCTCAGGAGGAGCTCCTCCGCCAATGGAGGCGGCGGCTTGAATCGCCCAGTGCAGGAGCCTGGACGATTTCAGCCATCCAGCCCATTCTCCAGGGCTGGGTCGCCAGGAGGCATGGGGTCCTCACCTTCCGCCTGACACAGGTGCTTTCCGGACATGGTTGTTTTGGATGGTATCTGTGGAAGGTGGCCCAGCGCGAAGCGACTGGTGAGTGCAACGAGTGCGGCGCCGACTTTGACACGGCGTTGCACACGCTCGCAGACTGTCCAGCTTGGGCGGTTCAGCGGGCGGAACTCGTGGCACAGGTGGGGCACGATCTCTCCCTGCCCACTGTGGTTCGTGCCATGGTGGACAGGGAGCGATCGTGGGCAGCGATGGCCTCCTTCTGCGAGGACGTTATCTCGCGGAAGGAGGCGGCGGGGCGGATCCGGGAAGTCGAGTCCTTGGATCCAATCCGCCGCAGGCGAGCGGGGCGCAGGCGACTCGCCGAAGTCCGTCGCATGCCGCCCTAACGGGGACCTCCGAGCGATCCGAACGGGGTTTATCGGACGCTCGCTGGAGTTAGGTCCCCGAGGCGGTCGATGCATCTGGTGCTCCCGATGCATCGATTAGTGGAGGGAGGGGCCACTGTTTAGAGAGGCCCCGACCCGGAGGTGGCGCTCTCCGGGGTACAGAGCTGCTGCTGGCGGGGATGGGGGGCAATGTCTTCATAGGTACCCTGTCCCCGCCACCAGCAGCGTGGTGGAGCACTGTCAGGTTTTTAGTCGGTGAGAGTCCGACATACCCGCCGCTCGTCCCCGTCGGGCGGTGACGACCCATAATGGGTTTTCATGACATAAAAAAAAAAAAAAAAAAAAAAAAAAAAAAAAAAAAAAAAAAAAAAAAAAAAAAAAAAAAGACGTCAGGCAGTGGCCTGTCGTAAAATATGTAGCCAAATCATGTGACAACATGATTATAACATGTTGTGCCGACCCCACTTAGAGTGGGATCAGGGCAGGAGGATAATGAATACTTAAGCATTACTATTATAACACGATTATAAATAACAAAATCATGTTTTACACATACATATATCCCGTTTTCTCCAATTATCAATACTTCTAACTCCATAGATGTTCTGTATTACGTGTTCTGTGTTCTAGAGACTTCCGTGACTCAGAAAACTCGTGTTTGCTAATGAGGAGTTAGTAATCAAATTCAAATTCCAATAATTCTTTATTCAAATTACCTTAGAATCGTCAAATTACAATGAAGCTACGACTGGTTCGAAAAGGTGCTTTTACCGAGAAGAACCAGCAAGAAACTCGGCGGTCACTCTTCACGTAGTATTTCAAATGGAAAGTATAACCATCTTTTTATAACAAGTATACCGTCTTTATGGTTTAACTGCTATTGAAATGTAAAATATTATAACTTGTACTGAAGTATAATTTGTCAAAGGTAGCTAATTTTATTTTACGTAGAAGTGAAAATTCATTTTTATTCATTCTACGCGTTTCATTTCATTTTTATTAGAAACTTACTAACGTGCGGTGCAAATTTGATTTAAAATGTAAGATTACCGTGGTAGGTATGTTATTATAAATGCTACCACCGCTTGCCCCACTTTTTTACAAGAAAAGACACGTTATGAAAAAAACACAAAACGTGAAAAATATACACGATGTAAAGCGAAAAATTAAATGAATATTTGTGTACATTAGTTTTAGCAATTGCATATAGGGTGGTATCTGGCGGAGTAGCATAGACCACCCATATTTGTTACCGAGGCATTGTAAAAGGTGGCTAAGTTAATTGGACCCACAATTTGTAATATACGTAGCCAAATCATGTGACAACATGTTTATAACATGTTGTTCCGACCCCACTTACAATGGGACAACAGCAGCAGGATTTTGTGTTTTGGCAATTGTAGGATCTATTATAACAACCAAAAAAAAATAATTCTCAGTGTTTGTAAATACTGTTTATTACTCTAATATTATATTATTTGGTTCAATCATTAATGATTACAGGTTAACTGTGGACGGTAAGGCATGAGTGTTTGAAATAAACTGATAATCACTGAAGTTGGTCGACAAGTTTGATCTAGGTTAATTGATTCGTTCTAAGTTGTTATCGAATTAATAATTAAAGGTTGTTATCCTCCAAGTTTGAAGTTTGTTGATTGCTAAATATTATTAAATTGGGTCACGTCGTGAAGGTACCTGTGATTTCGAGATTAATGGAAACTTCCATGGCCATGGCAGATGCGAGTCTTCTCAAACTTTACTAACATTTGCCATGATCATGAGTCGTTTTAAGTTCAGCGACATCTTTGAATGCTGCTGCGCAATTTTATTTAAATCATAATCATTTAGTTTATTTAGTAAATTTGAACATTGAATTAGATATCAGCGAGAACTATAAGTTATCCTAAATTTCCGAAATTTTATCATTTGTAAATGCAAATGAATGAATCTGGTAAAAAGCATGTGTCTATTTTTAGATCCTTCATATTGTGAAGTTTAATCTAAGGTGATAATAATGATTTAAGTTAAAAGTAGTAAAATATGAATGGATCAATTTGCGGTAATCAATAATTAGAAAAAATCTAAGCCATGCTAAAAGTAGAGTGTACTTATTAATGACCTACATATAGGTTTCGTTAAACTGATGCACTAAAAAGAAGGAAAGAAAGAACGTTTATTTCGCCTTCCGCGATACACAGTTGTTAACTAACTAAACTTTAACATATAACACAATGAACAAAAACATACCAATAACATTAAACAATATCATATAAATATATACTGCATACCACAAGGAGAGAAAAATGGCTCAGCTCAGTATAAATTGAGCGACAGAATTTTATTACACAACACTGTTTTTCAGCAGTAGCCAGGAGCGACACAATTTAATTAAGTATATACTTTTATAATTACTTAAATCACAAATATTTTATAAATTTTAAATAAATAAACTATAACATATTATGTATAATATTATATATATTTTATAATGATACGAAATAGTATTATATGTAAATAGATACAAAGATTATTGAAAATTATAAATCGATTAGATTAGACATTAAATAATAGAATTCTCAGTCGTATACTGCTTGTAATATATTTGATGCTCTAGTAAAAATATCTTTAATTTGTTCTTAAAATTGCCGACGTTTCTCAGATCTACTAACCAATAGCGACACCATGACTACACTATACTTGGACAGCACACATTCAATACCACAATTTCAACTATCGTTTCACCCCATAATCGATGCAACATCAGTTGTTATAGAGAGTTAATAGCATGTTGTTAGGGAACTATGAAAATTTGTAAGTCTCTGTAATATTTAGTAAATTTTCTAGTAGCAGTACTAGAAATCACATTTTTCCTTCAAAAACTTTGCTAATATTATGAGCGCTTTATTCAAAAGCCCAAGTAATAACAGCATTACCGCAAACGACAGGCAAAATTAGATTTTCCTGAACTAATTCTACGGGTGGCGGATAAAATATACTTTCGGAATAATATGGTAAGGAAATTTTGTAACAAAAGTAAAATATTGTCGGTGTGCCAATATTGGAGTTAATTAATTATTATAATAGCTTAATTCTCTATCATCGTGATTTTATAGATATTGAACATTAACTTAGCTAATTATGTTAAAACCATATATTACTTTTTTACTTACTAAAAAAAAATTAGGTACATCATTCCACTAATAAATAATAAGTGATAGTCCAGAGGTGACACCGTGCGACTCTTTCGAGGGGTTGCAGGTTTAAAACCCGGGCAGCCAACGATGAGTTTTTCAGTTAAAACTTATGTCTAATTGATATTTGCAATTTACTACACGCTTAGTAAAGTAATGCCTAATTCTATAAGCTATTGTAAATATGTCGTGTTGTATCTGGCGGAGTAGAATAGACCACCCTCATATTTGGTGTCGTAAAAGCGGCTTAGGTAAGTAGACTCACCTGTGGTATCCGGTTAAGTGGAATAGACCACCCTCTTTCTTACCGAGGTGCCGTAAAGTACGACTATGGTAAGTTGACGTCGGACAGGTAGCCACTCGTAAAATACGTAGCCAAATCATGTGATAATATGTTAATAACATGTTGTGCTTACCCCACTAGGAGTGGGATAAGGGCACGAGGAAGATAAGTGTAAGTTTGTTTCAAAATTTGCAGGATTGTTATAGCTTAGTAGTTGTACTGTTCTTCATAGCTCACAGCTCAATTTAATTTTTCTGAAGCTTATAAGTTAATTTTCTATTATTAATCTAACTTAAGACTCGATCCGAAATTCTAACCTAAGTGCCAAACCATTAAACCATTCGTGAGGTTGCAGAAAAAGATTTTATATTTTGAAATCATATCAAGTTTTATTTCCTCCCCTGAGTTATGCGAGCTGATTAAATTTCAAGGGCTCTTAATGGCGTCGTAAATCAGTAGCACCATTCGCTCTATTTCTGATATGAGTAAGACGATTCCCTGAGCGGAAATGGTATTTATCATTTTCGGTTATTTTTCAAAAAGTGTTTTAATAATAAGACGTGTCTTGATTCATAATAAGCTCCTATTAATTAAACTGCTTTTGTATTCTGTGTATATTTCTTTTATTTACCATATCATATTGTAATAAAACTATAGTATTAACTTTCCTTAATTATATTTTCGTACATCGTAATCAGTAATGTACTTTACGAAAGATCCCTTATTCCTATTTATTGCTCTATATCCCTTCATCTCCATCCAACACGTCCTTTTTGTAGCTAGTCGCCATCTTATCTCCCCGTCCGCTCAGTGTTGCCCGCCAAATATCTACTATCAGTGGTAGGTAACTTCACAATATTATCAATCAATCATACATCTATTTAAAAACCGTGATGACGAAACTATGTGAAATATAATACTCTTATGAAAAGTATCTACTCGTATCTATACTTATTGTGAAACAAAGTCTGTCGGTCTGTATGTAAACGATTTATTCAAAATCTACTAATTTATAGTGCAATTTTGGAGGACAGTCTAAGTTTATACTAAATTCCTCAGAATGGATTAATGGTTTTCAATGGAAATTTTACTGGCAGATAGAAGACTTAAGGCTGTTTTTCATCCTTGAATTCCAGGGTCGGGGTTCACGCAGGAAAACTTTGCAAAGCCGTGAATGCCGCTAGTGAGAAAATAAAACTAACTTTGAGTGGCGCATATGAGCTTAAGTGTTTGTTGTACGGTACTACATTTTCTCATAAAAAACTAAATTACGTTCAGGTTTTGATACATGTGTACAAAAAATCAACTTGAAGGGGAGCTATCAGTACAAAAATTTAAATAAATATTGTACTGATTAATTTTAATACGCTGCAATTCATATGTTTAGTAGCTTGAAAGAATTGGAACACGCATCTGCCGTTTACGAACGTTCTTTAAATAAAAACATATTTTTTGCCGACGTGTAGATACGTGTTAATAAGCGTTTATAAAATTTGGCGTGTACTAACGTTGATCTAACCAAAGTTTTGAATAAAAGCAACAATAACAAATTAAAAGAAAATTAATAATAGAATTGACACATGATTTGTTCCGTTTTTTGTAAAGAAAAAGGAACAGAAACCGTGTTTATCATCTTTGATATACATAAATTTTTCACAGACATATGATGTAATTAATTTGCGTTAATCGATTGAATTCAAATATTAAGCCTGTCGTTCATGGGGCATACGTGAACGGAGATTAAATTATAACACACAAATTGGGGCCCGAATCCGTAGGCAGTTTGTGTAATCCATCTTTGTGATTGATTTTGTGGGAAATGTTACAACCGCCTGTGGTATACAAATTTACATTCATTTACGCGCCGTATATTATAATGAATCGTATGCCGTAAGGTATCCGGCTAATAGACAGACCACCCTCATTTCTTAATATTCGTAGAATAGACCACCTTGCTGAGCCACCAATACCTTACCTTACCTTTTTCTTACCGAAGTGTAAAATACGATTAAAGTAAGTTGCAGTCAGGCAGGCAGCCGGTCGTAAAATACATTCGGTAGTAAATGTTGTGCTGACCCCACTTACAGTGGGATAAGGGTAGAAGGATGATGATGAATGAATGAATGAATCTTGGCAAAAAGAAAAAAAACTAACTTTGCAAACTTTGTAGAATTCTATAGCACAAAAGTAATTAGAGATTTATATTGCAATTATCCGCGTTCTTTTTATGAAAAACTAGAAGCCATCAGAGTTTGCAATTTTTAGTAAACTTCTACGAGTATCTTGATGGTTGGTTGCGAGGTTAAACGTTCGTTGATTGTTCTATTGAATGTGTGTAGTTCTTGTTTAAGATGGTGATTGTATTTGTGATTGTGCGGTTACTATTCCTATACATACATACATTAGATTATGAGAACGGCTTATGTTTAGCATAACATAGATTATATTTTGAAAAATGCGGATCATAGTAAATATGCTTATTTTGCTACATATCCTTATTCAAATCTTTATATCAAGTAAATTCAAAAACATATATGGCCCAACTTCGTGTGGGGCAGTTTAAGTAAAAATATGTATACACTTAGTATATATATAGTAACCGGATATTATCGCGTCTTATTCTATTGGGTTAGCCCAACTACTTTTAAACCCTTCCGGGACACCTTTTTATGAGCTCTTTACACGGCGTTATCGCGTGCAGCTGTACTAAATTTTCTCATTTTTAAAATTCATAAAACTACTTGAGTACATTCGATACCCATTCTAATTATACTTTTATAGAATACATCTCAAAAACATCGCTTTACTATCAAAAGGTTTATCCCTGGGCACTAATACGAAATGCTCTGGAGTTAGTCATTAGTCTGTAGTTATCACGGATTATAAATCATTTTTAATAGTCTACGATAAATCTAACGCAGTAGCTCTGTAATTCCATAATAATCGCATCTCGGTATTGCAAGCTTGAGTATGATGCTACATATAAAAAAAAATTGAAGTAAGAGTAATAGCCTCTTATTATCCAACAGCTGGGCTATTTTGGAAAGAAAGGTTAGATCTAGCATACGCCTTATGGTATCCGGCTGAATAGAATAACAACAACAACAAACAACCCTCCTTTTTTACCGAGATGTCGTAAAAGGCGACTAAGGTAAGTCGACCCGCCGTTTGGTATAAGGCTGAGTAAAATAGACCACCCTCATTTCTTACCGAGGTGTCGTAAAAGGCGACTAAGGTAAATTGACCGCCCGCGATGTATCCGATATATGTTTTTGAGTCCATTTTCGTCCGCATTTTTCAGGTTAAAGTTTATGTTAATGTTTATTGTTTATAATTTTCTCCTTAAGCGATTTAGACGTGCTTACACCAAAGATCTTGTACCTTTTATTCAAATTTAGGATTGACTATCAAAGAAGTTGTGATCTAATTTTGAAGAGTAATTATTTAAAACCTTAGGACTTCAATCAGTATTATCCAACTTATACGTGCATGTTAAATAAAATTTAGGTTAGGTTTGCTATCTACCCTTTAGCACCAATAATTTTATGCATTGCGTGCCTCTCCAAGCGCAGATTCAAATTGGCTCTCAAGTCAGAACTCGTGACGTCACGGTTTATAAATCATATTTAATCGTCGGAAATAATCCTATGGGGCGCTACGTAATTTCGTAGCACTGTTCATTATTATACGCTCGAGAATCCCGTTACGCTCAGAATATTCGGTTCAAAGCGTTTACACGGAATTCTGAGCTTGTGTATCAAGTTTCAGTGGTTTGAAATTACATAATTGCTACGCCAATATAATTCTCGTAGTATGTAACAAATAACAAAAGATACGAAGGCATATGGACAGATGTATTCAATAAACGAGTCCTCAGAATCTAAATATTATCTACAAACATGTTTTTCAAATTCAAATAAACTTGTAAACAAGTGGTTTTGGATCATCAACTCTACTGCTGGTTCGGAAAGCTGTTCCTACCGAGAAGAGCCAGCAAGAAACTTAGCGGTTGCTCTTTTCAAATTATAATTCCTATTCCTAGTTAAATTTAGTTATTGCTGTCTTGTATAGGCTTAGAGAGTAGCTATAGCCACGCATTATTTTCATATAAGTATTCTTCAATAGTATAGTAGGCTTTCTGTATTAGCCTTTTATTAATACACAAGTAATAATAAAATTATTTTGCTATAATCCGCATTGAAGTAAAATAGAAAATATATAATGCTAAATGTACAGTGGAAAATCCGTTTTCATACCTGAAATTACTTTTATTAATAGTGTTTTTAAACCGCTGTAATGGCAAAGCTTAAATTGATTGCGGAATTTTATTATAGAATATTATACCCACAAAATGCTAATAACAGGATGCCCTAGTGAAAGCGATCAACTTAAGAACTAACTTCTGGCAAAGTTGTTTTAACAGTTACAGAAATTATAATTACATATATACGTGTTTGGAGGCAATATAAATGGTGGAGGTTGAATTATTTATAAATAATACTGCTTGTTTAGATGATGACTTTGCGGTTTTGTCTTGGAGCCTATCCTGATGATGCTGTAGTTACATTGTCGTAATGATTGAGTGTATTGCTTGTATAATATAATGTGTTGTTGGTGGCGGTGTTTTGTGATACGTGTGGTAACTAATCCTGCATGTATAAGGTATGAGAACGGTTTTTGCTTCCTACTCTCAAGATTACATAGATTTTATTAACAAATGCAGATTATAGCAAACTAATTCTCACTCCTTTTGCATTATGGAATTCCACAAAGTAGTTTGCCAGCTTAGATTAAATGGCGTAGTAAATGTATTTTATAAATTTTAATATTTAAATGAGTTAATCTTGTATATATTTCTTTGAATTTCGAAAACGGCGCCAACGATTTTCATGAAATTCAGGCGCTTTGGGGGGGAAAAGTCAACTCTATCTAGATTTTATTAAGACAAAATGTTGTTTTATCTCTGTTTTCGGACACTGAAAAAAACTACTATAATTTTATGATTAAGCAGAAGATAAATTTGCTGTCAATTGCAAAGTCATAGTAGCTCGATTGGGTAACGGGCGATCTCGAATTCAGAATACTGGGATCTTTTTAAATATTTTTAATTGTTTTTTTTTAATTCACCGCTACCTATATGCTTAGGAATATATCTTCTTCTGTTGCATTCTTCATTACTGGAAGTCTTGTACTTGATGAAAGTCCTTCAAAGTATCATATAATACGTCGAAAAAAACTATAACATCAAACATTTTCACTTATAATATTGCCGTTATTTTAGAAACGAGCTCTTTGAAAATTTATCCGATACTTTCAAAGTATTGTATCCATAATCTTTGAGAACTTAAAAATGTTCCAAACTTTGTGAACTGAATAAACAAATACGTAAAAGTTTAAAAGATCTTCGCTTGTTCTAAAAATGTTTCTATGAAGATAAAGTTCTTGCACATTTCCATGGTATATATGAACCGTGGTTTAAAATGATTTAGGTAAATAAAAATGGAAAAAGATATCTAATGACCTATCATCATCCTCTTGCCCTTATCCCACTCTAAGTAGAGTCAGCACAATATGTTATAAACATGTTGTCACATGATTTGAAATGATGTCACATGATAGAAAATTTATATGAACTGTCTAAATAATTGTTGTCAAATTACACATGTGGTTTCCATGTATAATTATTATAGCACTTAGTTTTAAAATAGTTGCATATTATGAGTTTATAGCTCTACATGGTGTGTATATTGTTGATGGCCTTTAAAATTTTTTGAAATAAAATCGATGCTTCGACTTAGCTAATAGCGTCCAATTTATCATCATAATCTATTTTTGAATTTAAACTATCGTGAGTAGTATTCATAGTTAATGTATAGAACCGGCTATACTCACGTCTTATTCTATCGGGTTAGCCCGACTAGGGACGACGCGGGAACTGTTTCCGCCGCGATAACGTCGTGTAAAGAGCTCATGAATAAGAGCCCCGGATGGATTCGAAACTAGTCGGGCTAACCCGATAGAATAAGACGTGAGTATAGCCGGTTCTATACATTAACTATAACGAGCTATTTCGTCATTTTTCTGCGTAAACTTACCAGTTACTTCCTACATAGAGTAAATCAACGATAATCACGCCTATTTTGGACGGTATTTTGGTATTTAATCATTCAGTAACTGCATCGATCGTAATCACGTCGAATGTATTCGGATGATCCCAAAATAAACGACATTGTGCATCAATCAACATGTGCGTAATGCATCGCAGCTTTAATATGGCCTTTATAATGAACCTTAAGTTCCAGTCAAAATAAATTGTAAACAAGAACACTATAAAAGACTTATCGTTTGATTCCAGTTACATGGCTAATAAAAAATACTGATTTTTATAGATATCTATACTAATATATAAAGCTGAAGAATTTGTTTCTTTGATTGTTTCAACGCGCTAATCTCAGGAACTACTAGACCGATTTGAATATTCATTAAGTGTATGATAGCCTATTTATCGAGAAAGGCTATATAAAATCACGCTAGGAAGAATAGGAGAGGAGCAGCAATAAACGGCAAAATTTAAAACTTTCCTTGCGTGCGCTAAGTAAACGGTGAAATGATTCAAAAATCAAGTATTACAAAATTGTTCCCCTCTATAAGTTCTAAATAAAAGTCCGCGAAAGCATGTCAAGTTTTAAGAATAACCCACTTTAACCATTTTTATGGTTATCAAAATAGTTTTAAAATAATACATTATTTGCGAAGGTGTTCAAATAAACATGATATTAACCAAAAGTAATAATAAAATTATTTTGCTATAATCCGCGATGAAGTAAAATAGAAAATATATATAATGCTTAATGCAGAGTGGACAATCGGTTATCATACCTGATACATGCAGGAGTCGTAAAAAACACATGCACACACCTCCACCACCGCCACCGTGATACACAAGCACTATATACGTTCACTATCACAAACTCAACAATCGTTTCGCCCCGCAACCGAAGCATCGTCAGGAGATAGACTCCACGACCAAAATCGCAAAGCGAAGCAATATCTTTTTTTTTTTTTTTTTTTTTCGAATATGACTAATGCTGTTAGCCCTAATGGCTTTGACAGCGTCACCGATAAGACGGGCGAGCGCTGAAGCATCGCCGAGAAGAAATGGATGATACATGCGGGTGCATTACAAGCACCCGCGCTACAGGGGGCGTCGCCTTAAGGGTGTCTCCTGCGAGACCGAACCTCGGCTTAAGGCGGCGCGTTTTTGGAGGGCTGCATCTAATAAATGACTTGGAAGAAGTCTGCGTCACGGCGGCCGCGGCAGAGGGCTGCGGCCGCTTGACACAAGCAAGCGGGGACCTCGTCTTCGCCGGCGAAGACGCTGTTTGTGTAAATGTAATGTGTGTATCTTGTTGGATGCTGTGATAGCATCATCGGGGTCGTTAAGGACGCTCTTCGGGCGCCTGTGAATCTTGTTGGGGTGCCTGAACGCCTTATAGTTGGACGCGGCCACTATAAGGGGGTTTGGGTGGATGGACGCTTTCTCGAAGTAAGTCGTCGAGAATCGTCTGAAAAGATCGGCTATCGTGGGTAGGTCGAGATCTCTATGGAGGTTCACGTTGCGCACGAACCACGGACAGCCAGTGGCTGTACGCATGAATCGATTTTGAAGTGTCTGCAACGGACACAGTCGTGATTTCGGGACGTGCGCGAACGTGACGCTCGCATATGTCATGATGGGTCTGATGCAAGTTTTGTAAAGTGTCACTTTGTTGCGAAGTGACAGTTTACTTGTCTTGCACAGTATCGGATAGAGGCGTCCCATGGCGAACGCTGCCCGGTTACGGACAACGCGGATGTGTCGGATAAAGGATAGGGTCGGTTGGAGGATGACACCTAAGTATTTGACTTCCTTTTGCCAATCTATGTATTTGTTGTAAATAGAGACTCTAGGGGGCGTCCGGATGAAGTCCATGGCTCTCCTAGATCTCGCAAAGAACATTGCTGCGCTTTTATCGGGATTAATTTCGATTCTCCACCGGCGGAACCAGCTTCCGAGCTGGTTGGTTGCTCTTTGGAGCCTATCATTAATAGTTATGGGATCTCTACAGGTAGTATAGATTGCGGTATCGTCCGCGAACATAGCTAAGTGGGTGACTGCACTAGTTTTAGTGGAGAATCGTGGGATGTCACTCGTATAGAGCGAGTAGAGGAACGGTGCGAGTACCGAACCTTGGGGGACTCCGGCGCTTAAGGTGCGTCTTGAGGAGAGCGCACCATCAATACGATATCTGAATGAGCGATTAGTAAGATAATCGCGAATGATAAGAACGAGTCTATCGGGGATTCCTAGGTTCGCGAGTTTGTATATTAAACCCGCATGCCATACCTTATCGAAGGCTTTGGCGACATCGAAGAAGACAGTACCGGTGTACCGTTTTTTGCCGAAGCCATTGAGGACGGCTTCGGTAAGTCGGTGTACTTGTTGTACCGCGGTGTGTTTGGCGCGGAAGCCGAATTGCTCATCCGGTATGAGCTTCATCGACTCCATGAACGTTATGAGTCTAGCGAGGATTACTCGCTCGTAGACTTTCCCTAAGCTGTTGAGCAGACTGATGGGTCGATAGCTGCTCGGGAGATTACTGGGTTTTCCCGGTTTGCGAATACCTATTACTATTGCTTCCTTCCATTCGTCGGGGAAGGAGCAACCTAACAGGAGGGCATTGAAAATCAATACTAATAGGTTTATGAGTTGGTCGGGGAGGCACTTGAGTGCTTTGTTGGATATGGAGTCGGGTCCTGGGGACTTGCGGGTCTTGAGGTTTTGGATAATGGAACGGACTTCCTCTCCGGTAGTGGGAGTGAGCGGCTCGCTTTCGGGAGCCTTCGCGGATATCCTAGCCGCCGCCATTTCCACTTCCGAGTGGAATTCGGCGTGTTCGGGGTGACTGGGATTGTTTGTACATTGTCCCTCAAGACTGTCAGCCAAGCATTCGGCCTTATCGATGTCGTCAAAAGCGACCGGACGGTTTAAACGTAACAATGGAGGTGTAGCTGCACACTGGTCTCCTCTCAGGGATTTCGCCAGTTTCCAGAAAGCCAGGTGACTCGGCGAGATCTCTGAGAGTTTGTTGTCCCAGGCGGACTGACGGTGGAGGCTGAGTTTTTCTCTAACCTCTCTTTGAAGTCGCCGGAGTGTTCTCCGGTTATCGTCTGTCGGGTATGCGTCATGGGCCCTAGTGGCGGCACGTTTGCGTCTAAGTAGGTCGCGCAGGTCGTCCGGTAATCTCCCACGACCGCGGTCGTCGGGGACTTCCTTGGAGCAACGCTCGAGTGAGTCGGTTATATGTTTCGTAAGGTGGGTAACAGCGAACTTGGCACTATCCACGGAGTCTATCTTGTCAGGAATTTGATCTAGGTGGTCTGAGTTTAGGGACTGGAGTTTCCCGCCTAATTTACTCCAGTCGATTATCGTTTTCGTGGGAGGGGTTGTGGAGGTAGATTGCCCTAACTGAATTAGAACCGGACGGTGGTCCGAGTCTAATTCATGCAGGACTTCTATAGAATGTAACTGGAGAGCTACATTTTTGAAAATGTATATATCTAACACATCTGCTCTGTTTGGATCCCCGTTAGGCGGGTATCTGGTGGGCTCGTTAGGGGCTATCACCTCAAAAGCAAGGTTTGGAAGGCCGTTGAGGCCTTGGAGTATTGTGCCGTTCCGGTTGGTTCGGCGAGAGTTCCATTGGCCATGTTTGGAGTTGAAGTCTCCGGCCAGTATTACAGAGTCGCCTAGTGCGAGAAGGGTGCGGACGTCTCTTTCGAGTACCCGTTTGGTCGGACTGAGGTATACTGATGCTAGTATGATCGACTGATGGCCGGTCATACCCACCTGACAGACTGAAGCCTCCATGTTAGTGAGCTTTGGGGAATCAAGGGGGGAGCATAGGAGGGCTCTTTTGTAGTAAATGAGCATGCCGCCTTTTTTGGATGACAGACGGTCATTTCTAATCAAACAGTAGTTCGCAATATTGGGATTGCGAAATTGGGGTTTTAAGAAGGATTCTTGTATTAGAAGAATATCTATGTCGTGTGCAACTACGAAATCGCGGACTTCGTCCATGTGTCTGATAAGCCCGTCTGCGTTGTACGTGACGAGCTTGAGGGAGTGGGGCTTGGCCCTACCCAGTGAGGGTTTAAGCTTAAAGCCTAGAGATGGCCTGCACCAAACTAGAGTGTTCGAGCAAGGCCATTAATCTGTTTTGAGGATTACTCCTCAGCTTGTTTGCCAAAATTGACAGCTCCGTAGTGTCAATTTTGGTTACTATATCGCAAACGAGTTTCATGTCGTCCATGAAACTCGTTGCTGGAGGGGCGGCTGTCGCTTTAGGAGCGGCAGCTCTTGTGTTGGAGCTCAAGATGGCGGCGGCGGGTTTCGCTACCGTCTCCTGAGCCGGTTTTACTGGCACAGCCGGCTCGGATGCCGGTTTCCTGTGCCAGGGGTTTGAGGTGGGGAGAGGCGCGGGGACGAACCTCTCAGCTGGTTTGGGGGCGGTACGGTCCGCCTTTTTACGGGTGGCCCTTCTGCCCCCTCGTTTTGCCCTAAGCGGGACTTTCGGGCAGCCGCGATAGCTCGCGGGGTGCCCTTGGGTCCTGCAGAGGACACAGCTGGGAGGTTCCTCGGACGGAACCGCTCTGGGGCAATCGGCAGTGCCGTGATCGCCCAGGCACTTAACGCACCTAGGTCGTGCGGTGCAGTTGCGCTGCGAGTGGCCGTAAAGCTGGCAGCGATGGCACTGCCCCATTACCCCACGCGTACGCGGCGTTTCTATACGCAGACCCGACAGTCTGCATATTGTTTGGACGTTGAAGACACGTTTGCCTTCAGGACTGAGGTCGAGGACCGCGAGGCAAAGTTCATAAGGAACTTTGGTTCTGTGATGGTACATGCGGTGTACCTGTCTTACGGGAAGGCCCTGGCTGAGGAGGTCCTTCTTAATAAGGTCACAATCTATCTCTACGGGGAGCCCGCGGATGACGACGCGAAGTTCGCGCTCGTCTTCTAGGGCGTATGTGTGGTAGCCGATCTTTTCGGCATCCAGGAGTGTCGTGAGGCGACGGTGGTCCGTTGAAGACGGACATTGCACCATTATACCCTGGCTTGTGGACCGGGCAGAGGTGAATGGGATGGACGAACTGTCCATGCGCGGGATTAACCGGTTCCACGCGTCTTTTTCCCTAACAAATAGGGGCGGCACCTTCTCCTTCCTCTCCGTCATAGGCGAGTCCTGTGAGTCGGGTACGTCTTGTTTGCGGGCGGCCTGTGAGGCAGGCTGGGGTTTGAGGATGGGACGCGGGGCAGGTGCACCTGCGTCGTTAGTTGCCCTTTTGGACGGGACGGTCTTGGGAGCCTTCAGCTTACGCTTCTGGCTCTTGGATAGGACGGCGGTGAAGCCGTCGTCCTCGTCTGAGGCGGATGACGCCGAGGGGGACGGGGACTTCGAAGCATCGGATGCTTCGTCCTCACCGGACTCTGAGGGAGTCTCGGATTCCGAATCGGATTGCTCCTCCACTTCCATGTCAGGAGACACGGGGCGGGAGCGTGGTTTGGCCTTTTCCGCAGAGGGGGGTGAAGGTGCTGCCGGGCTGCCACTCTGGCCCTGAGGGGGCGGGAGGGCCTTGGTGAGCTCCACCAAAATGGCGGGGTGGTGCGCCTGAAGGAACGCGAAAATCGCGTCCAGTATCGGTTGCCCCGTGGGGCGCAGGGTGGGGGCCATATTGGCCCGCTAGTGTGGGGGTGGCCTCCCTGCCGGAGGGCAGGGAGGTGTGTACCTAAGAAAAAATCTAGGTCTTAGTCTCTCTCCCTTCGGGGGAAAGAGGTGAGTACCTAAATTAAAAATTAGTGTACTTACGCACGGACGGAACCACCTACGGCAAGTGTTATGCGTGAAGCACCACACTACCTAATCGAAGCACAGTGACACTAACACAATCCACTTGCACAGGAACGAACAACACTGACAGTCCAGAGTCCTTGAGCACTTTCACTATCTAACGCGGCAGAGGCGTGAGTCAGGCGGGGGGAGCGGCAACCGGATTGCGCTCGACCGAGACATCCGCACGCTACGGCGGCGATCGATGGAATGTGAAGCAATATCCAAATAAGTTTAGTTATATACTAATCGGTTCAACCCCACCCTTTATTTTATTTGCGAACAAGTGTAACAAGCTTGAACTAGAAACATTTATCTGCTCGTTAATGAGGGTGCCATTGTTATGTTTAATAATCTCAAGGTTTTCCAATAGGCTGAGCTTCAGTCCTTTATTGGAACACGTGTGCAATACTTCGAAACTATGGTCATTAGGGACTTTATGACCGCTTTCTATCATAAAGTCCCTAATGACCATAGTTTCGAAGTATTGCACACGTGTTCCAATAAAGGACTGAAGCTCAGCCTATTGGAAAACCTTGAGATTATTAAACATAACAATGGCACCCTCATTAACGAGCAGATAAATGTTTCTAGTTCAAGCTTGTTACACTTGTTCGCAAATAAAATAAAGGGTGGGGTTGAACCGATTAGTATATAACTAAACTTATTTGGATATTGCTTCGCTTTGCGATTTTGGTCGTGGAGTCTATCTCCTGACGATGCTTCGGTTGCGGGGCGAAACGATTGTTGAGTTTGTGATAGTGAACGTATATAGTGCTTGTGTATCACGGTGGCGGTGGTGGAGGTGTGTGCATGTGTTTTTTACGACTCCTGCATGTATCAGGTATGATAACCGATTGTCCACTCTGCATTAAGCATTATATATATTTTCTATTTTACTTCATCGCGGATTATAGCAAAATAATTTTATTATTACTTTTGTATTATGGATCTCCGCAAAGTAACGCCTAATTCTATAAATTATTTATGATATTAACCCTTATCCAAATGAATAGGTTATAATTTATATGGCAAAACAACATTTGTCCAGTCAGCTTGTAAAGTATGAAACTCGCAAATGGATCGCAGATGATGGTTTTAGGGAAGAAAATCTTACAAGACCCTTGTAGAACTTTTTGCGCTAAATTCTTTTGTTTTCGCACGAAATGCTATGCGTCTGCCTATGCTATCTAGAGACGATGAGGAATTTCTTGCAGCTAAATATATACGATTTAATGACGATACGATACAAGCGCTTTCGCTCAAACTACAGTAATTAAATTATTATACTTAGGGCCTCTTTCACAAGTTACTGATAAAGTGCCGGATAGTTAATAAGTCTCTAAAAAGAGACTCTAAAAAGTGAAAAATTAAAAAAAATAAAATCGCGGCCTTTTTGAAATAGGTATTTGCTATCCAGCAGATAAATAAAATAACAGCCACATGATTTACCTGTTAACTTAGGGACTTTAAGTGCTGAATAAGCCCTGAGAAACGCAAAATGCCGAGATATGTGACACATATCATATGTAGATATGTACCGAATAGGCTAACTGACAGTTTATGAGTAACTTGTGAGAAAGGCCCTTAGAGTAGGGAAGCAAGAAGACTAAAATATCTATATTACAATTAAGAGAAAGCAAATGAGGATGATTTTATGTCTTTCTTTTTTTATGTGTGATGATATAAATATATAGTATACATCATCTTCACTCTCCTTATATTTTATTATGTAACTATCACTTACAGCCTTGTATATGGCTCCTCTACTAGTTTTAATAATTCTAAAACTAATATCTAGGTTCTCTAAAATGTTAATTTTTACTATTATCTTTCATAGATAATAAGTATTCACAAAATAGATTCATATTCAATACAACAGTGGACGCTGCTTGTTTTTGATGAAATAACTTAGTTTTTGACGAAATAATACCTATGTTTGAGTGTTGGCCATTTTCTAGTTATATCCTATGTTATTCTAGTATCCAGCTGAGTAGAATAGACGACTCTCATTTCTTACCGAGGTGTTATAAAAACCGACTAAGGTAAGTTACTGTCAGGCAGGCGGCCGGTCGTAAAATACCTAGCTTAATCACATCACAAAATGGTTAAACCATGGTGTGCAGAACCCACTCAAGAGTGGGATAAGGGCAGGGGAATGATGAATTCCGGAAGCCTGTTTGCCTGCTACGTTTTCAAGACTAATCCGTGGGTCAAAATTGATAAACTTTGGTATAATTGAAACTTTTATACCGGACTAAACATATAATAAATACACACACTTACACACACGTTCGTCCGTCCCCAAAGTAAGTAATACTTGTGTTATAGTAGACAGACAACTGGTGAATATATACTTGCTATATATTTTTAAACACATACTTAAATACAAATATACATCCAGACTCGAAGACCAACAAATTCATTTATAGAAAATGTTGGCTCTAGGCGGGAATCGAACACGTGACGCGCGAAGTTGAAGGCAGGGTCGCTACCCACTGCGCCAAAGAGCCAGTCAAATGGATTACAAACGCTGTTTTTTTTTTCAGTAACAGCTAAACACTCAATAACAATAACACATAAAAGTCCACTCAATAGTAAAACATCAATAGATTGTCGATTTACTAAGAAATATATTGCTCATGACATATCAAAGTGGAATTTATATCTAATAAGATGCAGATGCGATGCTCTATTTGCTGTTCGTTATTGGGTAATACTGTGACTGGTGGCCATATAATTTATTGCGGCGACCCAAATTTTTGACAGCTGATAAATATAGCGCCGCATCTCACCATATTGATAATTATAAACTTTTCCTACAGTTAATAAGATCGTGGGACGCATGATTTGAGAAACTTATTATATGAAATAGACGTACTTATGGCTTGGTGTGGTATCCGGTTGAGTAGAATAGACCCCCCCTCATTTCTTACCGAGTTGTCGTAAAAGGCGACCAAGGTAAGTTGACCCACCATGTGTTATCCGGTTAAGGAGTATAGACCACCCTCTTTCTTACCGAGGTGTCGTAAAATGGCGACTAAGTTAAGTCAACCCGCCGTGTGGAATAAACCACCCTAGTTCTGACCGAGGTGTTGAAAAATACGACTAAGGTAAGTTGACGTCAAGCAAAATCATGTGACAACATGTCTATAACACGTTGTGCCAACCCCACTTAGAGTGGGATAAGGGCATGAGGATGATAATGAGTTTATTAATTCTGTATATTATTTTAGGTAAATCATGTGACCTAATTATTAAGAACGCCGTGTGGAATCCGGCTGAATAGAATAGTACCACCCTCATTTCTTACCGAGGTGTCGTAAAAGGCGACTAAGGTAAGTCGACCCGCCGTGTGGTATCCGGCTGAGTAGAATAGACCAACCTCATTTCTTACCGAGGTGTCGTAAAAGGCGACTAAGGTAAGTTGACCCACCGTGTGGTATCCGGTTTAGTAAAATAGACCACCCTCATTCTTACCGAGGAGTCGTAAAATACGACTAAGGTAAGTTGACGTCAGGCAGGCGACCGGTCGTAAAATACGTAGCCAAATCATATGACAACATGTTTGTAACATGTTGTGCCGACCCCACTTAGAGTGGGATAAGGGCTGGAGGATGATGATGTGCCCTAATTCTTAAGACTCGCAAATGTTGATAAAATATATAGCAAACTTTAATTTAACTCAAGACATGAAAAACTTGTGTTAAAGATTAAAATTAATCAAAATCTAATTTATTATTTAATTAAATATTTAACTGATATTTACCTAATGTTCTCTTAATTAATCCTCTTAAAATCAAAAAAATTAACACAATTTTAAGCATGGTAGAACAGTAACCATGAACAGTAGGATGAATGAAATACACCGTTGCAATAACCACAGACTATAGGAAGCTGTAATGGATACACGAGCCCAGTATCAATACGTGATCAATACAAAGTATAAATCACACGAAATTAAGCTGTCAATGCTTCCAGATAAGTAACAGCGAACGTTGAGAGGCGTTTGTGGTCACGATGTGCGGCGATTACTATCCAATGTTATGATGGTAAGAGGCCATGTTTTGTAAAAGTCAATTTGTAATGAAATGAAAGGTCAATGCCCTGAGATAACGCGTGTATTCTAAATTCAAAATTTTCTATATTCAAATAAACTTACAAATAAACAATAAACAAGTGCTTTTGAATCGTCAATTCTACTGCTGGTTCGGAAAGCTATTCGCTCCGAGAATAGCTAGCAACTTACGTATTAGAGAAAGCACTATATTATGCTTGATGCAATGCTTGATGACTTATCAACCTCCTACCCTCATCCCACTCTAAGTGGGGTAAGTAAAAACATGTTATAAACATGTCACATCTAAAATAGACTCTTTCTTACCGAGGTGTCGTAAAATACGACTAAGGTAAGTTGACGTCAGGCAGGCGGCCGGTCGTAAAATACGTAGCCAAATCATGTGACAATGTGTTTGTAACATGTTGTGCCGACCCTACTTAGAGTGTGATAAAGGCAGGAGGATGATGAAACATGTCTCATGAGTCGCCTTTTACAACACCTCAGTAAGAAAGAGAAGTGGTCTATACTACTTATACCGGATACCACACGGCGAACAGTTGGGAATATAATATAAAAATATATTTAATATGAATATGTACAACGCTCTACAGCTTAAGTATATCTGGGTGACCGAGCTTCGCTCGGTAATTTTTTACAAAAAAAACTTTAAAAAAAGAAAAAAACAATTATTTAGTTGGGATCGATCCTTGGCACATTTCTCGAGGCTGCCCGCTAACCGAATAAGCTACGTCGACTTGACAGTTAATGGCGAAAATTCAATTCAATATAAATGTTAGTGTTTTTTAATTCCCAAAAACAGGGATAAAACAAATTTTTTTTTTACATAAAACCTAGCAAGATCAATTTTTCTCCCCCAAAACCTCCTACATGTTGAATTTCAGGAAAATCGTTGGAGCCGTTTCCGAGATTCGGAAAATATATATATATATATACAAGATTAACTCATTTAAATATAAAGATTAATATCTGGGTGACCGAGCTTCGCTCGGGAATTTTTTACAAAAAAAAATAAAAGAAAAAACAATTATTTAGTTGGGGATCGATCCTTGGCATTCACATTTCTCGAGGCTGCCCGTTACGCGAAAAGGCTACGCCAACTTGACAGTTAATGGCGAAAATTCAATTCAATATAAATGTTAGTGTTTTTAATGCTCAAAAACAGGGATAAAACAATATTTTTTTTACATAAGACCTAGCTAGATCAATTTTTCTCCCCCAAAACCTCCTACATGATGAATTTTAGGAAAATCGTTGGAGCCGTTTCCGAGATTCGGAAAATATATATATATACAAGATTAACTCATTTAAATATAAAGATTTGAGAAGTGCACTTGAATTGTAAAGCGAAGTTAGTTGAACTGTTAAGGGACTAATGCATTTCCTTCGCCGCACCTATTACTCTGATGGAAGCAATGCCTCTCCCATTGTTCTAGTTGAAGTATTTATAGTTAATAATACTAGGCATTCGTAAATACTAATTGATAGAGATTGTAAATTTGGAGGTCTCATTTTAATGATGTCTTGTATAGTTTATATATGTTAACATGTGTAGTAGAATGCAAATGATATTTTAACTCATAATTCTCCTGCCCTTATCCCACCCTAAGTGGGGTCGGCACAACATTTCATTAACATGTTGTCACATGATTTGGCTACGTATTTTACGACCGGCCGCCTGCCTGACATCTACTTACCTTAGTCGTATTTTTCGGTGGTACTATTCTATTCTGCCGGAAGTTTATTTTCTAGTAATTCTAATTCATAATGTTTGATATTTGCGTAACAAGTTAATCTTAATTATAAATTGTCTCACTTCGTAGGTTAGCTGGCAGAGATCTCTGTCTTAGGGTTAAGTTGACGTTTGTACACTTTTTTCCAATAATGTTTATCCCAAGATTTTTCATGGTACATAAATAAATAAATATAGAGTAGAATGCAGATATTTTACTGTCATTTATAAAGTTGTAATAGTTCAGTGGATAATGGACTAAAGATGAAAAAAGCTCGACCTCGACCTCCACCTTCCCTAAAAATTTTTTCTTTTTTTTTCAATATTCATGTTTTTTATATCTTAGCTAAGCTATCATGACTTTGCATTGTTTTTTAAACAAAACCTAGGTAGATCGATTTTTCCCACCCAAAATCACATGCTGAATTTCATAAAAAATCGTTGGAGCCGTTTCCGACATTTAGAAAAATAGATTAACTCATTTTAATATTAAAGATGTAACACGAAAAATTTTATGAATGAATGAATGAATGAATTATTTATTTGGTACTAAACACTATACTATTTAAACAATTAACATATAAATTAAAATAAACTATTATAACTAAACAGATAAACACAGTTATGACCATAAATTAACAATAAATCTAATAACAGTATAGTGTGTTGTCCCAAAATGGATGGTCTACTCAGCATTTTCAGAAGAAAACCTCTGACGCTGGTTTTCAGAGACCACCACGGCACGCAGTGACAACAACATTAACCAAATTAACTTTTTACGTTATTGCATTTTAATTCAAATACTTACCAACACAATGACATTGTAGGTTTGTGTTCAAAATTTTCGAGCAAATATTGTTTTTGCATGTACAAATACTGTATTTGCTGAACCGTTTTATTTATAAAGGACGATAAACTTTGATTTTGTAGCTTCAATTATTATTAGCATATAATTGTTATTTATAGGGGACTAGGATTTTACTATTCTTATTGTATCTATTAGGTGTAACATTAACATGTGTGGTACAACATCCGGCTGAGTAGAATAGAACACCCCCCACCATTTCTTGCCGAGGTGTCGTAAAAGGCGACAAAGATACGTTAACCCACTGTGTTGTATCCGGCTGAGTAGAATAGACCACCCTTAGTTCTTACTGAGGTATCGTAAAAGGCGTCAAGGTAAGTTAACTCGCCTATGGTTTATAACATGTTGTGCTGACCCCACTCAGAGTGGAATAGGATAACATTTACAGTTACAACAAAACCACATGACAAAATCGTATTTAGGATTTTGTTCTTGAACCGCTGATAATTCATGATGATGATGATGGAGCTGATGATTATTCATCATATTGATGATAGATGATGGACTGACGTAGAGAGTGTTTGTAGTGCTTGTGTGGTGTGCTATTTGTGACGGTTTTGTGATACGTGTGGTGACTGGTCCTGCATGTATAAAGTATGTGAACATTACCTGCTTCCTACACGTAGAATTACATAGACTATATAATTACACACACGGTCGTCTGTCCCCAAAGTAAGTAACTTAATACTTGTGTTATGAGTGACAGAAAACTGGTGAGTGTATATTTATATATTTTTAAATACATACTTAAATACAAATATACACCCAGGCAGAAAGACCAACAAATTCATTTATAGAATATGTTGGCCCTCGGCGGGAATCGAACCCGCGACCCGCGGAGCTGAAGGCAGGGTCACTACCCACTGCGCCAAGTGGTCAGTCTATTTTCTCTTAATAAACGCGGATTATAGTAAAATAATTATATTTTTCATAACTTCTGTACTATAGAATTCCGCAAACGGCTTCTATAAATCTTTATATTTAAATGAGTTAATCTTGTATATATTTATATTTTCCGAATCTCGGAAACGGCTCCAACGATTTTCCTAAAATTCAGTATGTAGGAGGTTTTGGGGGAGAAAAATTGATCTAGCTAGGTTTTATGTAAAAAAAATATTGTTTTATCGCTGTTTTTGGGCATTAAAAAACACTAACATCAATATTGAATTGAATTTTCGCCATTAACTGTCAAGTCGACCTAGCTTATTCGGGTGACGGGCAGCCTCGAGAAATGTGAATGCCAAGGATCGATCCACAACTCAATAATTGTTTTTTCTTTTTTTTAAAGTTTTTTTTTTGTAAAAAATTACCGAGCGAAGCTTGGTCACCCAGATATTTAATATAATTTAGCTTATCTACTCTTGTACTCTCAAAAACTGATTCATAAAAACAAATCTTGAAGCTTCGTTATTTCATAATATCGTTCAACGAAGCGAATTCTAGGTCGAGAGCAATCAAATTGCTTTAGTAATTGTTACTTTGAAATGCTCTTAGCCGTGTGGTATCCGGCTAAGTAGAATAGTACCACCCTCATTTCTTACCGAGGTGTCGTAAAAGGCGACTAAGGTAAGTCGACCCGCCGTGTGGTATCCGGCTGAGTAGAATAGACCACCCTCATTTCTTACCGAGGTGTCGTAAAAGGCGACTGAGGTAAGTCGACCCGCCGTGTGGTATCCGGTTTAATAGAATAGACCACCCTCTTTCTTACCGAGGTGTCGTAAAATACGACTAAGATAAGTTGACGTCAGGCAGGCGGCCAGTCGTAAAAACGCAGCCAAATCATATGACAGCATGTTTATAACATGTTGTGTCGACCCCACTTAGAGTGGGATAAGGGCAGGAGGATGATGATAAGTTAAATACAATCATCTATTTTGTTTGACTGTTTGATTGGTTGATTGTTTGGACGAGCTAATCTCATAAATTACTTGACCGATTTGAAAATTCTTGCAGAGTACGATAGTCCCTTTATGGAGAAAGGCTATAAAACATCATGCTAAGATGAAAATTAGAGGAGCAGTAATAAAAAATATTACGAAATTCGGGAAAAATTTGTAAGATACTGATTTATGCAAGCTGCTGGCATAGCTAGTACTAATATATAAAGCTTAAAAGTTTGTTTGTTTGAACCCGCCAATCTCAGGAACTGTTGGACCGTTTTGAAAAATTCTTTGAGTCTAAGTTAGTCCACTTATCGAGAATGGCTATAGCCATATACTCGTAACATCACGTTATGATAAATAGGAATGGAGCAGCAATAAAAATATTCCGAAAACTTTAAATATTGATAATTCAAAGATTTCGTTGCGTGCAAAGTAAACTGTGAAAGTTATTGCAAAATCACTTATAACTAACACAAAAGTAATGAGAATATTATTTTGCTATAATCCGCAATATATATATAAATAATATTCTCATTACTTTTGTATTATGGACTTCCGCAAAGTAACGCCTAATTCTCTATAAATTACAAAGTTATAATAAAATTATGTTGCTATAATCCGCAATATAAATAATTATAATATAAATTAAATAATAAATTAATAATTAAATATAAATTAATGATATAATAATTATAATATAATTTTTAAAAAAAAGAATATGAATTTTATTATTACTTTTGTATTATGGATCTCCGCAAAGTAACGCCTAATTCTATCAATTATTCTTATAAATAACTTAACTAACTAAAACTACTTTTTTGTTAAAAATTTTAATTCGGGAAAAATACTGTGACACTAATATAAATGCAGGCGAAGCTGCTGATACAGATAGTATTGTATAAAAGAGTCTTAATTATGTTGCAACGTTTAAAAACAAGTTTTTACTGTCGTTCCAATGATATATTGACGGTAGTAATAAACATTACCCTTAATGAATTAATTGTATCCGCAGGGCTTAGAGTGAGCATTTGTAAAAGTACCGGCAAAATTGAATTTATATACTTTTATAGTTTCCGGTGTTTTAATGGTATTAGTATAACATTATCATTTATATTTAGACGTTTCCCATGATTCTACTCGGGCAGTTTTTTTTCAAGTAAATGTTACCGCACGATTAATAGGAGCCTGAGGAATACGTCACATCTATGTAAAATCACTACATATTATAAAACAAAGTCCCTATATCCCTATGTACGCATAAAACTTTAAAATTACGCAACAGATTTTGATGCGGTTTTTTTTAATAGATAGAGTGATTCCAGAGGAGGGTTTGTACGTATAATAATATTCAATACGGAGTAGAGAAATACTGTAATTTTTGAGGTTTCTGTAAATAATTACATTTTTTTCCGCTTACATTGCAAACGCAGGCTAAACCCTACGAGATTTATCAAAATAATGTACTGAGTATTTGTACACCCTGAAAAGGTCTACAGAAAAGTCCGCGATGGTATATGTCTATCTCTTATGGATAACCCACTATAGCATTTTTTGTCATTTACTTTTTACGAAAAATAATGCCATATTTTTGAAGCAATTTTTATACAATACAGCATTAATCCTTATCCAAGTATCTTAAATAAATGGTTGATTTAATATAGATCAATATGGCAGTTTACAGCATGTAATTTAAGTGAACATTTTCGGAGATATTACAGATTTAAAATTCCGTGAGGACGCCGCGCTTCGCCCTTTAACACTTCGACTTAGCAGCTATGTCCCTCTTTCAAGAGTTTGTTTAAAGACATTATGTAATTAATTGTAAAAAATAAAATATATACGGAAAACGTAAAAGTAAATAAGTAAAAATGTACTATATGAATTTAGATATTCCAAAGATAGCAGGAAATCTTCTTGGTATAGGGAAAGGAAATTGTTTTTCTCCAAATTTAACGCGTGCGGGCCACGGGCAGTAATGAATAAATCAAAACTACTCGATCGATTTTAATCATTTTTTTTACACTGAGTGACATGGGATATATATTTTATGCCCGTGCGAAGTAGGGGCAGGCTGCTAGTAATTAATAATCAATATTTATATAAAGTGCTATAGTTATGAGGTATTGCATCTTTAAATAAGTAACTCTTTTGACATAATTATTTGCTCGCAGTTGCTTTGAATCGTTAACTCTACTGCTGGATCATAAAGCTCCTACAGAGAAGAGTCAGCAAGAAACTTGGCGGTCGCTCTTTTCAAAATAAAATTTGCCTGACGTTAACGACTACACGTCGGTATGAAACGGTGGTCTATACTACTCAACCGGATACCATTTAGTGGGTCAAGTTACCTTATTCGCCTTTTACGACACCTCGGTAAGAAATGAGGTTGGTCTATTCTACTCAGCCGGATATCACACGGCTAAAAATTAGACGTTCATAATATATAACAATCAAGAATTGGTACATTTATTCATATGCGATTTGCGTACAAGCTATATTGCGGACTTGACGCAGTAAACATTTTATACTTTTTTAATATGCAGGAAGATAGTAAAAACCATGCATTATCCTAACAGAGATTCATTCAAACACTCGGCATACGTTTCGCTATATAACTGAAGCATCAAGAAGTATACTCTGAAACAAAACTACAAAGCATGTATTTAGAATACTAGGAGAAAGAAAAGTTCTTTAAAGTACTTGTATATTCAAGTGTACCCAGGTTAGTGACGGAAGCCGAGAAGCCAAGGAAAAAAAGAATTATTTAATTTATAATCTTGTTGTATAGTGTTTTTGTTGTAATATTACTAACTATTTTATGTATGTATACTGCGTTTCTACTAGTTATCCAACCACCAAGGATCGTTGGCAGAGATCTCTTATTGAGATAAGTTATGCTTTGTACTTGTTTTCTTTTTTAGTACAAATAAACCACATTGGGCCACAGCAACGCATGGCTGTTCTTTTTCTTCTTTTAATGCCTCTCCAACTAGTGAAGGTCAGCAGTCAGCTCTGCGTACGCCCTCCTATATGTGGCCAGACGGAAGAGTTCGGGAGCTTTCTTGATTCCCGTCCACTCCCGGATGTTACGTAACCATGATTTCCTTCTACGAGCGGGTCTCCTCTTCCCAGCAACTTTTCTCATCATTATCAGTTGCAATAGCCCGTGTCAGCTATGTCTGAGTACGTGGCCCAGGTATGCAACTTTTCGTTGTTTGATGATTGGGAAAAGTTTGCGTTTTTGTCAGACTCGCCTTAGAACGTCCTCATTGGTTAATTTTTGGGTCCACGATATTGATTAAACGTCTATATGCCCACATTTCGAATGCTTCTATACGTTTCCTGAGATCCTCTTTTACGGTCCAGGACTCAAATCCGTATAGAACCAGAGGCCAGATGTAGCATTGGAGAAGACGTACACGAAGTGGAATCTTAATATTACGGTTACTAAGTACCTTTCTCATTTTTCCACTCCGCGGCATTTGCGTGGCCGTTAGTATTCTATAAAATAGTAAATTTTTTTTCAAAGTAAAAGTCCTTCACGTATTAGTTATCGTTCCATGATATAGTGGAACCCATCGATTAAAAATCCTATCCCATTGTATCTCTCAATGCATTTCACAATATATTTTTATACAATGATGAATGGTGTGAAATATCGACGCAGCAACCAATCATTGTCCAGATTATTTCTTTTTACTCTCTGGCGCTGAAATTAATCAGTTTCACATAAACTTCCCAGCATGAAAAATATACAAATGTATTGTTTTGTAAAAAGTTTTGTTTTCCCGAAGCAACATTAATAAACAATCATATTTGTTTCATGTTTAAGGTAAAATGGTTTTACTCACTTTTGACTTTTTATGAGCATATTAACTAAGACTATGGTAAGCAGTCTCACCGTGTGGTATCCGGCTGAGTACCGCCCACCGCTATTTTTACTGAGGTTTCGTAAAAGGTGACTAAGGTGAGTCGACTCGCCGTGAGGTATCCGGCTGAGTACAATAGCCCACCGCTATTTTTACTGAGGTTTCGTAAAAGGCGACTAAGGTCAGTCGACCCGCCGTGTGGTTTGCGGTTGAGTAGAATAGACCGCCTTCTTTCTTACCGAGGTTTCGTGTAATACGATTAAGGTAAGTTTACGTGAGGCAGGCGGCCGGTCGTAAAATACGTTACCCAATCATATGACAACATATTTTAACATGTTGTGCCGACCCCACTTAGAGTGGAATAAGTGTGATTTAAAATTTATCATGAGAAGATAATTTAGGCCGATCAAGTGATATATTTTATATTGTCTATTAAATTTTAAGTATTTGTAGCAATTTGAAACAAAAAACATAAATTCCATAATATTTTGGTACACTTAATATAGTTCTATGGAATTTCACAATGTGACGCCTAATCCTATTTATCACAAAATTATTTATTTAAGCTAAATATCTTGTATTGGTTTTAGATTAAGTACTACATTATCCAATATAAAAGTTTTCTTTTGACTTTGCTTATGTATATTTTTAATCCGTTTAGATTCTTACTGCATTTGAGGGGAGCACTTACTAAATTGCAATTAGTTGATGATCTAAAACAACTTTAAAAAAAGATAAATAAATAAAAGATAAAAGATAGATAAATAAATAAAAAACTTATACGCAAATTCGCAGACTAATTCAAAAACATTTATTACATTATACAAGTATTTTCTGTTTCCAAATTTCATTATACTTGTTTGTACCTCTGCTACCGAGATCGACGGCATTTTACTCAAATATTTACTTACTTAAACATACACACATATTGCTAAAATTATAATGTTCGTATCATGTCAATATTGTCTTCCAACAAACTTTAGAACTGAGATAGGAAAATATTTATTTTAATACTAGTTAATATTTGTGAGTACGTTTATGTAATACTAGCAATGCCGTGACCACACGGCACTACAGTTGAGGGTGGTACTATTCCAATATAATACTATTCTAATATATTGGTGGAATAGTACCACCCTCGTTTCTTACCGAGGTGTCGTAAAAGGCGACTAAGGTAAGTCGATACACCGTGTGGTATCCGGTTTAGTAGAATAGACCACCCTCATTCTTACCGAGGTGTCGTAAAAGGAGACTAAGGTAAGTCGATACGCCGTGTGATATCCGGTTTAGTAGAATAGACCACCCTCATTCTTACCGAGGTGTCGTAAAAGGCGACTAAGGTAAGTCGATACACCGTGTGGTATCCGGTTTAGTAGAATAGACCACCCTCATTCTTACCGAGGTGTCGTAAAAGGAGACTAAGGTAAGTCGATACGCCGTGTGATATCCGGTTTAGTAGAATAGACCACCCTCATTCTTACCGAGGTGTCGTAAAAGGCGACTAAGGTAAATTGACCCGCCGTGTGTTATCCGGTTGAGTAAAAGAGACCAACCTCTTTCTTACCGAGGTGTCGTAAAATACGACTAAGGTAAGTTGATGTAAAGCAGGCGGCCGGTTGTAAAATCATGTGATAACATGTTTATAACATGTTGTGCCGACCCCACTTGAGTGGGATAAGGGCAGAAAAAAGTTAGGAACCGCCAGCGGCTCAGCCCGCGTGGTAAGATTTAAACCGTAATATAGTCTTATGATAACCATAAAAATGATTAAAGTGGGTTAACCTTAAATGATAGACATATACTGTCGCCGACTTTTATTTAAAACTTTTAGAGGTTAACAATTTTGTAATAAATGATTTTTCAATATCTATCACCGTTTACTCAGTGCACGCAAAGAAAGCTTAACATTTTACCGTTTCGTAATGTTTTTTATTGGTGCGTCTCTCCTATTCTTCTTAGCGTTATGTTATACAGCCTATAGCCCTCTCATTAAATGGACTATCTTACACTGAAAGAATTATTCAAATCGGTCCAGTAGTTCCTGAAATTAGCGCGTTCAAACAAACAAACCCTTCAGTTTTATATATTAGTATAGGTTGTTATTTATATTTGGGCGTTATTGTCTCACTGGTCACATTCTATGGTTCAATTGCTAAAGCTGTGAGTTATATGTCACGTTAAACGAAAACTATATAGAAGCCATAATCTCTGAATGCATCATCATTCTCGTGCCTTTATCCCACTTGAAGTGAGGTCGGCACAACATGTTTTAAATATTTGCGACCGGCTGGCTGCTTTAACGTCAACTTACCTTAGTCACCTTTTACGACACCTCGGTAAAAAATGATGGTGGTCTATTCTACTCAGTCGGATAACACACGATGGGTCAACTTACCAAAGTCGCCTTTTACGACAACTCGGTAAAAAATGAGGGGTGTCTATTCCACTCAGCCGGATAGCACACGGCGGGTCAAATGAATGCATCATCATTCTCGTGCCTTTATCCCACTTTAAATGAGGTCGGCATAACATGTTTTTAATATGTTGCAACATGATTTGGCTAGGTGTTTTGCGACCGACTGCCTGTCTGATGTCAACATATTTTAGTCGCCTTTTACGACACCTCGGTAAAAAATGAGGGTGTGGTCTATTCTACTCAGCCGGATAACACACGGCGGGTCGACTTACCTTAGTCGCCTTTTACGACACCTCGATAAGAAAAAAGGGTGGTACTATTCTATTCAGCTGGATACCACACGACGTTCTTTAATGAATTTTCTATCCCAACGTAATAAAAGCTTATTTCTTAGTCAGATCACACCTTGATCCCGTAATTCGCTTATCCGGCATTAAGCTCATGTAATGCCTCGATAATGCGACGATTAACTTCGCCTTATTCGTGACTCGTAACACGTACTAAGCATTGCCATGCGGTACTACGTGAATGCAGCATTTTCCATAAAGACTGCTAGAAAAAATGTTTTTTATCTCAACATTCGCTGATATACACTGTGTGGTATTGCGGCTGAATAGAATAGTGCACACACTTTCTTAATGAGCTATTTTAATATATATTTCATGTAAGTACGGGTTATTTACTAATATTATCAAATTATGCTCTTGATAAAACGATAAATCCCTCTGATTCTTCCCGGATCGATCTGATTTTTGTGATAGAGATATTTGCAGTATTAGAGAGTGACAGAAGCTTATCTTAATTCAAGACTACTGTCCACGCGAACGAAGTTGCGCGGGTAAAAGCTAGTACTATATAAATCATTTCCACGTGGATTGGTTCCAAGAATGCTGACAGCGTTTCCGAGTCTTTATGCGCAAAAGCAGAAAAAGTTGCAGATGTTTAGACTGGTTATAGTTATAGGTTTATAAACGAATTAATTATAGCCAAAATAATTATTGCCGAAGTACCTACTAAATCTTACAAATTGGTAATTATTAAACAAACAATCGCCATATCCGAAGAATAAAGTCACATTCCCTATGCTTGTACATGAGACATGTGACTTTACTCTTCGGATAGGGTGACATTACCACGTCAGGCTTATGTAGCATTAAATTTATATCGACATTAATAAATTATGAAGTACGTTAATTCCCACAAAGAGCATTTCCTAATATCCATATTAATACGTAAGATTACATACACCAGTGTAACATATAACTGACGTACGTCGTTCTCAAGACCTATAACAGTAGCTAATATTATGTTCGTATGTCTTCAAAGGTACACCAGATCGGTTCGAGCTTGAATGAGATGGCACTTCGCCAAGCGGTATTAGTAAGTATTGTTTACTAACTAACTTAGGGACTCTATGTTATTCCTTCACCACTAGTACTCACTACTCCGTTCAAGTCAACTTTAGTGTTAAAATATCCTTAATTATTGAAACTTAAGGCACCCTCAATTATATCGCACAATTCGTATTAAAGTGACCTAATTGGTAAGGTATTGTTAACGCACACTATATACAATAATACGATATAATAGGAATACCACAATTCCCGTTCCGAGATGCACTTCTCTTGAATGACGAACAAAGACTGACTGTCACTGAAACGTTTTATCAGTAGGAAGACTCAACCGGAAACAACACGTCACAGCGTTGCCACCATTTTAATCAAAAAGGGCGCGACACACTTGTTTCATGAATGTGTTGCTATAAAATACAAAGCGGAAGTTAATGGCGACAAGAGTATTGTATGTATCTTCCTGTCCTTATTCCACTCTAAGTGGGGTCGGCACAACGTATTATACCTGACGACAAGTTTCCTTAGTCTTCTTTTAAGACACATTGGTAAGAAATGAGGGTGCTCTGTTCTACTCAGAAAGATACCACACGGCGGGTCAACTTATCTTAGTCGCCTTTTAAGATTCCTCCGTAAGCAATGAGGGTGGTCTATTCTACTCAGCCATATACTACACAGCACTCAATATACTCAAATATAAAAACTAGAAGGACCCTCAATTATATCGCACGATTAGTATTAAAGTGATCTAATTGCTAATGTAATTCAAAAAAACTATGCTATAACTAGCGGTGAGACCGTGCGACTCTTCCGAGAGGGTCACTTGTAAAAAACCCGGACAGGCCAATGAGTTATTTCTCTTATAACTTATATCTCTAATTGCTATTTACAATTTATCATAAGCTTTTTGGCGAAGGAAAATATCGTAAGGAAACCTGTATAATTCTAGGGACATGCGTTTAAACGTCTTTATATAATTTAAAACGAAAAAATCTTCTATAAACATGTTATTTGTTTTCACTTCTTGTACAAAACTGAACCCATATATCAAATTATCAACATACTTAAACACAACTCCCAACTACTCAATACAATCTTTTCGAACCGTCCTGATATCATGACTAGTTATAATACCATATGACATCGTGTTTCATGATAGTCTTAAACAAGCCTATTGGTCACGTGATTATCGCGTTGCCAATACATCCGGTATAAAAATCTAAGAAGATAATATTTGACTACTTTCGTTCTCGACAACTTAATATATTACCAATAATATTTAACATGTGTAATCTACCAATTCTCATTGTACAGCGTGGTTGGTCTTATCTCTAACTCTTCTCTTTTTCTCACTTCTTCTAAATAACGAAGAGAAGAGACCTACCGGTGAGATAGCAACAGGCCGTTACTTTTATGTATTATTCTTTAGATGCAAATGCCATTGAGTTGATCGACCAAAATCAATTAAAGCAAGCAATTTCGATGGAATACCTAACATCTGCAGTACTGTGTTTGGTCGTTTAGCTTAATTGGTCAACAGTACGTAAAGCAATCGCTCGCTTTGATTATGTCTAATTAAATGTTCCACTTAGAAATGTCAATTCTCTAGTATAGCATTGAATTTGCTTACTAATTTGTTACATGTTTTTAATACAACCTCCTTCATAGGTCATTAATATAAAAAGATGAGAAGAGTATAATGATGGTAATTGGTATTCGGTTTATTGACTCTGTAAGATCAACGTGACGATGTGCTATGTGAGGCCTTAGACGCGCCCGTGAGTTTAGTTCGATGGAACTGTCAGCTAGAATGACGATTGTTTTCTGGATCTTTCCAGTTGTATCGATTGTTTTCTAGACTGTGGACATCTGCGACGACTGTCAGCTAGGCTCTGCCTAGAAGTGGTGATTGTTCTTTGAGCGTTTTCATTTGCGAGTCTGTTTACGTGTGTATCTGCTGAGTTTGTTGCCACTAATTGAGCTGTGTTATGCCATGACAGTGATTGAGGGCGAGCTTAAGGTGCGAAATGCTTATGGTGCGAAAAGCTTAAGGAGTTGACCACAAAGAGTCGAACATAAAGCGTGAGCTTACAGAGTTGAGCATAAAGCGTGAGCGTATTCCTGTCATGTCATGGCATGTGCGGTTTTCTTTTACAGATTAAAAGAGCAAGTACTGAGTTTCTTGCCGATTCTTCTCAGTACAATCAGCATTCCGAATCGGTGGTAGATTCATTCCCAGAAGGCATTTTATGAGATTTGCGGGGTCGCAAATGTTGTCACGATGGTCGACTGTTACAACATGTTTTTAATACAGCCTCCTTCATAGAGTTGGTCATTAATATAAAAAGTATTGTGGCTGTCATTATGTGTCATTGAGTTTGTGAGAAAGACTCTGGGAAAAAAACTGTTTTTTAATATTGAATCAGAATAAAGTAAATATTGTCGTTTATTATAAATTATTTTCACAAACGTGTTTTTAAGTATGCTCATAAATGAGGTAAGCTTTTACTTAATAGAAATTTTCTATAACTATTGAAAAATTCACTAGTAAAATAAACGTAACACACATTGGCTTACGATAGGTTTATGATTCAATATCTTCGAGATAGAATCTCTTTTCACGTAATCCGCGACTGCGTTGCGCAGAAGCCATAATATATTAGCGAGAAATGAGCTCGATAAGTCTATTTGAGGATTATGGTACTAGAAATCGGATTTTACAATCTACGAGGCAATTACTATTTACCGATAGAGAGCAAAATTATAACTCACTGAAATTAAGTTCACTTTCAAATATTTATTTATTTATATACTAGCTTTTACCCACGACTTTACGGAACTATTGTTAGGTTGATAATAGATCGTGTTAGGTTGATAATAGATCGAGCTTTTTAGTGTATCTTATTCCTGTAGGAGTAAAATGATTTCTATGGCCTATATGTTATTCTGGTGTATAACGAAAAATTGTGCCAAATTTCATCGATATTGGTCTAGCAGATTCGCCGCGAAAGAGTAACAAACATACATTCATACTCACAAACTTTCGCATTTATAATATTAGTAGAATACAAGCCATGTGGTACTCGGCTGAGTAGAATAGACCAACCTCATTTCTTACGGAGCTGTCGTAAAGAGCGATTAGGGTAAGTTGACCCGCTGTACGGTATCCAGCTGAGTAGAATAGAGAAACCTCATTTCTGACAGAGGTGTCGTAAAAAGCGACTAAGTAAAATTGACCCGTTGTGTAGTATTCTGCTGAGTAGAATAGACCTACCTCTTTCTTACCGAGGTGTCATAAAATACGAATAAGGTAAGTTGACGTCAGGCAGGCGGCTTGTCGTAAAAAACGAAGCCAAATCATGTGACAATATGTTGTGCCAACCCCACTTAGGGCGGAATAAGAGCATAATGATGTGTCTGAGTACAGTAGTTGCGAAAATAGCAATTGTATTTAAAATTAGTTATGGTTTAGTTTGGTTCAAATACAAAATGAGGGATTTAGAATACGTAGTAGTACTGTGGTAACAGTAAGTGTTATCTGTAGGGTTTATGGCCAGAGACAATAATACTGACGGGACAAATCACCGCATTACTCATGCATAACATGAGCTTAATGCGACTAAGCGAATTAGTAGCTTGCGTAACATATAGCTTGGAGAGTAGAGTTGGCAGATAAGTAATCAACATAAAAAGGTAAATAACAATTACATGCAAATGGAAATAATCGATAGACCATCCTCTTTCTTACCAAGGTGTCGTAAAATACGACTAAGGTAAGTTGACGTCAGCTAGGCGGCCGGTCGTAAAAACGCAGCCAAATCATGTGACAGCATGTTGTGCCGACCCCACTTAAAGTGGGATAATGGCAGGAAGATGATGGATATCAATTAGTATTCATGAATGCCTAGTATATTAACTATAAATACTTCAACTAGAACAATGGGAGTGGCATTGCTTCCATCACAGTAATAGGTGCGGCGAAGGAAATGCATTAGTCCCTTAACAGTTCAACTAACTTCGCTTTACAATTCAAGTGCACTTCTCAAATAATATATACTTAAGCTGTAGAGCATTGTATATATTCATATTAAGATATAATTATATTATATTTCCCACTGTCCGCCGTGTGGTATACGGCTGAGTAGAATAGACAACTCTCTCTCTTACTGAGGTGTCGTAATAGGCGACTCATGTGACATGTTTCATCATCCTCCTGCCCTTATCCCACTCTAAGTGGGATCGGCACAACATATAATATTAGGTCCTTACATATGAAATTGGCGTTTTCTATGGGAGGAACATAAAGTCGTTTTTTTTTAATGAAATATATTTAATTAATCAAAGTATGTACAATTGCTATGTATGCACTTTTGCCATCTCATAGGTAGTTCATTGATCTCCTTACTAAAAAAAACCACTCGGACGGGAATCAATAAAATCTTTGAAGGCAGTTTGGACTGCCCCATCGGAGTTGAATTTTTTTCCTTGCAAGTAGTTATCCAAATTGCGAAAAAAATGGTAATCTGTTGGAGCAAGGTCCGGAGAGTACGGTGGATGTCTAAGACATTCTAATTGAAGCTCCTCTAATTTGGTAGCCGTCTGTTGTGCAGTGTGTGATCTAGCGTTGTCCTGAAGCATCAGTGGCCTAGAGCGATTGACCAGCCTCGGTTGTTTAGCAGCTAGCTTTTCCATCATAGTTTGCAGTTGCTGACAATAGATATCTTGTGCCGGTTGAGTAACGTAACGCAGCAGTCGACGCGCGTTTGTCGGTTTGCTTCACTCAATTCATGAGGTACCCACCTTTCAAGCTTTTTCACCTTCCCAATTTGCTTCAAGTGGATTAGAATAGTTTCATCACTAACACCGGAGCCTGCAGCTAACTCGGACGTGGTTTGCGATGGAGCCGCTTCCGAAACTTTGGTTTCCGGCCGTCCACGAGGCTTGTTCTGCAGGTCGAAATTTCCAGAACGAAAACGTTGGAATCAAAACCGCACTGTGGTTTTCTTTTGCGACACCGTCACCATACACATCATTAATCCTTCGAGCCGTTTCTGCAGCACTGGTGCCACGGTGGAACTCATACTCGTAAATAACGCGATATTTCATGTTTTCCATTTTGTAAACAGAGTGACAAAAAAAAAACAAAAGAAAAAAAAACAAATGAATTAGGGGGTTTGAAACACAAGTGCATGAGTAAATAGCTGTATGAATTTGAATTTGGAATTCCTAACCATAAAGGTAATATTTGAGATCAAAGTGGCCAGTACGACAAAACGCCAATTTCATATATAAGGACCTAATATTATAATCATGTTGTCACAAGATTCAGCTAGTTATTTTAATACCGGCCGCTTTCCTGACGTCAACGTACCTCAGTCATCTTTTATGAGACCTCGGTAAGACAGAGGGTTGTCTATTCTACTTAGCCGGATACCACACTGCGGGTCTAGTTACCTTAGGCGCCTTTTGCGGCACCTGGGTAAGAAACGAAGGTGGTATGTTCTACTCAACCGGATACCAAATGGCGGGTCACCTTACCTTATTCGCTTTTTATGACAGTTCAATAAGAAATGACAGTTGTCGATTTTATTCAACCGGATACAATACGGCGGGTCAACTTACCTGAGTGGCGACTCAGGTAAGTTGACCCGCCGTATTGTATCCGGTTGAATAAAATCGTAAAAGGCGTTTTACGAGACCTCTGTGAGAAATGATGGTGGTCTATTCTACTCAGCCGCATACCGGATACCGCACGGCTTACCAGTATACTGTCAATGTTTCACCGATAACGTCATTCTTTGTTCCCTACAGTCACACGTTATACCATCAATATTTATTACGATATTCAAATCGATATTCAAGATCGTTTAGTGAATCGTATTTCACTAAACGTGTAGCATACGAAAGTAGGATCACGAGTCGTGATCCAAATATTGCGATCTAGGCGGATATTGACCATATGGAGTAGACATTTGAACCATAACTATGTATCTTGAAATTGTTTCTTCTTCTTCCTGCCCTTATCGCACTCTAAGTGGGGTTGGCACAACATGTTATAAACATGCTGTCACATGATTTAGCTGCGTTTTTACGACTGGCCGCCTGCTTGACGTCAACTTACCTCAGTCATATTTTACGACACCTCGGTAAGAAAGAGAGTGGTCTATTTTATTAAACCGGATACCACACGGTGGGTCAACTTACCTTATTCGCCTTTTACGACGCCTCGGTAAGAAATGAGGTTTTTCTATTCTACTCAGCCGGAAACCACGCGGCGGGTCGACTTACCTTAGTCGCCTTTTACGACACTTCGGTAAGAAATGAGAGTGGTACTATTCTATTCCGCTGGATACCACACGGCTAGTATCTTGAAATCGTTTAAGTTCTATTAATGGTAAAATACCCTCAAATGACTGGCCCGTTGGCGGAATGGGCAGTGATCCTGCCTCCAGCGGGACGCGGGTTCGATTCTCGATCATTTTCTATAAAAAGAAGTTGTTGGTTCTTCGAGCCTGGGTGTATATTTGTATTTTAGTATGTATTTAAAAATTATATATGTATATATTCACCAGTTGTCTGTCTCCCATAACACAATATTAAGTTACTTTGGGGACAGACGACGTGTGTGTAAGTTTCCCATATTTATTTTTTATTATTAATGATATTTGTTTTGTTTTATATTATTTAGTTCTTTGTTGTGAATAAATAAGAATAGACGACCCTTAATTCTTAACAAAATGTCGTAAAAGGCAACTAAGGTAAATCGACGTCAGGCAGGCGGCCGTATTTTACGACCGGGCAAATTATGTGACAACATCTTTAGGTACATTTTGTGCCGACCCCTCTTAGAGTGGGATAAGGGCAGGAGATTGATAATGTTGCAATAAGTTGCTATTTAAACTCATCTCTGTTTAAATGAAGTAAATAACCGCCTCACTTAATATCCGGGCTTTATTGCAATATCGCAAGTCTGCTTTGCATAGAAATTAAAACGCCGACCCAGTAGATTACCGATTGAGTGAATATCGCTTTCAATTATGAATTCAAAGCCTATTAATATATATTGATGACGTATTTGAAGCGGAATAATGAATCAGTCCTTTAAAGAAATTTATATTTCAATGTGAAAATCTAGTTTGAGAAGTCTTCGCAAGAAACTAAGGATATCTTTCATTGAAATGCCTTTAAATACTCCGCTATCAGATCCTGGAACAATAGTTCTCCGCCAATAAAAATCCAAACTCCAAATTTTTGTTTAAGAAATTATTGAAGAATTTTCAGTTGAATTAAGATTTGCAATCACAATTTCAGGATTATACAGCAAAATGTTTTTTAGTTTGTCGTTCACCAACTTTAATGATATCTTTTATTATTTTTTGTAATTTTTTTGAGGTATATTTGCAGTTGATATATTCAAATTCAAATTCAAAATATTCTTTATTCAAATAAACTTGTAGACAAGTGCTTTTGAATCGTCAACTCTACTGCTGGTCCGGAAAGCTGTTCCTACCGAGAAGAGCCAGCAAAAAAACTCGGCGGTTGCTCTTTTAATAATATAGGTAATCCTTAATGCTGTTTACATAAAGTCCTCCCGCCTTATCCCGCTACAGGTCGGCACAAGTTATAAACATGTTCACACATAATTCGGCTGGGTATTTTACGACCGCCTGATTGCCTGACGTCAACTTACCTTAGTCGGCTTTTACGACAACTCGGTAAGAAAGAGGGTGGTCTGTCCTACTCAGCCGGATACAATACGGCGGGTCAACTTATCTTAGTCAACTTTGAAGACACCTCGGTAAGAAATGTGTTTGGTCTATTCCACTCAGTCACCACACGGCGGGTCAACTTACCTTAGTCGCATTTTACGACACGTCAGTAAAAAAGAGGGTAGTCTATTCTATTCAGCCGGATACCACACGGCGTGAGAGGTTTAATAAAAGGTTAAAGGTTAAAAGGTCCTTTATCATTAAACAGGTTATAAACTCAACGAACAGTACGAGAAATATTGCGTTAAATTCAGAATTTATGTAATCTTTAATCAGATCATTAATAAGTCAAAAAGATAAATTTTGTATTTATAATCACGAATAAATATTATCTATTACTTTTACCATCAACTTTAAATATAGACACCCACATAAAATTAACTAATGTGTATTAAGTAATTTATGAGTTAATTAATTGCATTAATATTGACACAGCGTGTAACCATAAATGTCATTTTCGTTTTATAAAATTAACGTTATGACAACACGAAGTGTCATTAACGCGTATGTAACTTCTTCTTTGAACAAAATGGTTTTATGTTTGTCAAATGCGTGACAAGCTGTCAATGACATGTCACGAATCTCTAAACCGGTAAAAGATTATCTCTTGAATATCTAATGATACAAACACGTATAACTTCGTGTAATAAAGTAATCATCATCTCCCTGCCCTTATCAAAGTCTAAGTGAGGTCGGCGAACATGTTATAAACATGTTGTTACATGTATTGGATAGTTGTAAGCTGGCCTCCACGATACAGGCTACACCTAGTGTGGAGATCGCAATTACTCTGTTTAAATATGGTAAATACAAACATTGTAATTTTAATTAAGAAGTAAAATCAGTTTTAAATTAATTTTTTTTTTATTCTTATTTCTTATTCTTGTTTTACGACCGGCCGCCTGTCTGTCGTCTACTTACCTTATTCGCCATTTACAACACCTCGATAAGGATTGAAGGTGGTCTATTCTTTTCAGCTGGATACCACACGGCAGGTGAACTTACCTTAGTCGCCATTTACAACGCCTCGATAAGAATTGAAGGTGGTCTATTCTATTCAGCCGAATATCACACAATGGGTTAACTTACCTTAGTCGCCTTTTATTACCCCTCGGTAAGAATTGAAGGTGGTCTATTCTTTTCAGGTGGATACCACACGGCAGGTCAACTTACCTTAGTCGCCATTTACGACACTTCGATAAGAATTAAAGGTGGTCTATTCTACTCAGGTGGATAGCACATGGCCTTATGTTATATAAAATGTATAAATCTGCATATTTTTGGAGAATTTGCGAAAAATTCGCCAATTCATATTAGATTGTTGTTACTACACAAGAGAGGAGTCCTTTCCACAACAATGGGATACACAAAGACCTCACTTCCTAAACCATACTTTAAATAATTGACGTTAAAAGCATTGTGCAATTATTTTAGAAATGGGTGACCACCGAAATAGACCGAATGTCAAAGGATACTAACCTTCAACATTATCTGACTGAATAGTCACAGAACTCAAGATGAAAGTGCCACTTCAGCAACGCAATAGCTTTCAAACTGTAGCGTCTATGTATTCTGAACTATTAGGATATTAATTCAATTCGTATAGTTAGTTTACTCTGACAACGATGAATAAAAATTGCAAGAAGAATATACCTAATGTCTTTATGAAGTTAAGATGTAAAGAATAATAAAGTTCAAATAATCAAATTTAATATCCAAAAAGTGGTTTTAAATAAATAATAATAATTTTCAAACTTTTTTGTACTGCGAAGTATGACGTACTTTTAAAGCTTAAAACGTGCTCGTGTAATAAAGTCATCAAAATAAAATTCAATTAAATATATCAGAATCAGATATTCGTGTCTCAGATTTTGTATTTTCTTAAATTGCTTTGCTAAAATTCATGATATAAATTTAACTTATTGATAAGCTTTACAGTCACACGTAACGGCTTTTGTCAATGGAAAAAATTAAGTTTTGAATTCTAAATTGATTTAAATAGATCCACATCTGCTTCTTCATTCTTGTGTAATTTTTGCAACATGTAGTATTAGCATTGTGTTGCCGATACGAACATTGTTCACCTATTACTGATCCCTTACATATTATTAGTATAGATAGCTAGTAATAAATATAAGTACTTCATATATTTATTACTAGCTATTACCCGCAACTTCGTTCACATAACCGGATACCACACGGTGGGTCAACTTTCCTTAGTTGCCTTTTACGATACCTCGATAAGAAATGAGGGTGGTCTATTCCACTTAACCGGTTAACCACATGACGGCTCGACGTACCTTAATCGCCTTTTACGACACCTCGGTAAGAAATGAGGGTGGTCTATTTTACTTAGCCGGATACCATGGATACGATGGGTCGACGTACCTCAATCGCCTTTTACGACACCTCGGTAAGAAATGAGGGTGGACCAATTCTATTCAGCCGGATACCACACGGCGTAAACATACCATGTTCAGATACCGGAAATGTAATAAGGAAATGAAGACAAATAAGTGACTCATAGTGATTATAATAATAGTGACAGTGTTGAAAGATAATTATTAAATTTACATACAGATAATAGAATGTTGAAAGCAGATGCAATATTTAATTTTAGCTTATGATGCATTTAGGACACAACACCATAGGTGGGCGATCGGGTCTGGTACAATAATACAAATTCATTGAATGATTGCTTCTTATAGCTTGCTAGCTGTGCCAGTAGCTTCGTCCGCATGGAAATCAATATGTCACAATTTTTACCCGAATTAAATTTTTTAACATAAAAGTAGTTAACATGAGGTAATTATAAGAGAATTTTCGAATAACTTTCACCGTTTACTTAGCGCACGCAAGGAAAGCTTTAAATTTTGCCGTTCCCGCAATAATTTTCATTGCTGCTCCTCTCCTATTTATCATGGCGTAATGTTGTATAGTCCATAGCCTTCCTGGATAAATCGACTCTCTAATTTGTTAAATCTGTCCAGTAGTTCCTGAGATTAGCGCCTTCAAACAATCAGACAAACTCTTCAGCTTTATATATTAGTGTAAATTTTATCATACGCGAAATGGATAGCGACTAAAGGGACGTTTTGTTATGTGACTATAAAATAACCAACCAGCATATAATTGTGACGAGAGAATTCTTTGAAGTATTCTATGTGTAAATTTGCCGTCCAATTTTAGGACTATGACTATAAGCTACACGGCTTAAATATACGGATATTTACGAATCACTTTGCAAAAATATCGTTCGAAAATTAGGATATCGCTTGCGAATTACTGAGCTATGTTTAATGTAATCTGCGTTACAGAATTATTCTTAACTCCATTTTAATAATTAGAGAGAGTTAGAGAGATTTATTTTTAGTGTATATAAACTAATGTTGTATGTTATAGCACAGGCTCAAACACGAGCCTTGCTCGGTAATTTTTTTTTATTTAAAAATGCAATACAAAAAAGAAAAAAAAACCGGGTGACATGTGAGACTCGAACCTAGGTTTCAATATTTTTTGGTTCGCTCGTTACCATTAGGCTGTCACAGCTTTGCACTTGACAGCTAAAAATTTCATTTACTTTGTATTCCTATTTAACAGTTTTTTAGTGCCCAAAAACAAGGATAAAACGGATTTTTAAAAAAGTAAAACTTAGCTAGATCGATTTTTCTCCCTACATGTTGAATTTCATGAAAATCGTTGGAGCCGTTTCCGAGATCCAGAAAATATATTTATATAGACTTATTTAGACTGGCCCGTTGGAGTAGTGGGTAGTGACCCTGCCTTCAGCTCCGCGGGTCGCGGGTTCGATTCCCACCGAGGGCCAACATTTTCTATAAATGAATTTGTTGGCCTTTGAGCCTGGGTGTATATTTGTATTTAAGTATGTATTTAAAAAATATATAAGTATATATTTACCAGTTGTCTGTCTACCATAACACAAGTATTAAGTTACTTACTTTGGGGACGGACGACCGTGTGTGTAAGTGTCCCATATAATAAATATATATATATACAAGATTAAGTTATTTAAATTAGATATTAAAAATATACATCCGACGTCAGGCAGGCGGCCGGTCGTAAAAACGTAGCCAAATCATGTGTCAGCATGTTTATAACATGTTAAGCTGACCCCACTAAGAGTGGGATGAGGGCAGGAAGATCATGATGAAGATGATGATTAAAGACATACATTGAGGCTCGAAGAACAAATTGTTTATAGAAAATGTTGGTTTACAAAATACACCTCACAATAACACATGTAAATATTTTATTACTGTAATTAAAAATACTTTTAGCTCAATTGTTAACCTACTAATCGACATTGTCCACAAAGGCTTGTAATATGCATCACTCTATCACTTGTCTAAGCCGTATCAAAAAAGATTACTTTATAGTCATTATGACATGGGAATCAGGGCAGATTGCATGTGCGATGGATGGAGTTTTGATGTACCTATGTACAAATAATGTCTTGTAAAATCTGTTGTTATTATTCAAAACAATATCAGCTATCAATTAACACTAACATATTTAATATTTAAAAGAGTTAATCTTGTATATATATATTTTTTATAATTTTTTTTTCCGAATCTCGGAAACTGAATTTTCATGAAATTCACCATGTAGGGGGTTGTAGAGGATAAAAATCGATCTAGCTAGGTTTTATTTTTAAAAAATCGTTTAATCCCTGTTTTTGTGGCATTAAAAATACTAACACATAAAAATAACAACACTAACTTTGTATATAAAATGTTATTTTTGCTGTAAACTGTCAAGTCAGCGTAGCTTATTCAGGGAACGGGCGGTCTCGAGAAACGTAAATGCCTAGGATAGAGCCCCGCCTACCGAATTATTTTTTTTATTTTTCTTTTTATATTTTTTAAAAATTGCTGAGCAAGGCTCGGTCATCTAGGTACTATATTTGATACGATACAGGAAGATTTAACTTACTTTGAACGATTATCGCTTATTATCCCCGCGATTTTTCACATTTAAATCTGAGACGATACGTAGTAAACTATATATAATATACTAGCTTTTACTCGCAGTTCTGTTTGAGTGGACTGTTGTCCACCGAGTGATAGGTTGATAATAGATAGCGCTTTTTAAAGCCATACTAATCCTGTGGAATTCAGGATTACGATTTCTATAGTCTTTTATTCCCCGGTGTATAAGTAACTATTGTGCGAAACTTCATCGATATCGGTTAAGCGGATTCGCCATGAAAGAGTTACAAACATATCCATACTCACAAACTTTCGCGTTTATAACATTAGTACGATTATTAGGATAAAAGTAAATAAAAGGATATTGCAGGGATTTAATTTATTCTCAAAGTCATGCAAACGCAAAATTAAAATGTATAAAAAGCAAAAGTTAAGTTCGCTCTTCTAACATCTGATTACTTAAAACAAAATTAATGAGAATATTATTTTGCTATAATCCACGGTAAAAGAAAATATGTATAATGCTATGTACAGATATTATATATACAGATATCATATATACAGTTACATAGGTATGTGTACATATATTTTCTTTTATCGCGGATTATAGCAAAATAATATTCTTATTACTTTTGTATTATGGACCTCCGCAAAGTGACGCCTAATTCTATAAATTATCAGATAACTTTTTAAGGGAAGGGATTATATCCACTTTACTTCTCCAGTGCAGATTAGCACTTTCCCTTACTTAAACCAAGCATGCCCCAATAAAAGAAAATAACAATCAAGAAACATACATAAAAAAATGTTAAAATAAACTTGATCTATCCAACTTTCTCATGAATAGTGTATTCAGCCGCATAGCAATTTTTATTAGACTCAGACAAGTTGTTTTTTTCTCGGTACTGCTCTATAAATTCTAGAGTTAGTATACGTGACTTTGCAGACATAGAATTTATAATACAATGACATGTTGGGTACTGTATAAGACTTTGTTGTCATGAATATTGAATGTGCAAGCTTATTTATATGAAAGAAACGTATTTCAGTGTAAATAAAGCAAGTTTAAATATGAAATATTAGATAACAGTTACGTTTATTACATTAAGGAATAGTAGGAAAAATTGTTAAAGTCGGTTCCCACGTTATTTAGCTTTATAATATGGTGAGGTTTAAACAAAGACCTGATAACTTCATCACATCACTCCTGTCCTTACTTACGCTGAATGGGGTCGGCACCACACAATCCCCTAATAGCTGACTATTTGTACCATTTTTTTTTTATAGCTGCCCATTGAATGTTCAGTATTGCACATAGGTCTTCTCCAAGCTCCTCCACTCCCAATAGTCTTGGGCTTTTCTTATCTAATCATAGCCTGCGTGAGGTACAATGCCATCCTTCCTTCATTTGTTTTTGCAATCTACAACGCGGTCGAGAATGGTATCGCAAATCCGACCCGTACTACCAAACGATTTTAGGTCAACCATCATTTTCGGATATATTACATTTGTAAACTTAGGGAAAATTATTTCAGGGATAGCTCTTTAAATAAAGGAATATGGTACAAAAGTATCCAAGACATACCTTACAGTTAACCTTGATTTGTGACAACACGAATGCGCCGTGTGTACTTAGTGATGGCCTTTAGATTAATATCTGGACATATTCCATTAAGAAAATTTGGATATCTTATTAAAACTCAACTCAACCAACTGTTTAAAGTGTGACGTATGTGAAGATATCCAACACTTCGGTTTTTTTGGTGGGTAGGTGCACAAGAGTTAACACATGTTTTTTAGTGTTCCATTTCAATTTATTATAGTTAATTTAATAACAGTGATTTTTTATAAAAGTGTAATGTTATAACTAAATACATACCTGCCAGCAACTATTCCTATATAAATTTCCATAGCATATTACAAAAAGTTTTTACACTGTGAAACTAACCTTACTGTGAGTATTGCACCTTAATTGACTGAAGATATAATATGGAGGCTATTAAGCAATCAATACAGGAACTCAACACACATTTTAACACCAAGATGTCTGAGTTTCAACAAAACTTAAGCTCCTCTATACCAGCTACAAGTCCAATGTCAAATATTAATGCACAATTTAGTGCATTTCGTTCATTCGTATTAGCTGCACTTGAAGGTCTCCAGAGACAGGTGGAATTACTGACTGGTCAGCTTGATCATATTGAAACAAGAAGCAGAAGGAAGGTACTACTCATTCATGGTGTCCCGGAGGAGAAAAGTGAAAACGTAACTTCAAAGGTGACTAAAGTTTTGAACGAACGTCTTCAAACATCTAGTATTTCCTTAGATGATGTCAGCCGTTGTCATCGTTTAGGTAGTATAGTCTCAGATAAACCAAGAGCCATACTTCTCAAATTTAAAGATCTGTCTATGAAAAATCATGTGTGGTTCTCTAAGACCAGGTTCAAAAACACAGGAATCACAATTTCTGAATTCTTAACACCCCATAGACACCATATTTTCATGTCTGCCAGACAGTGCCTTGGAGTCTCTAAGTGCTGGACAAAGGATGGCCATGTAACTGTGATAGGTCCAGATGGTAAGCGTCATCGTATTACTTCGGTGGCCGAACTTAATAATATTGTTAGTGTCGCTGAGACTCAGAAATCATCTGATATCGTTGCTGTTGCTACTACCTCTGCTCCCACTGGGGCCACCAGAGACACTAGGCACAAGAATGTTGGCCATTTGTCCCGTGCGAAAAGGAATGCTAGCAAGATTAGAAAGTGATTTTCTTTTATGTTCCAAGATCGTCAAATGCTAACACTTTGTTTACTGTTTTATAGTAACTATATATAACTTATATTTGTGTAATACCGTATAGTTTTATTTTATTTAGACTGATGGTATGTAGTGTTTACATTCTAATTAAAATATTACCTACGTTACAATATGTAAACATAAACTGTTTGTAAACTGACTAGTGTCAGTTTGAAGTTTCCGACTGACATATTATTACAGTGATAAAAGACTAATAATAAACTATTTCTTAAAAGTCTGTTTGACCTAATAACGGTGAGCATTAACGTTCTGTAACGCTAGTCCGTATGATTTGCATTATAGTTAATTTTTCGGGTAACAGGTACTTAAGGTTTTTTATGTTTATTAATTTTTATTTTTTTATTTTTATCAACGACCCACAGTTGTATATACGTTCAATTAACTTATACGTTGTTTTGATAGAAAGTAATAATAGATTGTAATTGTTTTGTTTTTTTTTTTTTGCTGGAAGTTATGTAATTAGTAATATAAATAAATAGTAATTGTAATTATATAGCTATAATTTATTATTTATTAGTTCGATTATATTTATATTTTTTTATTAAGTATATATTATTTATTTTTATATATGAAAAATATGAATCTTGATGATGATTTGAATAATGCTAGCACAGATGAGTCTTACTATCAATCTGTCACAACTGCAGAAGATTCTTTCCAAAGTACATCTATTCCACTCAACACTATCCTAGATACTACTTTTTCGAATTCATGCAAACACTTTAACGTTATACATATCAACGCTCAAAGTGTACCTGCACACTATGCCGACCTTCTGACTTCCCTTGACGTTAAAAACATACATGCGATTCTTATTTCCGAAACATTCCTCAAACCAAATTTACCCTCCACGTCATTCGCTCTACCAGGATTTCATTTGATAAGGAATGATCGTACTGGGAAAGGTGGTGGCGGAGTCGCCATATATCTCCGAAGTCATATACCTTTTTCGATATTAGATAAATCACCCTCTCAGTACACTGGATCATCGGAACACATTCTCATAGAAGTTCTTTTTGGAACGCTGAAGGTTCTTATGGGGGTATTTTATAGTCCGTCCTTGCATATAAATTATTTTGACACATTTGAAAGTCTTTTGGAAAAATACGTGCCTGGGGTTAATCATACTATCATAATGGGAGACTTCAACACCTGTCTAATTAAAGACGATGTACGTGCCAGGCGTTTAAAATCTATTATAGAAAGCACCAATCTTAATCTTCTTTCTTTAACTGCTACTCACTTTGCTCCTAACTGCTCACCATCTTTATTAGATTTAATAATAGTTTCTTCTCCCGATAGTATTGATAAGTATGGACAATGTGCTGCTGAGGCATTTTCGTATCACGATCTCATCTATTTGTCGTATAAAATAAGACCACCTAAATTAAAACCAACAGTCGTGATGCGAAGAAGTTTTAGTAATTGCAACAACGAACAATTTATGGCTGATCTGAATGGCATTGACTGGAATGTTGTACTGAGTGCGTCGACGATCAATGATAAGCTTTTTATTTTCAATTCACTACTCATAGAATTGTTTGATACTCATGCTCCGCTTCGCCCTATCAAACTTAAGCATCTCCCTGCTCCTTGGTTGACAGATACTATTAAAGCAGCTATGGTGAAACGCAATACTGCTAAGGCGAAATATAAGATGAATCCTACGGACAGAAATCTTGAAATTTATAAAAAACTACGCAATCAATGTAGTAGAACATGTAGAGACGCTCAACGCAATTATATATATGCATCCGTCAGTGGTAGTGATTCTGCCAAAGTGTGGAAATTCCTTGATGCTATGGGGATTGGGCGGCAGCGGAAAATGACATCATTGAATTCTAATATTGATCTTGACGCGCTCAATGCACATTTCACTAATGTCAATCTACTTGATCCTATTACTAAATCTAGCACCTTGAGCGCCCTTTCAGCACGTGTTTTGCCCAATTTTGCTATGTTTGACTTTTCACCCGTTACTGATGCGGAAGTCAAAAAACATATCCTGGCCATTAAGTCGGACGCAACTGGTAGTGATGGAATAAGTCGTAGAATGATTCTGTTGGTACTCGATAGCTTACTTCCTGTTCTTTCTCATATGTTTAACTATTCACTTTCCTCTACTACCTTTCCCGATCTTTGGCGTCTTGCACACATAATTCCTATACCTAAATCTACTAATCCTGCTAATTTCTCACACTACCGACCAATATCTATCCTTCCTTTTCTATCTAAAGTTCTCGAGCGTATAGTGCATAATCAACTTTTTCTCCATATTTCTAAAAATAAGATCCTGGGTCCATATCAGTCCGGTTTCCGCCCTGGACACAGCACTACTACGGCTCTCATAAAGGTATGCGATGACATTAGATACGGATGCGATAATCAGCAAGTAACTATTCTTGCCTTGCTAGATTTTTCTAATGCTTTCAATACAGTCGATTTTGATATTCTGTTAGCCATTCTGAGATCAATAAATATATCAACTAACACTATTGAATGGTTTCGCTCTTATGTCTCATGTCGTGAACAGTGCATACGTACAGATGAAAAATGCTCATCGATTTGTCGTCTTAGTGCTGGTGTCCCTCAAGGTGGCGTTCTCTCTCCTCTTCTCTTTTCTTTATATATTAACACCGTAACTGAGCTTCTTTCCATATCTTATCATCTATATGCTGATGACTTGCAGATTTATACGACAACAACCGTAGATGAAATTGCACAGGGTATTGCCCGTATAAACTCTAATCTTCATGTTATCGGTAACTGGAGTGCATCGTACGGGTTGTCGCTAAATCCTAGCAAGTCACAGATCGCTATCATAGGTAGCTATAAACAAATTTCAAAATTAAATCTCACTCAACTTTCCCCTATTGTTTTCAATGGCACTATATTGGAAGTTAGCAATACTGTGAGAAATCTGGGTATCACTATGGATAGTACTCTTTCTTGGGCACCTCAAGTCACTGATTTAAGTCGCAAGATATTTGGGGTTGTCGGCAGATTAAGAAGATGGAAGAATCTCCTGCCGATTAAAACTAAAGTATCACTGGCTCATTCTCTCCTACTTCCTATTCTTGATTATGCTGACGCATGCTACCCAGATTTGTCACAGAATTTGCTTAATAAGCTTGAGCGTCTACAGAATCTCATCATACGATTTATTTTTGGTCTAAAAAAATACGATCATATCACCCAGTATCGCGTGCGACTTAAATGGCTTACAATACGACAGCGACGAAATTTTCATATTCTTAGTCTTCTTTACAGTATTCTTTTCCATCCCCAGACTCCTTCTTATATTAAAGACCGTTTTACTTTCCTTGGCACTACCTCCCTACTTTCCCAAAATCTTCGTTCACTGAGCGACAATAAGCTTAAGTTTCCATACTGTCGCTCCTATTGCTATAGTCACTCTTTCACTGTACGGGCTGTAACATTGTGGAATATGCTACCTCGGGACATTAGACACGCACAATCTGTTGGCATTTTTAAACATCGTCTCAAGACTTATTATTTATCATTGTAATTTAATATATAAGTAAATAGTGTGTATAAATTTAAGTACTGTCTATATAAATATGTATGTATTAGTGTATTATTATTCTATTATGTATTAGGGTGTATTTATTAGAATGTATTTACGTTTATTAATAAATACTTTGTGCACCGTCCTGTATATTCCTAGATTTAGTGTCTCTAATATTAGGTTGCCTGTAAGAGATCACTATTAGTGATAAGGCCGCCTTTGCACTACTTTTAAGATTACTTATGTTTGTTTGTTTTTTTGTTTTTTATTGTGCAATAAAGTATTTTTATTATTTTATTATTATTACTTCTTAATGGAATGTGTTCAAAATGGTCAGATGAGCATAGAAACTTTTGATAAGCTTTCTGTAAATCAAATGGATATTGGCTTTATAGCCGATTTTTAGCCGATCCAAATTCTGTAATAATTACCTACGAGTACCAAAGTCAATTTTATTTGAATATTTTGCAGTAAGTCATAACCTATTTCCGATGTTAATTGTTAACTATTCATTAATATTTATTCAGCGCAGCTTTGCACTAATTTGCCCAATTGTACAAAGCGATTATTATGTGTAATCAAATTATAGAGACTTGTTATATTAGAGGCAGTACAGACGAAAGACCAAAATCGATGCAAAGACAAGACTACAAACATTAATCCGTGTAATAATTGTGATTGTTTTTATTTTACTGGTTTTTTTGCTTAAACACAACTTTAGACGCAACAATTTTTATACAAATTACTCCATATTTATAAATGTCTGTCTGTAACGCTTTTATGGTAAATCGGCTAACTACTTTAGTATGGTACTATTGAAGCTTATATACCAGGCTAAAATTTAATTCAAAATATCTTCGTTTTTCTTTCGAGAAACGGGTAAATATTTAAGTCATAGGACACAAATTACGGGTCAAAATTAATAATAATTGAATCAGAAAAAGTGACCATTATTTTCATTACACTGGAACATCATACGAATTAATTTCTGCCGTGAAGAGTTTCTGATGATTTTGGTTCTTTTCAATTTTTGTTACCTACAAAAGTGCTTCACACGTCCTTTCTACGTTACATTAAAATTATTTATTTAAATTGTGTAATTTGTAGGAACTTCAAGACCTTGTGATAATTTACTGGTCATTATCTTCCCGCCCTTATCACTCTCTAGGTGGGGTGGGCACAACATATTGTAAACATGTAGTCACATGATTTGGTCACGTATTTTCATACAAATTACTCCATTCACGTATTTTAAGACCGGCTGCCTGCCTGACGTCAACTACCTTAGTCGTATTTTACAACACCTCGGTAAGAAATGAGGGTGATCTATTCTACTTAGTCATAAAGAAGAAATAGCTACAATACTTTGGCATGAATTGCTCTAGTTCGAGCAATTTTACGGCATTCATCAAATATATGAATAGATTTCATATGTGAAGTCGTTTGTTTGTTTTAAGCCTTATTCAGCGCTCATTTACATGTTGTTAATTCAGCTATATTTAACATACATAATCGATTAAATTCATTGCAATGGATTTGCACAATAATAATTTAGAATTTAAAAATGTGTATGTCCTTTAGCACTTAGGCTTCAATGCGTATATCCATAGATGCTTACCTAATTAGAGTAATCTAGACAAGTTGTAAGGATCCTATAAATTTTATTTTACGATTGAGAGAGAAATTAAATCTTGCGATAAGCCTATATATCACACCAATTGTGAAATAACGTATTAAGATGATAGTAAAAGTCATCAAAAAGAAGACTCAAATTTACATTTTGTTTAGTTAATTTTAAATCTTATTATTTGCAATTACATTTTTTTAAGTAATTGGACAATGAATAGGTTTAATGTTATTTACTTAAATCTTATTTTTATATTTTTAGAGCGTAAATAAAAAAAATATTTTAAAAGTTTTTTTTGTGTTAATTTATTCTTTATATTATAATTTTCAGCCTCTTCCTATTCTATCTATTATTTAGCTTCCTACAGCCTTTTATTACATATATTGTATATAACACAGTATTTATATAAAATTCTTAGTGAATTTATCATACTTTATTCTAGTTACTAAGTTCTTCTATGAAAACTACAGTGTAAGAATAGTAAAGTCCGATGAAGCGTGTCCTTGAGTACGCAAGGACTTGTATACTTAACCAATAGAATTGTAAATAAGCTTTCATGTTTTATTGATGATAAACAGCTGTGAGCAATCACTGGTGAATGGCATTACAAGAATTTTATTCGAACGTATTACAATTTCATGAACGCACCTATATAGCCGGAATTTCCTGTTTGTTTTTTGCCATAAGCTTTAATATTTATCTGTATATTAATTACTTACTTACTTCCTGTGGCACTACAACCCTTTGTGGGTCTTGGCCTCCTCAACGAGTTTTTTCCATTTCGCTCTGTCCCTGGACTCCCGTCTCCAAGATGTTAATCTTCCCATGCATCGGAGGTCTTCCTCGACGCAGTCTATCCATCGCTTTCTGGGTCTACCTCTGGGTCTCTTCTGTTGTGGAATCCACTTGGAAAGGGTTTTTACTGCTCTGGCATCGTCCATGCGTTCCAGGTGACCCGCCCATCTGAGCCTTTGTGACTTGCAAAACCTGACGATCGTTTCTTTATGAATCAGCTGGTCCAGTTCGTGATTCATTCTTCTACGATACATGCCGTTGGCTTCACGCAATGGTCCGAAACAATTTTCGCAGGATGTTCCTTTCAAAAAATGCTAGCTTAAGTTCCTCTTTTTGCGTTAACGTCCAGGTTTCGCAGGCGTAGGTCACTATAGGACGGATTATCTGTATATTAATACGTGAAGCAAAAACTTTGGGTCCCTTTTTATGAAAATTATGCGGACGGAGGAGTATAGCTGAATAGAATAGACCACACTTATTTCTTTCCGGGGTGTCGTAAAAGGGGACTAAGGTAAGTCGAACCTACGTGTGGTATCTGGCTGAGTAGAAAAGACCACCCTCATTTTCAAAGTAAGTTGATCTAGGCAGGCGGCCGGTCGTAAAATACGTATCCAAATCATGTTACAACATGCTTATAACATGTAGTGTTGAGCCCACTTAGAGTGGCATATAGAAAATGCTAAAATGCGGCCGCCTGCCTGTCGGCACTTACCTTAGTCGTATTTTACGACACCTCGGTAAGAAATTAGTGTGGTCTATTCTACTCAGTCGGATATACGGCGGGCAAACATACTGTATATTCATTTATCACAAAGTAAAAACTAGTAACCAACAAAATGTTATTAGTAAAAGTTTGTAATATTCATTCTAAGCATACTAGTTCTAACAAGAAGTATATACATAGAAGACCATCATGGCCGTTATCCTACTCTAAGTGGAGTCGGCACAATATGTTACAAACATGGACATGATTTGGCTACGTATTTTACGACCGGCTGCCTGCCTGACGTCAACTTACCTTACTCGTATTACCTTACCTTATTCGTACACCTCGGCAAGAAAGAGGCTAGTCTATTTTACTCAACCGGATCCCACACGGTGGGTCAACTTACCTTAGTCGCCTTTTACGACACCTCTGTAAGAAATGAGGTTGGTCTATTCTATTCAGCCGGTTACCACATGGCGTATATATAAAAGACCATATGTCCTAATTCTCATAATTAAGTGTATGCTTACATTATGAGACGATCAATCAAATTTAAACGATATCAACTCCGTGACCGTTCAAATGATAAATTAACTTTAATAGATGCTGTCGCCCCCTTCATTTGACTAAGCCAATTTTATTCACTACAGCTTATAATAATTCATTTTATGTTCATTCGCTTAGGAAGCTTGTAAAAGATAATAATAGGAGCGTGACATCCATTGATTAATGTTAATGTTCATGTTAATGTTTATGAATCTGAACATCGTTAAAAGGATTCCTCCATTAAAGGACAATTGCTATGACTAATATACAGTATCGTCCTATTATTACAACGCTGGGCAAAGGTAAGTTCTATAGTAATAATACCCACCACACTGGTCCAAAATAGATTTTCAGGTGACATATCCAAGGAATTCTCTAAGGATATGGCGGGTAATTCACAAAGTTGCCTTAAAGGTAATATCTGTAAAATTAAGCAAATAAGTTTCTTAAAAAACTCCAAGATGCCCGACGTTTGAACTCACGACTCCAGTAGTAGATATAAGTCAGAAATAAGATGGAAGTGACTAATAATTACTAGGAAATATAATAAAATAGTAGTAAAAAAATTAATTTCCTTAAAAGTGGGTTTTAAGTTTTATCATCCTATATTTATATACTAAAATGTGTTGCCCTTATCCCACTCTAAGTGGGGTCGGCACACCATATTTAAACATGTTGTTATATGCTTTGGCTAGTTATTTAACAAGCGGCCGCTTGTCTAACGTCTACTTACTTTGCCTTTTACGACACTTGGGTAATAAATATGGGTGGTCTATTCTACTAAGCCGGATAACACACGGTGGGTCAACTTACTATATTCGTCTTTTATGCACTTTGGTAATAAATGAGGGTGGTCTATTTTACTAAGCCGAATACCACACGGCGGGTCAACTTACTTTTGTCGCCTTTAACTGTTTTCTGTTGTCTGGTTTCTGTATCTGTTTTCTGTATCATTATGATCTTTCAAAAGAAAGTTTAGCAACATGCATAAAAACAATCTTTATTATTCAATTTGACGTAAGCAAATTTAAAAATAAATGCAATCATCGTTCAAGTGCACCAGCCCAAGTGTTTGCTCTGCATTTCATTCGTCAATCATGTCAGAGAATTTGAACAACGATAATATCATTTGATACGTGAACTGCATTGTGTGGTTCGCTTATCATCTTATTCGGAGAAAATGTTTAGTTAATTTTAGTACATGATTTTGGAACATTATTAGTGCATATTATCGAGCGTAGGTCTACGTCCTTCAATATTATCGTGGGAATATGTTAGTACATCTAATAGTCTTTGTTTACCCCTTCTTCTTCTCCGTCTAGTATCCGGCTGAGTAGAATAGACCACCCTTATTACTTATCGAGGTGTCGTAAAAGGCGACTAAGGTAAGTCAACCTGGCGTGTGGTATCCGGGTGAGTAGAATATAACACCTTCATTTTTTACTGAGATGTTGTAAAAAGCGACTAAGGAAAGTTGACTCACCGTGTGGTATCCGGCTGAGTAGAATAGACTACCTTTTTGTTAACAAGGTGTTGCAAAAGGCGACTAAGGTAAGTTGACCTCAGGGAGGCGGCCGGTCATAAAATACCTAGCCAAATCATATGACAACATGTTTTGTCGACCCCAGACCCCAGAGTGGGATAAAGGCAGGAGAATGATGCTGAAACATACAATCTCCAATAGCAAATTAATTAAATATTGTACTACATGTTAATAGATTGCCTCTATTAACATGTAGTATAATAAAAATAATTCTAATCTTAATGATTGTAGCAAAGAATTTATTATTTTAGCTCTGTAACGACCTTAATATACTCATATTGTGTCCTTACATACAGATTAATTAAATGTTCCTCAGTTCCACGATGTCCCATTTGATAAAACATTCCAATGATAAATTTAATTCCCATTACGTTCCAGCTAGTTACTATGATGTAAAGGCTTGTTTTACTCGACTATATGTAATTTAAACAAAATTAACATAGGAAGGTGTTTATTTGTTTATCCTTCTGTCACGTCCAGACTATACAACCAGCAACATATTTTTGCGTACAAGGTGTGAATATGTTGATAAGTTGACTAACGCCATTTCATATCTTGATTCTTATTAGGCATTGGAATTGCATAATTTATATGATGAATTTTTCGACAAGGTTTTTTATATTGCACATACAAACTTGTGAATATTTAAAAAAACTTAATCGTATGCTTAACCTTTTGATGGCTGATCTGAAAAGTGTGCAATTTGGATTTGTTAAGTTGTTCACATCTAGTTAAGTCTACGTTGACTAATTGGCAAGCAATATCTAATACATATTTCCATATTTATATTATAGCCAAATAATATATTCGAAAGTCTATATATCCGTCTGTCTAATTCTTCGGAACGATAAAAATCACATTTGGTACAATCGAAGATATACAACCGATCACAAAACCGAGACAAAAAGTTCATAATTTAGAGTATTAACACTAAAGTTGACGTGCAGAAGTCTAGGTACCTCTGGTATTTAAATAATAACAAAGTACAAAGAATTCTCTCAGATCATGTAAACCTATTAAAAAGGACTCTATAATTTTTATATTTGGGTATATAAATATTGGATAGTTAAATGAATTTTTTAACAATTAGCTATAACACAAACAACCGTTAGTGAACCATGACGTGATTAGTATAAAATTGTGACAGTACATTTTTCTCATTAACATGTAAGGCAATACGGCAATTTATTTTTATGTCATACCGTTTGAATATCAATATTATTACAATGTTGCGGAGTAATTCATGGGTCACTGTCACCTATAAAAATAATGACAAATAATAACGGAAATCGTAAAACAGTAGCATGTAACAATTGTTACCGAATTAACGGCTGCGGGTGATTCACATACGAATAGTTCATATTATTTAGTCTATTATTTATCTATATATAGTATAAAACTAAGTCCTCAAAAACTGTCTGTCTGCATGTGATTGATTTTTTCAAAATCTACTGGACGTATTTTTGTACGGTTTTTTCTGAAAAACAGTGCAATTCTTGATAGGTTAATCTTAATAGTATATTCTCCGGGACTGCTAAATCAAATTTGATGGAATTTATACTGAAAGATATAAGAAGTTGTGGAGCTATTTATTGGCTTCTTTTAATCCTAGAATTCCGGTGGTCTTAGGATTCATGCGGGAGAAACCTTGCGACACAGAGTCCAATAACGCATTCGTTAATCAAGCGAACGTCATAATATTCACCATCCTACTACCCTTATCCAAAATGTTTTGGCTAGTTTTTTTCGACCAGCCCCCTGCCTGACATCAACTTACCTTAGTCGACTTTTACGACGCGTCGGTAAGAAATGAGGTTTGTCTATTCTACTCAACCAGATACCGCACGGCAGGTCATCATACCTTAGTCGCCTTTTACGACACCTCGATAAGAAAAAGGATGGTCTATTCTACTCACTCGGATACCTTACGGCGGGTCAACTTATCGTAGTCGCCTTTTACGATACCTCGGTAAGAAATGAGGATGGTCTATTCTACTCAGCCCGATTCACAATACCCATATGTGGGTGGCCTAAAATTAGATCTCGCGAGCCCTCAATAAATGTCGCACACATTTATTTCTAAACGAAAATTAAAAATCTATTTAAGCAGTTTATTCATAACAGAAAATTTACATTGTACATACTAGTAAGCACGTTCCGTTACGATGAAATACTAAAACGTTTAATTAGCAAAAATATGCGTACAGCAAGTTTATTTAAAGCCGCATAGAATAGTGTCTGCGTTCCTAATTCCCCTAGACATAAAATGAACGATTAGAAATGATCCGACACGACGTGGGCAGTAATTGTGTCAACACTGTGCCTTTCATAATAATTGTAGGTTGTTCTAGAGAATCATAAAAGTCTACACCCAATAGACAACACTAAAGAGGTAATGAAAAATTAATTTCAGAAGTTACTATAGCATTATTTTGCTGTAATCCGCATTTGTTAAGAGAATATATGTAAGTTTCGAGAATATATGTAATGCTAAGTGTATGAAGCGGGCAACATTCGCATACCTTATACATGCAGGACAAATCACCACACGTATCACAAAACACCGCCAACACTAAAACTCCACACAAGCACAACACACACTATCACAATCTCTACGATCGTTTCACCGCGAAACTGAGCATTATAAGGAGGATAGGCTTCATGACAAAATCGTAATGTAAAAATATATTCTGATATACCCGTGTCATATTAGTAGCGTAGCTGGTTTAAAAACCAACTGGCGTTTTTCAAATAGCCTTGTGTATAAATTATTGCTGTATAGAGAATTACCGTCAGAAGAGTTTTTTTTAGTACTATAAGTATTAATCACGTCTGAACATGTTCTACAGTGTAAGCCCTAAGTAATTTTTGCGGGCATATAAATAGTTCCCTTTTATAAGATTACATTTAGTGGATGACATAAAAAGTCACAGATTTTTGCGGAATTATTCTGAAGCTCTACATATCTACTGGATTCAACTTTCCGAATACTATAATGAATGAAAGAACATCAAAATTTTAGGAATAATATAAAAGTGATTTTGCTACTCTTTGGTCTTTATTATACTGTAATGTTTTTTTAAATTTAAAGTTTATAAATTCTTGTTCAAATAAAATTATCCATAATATATTAACAAATATAATAAGTACTTCTAGATGATTAAAAAATAAAGTACTTAAAAAATCTTCGACAATTCTTAGCGTATACAAGAAAGGTTTCCAATATATATTTATAGACGTTTACATTATACGTGGAGCTTTTTATTTAATTTATATTAATAATAATAAATAAAAAAATTATGTAAAATATTTTCCAACGTCCCTTTATTTGCAGTAGGCGATGACCCTTAATCTATCAATATTAACACCTTGTGATATTAACGAGAATCGTGTCCATAAATAATGGACTCAGCAATCTGTGATACACTGGGATTACTTAATACCTCACTAATGCATTAATTTTGAAATACATAAGAAAACCACGTTCATATATCTAAGTTATGTCATCAATAAGTATGATTAATAATAAAACGAACGGTAGGACCGATCATCGATAGTATAATTTTCTTATACTTTTATGGAAATTGTTCGTTATTGATATTACAACGAATTCGATAAAAATTGATTCCCTAGAAATTAATACTGGTACATGTACTATTTAAAAAAAAATCAATTTGGCTTTGGCAAGTGTAAAATTTTTACGCAATTGAATACAATCCTCACTTGTATGATAATCGATTTATAGAGGCGTTACTTTGCGGAGGTCCATAATACAAAAGTACTGAAAATAATATATTGCTATAAAACACGATAAAAGAAAATATATGTAATGCTAAATTAGACGGTTAGGTTACGGGGCGAAACGATTGTTGAGACTGTGGTAGTGAATACGTGCAGTACTTGTGTATTGTTGTATCATTGGTGCATGAGATTTTACGAATTCTGCATGTATCAGGTATGCGAACGGACAGTACACGCTACATTTAGCATTACATATATTTTGTTTTATCTCGGATTATAGCACAATAAATTTTTCAGTACTTTTGTTTGATAATCGATTATCCATTCAGAGGACTATTTAGGAAGGTATACCCATTCAATTATAGTAAACTCTATTTGTCTGCCGGTATACCTGTTCATCTGTCATATTTAATCTATATGTTGTAAATTATATACTGCATGCAACGTTATCTTTCTGTTGATATTGTTACGAAAGATCTAGGTTTTTCAAATAAAGTGCCTCTGTAAGCTTACCTTGATCCCATACTATTCTAAACTTTTTCGTCTTTATATTCCTGTAAACGTTGTACTTTCAAGCGGCTACAAGGGAAATATTTAAGCACAACGGCTGCATACCTCCGTGTTATCATAGTTTATTTCACACGCTTTCCAAACTGTGCAAGTTTTGACCAACATCCTTTGAGCTCCGGCATCTTACCCAGTTTCGTTAACTATACCGAAAACGGGGCTTAATATGGTTAGCAAGGTATCAGGATAAGTTGGACACTACTTGGCTCGAAGGGTAAGGAAGGCATCTTTATGATCCTTGAGGCGACCGCAGCGTCCGTAAACACATTTGATGCTAGATTTTGCGTGTTTCTATACAATATAAGTTGTATAATCATTTAATTTCAACTTATACTCAAGGGTTTCTGCAAACTCAGATATATTGTTCGAGACCGTTTATAAAACTGTTCTGATAATATCAGAAACAGTGATGTTAAGTTTCCTTATCAAACTTTTCTTAGGACCTCTAACAAAAGGACCTTACTTGATCGTTATTTTTAATGTATAGGTATATAAACGTAAATAAACTAAAAGTAACGGCCTGTGACTATCCCACTGTTGGGCTTAGGCCTCCTCTCTCCATTCAAGGATAGAAGGCTTGAAGCTAAAACCTAACACGCTGTTCACATTCGGATTCATAGGTTACACGTATCTCCAAAATTGTCGAGAGATATGCAGGTTTCCTTATAATATTTTTCTTCATCGAAAAGAGTGTGGCAAATTGCAACTATCAATTAGACACATAAGTTTTATAGGATTATTTTAGAAAAATCCCTCCTTAGAGTTTACTAACAATATTGCAGTAACTATTACTCAAAACAAAAGCCCAGTGGTTTGTGATCTCTACTTTTATATGAATTCAAAACATATAATCACTTCATATTATAAAACAAAGTCCATATTTCCGTATGTACGCATAAAACTTTAAAACTACGCAACCGATTTTGATGCGGTTTTTTTTAATAGATAGAGTGATTCCAGAGAAAGGTTTGTACGTATAATAACATTCAATACGAAGTAGAGAAATACTGTAATTTTGGAGGTTTCTGTAAATAATTACATTTTTTCCGCTTGCATTGCAAACGCAAGCTAAACCCTACGAGATTTATCAAAATGATGTACTAAGCATTTGTACACCTTAAAAAGGTCTACAGAAAAGTCCGCGATGGTATATATCTATCTCTTATGGATAACCCACAATAGCAGTTTTTTTCATTTACTTTTTACGAAAAATGATGCCTTATGTTCAAAGCAATTTTTATACAACACAGCATTATTCCTTATCCAATTGAGTACCTTAAATAAATTGTTGATTTAATATAAATCAATATTGCCGTTTACAGCATGTAATTTAAGTGAACATTTTCGGAGATATTACAGATTTAAAATCCCGCGAGGAGGCCGCGCTTAGACCTATAAGCACTTCGAATTTAGCAGCGACCGGAGGCACAACTAAATGTCCTTCTTTCAAGTTTATATTGTCTAATGATAAGAAAGCTATGAATGTTGTATGTAAAGACATTGTCTAATCAGTCAATTGTCAATTGTAAAAATAAATAATATCACTACATCAGTCTGTCCCTATGTCCGTATATCCCTATGTACGCATAAAACTTTAAAACTACGCAACAGATTTTGATGCGGTTTTTTTTAATAGATGGAGTGATTCCAGAGGAAGGTTTGTACGTATAATAACATTCAATACGGAGTAGAGAAATACTGTATTTTTTGAGGTTTCTAATGTGATGTCGTAAATAATTACATTTTTTTCCGCTTACATTGCAAACGCAGGCTAATAAACCCTACGAGATTTATCACAATAATTTACTAAGTATTTGTACATCTTGAAAAGGTCTACAGAAAAGTCCGCGGTGGTATACATATGTCTATCTCTTATAGATAACCCACTATAGCATTTTTGGTCATTTACTTTTTACGAAAAATAATGCCATATTTTTGAAGCCATTTTTATACAATACAGCATTAATCCTTATCCAATTAAGTACCTTAAATAAACAGTTTATAGATTTAATATAGATCAATATGGCCGTTTACAGCATGTAATTTAAGTGAACATTTTCGGAGATATTACAGATTTCAAATGACGTGAGGACGCCGCGCTTTGCCACACACACTTCGACTTTAGCAGCTATGTCCCTCTCTCAAGAATTTGTTTAAAGACATTCTGTAATTAATTGTAAAAATAAAATACATAGGGAAAATGTAAAAGTAAATAAGTAAAAATGTACTATATGAATTTAGATATTCCAAAGATAGCAGGAAATCTTCTTGGTATAGGGAAAGGAAATTGTTTTTCTCCAAATTTAACGCGTGCGGGCCACGGGCAGTAATGACTAACTACTGGATAGATTTTAATCATTTTTTTTACATTGACTGACATGGGATATATATTTTATACCCGTGCGAAGCAGGAGCAGGCCGCTAGTACTAGTACTATAAATAAATTGTGAACGAATTTCTTGGCGGCTCAGAACCTATAAACTACATTACGTGTTAAAGCTTAACCAGAATCTAGATTATTAAAATGTCATGTTACAGAGTGAGGTCTATAGAGTCAAATAATTTATACGACCAAGCCGAGCGCTTAATTGATACATTACATTCCTACGTATTACAAATAAACACGATCATATGTTTAGGTTGGATTATTTTTTTTTGTTAGTATTCTTTGCAGGACAATTAAAAAATGTAATAGGTCAAGCAAATAAATGTACCAACAGTGAATCTATAAACTTTACTCATCAATAAAGAGACTGAGAAATAGTTATAATAATATTAAAAAAAAATTAAATCTTTTATTTAACTTGCCGTGTATGTATGTGAAGGTGAAATCCTGCAAGGAAATTTTCCCACTTCCCGAGCTAAAATTTTACATACCGATCCAGTCCTGATGACAAAGCATTTTTATTCAAATTCAAATTCAAATTCAAATTCAAATTCAAATTCAAATTCAAATTCAAATTCAAATTCAAATTCAAATTCAAATTCAAATTCAAATTCAAATTCAAATTCAAATTCAAATTCAAATTCAAATTCAAATTCAAATTCAAATTCAAATTCAAATTCAAATTCAAATTCAAATTCAAACTCAAACTCAAACTCAAACTCAAACTCAAATTCAAATTCAAATTCAAATTCAAATTCAAATTCAAACTCAAATTCAAACTCAAACTCAAACTCAAACTCAAACTCAAACTCAAACTCAAACTCAAACTCAAACTCAAACTCAAACTCAAATTCAAATTCAAATTCAAATTCAAATTCAAATTCAAATTCAAATTCAAATTCAAATTCAAATTCAAATTCAAATTCAAATTCAAATTCAAATTAAAATTCAAATTCAAATTCAAATTCAAATTCAAATTCAAATTCAAATTCAAATTCAAATTCAAATTCAAATTCAAATTCAAATTCAAATTCAAATTCAAATTCAAATTCAAATTCAAATTCAAATTCAAATTCAAATTCAAATTCAAATTCAAATTCAAATTCAAATTCAAATTCAAATTCAAATTCAAATATTTTATTTACAGCAAAAATGTACAAGTTATATCTATCTTAAATTACTTACACGCTAGGACTATACAGATCATGCCCACGTGGAATGGTCCCAAGAATGCTGGCAGCGTTTCCGCGCTGAATCGCTAAGCTGATTCTTTGTGCGAAAAAGGAGCCAGCCCTCTTGTCACCTGAAGAGGCAATCAACCGAGGTGTTAAAACGGATAAAATTTTTTTTGCACTTTGACTCCATGGCCCTAGGGTCTCGACTGCAAACGGCACAAATATATAACTCTCGATGAGAGATGCATACTTCCGCCGTTTGCCGGTTTCGGCCATTTCCGCCGCAGCTCCAGGTCTTGACGCTGTTTCCCTGATATGGGACGAGGCTAACGTATCAACGCATGTTGCGTCCCACATTAGGGCCCGTCCCCGTTCCCAAGGAACCAGCGTCAAGCCGTCTGGTCTCTTGCCATCATCCCGACATATCCCGGAAGGCTCGAGAAGAGCAGGAATGTCGATGGTGGCAAGAGCTCTTTTGATGGTATCATTAAGAGAACCATGAAGGAAAAGCCTACCAGAGCTCCTATGGCATGAAAGCCCGTGTATGCCAAAAGTGTCTACCTCTTTTCCACATGGACATCGGTGCTTAAGGCACAATGTGGTTCCCAATCGGAGACCTAAAGCTACTCTGAAACTTTCGTTATCTAATAGTGTACCAAGATTTTTAGAAGGGAGAGCATGTAGCCAATAACCAGATTCTTTTTCCGATAAAGCTAGAAGCCTAGCTCGATCTCGGTCACTCGAAAGATTTTGAACCAAATTTTTATGTGTAAGCTGAACCAATGGCACATCCCAAAGTTTTTGTGCGGTACATTCCTTCGGGATGTTATCATTGGGGCAGCTGATTTTCCAACTATCTAAAGCCTCTGTAGCATAAGACAACGAAAATAAATTTGGTTGTAAAATTTCAGAACTAAGTTTTTTAACACTATGCACAGAGGCCAGAAATGCCGGAAGAGCAACACTTGAAATTTTTCTCACGCCGATGCCACCATATTTCACCGGCAAAGTAGCCTGATTCCAAGAGTTATTGTCAAAAGACAAATTCAAATTCAAATTCAAATTCAAATTCAAATTTAAATTCAAATTCAAATTCAAATTCAAATTCAAATTCAAATTCAAATTCAAAATATTCTTTATTCAAATAAACTTGTAAACAAGTGCTTTTGAATCGTCAACTCTACTGCTGGCTCGGAAAGCTGTTCCTACCGAGAAGAGCCAGCAAGAAACTCGGCGGTTGCTCTTTTTCAAAAAATATAATTCTTAATGCTAGTTACATTTAATAGTTTCTATCTTGTACAGGGTCGAACAATATTTATATCCACGCATTTTTGTCGTCTAAATAATCCTCAACAGTATAGTAGGCTTTCTGTATCAGCCTCTCCTTAATAGTGTTTTTAAACTGCTGTAATGGCAAAGTTAAAATTGATTGTGGAATTTTATTATAGAATCTTATACCCAAACCCACAAAACGACTTACGTACTTTTTCAAGGCGCAAAGCAGGGGCCGCAAGCTTATGTCGGTTCCTACTTTGTCTATTATATACATCGCCTAAAGAGCGAAATGTGGAGAACAGAAGGATAAGGTCGCCTTAAGGATGCCTTATATTTAATCATTATAACAGACGAGGTGTAGCTAAATCTAGTCTAGTCTCTATTTATCTGTGTCTTTATCTCTATCTATGTCTAGTCTCTAGAGTATGTACTGTAGTGACGAATAACTCCGATAGGCTGACGTCAAAAACTAGGACCTTGTCTTCGCCGGCGATCTTATTTAGTTTTTGTGTCTTGCGGTCGTGATTTGACCATCATGATGTCTTGAATTGTAGGTGGAAGCCACTGATATGATATCTCGAGTGAGTTCTAGGTATGATTTTGACAAGCAATTGATTAAATGGGTAGTTATGATATATGATTATACGAGTAGATGACAAAAACAATTGAAAACCTCGTACGTTAGGTGAAGGAATATAATAGTTTACTATACAATTAATATATTTACGTTTATATTGCGGTATTAATTCTAAACAATAAACCGCCTCGTAAAAACTTCCAGCTATTTATACGACCCTAGAAATTTTATAACATATTTATGTGTCCCGGAATAATTTCCTCTCTACATTTATGTTTACAAGAAAAGTTTACGAACATACTCACATAACGTTGATTGCCGAGAGCGATCTCTGGGGAGCTGTTAACGTGTACGAAATTATGGTGAGGAAATATTACTACTGTTAGCTAAATTAAGATTCCGGCAGAATTGCACTTGAACATTGGCAGATGTATAGGTATTATTTATTTGCCTTTCGTGTACTATCTTTACTATGCAGAATGGTTTACGGCTTAGTAGAATAGACCACCCTCATTTCTTCCTGAGTTCCATAAAAGGCGACTTAGGTAAGTTAACCCACTTTGAGGTATCTGATGCATCTAGTGCTCCCGATGCGTCGATAAGCGGAGGAAGGGGCCACTTTGAGAGAGGCCCAGACCCAGAGGTGGCGCACTCTGGGGTCAGAGTTGCTGCTGGCGGGGATGGGGGTAATGTGTACAACGGTACCCTGTCCCCGCCACCAGCAGCGCGGTGGACCACAGTCAGGTCTTTAGTAGGCGCGAGTCCGACATACCCGCCGCACGTCCCCGTCGGGCGGTGATGACTCATAATGGGTTTTCCTGACATAAAAAAGGACTTTTTGGTATCACGTTGAATAAATTAGACCCCCTTTTTCTTTTCATTTTTAAGGTATGATAAATTCTGTCCAGATTCAGAATGAATCCAGAACGCATTTTTCTCTGGTCCTGTGCGTTCTCTCGCATTAAAAGTGTAAATAATTTTGCATATATTAAAACTGAATTTTATATTCCGTACAATTTAAAACCTTGATGCATTTGAAATTTTCGTATTTAGCATAATCCAAATGTTATTTTCGTTAAAACTCACATCGCTCGTGTTCGTGGTGCAAACAATTTTGCTAAATTCTACCAGCGTACACTGTAGTAATTGGATTTCGTTTTTATTTAAGCAAAAAAATCTCGTTTCGGCAAATATTGTGTTGCCATAGTTGCAGAAATGACCACGAGTTAATCCAATGCCATCATCCTCCTGCCCTTATCCCACTCTAAGTTGGGGCATAACATGTTACAAACATGTTGTCATATGATTTGGCTACGTATTTTACGACCGACCGCCTGCCTGACTTCAACTTACCTTACTCGTCAAGCTCATCCAATATTTGATAATGTATATCACAGATTTTTTTTTAATATGCCCATGTTTTCTAACGACGTTTTCCTGTACCGTGCGAATCTTTCGAGTGAGTCACGAGTTCAAATCCTTGGCAGACCCCAATGAGTTTTTCTATTAAAACTTATGTCCTAATTTATGATTGCAATTTGTCACTCTTTTTGTTGAAGGAATACGTCGTGAGGAAAGCTGCATATCTCTAGAGAATTCGGAGGATATGTATAAAAAAAGCTAAGTAACGGCCTGTTACTTTTTCACTGCTAGGCATAAGCCTCCTCTCTCCGTTTTTGGAGAGAAGGATTGGAGTTAAGACCAACGACGCTGCTCCAATGAATGTGGATTGGTAGGTTACACATATCCTTTGAATTCTCAAGAGGTATTCAGGGTATATGTATAACCTATTTATATAAATATTATAGCCGCCTGCCCGGGATTAGTGGCCTGTTGGTGCAGCTGGCTATAATCCAGCCTTCAGCTCTAAGGGACGCCCGTCTGATTTCTGCCGAGGGCGAACATTTCAACATTTTCAAAAAACAATTTGTTGGTTCTTCTAGTCTGGATGTATTTATGTATTTATTTAAAATTATATTAGTACACTTAGCAGTTTCTTATCTGTACATATAACAAATTATTTAGTATCTCATTTTTAGGACGGATAACCGTGAGTGTAATTGTCCCATATACTTATAAAAAAATATATAACATTAGTATGGATATAGCTATAATAAAATATTCTTGATTGGACAATATAAAATTGGATCGATACTGCAACATCAAATAGGTATTTATTCCGCGTTCAAGCTTTCACTTTGTTTAATATTATTTTTAATAATATTATATATGGGACACTTACACGGTCGTCCGTCCCCAAAGTAAGTAACTTAATACTTGTGTTATGGTAGACAGACAACTGGTGAATTTATACTTATATATTTTATAAATACATACTTAAATACAAATATACACCCAGACTCGAAGACCAACAAATTCATTTATAGAAAATGTTGGCCCTCGGCTGGAATCGAACCCGCGACCCGCGGATCTGAAGGCAGGGTCAATACCAACTGCGCCAATGGGCCAGTCTTTGAAACAAATCTTTTATTTAATGTTATAGGTGCCCGTCACCAAAAATTGCATATTAAGATAAAACAAGTATATACATATACACAACTCATCCTCCTGCCCTTATCGATCGATGCCTTTACGAGCGACCGCCTGCCACCTCTGTAAGAAAGAGTGTGGTCTATTCTACTCAGCCGGATACCACTGAGTGGTCAACTTACTTTAGCCGCCTTTTACGACACCTCAGTAAGAAAAGAGGGTGCTCTATCCTACTCACCCGGATACCACAAGGCGGGTCGACTTACTTTAGTCGCATTTTACGACACCTTGGTTTAAAATGAGGGTGGTTTATCCTACTCACCCGGATTCCACAAGGCGTGTCGACTTAAATTAGTCGAGTTTAATGACACCTCGGAAATAAATGAGGGTGGGGTATTCTACTCAGCTGGATAGTGCACGACATATACACATAGTGAGGGTAAAAAATAATCCACAGAAAGACTGAAAATACAGTCTATTAATAGACCAAAGATAGACAATTTCTGAGCAATTCTCACAACTAGCAACGTAATTAAAATTGTATTCACAAAACGCAAATTGTTTTGCTGGCGACACGTTTCAACGTATTCACTGCAGACTAATGTATAATTAGCAGGTAGTTAAAGAAACGCTCTTTCGTGCAATATATTTTTAGAGGCAACCAGAATGCATTTAAAATACCAATGACAGTTTTTCTATACATTAACGCTCAAAACAGACTATCAAAAACTCGTTTTTAAAATAGTGTAGCATATTTTTGTGCTGTAGCGACTTTTAATACAAATTTCCAAGTTCAGTCAGTTTAGTAATTATGTAGTAGAATAGTACCACCCTCGTTTCTTACCGAGGTGTCATAAAAGGCGACTAAGGAAAGTCGACCCGCCGTGTGGTATCCGGCTGAGTAGAATAGACCAACCTCTTCTTACCGAGGTGTCGTAAAAGGCGACTAAGGTAAGTTGACCCACCGTGTGGTATCCGGTTTAGTAGAATAGACCACCCACTTCTTACAGAGGTGTCGTATAATACGACTAAGGTAAGTTGACGTCAGGCAGGCGGCTGGTCGTAAAAACACAGCCGAATCATGTAACAGCACGTTTATAACATGTTGTGCTGACCCCACTTAGAGTGGGATAAGGGCAGGAGGATGTATAAGTGCGCTAACACGCACGACTAATACACATAGTAATTATGATTTTTTTAAATTCTGTTTTTTTTAAAAGCCTTGTTAATTATTAACATTGCACCCTTAATATGATACTGTACAAAGTGCTACCGTCTAATATGAGAAAGAATAATTAATCAAAATTAGAACGAAGAAATGTTACATCTTAGTAGAGCAGAATTTTAAATGAATAATTTCGAAACAAGATACAAAACAACCTTACAACTATAGGCATGTATCAAAATAGGGGATATCACTCGAGAGCCAGTAAACAAATTACCAACTGAAATTCTCGTAAACGGACCTCACAGGGTACGTTTGTCCCGGATGTGTTTCATGATGATTGTAGCAATCAAAATTGTCATTAGCTGCTAGTGACAGAGCAAATGAGACACCCTTTATTAGCTGACGAATTCAACTGCACAAAGGCTTTGTCAGTATATTTTGGAGAATGTCTTTTAGAATGCAGCGATTATTGAAATCTTGGGAAACAAGAACAGAGATGAGATGAGATGATTAATTTATTTACAATAATTATGGGCTATGTATAATTTTCTTTACAATAGAATTATTCTAAATAATGATAAATTATAATTTTGAATATATTAAAGGATTATAAAATGTTCACTTTCTATTGAAAACAATTCTTCGAATACTCTCTTTCGATAAAATTTTAACAAACAACGATAATATTATTTGTCACAATCATCTAAATATCAAAGACTGCTATCTTAACTTATATTAAGCTTCATAAACTTTCAATAAAAAGTCTATGTTTATCATTTAACAACCTTCAGTCGAGTAAAAGATAATGTATAAAGGAATAAATGTGGAATCAATTATAAAACTTCTATCGAAACAGAAAAAACAAAGCTATAATACTTTTTCATAAAGTTTCTAAGCGGAGTAGATGATGATATTAACGAGTAAAAATATAAACAAACGCAAAATTCATTATGAGCCCCCTTTACAAACAAAACAGAGCTACATTTAATTACACCAGACATCAAACAAACCAGCAAACGCAATCACAAATACAGTCACAAAAGATGTTAGGGACGCAAATTCGCATAAACGTAGCACATTTGGCGAGCTGGCCCGTGACACGTTTCAACGTAGCCGCAGCAATCAAAGTTGTAATTAGCAGCTAGTGAAACAGCAAATTAAATGTCCTTTCATGTGACAAATTTACGTGAGACTCGTTCCAAGGCAGGGGGCTATTTGGTAACTGGACCCAATTGAGCGTGAAAATTAATTAAACCCTAACTGATCTAGAATTTTAACGAGAGCAACTAGAGGAAGTGTTAATTTTAAATGCAATGCAGGAATTAGTTAATTACTTAAAATATTGTGTGTTCATTTCCCGATGCGAGTTTTAAATGCAAATTTCTATTCTAAATGCGCATTTGAACATCACCCAGTATGTACAAAATTTATACAATCAGTTGTGAATGTGCCAAAATGTGTTAGGTACAAAGATGCCCATTAAACTAATAACACAGGTATTTTTCTTTTAAAAATAAACTGTTCGTGTTCCTTTTTAAAGCCCAAATACAATAAATGACCTTGATTTTGTTAAATCTTAATGTGGTTTTATTTTTAGATTAGGATAAGGGCAGGAGAATGATGATGATTTTCATGTTATTCCTGATATACTTATAATATTCCAGCTTACCTTGCGGCTTCGCCTGCGTGGAAATCAGTGTATTTAATGTAGGGACTATGTTTTATAAAAAGTGTAGATGTTATAAGAGACACAAATTCGCTTTTTTACTATCATGTTTAATCGTTCATCCGAAATAAAATGTCTGTTATCCCAAATTAATTTATTTAATCTTAATTTTTATTTAGTGGTATTCGCTTAGCATATAACATGTAAAATGATGATAATTATAACAATTTAATATTTTAAGTTTTCTCAATTTATACTGATTATTTCAGTGGGATGTTCAAGAGGTATTGAAGAGTGATGGTAGAAAATGATAATACTCGGAAACATTGCATACGCGGTGGTTGCAACTGTACCAAAACGACAGACCATTTTTAAAGGTCACAGTTTTCGCGATATAAGTTGTGTGATTACACAATAAAATTTATACAATTATATGTAAATTTTCACTACCTACGAATAATTTTATTTTATGACAAATATGTTTTAGCAGCTTTAACAGGTCAGAAACGTGGTTTAAAATTTATTCATGTGTACATTATTTAACCTATAAGCTATTTTATTAATTCCGTACTACTTATATTAAAAAATTACTTATATTAAAAAATAATATTACTCATATTAAAAAAAATATATTCATTTTTTAATAACTAAAGTATTATTTGAAGTACACTACCTACGCGGAACCAAATTAATCTTGTTCGAGTATTTATTAATTAACGCATACTTATTTATAATAAAATATCGAGTAATCGCAGAATAATACTTTGCATTAATTGCGCTGATGTGGAAATTTGAAATTTAGTTATATGGACGATAATTTGCAAATTAGAAACCCATTTCGTACAACGCTGAGCTGCTTGTCATGAGTATCGGTTTTGCGTTTTGTGGACTTTAATTATGCAGATAATTAAGCAATCATTTGTGAAATGAGGGCTGGTTGTTCTGTGGTACAATGTGACAAACAGTTAATAGGTTTTGGTCATTGGTGATACAAGGAATAAATTACGTTAAAATAAATTTGGTTTGGCTATATCTGCCGCACACGCTGTGTGGTATCCGGCTGAATAGAATAGTACCATACTCATTTCTTACCGAGGTGTCGTAAAAGGTGACTAAGGTAAGTTTATCCATCTTGTGGTATCCGGTTGAGTAAAATAGACCACCCTCTTTGTTACCGAGGTGTCGTAAAAAACGACTAAGGTAAGTGAGGTCAGGCAGGGGGCCGGTCGTAAAATACGTAGCCAAATCTTGTGACGACGTGTTTGTAACATGTTGTGCCGACACCACTTAGAATGTGATGAGTGTAGGAGGATGATGATGCTATATTTGCCGCCCGTTGCTAATTTGCGTTGCTAGCTGAAACGACACTAAGTAAATACCAGTATAAAGGATTTAGCCAAAAGTTTTAGCGCACGCACAGAAAGGTTTCACTTAAGTGTAAGCAATATGCTTATAGGTAAACCATATTACAAAATTAAAGTTTATTTTGAACAAAAATGCTTCAGTTTCATACAAGACTGTGGTGTAATAATGTAAAATTGAAATTTTTTAAGATTGTTTTTTGCTGGTACTTCTCGGTAAGAGCAACATTCCGTTATTCATAAATTTAAAAAGGATTTAAGGAAAAAATTCCGAGTCTATAAAAATTAAATTTTTATGAAGAAAAGCCTCTTTAGTGATTTTATACCCGAAATGCGAAAGTTTGTGAGTATGGTTGTATGTTTGTTACTTTTTCACGGCGAATCCGCGGAACCAATATATTAACCAAAATAGGGGAAGATGTAGAAAATCCATAGAATTCTATGGCAAGGCAGAAAAGTTGTTTTAAATCCTCATAGGTCGTTGTTGCTGACGGTCCATAATTGTCTTCTTGTCCCAGAGTTGTTCACAGCTAGGATTAGGTAATTTGGTGGAGTTTTGTTTTTTTATTAAATTATATCGATCAATATAAACTGCTATAGCCATGAATAGATAATAGATTACCTAGATCTTACAGATATTAATCTAATGCCTAGGTGTATCACAGGAAGGTGAGATTTGCAATAGTAAAATCAGATACAAACATAAAGAAAGTAACGGCCTGTTACTATCCCATAGTTGGGCATGGGTTGCTCTGTCCGTTTTTGAAGAGAAGGATAGGAGCTAAGACCTTCTACGCTGCTCCAATGCGCATAGGTAGGATACATACACCCAGAATTATCTAGAGATATGCAGGTTTTTCACGATGTTTTCCTTTACCGAAAAGCGTGTAATGAAATGCAATTATTTAACACACGTAAGTTTTCACAGAAAAACTCATTGGTGCCTACCCGGGTTTGAACTCGTAACCTCTCGAAAAAGACTTTTTCAATTTTTTTTTTTTGGTCCAATATAACCATATACAATACGTCTAAGTAGTAATTGGTCATCGAAGATTATATAGAAAATTAAAAGTTCTAGAACCAGAATCAATCACAAATTAAAACGGTATCTAACAAAGAAATAGCGAAGTGAATACGATAATATTATCAATATTGTATTTATATAAAAAATCAAGCATCATTACGCGTCAAAGGCTTTTATAACGCTTGGCTTACTGACCCGTAGGTCGCTCCAAGCCCTACTCTATTCACGTATTGCATACATTCTATGCTATCCAAACACGACACGTTACGTCAATATTTACGCTTCTCTTTCAATAAACTAGCTCTTTGACGAAATAGAAACATGATTGTAACGTTTCCAACATAACAATTCAAAGCACAAGTCACCGCACAACAAAAGCGGGCTCAATGGAACATATTTCAAAATCCTCTCAAATAAGACAAAAGCAAGAGGAGAAACTTTTTCAATATCCTCCGATAACAATGGGCTGCCTCCCTTTCATTCCTTGACCGGATGATAAAGATATGTCCGATAAAAAAAATATACGGGCCGCATTCGAAAATGGAATTCGGGCGAAAATAAAAACAATGCACTTTTCATTTCCTCAGCCCATACACGCACGTATTTACACGCACACTAAACGACAGTACGAAAATACTCTGTGTGTATCGTCCCATATTCTAGCTCATCTCGCTGGGTTCACTGCGTAAGCTCCAGGCGAAATGGTGTCTAAACATGTCGCGAGAAAGTCGCTTTTCCGATATAATAAGAGGCGTTGGAAGGGCGTCGCGTAAGCTACGGGCCACGTGCACCTCCACAACTTGCGCTTAGTTCTTCACGAACAGTGTGGGAGGTTAGAACACTATATGAATAATATGTCTCGTCAATGTCATGCGCGGTAAGCTCGCGAAAAAGCGTTTTTCGCTGACGTCTCGCGGGTGTGTGTCGGCCACGTGATTTTGACAGACAAAAAGCCGGCATTTTTCATACGTTGTGTACAGAGTTCAGAGCTGTGAAAGTGTATTTTTTTCTATAGGCTATGTAAGTGTAACACCATAAGGAGCTATCGAGGGTGTCAATTGAATAATACTTGCGCGATTTGCATAAACAATGGAGTATTCTCGGTAAGTAAGCAATGTTTATTAAATAAAGCTTTTTAATAATAGCTGTTTATATTGTTATTAATTATCTCGCAATTGTTATTTATAAGTCTTGCACATATCCAAAGAAATGGTTCTTTAATAAGTACAATAAAATTATAGTATATTAATGTACTGTTATATTTACAATCGTTAAATAACTTATGTGTATCGATTGGAAAGGTAATTAATCATTAATCGATTCAATTTCAAATCGTAAGTTATAAATGCAAGATTGATTGAGGTTGACCTTTTGAATATTCGTTATAATAAACATCTATTGATAGCTTTATCTATAGAGTTTAATGGGCCATTTCGCTTTATTTATGTATAGAGAGGAGTGCGCATGCTCGGTTGGACATGTCAACAAACTCAAGACTATGGGTTGCTATCGTTTCTATGCATTGCTATTAATTATTAATAAGATATTGCTAGACTTAGTCGGTTCGATTTTTATTCTGTGCGCGTTCGATTTATATCAATAAGTACATTTTGTGAGCATGCTATTTTTGTCATAAGTGATTATCTCTTTTTATTATGATGGTTTTAATTTAAGAATATAACTTATAATGTGTATTAGATTGAAGTAATTACTTATTTTAACTATTGAAATACTGTATAAACGTAATGATGTAATGGTACTAGTGGGTTACTTACCAAGTGTATCTGGGTTCAAAACCCGTGGATCCATATTCATTTATATTGTTTCATACGGAATAAATCATTTACTTAACATTTTACGGTAAAAATATGCATCGTGAGACAAATCGCACATCTTAAGCGTGTGTGTTACCTACCAACCTGCGCTAACGCAGTATTGTGGGTTTTCTCTTCCTCTTTCGATTAACAAAGCAACCGTTTTTCGGTTTAATTCAACATATTTTGGTGAAGTGTACACAATACTGAGCAGCTTTTGAAGCATGAAATTTTAAAACTAGATTTCCCTTTTTTTAGAAGGTTTTGCTGAACAATAGGCGCAGGACTTATCGTTTACATAGGATAAATGCGTAATTTAAATAACATCATCATCATTTTTCTGGCCTTATCCCACTCTAAGTGGGGTAGGCACAACATGTTATAAACACGTGATTTTGCTACGTAGGTATATTACGACCGGCCGTCTGCCCGACGTCAACTTACCTTATTGTTTATTTACGACACCTCGGTGAAAAAGGGGGTGGTCTTTTCTATTCAGCCGAATACCACACGGCTATCCTCTTTGAGATCCTAATGTTCGTTATTTCTTCATATTCTGCGAACAAAAACAGACTTGATCCATTAAAAGAACCCATAAAAATTATGTTATTACACACAAGAACATTAAAATATACATTACTCTCGAAATCAGCTTAACGGTTGTTGCGTCAAGTAATTACACGCAACAGTTACTAGATAAAGATATAATCAAATCGCGCTTATCTGCCGACCACCCGGAAAATCTTAGCATGCAAGATTCCTTAATACATACAATCAGTAAAACCACTCTGTACATCGCGCACGAGGGCGACAGTGTAACCGATATAACCAGTGGATCAAGTTTTCACTGTCATATTACAAAACTAGTGGTTATGTGACATCGTCATCGGTAATTTAAATCATATAAACCTACCGGTCTTGAAATACAACGTATTTGTCGAACTGAGAATAATAAATATTATCACCATTCATCAATAAACATATTTCATACAGAACAGAATAGCCAAATTTGTAACATCTTACGTCGTGCTGAATTACACGGCGATGCCAGACAATTAGGTATACTTGGCTCGAGGAGACATAGGAACCATTGAAGAATCCGTGTAAAGATCTCAGCTTCTAAAAAAAGCTTAGCTGAGTTTAATAGCCAGCTATTCAAGCATGCAAGTTGCTAGATTGCGTTGATTAGATTGAATGTGGGAAGCAACCTGCTAAAAGAAATAAGAAAACCTATTGATAATGGAAAGCCGTGTCATTCTTAGGATGGAGTCAGAATAAAAATTTGTACAACGCGTCATTGTTTATCAAGGTGTACAAAATCTTTTAACATCAACTTCACAGAATTTTGAATACTATGTGACTGAGAGTTGGAGATTCTTGAGATATACAGATCTACTCATGATAAAGCTAAGCTTTACCATTTAGCACATAGTATAGTAACGAACTGATACTATTCTGAACTGCAGGGCATAAGCTTCCGTTTTTGAGAGAAGGGTTGGAGCTAAAAACCACCATGCTGCTCCAATGTGAATTAGTAGCCAATATTCTCTACAGATATGCAGGTTTTTTCACAACGTCTTCTTTCGCCGAAAAGCGTGTGATAAATTGCATCAATTAGACACATTAATTGTAACAGAAAAATTCATTGGTGTCTACCTGGGATTGAACCCATGACCCTCTCGAGAGTCACACAGTCTCACCGCTATCACATCTTATTAAGCAAATAATGAATAGTAAATAAGAATGAATTATCTAAGTTTTTTATAAAGAAAAAACTCCAAAAATCCTTAGTCAGTTTCTCTTGTTTGCAAACCTTTCATGCCCCAAAAATTTTAGTCATCACGTATTTTCTTCAAAATCTTTATCAGTAAACCCAATTCTGTATGTAAGCTTGCGTGAAATAATAAGATAATATTTAAGTTTACAAAGACTGTATTCACTGTTTCTCCGTCCACTGTCACACAAAGGCTAACTTTTAACACGCCCGGAACGTCACCTGTCAAAAATGTTTCCCGCTCTTTTGCTGTTCGAAACGCACACTAAAACTACTAATACATTAATTGGCAACACTGTCCAATCCCTAACATTCGGCCAATTCTGACAAGTGACGCGTCCCCGCGTACTATTACATGATTGCTGTTCTTGTAAGTGATTTAACATACATAAATTTACAGAAAATAGTAAAAATGAATTATATAAAAAAAAAAAATAATAAAAATTAATGAATAGTTTTCGTTCTACTTAATATAAATCAAATTTTGTAATACACAATTTCCTTCTTTATTTATATTATTTACGTCTTCAGGTATCATATTCATTTGTATCGTTTTGGTTCCTTTATTATTATTTTTTTTTGCTCATGTATTACAACGACTTTAATTTTTCTCATTGATTTTAACTTTAGGTCATCATTCTAGATCAATTGATTTTCTCAAGTCATTTTCTCTCATTGATTTTAATTTGACGCCCATGTATTAATATCGGCTCACTTTAACTTAATGCCCCTCGTATAACATCGGCTCACTTTAATTTCATGCCCACGTAGAGTAAACATCGGCTCACTTTAATTTAACGCCCACGTATTAATATCGGCTCATTTTCATTTAATGCCCACGTATAAACATCGGCTCACTTTAATTAATTGCCCACGTATGAACATCGGCTAATTTAAATTAAATGCCCACGTATAAACATCGGCTCACTTTAATTTATTGCCCACGTATGAACATCGGCTCACTTTAATTTATTGCCCACGTATGAACATCGGCTCATTTAAATTAAATGCCCACGTATAAACATCGGCTCACTTTAATTTATTGCCCACGTATGAACATCGGCTCACTTTAATTTATTGCCCACGTATGAACATCGGCTCATTTGAATTAAATGCCCACGTATAAACATCGGCTCACTTTAATTTAATGCCCACGTATAAACATCGGCTCACTTTAATTTATTGCCCACGTATGAACATCGGCTCATTTAAATTAAATGCCCACGTATAAACATCGGCTCACTTTAGTTTAATGCCCACGTATGAACATCGGCTCATTCAAATTAAATGCCCACGTATGAACATCGGCTCATTTGACTTCAACACACATTTTCAATTCACAACCAAACATATATATATTCGTAAGTACATCACAGTCTGAAATTTAACGGTAAGCATTGTTATTATGTGTTTTAAATGTGCTGTGCATTTATTCAATGTATGTTAACATCAATACTCTTAAACATTTAGAAGTATACAATCACATCAAAATTCAATATTAATCACATCATAATTATGCCACTACATTAGCAGTTAATATGTCAACAGTTTTTTTTTTTTTTTTTTAAATCATATTAATAAACATTTCAGAATTAATCTCACATAACGATTAATTATTAATTCTGAAAATAAATTGCAAAATTAGTAGTTATTCATAATCTCATCTGTTACGATTCTCATTATTTACTTGTAATACATCTTTTACTTCTTTATTACACATTTATAAATGTTATAAATATATAAAATTTCTTATACACATTACACAGCTATATCAACAATACAATATTACAGATCAACTCAAGTAATGTTCATATTTAAGATAATGATGATTGTGATGTTATAGGTTCTGTATAACATTTTTCTAATACAGTTCTAAGGTTGTTGTCTTTATTTACCCATTTCATTTTTCTACCTTTGTCCTTTTTTTTGTTGTTAATAATTATGGTACTTAATTTTCAATATAACAAAATAGTTTAAAAATTTCATCTATTTCTCTCAAAACTAAATGAATTTGATTTACTAGAGATGAGATTGTGTCATTAAAAGGCCGTATTGTCTGGTTGAGATTTATATAGATCTTGATATTACATTAATCAGTGCGTGCGCCATTACCGGTAGAAGACAAGAGAGAGGGACGCCGCCAATGACCATAGACTATTAAAATATAATAGATATTTTATCTATGTAACATCTTCCTTTTTTTTTATTTATTTAAACTAGACAAATTTATTTAATGCTGACAACACTTAAAGGTAAGTTACAATTTAATTATTATTTATACTTATAAATACACAATTTAATTATTATTTGACTTTAGACAATTTTCTTTATACACTATATATAATATTTTTAATCTATGTTAACTCACCTGTCAAATAGGCATGGACAGAATCACCAATCACTTGATGATCATGATATGAAAAACTTTTCATATAGCATCATCTGCTAATGAGTTTTAGAGTAACTGCTATACTGCTATACAAAATTATGGATATTCTATGAAAAGATAAAATAATAAATTAATACTGAGACTAATTCACTGATATTGAGCAAAAACACATGCAAAGGAATGTGGGTTAAATAAATAAATAAATTAAAATAAAGACAAGATTTGGTTGTTCCAAAGAAGACGCTATTCCAACTTAAACTATAAGATAGAAAACATTGACCGCACTATATAGGAGTCAAGAACTACACCTGCCTGCAATAACAATAATTTCACCCAGCAATATTGATTAGCAAAAACGCTTTCCGCTATTACATTATTCAGCTATTCGCTATAATATTATTACTTGATAAAGCGACTGCCACCACAAACAAATGCAATTCATATTCAACACGGTCGATACCTCTAGGATACAGTTCCAGTTTGAATAACGTAAAAGTGCATCATCTTCCCGAATTATCGACCATACTATACAAGATAAAAGAATTACACCCGTTTGAAACAACAATAATTTTGCCCAGCAACATTGATTAGCAAAAACGCTATCCGCTATTAAATTATTTACGTTAATGGACTAAATGATTGCTTATACGAACAAATTTAGTCCTCATGTCCCATACACTGCACACGACACAAAGAATACACTTGTTTGTATTCCAATAGTATTAGCAGCATTAGCATTTCTTATACGAACAAATGTAGTCCCCATGTCCCATACCCTGCACACGACATAAGGAATACACCCGTTTGTATTTCAATAGCATTAGCAATAGCAGGTATGATCACGTGATTACAATCGATCATATCGTGGAACGAATATGATTTTTATATAGCAATAATACCCAAGCCTACTGTCAAACATAACTGACATGACAATTGACATTTTAAGGTTACTACTATTTATTTACGAAAAAGTTATATAATACAACAATTATTCTAAATACAACACAAAATTATATTCTTATAGTTCTTATATATTTCTTACAAAGTCAAAATGTTATTTAGTTATCGACACCATATTTATTAGGTTTCCGTATTCGACCATATTTAGAGACTTTTGAACTTTGTTGTGTTTGTGTTGTTAATGTGTTACTTAGTTTTTCAGGTGGTGACTGTGTCGTGTTTGCTGATGTCTGTTGAAGTGTGCCTATAGGAAGTTTTAAAATAAGTTGTCGATTACGTCTAAATCTTCCATATGTACTATCAATAAGAAAACTTCTAGGTTCAGGACCTATTTGAAAAATTACACCAGATAACCACATCTTATCTTCTGGTTTATGTTTAAACAAAACTTTTTCACCAACTGTTAATGATTTAAGTGACTTTACATGTTTGTTATAATAAAATTGTGAATATGACTTTTGTTTTTTATTTTGTTTCTTTATCTTCTGACTATCACAAAGACTAGGTTTTAAACTATCCTTTGTAATTGGAATTACTGTGCGCAATTTTCTTGACATAATCAGTTCCGCAGGTGAATACTGATTTAATTTAGGTGTATTTCTGTACATTAATAATGCTAAATACATATCAGACTTATCAATTTTACACTTCCTTAACATATTTTTTATAGTACCTATGTATCTTTCTACTAAGCCATTTGATCTACTCATATAAGGACTGGAAATAATATGTTCTATATCCCATTCTTTGCCGAATTTATGGAATTCGCTGCTATTAAATGGAGGACCATTGTCTGAAATTAATGTATTAGGTATACCGAATCGTGCAAATATAGCCTTTAATTGAGTTATTACTAACCAGACTTTAACATTGCAATTTCAAAATATTTGGAAAAATAGTCAATTACACACAAGTATTTTATGCCTTCGAACTCTAAAATATCTACACCTACTTTATACCATGGTATATTTTCATAGTGATGTTGAATAATAGGTTCTTTACTATTATTTCTACGACAGGTTAAACAAACATTACATTGCTTTATATATTTTTCTATATCAGTCTGCATATTTGGCCAATATACTGTATTTTTTGCTAGACGAATTGAACTATTAATACCTTGATGACCTGTATGAATTAATTTCAATATATATTCTCACATTGATTCAGGTATTATAATACACTTAGACTTGAATACTACATTATTTATGACATATATTTGATCTTTTAGACTAAAATAATACTTGACTGACTGACACACAGAACGTTTATGTTCTGGCCAACTATTTTGGCAATACTGTATAACTTTACTTAAAGTTTGATCTTTGACTGTAGCTGTTTGAATCTCTTTTACCTTTACTGGACTGACAGACAAATTAGACATAATTATATTGACATGTAAATCTATATCCTGGTCAACCTCTGACAAATAAGAATCTTTTAATGCTGCTCTTGACAAAGTATCAGCTATATATAGATAACGACCTGACTTATATACTACTACAAGATCATATGGTTGTAAACGTAGCATAATTCTTTGTAATCTTGGTGGTATATCATACAATGATTTTTATGATCAGTTTTGACTGTTATTTGATGACCATATATGTATTGATGGTACTTGGTACAACCAAAAAGTACAGCTAGCAGTTCCTTTTCTATTTGTGAATAGGATTGTTGACATTTTGTTAATGTTGCTGACGCATATGCAATAGGTTGTTTATCATGTGATATAACTGCAACCATAGCATCTTTTGATGAATTTACAGATAATATAATTTCTTTCTGTGGATCATAATATGTAAGGACGGTTGTTGAACAAAGTATTTTCTTAATGTTATCAAATTGAGCTTGATGATAATCACCCCACTACCAAGATGTATTTTTGACAAAAGTGTTCTTAAATGACTTATTTCTTGTGACAAATTTTTAATAAATGGACTAAGGTAATTAACCATGCCAAGAAATCTCTGTAATTCTGTGACATTTTTAGGACTGGGCATATTACAAATTGCCTCGACTTTTGACTCATCGACTTGTACCCCTTCTCGACTAAATATATGACCTAGGTACTTGACTTTATTTTGACAAAATACAGATTTTTCTTTATTAAATTTTAAGTAAATTTGACGTGCTCTGTCTAAAACTTTTGTAAACGCATGTTATGTTCTTTAATATCCCTACCATATATCAGGAAATCATCCATCATAATTTTGACACCTTCAATATCCCCAAATCTTTTTACCATCTCTCTGTGAAATATTTCAGGGGCTGCATTGATACCAAAAGGTAAACGAGTGAATCTATATCTACCATAAGGAGTAATAAATGTACATAATTTAGACGATTCCTCTGACAATTTCAACATCCAATATCCTTTATTCGCATCTAATGTTGAAAAATATTGAGCTCCTGCTAGACTAGATTTTATTTCATCTAATGTTGGAAATTTCAAGTAAGGACGTAAAATTGACTGATTTAGTTTCCTAGGGTCAATACACAAACATAATTTACCATTCTTTTTTGATGTTAAGACTAATGCACTTACCCATTCTGTTGGCTCTTCTACTCGTACAATTACCTGATTTCTTTCCATTGCCTGAAGTTCCTGTTCTAATGGTGGTTGCAGTCTAAATGGTACTCGTCTACACACATCTATGGATGGTGTTGCATTTGGCTTGAGAGTTAACTCACATTCAAAATCAGTAAGACAGCCTAGACCTCTAAATAAATCTGAATTAGAGTTTACTATATCTTGACATGATGGGTTATTTTGAACATCATTTTTTATTATGTCTGCCTGAAATGAAACTGTTAACTTTTTTAATTAAGTTAAGAACCTTACATGTATCTCTACCTATAATATTCTGACATTTCATGTCTACTACATGAAAATTAATTATGTAGCATTTATTGTTATATGACACTGACAAATTACATTGTCCTACTAGAGGAATAATTTCTCCACTAAATGTAGATAAAGTGTTTTGACTTTTAACAATATTATATGTAATGTTTTGCTTTTGTAGTGTGTTTATGGATATTATGTTTGTGTCAGCGCCTGTATCTTAGTTCCTTTAATTTACGAACTCCATTTGAACTCAAGTAGGCCGCCGAAGTAATAGAAAAATCCGGCTGCGCTTAGCAACGTGGGTTTTAGTTTAATCCTTGTATTATGTTATGTATCTTGTTTATATCCCCTCTTCTGAAATTTGTAAGCTTGCGTGAAATAATAAGATAATATTTAAGTTTACAAAGACTGTATTCACTGTTTCTCCGTCCACTGTCACACAAAAGCTAACTTTTAACACGCCCGGAACGTCACCTGTCAAAAATGTTTCCCGCTCTTTTGCTGTTCGAAACGCACACTAAAACTACTAATACATTAATTGGCAACACTGTCCAATCCCTAACATGTATATCTTCAACAAAACAAACGCGTCAACAAAACTTAAAACGTAATTTAGATATTGATATATTTTTTCTGTGTAATGCAATCCACTCCTGGCATAAAGCCAGAAGATGGTATAGTAAGATGAAATTAGCAAACCATACAAGAAAATATAGTTTTGCATTTATTAAAATTTTCAAAATTATATACATTTTCAGAAAATAATTTTCTAACGGTAATATTTTTTCATCTATCGAGTACGTTTCATTCGTTCGAACACTGCTAGGTCATTAACCTCAAGGCCATTAGTTCACTGGACCATCGGTAGATAACATATTAATTGCACTATAATATTTATCAATATAATTTCTATTATGGACTATTCACGACCTTTTATAGCAGTGATGTAATAATTGGCTTCACAGGCCTGGTTACGTATTTAAATATGGATCAAGGCGGATTATATGTCTTTACTACAAATATTGACTTTTGTTTACGTGAAGTGCTCTTATTCAACCTGCCCATTTCTTCTCAAAGTAAAATTTTATATGTGGAAATAATACGTACGAGCTGAAGAAGGTCCCAAGAGGCGCGGATCCGAGTGGCATAAAATCAAAAATGTGAAAATCTAGTTCTCTGGCATTTGTTCATTGTTTGGACAAGAAAAAGAAATGACAAAGTTGGTGATCTTGAATTTACAGTTTTACCTATTGTGAAACAAACGATACTTTATTAAATAAAAATAATGAATAAAGTAGTTGTCTTCTTTATTCATAATCTTAAAATTCGTAATCCGCAGTGTTGTTTCTTTTTTAAACCTTATAGGTCACAACATGAATTTCAATTTTCGATAAGTTTTTTTAAGGCAGGTTTATGTTCGTGCTTTTGACACCTAATCTTTCTAGTTTATTTATGATCCTACAAAGTAATTGCCACATCGTATGCGAACATTTAAATCCTTAGACTTCAATTCATCAGAAGGGTTCCAATTTGCTAACTGATGATTATTGATTAAAACCTTCTGCGAGTAATCTTTCAATAAAACAAATTAAGAGTTTAATTTGCAGACAATCTCAAATCCTAAATGCTATACTATTTAACTCTTGTGTAATGTGTAAAACGACTATTCTTAAGCCAATTTAAATCAATAGCTTTATTTACGAAGATACATTGTCGATCTCACAAAGATCTGTTATTGTTATTGCCTATTTTCTGTAGTGGGTTCATATTTTTATCGATCCACAGTATCAAGCCATTATATCTGCCGGAGCAGATCAAGTATCGCGATTATCTCCAACTATTTACTTTTGTTTCAATTTAAAAGTTCAATCCAATATCCGATAGTTTATTTTATCTCCCAGCGGGAGTTTTGCCTAAAGGCTTTTTGAGTTAATCTCTCGCGAGGAATTGTATAGAGTTGATCTTAGAAAGGAATTTTGCTTCGCTTGGGTATTTATATATTAGAGATGCTTAACCATAATTGTTAGTTTTTTTATTAACTGCATTCGTTTGTGAAGTTCGATGGACACAGACACATTTTGAGAACGTCATGAGAATATAATGAAATAGCGAAAGTATGAAAGTATGACTAGATGATGTATTTGTTTAATATCATATTAATATTAATTGATTAATATTATTAGAATAATGATTATTAATTTTGGGAACATTTCCTTGCTATAATGATATTGGTTTTGCTAATACAGAGACTAAGAAATGTTCCCAAAATATATAATATCACAATTGGGTTTAAGAGGGAGACGAAGTTATCTTTTAAACTCTATCTTTAGATGATAAGTTATAACGTATTAGTTATCTGAAAGATGGAACAGCTTTACTTCTAAAATATAGTTTTTTTTCCAGTTTTCAGTGTTTCACATTTGTTTTGAGTGGGGACTCAGTCCAGATTGGGGTGATGATTTCTGCTACTGGATACTGGTCTAATACACCACCGAAGCATAAAAAAAATCTTCAGTCCCCACCACTGATCCTCTACTACTATCACCAATTTGATTTGACTCATCCCGCCAACAAAGGAAAAATCTAAATTCGAACTGATCGATGATATTTATATACATAAAAACGGTATTTACAAAGTATTATACTTTTATACAAAAGCTGTGATGGCCTAGCGGTGCGACCGTGTGAATCTCTAGAGACGATCATGGGTTCAAACCCGGGCAGACACCAATGAGTTTTTCTAATAAAAAAACTTATGTGTCAAATTGATAATTGCAATATAACACACGCTTTTCGGTGAAGGAAAACATCGTGAGGAAACCTGCATATCTCTAGAGAATCCTAGGGATTTGTGTAACCTACCAATCCGCATTGGAGCAGCGTGGTAGGTATTAGCTCCAACCCTTCTCTCCAAAAATGGAGAGAGGAGGCCTATGCCCAGCAGTGGGATAGTAACAGGCCGTTACTATATACTTTTATACTTATTTTGTTATACTTTTTTGTGTTGTCAAAAAATATCCTGTCGTCTGGACTAAATTGAATGACGAATCTAAGTGTTCTTTAGCTGTTGAATGACCGATGATTATTATTGCTCGCTCTAGATAAACAAACAGTTCCGGAAATTAGCGGAGCGAACAGTTTTCTTATTAAAACCGCTGAAGGGATAAGGTTAGGGGAAAAGCCAGACAAATATTCTCGTTCACAATAGCAGTTTTGTTCTTAACGGACATTGCTGTTGCAGTCAGATACTTCAGTTTGGTACAATTACCTTTGCTATTTGTGCTAATAAAATGTGCTCATTATTTGGCGCTGTGACGCTAGCTGATACAGTCAATCTATCTGGTTCTGCAAGTGTATGTTTCATTGTAAATCGCAAACAATATGAACCTCATAACTTCGACTACTTAAAATTGACAAAATATGAGATTACGTAAATATAAAAATAAGGTTAAATTAAGTTATTTGCACTTGCCATAGAGCAAATTGTGGCAATCGTAAATGATCAAGTGAGAAAAAAACGGTATAAAAACGAAACAAACAACGTCTTAAGACTTATATTGATTTTATTATCCACGCAGTTTACCAAACGAACAAAAGAATGCCAATGTTTGTACAGACCGTACAGCCGTCAATTTTATTGGCCATACGTATAAGAAAGGGTAAATACGGACGCCTCACGCGTTTCAGACAGCTACCTATTTTTTATATTAATGAAGCGTAAAAATCTATTGGAATTGTTGCAAGTATAGTATGGACTTTCATTTAGTTACTAGATGCCCTTAGCAATTTTACCCGCTTATAAGTATCTTATATTTATATATTAGTAGCATCTTTTCATCTATTTATTTTTACCAAAATTAATAAATAGATTATATAGTAAAATTTATATAAACTTTTTCTTTTTCTCTATATGGCCGATACTCTCTTACTTCTTAAATTCTTGTCCTTTTCCTCAAAGGTTGACTGGAAGAGATCCCTTTTAGGGATAAGTCCGCCTTTATACATGTCATTTCTTACTTTTTCTTTCTCTTTTCTAAAAATGTGTATAATAAAAATGGTAAATAAATAAGTTCATTTTAAAAGGTGAACCTTGGGTTTTAATATACTTAGGTATCGATAAATATTTACTTAAGGTTTTAAGCCTATTTGTTATAATAGGTTTCATCTACTTGTACGCAAAATTGCGTAAGCAAAGGTAAAGAGATAAAACTGACTTAAAAAATTTCTTATTAGACCAACGTAAGCAACAAATTAACGATTACTTTAATCTCTAAACGCGACTGTCAAAAGCAGATTTCTATGTAATCATAATTAACTAATAAAACTATTTCCTTCAATCATTCTAATACCAAAATAAAGTTATAAAGTAAGCTAACATAGGGTCTATATTTCCCTCAATATATCTTAAGCTGTCACTTTGGAATAATATGGGGGAAAAAATATTTGAGATAATTAGCCAACAAAGTTGAGTCAAGAGTCAAATTTCATTTCAGCCTGAGTTAATTTAAGCTTTGCGATCTCATTTATAAGGTAGCATGACTCTGCGAGAGTACGATAATTATGGTCACAAAGGTTAAGGGCCACTCAATTGCTATGCTGCTCGCTGAACAATCTTGGCTGGGTAAGATTATTAGGTCACCCTCAACGAATAGCGGAATAGCGGAGATCAACCGGCAAAGATCATGTACTAAATAAATTATATGACAAAATGATTTTTCATATAATAAAATATTGCCAAACGCTGTGATTATAACGACTCTTTTCCTTGAGATTTTAATAGAATACAAAATATTTCTAATTATTTAGACTATATAATATTAGGCTAAGATGAATAGGAGAGGAGCAGCAATAAAAAATATTACGAAAACGGCAAAATTTGAAGCTTTCCTTGCGTACGCTAAGTAAATGAGTTATTCTTAATTTAATTTAAGAACTCATGTATTACAAAATTCCTCCCCACTAAATGTTCTAAATAAAAGTCCGCAACAGCATAGGTCTAGCTTTTAAGGTTAACTCACTTACCTAAACCATTTTTATGGTTATCACAATACTTATATTACGGTTATAATCTTTGCAGGCGAGCGGAGCCTTTGGCGATTGTTGTATATCAATAAAACACCTAATTTTTCATTGCAATCTTTTGAGTACTTACATAAAGTTTAAACTCCCATTCTCTATTTAAAACTTTTGACGTATATAGTATGTAAATCCCAGATATTTTCATGAACATCGGATGCCAATAAAAAGCTTAATACTTCTATTTAATCTTTAACGTCGATTGCATTCGCCGTGTTATAATAATAATTAAATAATTAATTGTATAGGGCTGGAGTTATAAAGTAGACATTGTCGAATAAGAGTCCTATATTTCGCTATTATATGTTATGAAACGAGAATATTAATACAGCCATAGAACATTAACTGGGAGTTACCATTACATAATAACATACCTGGTAGACCATTATGCATGCTTAAATTATATCTATAATTACCATAAATTCATTGTACTAGAGCCAGGCTAAAATGTGTTAATCTATACCAATTTATAAAGCTGTAGAGTTTGTTTGTTTGATTGAACACGCTAATCTCATGAACTACAAGACCGATTTGAAAATTTCTTTGAGTGTAAGATAGTCAATTTATCAAGGACGCCGTGTGGTATCTGGTTGAATAGACTAGTACCACCCTCATTTCTTACCGAGGTGTCGTAAAAGGCGACTAAAGTAAGTCGACCCGCCGTGTGGTATCCGGCTGAGTAGAATAGACCAACCTCATTTCTTACCGAGGCGTCGTAAAAGGCGACTAAGGTAAGTTGACCCACCGTGTCGATATCAGGACGGCCGGTCGTAAAATACGTAGTAAAATCATATGACAACATGTTTATAACATGTCGTGTCAACCCCACTTAGAATGGGATAAGGGCAGGAAGATTATGAAATAGATTGTATTCTTACACAAAATATACATTCTTAAATACAAACACAATAAAGATAGATAAACGCTGATTATCTAAAAAATAATATTAAAATAATTAAAATAATAATTAACTCATCATCCTCCTGCCCTTATCCCACTATAAGTGGGGTCGGCACAACATGTTACAAACATGTTGTCATATGATTTGGCTATGTATTTTACGACCGGCCGCCTGCCTGACGTCAACTTACCTTAGTCATATTTTACGACTCCTCGGTAAGAAAGAGGGTGGTCTATTTTACTCAACCGGATACCACACGGTGGGTCAACTTACCTTAGTCGCCTTTTACGACACCTCGGTAAGAAATGAGGTTGGTCTATTCTACTCAGCCGGATACCACACGGCGGGTCGACTTACCTTAGTCGCCTTTTACGACACCTCGGTAAGAAATGAGGATGGTACTATTCTATTCAGCCGATACCACACGGCGTTAAAATAATAATTAACTATTCACAAAAAATATTTTTCAAATAATTATCGATATTAATTTCATTATTAATTACATATGTCACTTTGGCTACACTTGTGCGATATAATTCATACTCCTTAGAATGAAACGCTAATTAATAACCAACACCGGGGCGGCTTCTCAGAACCACACAGAGTATCTTTAGCATTTTAGACTGCACGTTGTCTATCAGTTAGTTGGTAAATAAATCGATTTATGGATTTATAGGAAAATGTTTACATTGCGTTTATCGAGTGTATCGAGTTTATATAAGGAAACGCAGCTGTCTAAGCAAATCAATATATTATTATACATTTTGTGTTTATTGAATATGGAAAGGGAAAGCTACGCTGTGTGGTATGCAGCTGAATAGAATAGTACAACCCTCATTTCTTACTGAGGTGTGGTAAAAGGCGACTAAGGTAGGTTTACCCGCTGTGTGGTATCCGTCTGAATAGAATAGACCAACCTCATTTCTTACCGAGGTATCGTAAAAGGCGACTAAAGTAAGTTGACCCACCGTGTGGTATCCGGTTTAGTAGAATAGACCACCCTCTTTCTTACCGAGGTGTCGTAAAATACGACTGAGGTAAGTTGACGTCAGACAGGCGGCTCGTCGTATAAACGCAGCCAAATAATGTGACGGCATGTTTATTACATATTATGCCGAAACCACTTAGAGTGGGATAGGGGCAGGAAGATGATGGAGTAAAGGGAAAGCTCATCCCAGTTTGTCTCCCTAAAACTTTAGCGTATTCAGAAGGAAATATCAAAAGAAATCTAATAACGTCATCCTAACGGTTCCGGCTCTTAAGTAACATACTTTAGAACAAAGTGTTGGTGAAGCCTGGTGATATGATCGTTACTAAAACATCACATCGTGAGTTAAATAAGTAATACTATACTTTTTTATATATAAACTATCGTTAGTGGTATTCATATTTAATGTATAGATATCGGCTATTCTCACGTGTTATTTTATCGGATGAGCCCGACTAGTTTCAAGCGCATACGGGGCTCTTATTCAATCTATTCCAACCAAACTCGAGTCGCGCCCTGCGAGCTGCCACATGCAGTTCCCGCCGCGATAACGCCGCGTAAAGAGCTCATGAATAAGAGCCCTGTATGGGCTTGTAACTAGTCGGGCTCATCCGATAAAATAACACGTGAGTATAGCCGGTTTCTATACAATAATTATAATACTATACTGTAGACTTAATCATCTAGAGCTTTCATCATTCTCCTGCCCTTATCCCAGTATAAGAGGGTCGGCACAACATGTTATAAACAGGTTGTTACATGTTTTGGCTAGTTTTTTTTTTCTCAACGTCAACTTAGCTTAATCGCCTTTTACTACACCTCGGTAAGAAATGAGGTTGGTCTATTCTAGTCAGCCGGCTACCACAAGGCGTGTCGACTTACCTTAGTCGCCTTTTACGAAACCTCGGTAAGAAATGGGGTGATCTATTCTACTCAGCCGGATACCACACGGTATAAATAAACAATAAAAATATAATATGAAAGTAATAATTCGCCAGGTGGTATCCGGCTGATAATTTAAATAAATCTTCAAAACATTATAAAAATGTTTGCATAAGATAGAGATATTCATAAAGAAACAATACATGCCAATACAATAATTACGTTTCACTTATCAATGCAAATTAATCATTTATTCGCTTACATATAATTATGCTCATACTACAAGTCAAGGTTGGTTGATGATCTCGGAAGAATTTATCGCTCATGCCAATAATCCATCACTGTCGTAAATTCTTTCTTTGAATAAAGACTTTACACGTTAGTCTGTGGTAAGGCTTTATTTTACGTGAAGAAATTATTCTCCTAAAGAAAGAAAACTGATATACTTTCATACAATTTAATCATAAAAATAAGGGCCAGTAAATGGTGTTTTTATTGATTAACTATTACTCAAAATTTGACTGATTTTGTCAATCTAATAGCAGAGATACAAAAGATTTAGTAAAAGTGAGGTTATGAACTTCTTATATGTTAAAGAGCTGATTTTTGGAGTACGAAATATATTTAGCAATAGATACAATAGTGATGAAACAAACAATTATTCGATTTCTGAACGAGAATCAACTTTAAATATAATTTCGTTATTTTTAAAATATATAACAATAAAACATTTATAGAGTTAAAGATTATTTTATATGATTATTTAATGTTTGTTTGTATTAAAATAGTCATGTAATTAACGCCAGTTTTGTTATTTTTAATTATTCGTTTACTTTAATAGATTATTGTTATAGATAACTTATTTTATTTGTGCCAAACACATTTTTTATTAAACAATGTGACTAACGTCAAACTTCATAACATAAGTGGTTTGAAAGATGTGTTCCGATCTAAGCAAAGTTAAAACAACTGACTATTTTTGTAATGCCTTGCTTTCGACCAAAATGATGCACACCTGTTACAGATTTTTAAATTTATCTACTGAGATTATGATTTTTTGCCGTGTGGTATCCAGTTGAGTATAATAGATCACCCTAATTTCTTACCGTAAAAGACGACTAAGCTAAATTGTCCCGCTGTGTGGTATCCGGCTGAAAAAAATAGACTACACTCATTTCTTACCAAACTATCGTAAAAGGCGACTAGAGCTAGTTGACGGTAGGCAGGCGGCCGGTTATAAAATACTTAACCAAAACATGTAACAACATGTTTAAAACATGTGCCGTACTCACTTAGAGTGGGATAAGGTCAGGAGGATGATGATGAGATTATGATTTTATTTATGACAGCTGGATCTGAATTAAACATACAATGAGCACTTATAGCTGTGGTAGCCCAGTGGTAACACCTTGCGACTTTTTCGAGGAGGTCACGGGTTCGAACCCGGGCAGACATCAATGAGTTTTTCTGTAAAAACTTATGTTCTAATTGATAATTGTAATTTATCACACGCTTTTCGGTTAAGGAAAACATCGTGAAGAAACCTGCATATCTCTAGAGAATTCTGGAGATATGTGTAACCCACCAATCCGCATAGGAGCAGCGTGGTAGATCTTAGCTCCAATCCTTCTATCCTAAAACGGAGAGAAGAGGCCTGTTCTCAGCAGTGAGAAAATAATAGGCTGCTATTTAAGCACTTATAAAGAGACACCATTCCTTATAAAAGTGATCATAATTCTACAAATGGTCACAAAGCGAAAATGAATTATTAATATCCGGCAAAGTTTACCTTCCCACCTTTTTCTAATATAAAACGGATAAAGGAAAACGGAAAACCTTGGATTTTCAGTAGAAAGCTCTGTTTTACGAACGGCCAATTGTAATGTAAGGCGAATAAATTGCTCGTGGGAAATATACCGGATGACAAATGGCTATATACTTCTCGAGAACGTATTCAAATATATTACACGGTTAGTATTAAATTGATCTAATTCAAAATAAGGCTTAATTGAGTTAGATACATTGTAATCCTAATTTGTGACATCTACGACGTCATGGTGCAATCAGAAACTTATCTAGAGACAAGTTTCTAATTGCACCACGCTTCATTATTTTAGAACTGATAATAAAAATAAAAACATTTGCAATTGGTAACGATAATTTTGTAATTATAGTTTTAAAAAATATGAATATGACAAACTAGCTTTTATCCGCAACTTCGTTTGCGTGGACTGTTACGATAGGTTGATAATAGATTGCACTTTTCAATATCATCCTTTAGAATTAACAATTTTCTAAAGTATATATGTTATTCCGGTGTATAAGGAATAATTGTGCCAAATTTCATTGATATTGATTTAGCGAATTCGCCGAGAAAGAGTAACTAACATGCATCCATATTCACAAACTTTCGCATTAATAATAATAGTGGGATAGGAAAGTTATATAAATCAGTGATGCCAACGTAAAAAACCTATTGCTTTTTTCAATATAACCTGTTACACCAGTAGGTACAAACATGACAGGTAATGAATGACGTCGACTGCGATCGTGTTCTTAATCCCATTCAGACGGATGCTGTGAATGCGTGTCTATGGGCAGCTTGTCATATTTTATCGTAAGGAAAGAAATTCGAATGAGTATACTGCCTTAAATAGATAAAAGTCTTCTTGATTTTCCACAGTGCCTTCAACCACGAGAAAAGAAATGTCTTTAAAAATTTGTTTTTTTTTAAATTTAATACAAAACTTATAGAAATATCGTTGGGTGCTTTTTGACGAACATATGAGTAAGTTTTCAAGTGAAAGTATATTATTTTAATTCTGAAATATGATTCTGAGATTAGTGCCATTTTTCTTTTCAGATGAGACTGCAAGTTTCTTTTATGATACAATTTTTCGATTTATCTTAAATAACCAAATTTGTAAAAAAATAATAAATTATTACAGAAAATACGCTAATAAATTTGAAGAGTTAAAATTATCGTTACCTGTGATTACTTCATATTGTATTTAAGGAAACATATATCATTTTTCCACTCCATGATCGCGACTCAATTCGCAGTGTCAAATACAAAGATCTTCTAAGCATCATCATCATTCTCCTGCCCTTATCCCACTTTAAGTGGTGCGGCTTAACATGTTATAAACATGCTCTTGGTTTTTATGACGTGTATTTTACGACTGGCCACCTACCTGGCGTCAACCTACCTTAGTCGCTTTTTACGACACATCGGTAAGAAATGAGGGTGGTCTATTTAACTGACCCGGCTACCACACGGCAGGTCATCTTATTTTAATCGTACTTTACGACATCTCGGTAAGAAATGAGGGTGGTCTATTCTACTCACCCGGATACCACAGATCATCAATGTATGTTTAATACAAAATTCGTATCCAGAGTACGCAATGCGACAATATACAGTGTGTATATGAATATGACTTTATTTTGAATACATTTTGCAAAATGAAATAAATAAAAATATGCCTCGCATAAATATATCATTAATTCGATCACGTGGGATCCAGTCGGAATTTTTTGATTACCTTTTGGTTGTTCATATTCCGCGAATATTTGCAAGGCCTGCCTAATCTCTATAATAATATCATTCATCAACATATTTCGCATATATTCAAGGTTGACTGGTCAGTGTATCTCTACATTTTATCTGTTTCAATATTGAAGGTTTTCGTTGAGGACCCTAAACTGATGCAGCTGATAACTGTGATACAATTCAAAATCAACCGTAACTGTATATTTTTAAAGTATATTTTTTCGTGAATTCTATTTAAGTAACAATGTAGTCAGTAAATAGAACAGAAAAACATATTTTTTAATATACTTTTTTCATATACATATTATTAATTTCAATACAACACAAAAAGTGTCTTTTATTCGTTACTTGTGCCAGCGGCTTTGCATGCGTTTAAATCAGTATGTCACAAATTTTTCGCTAATTTTATTATTACATTTATCTATCTAACTTACAATAACTATTGTAAGTTAGATAGATATGTGAGTAGTTATTGTAGAGATAGAGACATGCTACCGCATACTTTTCTGTAGTATTTTTGTAGATCTACAATTCTCTAGCACTACCGTTTATTAACACCCGTACAAAAATCTGTTTAATAGATTATAAAATAGTCGATCACATGTAGACGGACAGATTTTGGAGACTTTGTTTTATAATAAGTATAGATAGAGTATAATGACTCAAAAAACAAAATGTTAGATATTATCCATATACTACGAGTGTATAAATGGAAAGTCTATCTGTCTTTTAAAGTTTTTACGGCAATTTGGCAGGACCAATTTTGATTATAATTGGCACTATCCAAACTGCCCTTCCTGCTCTTATCCCACTCTAAATAGGGTCGGTACAACTTGTTATAACCACGTTGTTGCCTGACATCAACTTACCGTAATTTACGACACCTCGGTAAGAAAGATGGTGGTCTATTCACGGTGGTATCTGGTTAAGTAGATGGTGGTATACGGTTAAGTAGGGTCAACTAACCTTAGTCGCCTTTACGACACCTCAGTAAGAAATGAGGGTGGTACTATTCTATTCAGCCGGAAAGCACACGGCGAGTTCGACTTGTCTTAGTCGCCTTTTACGACGCCTCAGTACGAAAAGAGGGTGGTACTATTCTATTCAGCATTCAGCCGGATAGCACACGGCGATTTCGACTTACCTTAGTTGCCTTTTACGAAACCTCAGCAAGAAATGAGACTGGTATTTCTATTCAGTACTGCTACCACACGGCGGCCTAGGCAACAGATAGGTAACATAAAACTGTTACAGCGGATCTGTATTGCAGATGACATAGGAATTAAATTTAAAGTTTCTAGTTAAACTCTCAGTTCCTCTAGGCGAAATCGATCCTTTTAGATATCCATAGACAGGAAACCTTTCAGTAGTGCTGTAAACTTTGAAACCTGACCTGGATTTGAAAGTTGTTGTCGATGAAACTTCGAGTTGGATAGATGTTCTTGAGATGGGTGCAGTTCTGCATTCATTATCAAAATTGCTTTGTTTAGTAAATGCTAGTGTTAATTAACCTCTACAATATTAAGTGGTGCTCGACAAAAGTTACATTTAAATTGACCACCGGTTAATGTCACTGCTAGGCAAAAATCTTTTCCATCCTTAGAAGTATATAAAGCTTGTCCCCGCCATGCTTCTTTATTGCGAATTCTCCATTACATAAACAACATTGCACAGTGCAATAAAATTGTAAATATAAATTGGAAACATAAGTTTTAATAAAAAAACTCAATGCCTTCTCAGTGTTTGAACCAAGACTTTGATAAGACGATATCACCGTCAGTCCATCACAACTTTGTTATCTCTTTACGTTACACAATAGTTATCAAGTATGAAATGCTCGCTCTATTCGCAACAAACCGTTTAACTTATTATTATTTATCATTTACAATGGTTTGACTGGCCCCCTAAGGAGATTTGTTGCGACCCTGCCTACATAATTAAAATTACGCAATAGTTCACACATTTTATCCAACATTTTGGGTTCGATTCCCGTTGGAAATCACCACGCGTTCTCTAACGATATACTTTAAATTCAAGACGCAGTAACACCGTTAAGCTATTACCATATACGTGTGGTACGTTCAACATAAATTATGCTCATTTCCTGAAAAAACTGACACGTTTCGCATATAGATAGCGGCTATTTCGGATTTCGCTATCTCTGATTATTTGACTTGTGCGATGCTATTCAGTTTTAGACAAAATTTTTGATGGATATTTCCCAAATTTAACTGTGACTATCTGCTATAAGGATAAAGTATCCTAGATCTCTCCGTCTAAAAGACTAAAAGGACTCAAGACTAAAGGCGTTGGCAGAGCGTGTTGCTGACATAATGAATATAAACTTTTTCTTTGAATATGGGGCATATAAACCACATTCTCTTAGCGAACAATCAGGTGCTATCTAAGTAATTATCTAGCTAAGTATCTTTAAATCCAGCCCCTGAGGGTTAGCCTAACACAATTGCTCCTTAATGTGAATAAGTACGGAAAAAATCCTACAAGAAATATAACAAGAATTCTATATGTTTGACCCTTAACAAGGAGTTCCAAAGAAAAAAAATTCAAACAACTTATCGTGTTGCAAGCTGAACCGGCAATTCTATACTGAAGCTAATTTCTATATTGTAAGCTAATTTATTCAGCTTTGCAAAAGTGATTATGCTTTTTTAAACTGGGATATATAGACATCACCATGTATATTTATTTTATTTGTGCAAATCGTTTATTAAATATGATTTTTATGACGACATAATAAACTTCTAATCTCGGCACAAATCTATGTAGATAAAGTTGCTGATAGAATCATTTTTGCAAAGTTCAAGCCAATTTGAAATATTTCTTTTAAAAAAATATGATAGAAATATTTTGCAACAATCCGTGTTTGTTAAAAAAATCTATGTAATGCTACTTTTAAGTGTAGGAAGCAATCCGTTTTAAAACCGCACGTATCACAAGACCAACAGCACACTACACAAGCACTACACAATCACTACGACAATCTCAAAGATCGTTTCGGTCCGTAACTGAAGCATCGGTTCCAAGGTAAGGTATGAGATCGGTTTTGCTTTTTACACTAAGTTTACATTGATTTTCTTAACAAATGCGAATTATAGCAAAATAATTCTATCATAAAATTTGTACTATATAATGCCGCAAAATAACGCCTACTTCTATAATTTATATTTCCTTAACTCAAAACCAATAAACGTTTAATTTCAAAGTGAAAGTCCAAATATCGACATCTTCTACACCATTAACTATCTGTCAGTATAATTTCTTCCACCGCCGAGCGCGTGATCAAATTAAGAAGCGTAAAAAAAATCGTTTGTCAATCCCGCTTTATGTTATAGTAATTTCCCCTTCGAGAAAATTCCGGAGAACGAGTAATATCAAAGGCAGGAGCTTCTTTTATGCCCCTGTTAAAATGTCGGCACTCGAGCATGACGAAGATTTATTATTTTTCCCCTCAATATTACCCACAAAAATACATCTAACAGCACAAAATGTGCGGTCTCGAGTGTCGTTGTGAGATTACTAGTATCAGTGCAGAGTCACGAGTTCAATACATTTTTGAGAATGGGCTAGTCTATTTGCAAATCTCCACTTTAATCTCAGAATTACAATAAAGACGTAACTTTTACTAATAAAATATACTGCCTAGAGCAGTGTTTCCCAACGTAAGGCCCACGCCCAGCACATGGGAAATTTGATAGTTTAGGGGGAACAAAATCGAGAATGGACTTGAAACGAATTTAATCCTTTCGCTCCGGGCCATTTAAATGCAATACGAAAAAGAAATTACTAAATAATAATTAGGTATAATTTTAGTTTCACACAAAGGTAATGAAACCCTCCGCAAAGAAATGCCTTATTGTAGCAATAAAATTTAATTTTACATTTAATTTAACATATCATTTTAGTGAACAATTTATTTTTTATTATTAAAGTTGTATATGTTGCATGGGTGGGACGGGCATACAAATAATAATAAAAAAAGAAGAATTTTAGAAAGGCTAAGGCTGGACATGTGTGAAAAAGGTGTGAAAAAGGTTGGGAAACACTGGCCCAGAGAGTTTCTGGTCTACATAACCTGCCAATTCGTATTAAAAAAGCGTAGTGGGTGTACCCTCCATATTTTCCTCTTCAAAGGACGCCTTTGTCCAGAAGTAAAACAGTAATAGGCTGTTACTTTTTTGTGGGACACAAGAGTCACTCTGCAGCAACCTTTGTATATTTTTTTAATTGGAAAAGCGTCTCGGTGCAACACAGAAAATCCGGCTTCTAATTGAAAATGAAATATGTAGGACAAATTCATATTTTGGTAGAAACCATTTATAATTTAGAAATAATAAAATAGACAAAATTTTCTTATAAATAAATAAAGATTATAATTTCTTGCTATACCTAAATAAATAATTGTTCTAATTTTACTCAGTTAATAAATAAAATATCGAAATATCTTAACAATACTAGGTAAGTAATTTTTGTGCTTAATATTCAAGCTTTCTCAATATATAAAGTTTAATCATAGAATTAAGTTTCGTTCGTTACAATTGCTCTTTTAGGATTAAGTTAGTCACGGGGATTGAATTTGTCGAAATTCGTCAAGGAGATTGATTTTAAGATTTATTGTACATTTAACAGGTAAAAAAGGCACCAGATTGTAAGAAGGAAACGATAAAGAATGGAGGGCAAAGAAATCGTTACTATTGTTACTTTAAAAGCTCCGGTAGAAGTTTTTTCATTCACACTGGGACTTTCTCATCAGACTTTGATGTTCATGTCAAAAAGTATAAAATTAATAAAAACGTTTTTAAGGTTTTTTATTAACATTCCATTTTTAAATATAAGTTTTTATAATAATTCTATCATAGAGTTATTATACTCGAGTAGGAAAGCCAGTCTAAAATGTTACCATCGAGAATAAGAACAATTATCTGTCTCCCTTATTTATGTGTGATACTCACACTAACACTAGCTATATATGACTTTCTTACTAAAACTTTATGATTTCTATTGACTATGGACAGATTTCATATCTATGTATACTTCACTTGATAACATACTCGTATGTCAATGCCTGCAATCTCCTTTCTTTTATATTTATAGTTAGATTATTATATTATTATGTAGCCAATCATGTGCTAAGCCCACTAGAGTAGGATAAGGGCAAGAGAATAATACGGTCAAGAAAAGACAATAGTCATACTAGTTTGAAATAAAAGTGCAGTTTACTTACATACAAATACACTATAGCTTCAGTCTGTATTTAACTTAAAAATTGTTTACTTTCATCGATATAAATGCTAGAGATCTCAATACTACTGTTTCATTAAAATATTTACTCTGCTCGTTTTTATTGCTTAGATATTGAATGCCGGAAAATTATTTCACAACTACGTTATACTTATGAAAGACGAAAAAACGATACGCGTCAAAAATACGTAAACACTTGTCGGTTTGTGTGATTACTATGATGCTGGAACGAATCAAGTGCTTAATACTTAAGTCTATTTAAATACATCCAGTCAAAGAACTGAAAGATAACCCACTATAGATCTTTGAGAAATTTTGATTGAATATTGACTGTACCAACAAGCAACAGACACAAGTAATAAAACAATAATTTATCGGAAATACACAAAGACATTCACCATTCCCATAAACATATACTCCCATTTATGTTTCAGTATTATTATACAGTACTGGGACAATATAGAAACAGTTGTCAGTTATTATTGCAATTTATTGTTAACACATTCTCTGCCTTGTAGGTCACCGGTGACCGGAACCTTACCTGGATTACTTGAATATTTTACTACCAGCTCCGAATGCTGAATGACTAGCAGAAAACTGTATGGTTGGGTTGTGAAGAATTGACTAATAAATGTATACGAACTTGTAACTCACGACCCAACACTTTACGTCATCTCGATGACATCATTAACAACGTAAGCCTTATTGGGTGGGTGACAACCCGATGTAACAGTTTCGTTACGTTTAAACATGTCTCATAGCGACATTAACTTCGACCCAGACGACGACACCTATTGCTGACTCCTTTTACCTATTAAATCATAAATCCCATTTCCGCATCCTAGAATAGAATAGAATAAAACATTCTTTATTACAATTTACACCACTTACAATCCTATGAATATTATAAATGCGAAAGTTTGAGATGTATGTTTGTTACTCTATGGCGCACCCGCTGAACCTATATTAATGAAATTAGACACAATTATTCTTTATACACCGTACAAACTGTAGGATATATATATAAATCAATTCATTCATCAGGAATAGGATGACATTGAAGAACGTCATCTACGAGTATTATCCACCAATTACATGACAAAAGTCCACGCAAACGAAGTTGCCGGGAAAAATCTAGTTTGCAATATACAATATAAAGAAAACGACAACGTAATCTACTACTAACTAGCGATTTCTTCCAGAAAACTTTTGGGCTAGAGACAATAATTCAAGGAAATTAGGTAGGTAATATCCTATGTGTGGTATCCGGTTGAGTAGAATAGACCAACCTCATTTCTTACCGAGGTGTCGTAAAAGGCGACTAAGGTAAGATGACCCACCGTGTGGTATCCGGTTTAGTAGAATAGACCACCCTCTTTCTTACCGAGGTGTCGTGAAATACGACAGAGGTAAGTTGACGTCAGGCAGGCGGCCGGTCGTAAAAACGCAGCCAAATCATGTTACAGCATGTTTATAACATGTTGTGCCGACCCCACTTAGAGTGGGATAAGGGCAGGAAGATGATGATCCTATGTTGACTGTCTAACGTTTTTTATTCTTCTAAGACTAAATCAATGCCACTAGATTATAATAAAATCCATTACTTTAAAGGCTATTATCAAAATTAAGATACAATAAGAGAAGACGCGCTAGCGTGCTCTCCAAAGTAACGAGAAAATGCCTACACTTATACTATGCATTATTTTAATGATAATATAATAAGCAAAGGAGTTATGGCCCTGTTTTCATACCCTATGTAGATATAACGTTATTTTAGCACCACCAACCTAACCAGTCGGCCAACAAATATGTGATTTATGTCTTCAAGAGCACGCTTAGTTGTCGCGGTCCTAATTATTATTGCTAACTATTAACGCTCTAAAGAAAGAATATCACTTCATATAAAATTAGCGCATCATTTACCAATTATAATATCGCAGAGAAAGACATAATAAATATGAATTCGTTTTTTAACAATACTCATAAAACACAACGCCGTGTGGTATCCGGCTGAATAGAATAGTACCACCCTCATTTCTTACCGAGGTGTCGTAAAAGGCGACTAAGGTAAGTCGACCCACCGTGTAGTATCCGGCTGAGTAGAATAGTACCACCCTCATTTCTTACCGAGGTGTCGTAAAAGGCGACTAAGGTAAGTTGACCCACCGTGTGGTATCCGGTTTAGTAGAATAGACCACCCTCCTTCTTACCGAGGTGTCGTAAAATACGACTGAGGTGAGTTGACGTCAGGCAGGCGGCCGGTCGTAAAAACGCAGCCAAATCATGTTACAGCATGTTTATAACACGTTGTGCCGACCCCACTTAGAGTGGGATAAGGGCAGGAGGATATAAACTCATAAAACACAACAATAACTAAAAAAGTTAGCATAGCATTTAAGATGAGTACTCAAATTGCCTTTCTCTCCCAATTTTAGCTACGGGAAACTCTTTGTAAATAAACGAATTTGCATCATACTAAGTTCACTCGAGTCAGTTTTACTTTTTGTCGTAACAATAACAAAGGTTTCCACAAGGACGTATTGTGTTTCAAAATTTAAAACGACATCCCATTCACAACGCAAATGTCGTATTCCGTATTAAATATATTATGAAGGCGAAAAGAATGGAAGAAAGGAGGGTCGGATTATGCACGGACGAAAGAGCAATTTTAAATTACAGTTACAGTGTCAAATATTTGAAGAAAGCGCAAACACCAAGATTACGATAATGGTCATGGTTTTTTTATATTTAACTGAGAGAACAGATTAGACCATCTTTAATAATAGATCAGATAAGAGATCTTTTCCGAAATATTTCGTTAGTTAACACACGTATAATCGTTATTAAATTGCTTTTAACCAAAATATATTTCAGTGACTGAAAATTTTACAAACACTTTTCGTCGACTGTGATCGGGCAATAATACAAAAAGTATAGAAATAAATAAAATATTTTTTTTAATTAAAAAAATTACAGAATAAATAATTGCAACGCATATTTACTTTATGTAGATTTCATGGGGACATTTCCACATTCTAATGTTTTTTTTTATGTTTACTTTTATGTAATTCTCACGCCGTGTGGCATCCGGTTGAATAGAATAGACCACCCTAATTTCTTACCGAGGTGCTGTTAAAGGCGATTAAGGTAAGTCGATCCGCCGTGTGGTATCCGGCTGAGTAGAATATACCACCCTTTTTATGGTGTGCCGTAAAAAGCGACTAAGGTAAATTAACCCACCGTGTGGTATCCAGTTGAGTAGAATAGACCACCCTCTTTCTTATCGAGGTGTAGTAAAATACGACTATGGTACGTTAACGGTAGGCAGGTGTCTGGTCATAAAATATGTAGCGAAATCATGTGACAATACGTTTATAACATGTTATGCTGTCCCCACTTAGGGTGGGATAAGGACAGGCGGATGACTTTTATGTTACTCTCAATGCGTAACGTGATGTTATTTCCAGTAGAAATAAAAGGCAGACTTGGTATATTAGTAAAATACATTAACCTATTTTCACATTCGTTGACAGTTTATTGCAACACTATAAACTATAACGTCTCCTAGTAATCCACTTTAGAATATAATCTATGACGAATCCTCTATATCATAGTGAGAAATGTGTCATCTTAGTGGCCACTTCGCAGTGACGCAAGGATATATATAGTGCGTTGTTGTGAGCTAATTGTAGGCTGAAATTCGAGAATACTGTTAGATGACTGAAAATATAACTTTTGTGTCAATTTTTCGCCCCCGTAAGCGTGGGTTCTTGGCCTACTGTTTCAATTTTAATTTTTTGTTATACGAGTTAATAATTCGTTAATAGTTAGCTTTATTGTTATTGAAAACAAATCGTAGAAGTGTATTTATTATATAAGTAAAGTAAAATTACGGCCTGTTACAATCCCACTGCTGGGCATAGGCCTCCTCTCTCCGTCTCTGGACTGGAAAGAAGTTGGAGCTACCTACCACGCTGTTCCAATGCGAATTGGTAGGTTACACATATCCCCAAATTTCTCTAGAGATATGCAGATTTCCTCACGATGTCTTCCTTTACCGAAAAGCGTGTGATAAATTGCAATTATCAAATAGACACATAATTTTTAATAGAAAAACCCATTGGTGCCCGGGGTTTGAACTCGAGACCCTCCTCGAAAGATTCGCACGGTCTCACCGCTAGGCTATCAGCTTCACATTTATTATAATTGTAATAATTTGAAAGACATAACTTTATACTTGTACCTATAACTACATTCATGTCAATTTTAGCTATTAATTAATTTTAGCTATTAATTAATTTTAACTATTCCCTCAATTACGTGCTTAATAGTGAATTTTTTATGTTCCCAAATTAAAAACGTGAATTTGTCAATAATATTATTTGTTAACTAAGGTGTAAACCCTAGTTTAATTAAGATTAACAAGCAAAGTCGGACAATTTGATACTCATTAAATTTGGTATAGCTTCGATTGTATCAAATTTCATAAATATCTATCCGCCAGATTAGGTGGATTGTGAACGATATACAGATATACAGATGAACAGATATGCAGTCTCGTATTTATCATATGGATATGGATAAAGTTGAAATAGCCTTATTTGAGGACGCACCACGTAATGCAAATTGAGCCGAGTAACAACTAGTAAGCTTGCGTTATTCGCACCATTAATTATTAATGGTAATGCAATGAACATACAAATATTACTTAACAGACAAAAGTGTTAAGCATATTCACGCTTAATTTTCCAAGCTGAATGTTTTGCATTTCAATGAAAGTAAATTTTAGTGTGTGAAATTGTAACTTGTTGAATGTTTCGTACTTGAGTTATTTAGGTTATTGACTATTACTCCATAATTGTTATATCATAAGCCTATATCATGTTTATAGCTATAAAAAAACCAGTTGCAATGCGGGATGGCCAGAAGTGAAAACTTGAATAATACGTTGTGCATTTTTCAATTATGAAATGTTTAGGGAATAATTTTGCAGGAATTGCTTTAATTACCAGTATGAAAGTACTATAATTTATGTGGTAAAATACAATTTTGATTTATTGTGCTATATGTACACAAACATGGCAATTTAGATTACATTAAAAATACAAGAATTCAAAACTATTACAATTCAATCAGATTCGCGCAAGCAAACTGCGCCGCCTAAACAAAAATGCAGGCGCTGTAATATACATTTTCGTATAAAGAGAGAGGAATACTGTCTCTCCTACGCCGCTGGCAGCCTACTCTCCCTCTGTCTCACGGATCGGTCTTACGGGCCCTAATGTCAGACGCAACATGCATTGATACTTTAGCCTTGTCCCATATCAAGGAAACGGCGTCAAGACCTGTAGCTGCGGCGCGAATGGGCGAATTCGGCAAGTGGCGAAAGTATACATTTCTCATTCAGAGTTATATATTTGTGTCGTTTACAGTTGAGTAGGGCCATGGAGTTAAAGTGCAATAAAAAAATATCTAATTGAACACAGTTAATTGCCTCTTCAGATGACAAGATGGCTGGCTCCTTTTTCGCACAAATAATCAGCTTAGCGATTCAATGCGGAAACGCTGTCAGCATTCTTGGGACCATTCAACGTGGGCATGATTTGCATAGTCCTAGCCTGTAATTTAAGATAGACACTTGTTCATTTTTGTTGTAAATAAAAAGTTAATAATGCTTTCAAAAAGCCATTGGCCTAGCACACTCAAATATGAACTAGTCTGCGATAAGAATTTAAATTTCCTGGCGTCCCACTGAGATGAGTCAGGTGGCTTGGTACGGACGTGACAAGAATGCCACGGTCTGTTAGTATTCAAGGAACACCTATAAAAACCTGATTTTACTGAAGGACCGTAATGAGTTTTACTTTTATATGACCCACTTTGAATATAGACTAAGTTAAGATGTTCTGCACTTTATTTGAGGGTGAAGAAAATTTCTGATCCTTCGAGCCAGCGTTGTATTTTAAATTTTACCTTCGAGTAGTAAATCAGAGTCAATAGAGAGGAATGGTTGGTGTAATATAACAGACAATAAAATTATATAGAAGATTGATTTCCTAATAAATACTGAAGTTTATAAATAAATAAATACAGATAACTTACCAAGATGTCGTAAAATACGACTAAGGTAAGTTGATATCAGGTAGATGATCGTAAAATATGAAGCTAAAACATTTGACAACATGTTTCTAACATGTTGTGTGTGGACAGGAGGAAGAAGAAGATACAACAATTGTAAATAAATTAAAAAAAATATTAAAAAAAAAATGCCTCAACTCAACTTGTACCAAACTGAATACAGTGATTGAGCTAATAACTATTTAACTCTGTTTGCTTGGATGATGCGTTGCTTTGCAATTTTTCGTGGTATGTATATTCTGTTGCGGGCAAAAACATGATGAGGAGTCTATTTAAATTCATCCTCGTAAATGATAATGTTAATTCTTCAATCGTTTTTGGATAAAGAAATGATATAAATATGGTGATATAATTAGTTATCAAACTTGCATATGCCTAAAGACTTCTAGGACTATGTTTAATCTGCAAATCCAGATTGCAGCTGCGAGCCTAAGCCCCAACTTCTCTCGAATGCCTTTTACCAACAGTGGGTAACATGCCTTTACTATCTTATTACCGCACAACAAATCATTGAACCGATAAATCGTTTGACTTTAGATGCCGGCCTCTTTTGGTATAAAAAGAAAGCAGATGAATATTTTATGCAAATGGCACTACAAACTAATGTTAATTGTCACACCTTCTTTAACGCATTATATAAAATACGATGACATAAATTACATTATTATAATGAATATACCATCTCGTGATACATTAATGGTTTCTACCGTATATTTAGATAAGTATTTTGTTTGGTGACATATTGTTTTCAATTAAAGCTGAAGTAAAACATCACGATTATGATAGGGCCAAGTAATTTTTCTATCTTCATGACCCGTTAGGTATAAATTCCATATCTTTATTTACTAATGGTCGCTTGGCCCTATTTAAGGTAAGATATTTGTTTGTTTTAAAAGTTTACATCAACTAAATGGACTACGATAAGTTATGTGATATATGACGGTGCAGATGAAGTTAAAGTTGTATTGTTTGGGGTTTAGATTCCAATGGAACGTCTTGAAATAAAAGCTCTAGCCTAAAGACGAAATATTATTAGACCTTCCACTAAGTGAACAGATGAGTTTAGAATGATCACAGAGAGGCATTAAGAAGGCGTGGGATTGCATAGCGCAAAAATTCGTTGCAGAAATTAATGTCTGATCGTGGTCAGTTCATAAAATATTGATGAACCATCTACATTACGTCTACATATACGACTTATGTCTCTTTCAAAGATCGTCATGTGTATGTATTTTCAACTGGCCCTCTCCCAATATATTGGCGAACGTAGGTTTTAATTCTGCGAAAGATGGATGCATATATGCCGTGCATATATGGCGGATTTTTCAGTAGTTGTTTCGTCGCGTATAGATAGACGGGGTGCTTCACTTTGTGTTATATGTAAGTTTCGCATTCAGCGATTTTTACTGCAAACATAACGAAGTTACACTCCACGGTAAAATCACAAAGCGACGCATCATCCACGCGAGCTTGAACAATGCTAGTAATTGATTCAACCCCCACCATTTATTTTGTATCTGAAGATTCCTTATGGTTGTAGTCTAAATGCTTAGGAATACCTGTGCAAATTTATATAGCTATATATAATAATGTACTAAAAATTCAAGTTACATCTAAAGCAACAATGTTTAACAAAATCTTACTATTGTCCCGGGATCAAAAGAACTTGGCGCACAATATCCACATACAAAATGGTATATTGCAGACAATTCACTCCTACGTGACCTGGGTACTTACTGAGCGCTACTTCATTAGTTCCCACGGAAAAATGCTTGGTCAGGGAAAGAATGAGGTAAAAATTGTTGAAAAAAGTACGCCATTTCTACAAATTACTATTACAGCTACATGGGACTGCTTAAAAATGCATGGTGCTTTTTACAAATATATCTTATCAGCTGCTTATTTCTTTTACTAAAACGCCGTGTGGTATCCGGCTGAATAGAATAGTACCACCCTCTTTTCTTACCGAGGTGTCGTAAAAGGGGACTAAGTTAAGTTGACCCACCTTGTGGTGTCCGGTTTAGTAGAATAGACCATCCTCTTTCTTACCGAGGTGTCGTAAAATACGACTGAGGTAAGTTGACGCCAGGCAGGGGTCAGTCGTAAAAACGCAGTCAAATCATGTGACAGCATGTTTATAACATGTTGTGCCGACCCTACTAAGAGTGTGATAAGGGCAGGAAGATGATGATCTTATCAGTTGCGAAATCTTTTTTAAATATTAATATGGACGAATGGATATGACAGAAATGGATATTTTTAAATAAATTTGTTCGCAACAGGGTGATTATACGAATTGATTGCAATTACTCCTTTTAAATTATTCATAAAATTAGGCGTTACTTTGCGGAGTTTCATAAAACAAAAGTAATAATAAAATTGTTTTGCTATAATCCGAGATAAAGTAAATAGAAAATATTCTTTCCTCAGTCGTTCACTAACAAAGTGGTCTTGGTAGACGATGCGTTTCATCTTTTAGTGTAGCAATTTGCCTCTATCTGTCGCGGTTTTCAGCGTCTCTAGAACATTGTACTACTGTTTTTTGAGTTACTGATCTTATAAAGTCCATCCAACCATAGAATGTCAACAGCAGTGCGCACATGGAAATCAGTGTGACGAATTTTTTCCCGAATTGAAATTTGTGCGTATAAAAATAGTTATCGTGAGTTAATTATAAGAGATTTTTTAATAATTTTCATCGTTTACTTAGCGCACGCAAGGAAAGGTTTAAATTTTGCCGTTTTCGCTATATTTTTTATTGCCGCTCCTCTCCTATTCATCTTAGCGTGATATAGGCTATAGGCTTCCTCGATAAATGGAATATCTTACACTCAAAAAATTTTTCAAATCGGTCCAGTAGATTTTGAGATTAGCGCATGCAAACAATCAAACAAACAAACTCTTCAGCTTTATATATTAGTATAGATCAGCTTTATATATTATATAATTCTAATGATATATATACATAAAAAGTGTAAATTCACGGGCTTACAAGCAGATTTAAACTCTAGCTAATGAAACAATATCGATTTGGATAATTCGATACAGATCACTGCGTCCACTGAACCAATTGATTAAACATAAAGTTACTTGGTTACTTTTACTTTCGCTGAAAATTCCATTTAAAGCTAATTTATTTAAGGTAAATCAAACTTTATTAAAAATCGATGAACGTTTGTTTCATGCATATTTCATTTATTTAAACTGTAGCTGTGATATGTGATGTAATGACTCTTTCGGGTCACGGGTTCCAATCCCGGCAGGTACTTTTGAGTTTTTCAGTTAAAATTTATGTATCTAATGAAGGAAAATGTTGTGAGGAAACCTGTATATCTCTAGAGAATTCTAGGGATATGTGTAACCTATTCCACATTAGAGGATCGTGGTAGGTCTTAAACCTTCTCTCCAAAAAAAGAGAAAGGAGGCCTATGCCCAGCAATGGGATAGTAACAAGCCGTTACTTTTAAACTCAGTTTCACCTCCGACGGTGCTCGCCCACTTTCTCAGTGGCGCTGTAAAAGTCGTTAGGGATAACAGTATAAGTTACTTTTCGAAAAAATTTAATTAAAATAAGAACAAAAACGGTTTAAAGTTTTCGTACAAAAAATCTGATTTCTTCTAATTAACAGATTATAATCGATAAATTATTTTATCGCTTAATAATCTATGATCAAATTATTCAAGCGCAGTGATTTATTACTTAGATTCATGCAAATATTTCCAAAGAGTCATTTACATGTCGCAATTAACGCCATGTCAAATTACACGCTGCATGTTTCCATCCAATGTTTGTATTGACAAATGTGCAGGTATATTAAATTATGTCTTAGACAGGGCTCTATGTAGGTCGAGAATGTGAAATCCTAGCTAATATTGAATAAGTTTACGTACAAGAATGTTTGCGAGAAACCTGACAAACGTAATTTGGAATATGTTGATGTTACTATATGTAATATATGTCAGTTTCTATTTGAAGGCTGTGTTCTGGGTTCTAAATGTAAGGAAAGGATATCAAATATAAATAAAAACAGTATTTATGTGCTGTTAGATAGTAATGAGAAAACTGGTAGCTGAAAATATATAGTAAATGATTTATAAACTGTAACAAAGAATAAAATATACTTGCAGTTGCGTGTTTTGGGGGAGAAAAATCGATCTAGCTAGGTTTCCTTAAAAAAAATGTATTTTTATCACTGTTTTCGGGCACTGCCAAAATGCTAAAATATTGAATAATTGGTAAATAAAATTTTAACTGTTAATGTTCAAAAACGAAAAATTTCAAAACCCGGCTTCGAGTCCCACATGTCACAGCGCTTTTTTCTTTTTAATTGCAACATTTTATATCCTTTAAAAAATTGCCAAGAACTAGTAATTTTTAAAAAGATTATTTATTTTATAAAGCTTATTTAATATTAGCAATCGCCAGCGGCTCCGCCCGTGTGCAAAAATTAAAACCGTAATATAGTCTTTTGTATAATCCGCGAAGAATCCGAGAAGAATTCTTCGTGGATTATAGCAAAATAATTTTATTATTACTTTTGTATTATGGATCTCCGCAAAGTAACGCCTAATTCTATAAATTACTTTTGAGAACCAACAAAAATGGTTAATGTTGCTCAACCTTAAAAGCTAGACATATGCTATCGCGGACTTTTATTAAGAACTTTTAGAGGGGAACAATTTTGTGATACATGATTTTTGGATAACTATTACCGTTTACTCAGCGCACGCAAGGAAAGGTTTAAATTTTGCCGTTTTCGTACTATATTTTATTGCTGCTCCTCTCCTACTCATCTTAGCGTGATTTTATATAGTCTATAGCCTTCCTTAATAAATAGACTACCTTACACTGAAGAATTTTTTCAAATCGGTCCAGTAGTTCTTCAGATGAGCTAAACGTAAGACTTTTCAGAATAATATGTTGGGTACAATGCATAATTTTACACAAAATAGTCCAGTGACTTTGTAGTTAATTAGTTGGAAGCTAGAACTAAAATGCTCCTGAAATAAATTTGAAGTCGTTGATCTCTTGTAATTAAAAAACCGTGAAGCAATTGACGTCACGAGCCTAGTTTGTGGCTTTCCGGCTTTAAAAGTTTGTTTTATACTGCAGTTTAGTACGGTGTTTATAATCACCATGATTTAACCGTTCTATGAATATTGCCGAAGCTACTGGTACGATTCATCATTAAGGAAAATTTGTCTTTTTGAGTGGTATTCATAATTAATGTATAGAAACCGGCTAAACTCACGTGTTATTTTATCGGATTTTATACATTAATTTTGAAAATTAGTCTGTATGCAGCCTTAGTGAAATTTCGAGAATACTGAAAAGAAATTTAGAATAGAATATTTATTTATTTACTTACATACAGGTTACATTAAGTTAACAAAATAATCATCTTCCTGCCCTTATCCCACTCTAAGTGGGGTCGGCACGACATGTTATAAACATGCTGTCACATGATTTGCGTTTTACGACCGGTCGCCTGCGTGACGTCAACTTACCTCTGTCGTATTTTACGACGCCTCGGTAAGAAAGAGGGTAGTCTATTCTACTAAACCGGATACCACACGGTGGGTCAACTTACCTTAGTCGCCTTTCACGACACCTCGATAAGAAATGAGGTTTGTCTATTCTACTCAGCCGAATACCAAACGGCGGGTCGACTTACCTCAGTCGTCTTTTACGACACCTCGGTAAGAAATGAGGGTGGTACTATTCTATTCAGCTGGATACCACACGGCGGTTAAGTAAACAAAATAATAAGTTTCTATTTTAATTATACATAAAACACCGATTACATCTACTTTGTTGATGATTCATAAGTTATAACAAAGAAATGAATTATTTTATCATTATTATTGGGTATAAAACTCTATAATAAAATTCCACAATCAATTTTAACTTTGCCATTGCAGCAGTTTAAAAACACTATTGAATAGAGGCTGATACAGAAAGCCTACTATATTGTTGAGGATTATTTAGATGATAAAAATGCGTGGATGTAGATATTGTTCGACCCTGTACAAGATAGAAACTATTAAATGTAACTAGCATTAAGAATTGAATATTTTTTAAAAAGAGCAACTGCGGAGTTTCTTGCTGGCTCCTCTCGGTAGGAACAGCTTTCCGAACCAGCAGTAGAGTTGACGATTCAAATATCGTTCAATATTCAATAATTTGAATTTGAATTTGAATTTGAATTTGAATTTGAATTTGAATTTGAATTTGAATTTGAATTTGAATTTGAATTTGAATTTGAATTTGAATTTGAATTTGAATTTGAATTTGAATTTGAATTTGAATTTGAATTTGAATTTGAATTTGAATTTGAATTTGAATTTGAATTTGAATTTGAATTTGAATTTGAATTTGAATTTGAATTTGAATTTGAATTTGAATTTGAATTTGAATTTGAATTACAAGTATTTTACTCGTAGGATTTTGCAGTAAATGTCACTTAATTTCACCTCCTGACGCGTTATGTATTCTAGACGTCTTATTAGTGCGTGTAATTTGAAACACGCCCCACCCTAAATACGGAGACAAACGGCTAAAGTGCGTGATGTTATTAATGGCTACATTTTCTCATAATATGTGCTAACAGGACGTTATATGAGAACATATTTTGGGACGTTGTGTTCTAATTACGTTGTATGCTGACAATTATTGTGCCGCTGAGTCGTGAACGCTTAAGCAATCATTATCCATACTTGTATCATAATTTACAGTCTGTCTGTATATACAGCCTGTCTGTATGTAAGTTACGTTGTCACTGTTAATTCGCTGATTTAAAAGTAATATTGATGAAATTGAGAATTAAAGCTTATTGGGACACGTCGGTAACAAATGAGGGTGGTCTATAATAGTTAGCCAGATACCACACGGCATTGAGATTTAAGGCTTATATACTGTGCTAAAATATATGATAAAAACCAATTCTTTCGGAAACAGAAAAGAAACAATACAGTGCATAAATGTGAATATTTTATCATATAGTATAGTGAAGTAAGGGGTAAAACTTGTCCTTGATATAATCCTTAATTCGTGAGATAATATCGACCTATTTGAAAGAAAAAAATAATTATAGTAATTATAAATTTCATGTATTGAAATATTTACGTAAATGCATATATACAAATGTCGATTTGTCAAAATTTTGCAAGTGTCATAATTTTAAACTAGGAGTTTTTTTTATCCCATATTAGCTCAGTAACTAAGCTTTTATTGTACCAAATACTATCAAAACCACTTCAGCCGATTAGAAAGTGATTACGAAATATACAGACAGGAAAAAAAATCGCAATTATAATGTTACTTTGCGGAGATCCATAATACAAAAGTATTAATAAAATTATTTTGCTATAATCCGCGATGAAATAAAATATATATAATGCATAAATGTAGAGTGGACAATTCACACAATACACAAGCACTACATACGTTCACTATCACAAACTCAACAGTCGTTTCGCCCCGCAACCGAAGCATCCTCCACCACCAGACAATGCGCACGACAGTGCGACACACTTTACGATTTTGTTGCGATTACTGCATGTATCAGGTATGAAAACGGACTGTCCACTTTTATTTAGCATTATATATATTTTCTATTTTACTTCATCGCGGATTATAGCAAAATAACTTTATTATTACTTTTGATATCGATGTATAAAATTAAAGATAAAACACAATATTCCAAGAAACTATTTGTTTTGTCTTGGTACATTCATATTAAACGAATGTCAGTATACTATACTATAAATGATTAATCAAATATTAGAATGGTAGATTAGTCTCGCAAGATATGTGGGTTTCTTTCCCATATTACAAATACAAGCGTAGGCGTCACCTTTAAAGTTCTAACAGAACAACAATTCGAATAGATAATCATATTTGAAGTTGGGAATTCGGAATTTGAATATCTAATATTAGTGAATTTGGAATTTGAATATCTATTATTAATAGAACTGCGAAAACTATTCTAATATATAAAGCTGAAGAGTTTGTTTGATTTTTGAACGCGCATATCTCAGGAACTACTGGACCGATTTGGATTTTTTTTTTAATGTAAGTCCATTTATCGAAGAAGTCTATAGGCTATAGCCTATTAAAGCATTATCTATAATTATATAAACCTCATATTGATGTTATATATAACATAACGCTAAGATGAATAGGAAAAGAGCAGCATTAAAAAATATTACGAAAACGGCAAAATTTAAAGCGTGCGTGCGCTACGTAAACGGTGAAAGTTAAAAAATCATACAGTGTGATCGTTAAAAAAACCAACACAGCTTCTATAACTTTGCAATCAATAGCGAAAATCAAATACGGATAATAACGAGAATAATGGAAGTTGCAGTGGTGTGGATATTTCGACTTTACGACGCTTTTAATTTCCTTCTCGTTGTATAAATACGACGAAATCAGTGTCTTGCTAGCTATATGGCAATCTTATCAGTACTTACTGTCTCTTTATCGTCTGTGGCGAAGACACGCGATGACTTAAGCGTAGTTTACACTGTGCCGTTTATTTTTTTAATTTTGATTGACTCGAAAAGGAAATATTAGGTTCTGAAATTTATAGTCAAAAAATTTTTATTGTACGCTGGAAAGCATAAATTTTGTATCTAAATACTTTATTCAGATACTTTATAAAAAAATACTTTATTCAGTTCTTATAAAATGAACGGTAAAGAAACATTTTGGGAATACTCAAATAAAATATAGAATTTTGAAAATTAATGAAGTTGGATACCGACATTGTATTAATTTATAGAATAAGACGATACTTCGCTGAGATCCATAGAACAAAAGTAATAAAATTGTTTACCCTCGGCGGGAAGCCAACCCGCGACCACAGAAGCTTAACATAGCTTTACTAACACCTGCGCAAACAGGCTAGTCATTATTGCTATTGTCGTGTATTTTTTTTCGTAAAGCCGTGTGATATCCGGCTGAGTAGAATATACCACCCTCATTTTTACCGGGGTGTTATAAAAAGCAACTAAGGTGAATTGACCCACCGTGTGGCATCCGGTTGAGTGGAATAGACCACCCTCTTTCTTATCGAGGTGTAAAATACGACTATGGTAAGTTGACGGCAGGCAGGCTTCTAGTCGTAAAATACGTAGCGAAATCATGTGAGAACACGTTTATAATATGTTGTGACGACCCCACATGGTGTGGGATAAGGGCAGGAGGATGCATTTGTAATTTATTTCGTAGTACTTGTGTAAGTGGCTTAAATGAAAGGTCACAGTATGAGAGTATGATGTAAACTTCGTACAATTTTAATGACCGTAAAGTTCATCGACTTTCCAGTTTACTGCTGGTCGTTTTGCAGATGGTTTTTTTATGAGATCTAATTTAGAGGTTTGCTGTTTTAGAAGTTGGCAGAGTTTGGTGTTTTGAGTTAACCGCGTAACGGAAATATTTAAATATGTACTTTTTTTATTAAGAATATATTATACTGTAGGCGACGTAGTGGTATCCGGCTGAGTAGAATAGACCACCGTCATTTCTTACCGAGGTGTCGTAAAAGGCAAATAAGGTAAGTCGACCTGCCGTGTGGTATCCTGCTGAGTAGAATAGACTAACCTCATTTCTTACCGAGGTGTCGTAACAGGCGACTAAGGTAAGTTGACCCCCCGTGTGGTATCCGGCTGAGTAGAATAGACCACCCTCATTTTTTACCGAGGTGTCGTAAAAGGCAAATAAGGTAAGTTGACCTGCCGTGTGGTATCCTGCTGAGTAGAATAGACTAACCTCATTTCTTACCGAGGTGTCGTAACAGGCGACTAAGGTACGTTGACCCACCGTGTGGTATCCGGTTTAGTAGAATAGACCACCCTCTTTCTTACCGAGGTGTCGTAAAAAACGACAGAGGTAAGTTGACGTCAGGCAGGCGGCCGGTTGTAAAAAACGCAGCCAAATCATGTGACAGCATGTTTATAACATGTTGTGCCGACCCCACTTAGAGTGGGATAAGGACAGGAAGATGATGAATGGTAGAAAGGAACGTGCGTCGTGAATCGTTCGCGGGACGGACAATTCAAAATTTGATACATATGTCAACCTCTATATACGTGGTCACATATTCAAAATAGCCTCTCGTGTTAATCTTCTATGACGCACAAATCCAAGCCTCTATCTCATGTTAACATCTTCTTCTTCTTCTCTTCTTTCTCAACCTGTGGACGTCCACTGCTGAACATAGGTCTCCTTAAGGGATCGCCACAATCCACGATTTTGTGCCGCTTGGATTCAGCGGCTCCCCGCGACCTTTTTACGGTCGTCAGTCCACCTCGTTGGGGGTCTACCAACGCTGCGCTTTCCAGTCCGAGGTCGCCATTCCAGCACCTTAGGACCCCAACGCCCATCAGTTCTACGTATATTAACATCACCAAAAAGGAAATTGTCAATGATGAATATGAATGATGTTGAGCATCATCAAGACCAAAGATAAAAAAATATCATCGAGAATACCGATATTAATATTGGGGAATACGATTTATAACGATTCTATTAATAATATCGTCTTAGTATATCGATACGACATATTGGATTTGATGAACGAGGTCCTGGCGACCGACTGATAATGTACATTATCGAAACATTTGATTCAAATATTTTTAGTCATTATTAAGAAGTAAGGTTACGTAATTATCTTCTCCTTTTAAGGCACTCTCCGGAGTCCCTCAAGGCTCACATTTGGGTCCTATTGTATTCAATATTTTCATAAACGATATATGTGAGTGCTTCTTAAATTCTGAATTCTTTCTTTTTGCTGATGACTTAAAATTCTTTCGTATTTGTAACACACCAAATGATATAGTTTTACTTCAACGCGATTTAGACAGATTTAATGCTTGTGTGACATTAATGGCATGAGTAATGGCATGAGGCAATGCTGACAAGTGTCGCTTTATGTCTTTCAGTAAGCATATTAAAGTAAGTCAGAGTACATATACATTAAAAAGCCGTGGTTTGAATAGTGCAACGGAGATTCGAGACTTAGGCGTTATTCTTAACCGAAGATGTGTGCTGGATAATATGTTTCTGTATAAATTGGTAAATGGGATCATTGATTGCCCACAGTTGCTATCTCGTGTACGTCTTACTGCACCATCAAAAGCTATACGCATTAAGAACCGTATGATTTTTGCTACTCATCCATCAAAATCGAATTTGGGCCAAAATTCACCTCTTAATCGTATTATGCGAATTCATAGCACCATTTGCAAATACCAAATGGTGGATATTTTCAATGACAGTTTAAGCGTATTCAAGAGGGCTACTTAACTTCGTGCTATCAGTGATAAGTGCTAATCTCAAATCTCAGTTGTTTTTATTTTATTTTTTTATAGGTTGTATTAATTTTCTTTTTTATTCATTCTTTCTTTTTTTTAACTTTACAATTATATAAAATTACTACAGTTAAATTATATCTCACAGTTGTCGTAACTTAGTTTGAAAGTTGTTATCACCTTTAATTAAAATACCACTTATTTTAAGTTGTTCAATGTATTAGAGTAATGTGAAGTGTGTATTTTGTTGGTGATCTATAAATAAATAAATAAATTTAAGTGTTTTTTTTAATCCTTCGGCCAAAATAAAACTAAGTAGACGACTTCAAATTAAAATATGCTCAATTATGTAATATATGTTTTTGTGTTGCCAAAAATATTTTTTATCCTATATATTTAATTTTAATATTTCAAATTTCATCAATATTGTACATGAACACAGACTTTCACATTAATAATATCCGTGTGTAAGTGTCACATATAGTTTATTTTATTTATTTATTTATTCCATAGAACTACCAACAGAATGCCGTGTGGTATCCGGCTGAATAGAATAGACCAACCTCATTTCTTACCGAGGTGTCGTAAAAGGCGACTAAGGTAAGTCGACCCGCCGTGTGGTATCCGGCTGAGTAGAATAGACCAACCTCATTTCTTACCGAGGTGTCGTAAAAGGCGACTAAGGTAAGTCGACCCGCCGTGTGGTATCCGGTTTAGTAGAAAAGACCACCCTCTTTCTTGCCGAGGTGTCGTAAAATACGACAAAGGTAAGTTGACGTCAGGCAGGCGGCCGGTCGTAAAAACGCAGCCAAATCATGTAACAGCATGTTTATAACATGTTGTGCCGACCCCACTTAGAGTGGGATAAGGGCAGGAAGATGATGATGAGAACTACCAACAGAATTACATGTGTCACTAAAGTAACATGGTTATATTTCCTAGGGTTGCTAATAACATATCAATCTGATTAAAGGTGCACGGCGTGCTTAAAAGGTAACAAACGTACAATAACTATTATAACTAATATTAGAAGAAAAAAAGAATAGAAAATATGAAGTCTAACAAACTTAGGGAAGATAGGGAAAATGTGGAAAATAACTTTACATAGAGAATAGACGTATAAATTACGTCCATCCTCAATGCAAAGCTTAAAAAAAAAAAATTATTAGTTAATATTTAATATGATTTAGTATCTACGAATACAAATATTTGATCAGAGCTGAAACTACCAAGGGGCCAAATTAAAGGAAAAATATTGGCTAAAATCTTCACGGATATATTATAAAGCAAAACAAATCCAGTCGTCGGCGATCATTAGTTGAGACAACTATCCATCCAAACAGGGTCTGATAATTCCAATCCATGAGTGTAATGCTACTAGTTTTTACACTGAGATCCTGTTCGACTTTCACAACCAGTTAGAAGTGATTCAGGAACGCTAAGATGTCCATAAAATAAAAAAAGACTCCTACTGCCTTAATGTTATGCAAGTATCTTTATCTCCTTGTGATTATATTAAAAATTACACACTATGATCTAGATTAAACAATAAAAAATAGTCATTAGGTATTTTCCATAATAAATAGACTTGCCTTTACACAAGTTTAGAAATTATCTCAAAACGATGTTGCTACATAAAGCTTACTATACTATTGAGGATTATTTGAGTGATAGATCTTAACTGCAGTCAGCTACGCATCCAGCTGCAACGATTATCTTGTAACCATCAAAATGTAATAATTTTTTTAAAGATTAGCCGCCGAGTTTCTTGCTGATTCTTCTCGGTAGGAGCAAACTTCCGAATCAGTGGTAGCTTCTTTAAAACATTTGACGATTCAAAAGTACTGTAAACAGTCCACTTGAATAAAGAATAAAGAATAAAATTCCAATTACTTGGTAAGTAATTGGAATTTTATTATGGAAAATCATCATCATCATTCTACTGCTATTATCTGGCTAGCTATTTACGACCGGCCGCCTGCCTGACGTCAACTTACCTTACTCGCCTTTTACCTGACTTATTTTAACTGAGTTTTAATTTAGTTCCCGCCGCGATAAGGCCGCGTAAAGAGCTCTGAATAAGGGCCCCGTATGGGCTTGAAACTATTCGGACTCATGCGATTAAATAAGACGTAAGTATAGCCGGTTTCTATACATGAATTATGAATAACGCTCACGGTAGTTTAAATTCAAAAATTGACTGGCCCGTTGGCGTAGTGGTTAGTGACCCTGCCTTTAGCTCCGCGGGTCGCGGGTTCGATTCCCGCCGAGGGCCAACATTTTCTATAAATGAATTTGTTGGTCTTTAAGCCTGGGTGTATATTTGTATTAAAGTAAGTATTTAAAAAATATATAAGAATATATTCATCATTTGTCTGTCTACCATAACACAAGTATTAAGTTACTTACTTTGAGGACGGATGACCGTGTGTGTAAGTGTCCCATATATTTATTTTTTTATTTATCTCTAGGCCATAGATATTCCATATACGAAATAAACCATTTAAGGAATAGGTTTTGTACAAATCGTGTATAATCGTATGCGATAATTAGATATGGAAGAGGTAAGAATTCACACGCCCACGTTAATAACCTTACAGATAATTATATATAAATGGGAATTCAACCTACGCTTATTGTACATTCATTATCGTATTGGATTATTGAATTATTACTCTATCAATCTTCGTAAACGAATTTCTTGTTTGTACAACGTGGGCTGTTAAAACATTTTATTGATAAATTGACAAACATTGCGAGTAACTTACAATTCGTGGTATAAAATTTATATTAGTTTTGAAACATCAATTCGCTTTGATAAAGCCGCTCTCTAACTTTTTACTTCAATGACTTGATAGGAATGTTTTTATATTGCTTAAGTAATGACAATTTAGTTAAAAAATATTTAGAAGTAATTAAATATTCAAAAATGTTTGAATATAACTCAGGTATTTATCAGTTTATTAAGTAGCTAATCTTATAAACGTTGTTATTTCCAAATAAAAAAAAAAACTCATAGAATTACTCAATTTTCATTTGAAATAACGTTTCAAATTCATCTTCCTGCCCTTATCCCACTCTAAGTGGGGTCAGCACAACATGCTATAAACATGCTGTCACATGATTTGGCTGCGTTTCTACGACCGGCCGCCTGCCTGATGTCAACTTACCTCTGTCGTGAAATACGACACCTCGGTAAGAAAGAGGGTGGTCTATTCTACTAAACCGGATACCACACGCTGGGTCAACTTACCTCTGTCGCCTTTTACGACACCTCGGTAAGAAATGAGGTTGGTCTATTCTACTCAGCCGGATACCGCACAGGGTGAAATAACGTTTCTTATTATCTTTTATTTAAATTATTAAGAACATCTCATAAAATAAATTAGGCAAATCAAAGGCAAGTCCACTAGTTATCGAATGTGTTAGCAAAAACAGCATTTAATTAATAATAAAATATATTATTCGGAAAGTAAGTATATTGTAAATTTTGATTTTGATTGCCGCCTTATGGTGTCTAGGTAATTTAAGTGCCTAAGGTAAGTTGACATCAGGCAAGCTGTCGGTCGTAAAATACTTAGGAAAATCCTATCATATTATGCCGACCCCACTTAGGGTGGGATAAGGAGAATGATTAACGATAGAATTACGTAAACCACAGATTATATTGCTGTCATCACTTATCGCCATTGCGTTTAAAAATTACAAAATATAACTCAATGTATTGGATTAGGAAGTTAAGAGTAGCTTATAGAATATATATTAAAACTTTCAGCGTGCAATATTTGTTCTTGTCTGTTCTGAAAATAAATTGTGTTTAACTTGTTTGAAAACGTAATTGATGGTGTAAGCATGCCGGAACATTTAGAGCGATCTTATAAAATACTAGCAATGCTAGCGGTTTCGCCCGCCTGGGGATCAGTGTTCCCGAATTGAAATTTTGACCATAAAAGTAGTTATAGTGAGTTAAAGATAAGAGTTAGAAATTTATTTATATCTTTTTATACATATACCTAGTTAGAAAAGAAAATTATCTTCCTGTCCTTATCCCACTCTAAGTGGGATCGGCACAATATGTTTTTCTCTTCCATTCTGTTCTATCATTCGCCAACTCTGGCTCTACTCCTTTTATATGCATATCATACTTCACACAATCCAACCATCTCTTTTTAGGCCTCCCTCTAGGCACATATCCATCCACATTCAAATTTAACACTCGTTTAGTCACATGATTTTCATTCCTCCTCATTACATGTCCATACCATCTTAATCTTGCACTTCTCGTCTTTTCTATAATGAGCGCAACTTTTAGACTTCCCCTTATATACTCGTTTCGTATTTTATCCAGTTTTGTCACACCACACATCCACCTTAACATGCTCATTTCATTCATTCAAAAGAAAAGGTAAAAAAGCACATGTATAAAGGCGGACTTATCCCTAACAGGTATCTCTTCCAGTCAACCTTTGAGTTACGGAAGGAAAAGGACAAGAATTGAAGAAGAAAGAGAATACGAATAATATAGAGAAAAAGATAAAGTTTATATATAAAGTTTATCTATGATAATATAAATAGATGAAAAAATGCTTCTAGTTACTTAAGATAAATATTTTTCTAGTCTAGAAACATAGTGTCGTGGACTTTTTTGTATTATTTTCGTAGATCTATAATTCTTTAGTACATTACTTGTATGTGATCTCTTCAAAACAATTTACATAAAACCGTGATGTACTATTAACCTAAACTTATAATTAACTTATAATAACTAATATATTTGTTTGGACATACTCAAATCTCAAGCTCAACAAATATACAAAGCTTTGTGTTCAGTACTTTGATTATTTAACTCGATTCAATAAGACCATTCAAATAATGAACAAATATTCTCAGACGTACTATAGGAGTCGTAAAGACTTGTCAAAAGGTAATAGAGAGTGACAGCAAGGAATGCTACAAACGAGAATATACGTTCCGCGTCACTATTAGCTGTTAAGCGATCGATTACACGAGCTATTTTCGAAATAGATACACGGAAACAGTGTTTGGAACACGTATTATTAACTTTAGAAGCCAATCAATTATATTACTTTTTTAAGAAAGTTGTTCGCGCAATAACAAATAAAAACTTTTAAGGAAATTTAAAAGAGTTGTTTGACATTTATAATACGATCAAACACTCTACAATCGTTTCCACTTTAATTAAGAAGTTCAAGAAGAAATGAACGATATTTTCTTAAGAAAATATTAAGAATCTTTTATTTTATAGTTCCTAGTATGAAACTACGATCTTTTCCGTTTTACTGAACACAGCCTTTCGCTTCGCTTTTGTTATTACTTTTTTAATATAAATAATAGTGTTCTTATTGCAAAAATCATTAAATTGAATTAACTTATATACGTAGTAATAGCAGACGTTATTGGAATATAATTCCCGTAACTCACTACATTCAAATTCAAACTCAAAATCAAAATATTATCTGTTCTAGTAACTTTGTAAACAATTAATTCCTTTTGAATCGTCATCTTAACTGCTGGTTTAGTAGTTGCATGTATCACCCCAAGTAAAAGTATATGAAGGCTTAAGCCTTTGGCATGCAGCACCAGACCGCACGCGCTCCCGGCAACGTCCGCCAGACCCTCACCATCTGTATATATTTGACGGCTGTCGTGACGATCGGCGTTGATGAAAAATTTTGTATGGAAAATTCAAAATGGGTGATCAAAATTTTTATGAAAAATGTGCATACATGTAACGAGTATCGAATACTCATTCCGAAAAATCATATAACACAACAAACATTTTTATTTACATACATTCCTTAATATACTACCACTTCTGTATAGCTATACCAATATGTCCAATACATTGCCAATTGTTTTATAACTCTGTATATTTTTATCGACAAAGTTACTCGTATATTTTGTTTAATAAAATTGAATAGTACTAGCATTAATGGAATCTTCAACTTTCGTTACCAAATAAATCGAAGCTTATCATCCTATAGATTCAGTGATAAGCGGTAATGGTTGTAGACAGATAATTAACTGGGTAATGTGTGACCCTGAACATTAATGTTTTGATGTAAAACGATAATCTGAGGTGATTACGGCCTCGTTGGGGGTATATCGAATATCGGTTAAAGTGCCATTACGTCGCGCCAGTTACCATTAAGGTTGCTAGTTAGATATTGAGCTTAGAATGTATTAAACTTTTTCATTATAATATTCAGTACCTGTGTGGCTGAGCCTTGCTCGGTAATTTTTTAAAGATGTAAAAAAATGCAATTAAAAAATATAGAAAGCGCCGTGTGACATGTGGGAATCGATCACAGGTTTAGAACTTTTTTAATCCACCCGTTACCATTAGGCTATCACAGCTTTGCATTTGATAGCTCAAATATAATTTGGATTCAATTCTATATGTTAGCATTTTATTATGCCAGTATACAGGTAGGATTAAACGACATTAAATTTTATTAAATGAAAATCGATTCCCCAAAAAAACCCCTACATGCAGAATTTCATAAAAAACATTGGAAGCGTTTCCGAGATTTAGAAAATATATATGTTGAATCATCAGTATCATGGGCATCTTTATATATATGACGGAAGAGGCTCGACGCGAGTATTTTTAAAAAGCGTGACGTCAGTATCGCTGACGTCACGGGCATGGTTATCACCCATACTTGGTATTTTAATATGAACAACTAAGATAATTTTAAACTTTTATTGTCAAGAGCTCTGTCCGCTGCGGCGGTCCGAAACGGAATAATCTCTCGAGCTTTTTTTTTTTTTTTTTTTTTTCGAATATGACTAATGCTGTTAGCCCTAATGGCTTTGACAGCGTCACCGATAAGACGGGCGAGCGCTGAAGCATCGCCGAGATTTCTCTCGAGCTGTCGTGCGCTCGGCTTTTATAGAAAGACTGGGTGTGTAAATCGATTGAACAAACTACCCACCTTTTCAACTAAAACTATTCTTTACTTACAAAGAAATGTTCTCAATTTTAAAATGAAATGTTTAAATTTATTACAATGTGACTTGCAAATATTAATTCTGAAGTCTGAACACGTGGTAAAAATATTAACCACGTGTTTTTATTTCAGTAATGAAGGTATTTATCGACAAATTAAACATCATAGTAACAATCTAAATCAAATGGCGTGATGTTGATATTCAAAGTACGGCTACCCGCCGACACGGTCATTCTGATAGGCGGCGCGTGCTCTGCGCCTGCCTGCGTTGTGATGTGTGATGTCTGAAACTAAGGTAACAATTTCTTCTAAGATTGGTATCTGTAAGCAACTCATGTTGCTTATTTTAAAAGGATTATTGTTGTAAGTTCAGTACAGAAAATATTTCCAATGTACTGACTTCTTTATTAAGAATCTGTGGTGTGTACGTGTCCACTCATGGCTCCACAAGGCGTCCCAACGGTATCTCATGGTTCACTTGTGGATGCATCAAGGATCCGTGGTTAGCTCAAGGGTAACACATGATCTGGCTCAGGGGTACCACTCTCCAGATATTTTACTTTCGCAGATTATTATTAAAGAAGTTATTATTGTATGGACAGTACACAAAGACATCTCTAATGTACTGACTTATTTATTTAAGAATCTGTGGTGTATACGTGTCCAAATCATGGGCTCCACAAGGCGTCCCAACGGTATCTCATGGTTCACTTGTGGATGCATCAAGGATCCGAGGTTAGCTCAAGGGTAACACATGATTTGGCTCAGAGGTAACACTCTCCAGATATTTTATTCTCACAGGTAATTATCAAAGAGATGTAATTGTGAGCTTTGGGAAAATAATAAAGAAATAAATAAAGAGGTTATTATTGCATGGACAGTACACAAAGACATCTCCAATGTACTGACTTATTTATTTAAGAATCTGTGGTGTATACGTGTCCAAATCATGGGCTCCACAAGGCGTCCCAACGGTATCTCATGGTTCACTTGTGGATGCATCAAGGATCCGAGGTTAGCTCAAGGGTAACTCATGACTTGGCTCAGAGGTAACACTCTCCAGATATTATATTCTCACAGGTAATTATCAAAGAGATGTATTTGTGAACTTTGGAAAAATAATAAAGAAATAAATTAATGTTAACTTGCCGGATTTTAATCAGATGATGTAGTTACTCGTTGGTACGTCCGGCAGCATGGGTGATGATGAAGCGTCCACCATCATAGCGCTGCTCTGGGCTATACCAGGTGTCGCAGGAGGCATCGTTGGTACGTCCGGCAGCATGGGTGATGATGAAGCGTCCACCATCATAGCGCTGCTCTGGGCTATACCAGGTGTCGCAGGAGGCACCAAAGCTGTAGAGGTCGTGGTTGGGATCGAAGCTTGTTCCGATCCCACTTCTGATGACGGAAGAGGCTCGACGCGAGTATTTTTAAAAAGCGTGACGTCAGTATCGCTGACGTCACGGGCATGGTTATCACCCATACTTGGTATTTTAATATGAACAACTAAGATAATTTTAAACTTTTATTGTCAAGAGCTCTGTCCGCTGCGGCGGTCCGAAACGGAATAATCTCTCGAGCTGTCGTGCGCTCGGCTTTTATAGAAAGACTGGGTGTGTAATTCGATTGAACAAACTACCCACCTTTTCAACTAAAACTATTCTTTACTTACAAAGAAATGTTCTCAATTTTAAAATGAAATGTTTAAATTTATTACAATGTGACTTGCAAATATTAATTCTGAAGTCTGAACACGTGGTAAAAATATTAACCACGTGTTTTTATTTCAGTAATGAAGGTATTTATCGACAAATTAAACATCATAGTAACAATCTAAATCAAATGGCGTGATGTTGATATTCAAAGTACGGCTACCCGCCGACATATATATATATATATATATATATATATATATATATATATATATATATATATATATATATATACATATATACATATACTAGTGGCCCGCTCCGGCTTCGCACGGGTATAAAATATATAGCCTATGTCACTCAGTAAAAAAAATGATTAAAATCTATCCAGCAGTTTTGTTTTATTCATTACTGCCCGTGGCCCACATGCGTCAAATTTGGAGTAAAACAATTCCCCTGGGGTGCCAAAGTGGTCGGCCTCCTCGTGGCGCACCCTGGGCAAGCTTAGTTTTGGCGAACGGACCACTGTGGGGTGGCCAATCCAGTTGTCCTTCTGATTAGAAGGGCAATCTGGACAGACCGGGGACTCCAGGGGGGCTGGGGTGGGGTTTCTAATGAGCGACGGGTCCGGTTGGGCTTACTCTAAGTCTAGCTGGACATGGTTACGGCCACCGTCGGCGAAACCCGGAAGCACAGCAATGGGAACGGGGACCTTCGGGTTGCGAGGAAGAAAACCTCTATAAAAAATTACCCGGTGGGGGCGGAAACGCCCACCAAGGCGTTGTGGCCCCTACTTGGGGCGCGGTCTCTCCCTGTTGACCGTGACATAACAAACACGGTAGGCAGGGAGCGACCGTGGGCAGCGATGGCCTCCCTTTGTTCTGTGGAGGGGGTGAAGGGAGGCGGCGGAGCGGTTCCACGAACTGTTGTTCTGGATCCAATCTGCTGCTGGTGAGTCCAGGTGTTAGTGACTCGCCCAAGCCCATCGTCTGCCGCCCTAACTGGGGACCTTCGGGTGTTCCGAACGGGGTATATCGGACGCCTGGCTTACAGGTCCTCGAGGCGGTCAGTGTATCTGGTGCTACCGATGCACCGGTTAGCGGAGGGGGGCTTCTCTTTCGAGGGGCCCCTACCCGAAGAAGGTTTTTGTTCTCTGGGATCAGAGCTGTTGGTGGGATGGGGGCAATATGTACAATGATACCCTGTCCTTACCATCGGCAGCGTGGTGGAGCACACAGGTCGTTTTAGTCGGTGCGAGTCAGACATAACTGCCGCCTGTCCCCGTCGGGCAGCGGTACCCATAAGGAGCTTTTTTCTGTATAAAAAAAAACAATTCCCCTTTCTCTATACCATGAAGATTCCCTGCTATCTTTGGAATATCTAAATTCATATACTACATTTTTACTTATTTACTTTTACATTATCCCTGAGAATTTTATTTTTACAATTAATTACAGAATGTCTTTATACACAAACATTCACAGCTTTTTTGTCATAAAGAAAGAATCTTCATTACACAATACAAACATGTTTTCTTTAGAGGTTACTCTTGATAAAGCGACATATAGTTGGCCATGTGAAAAAAAACCCGTCCAATCGCAGCTAAATTCGAAGTGCTATAAGACAAAGCGCGCAATCGTTATACCCTGCATTTTAAATCTGTAATATTTTCGAAAATGTTCATTTAAATTACAAATGAAGAAGAAAATGTCAAAAAAATGCTATTGTGGGTCCATAAGAGATAGACATAATATGTATACCATCGCGGAGTTTTCTGTAGACCTTTTCAAGGTGTACAAATACTCAGTACATTATTTTGACAAATATTGGAGGGTTCGGCCTGCGTTTGCAATGTAAACGGAAAATAAATGTAATTATTTACGACATCACATTGGAAACCTCAAAAATGATAGTATTTCTTTACTCCATATTGAATGATTATAATAAAAGTTTATAATATGTTAGATTATAGATATAAACCTTTCTCTTCAATCACTCTATCTATTAAAAAACCGCATCAAAATCTGTTGCGTAGTTTTAAAGATTTAAGCATACAAAGGGATATAGGGACATAGGAACAGACAGAGAAAGCGACTTCGTTTTATACTATTTAGTGACGTTTAGCTATTATAACTAACGACGATATTTCTCCTTTATTCTTATGCAATAATAAAAATCAATTTTCCCAAAGTCAACTCATTTACTCTTTCTCAAAAACTACTCAATGACACATATGACAGCCACAATGCTTTTTCATATTAATGACTAACTCTGAAGGAGGTTGTATTAAAAACATGCTGTAATAGTCGACCATCCTGACAACATTTGCGACCCCGCAAATCTCATAAGCTGACTTCTGGGAATGAATCTACCACTGATTCGGAATGCTGATTGTACTGAGAAGAATCGGCAAGAAACTCAATACTTGCACTTTTAATCTGTAAAAGAAAAAGCATTACGCAATTAAGCTCACCCTCAATCACTGTCATGGCATAACACAGCTCAATAAGTGGCAACCAACTCAGCAGATACACACGTAAACAGACTCGCAAATGATAACGCTCAAAGAACAATCACCACATTTAGGCAGAGTCTAGGTGAGAGTTGTTGCAGATGGCCACAGTCTAGAAAACAATCGTTACAACTGGAACAAATCCAGAGAATAATCGTCATTCTAGCTGACAGTTCTATCGAACAATAGTCACGGGCGCGTCTATGGCCTCACATAGCACATCGTCATGTTGATCTTACAGAGTTAATAAACCGAATACCAATTACCATCATAATATCATCATAATAATCTCTCCAATAAAAACTCCATTTTTTATTCCATAGCATCGCATATCGCAACTATCTCTCAAATTATACGAAATTCGCACTCTCCGTGTTGTCTCAAGATATTGATCGTCATTTGTTTTCTTTAAACTCTTTAAATTTCCAGATATTCCTTTTGTCCGCTCTATTTGTGAGTAAAGGGTACATCCCCTTCTGAATATAATAAACGACGATATGTCTCCTTTGTACTTATTATATTATTATACTTATTCAATAAATAAAAACAGTTTTCCCAGAGTCAACCCATTTACTCTTTCTCAACAACTTAATGACACATATGACAGCCACAATGCTTTTTCATATTAATGACCAACTCTATGAAGGAGGTTGTATTAAAAACATGTTGTAACACTATTATTTTGATAATTGTCAAATATTTTACCGTACTTCACCAAAGCAAAATTACTTTTAGCTTTCATCTGTGTTTTGTATTCCACTGACATTTGCGTTTTGTTATTCAATGTCATAGTCGTTCTTGTAATACCACGATTTATAGTGACTTGACGGGATAAAATAAATGCGGTTGAACGGGATAAAAAGTATCCTATTTCCGTTTCCTGGTTCTAAGCAACCTCTACACCAATTTTCAGCCGAATTGGTTCATCCGTTCTTGAGTTATAAATAGTGTAACTTAGACCAACTTTCTTTTATATATATAGATATATATATAAGATTAACTTTTTTAAATATTAAAGATACGTATGATAGATTACTTTGAGAAGTCACAAGTGCATATAAACCCGTTGATCAGACCTATAGCGAGTATTCTTGTTACGAGAAACAAAGTCAAAAGTAAAGGCCTATTACTATTTTTTTTCCACTTTTTTATACTATTTTTTTAAATCGGTTGAGCCGTTCTAGTCGAGTTTTAGCGAGATTAACAAACGTTATTTCATTTTTATATATGCAGATATTATTTTATGTGCAAAATATTTGTGGTTATTTTTATTAAATGTTGTAAATGTAATAATGCTGTGAAATACTTACCTAAATATTGCTAAAATTTTAACAAATTATGCATCTAAATAATAATCATCTATTTATTGAGTAAGTATTAAAATCATCTGATAAAACTACTAGGCCCTTTGAACAGTAAGTAACAATAAACTTGCCGCTAGTCCATGAGTCTAGTAAAATCCAACCAACCAAAGTTAAACCCTCAAAACCACAACAAAGGGTCCCTCTAATGAGCAGAGAGTTGGTAAATCCATTCCTAATTACATAAAGCTTGTTTATATGGGATATTAATTTTGTATTAGAAGTTCGACGATGACCCTTATTCGGTGATCTCATTTGATATTCCCTTTTTTTAAGTCTTCATAACTCTAGACAATTTTATGGTATTCGGCTGAGTAGAATAGACCACCCTCAATTCTTACCGAGGCGTCGTAAAAGGCGACTAAGGTAAGTCGACCTACCGTGTGGTATCTGGTACCTGGTAGAATAGACCAACCTATTTCTTGGCGGTGTCGTAAAACGACTACGGTTAGTTAACGTCGGCAGGAGGCCGGTCGTAAAATACATAGTCAAATCATGTAAAAACATGTTTATAATATGTTGCGCCGACCTCATCTTGTAGTCGGACAGGGGCAGTCCTCCTGCCCCTATCCTATTACAAGATGATGATAACTATAGAAAATTTAAAGGATATGTGTCATCATGACCTAGCTTAATTTTTTTTCTCTAAGGACAACTTTATGACCAACTGACGAAAGACGAAGCTTATTCCCAGCGGTGGGATAATAACAGGCCGTTACTTTTATAGAACAATCATAAAATAAATACATATATAAGTATATGGTACACTTACACACACGGTGGTCCGTCCCCAATGTAACTTAATACTTTTGTTATGGGTGACAGACAACTGGTATATACATATATAATTTTAGATAGATATTCAACCAGACTCCAAAAACTAACATACTCTAAGTGTTGGCTCTCGGCGAAAATCGAATCCGCGACCACTAGTGCTGAAGGCAGTGTTGTTGCCAATTGTGCCAACGTAATCAATTAGAGAAATACTTGTAAAGTTTTCATTACGCAACCATCGTTTTAAAACCTTAATAATGTTAGAAACGTTCAAAGAAAGTGAACTCAAAGCTGTACAGCTTATCTAAACATGACCACTAATTAAATTTCTCGTCGCTGCAATTGCTTGTTTACATCCAGTTCATTAAAAACGTTTAGTGGTCTCATAAATTAATTAAACTTGATGGATGAACGTTTAGATTAACGAGAGAAAGGTTAAATGTGAAACTATAACCGGCCCGTTGACGTAGATGGCAGCGACCCTGCCTTCAGCTCCTCGTCGTGGGTTCGATTCCCGCCGAGAATCATCATTTCTGCAACAATTTGTTGGTAATTCAAGTCTGAGTGAATTTTATGTATTTAAGGATTTATTTACAGTTTTCTTTGGTATCGTAAAAGGCGATCTTCAACGGAAAAAATACCTACCCAAATTATGTAACAACATGCTTAAAACATATTGCTCACCCCACTTAGAGTGGGGTAAAAGCACGAGAATGATGATGATTTAACAGTTCTTTGTCACCTATAACACTAATGTTAAGTTACTTTCTTTCAGCACAACATAGTATAAACATGTCGTCACATGATTTGGCTTCGTATTTTACGACCGGCCACCTGCCTGACGTCAACTTACCTTAGTCCTTAAAGACCTACCTCGGTAAGAAATGAGGGTGATCTATTCTACTCACGGCGGGTTGACTTACCTTAGTCGCCTTTTACGACACCTCGGTAAGAAATGAGGGTGGTCTATTGAACTTTGCTGGATAACACACGTCGGTTTTTGTAACAGCAAGAAACAGTTACAAAATAATACTGGCCTTATTAAACATTCAAGGCATATGCATTATTTCGTCACTGTACAACGCACGATGAATTGTTAAAATCAATTAAGAAATAACATACGATTTTTAAAATAAAAGTTTCTTAGTTTTTTTCTCTTACTGACTGTAAGATTAAATAGCTTTAAAAAATGATGCTTCTGATATCGCTAGTCTTCTCGGTGAAGCTTTTAATTCTTTTAGAAATACCGTTATTAAATTATTGAGAAAGCACTCTCTACTCCATAAATATACTATTTATAAATGTATTTATTTGTTACAGGTAAGTTGCATTAAGTATGAATTATCATAGAAAATTAAGACGTCGTTGGAGGTAAGTTGGAATACTGTGTTGTATGGGTATGTTTTTATTGATAAAATAAAGGTTAATATTGATATAAATTGTTATTTTTAAAAAATATGGGTTTTAGCATTTCTGAGAATAATATGGCTATGTTGCGTACAGTATAATTTGTTTTAAGTTGATTTATCAGAGAATTGAAAACTAAAACACGTTAAGCCGTCGTTTACGTACAGATAAACACACACACAAACACAGAGAGATTTAAATCAAGAGAGAAAGAGGGAGAGAGTAAGACAGACACCGCACACGTGTACACACACACATACATACATAGACTAACTTACAGATACTAACAGAAAGTTTTATCCGTTATTTGTACTTTTTATTGTCTTTGACACCTTGAATGAAAATTCTTTAAATGAAAACTGTCAGACATTTTCGCAGTGATTTAGACTTATAAATGATTCACAAGATCGTGACAAGCTTTCGATATTTTACCTTTAATTATTTATTGAACAAGCGTTTCGCCCCAATACTGTCTGAGGGATCTTGTCTAATAGAAACTACCTAATTGACATTTATTATAAATCCATTAAGACATAAACCTATTTATACATTTAGCAAGTAAACTATTACAAAATTTAATTAGATATTATTTTATATAGAAGTATAATACAATATAGAAAAGTAAAAATGGTTTAGAAGAAAAAAGGTCCTGGTAAATCATTGAGAGACAAATCCTAGATTCTAAATAACTCTAATAACTAAGAAATCTCGATAACACCATGACATATGGAAATCAAAAATGATTAATTTATTTGTTCTGTAGAAAAATTTATAAGAATTAGTTTATTTATATAGAACAAAGCACTTTTCATATACTCGTAAATATAAAATTAAATAAACTATTAACAATTAATAGTTTATTTTAATTTAAAGTCTTGAAAAGCAATTAAATAAATAAATATTCAAAAGTATTTTATTGATAATTTACAAATCGTCTCCAGAAGAAAAAATGTAAGAATTTGTAAATTAAGATATTTTCCGTCACCGTTTAGACAAAGGCTAAATCAGTCGTGTAACACAACAAAAACAATGCAAATTAATTTTTTGCTTTTACAAAAACTTTTTTTATCTTTTACTTGTTTTTAAAATATTAGTTTACGGACACCTTGTCCGTGTTCTTTAGATATAGGTAAAGCACTATAGTTGGAATGATTTATACCTATATTAGCAATTCAGATAAGGCCCCTTACCCCGAAATTACTTTTAAGCAGAAGACAAATTGTCTGTCTGTCATTATACTATCGGTTAAATTAAATTTGTCTAAGACCTTAATGCCGATCACGTTTCTTATTACCAAATTGTTACACTTGATATTTACATAAATATAATTAATTTTCGAGCGCTGTCTTTCTGCCATTTGCCGTTTTGCTGTTCGGAATACGTAATTAACATTTAAAAGAGACAATAAATGTCGTTCGTGTAATTTTAATTCAGCGATGGCCTAATTAAAGTATCTCATTTATAAGGTGCGGCCACATTTGCAGGGTTCGATAAATGCTGTTACGATACAATCGAACGATTACCAATTACCCATAGGCTTGGTTATTATCGACACTTACCTTAATATTTTTCAAAGACTACATGATACCTTAGTCCACAACCCCTAGTCTAGTTATGACTTTGGCTAACTGTGGTGCTAACCACGCCAAAGATTATATGTAGGAACACATCTCCGTCCAGTAGAGTACATACTTTCTTAAGCAGAATGTACAGAACGAGTACATTGGTTAAAGAAGACAAAGAATAAGAAAAGCGCTTGAAAAGTCCTGACAGCAGTCCTTAGGCTTTACAAAAAACTTGTCTATTTTGATGTTCGCATTTCTTCTAACTTATGAAAATTTAAAAAGGAACGATTTTTACAAAAACTAAACATACATAAATACTAAGATTTACATAATAAGATTTAAGTTATCTCAGGTTCTTTCTGGAGAAAGGGAGCCGGAGATAGAAGTAGTAAATTAGATAATTCAAACTCAGTTACAGTGAATGGTGGGTAGGCTTAGCTAATAATTAAGACCAATTGCTATCCCACTGCTGGGTAATTGCCTCTTTCTCCTTTTTTGGAAGAAGAGTTGGAGCACAGATCGATCACGCTGTTCCAATGAGGATTGATACGTCACACATATATGTACAATTTTTAGAGATATGCTGGTTTCTCCGCACTATGTCCCCCACCCATCCCCACTTTTTAATTACGCTTTTTTAGAACTACAACACGCTGAGGAGCTAAAGAGCTGACAGGTCCATCGGTTGACGTAGAAGATTAGGAATATGCAGGTTTCCCCTAATGTTTTCCATCGCCAAAAAGCGTGTGATAAATTTCAAGAAATTAATGTACCTAATTACATAAGTTTGGTTATCACAACATTTAGCTATTAACTTAGCAATTACATTACTAAAATATTGCCAATACATCGCCAGCAAATTAAATTTGGTCGATTGACCCGAAAGTTTCCAGCAGTATGTCACGATTATCGTCGCTAAATAATTAGCAGCGGCCATAAATTAGCTATTCTGTGTCATCTGTTATCGTAGTCACCGGGTACTGGTCAGTGACTAACTGGCTGCTGTTTTATATAATATCATACGTCATTCTGAGATCAGCACTTGTCGTATTCAATTGTTTGCCAATATATTTATTCATAGCTGTTACATATACATATACAAACAATCTAGTTCCTTAACGTAACTATTATTATCTAATAAATAGAATTTTATCATCATTAACAAAACATATACCAAAGTAATATTACATCAAACTCAAACTTAATAATAATTTCTGTCGTTCGAACAAAAAACAAGCTTTTAACAAAACTTCATGTTTTTACTGTTAGCCGTTGAAAATTCCTGCCACAATCCTGCCAGCAGTATCAAATCAGACATCATAAAAATGCATATGTATCGGGACTTGAGTATATAAAATTGTAGTATGTAAAATTTCAGGTTAATCGGACACCGGGAAGTCGGTCAAATTTAACTTGCAAGATTACATCTTTACATACAAGCATATATACAAGGCCAGTTAAATAAAATATTAAAAAACAGCGAAGCAAAACATATGTCGTAAGATCCATAGGATATTTATAATTGCTGATTGTAGCCTCACTCTTTTGTTAGGAGTATATAGAACAGTATACAGTATAATAGTACATGTAATAATGTTTAAAATATTAAATTTGTCTCAATTACTGAATGAGAAAAAACAACTCAAAAATATAGTTAATACAATTTATTGAACAATTTCAAGAATTAGACGTTACTTTGCGGATTTCCATAATAAAATGAATTATGGTAAATACATAAGAAGAACAAGAAGTATTAGTAAAATACATGTACTAAAAAAAACCAATCACCTCCTGCCCTTATCCAACTCTAAGTGGAGTCGGCAGTCACATATGGCTCAGTATTTAATGGCCGGCTGTCTCAACTTAGCTTAGTCGAGTTTTACACCTTGGTGAGAAATGAGGGTTGTCTATTCTACTCAGCGGGATACCACACGGTGGGTCTACTTACGTAAGTCGCCTTTTATTATCCAGAAACTTTGCAGTTATCTTAAATAAATTGAATATCACTATCGCAACGTAATTAGAGCAGTCATAAATCACACGTTGAAATCAGGTGTTGTCACTAAATCAATATATAGGTTTAGAATAACGAGTCATTAGCTTTGCTCTTTCGCAAAACGTAAGTTAGATACCTTTTAGGTGTTGTGAAAATGTTGATAGATTTGGGACTACATATTATTATTTAAGGTAATGAGAAATTTTAATACAGTAGTATATCTTATTTTGAATGAGTTGATGTGGCAAAAGTAAAAAGAGTATAAAACATAATAGTATAAATGTAAATATACATGTTTATCGGTGAGATCGTGCTTCTCTTTCGACGGGGGTCACGACTTCAAACTCAGTGCAGGAGCTAAAAAGTTTTCTGTCAAAACTTATATGTCTAATTGTTAATTGCAATTTGTCACACGCTTTTCGGTGAAGGAAAACATCGTAAGAAAACCTGCATATCTCTAGATAATTCTATTAGAGAATACTAATTAAGGTATCTTATATCTCTTTTTTTCATATTTCACTTTTTATATGTTTAAAAAAATATCAAGCAAGGCTCGGGTCTCCCGGGTATTGTGATATAAATTATGTTATTTGTAATATAAATAACATGTACATATAGGAAAACATCCCTAAGTACAAAAGTTGTGAAATAAACCGAGATATAAAGGTATATTGTACACAACATAATGTTTTATTTATTCACCAAGACACAAAGTTTCCGTTTCGAGCCGCATACACTTACCACAAAAACAGTGAGGACCGCGGCTGATGCGTCCATGGCTTTATTTGCATAAAGTAGAATAATTAATTGCAACTTTAAAGACAAAAGAACGGCCGCCCCGCTTTTCATGTAAATTAGGTCTAGAGCTATTTTTATATAGAAACGTTGTTGCCTTTTCATTAAAAGGCGCTATAGTGTTTTTACTTAATATTTAAATACAGATTCGTACCGTGTGGTATCCGGGTGAATAAAATAGACCATTCTCATTTCTTAACGAGATGTCGTAAAAGGCGACTAAGTTAAGTTGACCCAGCGTGTGGTATCCAGCAGAGTAAAATAGATCACCTTCATTTCTTATCGAGGTGTCGTAACTAAGGTAAGTTGACTTCAGGCAGGCGGCCGATCGTAAAACACGTAGCCAATCATGTGACAACATGTTTATAACATGTTGTACTAACCCCACTTAGAGTGACATAAGGGCAAGAGGATGATGATGATTTAAATGCAGATTCGTTTCTGTTCCTTTTTCTACTATTTTATTACTCAAAAGAAGTCTAACGTAACCAATAGAAACAGCATTTTTATGAGACTTCTAATAGTTCCAGTTTATTGTATTGTTTTCTTGGTAAGACGGCGTGCGAAAATAATTTTTATTTAATCGTAAGCTTCAAATATGAAGGTTTCAACCAAAAATATCATCAGCAGAAATATTAGAAACTCCCGCGTCGATTCTCAGGCAATTTTCTCCAATAAATACTGACTGTATTATCCATGATAAACTTTTGGTGCATAATTTTATGAAATAAATAATTCATATAAATTGGTTGGACGATAATTGTCGGAAATTTTGAAAAAGTTGGACTATTTTAGAGTTTTGTAGAGTATAAATAAACGCTGTCTAATCCCATTGCGATAATAAATATAACAACATAACATATGAAAACAATGTATGTTTAAATTTTTTGTTATTTATAGGTATAGAGAAAAGTCCGCTATACTATACGAGTATATATATCCTTTAAAACTTACAATTCCCATATTAACTTCTAAAAAATTGATGTTAACGTATAAATTCAGCAACTGATATTTAGAAAATTATATATTAACTTAAATGAATGTATTATGACTTAGTATTTCAAATGAATGAATTTGAAAATCTCTTTTGTCCTACATAAATAATAACATAATAACATAAATAATAAAATAAAAAATAACATAAATAATAATTCATTAGACTACTTCATTTTCATTCAAGACTTAGGTATATTTTGAAGTTTAAAAAATCGAGCTTACAAGAACAATGATGAATTTATTAACTATAATTTTCCTAAACTATTACGATTTGCGGAACGATTTTGTCGTGGAACCCATCCTCTATGATGCTTAGGCTTCGGGGCGAAACGATAGTACAGATTGTAGTAGTGAGTGTGTGTTGTGAAGTGCTTGTGTGAAGTGGTTGCCTTTTGTGATACGTGTGGTGACTTGTCCTGCATGTATAAGATATGTGAATGTTGCCTGCTTCATACACTTAGCATCACATAGATTTTGTTAACAAACACAGACTACAGAAAAATAATTCTATTGTAACTTCTGTATTAATCACAACTTGAGCTTCCATAAAATATGAACAAGTACAAACTATAAAAACAGAACTGCCACATGATCGAATCATATCGCACTACGTCAGAATGTTTTGAAACAAAATTAAAAACAAAACAAATATCTAACCGTGATACAACACGGACGCTAGCGGCGTTAAGATAACAGATGACATTGATGACAGATTTATCATCTTATAAGTTACGTAAAAACAATTATAGAAACGAATTCCTATTAAAACATAATAAAGAAATTGCATTGATAGTGACATAAAACACGAGTCAATGACTGCGATAACAGATGGCATAACTTTGAACGGTATGCTGTGATAAAAACTGTAATTAAAAGATATTTGATTTGAAGGAATACTATACATAGATCTGTAATGTGATAGGGTTTGGATAAAACATTAAAATTAAACTTGTTGTGCCTTGCTATCTCGAGAAAGAAAGATTAGTATCGATTGAATTGATTATATAAAATCGATTTTATTTTTTTACGTTCTTTTTCGGGACCGTACATTTCTACAATTTAAATATTTAACATGACCGTCTAGCTTTTTCTGCTTATATTATTTTATGTACTTGTCTATACAAAGAGTAAAGGCTACCCGTAATTCTGTTTGCAAAAAAATAAGCGCTTAAGTACCCTCATCAATGCAATTTATATTATATCCAATACTAGCTCTGCTCGTGGTTTTGCCTGCGCGCAATGTGTCACAAAAATTTCGTGCGTAAACTTTGTGGGAATTTAATAGTAATTTATTAGTATCTTAAACCTCCCCCTCTTGGGGGAGAAAAATATAGTGTAGCTCTTGTTACACAATTTTTTAAGTAAAAACCGTACAAAAATCCGTTCAGTAGGTAGAGACACAAACACAAACAGTACAGACAGCTTTTGGGGGCTGTGTTTTATAATATGTATAGGCGTTACCTAGGTGTATATAGGTTTTAATTGTACTCATTTCATCAATGTTGGTCAATTTGATAAGCCGTAAAAGCGTAACAGACAGACAGATAGACTTTGGCATTTGTATTATTAGTATGGATGTAGAGATAATTTAGTATATAAGGGGTTCGGGGGCGATAAATCGATCTTCATTGCCAATAAAAAATGGCGCTTTATATCTGTTTTTAGGCACTGAAAAAGTGCTACAATATTATAAGAAATCAAAGGTTAATTTAATTATGCTGTCACTTCCAAAGTTATAATAGCTAAGTTGGGAACGGGCAGACTAAAGGAGAGAAAATACTCCAGATCGAATCCGTAGTAGAATATACTACCCTATTTCTTACCGAGGTGTCGTAAAATACGAATAAGGTAAGTTGACGTCAGGCAGGCGGCCGGTAAAAACACAGCCAAATCATGTTACAGCATGTTTATAACATGTTGTGCCGACCCCACTTAGAGTGGGATAATGGCAGGAGGATGATTGCATATTTTTATATCTTCTTAAAAAAATACTAAGGAGAGCTGATCACTCAGATATTTTCTTTTTAACGTTTAAAGCAGTATACACACACTCGCATATTTTTATCTCTATAATATGAGGAAGATGAAATAAATAAACGAAAGTGACCATAACTAGAATAACTAGTTTTGTTTTTATGGTCCCTGTCATTGGTTGTATGACTTTATTCAATGGTTCGAGTGGTAATTGCATTCTTGTTTATGTTATTACTCCATAAGTGGCCAATAAAGTTTAAAAACAGAAACGAACCATTAGCAAAACAGCTGCGAAAATAATTTAAAAACCGGTGTAAATTATACAAGCCAGATATTAGAATTGGTGATGGAAAATAGCATTTTGAAAAATGTGGTTATATCCGTTCGTATGCCGTATGGTATCCGGCTGAATAGAATAGACCACCCCCTTTCTTACAGAGGTGTCGTAAAAGGCGACTAAGGTAAGTCGACCCACCGTATGATATCCGGCTCAGTAGAATAGACCACTCTCAATTCTTACCGAGGTGTCGTAAAAGGCTACTAAGGTAAGTCAACCCGCCGTATGATATCCGGCTGAGTAGAATAGACCACTCTCATTTCTTATCGAGGTGTCGCGAAGGGCGTCGAAGGTAAGTCGATCAGCGGTATGATATCCGGCTGTGTAGAATAAGACCACCCTCATTTCTTGATTTTTTCATATCATATCATTCATTCATTCATCACTTATTATTTCATTTATATTTCAGCTGAATGCATTTCATATACATTTGATTTTGACACAATCATTTTAATCAAAGAGCGCGAAATTACTGCAAAATATTTGAAAACAATTATTTATTAGTGAGTGATGTAATTAAAAGCGCAAAACTCTTTATCGTTTTATACTCAATGATTTTGTAGTGAATGCTAATAAATTAATACAATTCACAGGTTTCAAATAAATAATTCAATCCATTCTGTGAGGCTAACAATATAAAATTCCTGAAATTTATATAAAATTCAACAATTTCAAAATTTAAACAAATAGCAAGATTGAATTACTGAAAACGCCACAATTGCCGCGATGACCGAGTAGTGAGAGTACATGATCCTTACTAGGAGGTGGCATGTTTAAATCCATGTTTAACGCTCTATTAATATATAGACTACCCTCATTTCTTACCAAGATGTCGTATGAGACTACTTAGTTAAGTTGACCCGCCGTGTGGTATCCGACTGAGTAGAATAGACCACCCTCATTTTTCTACCTCGATGTCGTAAAAGGCGACTAAGGTAAGTTGACCCACGGTGTGGTATCCGGTTAAGTAGAATAGACCCTTTTTTTACTTAGGTGTCAGGTTAGGTTGGCTTGTTATTTTACGACCTGCCTGTCGTCAGCTTATCTGAGTCACCTTTTACGACACCACGATATAAATGAGGGTGGTCTTTTCTACTTAGACGGATACCACACGTTATTCTTTACTGTTTTGTGTGATAATAATGACTAAATGTAAATAGTATTAAGAATTATATTTTTAAAAGAGCAACCGCCGAGTTTCTTGCTGGCTCTTCTCGGTAGGAACAGCTTTCCGAACCAGCAGTAGAGTTGAAGATTCAAAAGCACTTGTTTACCAGTTTAATTGGATAAAGAATATTTTTGATTTGAATTTGAATTCCAACGTGTGTACATTTAGTAATTTAGTCAATCAAATTTATGAAAACACAAAATCTAACTACTGTATAATATTATTATCGCCGTCTTATTTATTAAGTTAAAATAGTAAAGTACTAAAGTTCGTGCTCAGCGTGTTTTAGGTAACAAAAAATTTAAGCGAATAGGAAATTTGAGACGGAATTGCCTATAAACTTACTTTAATAGATGCTGTCTATATCATTAAAGAGACCACCCATTATGTAATTTCAACGAATAGCACTTCCAAAACTAAATAAAACAAGAAACGAACAGTATATTATTAGGGTGTGGCCACATTCTCTCCGCTCGATCGGAGAGTCAATTGCTTTGAGCTATTTGTGTAACCCTTCGGAAGTCATATTGTCTTATAAATAAGATTAAAGATAGTGCATTGTATCGTGATTTACTGTATTGGTAACATTACAATGTGTAGACAGATTGAATACTCTTTGTTTTACAACCAATAAAAAACTTTATAAATTTGACAATGTTAATATGTAAACGAAATTATTTGCATACTATTTAGTTTAATGTCAGGAAACTAATAATGTTCTCACCATCTTATTGTTATTCACCACATAGCAAATAAAGATTATTATTATTCATTTATTTTTATTAAACCTAACCTCTTACATTTTTAAATATTATTAATTTAAAAAATATAAAAAATTGTCGTCCCCCGGGAGCTGGGCAATATCCTACCGGTGGTTAGGGATCCTAAATGAGGAACTTTTATTAAATTTTTTTTATTAGTAACTTTATTCAAATTGGCCGTTACAAGCACTTTCGAATCGTCAAATTACAATGAAGCTACCACTGGTTCGGAAAGGTGCTCTTACCGAGAAGAACCAGCAAGAAACTCGGCAAATTATTATTATAATAAACATAATTTAAATATAGTATTAGTGATACACGCGATTATGCTCGCGTCGTCTAAAAAATACTCTCAATAACGTACTTTGTTGTTTTCGTCCCCGTAGCTTTATTACCAAGACTATGTCAGCTTGATCACTCTCCCTTCAAATATCTCTATATCAAAAATCATATTAATCAATTTCCTGTTCCTGGACTTTATAGATGGACAAACAAACAAATTTTGCATTTATAATATTAGTATGGATAACGCAAAAGCTAAGCGCGCATTAGTTATTACTAATTAACACAGCCATATGTTGTTATAAATTGCTTGTGTTATGCTCTATTTGTTGTTAACTCTATAACTGTACCAAAGTGGCATTAGCTTATATATTTTATTTTAAAATAAATTTTATTTATTTAAGCATATAATAAATAATAAAAACTTAATTTTAATTTACACATCAGTATTTGGCGACCAATGACTTCGAACGTTATTGAAAACGACCATTTTTTGTCAATTTTTAATTTTTCGGTGACTATGAAACCCTAAAAAATATTAATAACGGATAATACAGCTATGCTTAGAGTGTTCTGCATAATTAAATTCCTTACGAGATCCGTAGAAGGACCAAAATTACCAATAGTTTATTTTGACGAGCTGAATCAGTAAATTAAGATATATCGGAAGCGAATTTGCGATGGACCAGACACACAGTTCGAAGAACCAATGTACATTAAATTCTGTTTTGTAGCATTAGAATAAACTTCCAGGTAATCAAATTATAATGATAATAATAGACATTAATATGAGGTCAAAAAATGGACGAATGGATGAGGTCGTTTTTCACCTGAGGATAAACTGCATCATCAATCAATCTTATAATTTTGGGAAAATATTCACGAACACAAAATTATACACCATATATTTTAAGTAGCTGTCTACGACGTGTGGTATCCGGCTAAATAGAATAGTACCACCCTCATTTCTTACCGAGGTGTCTTAAAAGCCGCGACTAAGGTAAGCCAACCCGCCGTGTGGTATCCGGCTGAGTAGAATAGTAATTCTTGCCGGGGTGTCTTAAAATACGACAGAGGTAAGTTGACGTCAGGTAGGCGGCCGTTCGTAAAAACGCAGCCAAATCATGTGACAGCATGTTTATAGCATGTTGTGCTGACCCCACTTAGAGTGGGATAAGGGCAGTGATATTTTAAGTAGCTGTACCCGCAAATTCGTTTCCATCAACTTACGGTTAAAATACCTTTAATTATGTATTACTACTAGTTCCTGAACGAAACAGCGGGTAATAATAATATAATGGGCGGTACGACATGAAATGAATTCACTGGTCATTTGTACGAAATAGATAACTCTGGCACAATTCAATCTTCTTAAATATATATCCTCCTGCCCTTATCCCACTCTAAGTGGGGTCGGAACAACATATTATAAACATGCTGTAACATTATTTGTCTGCGTTTTACGACCGGCCGCCTGCCTGACGTCAACTTGCCTTAGTCGAATATTACGACACCTCGGTAAGAAGGAGGGTGGTCTATTCTACTAAACCGGATACCACACGGTGAGTCAACTTACCTTAGTCGACTTTTACGACACCTCGGTAAGAAATGAGGGTGGTCTATTCTACTCAGCCGGATACCACACGGTGGGTCGACTTACCTTATTCGCCTTTTAAGACACCACGGTAAGAAATGAGGGCGGTACTATAAATTGGTGGTAATTAAATCTTCTTAAATATCGTTTAAAAAATATATTTTTAATGAAAATAAATATAATTTTGATTGAGATCTCAGCCGTCAGATGTCAGGAATGTTGTTCAAAAAATAGGAGAAAACTAAAACATTGTTTTAGTTTTCTCCTATTTTTTGCGAGGGAGACATCGCACCACCTATTAGTTTATAGGCCAAGGTTATTGTATTGTTTTGTGTGTCATAATAGGGTAAGGTCGTTGATCTCTATAAATTGTGTTTTTTTTTCAAACGTATAATAATTCCTGTGGCTAAAATACTTCGTTGAATTAGCCGATTTTTTTATGAAGGATGCTGAGGTGAATAAGAAATTAAAATTAATATCGTATGTTCGGTACTACACTGTATATAATCCTGATATATAAGCTTTTATTGTGTTACAGTTTATTGATATTATATATAAGGAATTAAGTGTCAAAGCGTGTCAGACAGTCATCCATACAAACTTTCGCATTTATGATGTTGTTACGCAGTTTATTTTATACCAGCTTTAAGAAGCCAGCACTATGAGACTTAAAATAAAGTGAGTGTGAGTTTATCTTTACGGTGTTTCTATAACCGATCTATTTTGAAGCAATAGTTCAAATCTATTTTGAGACGATCGAGCTTTAACGAACGACTTATATCCGTGATATTAGACAGTAGCGTATGTTTCTTGTGCATATTAAGAAATTTTAAACGTATATCAATTAATATTTTACATTTTAGAATAGAATAAATGATATTCCATCAGTCGGATATAAACAGAAATAGGTACTCCAGTAGGAGTACTGGAGGCCTCTGTTTTGGGTAAAAAAATAGAGTATGCTTAGGTAACTTGACGTCAAGCAGGTGGCTGGTCGAAAAATAAATAGCAAAAACACTTAAAACATGTTGTACCCACCCCACTTACAATGCGATAAGGGCAGGAGAATAATGATTTTTTTTTTACTTCAATCAAGATAGTGGTTCAAGTTTTCAATCAGCAAAAATCTTATTCAAGAAGCAACATTATCGATTTACTTATAAATCAAAACTGTTCTCACAGTTATCATTTTACAAATATTTCTTTTAAGTTTCACTAAAGACAACCTTTAAACTAAATCAGAATTTAAATTCAATTGTTTAAACAAATAAAAATTATCTAAAACAGCAACAATAGTGCTAATCGCTGTAGTAAAATTACATAGCATATATGATAGATATCTTGATAGATTGATAGTGATCTATCAAGATATAGCAAAATATCAAACAACATTTCAATGTAGCAATTAATGTAACCTTTGTAAATTACATCTTATTGTAAATTATTGCAGTGCAAAACAAGTGGGAGTATAACAGAAACCATTCGCTCGAATATAATAAATATTTTGAAATCAATTCCTATTTTAGACACCATCCTCACGCAATTCCACTTTTGAATTCAACACTAATGAATACAATCGCGCTAACAAGATATTAGATATTAGAAATACCCGCGACTTTACATTTAAAACAATTAGAAATAGTAACGAATTAATATGTAAAATATTAAATATTTTATTGGCGTAGTAATGAAAGTTCCAAATATTTAAAATATATTATTTTACATTACATAAAAAAATTATTTTTTAAACTGTTTACCTATTTTCTAAAGTAACTTTTCATTATTTTTTTAAAATTAATAATAATTAAAATAAGAAGAAAGATTTTTATTTAATAATACTAATAAGATATAAGGCCCATATGCAAACATTAATAAGATTTATAGAATTGTTTGCTATAATCCGCGACTTTCCGATTCGCCCAGATTATACAACAATAATTCTATCATTACTTTGTAACTATTCCATAGAATAAATACTTCTTTAAATTATTTAGGAGAATATTTCGTACAAAGAATATAATTTTCGTATAAAGAAGTTTACTTTCAAGCATTGATATGACCTTCAAATATAATGAAATTGTGTGTACTTATTATTTAAATAAATAATATTGACCAAAAGAAAATAATCTAGCATAGCATGGACAAAAATGAACAACAAAATCACTACTAGCTAAAGCGTAATGCATTTAAGTTGTTGGCATTATAATAATCAATCAAAACGCGCTAAAATTTTTAGTATTGTATGGTTACAATATCCTTACTTATATTATAAATTCTCTTTCATAAAAACCCTTTTGCGTCCAAACGTAGCAATAAAAGTTAAAGCGGTATAGACATACGATTTGAATCTGGTACTGAAACGCAAAAAAAGTTGCGCAATATGCTTATTATATAACTAGCTTTTGCCCGCGACTTCGTACGCGGGGACCTCAGTCCCGGAATAAAAAGTACCCTCTGTCAACCCTGCAAATATCTCCATCATTCTTGGGGTTAATTTGAATAATGCCTGATTTAATAAAGCCATGGTCATATATGACCGAAACGTCATTAAAAAATTTTACACTTCATATTATGAAACAATGTCTCCGCAGCGTCTGTCTGCTTACAATGAACTTAACAACTAATTTACGGGTTTTATTAAACAGAAAGAGTGATTTATAAAGTAGATTTAAAAGTTTAATTTCATCGCGGATTATAGCAAAATAATTTAATTTTTAAGTTTTAATTTAATAAGAAGTTAATAAGGTTTTTTGTAAATTTATAGAAAATGACCATAACTGTTACTAAGTTTCTACTGGTTCTATATACTCCCCTAATCGTTACTAATATTATAAATGAGTATGTCTGTGTGTCTGTTTGTTACGTTTTCACGGCGAATCCGATAAACCATTATCAATAAAAAATTTCACAATTCTTCCTTATCCACACGGGTAACATTTAGGCTGTAGAAATCCTGTTAATTCAACAGGAATTGAATGACATTGAAAAACCCCAGTATTATCAGTCTATCAAAGTTTTTTTAATCGCGATTTTTGTTTTTGTCAAAGTCAAGTTGAATCTGTAATTTGAAAAAGGTTCTATATCAAGTTGTTTGGCTTACGTAGATAGTTATTTAAAGAAAGTTTTCATATATTTTGGATTCTGTTTACTGGATAAATTTAATTGAGTTATCAAAATGTACAATTAATATTAGTCATATGGGTTATTTACTAAAACTCCGTGTGGTATCCGGCTGAATAGAATAGTACCACCCTCAATTCTTGCCGAGGGGTCGTAAAAGGCGACTAAGGTAAGTCAACCCGCCGTGTGGTTTCCGGCTGAGTAGAATAGACCAACCATGAGGTTGGTCGCGACACCTAAGTAAGGAATGATTCTTACCGAGGTGTCATAAAAGGCGACTAAGGTAAGTTGACCTACCGTGTGGTATCCGGTTAAGTAAAATAGACCACCCTCTTTCTTACCGAGGAGTCGTAAAATACGACTAAGGTAAGTTGACGTCAGGCAGGCGGTCGACCCCACTTAGAGTGGGATAAGGGTAGGAGAATGATGATGGGTTATTTACGAAAATAAATAAATAACTAATATTATCAATGTGAAAGTCTGACTGTTATGTTTTCATGGTCAATCCGATGAAACAATATTGATGAAATTTAGCACAATTAATGGCTATATGCCGAGGTAGGTTTTTCTCTTTATATCCTGTAAATTAAAGAAATAGGTTATATATTAAGCTGTTTACATTACGTCGAAAAAGTTATTTTAATAAAGTTTTTATATGTTTCGGTTTTGTTTGGTCGGCACAACATGTTATAAACATGTTGTCACATGATTTGGCTACGTATTTTACGACCGGCCGCCTGCCTGTCGTCAACTTATCTTAGTCGTATTTTACGACACCTCGATAAGAAAGAGGGTGGTCTATTCTACTTAACCGGATACCACACGGTGAGTCAACTTACCTAAGTCGCCTTTTACGACACCTCGGTAAGAAAAGAGGGTGGTACTATTCTATTCTGCCGGATACCACACGGCGGATACATATCTCTATACATTTTCTGGAATATGTTGAATCTGCCAATTCGCATTGGAGTAGCATGGTAGATAGGTCGCCTTCTTAAGGGAGAGAGAAGGCTTTGCCCAGAATGGGAGATATGTTACTATCTCCCACTCTTTACTTAGATTTATTTTAGATTAGATTACTTTTTCATTTAAAATTTCAAATAAATGCCTTCAATGAATAAAAAGTTTCAAACAACTTGGAAAGACGAAATATTTACTTTTGCATCCTACCTGTTAGTGTGACTCGCATTCAGTTTTGGTAGCCCGTGCATGTATAATGACTATCGAAAAGTGTAAGTTACACTATTGTTATGCCTAAATAACTCAAATAAAAATGTGAAATTAAAAAAAAAAAATCAGCTCCAGACAGGCCTAGTTCTCATAAAAATATTTGTACTAATCTTAGATATGGTAGTATATGTAATCCAGTCGCTAATCGCTTCAGGAACGGCGAGAAACGGAAAGAAATTCAAGTACCAGTATCATGGTATTCGACCTTTCAACTTAAAATTGACATATCTTTTTTATTTGCTGACCGATTGAAATAAATTATACTCTATATGTTGAGTGAGGCATTCTGCTACATATAAGTGAAAACAGTTTTCAAATCGAATCAGCGGTTTCTGAGATTAGCAGGAACAACCGCACAGTGCCTAAAAAACTGGAATAAAAAATATGAAATTCTTCAAAAAAAATAAGCTTCAGACTGGCCTAGTTCTCATAAAAATATTTGTACTACTCTTATATATGGTAGTATATGTAATCCAGTATGAAAATCGCTTTAGGAACGGCGAAAAACGGAAAAAAAATGCAAATATTAGTATCGCAGTATACGACCTTTCAACTTAAAATTGACATATCTATTTTATTTGTTGACCGATTGAAATAAATTATATCCTATATGTTAAGTGAGGCTTTCTTCTACATATAAGTGAAAACCGCGTTCAAATCGGATCAGCGGTTTCTGAGATTAGCGGGAACAAACGCACAGACATACAGACAAACAGACAAACAGAGAAACAGACAAAATTTTTAAAAACTATTGTTTCATGTTCAGAAGCGTGTTTTGAGACGACAACACTAATTTTTTCGTAAAAATATCAAATGTACAGATTTTAACACCTCTACGATTTTATTATATGTATTGAATTGATGATGATGATGATGATATGTTAACATGTCACAGTATAATATTTCCTATAAAGACACAACATCAATTATTAACTAAAATATGTTAAGGTATTTTAATTCTTATGATATTGCATATAAACAGAACAGAAACAAGTTAATACACATCACTGATTGCTTTATGACCGTGCGCTGGTCATTCCATTAAATAAGTTTGCACGTGCGTCTTTGTTGAGGACTTTTCCTTATTTTTAGAGGAAAACTTAAATATTAACGTTGTGCTTGATATTTTGAAATGTATAAGTAAGTAAGTAGCGGCCTGTTATTATCCCACTGCTGAGAATAGGTCTCTCCATTTTTGGAGATAAGTTTTGCACAAACTGCTTTAATTATCAGGATGAAATACTATCATTTATACGGTAAAATACAATATTTATTTATTGCGTTTTTTTTCACGCAAGCGTCCTGCACCGCTTAAACGAAACAGATGTCTCAGGAATATTCGCCGTGCGGTAGAAAGTGAGGTGACACTTCCTCTCCTACGCCACGCCATCGGTCTACTCTCCTTCCGTTTTACAAATTTTCGACCAGGTCACGTGTCCTGACGCGAGTTTAACGTTTTTTTTATTACAATATTGCACAATGCCACAAAATAAGTTTTCACTTCAAAATCACATTTTATACAATTCTCTGATAAAAAACACATTTTAATATTCTTATTCAATCTCGCTAGGAATCTCGTCATATACAGCTTCCAATAATTAAACTCAGCACGAACCATAATTACACGAGAAAAAGCGGTCAGCGCTTTTATGTCAATATAAATTGTAAAACAATCGAGCAAAAGGTGAGACGGGAGATTAAAATTCTTTACCGAGCAATTGTGCCGTAAAGGAGTACCGCAAAAAGTTGGAGAGAAGCCAACAGGTTTCCTCGGACGAAAGACAAATGGCTGGCTCGAATTTATTTATTGGGGCCAATACTGATTTCCTAGTTTTAAATCGGTGTTTACTTAAATTGGCGTAGTTATAGCATCTGAAAAAGGAAACAGATCGAACTTAAAACTTTAAGGGCCTGGCCAGTTTTAGTTATAAAGTGTCGGATAGTTAACCGACAAATAAACTAAGTAGCAGATAAATGTCTCTAAATAGAGATTTTAAAGAGTGAAAAATTGAATAAAATCGCGGCCATTTTGAAATAGGTATTTGCTATCCAGCAGATAAACAAAATAACAGCCACATAATCTATCTACCAACCAAACCAAACCAACAAAGCCAACCAAACCAAAGTATTATCAGGATATAGACTCCTCAACAAAATCGCAATGCTTTGCATTAATGATTATATTTTTTTTTATGACGAATTATAGCGAACTAACTTTATTTTATTTGGTACTATCAAACTCCGAAAAGTAACACATAATACTATATATTATTTTATTTAGTTAGCCGATCTTATAATGAAAGTGGAATCAGAAAACTTATTCCATAGATTAAAAACGCGTTCGAAAAACCGATGGCGCTAGTATCTATAACGGCACTTATCCAACCTATTTAAAAATAGAACTACAAAGTGGAACAGAATTGAAGACTCCCTGTTCATCACACGTGTCACGCGTTAAACGCTTTTGTTGCCCCTTAAGTCGTTTCATTAAACAAGTTTGTATAATTTACAAATAGATAAAAGATGTTTCAAATCAAGAATGGTTGTAACGAGTACTAAACCAGTTATATTTATGAATTGTCGGATTCACTCGAAAAAATTAAGCAATTTTATGGACTTATTTCCTATTATATAATAGCTATTTGTTTCATACCATACTTATTTTATTTTTTGTTATTTTATTAGATCCGCCAACAGAATCATGTGTAGTTTAAATATTATAATAGAAAAAGTTTAGGGTTTACAGATACAGCATGCCAGTTAAACATGTTCGATGACATTACATTTTTTAAAATTAAAAACTATGAACAAACAATATGAATGTAACAAGCGGAGATTCACTGAATTAATATAGGAGACAATTGTGGATCTACAAAATGCTACAAAATATAGCATAGGCAACAAAAAGATAGCATGTCTCTATCTCTTTTGTTTAACTTACAATAACTTTAAGAAGAGAAATTTTAAAATAAAAAATATTGATTTCCACACTGGCAAAGGCTGTACAGTCACTACATAAAGTTTCATCGAATTTATCAATTGTGAAGGTAAAAAGAAATAGCAATGTTTTCTTATAAATACGTTATTCGCATACTTCGTTGAGCATTAATTAGGCGAGCTTTCCACATACTCTTTTCTTTTACCCATTCTCTCTATTAAAATAGACACAAAGGCTTTATGCATAGCATCGTTTGGATAGTTGAGGCTTCCTTACCTTCATTTACCTGAATAATGTGCGCTATTCATTATGAAAGGCATTTAATGTTACGAATACAAGTAATAACTCTCAGTCAGTGTTGAAATGACGCCCTATACATTTAATGTTTTTGAGTTTAGACTATCGTGAGTAAATTTGGCTTAATTGCAAATTCTACTTACAGACACCGTTCTTATTAGCTTTTATTAAGTATTGGTTTTTTTCTACCAAACTTTGAATCTTTGTGAGGACGTATTGCAGGCAGTAACTAAAAACCAAAATAAGTGAGAAATTAGTAATGCTGTTTCTATAAATTGAAATTAATCGTTGTCTAAGAGATTTCTATATATAAATTATTAAGGTTGAACGGATTTCTCGAGTAATTTATTTATATCCTAATTGTAACATATAAAACTAGTCGGTTTAAAAGTCCAAAAAAATGAGTTAGAGTAGTTAAGGTTGAACAGGTATCTCGGGTCATTTATTTATATCCCAATTTTTTAATATAAAACTAGTCGGGCTCATCCGATAAAATAAGACGCGAGTATAGCCGGTTTCTATACATTAATTATATAAAAACCGTTTAGTATTTACAAATAGAAAAATTATGGATCTTAACAATCAACTATGAGTTGAGAAAAGCATTACTTCAACGAAAGAAAAGCAGAAATCTTATTGTCTATTAAGAATGAAATGAAATGTTATTTGTAGTAAAGTTAATAATAAACCCGCTAGGAATAGTGTTAAATTATTCATATTTCTAATTGATAAAGTCAAAGAGATCGTAATTTATAAAACCATCAACATTTCCATCCTTCATCACTTAGTATACTTAGATGACGCTCTCATATCGTAAAATCTCATAATAAATTCACTCTTTATACCGAATTTGCATGAAGTGTCGACGAAACTGCTTCCTCCAACGAGCTTTTCATATACCGCTTTATTTAAGCGCGGAGTTTGAAGATAATACCTATTCGTTCTAAATACGGTATAAGGAACGGGTATCTTCCGCTGAGTTTAGATTTAGATTATGTATGTAAGCGTTCTGGGCTAATTGCCATTGCCAGCATGAATTTGGGCCTTTAATACTTTAGGTATATGCTAGGATAGATCATTTGGAAGGACCGTATGTACCCTATTAGCCTAATTCTGTGGGTTTGTTGGTAGAGTTGCTTTGTAATGTTATATTTGAAATATATGACTTAAATTGCTTAGTTAGTGAAAAAGTATCGACTTGATTGCAAAGTGCAATTAGGGAATATTTCTTTTTTTCTTTATATAGTATCTTAGTATACCAGAGTATGAAAGAAACCATAACAGACCGGCATCAAAAAAAGCAAATTTTATATAATGACTAGCTTTCGCCAGCGGCTCCGCCCGCGTAAAAAGATTAAAACCGTAATACAGTATTTTGGTAACCATAAAAGTGGTCAAATTGGCTGAACCCTAAAAGCTAGATATATGCTGTCGCGGACTTTTATTTAAAACTTTGAGAGGGGAATATTTTTGTAATACATGATTTCTTAATAACTTTTACCGTTAACTTAGCGCACGCAAGGTAAGCTTTAAATTTTGCCGTTTTCGTAATATTTTTTTATTGCTACTCCTTTTCTATTTTTCTTGTCGTCATATTATATAGATTGTAGCCTTACTCGATAAATGGAATATCTTACACATAAATAATTTTTCAAATCGGTCTAATAGTTCCTGAGATCAACACTCAGAACTAAAAAAAATCAAACAAAAAACAAACTCTTCAGCTTCATATATTAGTATAGATTTTCTTTTTTATTAGATAACAGGTTTTCAAAAAAACACCAAACTAAAGGATTTCGTACATCCTTAAAATTTCTTCTCAACATGTACTGAAGCGCTAAATCGTCTGGATTTACCTGTTACTTGGTAAATAACCACAGCTTAAGCAGCCTTCCAAAATACAGGTCTAGAAACGATATGGGAAAATTTAATGTGCATCTTGTAACGGTTATACAGGACGTTCAGTATAAAGGCTCAATCACCGAGCAACGGAGATCGGCGTATTTCGCTTAAGACTTTAACAATTCATATTTCTACAAACCGCTTTCCCCAAAGCATAATATTTAAACAGTGAGATTAGAGCTTTACAAACGGATCCATCATTCAGCGCTTGCTCAAACGACATTTTAATATAATAAAATCTCTTTATAATAGATTCACTCACACTTAATTTGCATTAATTATCCTCGTACCTATTACCTTCAACGAGGTTTTAATATTCCACTTTGTTTAAGCTGAAAGCTTCGAGGTGAGTTATTTTAAATGGAACCTTAACAGCGTGTACGTAGATTGTTTTGGTTAACCGAAATATTATACGATTTTTATTTCTTTATGTTCTTAAGTGTCTTTTAACTTAAGTAAGATGTGCTCAGAAGAGATTTTAATACTAAAGCTTTTGGAAATGATTAACGTTTGATATGATTGATTATAGTTTGTAATAGATTACGTAGTTGAAACTAAAAACTTAACTATAAATACTGAGAACTTATCTATAAATATCTTAGATCTTGCTTTCCCTAAATGCTCCTCACTGACTTACTCGAGATCATTTAGCTTTCAAGGTGTTAAGCTGTGAAATGATTTACCAGTATCAATCCGCAAATCTCTTTCCCTTTCATTATTTAAGTTACAGATTAGAAAAATATTTATCTTAAGTAATTATATATTAGTAGCATCCTTTTATCTATTTAAGTAAGTATCGGCCTGTTACTATCCCACTGCTGGGCATAGGCCTCTTCTCTCCGTTTTTTTTTTTTGGAGAGAAGGATTGGAGCTAAGACCTACCACGCTGCTCCAATGCGGATTGGTAGGTTACACATATCTCCAGATTTCTCTAGAGATATGCAGGTTTCCTCACGATGTTTTCCTTCACCGAAAAGCGTGTGATAAATTGCAATTATCAATTAGACACATAAGTTTTACTAGAAAACTCATTGGTGCCTGCCCGGGGTTTGAACCCGTGACCTTCTCGAAAGAGTCGCACAGTGTTACCGCTGGGCTACCACAGCTTGCTTTATCTATTTATTTTAACAAAATTATTTAATAGATTAAATAGTTCAATTTATATAAACTTTTTTTCTCTCTATATGACCCGCACTCTTTTTTCTTCTTAAATTCCCGTCCTTTTCCTTCCACTGGAAGAGATCCCTTTTCCAAAGGGATCTCTTCCAGTCAACAGAGTATTACTCTGTTGACTGGAAGAGATCCCTTTTAGGGATAAGTCCGCTTATGTGTTTTTTTTTAATTTTTATTTTTTTCTTTCTCTTTTCTAAATATATGTGTAAAAAGAAAAATAAATAAAGTGCCCCCTTAGAGATATTTTTAGGAATATTTTTTTCATTATTAGTTGTTATCGTTTTTATAACAACTAAGTTTTTATTTCTAGACATATAATTGTAACTTTTTAGTATACAACTTTGAAAATAAAAACTGTTAAGTTCCTTTTTTCTGGTACAAATTTGAAATCAACTCTTACTAATATTGTAAATGCGAAAAACTGTTTGTCTGTCTGTTATGTTTATACGACTAATCTGTTCGACCAATATCCATTTAATGTGATACAAATAAAACATATATCGGGTTAAGCTATAGAATATAAAAGTTTCCGTAATTTCTGCAGGAATGGGGAAAACATATAGTACACAACTGAGAGTATCCTAACCCTTAATAATTTGATACTAACAAAGGTCTAACAAAGGTCTTTTAGATGCGGACATGGACGTCCACATCTAAATTAGAAATTTGAATTTGAATTGAAACTTGAAACTTAAAAACTTGAATTGAAAATGAAGAACATACGAGTAGTTACTTTACAAGCACTTTTGAGTTCGCTAATACAAGTATGTAGTAAGTAAGTTGCAATCAGTATAGAACAAACTGTAATAACCAAGCGGTGACACCGTGCGACTTTTTCGAGGAGGTCACGGTTCAAACTCCGTGTAGGAAACAATGAGTTTTTCTATTAGAACCTATGTTTCTTATTGATAATTGCAATGAATCACATGCTTTTCAATGAAGGAAACATCGTGAAGAAACCTGCGTATCTCTAAAGAATTCTGGAGATATGTGTAACCTACCAATCCACATTGGAGCAGCGTGGTAGGTCTTAGCTTTAATCCTTCTCTCCAAATATAAAGAGAGGAGCCCTATGCCCAGCAGTGGGATAGTAACAGGCCGTTACTTTACTTTTTAATATAGAAGGGAAGTACCGTGAAGTTTGGCAATAATTTCACAAATAACAAATGCTTAGAGACCACATACACTGTCGAACTGAGTACATGAGTCCCAACATTCTCTATTTCTAAGTAATCAGTTAATATAAATGCTACCAAGAATGGTAGTGCTATTCATAAGAAATGCTTGGCTACGTTTTCAAGGAACACAAGTTTTCAATTTGGATCAACGCCATTGTGATTTCAGGAACCTGTAAATTGGTTCACTATCCACCATTGAAAATGCTTTCCGATAAATAATTCAGTCGAGAAATCCCCGTAGTGACTGAGAAAACGGTTATAGCAGAGAAATCAATGTGGCAGAAATTGCTTTGCTGATTTAGATCACTAATTTATTAAGTATTTATTTCTATTTATAATATTAATATTAATAACCTTTAGGACTTTATGGAAGACCAAGAGGTTAATGAATAAATCGTCTGTTTAAAATGAAAACAGCGTGTTCGAATTTTGAAACTTGTAATTTGATATAAGCAGAATTTATATCTTAAATCTATGATCTAAAGACTTAATAATAATAAATTTTCTTATACTTTTAGCAATCCTTTATGGCTTAATAGTTAGAGCGCATTACTTTTACCAAGAGTTTGAGAGTTCAAACTCTAGATAGATTAATAGATAAATTATTATATATATTTATTTAAACAATAATATATTTATCAACTATTTAAAATTATACATTTTTAAATATATTTACATATTTTTACCAAAGCTTGACAATCTTAAATTTGGAAATAATGTACATAAAAGATGACTATAACTACAAACCATAACAAACTTTTGTATAAGTGGCGATTATTTAAAAATTATAGTAATTATACATACTGCTTTCGGAAAACGTAATAGACAAGGTACGACTAAAATTGCTTTGCGAAGATAAATAATTCAAAGGACGGCACAGTTCGATAAACCGCTGTCTTGGTGAAGTACTTATACTTTGTTCAGGTCTTTAGAACTATATATACTTAAACCTAGATACTTGATGGTCGTATGATTTAGTTCTGACACTGTTGCCAATGTACGTCATGTATAGAAGTAGGCGTTTAATTTCGGAATTGTATAGTACAAAAGTAATTCAGAAAGATAAAATAATATCATTCAGGAGACAATTGTTTTATTTTAATATACTAAAATCAGATTTAGTCCTTTATTTATTATTATTATGACTAATCAAACACCGAACGCGTACTGAACCGTATTTATTTTCATACAAAACAAGCTTGTATATATACTTTTTACAATGCAACATCTTTAGCGCGGCGTAATAAGGAACAGCGCCATCTAGTTCTGCGGAACGTAACAAAATATCTCAAACATCCCGCCACCCAAAGGACGACTAAGTCCTTTATAATAATATTAAGTATGTGATACAATAAACATAATAATAGACATAAGTGTGAGACAATATACATAAGTGAAAAGTAAAAATAAAACATTCAATCATTCAGAGGCAGAGGGCATAATTTAACAACCGGTCTTTTAAACAACTTATCTTTATACTGAAGTGTAACAACACGAGTGATGCCATCTGCACCTGGATGCTTGGAAACTATACGTTCCAAAAGCCATTACTATAGTGCTTAATTGAACATTAGGTCTCGTTTTGAAACTAATTACCAATTCTTGTGATGTAAAAGTAAAATTTAAGCTAGCTAAAAACGCGGCAGACATTATTAGTAACAATTTGTAAGTGAAGGGCCTTTGTTACGAATAAACTAATACATGCTTTATATTTTTTCTTGTGTCTACCAGGGTACAGTTTAAGTGTAAATGGACCAGTAAAGTCAACACCACTGGTACGAAAAGGACGATCTGGCTTAACTCTGTACTCCGGAAGATTTCCCATAAGGGGAAAATTAGGTTTTGCATGAAATTTAAAACAAGTTATACATTTTCGTATGACTGATCTTACTACAGATTTAACTCTAACAATCCAATAATTTTGCCGAATATAATTGAGGGTAAGTTGATTGCCACCATGCAATGTTTTCTCATGTGCGTTTACTACTATTAATTTCGCTAATGGACATTTATTACTTAAAATGATTGGTGACTTAAGATTAGAGGAAACATTAGCATTCGTCAATCTACCGCCTACTCGCAACAAATTGTCATTATCAATATAAGGATTGAGTGTATATAGTTTACTTTTTCTATTAACAATTTTGCTTTGTGATAAGGAGTTTATTTCTTCATTAAAACTTTTAGTCTGTGACAATCTTATACAAACATTGAGGCTTCTTTTCATTTCAGATGCTGTTAAAAATTTACTAGTTGCCTTTTCTAAATTGTGTTTCGATCTACATTTATTAATAAATCTTAAACAGTATGCAGTTACGTGTATTAATCGGAGAAGTTTCGAAAATCTATTAAGGTGAGTATCTATAAAGCTATCTTCATTTGTACATAAGTGTGTAACTATTTTTTGTTTTAATTCTGTGTCTGTTTCAGGAACATCATAATCGTGAGCTACGAATTCTACAGGTTTTCTTAAATATTTAGGACCATTCCACCATAGTTCTAACTCTTGTAATTCAGTGGGGTACACACCGCGAGATGCCAAATCGGCAGGATTGTTGGCGGAACTAACATGATGCCATTGACTGTTATTCGTTGCAGTAAGAATTTCTGCAGTTCGGTTAGCTACAAACGTAGTCCAAGTATTAGGAGTTTTGCGTAACCACGCCAAAACGATGGTGGAGTCTGTCCAAGCAAATACACAATCATCACTAACCTTTAGTTCAGTTTGAACAGCTTTCAACATTTTTGCAAGCAATACTGCACCGCAGAGTTCTAGACGGGGTACCGAGATTTGTTTAACTGGAGCTACTCGCGCTCTAGATACTAGTAAGTGCACATTTATTTGATTTTTTCCCCAAACTCTGAGGTACAACACACAAGCGTAAGCGGAACAAGACGCATCACTAAAACCATGAAGTTCGACCTTAGTGGTGTTATCGGAAATACCGAGCCATCGCGGAAACTGAATGTTTTGCATACGAGAAAAATTGTCGAGGTAAGTGAACCATTCAGTTTTCAATTCATCATTTAATTCTTCGTCCCAATCCAAGTTGGCTAACCATAGCTTCTGCATAAAGATTTTGAGAATAATAATAGAGGGAGCTAACCATCCTAGAGGGTCGAAAATCTTGGCGATAGCAGATAGTACATTTCGTTTAGTAACATTTAATTCACAATGGTTTAGATTTAAGTTTAGTTCAAAATTATCTGTTTGTGAGTTCCATGTAATACCTAAAGTTTTAATCGTATCTTTAATTTTTATATTCACTTTACTTTGTAACTCTTTATGTTCACTTGGAATTTGATTTAACACTGATTCACTATTTGACGACCACTTATGTAAAGGAAAGCCACCTCGACTAAGTAGCTCTGTTAGACGCTGTTGAAGAACTATTGCATCACTTTCAGTGGAGGATCCCGTCATCAAATCATCCATGTAAATATCTGATTTTATTATTTCAGCCTCTCGAGGGAAATGTTCATGTTCATCCTCAGCGAGTTGATGCAGCGTACGTACAGCAAGAAACGGTGCACAAGATGTGCCATACGTAACAGTAAGTAGTCTGTATTCCTTTATAGGTTCCTTTGGTGAGTTACGCCAAAGGATTCTTTGCAAATCAGTATCTTCCTTAGATATCAAGATCTGGCGGTACATTTTCTGAATATCTGCCACTAGGCAGAATTTGTGTTGCCTCCATCTTGTTATCAAATTCCGAATGTCTTGTAACAATGAAGGTCCTGTCAATAAATGTTCATTTAATGATTTACCATTTACAGATGCAGCACTTCCATCAAAGACTACTCTAAGTTTAGTACTCAGACTCGACGGCCGGAGAACTGCGTGGTGAGGTAAGTAGAATTTTAATTTCTTAGTATTAAGTTCTTTTTCAGGTACAACTTCCATATGATTATTTATTAAATACTCGCTCATAAAGGTTTTGTATTGTTCTTTCAGGTCAGGTTTACGTGAAAATCGGTTTTCCATTTGTTTCAAACGATTAAGTGCAATTGACTTGGAATTACCGAGATCTGTGGGAGTATCTATAAGCGGCAACCTAACAATATAGCGACCATCATCATTTCGTTTGTGAGTATTTTTAAAATGTTCTTCACATTGTATCTCCAACTGTGACCAATGTTTTTTACTAGGTAAGTTTTCTTCAATTTCCCAAAATTGCCGTAGCAATTGATCAATTTCTACTTTAAGGTGAGTTACAACTACATTATGATTTTGTGTTTGTGTGTGTGATACCTTTCCAGATATCAACCAACCAAGAGAAGTATTGATAGCAACAAGAGATCCATGCCTCTGTATACCTTCTTGTATGATTCTTGCGTGAACATCAGCACCCAGCAAGACGTCAATGGAGCCTGGCTTGTGAAAGTTAGGATCGGAAAGATCTAACGGCATAGAGGAAGGCCAAGTTTCCTGTGAAAATTCTTTCGAAGGTAATAGTGAGGTGAGCCTTTTCAGGACGAATGCATGAACTTCAAGTAGTGGTGTATGTTCTTTCTTAGAGTGTATAGTGAAATTTACCATAGATCGTGTCTTTATAACTTTTGAATCAGATATGCCAGAAATTTTGCCATTTACCGAAATACGATCCAGATTCAGTAATTGTGTAGCTGCTTCAGTTATAAATGAGGCTTGTGAACCTTGGTCTACCAGAGCCCTCAATATACAAGGAGCACCATTTTTTGCTTTAACGGTAATCTGCGCTGTAGCTAATATAACTTGATTGTTTTCTATTTCAGTATTCATGCTGACAGTGTGACACGAAGCAGATGCATTTCCTTCAGGAGTAGTAGGAGTCAAAGTTTGTTTCTTGTCAGGGTTTGTGAAATGTAGCAATGTGTGATGTCTACGTCCACATTTTCTACATGTGGTGGATTGCCGACAGTGATTAACACTGTGACCCTTGACAAGACAATTGAAGCAGATATTATTTTGTTTGACAAAATCGCGACGTTCAGTTACATTTAGTGTGGCAAAATCTTTGCAGTGACAAATATAATGGTTCTGTGAACAGTATGTACAAGTGATGTTAACTTCCGCTGTAAAAGTTTTTGCAGGTGTAATTTTCGATGTATTGTGCAAAGTAGGTTTGAATGTATCTTTTCTGGGTACATCCTTTCTGGAGGTACTGACAACTTCCATCGCTCTAAAACGGCTTTCAAGGTAAGATCCTAACGCTGCGAAAGAGGGAATGTCTTGTGAGCAACCGAGAGATTGTTCCCATAGTTTGTGAGATTCCAAATCTAGTTTGGAAACAACGATATGAACGACTATGGCATCCCAAGTACTAGTCTCGATACCAACATTCTGCAAAGAATGCAGACATTCTTGTGTAGTGTCTAGAATCTCTTTCAGACCACGTGCACATTCAACACTCATCTTCTTTTGATTTAAAAGGCGATTTAATATGTTGTTAACGATAATTCTTTTATTTTCGTAACGGTCTTCTAATGTCTTCCAAGCCTTTTCGTAGCTAGCCGCAGTAAGTGAAAAATGCTTTAGGAGCTGTTCAGCCTCGCCAGATATACTAGATTTTAAGTAGTGATGTTTTTCAATATCCGATAAATTGTTATCATCATGAATGAGTGACTTGAATATATCTCGGTAACTAAACCATTCAAGATAATTCCCAGAAAATTTAGGTATACTTATTGGTGGTAATTGAGTACGACGACTATCACATTTTGTGGAGTTAGTATAGCAAGTAGCTTGTGTAAACTTTAGTTCCGTAGCATTAAATTCATTTAAACATTCTTTAAGTAGGGTTTTTAGTTCCAAAAAAATATCTTCTGTAGTGTCATAATTAGTAATAGGATCAAATTTAACTTCTTCCAAAGTAACGCTAGAAATCTTGCTTAAAATCTCATCATGACGTTTTGTATATGTCTCCCAATACTCATATAAAGTCTCCAATCTTGTTTCTAAATAACCCCGTGTGTATCGTGACTTAGATGTTTTCTTTATATTACTACATAGCTTTGCTATGCGTTCTCCTAACAATCTCTGTGTATTACAAATTTGTGCCATAATTGTATTAAAGCAACTCAATAAACTATAAAAATTTCCAATAAGTCTTATAATTATTCGCCCATAACACAACAACTTTCAAAATATCATCAAAGAGAAAATTTTATTCATATAAATTCTTCCAAGTCATGTATCATTCAAATTTTTCTAAGTGTTTATTGAACGAAATTTTTCTAAGTCCTTTTTCATATGAATTTTTCTAAGTCTCTTATGACGCGAATTTTACTCTATTTCAATTTATTAAGTCTCAATTTACTTGAAATTATCTAAGTCTTTTTTGAGACGAATTTTTCCAAGTGTTTTTTAAACGAATTTTTTCTAAGTCTCAAATTATACGAAATTCTCTAAGTCTTTAATTATTCAAATTTTTCTAAGTGTTTCTTTAACTTGATTTTAACTAAGTCTTTATTCACTACTTAAATAATTTTAAAGTCTTACCAGAGTCCATTGCACAATACTAAACTAATTAACTTACTCGCACTGTACACACTTACAATATCCGAGTGAGAAGGACCAAACAATGACTAATCAAACACCGAACGCGTACTGAACCGTATTTATTTTCATACTTTTTTTTTTTTTTTTTTTTCGAATATGACTAATGCTGTTAGCCCTAATGGCTTTGACAGCGTCACCGATAAGACGGGCGAGCGCTGAAGCATCGCCGAGAAGAAATGGATGATACATGCGGGTGCATTACAAGCACCCGCGCTACAGGGGGCGTCGCCTTAAGTGTGTCTCCTGCGAGACCGAACCTCGGCTTAAGGCGGCGCGTTTTTGGAGGGCTGCATCTAATAAATGACTTGGAAGAAGTCTGCGTCACGGCGGCCGCGGCAGAGGGCTGCGGCCGCTTGACACAAGCAAGCGGGGACCTCGTCTTCGCCGGCGAAGACGCTGTTTGTGTAAATGTAATGTGTGTATCTTGTTGGATGCTGTGATAGCATCATCGGGGTCGTTAAGGACGCTCTTCGGGCGCCTGTGAATCTTGTTGGGGTGCCTGAACGCCCTATAGTTGGACGCGGCCACTATAAGGGGGTTTGGGTGGATGGACGCTTTCTCGAAGTAAGTCGTCGAGAATCGTCTGAAAAGATCGGCTATCGTGGGTAGGTCGAGATCTCTATGGAGGTTCACGTTGCGCACGTACCACGGACAGCCAGTGGCTGTACGCATGAATCGATTTTGAAGTGTCTGCAACGGACACAGTCGTGATTTCGGGACGTGCGCGAACGTGACGCTCGCATATGTCATGATGGGTCTGATGCAAGTTTTGTAAAGTGTCACTTTGTTGCGAAGTGACAGTTTACTTGTCTTGCACAGTATCGGATAGAGGCGTCCCATGGCGAACGCTGCCCGGTTACGGACAACGCGGATGTGTCGGATAAAGGATAGGGTCGGTTGGAGGATGACACCTAAGTATTTGACTTCCTTTTGCCAATCTATGTATTTGTTGTATATGGAGACTCTAGGGGGCGTCCGGATGAAGTCCATGGCTCTCCTAGATCTCATACAAAACAAGCTTGTATATATACTTTTTACAATGCAACATCTTTAGCGCGGCGTAATAAGGAACAGCGCCATCTAGTTCTGCGGAACGTAACAAAATATCTCAAACAATTATTTATGTATCAAGAAAAAGTCAGAAAACATTATTAATGAAACAGTGTATAACGGTATGCTTTTGACAGAGATCTCTAGCTTATATTGCCAAACCATTTAAATCTTTCCTATCATGTATACTTTAACCATTTATATTTCCTTCTAATATCATAATAATAATAAAAGAAATTAATATGAGATTCTCGATGTAAAATGCTCGAAAAAGGCAATACTAAGAATCTCAAAATTGAATCTAATCGTTTGTTTTAGTACTAGAAAAATTTGTTTGTTTTTAGGTATACTTTATCTATATCCAATGTATTATTTCCAATTATTTTCTTTAAAAACTCGTAACAGTGAAGCAATACTGTTTAATGTCATTTATATGTACAAGAGTGTATAAATACATTCTCGTATATGTAAAAATAATATATTCACGTATATGTAAAAAATTCTAGCACACAAATTACATTTCGCTAGCACTCAGAATACAAAAATTTCGTTTTTCTTTTTGACATTTTGATTACTTATTTTTTTCAGTACACATATTGTTATGCAGAGCGGGGCCTACTACCTTAGGTGTTGTTAAACTTAAAAGAAGGTCCCTTGGAAAAATAAATAAATTATTAACATTATTATTATTGGTTACGTATTATTTAATACGATTACTGGAAAATATAGATTTAAAAACTCAATATTCAACTACACATTTCTTATAAATTTTACCACGACGTAGACTGTAATATGATTTATGCTGATCTGCAATCTACAAAACCTTGGTAAAAACTCTGTGCCGTTGGAAAACTGTTACGTAAAGGTTATTTTAAAATTAGATCTACGCTGAAATGAAGGCTTAAATAAATACTAGAGCGGAAATACATGAAATTCTAATTGCTCTTGCTGATTCTCGGAGACCGGTCTAATTTTAAATTTAAAGTGAATACACACGCCCGCGGACGAATGAGATTCAGAAATGTTTTTTAATTAATAGATCTTTTTTTTGTGGAAATATATATTATATTTATTATGGTATCCGGCTGAGTAGAATATACCACCCTCGTTTCTTAACGAAGTGTCGTAATATACGACTAAGGTAAGTTGACGTCAGGCGGGCGGGCGGGCCGGTCGTGAAATACGTAGCTAAAGCATTTTCTACGCCCAGCTGTCTGCCTGATGTCAATTTACCTTAGTCGCCTTTTAGGTCACGTCGGTAAGAAATTAGAGTGGTCTGTTCTACACAGCCGGATACTACTCGGCAGGTCGACTTATTGTAGTCGCCTTTTACGACACTGTGATAAGGAATGAGGGTGGTCTCTTTTAGTCAGCCGGATACACACAGCGTATCAGTTGAATTGCAGTAATTAATTAATAAATCAATGCCTCTTGTTAATCATTCCGGAACAGCGTAAAAGCACATGGTACAATAATTGAGGATATTTTAATATTTAAGTCGATGCGGATGAAGTCGCGAGTAAAGCTTGTATCATTATACTGGCAATGAGATGAAGTCTTAAATAAATACTAGAGCGGAAGTATGTGAATTAATTGCTTCGTCTGATTCACCGAGTCCGTTCTCATTTTTAATTAAAACTGTAATAGACACATCCATGTGAATGGAATTATGGAATCAATTTAAATCGTTTCGTTTATTAAACCGTAAAATGCTGAGCCGTAAAAGTCTGAATGCTTGAAAGAATTGAACTATTGAAATGTACGTAATAAATTTAAGAAAAGAACGCGTGATAACAGATAATATACTCTACATTTAGCATTGAATGTATTTTCTATTTGATTTTATCTTGGATTGCAGAAAACAATTAATAAAATTATATTCCCTAACTCTAACATTGAATTTCTATTGTATTTGTGACATGAATAGATATTTCAATTTATCATTATTAATGATTTCTGCTCCAAATCCAAAATTCAAATTAAAAATATTCTTTATTCAAATAAACTTGTAAACAAGTGCTTTTGAATCGTCAATTCTACTGCTGGTTCGGAAAGCTGTTCCTACCGAGAAGAGCCAGCAAGAAACTCGGCGGTTTCTCTTTTAAAAATATGATTCTTAGTAATATTAACATTAAGTCGTTACTGTCTTGTACAGGTTCAAAGAGAGCTATATCCACACATTCTTATCTTCCAAGTAATCTTCAAGAGTATAGTAGGCTTTCTGTATCAGCCTCTTTATAACAGTGTTTTTAAGCTGCTGTAATGGCAATGCTGAAATTGATTGCGGAATTTTATTATAGAATCTTATACCAAAACCCACAAACGAGTTACTCGCTTTTGCAAGGCACAAAGCAGGAGCCGAAAGCTTATGTCGGTTCCTGCTTTGTCTATCGTATACATCACCTATCGTTTTATAATTCTTTATATTTTAATGTACATAAATTAAATTGCTTAAAATAAATTAAATTGCTTAAAATTAAATTAAATTGCTTAAAATATTCTAAATTGTTCTTGTAAGACCAGTACACTACTAAACTGGATGTAAAACTTCTAATCAATGCCTGCAATATACGGATCGGGACAATCGTAAAACTCATTGTAAATAAACCACGTTTTTATGCTCCTTTAAGGACGAATAGAGACCCGTTGTGAATTCTTAAAGGGCAGTTAAAACGCTAGTAAACTGTTTAATGAGATTATCAAACCGCCGGAATGTTTATGAATTCCACCCGCCTTTTATAGAGCTACGAAAACCTTGTACTGTTCAATATTTAAGGGCCAAATTAAACTGGGGGGAATGGTCTAAATAAATGAGATATGTTGTGACGTCAAGTATACAGTTGGCCTACTTAGTAACGTCTGCAAAGTTTAAATGTTAGATGTTAGATGTCGGAAACTACTTTGAATTGGAATTTACTTTGATAACATCTGTCGTTAATTGTATACACAATGAATATGTTTAGACATCCAAATAAGAACATTCTTTTTAAATTGCATTAGCTACGATTTTTCTCTTTATATGTTATTCCCGGGATTTTGTTGCATCAATTTAAGCATTAAAATACAGTCAATTTTGTAACGTGTTTTTTCTAATCCCAAAGGATAAACTGGATTTTTTTTGTCCTTTACAATTAGCACATCAGCTTATATACCGTAAAAAAATATTATCACTGCTGTATGGTATCCGGCTGAGAAGAATAGACCACCTTCGTTTATACTGAGGTGACCTAAAAGGCGACTAAGGTAGGTCGACCCGCCGTGTGATATCCGGCTGACTAGAATAGACCACCCTTATTTCTCACCGAGGCGTCGTAAAAGGCGAACAAGGTTACTTGACCTGCCGCGTAGTATTTAGCTTAGTAAAATAGACCACCCCTATTTCTCACCGAGGTGTCGTAAAAGGCGACTAAGGTAAGTTGACCCGCCGCGTGTTATCCGGCTGAGTAGATTAGACCACCCTCATTTCTTACCGACGTGTCAATTTTAACTCTTCTATAAACCTTGCGTGTACAATTATCACTTATATGGTACAATGTGTTTTTTTCGGCCCCATGTTCGTATCCTAAATAGGCCATCACCTCTTTTGTCATCATATTATTGCTATGATGTCCATTTACATATTAATTGATACCATCTAGTTTAATATGAGAAGCGTACCCGATAATAATGGATTGAAATCTATAATTAACTGCTATCTACATATCATGTTATGGAATTTGATTATATTAGACCGGAAGATGCTTTAGGCGATGTAACTGTCCATTTATCCATTTGTTATCTTCGCTTAGTTATAATTTGTAAGTCTTGAATAGATAAATAGTACTTAACAAGTCATAATTAATATTTTCTTATGTGTTAAACGGCTTTTGTTGGTAAAGATATCCTACTAATGTTATAAATGCGAAAGTTTGTGAGTATGGATGTATTTGTTACTCTTTCACGGCGAATCCGCTGAACCGATATCGATGAAATTTGGTACAATTATTATTAATTATACACCGTAATCACATATAGTAGTTACTATCCCACTGCTGGGCTCCTCTCTCCATTTTTGGAGAGAAGGGTTGGAGCTAAGACCTACCACGCTGCTCCAATGCGGATTGGTAGGTTACACATATCCCTAGTAAGTAACGGCCTGTTACTATCCCACTGCTGAGAATAGGCCTCTTCTCTCCGTTTTGGGAGAGAAGGATTGGAGCTAAGACCTACCACGCTGCTCCAATGCGGATTGGTAGGTTACACATACCTCCAGAATTCTCTAGAGATATGCAGGTTTCCTCACGATGTTTTCCTTCACCGAAAAGCGTGTGGTAAATTGCAATTATCAATTAGACACATAAGTTTTAAAGAAAAACTCATTGGTGTCTGCCCGGGTTCGAACCCGTGATCGTCTCTAGAGATTCACACGGTCGCACCGCTGGGCCATCACAGCCATACATATATTTTTTTTACTTTACATATCCCTAGAATTTTCTAGAGATATGCAGGTTTCCTCACGATGTTTTCCGTCACCGAAAAGCGTGTGATTAATTGCAATTATCAATTAGACACATAAGTTTTAATAGAAAAACTCATTGGTGTCTGCCCGGGTTTGAACCCATGATCGTCTCTAGAGATTCACACGGTCGCACCGCTAGGCCATCACAGCTCTTTTATCCGCAACGAAGTTGTGGGTAAAAGCTAGTTATCTATACATATCATAAAACAAATTTCCTAAAAGCTGTCTGTCTTCCTGTATGTGATCTATTTTCTCAAAAATCTACGAAATGGATTTTTTTCTAGTTTTTACTAAAAGATATTCTTCAAGGTTTAGGTTAATAGTAAATTCTTAACCGATTTTGATAGGGTTGTGGAGCTTCTAGGCAACTATATATAAAACAATTCTCGCGGGGTCGGGATTTACGCGGGAAAACTTTGTGACACATTGAGTTTCACGCGGGCGAAGCTGCGGCTACAACTAGTCTTATATGTAAATTTCTCGTGACACAATGTTAGTTATCATACACATTCAAAACGGCTTGACCGATTTTTATGAAATTTTATATGCATATTCTATTTATACTTGATGAAGGTTTTCAACCTCTAACATTTTATTTCTATTTATCGGACAAAATTTTTCATTTTTATAATGTACACTAGAAACTCCCTAGAAGTGCCGTGTGATATCCAGCTGGGTGGAAATGATCATTCTCATTTCTAACCGAGGCGTCGTAAAAGACGAATAAGGTAAGTTGACGTCAGGCAATGGGCCGGTCGTAAAAAAATTAGCTAAATCATGTACAACATGATTGAAATATGTTGTCCCGACCCCGCTTAGGATGGGATAAGGAAGAATGATGACTAGAAATTCCATTGTAATAATTTATATAGCAAACAAACAGTTTGCCCGGTCAGCTAGTTAGTAGCAGTTAGTAGTATAATAACAGAGCGGCAATAATAATATAATGCAAGAATAATAAAAAAAACAGATAGACAAACTTGAAGAATTTTTTTCAAGAGATTTTAAAAGAAATAAAAATAAACCTAATACCATGCTCAAAGTCTTCACCGCGAAAAAGGTAAACATGACTAAAAAAGAATCACAGAGCCTTTTATACGCCGCAGTTACTCGAGAACGTAAAAGGCATAAAAGAAAAAAAAAGTCATGACGCCACACGCCAATATTCCCGCATTTCGCAATAGATAAAATTTTACAGCATCGTTTTCTCATTCCCGATTGGCCCCTTTTTAAAATTCACGCTCTCTTTTCACGTCGCACCAATTTCCTCTACAGTGTGAACGGCGCCCGTATTTTGTTGCCAGTTTGTAGTGCAATTTATATGTCTCATCAAGCAACGTTGCATGTTTTCACCCGCAGTGTAAAGTCTATATAAAAGGTTTCAAATTAGTAAAATATTAAAAGATGAAAATCGAGTTTTTTGCTTTCTCTGAGGCCTTCGACTTTCCAGAATAAAATCGCACTGGAAGACGCAGCGTCGGTAGACCCCCTACAAGGTAGACTGACGGCCTCAAAAAGGTCGCGGACAAGCAGCACAGAATCGTGGCTTATGGGGATCATGCGAAGAGACCCATGTTGAGCAGTGGACGTCTATAGGTCGAGAAGAAGAAGATATATACCACTACTAATTGCAAAAGCGTCTTCGTGCACGCCAACTTAAGTTTAAGTACCCACAATAATAGCTGTAAAACCGTACCATAAAGACAGACTTTCGCATTTATATGGATGGAATGATTTTCAAGGGTAGACCTACTTATACGGAAGTCATTTCTTCCATCGGTTCATCCGTCCTCAAAGCGGTACAAATACGCACAGACACAAAATTTCGTCTTCATAATAAGAATAGATTGATATAGTTACACTTATGTGTTGTTGTGAGGAAGTAGAAAGTATAATAAGAGGTCATAATGTCAGTCAGAACATTATCTTAGTTATTGAGGTTATCACTTGATACCAGTTAAGTCGATTATTAAGTTGTCAAAACTAGTAATGTGATCATTAATTTCAAATACAAGAATAGAATTTCAAAACTATTCTACCATCAGGAAATGATATAATCCACTGAAGAACGAGTAAGAAATGTGTAAATTTTTCAACACATCTTTTACCACATCTGTCTTAATTCAAAAATAGAAGCAGATTCTTTAATATTTCAGATCTTCCACAGTCACGAAATCCAAAAGTCGAAAATAAAGGTAATTTAATTATTAATGAGAACAAATTATTTTTTTACTAAATTTTACTAACTTTATGTAAATTTTTAGGTTCACTAAAGCTATATTCTTACATACTCTGTTTTTTTTTTTTTTCGAATATGACTAATGCTGTTAGCCCTAATGGCTTTGACAGCGTCACCGATAAGACGGGCGAGCGCTGAAGCATCGCCGAGAAGAAATGGATGATACATGCGGGAGCATTACAAGCACCCGCGCTACAGGGGGCGTCGCCTTAAGGGTGTCTCCTGCGAGACCGAACCTCGGCTTAAGGCGGCGCGTTTTTGGAGGGCTGCATCTAATAATTGACTTGGAAGAAGTCTGCGTCACGGCGGCCGCGGCAGAGGGCTGCGGCCGCTTGACACAAGCAAGCGGGGACCTCGTCTTCGCCGGCGAAGACGCTGTTTGTGTGCGTGTTGTGTGTACTTCTTGTTGGATGCTGTTATAGCATCGTCGGGGTCGTTAAGGACGCTCTTCGGGCGCCTGTGAATCTTGTTGGGGTGCCTGAACGCCTTATAGTTGGACGCGGCCACTATAAGGGGGTTTGGGTGGATGGACGCTTTCTCGAAGTAAGTCGTCGAGAATCGTCTGAAAAGATCGGCTATCGTGGGTAGGTCGAGATCTCTATGGAGGTTCACGTTGCGCACGAACCACGGACAGCCAGTGGCTGTACGCATGAATCGATTTTGAAGTGTCTGCAACGGACACAGTCGTGATTTCGGAACGTGCGCGAACGCGACGCTCGCATAGGTCATAATGGGTTTGATGCAAGTTTTGTAAAGTGTCACTTTGTTGCGAAGTGACAGTTTACTTGTCTTGCACAGTATCGGATAGAGGCGTCCCATGGCGAACGCTGCCCGGTTACGGACAACGCGGATGTGTCGGATAAAGGATAGGGTCGGTTGGAGGATGACACCTAAGTATTTGACTTCCTTTTGCCAATCTATGTATTTGTTGTAAATAGAGACTCTAGGAGGCGTCCGGATGAAGTCCATGGCTCTCCTAGATCTCGCAAAGAACATTGCTGCGCTTTTATCGGGATTAATTTCGATTCTCCACCGGCGGAACCAGCTTCCGAGCTGGTTGGTTGCTCTTTGGAGCCTATCATTTATGGTTATGGGATCTCTACAGGTGGTATAGATTGCGGTATCGTCCGCGAACATGGCTAAGTGGGTGACTGCACTAGTTTTAGTGGAGAATCGTGGGATGTCACTCGTATAGAGCGAGTAGAGGAACGGTGCGAGTACCGAACCTTGGGGGACTCCGGCGCGTAAGGTACGTCTTGAGGAGAGCGCACCATCAATACGATATCTAAATGAGCGATTAGTAAGGTAATCGCGAATGATAAGAACGAGTCTATCGGGGATTCCTAGGTTCGCGAGTTTGTATATTAGACCCGCATGCCAAACCTTGTCGAAGGCTTTGGCGACATCGAAGAAGACAGTACCAGTGTACCGTTTTTTGCCGAAGCCATTTAGGACGGCTTCGGTAAGTCGATGTACTTGTTGTACCGCGGTGTGTTTGGCGCGGAAGCCGAATTGCTCATCCGGTATGAGCTTCATCGACTCCATGAACGTTATGAGTCTAGCGAGGATTACTCGCTCGTAGACTTTTCCTAAACTGTTGAGCAGACTGATGGGTCGATAGCTGCTCGGGAGATTACTGGGTTTTCCCGGTTTACGAATACCTATTACTATTGCTTCCTTCCATTCGTCGGGGAAGGAGCAACCTAACAGGAGGGCATTGAAAATCAATACTAATAGGTTTATCAGTTGGTCGGGGAGGCACTTGAGTGCTTTGTTGGATATGGAGTCGGGGCCTGGGGACTTGCGGGTCTTCAGGTTTTGGATAATGGAACGGACTTCCTCTCCGGTGGTGGGAGTGAGCGGCTCGCTTTCGGGAGCCTTCGCGGATATCCTAGCCGCCGCCGTTTCCACTTCCGAGTGGAATTCGGCGTGTTCGGGATGACTGGGGTTATTTGAACATTGTCCCTCAAGACTGTCAGCCAAGCATTCGGCCTTATCGATGTCGTCAAAAGCGACCGGACGGTTTAAACGTATCAATGGAGGTGTAGCTGCACACTGGTCTCCTCTCAGGGATTTCGCCAGTTTCCAGAAAGCCTGGTGACTCGGCGAGATCTCTGAGAGTTTGATGTCCCAGGTGGACTGACGGTTGAGGCTGAGTTTTTCTCTAACCTCTCTTTGAAGTCGCCGGAGTGTTCTCCGGTTATCGTCTGTCGGGTATGCGTCATGGGCCCTAGTGGCGGCACGTTTACGTCTAAGTAGGTCGCGCAGGTCGTCCGGCAGTCTCCCACGACCGCGGTCGTCGGGGACTTCCTTGGAGCAACGCTCGAGTGAGTCTGTTATATGTTTCGTAAGGTGGGTAACAGCGAACTTGGCACTATCCACGGAGTCTATCTTGTCAGGAATTTGATCTAGGTGGTCTGAGTTTAGGGACTGGAGTTTCCCGCCTAATTTACTCCAGTCGATTATCGTTTTCGTGGGAGGGGTCGTGGAGGTAGATTGCCCTAACTGAATTAGAACCGGACGGTGGTCCGAGTCTAATTCATGCAGGACTTCTATAGAATGTAACTGGAGAGCTACATTTTTGAAAATGTATATATCTAAGACATCTGCTCTGTTTGGATCCCCGTTAGGCGGGTATCTGGTGGGCTCGTTAGGGGCTATCACCTCAAAAGCGAGGTTTGGAAGGCCGTTGAGGCCTTGGAGTATTGTGCCGTTCCGGTTGGTTCGGCGAGAGTTCCATTGGCCATGTTTGGAGTTGAAGTCTCCGGCCAGTATTACAGAGTCGCCTAGTGCGAGGAGGGTGCGGACGTCTCTTTCGAGTACCCGTTTGGTCGGACTGAGGTATACTGATGCTAGTATGATCGACTGATGGCCGGTCATACCCACCTGACAGACTGAAGCCTCCATGTTAGTGAGCTTTGGGGAATCAAGGGGGGAGCATAGGAGGGCTCTTTTGTAGTAAATGAGCGTGCCGCCTTTTTTGGATGACAGACGGTCATTTCTAATCAAACAGTAGTTCGCAATATTGGGATTGCGAAATTGGGGTTTTAAGAAGGATTCTTGTATTAGAAGAATATCTATGTCGTGTGCAACTACGAAATCGCGGACTTCGTCCATGTGTCTGATAAGCCCGTCTGCGTTGTACGTGACTAGCTTGAGGGAGTGGGGCTTGGCCCTACCCAGTGAGGGTTTAAGCTTAAAGCCTAGAGATGGCCTGCACCAAACTAGAGTGTTCGAGCAAGGCCATTAATCTGTTTTGAGGATTACTCCTCAGCTTGTTTGCCAAAATTGACAGCTCCGTAGTGTCAATTTTGGTTACTATATCGCAAACGAGTTTCATGTCGTCCATGAAACTCGTTGCTGGAGGGGCGGCTGTCGCTTTAGGAGCGGCAGCTCTTGTATTGGAGCTCAAGATGGCGGCGGCGGGTTTCGCTACCGTCTCCTGAGCCGGTTTTACTGGCACAGCCGGCTCGGATGCCGGTTTCCTGTGCCAGGGGTTTGAAGTGGGGAGAGGCGCGGGGATGAACCTCTCAGCTGGTTTGGGGGCGGTACGGTCCGCCTTTTTACGGGTGGCCCTTCTGCCCCCTCGTTTTGCCCTAAGCGGGACTTTCGGGCAGCCGCGATAGCTCGCGGGGTGCCCTTGGGTCCTGCAGAGGACACAGCTGGGAGGTTCCTCGGACGGAACCGTTCTGGGGCAATCGGCAGTGCCGTGATCGCCCAGGCACTTGACGCACCTAGGTCGTGCGGTGCAGTTGCGCTGCGAGTGGCCGTAAAGCTGGCAGCGATGGCACTGCCCCATTACCCCACGCGTACGCGGCGTTTCTATACGCAGACCCGACAGTCTGCATATCGTTGTTACGTTGAAGACACGTTTGCCTTCAGGACTGAGGTCGAGGACCGCGAGACAAAGTTCATAAGGAACTTTGGTTCTATGATGGTACATACGGTGTACCTGTCTAATTGGGAGACCCTGGCTGAGGAGGTCGTTTTTGATATGCTCGATATCGAGCTCTACTGGAAGCCCGCGGATGACAACGCGAAGTTCGCGCTCGTCTTCTAGGGCGTACGTGTGATAGCCGATCTTTTCGGCATCCAGGAGCGTCGTGAGGCGACGGTGGTCCGCTGAGGACGGACACTGAACCATTATGCCCTGGCTTGTGGACCGGGCAGAAGTAAATGGAATGGACGAGCTGTCCATGCGCGGGATTAACCGGTTCCACGCGTCTTTTTCCCTAACAAATAGGGGCGGCACCTTCTCCTTCCTCTCCGTCATAGGCGAGTCCTGTGTGGAGTTGGTCTGTCTGGTCATGGCCTGTGAGGCAGGCTGGGGTTTGGGGGTGGGACGCGGAGCAGGTGCACCTGCGTCGTTTGTGGCCCTTTTGGGCGGGACGGTCTTGGGAGCCTTCAGCTTTCGCTTCTGGCTCTTTGATAGGACGGCGGTGAAGCCGTCGTCCTCGTCTGAGGCGGATGACGCCGAGCGGGATGGGGACTCCGAAGCATCGGATGCTTCGGCTTCCTCACCGGACTCTGAGGGAGTCTCGGATTCCGAATCGGATTGCTCCTCCACTTCCATGTCAGGAGACACGGGGCGGGAGCGTGGTTTGGCCTTTTCCGCAGAGGGGGGAGAAGGTGCTGCCGGGCTGCCACTCTGGCCCTGAGGGGGCGGGAGGGCCTTGGTGAGCTCCACCAAAATGGCGGGGTGGTGCGCCTGAAGGAACGCGAAAATCGCGTCCAGTATCGGTTGCCCCGTGGGGCGCAGGGTGGGGGCCATATTGGCCCGCTAGTGTGGGGGTGGCCTCCCTGCCGGAGGGCAGGGAGGTGTGTACCTAAGAAAAAATCTAGGTCTTAGTCTCTCTCCCTTCGGGGGAAAGAGGTGAGTACCTAAATTAAAAAATTAGTGTACTTACGCACGGACGGAACCACCTACGGCAAGTGTTATGCGTGAAGCACCACACTACCTAATCGAAGCACAGTGACACTAACACAATCCACTTGCACAGGAACGAACAACACTGACAGTCCAGAGTCCTTGAGCACTTTCACAATCTAACGCGGCAGGGGCGTGAGTCAGGCGGGGGGAGCGGCAACCGGATTGCGCTCGACCGAGACATCCGCACGCTACGGCGGCGATCGATGGAATGACGACGATCATACTCTGTGGTATTACTCAACAAACATTGTTTTGGTTACCTCGCATTTGCCATTAACTTGAACGAGATAACCCGAATTCCAGGAGTCTTGCAAGTTTATATGAATATTTATTACCGGGCCTTTACAAACTCAGTCTATGTATGCGTTGTATTACGTGAACTATATATTACGCTAACGCGAAGGAGTAGTTTAAAAAACTCGCACTAAGAACACATAGGTGCTTTGAAATTATTTATTTCCACATCACACGATACAGCACCGCTTGGATCCAGCATTTTGAGGTCATCAGACAACGTAGTAGAGGTTTACCAACGTTGCATTTTACAGTGCGGGGTCACCATTTAAACATCTTGGGACCCCAACGCCCATTAGTTCTTAGTACTATGTGCTCCACTCACAGCCCCTTCAGCATCGAGATATGATGAGCTATATAGGTAATTTGATTCTACTATGTAGGGCATTTCCTCATTTCTGATTTGATCGCGTAAAGATACCCAGAGCATTGCTCGTTTCATCGCCCGCTGAGTGACTCTGAACTTTCTTACGAGGCCCATAATCAGACTACAGACAGACTAAGTTTCGAATCCGTCAGTCATCACAGTCAACACACACTTTTCACTAATTAAAGTCCTCGAACAGTACGTGCTGCCAATATATCATATCATAAATAAACAAAATTCTATGTTTAGAGTGGACTATTTCTTCAAATTTCTTTTTCAATTTTTACAAAATTTTCATTTCTTTTGGTACAGTTTAGCCGTAGAAAACTATTTCTACAACTCGCACATAAATAAATATGAAAATGTAGAACTGAATTATGTCGATTCTAGGTGGCCGTACCCAAAATAAACGACATTTCCTCTTTGAACAGCGAAAGTCAACACGTCGTGATGGTTGCAATCTGCCAACGACGCTTTTCAAACAACAGCCGCTGACAGATGAGGAAATCTTGACTTTTCCGTAATTAATGCTAATTTTTAAATATAAAACACTCAGATTTCATACAATACAAAGCGTGCATAGGCGGCCTTTTACTGCGACGTACTCAAAAAGATATATGAAAGACGGACATTTTGCGAATGGAATTTAATAAATTGTAAAGTGTCTTTTTCTCTCTCTTGCCGACTGATGACAGCATGATCTTTACTTAGAGTCCGAAGGTTATACTTTGGACTTTAGTGAACAGTAATTATAACTAAAGTACTTTATAAACATTATCTGCTCTAATTATTCCATAATTCTATTATACTTACCCACTCTAAGTCACCTGGTGGTAACCTGGTCTAATTATTATTAATTCTACTAATATTATAAATGCGAATTGTGAGTATGCACCTATGTATGTTTGTTACGCTGTAACGCGAATCCGCTTAAATAATATTGATGAAATTTGGTACAATTATTCCTTATGCACCGGGGTATATATATGCACATATAGGCTAAAGAAATCCTACTAATTCTACAATAATAGGATGACATTGAAAAACGCCATCAACCTATCACGACACCACAGTCCACGCAAACGAAGTTCCGGATAAGAGCCAGTTAATCAATATTCAGATAGATTAAATTTACTATTCATAATATTATATTAAAAATTTAAATTTTTTTAACTTCTTTACCACGTTGGATACACGGATTCTTTTCCGATCGCATTAGTTAAGTAATGTCAGGCGTGGTCAATACTTGGATGGGTGACCGCCTGGGAACACCGCAGGATGTTGACTTTGTACTTTGCATTATTATTTAGATGAGTGACCGTGAAAGAAATTCCGGTGTTCCATTGGTATTTAAAATTATCTGTGGCCGTAAATGTGAAAAAAATATCATGAGGAACTCTGCATATGTCTAGAATATTTCTGGGATATGTGAAACCTACTTTGAGCTATAATCTTTTTCTCCAAAGAATCGGAGTTTGCCCAGCAATACGATTTATTCATTCTCCTACGCTTATTGCACTCTAAGTGGGGTCCGCACAATATGTCTTCTTCCATTCGCCTCTATCATTCGTCAACTCTGGTGCCACTCCTTTAACATGCATATCATTTTTCACACAATCCATCCATCTTTTTTTCGGCCTCCCCTAGCCATACAGCCATCCACATTCATATTTAAAACACTTTTGGTCACATGATTTTCATCCCTCCTCATTATATGACCATATCAATTTAGTCTCGCACTTCTCATCTTTTCTGTAACGGGCGCAATTTTCAGTCTTCCCCTAATATTTGCCCAGCAATACGATTATAGAGGTATAGTATAGTATAACTTTTTATTGTCAATTAGTGATTTTATAAGGAACATTACGATTTTATATGTTTAGATTTGGCATTAAGCAAAATCGAACGAAAAAGTAGGGATCTATAAAATCAAATTACCCTCACCGCGGAATTTAACCATAAAACCTTTTATTCGCCTCGTTTCCCTTTATACCATCTTTGGTTGGATAAAGCTGATCAAATTATTTTCCTTTTGTTTTTCAAGTAATACACGTATCTAAAGAGCGTTATAAAATCTTTGACTTTGGCAATTTAGTTAATGAAAAAGGTTTTATATTCTTTAGGATTTACCAAATTATTTAATATATTGTTAATAGTAAAACTATAAGCCCGTGCGGTTGTGGTAAGGTATTATTTTTGTTTTCTCCCTTTTATTTATTTCAATTTTATATTTTAATTTTTTGCTACTTTTATCGTTATTTTATAGCTTAAGTTTAAATTGTTTTTGTGAATGAAAATGTTTTATGTGAATAAATTGTTTGATTTGATTTGGTATCCGGCTGAGTAAAATAGACTACCTCATTTCTTACCGAGCTGCCATAAAAAGCGATTAGGGTAAATTTACCCGCCGTGTGTTATCCCGCTGAGTAGAATAGGCCACCCTCGTTTTACCTAGGTATTGTAAAGAAGACTAAGGTAAGTTGACCCGCCGTGCGGTGTCTGGCTGAGTAGAATAGATCACCCTTATTAAGGTAAATTAACGTCAGTCGTCGTAAAATACCAAGCTAAATCATATATAAATATGTTCATAACATGTATTGTGCCGACCCCATTTAGAATGGCATAAAGGCAGGAGAATCATAAATGATGATGAGTAAAAACTATCGGTCTTATTCATAAAAACAGCTTATAGAAGGTTTTAGAGACGTTTTAGTTAAAATGCTCTATAAGCTTATAAGACGTTCCATAAAATTGTTTATTCATAAACCTTCTATAACTGATCTATAACTAAAATGCGGTTATAAATCCGAATGTTGCCATTGTAAGGAATACTGGCTTCCGATTGGCCGATCACACCGAATTCGCCACAGATAATATGCGTCTACATACCGAATAAGTATAACCATAGACATTATTACGGATTAAAAAATATTTTATTGTCTATGTCACGGGGTCGCCTTTCACATAGGGATGTAACTTAGAGTAGAAAAATCGATTAATAAATAATCAGTTTTCCCCTTTAATTTAATATATTCATATCAAAATAATCGATTTTTTCTGAATATTTGAAAAGTTGTCTTTTTTAATATTAATAATTAATAAGAATAAAGGCTTATTAAAGTGGACAACTACCAATAAATAATAACAGATGCACTGTTTGTGAAATTCAATTAAAATGTCTACATTTGGCTAAATTGTTTTGATCCATTAATGCAAATCTTATCTTAAAAAATTAAAAAAAAGACTTAAATAAGAAGATATAATAATATATAATTAAAAGAATCGTTCTTTTTTAAATTGATTTATAAGAAAAAAACGATTATTAAAAATCGATCATTTTACTGAAATTATCGATTAATGTACAAAATCGAATTTTTTACATCCCTGATAAAACAAACGACAACTGACACACTTCAATTTCAATCCGTAAATACGTCAAATGTTGTTTTCGTAATAATCAGCTGTAGAAAGTCGGCCATCTTTTACCTTATAGCACTGTTATAGTAGGGTCCTGGGCTCTATAAAGTTATAATAGACTTGTAGAATGGTTTAGTGCTAAAATGCGTTTATGAATAACACTTTTTTTAAAACGTACTATAACGAGTCTATAAGCATGTTATAACTTTTATGAATAAGACATAAAATAATATATAAAATAAAATAAATAAATAAAATAAAAAATAAAATAAATAATAAGTACATAAAATTCGCAAAAATGTTACTTTAAATCTATAAGCTTTTTCAATTTGTGAAACAATTTAATTTCACCGATTACAACAGAGCTAAAGTGCTTTCAATTAATCGATAATTACATTAACTTTTACGCACTTCACGTTGTCATTCAATTAGTTACTAATTTTACAGCTTGCTATAAACGCCATATTGGCAACATTTTCGCGTAAGCGTAACGAGTTTTATACGAAATTTCGTTCACATTGAATCTACCATTTTAAGGATTAATACGATTTCAAAGTTTGTGAACTTATTTTTTTTATTTTTTTTATCGCTTTATGTAATCCTATCCTATCCTACTAATATTATAAATGCGGAAGTTTTTGAGTATGGATGTATGTTTGCTACTCTTTCACGGCAAATCCATTGAACCAATATCGATTAAATTTGGCACAATTACTTATACACCGGGGTAACATATAGGCTATAGAAATCCTGTTAATTCTACAGGAATAGGAACATTGAAAAGCGCCATTTATTATCAACCTATTACGCGACAACAGTCCGTACAAACGAAGTTGCACGTAAAAGGATCTAAATAATTATCATTTAATAATAATTAAATGATAATTAATTAGATCCCTTATCCTCTAAGTGGATTCGGCACAACATGATTCGCACACACACAATTCGCTCACGTTACACATGGGTATAACAAGTACTATAATAATGGTGACTGTAGGTAAATTTGAATTGCAATTCTAGAATTAACTAGTTTCGAATAGTAAGTAAGTAAGTAAGTAGCGGCGTTTTACCATCCCACTGCTGAGAATAGGCCTATTCTCTCCTTTTTTGGAGAGAAGGATTGGAGCTAAGACCTACCACGCTGCTCCAATGCGGATTGTTAGGTTACACTTATCTCCAGAATTCTCTAGAGATATGCAAGTTTCCTCACGATGTTTTCCTTCACCGAAAAGCGTGTGATTAATTGCAAATATCAATTAGACACATAAGTTTTAACGGAAAAACTCATTGGTGTCCGCCCGGGTTTGAACCCGTGACCTCCTCGAAAGTCTCACAGTGTTACCGCTGGGCTACCACAGCTTCAGTATTTCGAACAGTAAAAGTGTAAAAATATCTGTCAATGCTCCAATTTACCAAATAAGCGTAGACGAGGTTAGGTATACCAATAACAGTAAAAAGTTCGAAAGCCATTCAGATTCAACCGGAAACATCAACAATTTGCGCGGCAATGTGAATAAAAATTTTTGTTGTCTGTAAACACAAAGGCGAATGGCGTTAAATGTTAACGCAATTTGAACTTGCACTACCTCAAGTAGTTTTGTGATACCTACACACGGGCCACATTTTATTAATGGTGACATTTAATTATTAAAGTTCTTGGGATTACCCAAGCACTGACACTAACTAATCGGGCAATATAAAAATGCAATAATAAAAAGAGAAAAAGAGCTGGTGATATCTGGTACTTGATCCTACGTATTTTGTACGCTCGCTTTGTACGCTTGTTATATTTTATAGTACGCTCGTTCGCCACTGAGCTAATACAACTTTACAAATGACACCGAAATTAACTTTTGCGTTATACAAAAAAGTTCCCAAAAACTGCCTGTCTGTATATGATCGATTTTCTCAAAATCTACTGAACAAATTTTTGTAAAGTTTTTCTAAAATATAGTGCAATTCTTTCGGATTACGATTTTATGCAAATTTTAATTGGGAAAAATGTTCTGACACACTGATTTTCACGTGGGAGAAGCTGCTGGCACACCTAGTAATAGATACCTATAGGTAATCAAAATTTAGCATTGTAGTACGATGTTAAGTAAGAACCCAATTAAATTACTCGAACTTCTAACTTAAAACCCTGTGAGAAACTGTAGGCGCTAACCTATTATGTATAAATAAAACGTGGCTCTTGCATAAGCGCCCTTAACAAGTGCGCAGTAAACGGAACAAATATTTGTATAGACGCCCGTTCTCGATCGAACACCCGACCGCAAGTTCGCTCGGTATCAACCACATTTTTCACAGCAAAACACACCGTAACCTATTTACAACAGATACCATAATATCTTGCACTATCTGAAGTTTTTTATGCATACGATTAAGCCGGGAAGAAAGCGGCGGTGAATGTATAACTTTGTCGCTTCAAGTCAAGAGGGTTTGATGTGTGATAAAATCTATATGAAGTGCTTTTTAGTAAACATTTGGAAATTTAAGTTTATTTTTTTAATTCAAATAATAAAAGAACGGTAGCAACTAGCGGTTTTCTTCAATCTGTTTGAGATCAGCCGTATACTAAGGTGGTGTCAACACTGACATTATGGATGTGCGATTTTATAGATTTCCTCATTTTGTTTTTGATGCCATAGAGTAGAGAGTAAATTTAAAAACTCCTACATGTTTGTATTTGACTTTTTTTTAAGTTATCAGCCGAATGATGAATTTTTTTTTCCGAATTGAGTGTATGCTGTTAGCCATAACGGCTTTTACAGCGTTACCGGGCGGCACGGGAAAAGGGCAGAAGAAATCTTCTTCTTCTTCTTTCTCAACCGATAGACGTCCACTGCTGGACATAGGTCTCTTTATGGGATCTCGACCACACACGATATTGTGCCGCTTGGACCCAGCGGCTCCCTGCTAACTTTTTGAGGTCGTCAGTCCATCTCGTGGGGGTCTGCCGACACTGCGTTTTCCGGTGCGGCGTCGCATTCCAGCACCTTGAGACCCCTACGTCCATCGGTTCTCCGCACTATGTGCCCCGCTCATCGCCACTTCAGCCTTGCGACACGCTGAGCTATGTTCGACCCTGGTTCTTCTACAGATCTCCCCATTTCTGATATGATCACGCAGAGAAACTACGAGCATAGCCCGCTCCATCGCCCGCTAAATGACTCTGAGCCTTCTTATGAGGCCCATAGTCAGCGACGATAGTCGTAGAATAAGTGCGAATTGCGAAAAATACACCCAGACACGAAGAACCGTCGATTCAGAATCGAACCCACGACCCGTGGAGCTGTAGATTACTGCCACGTGCTAACGGGCAAGTCAGCTTTTTGATGAAAAAAAAAGCGGTCTGACTACCACGGTATATACAATACGTAATATTTCCCAATATCATGTACAAGGTAATCCATTATTTTTTAACTTACTATATATTTATGAGGCAATATTTTAACTAACCCGTCGAAACATCCATTCGGTCTACCGAACATACAACCGCAGACCTGCATCAGATGAAACGTCAGACATCAAAATTGAATGGCCGATATTGTTGGTAACATAAAATGAACAACGGACGCCGTTGAATTTTATACTAAAACATATTTTTCTTTTATCCCCGTCATAACTATTTGAGTTTATACCACGATGGTAAATAAAAATAATTTGACGACTCCTATTCTTGGTTATATTTATTTTTTAAATTATTAGCTATAATCCATATTATATTGTGTATTTATGTATTTACTAGCTTCCGTAACTTCGTTTGCGTGGACTGTTGTCGCATGATAGGTTGATAATAAATGGCGCTTTTTAATGTCATCTTATTCCTCTAGAATTAACAGTATTTCTATAGCCCGGGGCTTCTTAAACTGTAGGCCGTGACCCCCAGGGGGGTCGCGAGGCTACTGAAAGCAAGTCGCAAAGATCTGATACTTTTCAATCATTATTGATACAACTAGATGGCTGTAGCTGTCCTTTAAAGAACTTTTCTAACAAAGATTTTTATTGATATTTCTCGTCCTAAGTTCCTTCATTACCCCTTTTCATTAAATTTGATTAAAGATTCTGTTATTAACAATTCTTCGCTGGACGTATTCGATATCAATTATAATAATTTTAAAGCTAACCTAAAAATAGTTTCTGTTTAATGTATGTGTATATATATATATATATATAAAGTAATTTTCTTGGAGCGGCAAAATAAAAACGTGTGTTGCTCTGGAAAATCAAAGATTTATTTTTATTCGTCTTAATTACTATATTTACACTATACACTATAAACTAAAACTAATATAAGTACCTGGAAAATCAAAGAAACGACAATAAAGTTTATATTTTGCCTTTAAATATTTACATTACATCAATCCTGTTATATTGCTTTAAACATTTTTCTTTTGACGACGTCAATTCGTTTCCTTTTCCAAATTTAAAATTCAGATGTGTATATATCAAATTAAAAAGAATTTATATTCTATACATATATATATGTGTGTGTGTATATATATATAATATTTAAAAGTAATTCTTGCATTATTTAGTTTTTTTGTTTATATAGTTTTAATATTTCAACTTGATCCCCAAATTTTAGTAACTCATGATGTGTACACATATTTTTGGATTACTGTCTAGTCTTAAGTTTATATACATTTATGTTTTTACCTTGTACTTCTCCGACAGGACTCTGTTTTGTGTACCCTTTAAATAAATAAATAAATAAATAGATTTTATTAAATTTATGATTGGTTAGTTTACAACAATTATAAATAAAATTTTAAAATTAGTATACACACTACGCACAAATATAAATACAAATAAAAATCATACAAAATACTATTGTAGTTTTAATATAACTATTTTTTGAAAAAAGTGGCAATGCAAGACTGTTATTTACATTGTAAAATAGTGCGATATTACATCTACATCTACGGTTAATATATATTTCATTATATGGAGGAGGGGGTCGTTTAAAATTTCCTAAGCTTGAAGGGGGTCGCTATATAAAGAAGTTTAAGAGGCCCTGCTAAAGCCTATATGTTACCCTGGTGTATAAGGAATAATTATCCCAAATTGTCTTGTTGTTGTTGTTAAATTGTAACGATATTGGCTCAGCGGATTAACCGTGAAAACGTAACGAACAGACAGACTTTCGCATTTATAATACTAGCTTTTGTCCGCGACTTCGTTCGCGTTAATTGTTGTACCGTGATAGGTTGATAATGGATTGCTTTTATGTGTCATCCTATTCCTGTAGAATTAACAGGATTTCTATGTTTTATTCCGGTGCATAAGTATATTCCATATTTCCTCGATATTGGGTCAGCGGATTCGCCGTGAAATAGTAACAAACATACATCCATACTCACAAACTTTTTCTCATAATAATAAAAACTCATTAAGTATTCTTAATGCAACTATGGGGTCAATCATGCTATAGCTTGAAATCCATATTTGCATTCGGATACGGCGCATTCTTGACGTAACCTTGACTCAAATATAAATCGAAAAGCTTCATGGTGTTACACATTACCTTAATTCTACCCTCATTCTAATCCTCATTTCTTACCGAGGTGTCGTAATAAGGGACTAAGGTAAGTCGATCCGCCGTGTGCGCCGCATTACTCTCTCTTAGAATTACTTATCTTCTAGAATAAGGTTGTTAAACTAAAATTACTTTTTTGCATACTGTGAAATAGCTAACTCACTTCTACCGTGTGGTATCTGGCTGAAAAGAATAGACCACCCTCACTTCTTACCGAGGCGTCGTAAAAGGCGACTAAGGTAAGTAACGTCAGGCACATTTTAGGCTGTCCTCCCTACTCTACTATAATAACTCTGTGGTCATTACTCCTAATAACGCCTAATAACGCGACGCTAAGCTTCGATCTGTCAATTGCAATAAAGGTTTCAATTTATATCGAAATAATAATAATAAGTATACTAAAATTTTCAGAATGATTTATAGAAGGCGTTACTTTGTGGAAGTCCATAGTACAGAAGTTACAATAGAATTATTTTGCTGTAATCCGCATTTGTTAAGAGAATAACATGCAATGATATCCTCCTGATGATGCTTCGGTGTCGGGGCAAAACGATCATAGAAGTTGTGGTAGTGAGTGTGTGTAGTGCTTCTGTGGAGTGTTGGTGTTGGCGGCGTCTTGTAACACGTATGGCGGCATGTCCTGCATTTTTTGTAATATATTGTAACTACAGTATATTAAAAGGTATAATACATTTAAAATAATAAATATTAAAATTAACACAAATTACCAGCTCACCAAATATACACATAAGAGCAATAATTTTTGGTTATTGTTATTAAAGGTATTAACTTTCACATTATTTCAACACCCATTAACGGGATATTACACTAAGTTATAAATGCAAACAAAACATTACAAACATGTGGTGTGTACAACGGTCATTTAGATTGAAATGAGCTATTTATTGCTACACGGAACGGCCTTTACGGGATTTTAGTGTTTTAGGTCTAGTACATACATAGCGCGTAACAGCAAATTTTAATTAATTTATAGGATTAAGCGTTACCTTCCAGAGATCCATAATGCACAAGTAATAGTAAAATTATTTTGCTCTAATGTGCCATTAAAAAATACAAAAAAACTAGCGGCCTGTTACTATCCCACTGCTGGGAATAGGCCTCCTTACTCCGTTTTTCGAAAGAAGGATTGGAGCTAAGACCTACCATGCTGCTGCAATATGGATTGGTAATATATGCGTTTTAAAGTAAATAGAAAAAATATATAGATGTAATGCTAAATGTAGAGTGGACTATCCGTTTTCATACCACATTTTTTCTATACATAATCACAAACTCAAAAATTTCGTCCCGCAGCCGAAGCATCATTAGGAGATAAACTCCACGACAAAATTGCAAAAGCTTTGTTTTGTTTAGCGATTTTATCGAGGAGTCTATCTTGTACATTTAGCATTACATAAACTTTCTATTCACTTAATCGCGGATTAGAGTAACATAATTTTATTATTACTTTAGCAACATTTTAGTAAATAGATGCCTAATTGTAACCAATACCTCATAAGTGACAGTGTCATAAAAATCATGAGAAAGGTAGGAATTTTTCGGTAAACTCAAATAAAGGCTACAACAAATAATCGTTTTAGTCCAGAAATCGAATAATGTTAGTTATATTTGATACGAAGTCATTTGAACACTTTATATTTGAAAATAAAATTTTAAATAAATCAAATTTGTTTATTCGAAATTTAAATTTAGGTACTATTTAGTATAAATTCAATTTGAAACAAATAACAGTAGCAAAACTTTAAATATTTTTGATATGCTGTAGGAAAATTCTTTATTCTTCTTTATCCATCTATTTGTAAAACAGCTTACACAGTATGACCATATGCACGTGATGTTCGTCCGCACGCTGCATATGAATGCAACCTAAATACGTGTAATATAAGTAGTACGTGAACGCTCACAATGTATGCATATTTTTATCTTTGTTGCGTAACGTATTTTTGTGCGAAAAATTTAATTTATTTAACACAGACAAAATTAAATACAAAATGGTACTGGCAATAAAACGCCTGGAATGCAATGAACACTGACTATTACTTTAATTTGAGGTATTCTATGTAATAATATTTGATTTGTCAATGTTTTTTATCTGTTTAAAAATATGATGGCGCTGGCGAGAAACTTTTTTAACCGTCATACTTCATGATGCCAAATATCTTCAAGCATTTTCATGTGCTACTTTATCTTATTAAAAAGTTGTGTAAATTTATTGTAGATAATAAGTTAAAGTTATAAATATTTTAATTATATCGTAATTTTATTTCATTCCACAATCATGTATATTTTATACTATTTTAGGTAGTTAGTTCATTTGGTGCATTCTCACTGGCAGAGTGATTTGCGCCCAATTTGCGCTGTACGGGCCATAAAACAATAATAAATTTTAATTAATTTATATGATTAGGCGTTACCTTACATAATACACAAGTAATATTAAAATTGTCTTACTATAGTATGCTATAAAAAAAAACCAAAAAACTAGCGGCCTGTTACTATCCCATTGCTAGGAATCGGCCTCCGTTTTTAAAGAGAAGGATTGGAGCTAAGACCTACCACGCTGCTCCAATACGGATTGGTAATATATGCGCTATTAAGTAAACAAAAAATTTATATACATAGGTGTAATGCTAAATGTAGTAATGTAAATACTAACAATAATAATATTACTTTATCTTAAATTCATCTCGTTAATTGGCTAAAAAAAGTAATGTAAGATGTAGGTAAGTTTACCCTGTTATATTACAACACAATGTCGCATAAAGGTGCTTCAAGTCCCCAAAAGGATATAAATGAGGTGTAACTATTTACCCCAACTGTCTGTCCAGGAAATTAAGCGTCCGTTTATTGTACCCACAGTACAGTTTAAACTTAGTCTCGTTAACCATACTAATATTATAGATGCGAAAGTCTGTCTGTGTATTATATTTAAGACTAGCAATCGCCAGCGGCTCCGCCCGCGTGGAAAGATTAAAACTGTATATAGTATTTGGATAATCATAAAAATTATTAAAGTGGGTGGTAAAAAAACTTTAAAAGCTAGACTTATGCTGTCGCAGAATTTTATTTAGAACTTTTAGAGGGGTACAATTTTGTAATACATGATTTTTGAACGACTTACAGCGTTTACTCAGCTTAGCGTTTTGCAAGGAAAATGGCAAAGGCGGCCTTATTATTATAGTAATCTCTTACTGGCAACCTTACTTAAGAGTTAAACTAAGACTAAGAGTATGAAGGATGGCGCACAAAGTATTTATTGATAAACATACATACATTCAAATCATTACACAATAATACACCTAAAGTCTTACTTAAAATTTGACATTAATTTTTTACATAAACCATCTAGAAAATAGAAACACGCGTATAATCATAAATATAATTTCAGTATAGTTCCGGAAGCCGTATAAATGAGGTATCACTAGTTACCCCAACCGTCTGTCCAGGAAATTAAGTGCGTATTAAATTTAACCGCAGAAACCGCGTAACCTTGGTCACGTAACACGATACAGCGTACCTCAAATTGCTGTTAAAACAAAAACCATTATTTACACAGCGGAAATAATTAATTTATCGTTCTTTATTTTAAGTAAATTTAATAGCTTAAGAAGAAATCATTCATAATTAATTGGTTAAAGAAAAAATAAAATAGCATATGTTGCTATTTGGCATATTTGGGTTGGCATATATATATATAATATGGTTCCGCCGTGTGGTATCCGGCTGAATAGAATAGTACCACCCCCATTTCTTACCGAGGTGTCGTAAAAGGCGACTAAGGTAAGTCGACCCGCCGTGTGGTATCCGGCTGAGTAGAATAGACCAACCTCATTTTTTACCGAGGTGTCGTACAAGGCGACTAAGGTAAGTTGACCCACCGTGTGGTATCCGGTTTAGTAGAATAGACTACCCTCATTTCTTACCGAGGTGTCGTAAAAGGCGACTAAGGTAAGTTGACCCACCGTGTGGTATCCGGTTGAGTAAAATAGACCACCCTCTTTCTTGCCGAGGAGTCGTAAAATACGACTAAGGTATGTTGACGTCAGGCAGGCGGCCGGTCGTAAAATACGTAGCCAAATCATATGACAATATGTTTGTAACATGTTGTGCCGACCCCACTTAGACTGGGATAAGGGCAGGAGGATGATGATATATGTAATATGGTTATTTGGCATATATGGCTATATACTTAGCTTTAATTTTAGAATAAGTTTATCATGGCAACATGTTTTTTTTTCTCTCTTTTGTACATGCATATTTTGGTGAGCAACTCTCACTCAACAAAGAAACAATATGTATACATTTTAAAGTTAATAATCGTGTTGTGAACTGTTTTGTATGTCTAATAAAATAAAAAAAATTATCATCATCCTCTTGCCCTTATCCCAGTCCAAGTGCTATAACATGTTGTCACATGAGTGGGCTACGTATTTTACGATCGGCCGCCTGCCTAGCGTCAACTTACTTTAGTCGCCCTTTACGACAACTTGGTAAGAAAGCGGGTCATCTATTCTACTCAGTCGGATACCACACGGCGGGTTGACTTACCTTAGTCGCCTTGTGCGACATCTCGGTAAGAAATGAGGTTTGTCTATTCGACTAAGCCGGATACCACACGGCGGGTCGACTTAACCTTAGTCGCCTATTACGACACCTCGTTAAGAAACGAGGGTGGTCTTTTCTACTATACAACACGGCATAAGCTACAAATATTATGCGAATTATTGTCAAAAAAGAAAGCTTAAATAATAATCACGAAATGTTGATATCAATATAAAGTAAACATTATATACACCTATTATATAAAGGTGTCTAGTCTATAGTACTCATTCATGAAAATAATTATTATCCATCATTATACCTAATTATTTTCACCGTTGCAATGCTAATTTGAGATTAATATGAAATTTAGTTTGTGTTATTTTGAACTAAATAATAACTAAATAATTTTACGATTTCTATTGGTTAGCTGCTACTACTAATTGCTAATTTAAACGTCCATTCCATTTAAAATTAAATTAGTATTTATAGAGTTACATACATACATATCTCCTACCCTTTTTTCTCTGTAATTGGGTTCGACATAACATGTTATAAACATGTTGTTAAATGATTAGGTATTTTACGACCGGCCGCCTGCCTGCCGTCAACTCACTTTAGTCACCTTTTACGACCCCTCGGTAAGAAATAAGGGTAGTCTATTCTACTCAGCTTGATACCACACGGCAGATTAATTTATTTTAGTCGCTTTTTACGACAGCTCGCTAAGAAATTAGGGTGGTCTATTCTAGATAACCAGATACCATTAATCTTAATAAATATATTGGATATACTACGTTTCATGTATGGAAGTATTAGCCTTCTAAATTGTATACATATTTGTATATTACTAATGCAAGAGCGTGTCTGAAATACAACGATCGTAAGTTTGCTATTTTGTATTATTAAACCATTTTATACATCCCCTTTGTGAGCCAGTCAAAATCCGGGCTCACAAAGGAATAGCGTCCGTCTTAAGCTGGTTATTTCAGTAAACAAAGATTCACTCGAAGCTTCTGTTACACGTCGAATGCAGCGGATATAGATTAAATATCGATAGGGAAAAGCTTCTTTTGAAAGTGAACTTTAAAAAAAGTTATATGTTTCTTTGTGATATAAACAAAACAAATCTTTTTCAATTAAAACTTAATATATTTGCATTTCACTTATTTTTTAATATATAATTTTTAAATATTTTTTTAATATTTTCTGTTAAATATTTTAATAGGAAAAACCATTTCAATGATAAAAAATTGACGACCACAGAATACGGAGCTAAATTAAGGGAAGAGTTAATTTAATCCAATGAATCCAATGTCTTTCTTCAAATATCTCTAATGATCACTGCTTACGAATCCATTTTCGTTGATATTATTTTCCAAAGCTATGTGACTATCAATCATGCAAGCTCTATCTTCGTTATTAAGTATTTTAGAGCTCGATGAAAACCGATAGCATTATCTTAGATTTTAATATTACTCAGATGTATGTACGGTTGAGGACATACAAAATGCAGCTTTACTAGCAATACATATATATATTTACACTAAAATATATTAAATTATATATATGACTAGTATGACCATTAGTAAATTTATTTGAAATTGATTCAACTGTGCAATCATTTACATCATCCTCCTGCCCTTATCCCACTCTAAGTGGGGTCGACACAACATGGTACAAACATGTTGTCATATGATTTGGCTACGTATTTTACGACCGGCCGCCTGCCTGACGTCAACATACCTTAGTCGTATTTTACGACTCCTCGGTAAGAAAGAGGGTGGTCTATTTTACTCAACCGGATATCACACGGTGGGTCAACTTACCTTAGTCGCCTTTTACGACACCTCGGTAAGAAATGAGGGTGGTCTATTCTACTCAGCCGGATACCACACGGCGGGTCGACTTACCTTAGTCGCCTTTTACGACACCTCGGTAAGAAATGAGGGTGGTACTATTCTATTCAGCCGGATACCACACGGCGTTGTGCAATCATTTACGTTTTGACACAATATTGACCGACCGTCATTATTATAGAAAAATTAATCTGCGGTTTGGTGTTGGGCATCATGATATACTAGGCAACCAGCTTCTCGGCAAAGTAGTCAATATGGTTTATGGAAAATATAATGGCGTTGGTAATAAACCGGGAAAACTTAAATCTCAATTTAGAAAAAAAAAAAAGCTTAAAATAAAAATTATAATAACAAAAAGGATCATAAGTTTTGCTTAAGTAAGGACTACATTGTATTTGATAAAGGTTCTTATATAGGCAAAATTCTATTAAAACTATTTTGAATCGAATCGCATAAACATCGAATTGCGTTTATTAAATCAAAAGGTCGGTAGCTGAATTAGAAATCTGAGTTAACACAACAAAACTTTACCCTAATGTAAACGTTTACTTTTCAAAAACAATATAAACAGTTTGAAATCACAAAGTCGTTTGGGCGTCTCTGATTTCAAAATGAACCATAATAACACATATTTGCATATCAAATAATTGCACCCACGCTTTCGTCATACATTTAGAAAATATCAAAATACTGTGCGAGGTGAATGGTATGGTAAATAGTTTTCTAATTATAAATATCAACTGATAAAGTACTTAATAAGTTTGTCATTAAACATGAAAAAATGCACTATTTACATATACAATGTTTCCCAAGTGTATTAGCATTATATTAGCATAGAGTTTACATAATTTGTGTTATTGTCACCAGTTATTGCTTTTTGTTATTTAAATTCTTCTTTTGTTTTTTCTACTTTCATATGGATGTTTGTTATTATTGTAATTGTATTATTGTATATTGTAGCCATCTTTAATTAATTTAGCATTTAGTTTCTATTTTTAGCGTATCTTTTGTAGTTATCTTTTGAACACGTTTTAAATGTATATACTGTTAATGGCCTTATAAAAAAATAAATAAATAGAATTCTCAATACTAGAGTAGGGAAGCCATAGGAATGCATGTAAGTGACAGTGACATTTCCCATTGTCTATGATAAGATTCCAGATTTGAAATAGTAAATTTATGACCAAATCTTTATTACCAACTGAGTGATAAACAGTGCATAGAGGATCTTACTTAATAGTAGTCTGTACAAGTTTTAGAATTCGAATAATTTTGCATATTGGAGTAATCATCCACTTCCGAGAGTTAATAAAGTGACTTTTTTTTTGTTTTCGAAAATGATCCATTTCACGTCGCAATCTAATTTTCGGTTTTTAACTTTTATTTTCATTACACGAAATGGATCATGATTTGTAATGAAAAAAAAAACAATTGAAACTGATAAAATACAGAATTTGAATTGCTCACCATTTACGTTAAATACAAATAACAGTTAAAAGTTTACAGATAAAATTGATCACATTAATTAAATAAAATTCGTCTTTTATTGTAACAAATGACGCTATCACATTGACGAGTAACACAAAGAAAGTAACAAATGAGTTCTAATCAAAACGCCCTCATGTTAATTCAGACGCAATCGGGGAGAACGTTATTGATGCGTATCGATTGAATCATAGACTAAAAACATGGACCTTGTGATGATGCTTATTGTTGACACAGGATATATTAGATCTTTTTAATATTTTATATAACCTGAAGTTCGGAAACGGCTCCGACAATTTTCACGAAATTCAGTATTATAGTGTATTGTGGGTATTTTTACTATAAATTTAGTTGTAATATAAATATAACATAATAGTAGGTAATTGCAAAATTGTTAACAGATCGTCAGTTCGGAATAAACCGTTGCTTGGACTATGCGTTTTATTTTCAATACATTACAGTGGCGCAGTCAGTATCGAATTTATTAATTATTCAATCAAAGTTAAAAATGTCAGTCGGCCGCTTAGGTGAATTTGATCTCAGTTCGGGAACTTGGAGCACCTATATCGAAAGGATGGAACAATACTTTCTCGCAAACGATGTAAAACCTAACCTTCAAGTGGCCACATTGCTCGCGTGTGTTGGTGAAGCAACTTACGAATTAATGGTCGATTTGTGTTCCCCGAAAAAACCGGGGGAGTGTAAATTCAGTGAACTCGTTCGTCTAATGAAGAAACACGTTCAGCCTACACCATCGATGCTTGCCGAGAGGTATAAGTTCAGGAAGCGAACACAAGCTATTAGTGAATCGGTATCTCAGTTCGCTGCGGTTTTAAAACATATGGCGAGAAATTGTGATTTCAAGGACAACCTCGAGGAGAATTTACGAGATCAGTTTATATGCGGCCTGCATAGTGAATCTACACGTCAGATTATGTTTTGTGAAGACAGTTTATCTTTTACGGCGGCGTTCAATAAAGCGGTGTCGCTGGAGGCGGCCGCGCACAGCGCAGCAGCGGTCGAGCAACGGGGGACGGACGAGCGCGCGGTGCACGCGGTGCATGCGCGAGCGACGCAGGCGGCGCCCGGCCAGCGGGCGGGGCCGCGCTGGCGGAGCGAGCTCGGCGGCAGCGAGCGGAACGTGGCGGGGCTAAATAGTAGCCGCAGGAACAAATTAATTTGTACATGTTGTGGGAACAACGGTCACACATGGAACGAGTACAAATTTGTAGATTATGCCTGTAGAATTTGCCTAAGAAGAGGTCATTTAAAACGGGTGTGTCCGAACGTAAAAGGCAGCGAAGAGGGACGAGTGCTCCGGCTAGATACGGCGAGGGTAGAAAATACGTTTGACGGGTGTGTTCGTGATGATGAAGAATACAACAGGTCCGAAATGGACTACGATGACGAGGGAGTCGGGGGTCCCAGCGGATTGTATATGTGGAGCTTACGGGTAGTGATCCCGTCGTCAGTATTATATAACGTTAAAAATTATATGTATATCTTGTTTTGTTAATCCTTAATATTATATATAGTATAATTATAGCATATGTAATAAATGTTATTTCATACGCTTAAAAAGGGGGGAATAGTATAGTGTATTGTGGGTACTTTTACTATAAATTTAGTTGTAATATAAATATAACATAATAGTAGGTAATTGCAAAATTGTTAACAGATCGTCAGTTCGGAATAAACCGTTGCTTGGACTATGCGTTTTATTTTCAATACATTACAAGTATGTATCGGGCTCTGGGGGGAAAATCGCTCTAGCTAGGTTTCTTTAAAAAATAGTTTTATCCCTGTTTTCGGGCATTGAATAAATGCTAAAATATAGAATTGAATGCAAATGATATTTTAGCTTTCAAACGTAATGATGAAGTTTCACATGTCACCAGCGCTTTCTTTCTTTTTTATTATTAATTTTATATATTTCAAAAAATTACGTACGGTCATCCACGTACTAAATACTTAAATGCATTTATTAACGAACAATAAGTAAGTACAACAAACAGTAAATGTAAAAAATGTGTATTATTCAAAAATTACTTTATAGGGATGACCAGAGATCTCATCAAGATCTGTGTTCTGTATGAATCGTTGCATACGATGACCGCATGAATGAATTCTGTAATATGAATCATTGTATCAAGCTTACATATTACACTACCTGTCGGATTGATTGAATTACAATATATTGTTGATCCTCCTACGACAAAGATCTCATCGTTTAAACTATCGCTTACGCCCACATCCACCTACATTGTTTACTAATAGTAAAAAAGGGTGAAATGGACAAACGGGAATCAAAGGAATATTTATCATCCCATTTATAATACTTTACAATACCGACAATTTTATTATAACCTAAGTTGTTATGTTTATTGAATGCTAGTAAAATGTTGAATAGTTCCGTGTATACGGTTTTAAATTATTTACATCCCGCTTATGAATTTTAAAGATTGGTCTATTATTATTTGTCTGTTATTGAGAGAGTTTACAAAATAATGTAAGATTGTTAAGTGATGGTATAAAACAAAAGTAATAATAAAATTATTTTGCTATAATCCTATAAAAATAATTTTATTATTACTTTTGTATTATGGATCTCCGCAAAGTGACGCCTAATTCTATAAATGATGGTATAAAAATTTTATTTTTTATATTTCAAATTTTGCGTTAAAACATTAAAACCGTAATAGTCTTTTGATAACTGTAAAAATGGTAAAAGTGAGTTTACCTTAAAAGCTAGACATATGCTGTCGCGGACTTTTATTTAGAACTCTTAAGGAGGAACAATTTTGTAATACATCATTTTTGAATAACTGTTACCGTTAACTCCGCCAATGCCGGTCCCAAGCCCGGATGTAAAAGGAGGAGGGTTGGAGTGGAGGAGACAAGCCCACCCGGAAAACGTCAACGCCGAGTATCGGGCGGCGTTTACAAACCCGATTTGCTCCACTACTGCGTCGGAGCCGGAACCAGTGACCATGAGGGACTAAATAACCTCTAAAAGACTGACGTGGAAGGATCGGGGAACCCACCACGCTTATAATCCCAAGAAAATCAATTATGGAACAAGGAATTATAGAATGCTCTTTGTCGAGCGATCCGACTGACCCTCGGCGCTCGTCGGTACCCGGGCCGGCGGGTGTGAAATATGCTACCGATGATTTTAAGCGCACCGAAAGAGGATCTGCAATCAACAAAGACTCATTACCTTGACGCTACCTGAAACTTAGATCCCAGCACTTGATTGGCACATGGAACGTTAGAGGTCTAGTCGAACACAGTAAGTTAAGTATTGTTGAAAAAGAAATGGTCAACTACAAATTATCCATTCTCGGTCTGAGTGAGACACACTTGCGTGGTCAAGGGCATTTTAATACATCCTCAGGCAACACAATGTATTTCTCTGGACCCGAATCAGAAAGCAGGAACGGCGTAGCTTTTATCTTGCCACCACACGTTGATAAGTACGTCCTTGGATATAATCCGGTATCCGACAGAATCATTACTATAAAGCTGAACACCAAACCTTGTCTACTCAACATAATACAGATATACGCGCCTACCTCTCAATCAGATGACTACACCATCGACCAATTTTACAGCACACTAAATAACACTCTCGCTTCAATTTCGAAAAGGGAAATTACCATGATTACTGGCGATTGGAATGCTAAAATAGGCAACACGTTAAATGACGACCACATCCGCGATTTTGTCGGTAGATTTGGTCTTGGTACAAGGAATGATCGTGGTGATAGGCTCATCGAGTGGTGCATTGAAGGCAGGCTAAGCATTATGAACATATTCTTCCAACACCATCCGCGTCGCTTATATACATGGAAGTCGCCAGGTGATAGATATAGAAATCAGATCGACTACATAATTGTTAATAACCGTTGGAAGTCATCGATCTCAAACGTTAAGACATATCCAGGAGCAGACTGCGGATCGGATCACAATCTTTTAGTTGCTCGGTTTTCAATAAGGTTAAAAAATACCAAAAAAGATCTACCGCCTAAATTGAGACATCTCGATCCAGTGGATCGGCTTGCTTATGCTGTTACACTTGAGAAAAAACTGAAGCAAACACCTGTTTATAGTTCCGAGGACCTTTTCTCTGAATGGAATTTTCTAAAGACCAATATTGAAATAACTCTAAGCGAATATACACCTAAGCGTATGGAGAACAAGAAAAACACATGGCTTTCCGAAAAAACCTGGGGCCTAGTCCAGAAGAGAAAAGAGCTTAAAGCCTCGGGGCTATCTAACCTACAATCTCAGGAAAAATACACATCACTCTCCAAACTGATTAAGCAAAGCAGCCGCCAGGACCAGAACAACTTCATAAGAAATCTTTGTGTCGAGATAGAGGCTCATTCTCATAAATTACAGACTTCCGATTTCTTCAAAAAGGTAAGAGTGCTATCGAGACAGTTTAAACCGAGGTCATGGATTTTAGAAGATTCAGCGGGTCTGCCTATTTATGAATTAGACAAAATTGCCGAGAGATGGCGGGATTATTGTCAGCAACTATATAAAAACACAATACAGCCAGAAAACTCAGAGTGCACTGAATCTGACGAGGACATTACCACGGAACCCTCCATACTACGCTCGGAAATAACATCAGCCCTGAGTGCATTAAAATACAAGAAGGCCCCTGGTCCTGATGGAATAACTGCGGAAATATTAAGGTCTCTTGGCGACACTGGTATTGACATTCTCCATAGAATCTGTGACCGTGTGTGGCAGAGTGGTAACTGGCCAGCTGACTGGACCAAATCGATTATTTTACCCCTACATAAGAAGGGTTCCACAAGAAAATGTGAAAACTATAGGACACTAGCACTTGTTTCACACGCAAGTAAAATCCTTCTTCAGATTTTGAATAATCGGCTTAGATATTACCTTGATTGGCAAATACCGCAAGAGCAGGCTGGTTTCGTAAAGGGGAAAGGCACACGCGAACAGATTCTTAATGTCAGACAGCTAATCGAGAAAGCTAACGAATTTGACGTGCCGTTTGTGATGTGTTTCATTGACTACGCTAAGGCCTTTGATTGTGTTGATTGGCACTGTTTATGGAAAGTACTCAAAGACATGGGAGTCCCTGTACACCTCATTAAATTGCTAAATGGACTGTATTCACATGCTCAGGGCATTGTTCGAGTAGGAAGGACTATATCAAAACCCTTTCACTTCGAAAAAGGTGTACGGCAAGGTTGCATCTTATCCCCAGTCCTGTTTAATATCTATGGAGAGCATATCATAAGACGCACATGTGATGAATGGGAGGGTGGGGTCAAAATCAATGGTTGTAAAATAACTAATTTACGATATGCTGATGACACCATTCTACTGGCAGCAGATGAAGACGAGATGTGTTCTTTACTCAACAGGATGGAGCAAAGTAGCGAGGAATTGGGTCTTTCCATAAACAGAGCTAAGACGAAGATTATGGTTATTGATCGGATGGGGAAGCTGGAGCTCACTGGGAAACTGAAACTTGAAATCGTGGACAACTTCATATACCTGGGCTCCAATATAAGTAATAGCGGATCATGCGAGATGGAAATCCGAAGGCGTATTGGAATGGCAAAAAGTGCTATGACCCAACTCAACAGAATTTGGAAAAATCGCAATATCACGATGGAAACAAAAAAGAGACTAGTATCTACTCTTGTATTCTCCATTTTCATGTATGGTTCAGAGACATGGACTTTGAAAGCGGCCGATCGCAGACGCATCGACGCATTCGAGATGTGGTGCTGGAGGAGGATGCTACGGATACCGTGGACGGCTCACCGTACTAATAAGTCGATACTAGAGCAATTGCGAGTACATAAACGACCACGTCTATCCAATGTTTGCCTTCGCCGCATCTTTGAGTTCTTTGGTCACATCGCACGGAAAACAGGCGACAGCCTCGAGAAGCTGATTGTGACCGGGAAGGTAGATGGCAAAAGACCGCGAGGAAGAAGTCCAATGCGCTGGACCGACCAACTGCGTACAGTGCTCGAAACCAAAGTATCCGATGCCATTCGTGTAGCTGGGGACCGTAGCAGATGGAAAACGATCATCCATCAGTCTGAGATTCCGTGATTGATCACGACCCCCAGCATTGGGGAAATCGACTAGAGGAGGAGGTTACCGTTTACTCAGCGCACGCAAGGAAAGCTTAAAATATTGCCGTTTTCGTAATATTTTTTATTGCTGCTTCTCTCCTACTCATCTTAGGGTGATGTTATGTAGCCTATAACCTTCCTCGATAAATGATCTATCTGACTTAAAATTTCCTGAGATTAGCGCGTTCAACTAATCAATCAATCATACAAACTCGTCAGCTTTATATATTAGTATAGATTGATTATATTTTGTTCATTTAATAATACGCAATCGCATAGACAAATATCACGCCTGATGGAAAATGATAATACAAAGTTGAAGTGCGATAGAGAGTGCTTATTTCTTAAAGTTCTTCCATCACATTAAGCTCAAAAAGAGCAGCAGCAGGGTCGTCTCGCTTACTCCGTTGGGAGTAGGCGGGGTACGGGCCTCGAGGCGTACCTCCTTGCCCGGGCAGTTCCTCGCGGGCACTTAAGCCCGGTCTGTGTTTCGGCCGTAGGCCGAGGTCACCTAGGTGACCTAAGGGATGTCTGGTTCGGTGGTGAGGTCTAGAAATGGTAGCTCCCAGACCTCAAAGTCTTCTTCAGGTGGTCCTAAGTCGGGTGGTGTCATGATCGGGGGTGTCAAATCCGGTGTTTTCGCCCTCTCGCCCATCGCGTCGTCCTCATCGTCGCCGTCGTCATCCGCATCGGGCCGCGGAGACGGTGACCGCAGGAGCTCCCGAGGCAGGGAACGTCCATCGGGTGGTCGCGCATGGAGTGGCGCGATGCCGTGGAGGTGTACGTGCGCGCTATTGTCCGCACGTGCGAACATCTGGCGCGCAAGGCGACGGACATACTCCTCCACGGTCGGCATTTTGGTATCCCGATGCACGACGTCGTTCCGCACATACATCGGGGCTCCTACGATCAGTCGCAGGCAGCGGTTCTGCTGGACTTGTAGTCTTCGCTTCTGGTACGCCGAACATAGCGCGTACCAGGCGGGTGCCGCATACGTCAAGCGCGAGCGGATGATACTTAACTATTGTTTTACCCTTACCCGTCTCACCTGAAGTTAACGTCTTTACATCAAAGAACAAAATCATAAATGAAGCTGTACTTTATCCGGGAAACTTAATTTAGAACATATTGACGTGAAACATTGATCCTTTTCACTACGTAAGTGAAGTCATGTTTTATACAAGCAGACAGCCCGATGAACGTTGTAATCTTATCTCGTACGCTATCCGACCCTATTTCCATACTTTCATTTCCTCCATGAAAGCAGCTTCCAGCGTAAAAGTGACGTATGATTAAGTAAAAGAATATAGTTTGCGATGAGTTAACGATGTATTAAAAGCTTGAGTGAAATTTAAAATGTATTATTACTAGTTACCTATATATTAGACGTATTTCGCGTCAACTTAAACGTTACAATACCCTGAATTATTTACTTTGTTTTTCCGGTATCCCAAAAACTGTTTTTGTCCTGTAAGTTGTCTTTAATATTTATATGAGCTAAATTTGTATATATGTATATACAATCCTCCTGCCCTTATCCCACTCTAAGTGGGGTCGGCACAACATGTTATAAACATGTTGTCATATGATTTGGCTACGTATTTTACGACCAGCCGTCTGAGGTCGACTTACCTTAGTCTCCTTTTACGACACCTCGGTAAGAAATGAGTATAAGCATAAATTGAACCAAATATGATTACCGCTCTAGTGGATTAGCCATGAAATCGTAAAAACCAGGACAGATTTTGCATTTATAATATTAAGTATGAATATTACCTACCTTCCCTACCCACGACTTTGTCCAGTAACTACAGTAACGAGATACTAAGTATGAGAAATTCAAATTCAAATAATTCTTTATTCAAATTGGCTTTTAAAGCAGCTTTGAATCATCATATAGCAATAAATCTACGACTTTTTCTAAAAGGTGTTCTTACCGAGAAGAACCAGCAAGAAACTCGGCAGTTACACTTCAAATATATATTTGTTTACAAATTCCACAGTTCCAATTCTTCAAATATCTCCATACAAACAATTATATAAACAAACAAACTTTCACATTATTATTAGTAAGGATGTTAAAGAAAATAATTCAAATACATTTGTAATAAAAGCAGATCAGAAATCAAAAAATACACAGTATAGGTACATTATAGCTGTTTACAATAGATAAAAAAGCTTTAACGCGTTACATAAAAAATCTTTATCGGTTTTATCGAATTACTACAGTTATGTTCCCAATATACAATATAATAACCAATCAAACTATTAATGCATCCATAGATAACTATAATGGCTTTTTAATTTAGAATAAAAATGTATTTCCACATACATTTCAGGCGTCCATAAGAACATACTTCCATAATAGGTCCCGCATTAATAAAGATTAAAAGTTCATAAGACTTGAATAGTAAAATAAACGGACGAATGTTAAATAATGACTTCTTCATTACTATCTGAAATAACGCTATTAAACTACGATCACTTGTTGGGACTCTGTTATTAAGGGCCCGAGCACATTCGTGTAATTAATACAATTATAAAAAAAATAGTTTACGTCTATGTACAAAGATTTATGATTTATGGAAATTTATGTTGGTATTCTGAATTTAATGTTTTTCAAAATCTTAGCATTATAATCAATATATTCGCGGTATTTTTTGTGAACCTTATACACTATATTCATAATGAACGTATTTTATTTTAATGCTTAATACATGCCGTGTGCTATCCGGTATCAGGCTAAGTATAATAGACTCCCCTCATTTCTTACCGAGGTGTCGTAAAAGGCGACTTAGGTAAGTTAATCCACTGTGCAGTATCCGGCTGAATATAATAGACCACTATCATTTTTACTGAGGTGTCGTAAAAGGCGTTGTTGATGGTCTTTTAAAATAAATAAATATATCTGGACATCAGACGCATAAGGTCGAATGTCGACATAAGACCAAAGGCGAATAATGTCTTCAGTTTCTTAAAAAATGAGTTTTTTTAATCTAATAAGGTAAATTTTAGATTAGTAGAGTGCTAGGAATCGAAGATATAAGCTTTCACTAAAATATTAACAATATTTCATTTAGAATTATCCATAAAAACGCAAAAACTATCCCGATTAGTTTATAAATTTTCTTTTCGCTCTCTTGTCATCAAAACACACATCAGATCTTATGCGTCTAAGGTCGAGATATTTGTGTTTCAATAGTATACACGGAGCTTAACCATAAATATACCGGTAGCCGAAGGTTAATAGCAAAGTCATCCATCAACTATTATCAACGGGTGGGTCCATTCAAAGGGTCACGAGGAAGCATTGATTTAAAACGTTCTCAGGAACTGAATCAAATTACTTATAGATTACACTGTATAACTCACAATAGTGGTTGTGATTAAAAAAATCTTAAAATGTGTTTAGCTGCACAATGGTACACAATTTAGGCCACTTAATAACTATGTGGCAGAACTTTGTTAATTAATTGTTTACGTAGGTAAACATATATATATATATATATATATATATATATATATATATATATATATATATATATATATATATATATATATATATATATATATATATATATATATATATATATATATATATGTATATATATATATATATATATATATATATATATATATATGTATGTATGTATATATACAAATAATAAATGTAAGTTCCTATTTCACATTCATTCTCCTGTCCTTATCCCACTCTAAGTGGGGTCGGGTTATAAACATATTGTAACGTGAGTAGGGCTACGTTTTTTACAACCTGCCACCTGTCCGACGTTAACTTACCTTAGTCGCCTTTTGCGACACCTCTATAAGAAATGAAGATGGTTTATTCTACTCAACCGGATACCACACGACGCGGCGGTTCTATTTACTATAGTCGCCTTTTACGACATCTCGGTAAGAAATAAGGGTGGTCTATTCTACTCATACGGATACCGGATACCACACGGTGGAAGTAAGTTATTTGACAGTGAGCAAAAAAGTAATTCTAGTTTCACAACCTTTTTCCAAAAGATAAGTACTAAGAGAGTAATGAAAGCAAAGTCTCCGCCATCTTCAATTTCACAAACTAAAGTTTCTTATCATCGTTTACACGCTATCGTGGGTGGCCCAGCTTTTCTAAATTACGTCACAAGTTCCTTTATTTTCATGTTGATTGATCTATTACTGTACTTATTACGTAAAATAACTCGCCCACGAGTATTCTTACCATAATATATTTTAAGGTCTAAGTCTCTTACTTTACTGGTTTTGCCTAATGAACCTGTGGAAATACTTCAGAAGGCAGTATTTTGTGCGTAGAAAGAAAAGAATTTTTGGTTAAAGAAAAGAAGAATAACTTTATTGTACAAACAAAAATACAAAGTGAAAAGAAGACATTAATAACAGATACAGTTGAATGTGCAAAAGCCGGTGTTATCACACTGTTGTGATCTTCCAAACAACCCGTTGAAAAAGAGGATCTTTTGTATAACTATCCACGGGTTGGCAAATGCACACAAATAAGTAAGCAAAAGAACAGTAAATAGTAACAACTAAATGAAAGTTTAAATAAAAACAAATAAATAGAGAAAAAATAAATCAAAAAGAGAAAGAAGTAAAATAAATAAATGGAAAAGGGATAAATGATTTGATATCTTGATTATGTAGATAATATCAAATTTGGGCAAGACGTAGAAAGCATTTAGTGACTAGTGGTAGTACATCATGCAGTAAGTTTCACAAGAAAATGGTGGATAATGAATCTATTGTAAGGCTTTTATTTTTGTCGGGACAACAGTGAAACCCTTGTCCCAACATTGGGAAATGGGTGGAATAGTCCGGAATAGGAGCTGATCACCCGTCCTGCACCGACAGGCGTCCCCGAAATTAGATAGAAAGTAGAAGGCTTTTATTTCCAGCAACTTTCAGTATGAGTTTAACGATTTCATATAATACTGTTACTTTTTAGCTGTTCAGTCTAGGCAAATATCCAAATATACTGTTTTCACTTCCGAACAAAAAGTCAAATCCCAAGGTTTACCTTGAGATTTGACGGGCAAATAATTCAAATGGGCAATTTAGCCGAGTGGTATCCGGCTGAGTAGAATACACCACAATCATTTCTTACCGAGGCGTGTGGAGGTTTAAAACATGTGCCAAGTCCACTTAGAGTGGGATAAGGGCAGAAGGATGATGAATTTAAATGTTCAATATACGTTTAGGTTCAAAACTTATAAATGGCTACTTCATACCGGAAGAAGCACTGTTAAAAGATCTACCTACGACAGAAAGAGACACAATAGTTGCAAAGATCTGAATTCAAGCTCCACAGGAGCATTAGATATGAAGTCCCATTTAAAATATCCATGGCATTAACGACGGTTTTCGATAAAAATGAAGTAAGTAAGTAAGTAAGTAGCGGCCTGTTACTATCCCACTGCTGAGAATAGGCCTCTTCTCTCGGTTTTGGAGAGAAGGTTTGGAGCTTAGATCTACCACGCTGCTCCAATGCGGATTGGTAGGTTACACATATCTCCAGAATTCTCTAGAGATATGCAGGTTTCCCCACGATGTTTTCCTTCACCGAAAAGCGTGTGATAAATTGCGATTATCAATTAGACGCATAAGTTTTAACAGAAAAACTCATTGGTGTCTGCCCGGGTTTGTATCCATGACCTTCTCGAAAGCGTCGCACGGTGTTACCGCTGGGCTACCACAGCTTGAAATGAAAAATGAAGAAAGTTAAAATACAAACTTACTTTTTGTAACGGAATCCCATAAAATATTATGTAAAATTATATTTCCTATTACACCAATAACCCGAAACACGGATAAACTTGTCACTAAGTGCGGGCCATCAGCCATTTATCTTACGGTGACAACGACCAATGTCACCAGCTGAGAGGGCGGTGCAAGCAAGTTCACTTGAATCCACGAAAGCCATACAAATATCGCTCTTATGTTCAGTGAAGAAGGGCTATATGACAATAAACTAAATGCATAATTTGTGTGTGGCGTAAATCTTAGGATATCTCAAGTGGTATACAGTAACCGTGTTGGTAAATTCGTTGTATGGACAGCAGATAAATCTTTTCCTCATAAAGGCGTTGTGGACATATAATAAAATAAACACAAGCACATTTTGCTACAATAGAGTTATAAGTTGTGATTTATACACGTTTATAATAAAATTATGGAGGCTCTTGAACATTGACCGAACCATTTTGTTTGATGGGACAGGTTTATCACTCTGTCACCTGACGGTTAGCATACAAGCTAAGAAACGTTGATCATCCTCCTGCCCCACTCTAAGTGGTGTCGGCACAACAAGTAACATATATGTTGTCACATGATTTGGCTACGTATTTTACGACCGGCCGCCTGCCTGTTGTCAACTTACCTTAAGCAAGGCACCTCGGTAAGAAAAAGGGTGGTCTATTTTACTCAACCGGATACCACACAGTGGGTCAACTTACCTTATTCGCCTTTTATGACACCTTGGTACGAAATGAGCGTGGTCTATTCTACTCAGCCGGATACCACACATTGGGTCAACTTACCTTAGTCGCCTTTTACGACACCTCGGTAAGAAATGAGGGTGGTACTATTCTGTTCAGCCGGATACCACATGGCGTAACGTTATGGGTATAATTATTCTCAACTTCACTGCTGATGATAGAGTCACGGTTAGCTCCAACCCTTCTGTCCATAAACGGAGAAAGAGATCTATGCCCAGCAGTGGGATAGAAAAAGGCCATTACTTTATAGAAGTGTACTGTCCCCTTTTGTTTAAAGGTACTTGTACTTCTAAGTAAAAATTGTATATTGTAATAAAATCTATTATCCTCCAAAAATAATTAAAGTTATCATTGCCCTTATACCACTTTAAGTGGGATCGGCACAATATGTTTTAAACATGTTAAACATGTGTTATTTTACTACCGGACGCCTGCCTGACGTCAACTTACCTTAGTTGCCTTTTGCGAGACGTCGGTAAGCAATGAGGGTGGCCTAACCTACTCAGCCGGATACCACATGGCGGTTCAACTTACCTTAGTCGCCTTTTACGACACCTCGGTACGCAATGAGGGTGGCCTCTTCTACTCAGCCGGATACCAAACGGCGGGTCAACTTACCTTAGTCGCCTTTTACCATACCTCAGTATTAAATGAGGATGGTCTATTCTACTTAGCCTTAGCTTAGATAATAAAGTGAAAAGGCAAATCCTATTTCATATTTTATTTCTTTTACAGATTGCGTACCTACTACTGGCGCTCGTTCAGTTTTGAGTAAGTAAATTATATTTTTTACCAATAATCTTATTCAGACTTTACAAACAAACCCCACTACCGCTAATAAACAACAAAAGCTACAAACAACATCCGATTCTTTCCATATACAAAATATTAAAACTATTTGTTTTGCTTCCTATTTTTGATCTAGCATTCTGAAATATGATCGAATCTGACGATGTGCAGACAAATGTGCTGAAAAGCAGCTTTAAGCTGAGTCCACGACCTTTTCACGATATAATTATTAAATAAGTAATTTTAAGTGTAAAATGTAGTTTTGCGTGAATAAAGTTATTATTATTAAATAATCATAAATAATTAAACAATTACGAGTATATTATTACAAAGCAAGCATCAAAGATTATATCATTCTCTTTCATTCGTTGTTGACACCATTAAATTAAATTACTTACTCTAGAGAAGAAAAAAATAATTAAATATTTTGTATTCTCAGGTTGTGTTCCACAAAGCTTTCATTGACCTAATTTAATGTAATATGGAATACTAACTTTTACCCGCAATTTCATAGAGAGAGAGAGGGGGGTCATCTCGCATACCCTTGGGGTAGGCGGGGTACGGGCCTCGAGGCGAACCTCTTTGCCCGGGCCGGTCCTCGCAGGCTTTAATGGCCTGGACTATGTTTGGGCCGTAGGCCCAGGTCACCTGGGTGACCTAAGGGTTGTCGGGTTCGGTGGGGAGGCCTAGGAGTGGTAGCTCCCAGACCGCGATGTCCAAATCGGGGGTGTCTCGTCCGGTGGTAGTGGTGTTTCGTTCGGGTGGTTGTGTCGTATCCGGTGGTGTCGCCCTCTCGCCCGTCGCGTCGTCTTCGTCGTCGCCGTCGTCGTCCGCGTCGGGCCGCGGTGACGGTGATCGCAGGAGCTCGCGAGGCAGGGAACGTCCCTCGGGTGGTCGTGTGTGGAGTGGCGCGATGCCGTGAAGGTGAACGTGCGCGCTGTTGTCCGCTCGCGCAAACATTCGGCGCGCAAGGCGACGAACGAACTCCTCCACGGTCGGCATTTGGGTGTCTCTGTGCACGACGTCGTTCCGCACATACCTCGGGGCTCCTACGATCATTCGCAGGCAGAGCGGACGTAGGCACCGTAGACCCGCAGTTTGGTGGTGACAGGTAGATGGGATGTGAACAGCGTGTGGAGCTGGGACCTGGCAGCAGCAGCTTGGCCCACGGCACGATTCACCATGGGGACCATGCGCAGGCTGCGGTCCAACTCACACCCCAAAAACCTTACTGTGGTCTTCCACTCTACGTCCTGGCCTCGCAGAGTGAGTTGACGTAGCGGCTTGGAGCGGCTGGTCAGCAGAGCGGCCGTCTTCCCGACGTTGACGGCCATCCTCCACTTGTCCAGCCATTCCGGCAATAAGTCCAGCAGACGCTGCATGCGGTTGGTGGCGACGATCTGGTGATAAGACGACGCGAAATACGCGCTGTCGTCAGCGAAGAGCGACAACAGCACGTCCTCCTCCCCTTCCCGCAGATGGTGGCGCAGGGTGGGGATGTCATCCGTATACGCCGCGTATAAGCGCGGCGATATACAACTGCCCTGGGGTACTCCGGCTTGGATGGTGCGTGGTTGGGATTCGGCACCATCCACTGCCACGTAAAAGCTACGGCCGCTAAGGAATGACGCCAGCACTCGCACATAAGCAGGCGGCATGGTGGTATCCAGGATCTTGACCAGGAGCCCGGCGTGCCACACGCGATCGAAAGCCTTCTCGATGTCGAGAAAGACCCCCACGGTGTAGCGCCCGTTGTTCCGCTCACTGGTCAGGTGGTTAATGACCCTCGCCAGCTGGAGCGTCGTCGAGTGGCCGCTGCGGAATCCAAACTGCTCCTCGCGCAGGGGCAGGTGAGGCGTGACTCGACGCAGCAGCAGACGCTCAAACAGCTTGGCTATGTGCGAGAGCAGGGTGATCGGCCGGTAGCTTCCAGGCAGGCGGCGGTCCTTCCCCGGCTTGGGAAGAACTATGATCTTCCCGGTCTTCCACGCCTCTGGGAAGTGACCGGTGCGGAGTACTCCGTTGAATAGGCTCGTGAGCGCTACGAGACCCGTTCGGGGCAGCAGCATCAGCGCGGCGTTGGTGATTCCGTCGGGGCCTGGTGCTTTTCGCTTTTCAATTGCAATTTCATTTGCGTGGACTTTTGTAGCGTGGTAGGTTGATAATAGATGGCGCTTTTCAATGTCATCCTATTCCTGTAGGAAAAACAGTATTTCTATAGCCTATATGTTATCCCGGTGTATAAGGAATAATTATGCCAAATTTCATCGAAATAAGTTCAGCGGATTCGTCGTGAAAGAGTAAGAAACATACATCCATACTCACAAACTTTGGCATTTATAATATTAGTAGGATAGGATAGGATATCAGTTCAAGCAGGACAAATAAAACATATTTAATTTTACCCTATAATCTTCAAACAATTCATATGAACAACAAACACACATACGAACTTCTATCAATTGCAAAAAACTCTTTGTAAATGCCTCAGATACGAACTGATTATTAAAGTTCTGAATTCACCAATTGTTTTCACCGTAGCTTTTAATCACCTTGATTTATTTAACTCACTGTTGACTTCACTAGGAATTATTAAACTATGGGAATGGCAATTTTTTTTTAAAGAGGTCAAAGTTTTTCTTCAAGCGTATTGTATAATTATACAAATTGTCTTAGAGTGCTTAGCGTAATATCATTGCTTACTTATTAAATAATATATGATTATTATAGGTTTCCAAGGTGTACGTGAAAGGTATTAATTAATTTCAATGAGTGAATTAATTAGTGAAATTATAACATGTAAAACGTTATAATTTCATTAATTCACTTAATAAATGCAGTTTTTTGACTTGAAACATTTTGTTATATTCTTAACAATCTTTGCCTACGGCTTCGTTTGTGGAAATCAGTGTGTGACAAAGTTTTCCGCGTAAATCGGAAATCCCCTAGAAATCGATTTCTAGTCTTAAAAACTATACGTTGATCTATAACTTCTTCTCGCTTGATGTCCTGATGGCGGTACCGGATTTAATAAATTCTGTACAGCCGTTTCAAAATTTTTGTTAATAAACTATAAAACCGTTTAGAATTAAAAAAAACTGTACAAAAAAACCGTTCGGTAAATTTTTAGAAAATCAATCACATACAGACATATTTTGGGGACTGGTTTTTTTATTTTGTATATATAAATTATTTGAAACATTTTTTTAAACTCTTTTTTAACGTTTTTTTAAACAAAAAAGAAGAATTGGATAAATGATTTTATTTTATGATATAATTTAAAATATAATTAATCATAGCTATTAGTTAGTCTACACAAACTGCACAAAAATTTCAAGAAGAAGCATTTAACTCTTTCATTGAAATAGGATGAAAAAAGCTTGAGTGCGTCCAGCATTTACTTATCTAATTGTGCTTTACTACTAAAAGGTGCTCTTGAAATATTAAGACTGTATTTCCGCTTTCAGAATATCGCCATATGTTTTATCTATATTCATATCTAAAATAAACCGCTTATAAGTAATTAAAACTATTAGAACTACTTGTTTAATTCATAGTAATTTGAAAAATGTAATAATTTTACTTTTCATTAATTATAACTTTTATTAATCCTTCTCAAACTATATATTCTTGTTATTATATAAATATAAAAAATAAAATAGAGGGTTGGATATAAGTTTTAATGAACATCAAAGTTTATAATAGGTGTTTATTTAAAAAATTAACGAACGACAAAGTAAAGAAACTACCGGCCTTAAAATCATATCTTAATAACCATCTAAATTATATAAATATAGTAGTTCATAATCACCCTGCTCTTATCCCACTTTAAGTGGGTCGGCACATGTTATAAACATATTGTCACATGATTTTGCTACGTATTTTATGACCGGCCGCCTGCCTGACGTCAACTTAACTGAGTCGTATTTTACGACACCTCGGTAAGAAAAAGCATGGTGTATTCAACTCAACTGGAAACCTCACGGTGGATCAACTTACCTTTGTCGTCTTTTACGAAACCTCGGTAAGAAATGAGGTTGGATTATTCTACTCAGCTGGACACTATACGGCGGGTCAACTTGCCTTAGTCGCCTTTTACAACTCTTCGGTAAGAAATGAGGGTGGTTTATTTACTCAGCCTGATACCACACGGCTAATATAAATATGTATTTGTCAGTATCTAACAGGATCAAAGTCGATATGATATATAATTGACAGCTATGAGTCTGAATAAATTAAAGTCTGTTTCGAGAAAAAAAAAAAAAAAATTACAGTACAAGTTATATTTATCTTAAATTACTTATACACTAGGACTTTACAAATCATGTCCACGTGAAATGTTCCCAAGAATGCTGGCAGCGTTTCCGCGAATCGCTAAGCTGATTCTCTGTGCGAAAAAGAAGCCAGCTTTCTTGTCACCTGAAGAGGCAATTAACAGAGGTGTTAAAACGGAAAAAAAATGCACTTTGACTCCATGGCATATTAAAAATTTATATTCTTTATTAAATATTATAGTAGTTTATTTTAACTGTAACAACGATTCCGTGTCGCTACTACAAGCAAGCAAGCAAGCCATGACGTCACATCTTGCCCAGCCCTTTGCGCCATTTTGAAGTGGGAGATGTCACAGCCGCTGTCATTAGCAGCTAGCCCGCGAATAGCGAATGAGAGTTTGCTTTGATTTTATTTTTACATTTTTTCATGAAAATAATAAAACTGATTTATAATACTTCTTTTATTAATAAAAGTAGTGTACTTTTACTACATAACATTACTAAGCCGGTCCATTAAGCTTAGATCTTATCTAAGTGTTAGATGCGTTCTATAATTTATTACTATTGATTAATTTTAAGCACCGCTATCGAGCGGGCGTAAATATGTACATATTAATATACTTCTTAAACTGTCTATATTACAGTAGTAAAATTACTCATTTCATTAAAAGGACTCTAGGTTTGATTACGGACTTAAATGATTTTTATTATATACTACTGGCGCTTGCGACTTTTTCGCGCAAAATAAAACGTTAATGTAGCCTCTTTATTTTTTTCTTCCTTGCAAAATACAATACCTGAGCAATCGCTAGTGGAGAAATCAAGTACTTTTCCCGCTGAGCGGTATCCGGCTAAGTAGAATAGACCACCCTCATTTATTACCGAAGTTTTGTAAAAGGCGACTAGAGTAATTTGAATAGCGGTGTGATATCCGACTGAGTAGAAAAGACCACTATCATTCCTTACCCAGGTGTCGTAAAAGGAGACTAAGGTAAGTTGACCGACTGTGTGGTATCTGGTTGAGTAGAATAGGCCACCAGCAGCGTGGTGGGGCATGTTTGAACATGTTTATAATATGTTTATATATGACAACATATGTTAACAGAAAAACTCATTGGCGTGGAAATTGAACCTGGGTTCCCCCAAAAGTTGTACGGTCTCACTTCTGGGCCATCACAGCTTCCAAAACACATGTAAAGATATAAAGTGTTCACTTCAGTATAAATGTTAATTAAATCGCTCTATTAGCATTAGATCTCATTTCGAAATGCAAGACGCGCTCCCTGATTTATTACTGCTGCACTGATAAATTCTATCCGGTCACTGCGATGCACTCGTGGTTACAAAATCGCCTTAACAACGCTATATTTGGTGGTTTTTTTTCAACCTAGTATAAACAGGATAAATTTAACATGGTATTGAATAATTGAAACATTCGAGCGTCCGAAATTTAAAAATTTATTTTCGAGAAAATACCTTTAATTTTGTACTTAATGTTGTTCTTATTCCCGGAGTAAAAAATTAAAAAAAAATCTCCTATTTGTTGAATTCAAATCGAAAAATAAACTTTATTCAAGTAAATTGATTTAAAATGGTCAATTATAGTGGTTTAGAATGCTCCTACTGAAAAGAAAGAGCAAGAAACACGGTAGTTGCTCTTTTTAAAACATTAACTTATAGTAGGGAAGTCCGGAATGCTAAATTATGCTAAAGTGTCTGCAAATTTAGCATCTGCCCTCAACGCAGGCCCTTACATATATAGGCCCCTAGATATACAGGTACATATATGGAACTGGTACAGTATAGGGTGTCCGAACTGGGTTTATCGGACGCTCGCTGGTGTTAGGTCCCCGAGGCGGTCGATGCATCTGGTGCTCCCGATGCATCGTCCAGCGAAGGGAGGGGCTACTTTTTAGAGAGGCCCCGACCCAGAGGTGGCGCACTCTGGGGTACAGAGTTGCTGCTGACGGGAATGGGGGCAATGTTTTTACAGGTACCCTGTCCCCGCCACCAGCAGCGTCGTGGAGCACTGTCAGGTTTTTAGTCGGTGCGAGTTCGACATACCCGCTGCTCGTCCCCGTCGGGTGGTGATGACCCATAATTGGTTTTCCTGACAAAAAAAACATCACAGGGTTCAACGTTTCTCCCCATATAATTTTCTGACGCGCTTTAGTAACGCGGAAAATCCCCACTTGGGCTCCCCTACCATTATAACTTGTTGCATTATTACTTATTTTTTGTATAAGGTTGAAAGTTTCTGTAACCAGACATTCTTATTATTTCTGTAATCCTCAGTAGTGAAAGCTGTGATAGCCTAGCGGTCAGAACGTGCGACTCTATAGTGATGATTGTGGGTTTGAATCCCGGGCAGGCACCAATGTGTTATTCTATTAAAATTTATGTGTCTAATTAATAATTGTAATTTATCACACGCTTTTCGGTGAAGAAAAACATCGTGAGGAAATCTGTATATCGCTAGAGATATTTAGGGATATGTGTAACCTACCAACACGCATTGGAGCAGCGTGGTAGGTTTTAGCTACAATCCTTCTCTCCTAAAAGGGAGGGAGGAGACCTATCCCCAGCAGTAGTATAGCAACGTTACTTTACAGCAGTGTATTCGTAGTACACTAAACTAGACAGTATAAGTTCTATATCAGCCTCCTCTTAATAGTAGCCCAGTACAACCTTTAATTGTGCCAAATCATTAATTTTTGTTAGAAAGCGTCAAAGATATAGACTTTCGTATCTATATTGATTTAGATATGAATTTCTCGAATATTTGAATTTCTGAAGGATTTACTTTTCAAAGATATGTCGATACAGCTTGCGCGGACCAAGTTGTACGTTTATACGACTTTGTTACGGGAAGCTCTTATAATCGGATTATAAACATTTCACATCTCTACATCAGGTGCGCGTTGTTTATTTTCTATTGTACTGTCTAAGGTCTACAAAAAAAATAAGGTATCTAAAATATATTTAGTTTTAGGATATATATAGGTCTTTTCACAGGATTTCCACAGAACACGAGCTTGTGCCGCTTTGACCCACCGGCGCCCCGAGAGCTTTTTTTGAGGTCGTCAGTCTACTTTGTAGGGGGTCTACTGACGCTGCGTTTTTCGGTGCGGAGTTCCAACACCTTTTGACCCGCAACGCCCATCGGTTCTCTGCATTATGTGCCTCGCCTATCTCCCCTTCAACTTCGCGACACGCTGAGCTATGTCAGTGACTTTGATTTATCTACGAATCTCCTTATTTCTGATTTGAGCACGTAGAGGTACTCCGAGCATCGCTAAGCCTGAGTGACTCTGACCTTTCTTATGCCACAGACCCCACTGCCTATTGGTCAAATGCTTTATGCTTGGTTAAAGGAAAATGTCGTTAAATTTCGAAAGAATATTTTGATGAAAGACCATTGAGCAAAGGAATTTGGTTTAAAATTATGCAACCAACTATAGAACGCATTTCATGGTTTGCAGGTGCCGATATAAGCAGGAGGGACATTGTTACCGCTTTAAAGCTACGTTCCGGACATTTACCTCTAAACAGTTTTGGCTATTTAATGAGGAAAACGTCAAAGTCTTGTTGCTTAGAGTGTGGAAAGACTGAAGATATTTTTCATATTTTAATGGAGTGTGTCCGGAATGAAGCTGAAAGATTTGAATTTTTGGTTAAGTTAAACCTCAATCTCATGGATGTTGGTATTTGTAATAGCATTCTTGCTTTTCCTTAATCACAACAAGCAAGAATGCTGTACAAGTAAGTTTATATCGTGCTAAAACGTAGACGGTAAGCATTTTGTAAAGTGGCACGTTAAGGGTGGCATGTTCGTAATTGAAAACCTCTTTAAAAAATATAATAGAAAAAATAAGTATAAAATTAAAAATCGAGACATAAATTGCTATACTATTTTACCAAACACTATTTTCACTAAACTTTATTTTCACATAACTTTAGTGAAACCGCAGGACAGATCTAGTTAATAAATCTACTGACATTGGAACATGTCTTATTGTGGAGAAAATATACTCAGAAGTTAACATTAGGTCAAAGCTTACATTAATCTAAACGTCATCGGGGACAAGGATGATTTGACATGAGATATAGCCACTTTAAATAGAGCTATTTCCATTGGAGTTTCAAGAATAAATCTTTGTCAGATGAGAAAACATCGCGGAATATGTTGAGTGAGAAGATTCTTATCAAAAAACGTAAACGATACACCGGACGCATGACTAAGACAAGAGTAGAGGAATTTAATACGTAGCATAACATATATTATATTTAGACCATGATACTGGTAGAGCTAACGGTATATAAAACATAATGATATCTTTAATATTTAAATGAGATAATCTTGTATGTGTGTTTATATATACATATATATTTTTTTTTCAGTAACGATTTTCCTAAAATTTAGCATGTAAGGGGTTTTGGGGGAGAAAAATCGATGTAGATGAGTTTTATTTATAAAAATTGTCGTTTTATTCCTGTTTTCGGGCTCTAATTTTTTTTAGAAATTTACTTTGAATACAATCACAATATTTCGCTGTCAAACTTAAAGTCATGTTGGTGTATTTGGGGAATGGGCGGTCTAGAAAGGTGAATATACCTAGGATCGAGTAGGTGGGCTCGATCCCCTATTATTATTTTAATTTGTCTTTTTAATTTTTTTTCTGTGCAATACAATAAATTATAATATAATGATAATAACGTAATATTAAATCAGTAATCATCAATATTGATTCGTACTTTATTTTAGTACCTGGGTGACCGAGCCTTGCTCGGAATTTTTTTTCAATATATAAAAAAATGCAATAAATAAATTAAAAAAAAAAGAATAGATTATCTGGAATCGAACCTTGTATTGTGAATTCGAGACCACCCGTTCCCAAATGACTATCATGACTTAATAATTGACAGCGTAATTAAAGTTTGCTTTCTCATGAAATTGTAGCATTTTTCAGGGATACAATGATATTTTTAATAAGCCCTAGGGTAGATCCTTTTTTCCCTAAAACCCCTACATGCCAAATTTCATAAAAATCGTTGGAGCCGTTTCTGAAATCCAGAAAAATATACAATATACGAGATTAACTCATTTAAATATTAAAGATTGACTAATTGCAGAGAGTAATAGTTAGAAATATTTCAAAGTCAAAAGTAACTTAAAAATATTCTTAAACCATTTGCTTTATTATAGTTATATTGAATTAATAACAGGACTTTGAAGTTCTAATAATATAAAAATAAATCTCATACGGTCTCCGCAACGGGTAGATTCGGGTTTACTTAAATGACCCGTGGAAAATATTATTCCCGACAGGATAATAGACGAAACGAATGGCCTATAAATAAGATCAATTCCTCTACATTATACGTCGAATAAAATGACTATTTTAAATTGCAGCGAAGATTTAATTTGGGTCTTATAGCGGAAATCATAAGACGGAAATGGAAATCATAAACACTTCAAACTTGATGAGCATATTATACGCGTAATTTTGATCGGAGTATAATGAATGATTTACCAATATCAATTCGCAAATCTCGACTCGAAAATATTTGTCTCAAGTAATTATATATTAATAGCATCTATGTACTTATTTCACAAAAAATAATTTAACAATTAAATAGCTAAATTTACTATTATTCATATTGCATCATTTGGTATCCGGCAGAATAGAATAGACGACCCTTATTTCTTACCGTGGTATCGTAAAAGGCGACTAAGGTAAGTTGACCCGCTATGTGGTATCCGGCTGAGTAGGAAGGAAGGAAGGAAGTAGCGGCCTGTTAGTATCCCACTGCTGGGAATAGGCCTCTTCTCTCCGTTTTTTGGAGAGGAGGATTGGAGCTAAGATCTACCACGCTGCTCCAATGCGGATTGGTAGGTTACACATATCTCCAGAATTCTCTAGAGATATGCAGGTTTCCTCACGATGTTTTCCTTCACCGAAAAGCGTGTGATAAATTGCAAGTATCAATTAGACACATAAGTTTTAACTGAAAAACTCATTGGTTTCCGCCCGGGTTTGAACCCATGACCTCTTCGAAAGAGTCGCACGGGGTTACCACTGGGCTACCACAGTTTTAACTCATTGGTGCTTTCACCGGATTGGCTCGTGACCCCCAAAAGGGTTAACCACTGGGGCACAGCTTATCACAGCTTCTTGTTTCATATAAGACTATATTATTTACTATAAAATATGTGTGATTTTTATGTACTATAAAATATTTCTCAATTCATTTACAGGTTCGAAGGAAGACTTATAACATGGGAAGGTGTATTAATATATTAGTAGAGTCTATACAGAGGCATATATAACATTCGTGCCGTAAAACGATGTCTTTGTTAAGTTCGCAGAAACTAATCACGTTTGAATTTCTCCAAGGCACCTTTAGTCTCGGAAGCATTTATCTAAATGAGCAGAGGCATACATCATGTCGAGCGAGGGACTATAGAATTAAATCAAAGACGAGCTTATGACGGGGGCATGCTAATTAGATGAGTTCAAAGGCTTAACTTCAATACGGGATGAAAGCTTGTACTGAGTGATGCGTGTTACACGTTTTAAATAATTATCTTAAACGACGAAAAAAAAATCCTCGTTCGTTTTAATGTATCTTTACTTAATTTCTAGAACTATTTTGCGGCTAGATCGATATTAATGAAATTTCTTACAATTCAAGCTCCTACACCGGTGCAATATAATCATCATCTTGCTGCCCTTCATTTCACTCTAAGTGGGGTCGGCACAACATGTTCTAAATATGCTGTCACATGATTTGGCTGCGTTTTACGACCGGCCGCTTGCATGACGTCAACTTACCCCTGTCGTATTTTACGACACCTCGGTAAGAAAGAAGGTGGTCTATTCTACTAAACCGGATACCACACGGTGGGTCGACTTACCTTAGTCGCCTTTTACGACACCTCGGTAAGAAATGAGGTTAGTCTATTCTACTCAGTTGGATACCACACGGCGGGTCGACTTACCTTAGTCGCCTTTTACGACACCTCGGTAAGAAATGAGGATGGTATTATTCTATTCAGCCGGATACCACACGGCGTACACCGGTGCAATATATTGGATAAAAATCCGTTGTAAAAACAGTAGTATATTATTGAGGGTATTTTAACTTTAAATTGAGGCGAATAAAGTCGCAAGGACCAGTAGCTTTTAAATAAATAAATATATGGGACATTTACACACACGGCTGTCCGTCCTCAAAGTACCTAAGCAACTTAATACTTACATTGGTGACAGACAACTGGTAAATATATACATATTGTTAGCAATTTTAATATGTGCATAATAATATAATAATTATTGTATTCAGTTTTGTGTACTAGGAAGTATAAACATTGGCACTAGTCTCAAAATAGTATAAATGAGGAATGTAATTGTAAAAATTACACCACGATAAATAAGTATATCATTCATTGAAGAAATCTAGTAAAGAAATATATAAATTCTATAATCGTGTAAAAATATGAACAAACAAGACACAAAATGATTAATATCTTTGGATTTGTTCCGAGCACAGGTAATCATTAACATAATTATTCTCGCATGTTCACGTTATACCAAAAACAATAGAGGCGTGTGTCTGACAGTCCATTAAGCAGGTGCGATCAAATGTTGCCCGATACCGGTTTATTAATGACCATGTCCGAATGTTATGTATTATTTTGCACCTTTCTTTATGTAGCAACGAATCAAACATTAATTTACTTCGAATGCTACAAATGTATGAAACAGTAAGGAGTTGCCTTAGGGAGCTGTGACCAGAGATTTACAAAGCGAATTAAGTTAATCGTTCCAAATTGAAATCTGACATCTTCAATATCTTTTATAGGGATTTTTTTAATGTATATTATTTTTTTTTATTTTTTTTAAACAGTAATAATCCATGTCTAAGGAGACATTGTCCAACAGTCTAACAGTGGTATCTAGTCCGCATTCACAACTTACCACCAATAAATAAATAAATAAATAAATTTACTTAGGACTAGATTTATCAAACTTTTCTTAACTTTTGAATATTTTCCTAAATAATCCAATAATAAAATCAATTGAGTTGAAATGTTTTTTTTTAATTTCGATCGCTGTGTGATTCAGATAGATATCGTTTAACCAACACACCCGCCGTGTGGTATCCGGCTAAGTAGAATAGACCACCCTCATTTCTTACCGAAGTTGACCCACCGTGTGCTGTACGGCTAAGCAGAATAGACCATTCTCATTTCTTACTGAGTTGTCGTAAAGGTAACCATCAGGTAAACAAAGATAAATTGTCATCAGGCAGGCGGCCGGTCGTAAAATACCTAGCTAATTCACATTACAACAGGGTCAAAACATAATGACAACGTCACATTACTGTTTTTTTTACTTTTGTTACCGAGGTGTAGTAAAAGGCGACTATGGTAAGTTGACGTCAGGCAGGCGGCCGGTTGTAAAACACTTAGCCCAATCGTGTGACGACATGTATATAAAATGTTGTGCCGAACCCACTTAGACATCATTTCAAACATTGGGATAAGGACAGGAGGATGATGATTTTCTTACTGCTTTTATCATCATATCATCATTCTCTTATCCTTATCCCACTCTAAGTGGGGTCGGCACAATATGTCTTCTTCTTCCATTCTCCTCTATCATTCGTCAACTCTGTTGTTGCCACTACTTTAACATGCATATAATTATTCACACAATCCATCCATCTTACTGCTTTTATATTTTCCTAAATAATCCAAGTCATAATCAATTGTGCAAAAAGTTTTTTTTCAATATGCGATTTAGATAAACGTTGGTTAACCAACACAATCGTTAGACATACGCAATCACAACTGGGCAGAGTGACCCGCATACATATCAGTTAGTGACAGATATAACGATTTATGTATCACGTTACTCATGCATACAAACCAAATATTTCACTAATCTACGGCTAACTGGAACAGTCAATGGTTACCGATTCGACCAGTTACGATAGTGTATTTGAAATATATCCGGAGCACATTTCAGTATAAAATACGATCTCAATAGCGTTCGAATTGAGGATTTCCTTTCAACGAAATCCACAGAATCTGGATCTCCGGGGGTACAATGAAAGTTTTATACATTCCAACAACGGAGCGCAAAACGTTAGATTGAAATAGTAATGCGTTGTTGGATTATGCTTTCCGATGAGATTGATTGAAATTGTTTTCTTCAATTGAAACTTCTATGTTGTTTTTGTTTTAATATGCTTTTAGAGGATATTTTGGGTTTTTCCCTATTTACATTTGTTTAGTGATGTGTAAATTTATACCTGAGAGCCGTTTGAGTAATGTCGGACTGGCATCAAATAAAACAACCGTTGTGCTCCACCACGCTAGTGGCGGGAACAGGGTACCATTGTACACGTTGCCCCCATCCCCGCCAGCAGCAACTCTGAACCCCAAAATGCGTCACCTCTGGGTCGGGGCCTGTTTAAAAATGGTTCCTCCCTCCGCGATGCATCGGGAGCGCCAGATTCATCAACCGCCTCGAGGACCTTATAAGGCGGACGTCCGATAAACCCCGTTCTTAACATCCGGAAGCTCCCCGTTAGGGTGGCACGCGATGGTTGAAATACAAATAGGTAGCCCAAGCACCAACTTGGGGTCACAAGTTGTATGACTTAACATTACAACGTTAGAGTCAATGTCATCCTTTGAAATTAAAATGAGAAGGGTAATTACTTATTTCATATTTTCAAATACATTCAAAATATTTGAAAACAATAGACGCCTGTGCCTGACACACAATTAAGCAGGTGCGATCAAGTGCGGCCCGGTATGGCTTTATTAATGATCCGCGGCCGAACAATATATCGTGTTAATTTCCCTTTGATTTATATGCACAAATCGCTAAATTTTAATATTTAGGACTTTAAGATTTAGGATTTCTATGTTAGTTCTTTCATTAAGAATTAACGTTAATGTTGTCCTATCCCTCGTTGGGAAGCAAACCCGTGACCCGCAGAGCTGAAAGTAAGATCAGACCTGCGTCAAAGGGTAATTATTAAAAACTTTTGCAAGACACTGCGTGCGTAATTAGCCATAGATTAGACACTTACTAGTTTTCGACTGCTCATTGACTAATACTGGAAAATTTGAAGATGAAGATGAAGAAAGTGTTGTGTTTGAGCCACTGCACAACGTACTAGGAATATGTATAGATAAGTCCTGCCAAGTCCGGGAACCGCAACGTCGGTAGACGCCCTCCGAGGTAGACTAATGACTTCAAAAAGGTTGCAGGGAGACGCTGGATCCAAGCGGCACAAGATAGTGTGGTTTGGAGATCCCCTGAAGAGACCTATATCTATGGGTGAAAAATGATAATTATGATGATGAAGTACTGTCATGTAACGATTAAGTACCCGATATCGTAATACCATAAGACATATTAGATGGAATTTCTTGTAATGATTTTTTTATTGTAATGTGGAACAAAATTGTAGTAGTAATAGTTATATTACTACTACAATTTTTGTACTAACGTAACGTATAAGTATAGTAATGCAGAGGTTGTTTAATTTGCTTTTGTTACTCGTAGTTTGTCAACTTTGCTAGGGAATGTTGTGTACTGCGCAGGTCCTAATAACTGCAACACAGTTTTTCAACTAATGATGTTGTTATGGTCCAAATTTTTACATGTATACATTTTTCTTTCCAAATAAAAATATATTATTATTATCTCTGAAACATTGATTACTGCTTCATCTTTTGTAGAAAAATTCTGCTCTTATGAACCCCGAATGTACTCTGCAATTCTTTTTCGGTTGATTAATATTATACTTGTACATTGCTTAGTTTTAAAGCTCTTCGTGTATTATTTTAAAAGTTAGTATATTTTTTAAATTTCAAAATCACAGTGTTAATAAGTTACGTACAACACGTTTTGTACTACATAGTATGTTTATATATAATTAAATTAAATTATTATCAAATATTATGAGGTTTTTTTAATAATTTTGAGCAATATTTTACTCATTTATTTATTTTTAATATAAAAAAAAAAGATATTTAAAAGTATAAAGAAACGGGATCCACGGGCAGAAGGGACCAAAACTCTCGATGGTTAGGAATAAAGAGTTTGGAACGTCCTATACGTGCCGTCTCAAGCAATAGTGCCTTCTCTATCCTACGCTTGATCCAGCAACTAAGCGAAAGCCTCATGAGATGTTCGTTAAGCCTCTTCGCGATAAGACCATCAACCTATACTACAATTGGAACAAGTATTGTAGAACCCACATGTATTCCGGCGGTATACCACCCAACACCCACGTGTATCATGGCGGTTATCTCATAAGTTAAGTCTACATATTTACATAAGTAATGAGAATATTATTTTGCTATAATCCGCGATAAAAGAAAAAATATGTATTGCTAAATGTAAAAGAATGTAATGGTAAAGAATTTTAATTTTTCGCAAGGCGAAAATTGTGATTTTGTCGTGAAGTCTATCTCCTGACGATGCTGCGGATACGGGGCGATACAATTGTTGAGATTGTAGTGGCGAATATGAGCAGTGCTTGTGTATTGTTGTGTCATGGGTGTCGGTATGTGTATGCGGTAGTGCATGAGTTCTTACAAATTCTGCATGTATCTGGTATAAGAACGAATATTACACTCTACATTTAGCATTACATATATTTTCTTTTATCGCGGATTATAGCATAATAATATTCTCATTACTTTTGTATTATGGACCTCCGCAAACTTACGCCTAATTCTATAAATTATCTACATATTTAGTTATTTTATTATAAGAATACATGTGCTATTGGTAGACCATATATAATAAAATAGATAAAAAATTTAGCTAGCTTGGGAGTAATCATTTATAAATATTGTACTATGCCCATATATTCAGAATATTCTGAAAACAATAGAGGCGTGCGCCTGACAGTCCATTAGGCAGGTGCGATCAAATGTGGCCTGATACCCGCTTATTAATGATCCACATCCAAACTATACAGTGTTAATTTGCAAGTTACTAATTAAATCGCTTGTTAAACTAAAGGGAAGAGTAATTTTGACTTGAAAATTTGAAACGCTTTATAAACATTAAATTACTTGGTCATTAATGGCTTTCTGCTTCTTTGTCCTGATTGTCACAGTAAATACTATGCATACACACTTTGAAAGATTTCCTACGTTGTTAACAAAGCTTTTGTGCTTTACTCCCCACGTGCTTCCGACATTAATGATTACCATGTCACTATGTTCTAATTCATTTTATTAATTATATTAATGTTTTACTTAGTTTACTTATATTGCCAGCTGAGTAGAATAGATCATCTTCGAGGTGTCGTAAAAGACGACTAAGGTAAGTTGAGCCGCTGTGTGGTATCCGACTGAGTAGAATAGACACTTACATGTTGTGGCTACCTTAATAAGCTGCACATTTAATAAACGATATTAATATGTTTATAGTTTAATAATTTATTTAAATGTTCTTCAATTCTTGTCCTGTTCCTTCTATAACTCAAAGGTTGACTGGAAGAGATCTTTTAGGGATAAGTCCGCCTTTGTACATGTGCTTTTTACTTTTCCTTTCTCTTTTCTAATTATATGTATAAAAAGAAATAAATAAATAAAAAAAGTAGTAGCTAGGTACTGTTGGTTCTTAAATAAATAAATAATAAAAATAATACACGTGACCGTAAAACAAAGCAACCAGTTTGTTTATTATGTATGTTAAATAATGTTGTCAAAATATTTATGTTTTAAAGAGAATGACAAAGTACCGTAATAAATCTTTAAACTACTTAAGAATGTCTTGAGACTTGACAATCTCAACAAGCAACGATAATACCCTAATCGTCCCCATGATATATGATATCGTAGAACTTAAACTGTCTACTAGCAGTCATCTAGATTTATGAGTCTATCTGTTATTTAATCTGTACAACTTAATTTGTAAATGGCGCATGCACAATGAATAGCTTGACCGTTTTAATGTGTAAAGTCTAGTTAAAGACAATGTATTCCTCCTCTACTCTTCTTAGATTAACCCATAATGTATAGGAAATCCAAAAGTGTGATATGACCCTGGTAATGACTGACTTATAGTGCACACAACTAAAATTCATTGTAAGACGTATGATAAAAAAAACCGCATCAAAATCTATTGCGTAGTTTTAAAGATTAAGGCATACTTAGGGATATAGGGACATGGGGACAGACACAAAGCGACTTTGTTTTATACTATGTAGTGATTAGGATTTTATTAGTAAGGTAATTCTTATTCATAATGTTTGATATTTGCATACAAACTTTTTCTTAACTATAAATTGTCTCACTTCATAGGTCAGCTGGCAGATATCTGTCATAGGGATAAGTTGAACTTTGTACACTTTTTTTACCAATAATGTTTTTTCCAACATTTTTTTATGGTACACAAATAAAATAAATTATTTAATTAAAATAAAAGAAAGGTGCGTTCGCGTACTCGTAGGTACAGGCGGACCGAGATTTTTGATTTCGGTCGATACATTAATTTTTATACCACAAAAGAAAAAAAATAACAATCATATTTTATTTTTCGTGTTGAGCAATTGACTGGATTATTAAGCGTAATAGTTATCTTTTGATATTCTTGTGGGAACACTGCCTTTCACATTAATTCTCCTTTACGCATAAAGACATAAAGTATATATATAGTACTGTGACAAATTGTGTGACAGTACTCTATTCAGTAATCAATAATAAACAGTTATATGTTACTCTATCATTACATACTTCCACCACAGTTTGTTTAATTTTCATCACTTTTTCTTTTATATATTGAAAAAGAAGAAAAACTATATATTGTATCATATATAAATACTGTAACATAATACATTTGGAATGGACCTGTTCTTCTTAACACATTATTTTATAACTTAGCTTAGAGAACAGCGCATTACCCACCTGATTGAATTTACTTGTACAATCTATTTTATAAGAACAAAAATATTTTGTATTTAATTTTAATCTATGTATAAATCATCATTCTCCTGCCCTTATCCCACTCTAAGTGGGGTCGGCACAACATGTTATAAATATGCTGTCACATGATTTGGCTGCGTTTTTCCGCCCGGCCGCCTGCCTGTCGTCAACTTACCTTACTTAATTATTTTACGACACCTCGGTAAGAAACAGGATGGTCTATTCTACTTAACCAGATACCTCATCGTGGGTCAACTTACCTTACGCCTTTTCGACACCTCGGTAAGAAATGAGAGTGGTCTATTCTACTCAGCCAGATAACACACGGCGGGTCGACCTTAGTCGCCTTTTACGACACCTCGGTAAAAAATTAGGGTGGTATTATTCTATTCAGCCGGATACCACGGCGTTTATTTTAAAGTTTATTTTAACATAATATAGATAAAGGACATCACGATTAGTTGCTCACTGATAACAAATGAGATATATCATTACTGTTTTGTAGAATCAAGCGGTCATGCATACATGTTTGCTTCGATAGCTTAGCTAAACGCGTATCGATTGTGTGGAACTGATTCTGTGCGGTGGTACGAATAGTTGATTTTACTAATACATGGAAAACAGAATGTTAATTGAAACTTAGTCTGCATAGTTTAACTTTCAACTCCTTCGTACCAAAAATCATATCAGTGTGTTCTTTATTTCGAACTTAAAAGATAGATTAATAAACATTTTCGAATAAATATTATTTATAAGACTTAATTCAAATTCAAAATATTCTGATTCAAATAAACTTGTAAACAAGTGCTTTTTAATCGTCAACTCTACTGCTGGTTCGGAAAGCTGTTCCTACCGAGAAAGGCCGACTAAAAAAAATTATTCTTAATGCTAGTTATATTTAATCGTTTCTATCTTGTACAGGGTCGAACAATATCTGTATCCACGCATTTTTATCGTCTAAATAATCCTCAACAATAAAAATAATAATAGAATAGAATAATAGAAACCTAGCATTAATGTTTATATATTTTATTTGCAATATAATTTTAGTAAGACAACTTCCATTGAAGTATCTGACTTGCGAAGTTATAGACGTACTAGCTTTTACCCGCAACGTCATTCTATTCCTGTAGAATTAAGAAGATTTTTATAGCCTATATGTTACCCTGGTGTATAAGAAATAATTGTGCCAAATTTCATCTATATTCGTTCAGCATATTCGCCGTAAAATAGCAACAAACATACATACATACTCATAAACTTTCGTATTTGTAATATTACTATTAGAATTAAAATTAGCGCTCTTAAAATAAATCACTTCAGTGTTAAGATATCTGACTGTACCACCAAGTCAATATTCCTATCAAAGAAATTGTTCACTCCATACTATATTAAGCACTGTCTATTGCACTTTGATCTTCACGGAAGGAAAATAAAAATCCTCAGTGAAACATTATTATAAATCTAAATGTGCTCTCGCTAATCATCCCAGCGCTACGCAGCTGGTATTAATTTGTCTGAACGTTTCACACTGCACGCTGCACTCGCATAAAGGGCCGTCTTGATTGGACTTTTTCTTTTTAATCTAAGTTAACTAACTTAGTCTTTTTTGCTTTAAGATCGTTGATTTGAAACGCAATTGAAACTGATAGCGGGTAATGTGAGATCATCACGTATAGAATGACATACATGTTTGAAACTTTAATACTTAAGTTAAAACATATTATCCTCCTGCCCTTATCCCACACTTAGACATTTTTGTGCCAGCCGCCTGCCTGACGTTAACTTACCTTAGTCGTACTTTACGAAACCTCGATAAAAAATGAGGATAGTCTATTTTACTCAGCCGGATACCACACGTTGGGTCGAGTAGCTTAGTCGTCTTTTACGACACCTCGATAAGAAATGAGAGTGGTCTATTCTACTCAGCTGGATACCACATGGTGGGCCGTATATAAGTTGAACCAAGTAAATAAGGGCAATGGTTCCTAAAATACACTTTAAACTAGTTTGGGAGCTAGGCACACAATAATTGTACATGTGCATTGTTGTAAAATAAACAAATAAATGAGACGTACCTACAAAATAGGCAGGTGTAAAATAGTTTATTTGTGCTTTATTATAACCGTTATCTAATTATAATTAATTCACATTTCTTCGAGTCCTTGGACAAAGTTAATTATGAGGCGATAATTAAATTTAGTATAAACCCATTGAAATACCGACCTAAATTTATAATGGTCCTTTGGTAAATTATAACAGCGAAACTATGTGAAAAATCATATCATGTAAAAATTTTATTGGATTCTCGTAATCATACTTCATATTTCGGTTATTTTCTATTACGGGAGTATGATGTTACATTTTGGTCATATAGAGAGCCCTCGACAAGACCTTGATGAGATTATTGTAAGATATTAAGCAAGATAGATAAATTATGTCGCTGTTTACCAGCTGCTGCGTTAATGTTATTAAAATAGAGATGTAATCTGTCTTATTTGCGATGGATGAGCAAAGAATTTGAACTGCCTTATGCAAAAGTTTGAAAAGGTTCTGTTGACATTTAACAAGCGAAACTCCGATATTAATTATGGTGATACTTTCCTTTGCGACACGTAATCCAGTAATCCAATAAAGCATGTATAAAAAAGTAAGTTAAGCAAAATGTTCCCTTATAATGGTCACATTTTAAAAATTAAATACTAAAGATCATTTTATAGAAGCAGCCGTTACTTTGCGGAATTCCATAGTACAGAAGATACAATAAAATTATTTTGCTATAAGCCGCGTTTGTTAAGAAAATATATGTAATACTAAGTGCATGAAACAGGCAACAATCACTCCATAAATGCAGGACAAGTCACCACACGCATCACAGGACGCCGCCAACACCAACACTCCACCCAAGCACTACACACACTCACTACCACAACCTCCACGATCGCTTCACCCCAAATTCGAAGCATCATTAAGAGGATAGGCTCCACGAACAAAATCGTTTTGCATTACCATTTTGTTCGTGGAGCCTAAGGGATATGTAATTGTTGCCTGCTTCCTTTATTAGCATTACATATATTCTCTTAACAAACGCGGATTACAGCAAAATAATTTTATTGTAACTTCTGTACTAAAGATCAGTTCTGTGTGCACTCTCCTTAAGACACCTAATAGCTCGCTGCTCTTTGCCCCCTTTTGTCGATTATTAATAAAAGATTGTTTCTGTCTGAAGATTTTTCAACGAGTCATTTGCTAGTTCGAGCTTATGAGAGAAAAGTAATATCTTCAATGCAGCTTATTAAAGTTTGAAATATTGAGTAACTCTTGGTATGAAAATAGGTTACTTTTATACATTTTATTGTGGGGGGGGGGGGGGTGACGTTGTGTTTTTAGGAGCCAGGGTCGTTAATACGGTGAATAGGGTTTCTTTGTATTAATATTTTGTAATTAATAATCTGTTCTAAAATCTGTGTATATTCTGTATGCTTTGGCTAAATAAAGATATTCGAATTTATATTTTTATGCACATTAATAGGTTTGGACTTTTCACAATACCTTTCACCCGAACTCTATATATTTATATCGCCTTAAGTCCGAAATCAGTTATAGTCCAATGAAAAGATTTTTTTCTTTAAATGTTTCATTCCAACATTTTTAATTTATTTTTACGTTGACTTTCATCAGTGTACTAAATATTAAAATCTTAACTTATCCGACGTGCTTCATTACCCGGTTTTTATGAAAGAAAAATTCGTAAAACTTTAAAATTTAGCCTCTCAAAGCAAATGGTGAGATTGTAAAATTTCACTTAGAATATTATCGAACAAACTATTTCAATATCATATTCACTTTTTAAAAAACTTATTCCTATATAAACTTATAATATACCTATATCAGCCGGATACCACACGGTGGGACAACTTACCTTAGTCACCTTTTACATCACCTCGGTAAGATATGGGGGTGGTCTACTCTACGCAGCTGGATACTACACAGCGGGTCAACTTATCTTAGTCACCTTTTACGACACCTCGGTAAGAAATGATGTGGTCTATTCTACTCAGCCGGATACATCGATGATGATATAGGTATCATAAATTTGGCTATAACATTGTATAATTCGATTGCGCAGCTTTACATTTAGCATGACAGCCCTACCACGTCTGGGTCAGGTTGGGCCAACATTTGGCTTTTGAACTTCGCCGTGCGAAAGTTGTGACAATTCATTATGCGAAAGGTATTTTGATTTTACTGACATGAGATTATTTTGAATACTGAACTTTGGTTATTGAATTAATTTTGGTATTCAAAATGAAACACAGCCTACTAGTATTTGCGGAGACGAAATTTGACATAAATATTTATATGATCAATTCAGTTTGAATGGAAGTTGTATATCGTAAAAGTATTGAGACAAAATTCTTACACGATTAATTAACTAGGCTTATTGCTTCTTTTGATGAAGCCGTGTGGTATCCGGCTGAATAGAATAGTACCACCCTCATTTCTTACCGAGGTGTCGTAAAAGGCGACTAAGGTAAGTCGACCCGCCGTGTGGTATCCGGCTGAGTAGAATAGACCAACCTCATTTATTACCGAGGTGTCGTAAAAGGCGACTTAGGTAAGTTGACCCACCGTGTGGTATCCGGTTTAGTAGAATAGACCACCCTCGTTCTTACCGAGGTGTCGTAAAACACGACAGAGGTAAGTTGATGCCAGGCAGGCGGCCGGTCGTGAAAACGCAGCCAAATCATGTGACAGCATGTTTATAACATGTTGTGCCGACCCCACGTAGAGTGGGATAAGGGCAGGAAGATGATGATTGCTTCTTTTGATGATATGACTAGCTCGCATAGTCTTTCCACAGAGATTGAGCACTTAAAGGCAGAGTAAATCTTAGGGTTCATTGTGCTGCTATCGGAATTTTAGAAGCATCTAGAGCATCGTTTTTTGATTATTTAAAGATATATAAAAAATAAAACAACTTTTCCTTTTAAATATATGATATTTTTAATACTACCTCCTACCCTTATCCCACCAGGGATATAAATTCTTCAAACGCAAAAAAAAACCATAACAGTAATACAAACTAAGTAAACGTTCGAATCGTCACCGTACTAACCTAATAGACACCTATAAACCATAAATCAGGGACGTACTGCAGATCGACAAATCAAAGCGTAATCTCGTTCGCCCCAATAGACCAGATTCCGTAATCTGTATTCGAGCCACGACTAATAGTTTCTTGTGATAACAGGGGATCGCTTGTGAACTACATATTATCGAATTACGTTATCACTTGTTCCTATATAGATTGTCGTGATAAATTGTGAAAGAGGCTAAGTGATTTAAGCAGATATTACGATGTATTATATAAAAATAAATAGTAGGTAAACTATGTGATTGTTGATTCAAACACTACAGGTATAGCTATTAATTTTGTAAATAAAACTTTCATTACTTAATTGCTAGTACCTGGTCGAGCGAGCCTTGCTCGATAATTTAAATAAATAAATTAACTTTTATTTAGCCAAAAAATTACAATAAATACACCTGGGCATGATTTGTATAGTCCTAGAAAAGTAATTTAAGATAGACATAATTTGTACATTTTTGCTGTAAATAAATATAGTCATCATCCTCCTGCCCTTATCCCACTCTAAGTGGGGTCGGCACAACATGTTATAAACATGTTGTCATATGATTTGGCTGCGTTTTTACGACCGGCCGCCTGCCTGACATCAACTTACCATAGTCGTATTTTACGACACCTCGGTAAGAGAGGGTGGTCTATTCTACTTAACCGGATACCACACGGTGGGTCAATTTACCTTAGTCGCCTTTTACGACACCTCGGTAAGAAATGAGGTTGGTCTATTCTACTCAGCCGGATACCACACGGCGGGTCGTCTTACCTTAGTCGCCTTTTACGACACCTCGGTAAGAAAAGAGGGTGGTACTATTCTATTCAGCCGGATACCACACGGCGTAAATATAGTATAAATACAAAATTCAAAAATAAATAGTAAAATATAGCTTGAAATAAAAATAAATCAATAAATGGGCATGTGGGGCTCGAGGTATTTTCGCTTCACCACCTGTTCACAAAATAAGTTACCATAACTCTTACAATTGACAGTAAAAATAGTCTTTTCTATTCAACGCAAATTTTAAAATTTTTTCAGTGTCATCGATCTAGCTAGGTTTTATTTTATCTGCCATTTATTTCGTTTGCCGTTTAATCCGTGTTTTCGGGCCCTGAAAAAATGCTAAATTATTGAATAAAATCCTTATGATATTTCTGTCATTTTGGACGGACGGACGGACGGACTAGAGAAGTTAAAAAACCTGGGATCGAGCCCCTCTTATTACCAACCTTTTTCTCTTTTTTTTAATTTATAAAAAAATTATTATCGAGCTTGGCTCGATCACCCAGGTGCTATCAATATCAATATCAATATTAATTAATTCTACAAGTAATAAGTTTAGTGACTATTAGTTACGTAAAATTACAGCAATCTTACGAGCATTTACATTTCAATTCACTCTTAAATGCCACGCTTGATGTCCTCATTAAACTCGCTAAAGGCGTTGTTTCACACGTTAACGCCTAATTATAGTCTTGGTTATTGTTACCTTTTACTTAAAGGCTCGTTTGAGACTGGCATTCGAAACATTTTATTTCGATTTTATAGTTTTGTGCAAACATTAACTCGTACAGAAGAATGGAAACTTGAGGCATAATTGCCTTACTACTTACGACTTTACTAATGTAAAGTTAGTTAATTGTAATGTAATGATAAAGTTAGCAGAGTTTGCCTAAGGTTTGCTAAAAGCCTATTGGCAGGATCGTATCTCTTTTGAGTCAGACAACAGGTTCAAATTCCAGGCAGGCACAAATAAGTAAAAAATTAACTGCCTAATTAATAATTATCACACGCTTTTTGGTGAAGGACATATGGCATGGAAACCTGCATATCTCTAGAGAATTCATGGAATATGTGTAATCCGCACTGATGCAACGTGGCGGGTCTTTTTTTTCGAATTGACTATATGCTGTTAGCCCTAACGGCTTTTACAGCGTCACCGGGCGGGACGGGCGAGCGCCGATGCATCGCCATGGGATCGAAATGCGGAGAGTAGAGCGCAGAAGCTCTACTAGCGTCAAGGAAACGTCGTCCTAAGGGTGCCTCCTGTGAGGCCGGACCACGGCTCAGTGTAGTGAAGCGACGTGTAGTGGAGGGCTTATAGTATGACTGCTTCCCTTCTATGCAAAAGCACGGGAAGGTCCAGCTAAGAGCTATAACCATTCGTTAAATAGTAACCAGTTAGTTACTTTTATGAAATAAGCAATAACAGTAATCGTTATATGCGTTTTTAGATTAAGACATTTGTACTGTTTTCTTTAAGTTTTTTGCAATTAATTTGAAAACCAGATATCAAGATTGAACAATTATAAACATGTTTGGCAAATGTTTTTGTGATCTATAATTATAACAACAATAATGCTGCTCTTTGTGTTTATTTACTTATTTGAATTAATTAGAATGGTTAACCAATAACACTAATTAACATTAAAAACATACATAAATAAGAAACAATATACAAGACAGGATATAAAATGGAAACAACGATTGAAAATAAAAAAAATAACCTACTAACATAGTGCAGTTATAACGCTCACTGAAATTAAGACAACAATACCAATCTTATACCATTGGTCTGCAAATATGTCGCAGTTAGGCACTTCATTAATAGTTCATTCAGGGCAGATAGTGTACTAGGTTATGGGAGATTTAGCCCGGAACACCGTACGCGAAAAAGGGACTGCAAGGAATTTTATACGCCAGTAACGGCCATATTCTTTTGGGACGAAGATGCTGCACAACTTATTATTCAGCTCAATACAGTCAATCTTTATAGTAAGAATTTTACAAACTGTAATAGGTTGCTCATGTGCTCGTCGAGTTTTCAGAGTTCCCTAAGTGACCCAGTAGAAATTTGGTTAATGTGTTAATGGTGTTGTATTTTGATTATCTGATAAAAAAAAGGTCATACTATACGAGATCAAGGCCAGTCGCTTTATTCTGACTAAGTCTAGAAAATAAATAGGGCGCAAGAAAACCAGACCAGATACAGCATGCAAGTTGATCGCTGTTTGGTGGCCAGTAGTTATACTGGAAGAGACTGAGACTATTCTGCCCCTTACGTTCAACTCGAAATCAAAACCCTGAATCTCTGACCTGTCAGACGTCATAGCGACAGTGCCAAGAGGTAAACTAATAGCAGTGACTCAATACTATGCAGTGAGATAAGAATAACTTCAAGATAAACTGTTGACAAGCGGTCTAGGCACGTTCGGACTAAGAAAGTAGCACTAATTGGCCATTACTTTCGTAGATACGACAATTTGAGTTAATAATACAATGTTAGATGATTTATAGGAGCAGGCGTTACTTTGCGGAATTTCATAGTACAGAAGTTACAATCAATTATTTTGCTGTAATCCACGTTTGTTTAGAGATTATATGTATTGCTAAGTACAAATAATATCAAACATATAACAAAATCCTAATGCTCTGCTCCTGCAGATTTATATCACCAAACGCTTCGACAGCGTCAACTTTACTACTAGTTTGGAAAATTTTCTCATATCAAGAATAGCCAACCAAAACTGAACTTATTCAGTTTAATTATATTTTGTCATTGCCATCTTTTGCAAGATCAAATGAGTTTTACGATGAGCGGGTATTAACTACGTAAATTTGTATATATTGCTTAATTTCTGGTAAATATTTCGATATCTGATGATTTTATCTGATGATGATGACGTTATCTATTATCTGATGACATTTTGTATATATATATGGACCTCGCTGCCAATTCTAAAAAAACCGACATTTAATCAAGTACATGGATTTGGAATTCAGGTATTTGTTATTGACATTCCGTTTAATAATTATTATAATAGAACACATGCATACTGCAAACTTCGGTAAACTATTTTTCATTCGCATCGTAATGTTATTAAAATGTAAATTTTATATATTAATATACGCGATATAAATCTATTAACATAGTTCTAGTGACATTAATTAAATTAAAAATTTTGATAGCGGCCTTTGAACAGGTATTGTTTTTAGGTTAAACCTTATGTAGGGCATAGATAAAGCTTGCGTTATATTTATAAGGAGACCTATTTAACTGAAGGACAATCCATGAACAGATGTCTATACAAACAGCTTTTAAGATTATAAATATTGACTTAGTAGCTGACACGGTTCCATCCGCGTTAAAATCAGGTTGTCAAAAAGCGCGTCTCTTATATTTTAACGATAGAATCTTGGAACCAATAAAAGATAGGGACAAGCTATCGCAAACTTTATTGTATATATTAATACGTCAAAACGTACTCTTTACAAAAATTGAGCGGATTGAGGATGGATTATTTTTCTTTTATACGAGTAGGTCTACAAAAATTCCGCGTTGGTCCCAATCTATCTGTATTCACAATTTACGGTACTTATTAGTAATAGACCAAAGCAATATTTTACGATGAAATGCTAAGAATGATTAACTATATAATATATTAAGCAAAAGGAATATATATATTAAGCAACACCAAAACTCAAGTGCGACTTTTATTTTAATTACTTGTTATATATTATATTTAATATTTCAATGACTTAATCTTGTTATTTATTTAAATAAGTTAATCTTGTATGTATATACATATATTTTCAAAATCTCAGAAAAGGCTCCATGAATTTTCCTGAAATTCAGCATGTAGTTGATTTTGGGGGAGAAAAATTGAGGTTTTCTTAAAAAACCATTTTATCGCTGTTTTTGGGCATAAAAAAATTATTAACATTTAAATAAAACACTTTAATATAAAACACTATTTTTGCCGTAAATTTTTAAGTCAACGGGCGGTCTCGAGAAATAAAAATACCTTGGATCGAGCCCCACCTACCCAATATTTTTTTTCTTCTTTTAAAGTTTGTTTTTTTTTTTTGGAAAAAATTACCGAGCAAGACCGGGCAAGTTACACCCTAAATTAATAACTTTAGTTCTTTAATGTAACGAATTCCTGAAATGCCCTTAAGTTAATTTTAGACATTTTAATCGTGATTCAAAGTCGTGTCTACGGGCAGTATATCACGTGACCACTCTACTGCAATAGCTGCAGTATATTAGAACACGGAATAATTATGTTAATCCGTAGATTAGTTAGTTGCTTGTAACACTATTTAAGCCGTATGCAATTTGCTTGATCGCTATTATAAGAGGCGTTTGGCTTTCGTATGTTATCATAAAGGAGTCCATAAACAAAAATCATATTCATATATAATTTATAGAATTAGGCGTTACTTTGTGGAGATCCATAATACAAAAGTAATAATAAAATAAAAAATAATTTTATTATTACTTTTGCATATTCATATAATTGACTGGCCCCGATGGCGCAGTTAGCAGTGATTGCCTTTCACTTTGCGGGTCATGGGTTCGATTCCCACCGAGAACCAACATTTTCTTTAAAACATTTGTTGGTTCTTTTAACCTGGGTGTATTTAAGTACCTGTATTTAAGTAATGTATATATTTATTAGTAGTCTATCACCCATAAAAATAGTATTAAGTTACTTACTTTGGGGACGGAAGTCCGTGTGTCCGATATATTTATTTATATTTTATACCCGTGATTGCTGGACGCCGTGTGGTATCCGGCTGAATAGAATAGTACCACCCTCTTTTCTTACCGAGGTGTCGTAAAAGGCGACTAAGGTAAGTCGACCCGCCGTTTGGTATCCGGCTGATATCCGGCTGAGTAGAATAGACCAACCTCATTTCTTACCGAGGTGTCGTAAAAGGCGGCTAAGGTAAGTTGACCCACCGTGTGGTATCCGGTTTAGTAGAATAGACCACCCTCATTCTTACCGAGGTGTCGTAAAATACGACAGAGGTAAGTTGACGACAGGCAGGCGGCCGGTCGTAAAAACGCAGCCAAATCATGTAACAGCGTGTTTATAACATGTTGTGCCGACCCCACTTAGAGTGGGATAAGGGCAGGAGGATGATGATGACCCGTGATTGCTGAATAATGATGACGTTTCCCTTAAGAGTGTTATGTGTTCAAGTTTTGTATAAAATTAATGAATTAATATTTACAATTTATCACGTACCTTCCGGTGAAGGAAAAAGTAAACATACTTCCACATCTTCCGCATTGGACAATTTATAACTTTAAAACTTTAAAAATGTCATATTCTACATACGTGTGGTGTCCGGTTGAATAGAATACACCACCCTCTTTCTTATAGAGGTGTCTTAAAAGGCAACTAAGGTAAGTTGACGTCAGGTAGGCGACCGGTCTTAAAATGCCTAGCCGCATCATGTGACAACATTATTTATAAACATGTTGTCACATGATGCGGCTATGTTGTGCCGATAAGGGCACGAGGATGATGACGTAAATTTCATATTTACACAAAAGTTACTGACATCATTTGAAAGTTTAATAAATGTTACACAATTCTGTGTATTGGGAAAACAATTCAGTACCTTAAATAGTGAGTCAACTGTGTGCTAACAGTGTCGCAATTCTTAAGAGAAATATTGCCATTTGACACGAGCCTAAAGCACGAAATTAGGTACATTAATTGGCATACCTTCGATAATGAACTTATGAATAATAGATTAGAAATAAGGTAAGCAATTCACTTAATATTTACAAGAGTTATTTATTTTATTTATTTTGTATTATTTATGTACCATGAAAAACGTTAGCAAAACATAATTAATAAAAAAAAGTGAACACCTTTTGACATAGACCTCTGCCAGATAACCAACGAAGTGAGACAATGATTAATAGCAATGCAGTTTTTGAACGCAAATATCATTAAATTTATACAAATAAATTGAAAAAAACCCCTAAATAAGTTATCTATATAGCAATCCCCTACCCTTATCCCACTCTAACTGGGGTTGGTACAACACGTTATAAACATGTTGTTACATGATTTGATTGATGGCTACGTATTTAAGGACCGGCCGACTGCCTGGCGTCAACTTTTCTTAGTAGTACGAGTATTTTACGACACATCAGTAAGAAAGGGTATTTTTTTATAACAATATATATGTACAAAAAAATATTTAAAAAAACTTTTTTTATTAACACATAATTCATTATGTGTTACCGTTTATATAATTATTAATCATAATTGCTAATATCACAACACTGCCCTGAAATTTGTACTACATACCGTATTTGGCGTGTCCAATATAAACGAACGTGATATATTAATGACATAATCTGATTTATCTCCAATTTATCTCACGATCTTGTTTATATATTAGAGTCACGCCAGTGATTTCATAACGCCTTATACGTGAAATGAATGCTAAAAATATGCTTAAACGGGACAATTTGTTGGCCTTTGAGCCTGGGTGTATATTTGTATTTAAGTATGTATTTAAAAATATATAAGTATATATTCACCAGTTGTCTGTCACCCATAACACAAGTATTAAGTTACTTACTTTGGGCCGGACGACCGTGTGTGTAAGTGTCCCATATATTTATTTTATTTATTTAATATAATTTTATTTGTGAGAGAAGTTTTTAAAAAAAAGTATCAATACATTTTAGTGATGAAGGTTATATCGTTTTGATTCTCTATTTGCAATTGATTCTCTCTTTGCAACCAATAGACCTCCACTGTTAGACATTGGTTTTTTCTAGGGTTTTACCTTACGATCTTTTGCCAACTCCACGTGACTTTTTTTAGGGTCGTTTGTCCACAGTGGGGCATCTGTTTACTACATATTACTTCTATATATTACCAAAAATGCATTTTCCGGATCGGGGTCACCTTTCTAGCACCTTCAGAGCCCAACCTCTATCAGTTCTTCAAACTATATGCCCCGCTTATTGCTATTTAAGCTATGCAACCCGTAGGACTATGTTAGCCCGTTGGGTTATCTATGCTTCTTCTACGGATTTCATTTCTGATTTGATCACGCAGAGATACTCCAAGCAGAGCTCTTTCCATCACCCGCTGAATGACTCTTAACTTTGTCATGAGTCCCACAGTTAGAGACCAAGTCTCAGGTCCATGTTTCATCACTGGCAACATGCTCTGTTCAATTGTTCTATATGTAAAAAACAAAGATAACAAATTAGGCGTTAATAGATCTTCTTCTTAAAAGCTTTTATTCGACGTGCAATGGTATGTATCTGAAGGTGGAATTTTGTAAGTTAAATTTGACATACATCATGGGGTCCGATTAAGCTGAAATTTTACATACTGGTGCGATGACAATGCTTATGATAAGTGACCTGATACTGCTGCTAGGTTTGGCTCCAGACGAGCAAACTCTTCAACGGCTAACTTGCAACGACATAAAATTTTGTTAAAAGATTTTTAAAAACATTTTTAAATTGAATTGTTACATATTATAGCAAAATTTTGTCATAACTTTTGTATAAAATTACTAGTCATACATGTAACAAATCAATTTCGCGTGAAATGTATGTAAATGAATGCTTGCAAATTAATTACCACAAGGAAATAATTTACGTCGCATCGCTTAAACACTGCAAAAGCTTTACGCGCGTTAAAATTCAATTAGTATTCAATACGATGTTTTAAAACGGCGTCATTCTGTAAGCGATACACATGGCGATACGATCGGTACAAGTAAAATGGTGCATTGTATATAAACAATGGCCCCGCGGCAGTGTTTATCGTTTTTAGGGTCCCGTAGTGAAATTGAAAACACGAATCAATTCTATGGCTTTTACGCCATATAAGGAGCTCGTGCATAAGTATGTGTGGATGGGCTTGAAACTAGTCGGGCTGACTCGATAGAATAAAACATGAGTATAGCCAGTTTCTATAAATTAATTTTCCTTTCCTATAAATAAAAAATCCCTAATTCATTCATGATTATTTAATTATTTATTCAAATTGGTTTTAATAATAAATATATTTGTTCCTCTGTAGTAAAAAGGAGTGGTTCGTTTTGAAGATGTAAAATTCTAGAAAACACAAGAATATGCTCTGTTGTTTCAATTAAACGTGTAGCAAGTAAACCAAAAGATAAGCATGGTTGGAAGAATTAAGCAGAGAAAGTGGAAAGCGTAAAAAGAGTTCTCTTGGTACTTTATCACTACTACTGCACTACATTTAAAGTAGCCAGATATATAATAAACAATTTTATTCAAGTAATATAATAATTAAGGAATTGAAGCTTAGATTTTATAACTACTCTGTTCTACGTGCCACATACATCCTGTATGAAGTGAGACGCACTATTAGAATTGATTGTAAGCTTTAGCTGTCAAATAAAACCAGAAACTAATTACTAAGTACTCTATTAATAAGTAAATCAATCCAACCTGCAACGAAATGTACGAAGTATTTAATGTAAATGTAGGTTAAGAAAATTAGGAAATATATCTTTAATTTAAATAAAATATATTGTACGGAACCCTGTTTTCTTAAGTATAAATCAACTTGACTGATATTGTATTTGTTTTTTCTCTTACACATGAATTGCGGGAGGGATGTAAGTATTGTTTATTTAATGAAAGCACACGGAAACATAAAATAGCATTTTGACTGGCCCTTTCTTTATAATATGTGTTTTTGAGTACTAAAGCGACATACGGAAGCATAAAATATTCAAATCAAATCAAAATATAAGTTAATCTTGTATATATATTGTAGACAGCGACATTTTTAATCAGTGTTGTAATTTATTGTTGCTAGCAACACTTCATAATTCTATCTCATCTAGAGTATAAAAGTGGTCAGGTCAAGAGCAGAGGTCTCTTTTACGATCGGTACTTGCGTGCGAAAGCTCTGTTATTTAATGTGTTCACGTCGGTCATCTTGTTTGTTTGGTTACAAATGTATTAATTTAGTTCTCTTTTCTTAAATCCTACTTTGGATCCTAACATCAGAAGCGGGATAAAGAACTCACAACTCACTGCATAAATTAAATGAAAAGTGTGGTAGAATTTGGTAGATTTCATTTTGTTTATTTATGACATACCCACTTTTTGTTTTCGATTGAATTGCACGTATTTTTGAAAAAGTATTTGTGTATTTCGTTACAATTGCTCGTATTTTACGTGATTTTGTGAAATAGTGCGTTATAAGTTAAATAGTCGTGATTCGCTTCTCGTTTGGAATACGTAGCGAAATCGAATATTGTGTTTTGTGTTTATCGCGAGAAAAACTTAATAAAGAGGGTTGGTTTTAAATGCGTAATAACGTCTTGCAACGTTTTGCGAGCAGCCGGAAGCGGCACAATTTCGTAAATGACTCAAGTGACCAGTCTGATCAGTCTTATTCGGCTGAAGGAGAACGACAACATTCGGGTCGTAATATTAAACGCGTCTCTGATAAGTGTTCGCGAAAAGGTTTACGTAGTGACAGCTCTTATTATACTTTGCGATCTAGCTCGCGCATAGTTTGGTTTCCCGCTCGTGTGAAAGGAGGATCCCACTTGTATTATACGGTTCACGGTCTGATATATAAAGAAGAAACCGTTCCACTTTACATCAATAATTTCGTTATCGCTCGTATGATAGGTACCATCCCGACGTCGCGAGACTTGCGTTTGCTTTCATTTTAAGCAATCTAATTCTCCTAACTGCGTCGGTACTTCTGACTTGAGTAGACCGCATGTACCTACATCACTCCTTAGAATCAACTTGTTCTGAGGCATCTAATCTTGCGCATGCTTTTCATAAATCTGTTAATAACATTTGGGATAGTGTGAATAAGTTGACCGTGCCAGACCGGTAAATGGGTAATCTGACGAGGATTTAATCTCGTGTAGTTTCATGTCAAAGGGGCTATGCAAAAATATGGTTTGTCGTGGTCAGGTAAGGCCGAGTCCAGTAAAATAGAAGCTCCGTGAGGCACGGGAGACAGTTTCTCGGTCTTGGAGGTTATTTCAAGGTGTTTTTAAATCGGTCTAATGCTGAATGCTCGTGTAAATTAACATCGACATCCACAACGCTAATTTAATATTTATGACTATGAGGTTGTAATAAAGTTTTCTCAGTCTGCAGGAAAACTTGATGCCGGCATTCGTGGTGGTAATCCCGGCATGTGTGGTCAGTACGTGGCGGTAAAGGTGTTACCCCATGACCGCTGTACACTTCGCTTGCTTAGCGGAGGCTGCGGCAAGGCTACGCAGACTGCGTACGTGGCGCCGTGGAGAGGCGAGTGGTGTGCCATGTGTAGGGCATGCGCTGCCTTCATTGAGAGTGATTCTACTCTGGCGGCGTGCACCACTGACATGTAGGGTGAGGGGAAGCTAGTCACCCCGAGCATTTTGCTACACCCTGGCGCTTGGTGGGTCCCAAGTTGCTGAATAGGCTGATCGAACGATCGGTCTATGGCCTGTTTATCAGGTGGCCTGTGACGTGTTACGTCGGGCGAAGCGCGCGTGTCGCGTGACCGAGTCATGATTATCCATGGCGATGGTTGGGTAAAAGTCCTAGGCATATGGTTTGAAATTTTAAAGAGACGTCTCGATTATTATTTAGAGAAGAATGTTAGATGAGATCGATTGCTCAGTAAAAAAGCTGAAGTATGAATTAATTGAATGACGAGTTAGTGGAAAAGAGGATGTTAATTTTATTTGGTTTAATTGAATATTTTCTGATTCCTTTTTTTAAATACAGATGAGGACTATGACACTGCCTATGCGTCATCAGTCAGTGCATCTGACTCATCCACGCTTCCATCAGTCATTCATGAAGCTACACCTGCCGCTGCCAACAATGCTGGTCCGGTGGTACGGAGACAGTTTTGGTCGAGGACGACATGCGGTCAGGAGAGGCCGTGTAGACAGCGACATTTTTAATCAGTGTTGTAATTTATTGTTGCTAGCAACACTTCATAATTCTATCTCATCTAGAGTATAAAAGTGGTCAGGTCAAGAGCAGAGGTCTCTTTTACGATCGGTACTTGCGTGCGAAAGCTCTGTTATTTAATGTGTTCACGTCGGTCATCTTGTTTGTTTGGTTACAAATGTATTAATTTAGTTCTCTTTTCTTAAATCCTACTTTGGATCCTAACAATATATATTTCCTAAATCTCAAATCTCGGAAACGGCTCTAACGATTTTCATGAAATTCAGCTTTCTTTTTGTTAGGGGTTTGATATTTGATAATGATAATGATACGCACATATCACTCGGCGCTTTCTTCCTGTTTTTATTTTTATGTACTTGCATTTTTCTATATCTTTAAAAAAAATACTAGATGACAATTAAAAGCGTTGTTAACTTTATGTCGGTAATTTTACATTGAAGTTTTTTAGTAAGTTAAGTCTACCTTAGTATGTCGTCAGGAAAAAAAAAGTAATATTATCCGTAACATTCAAAGAAATGTTATTGATATTCAAAAATGTTGTGGACTATGTGTGGTCGTGCTCAATATTACCATTTGTATGCAACAGCGTTGTTCATAAATTACGACACCATTATACAGAAAACAATATGTCACTTTGAGTTATTTTGTGTAGTACTTTAGTGCTTAGTACACTTCCCCTATAAAAGTATTCTATGCCTTTCGTTAATTGATTAGAAGCATCCTTTCCTAATATTTATAGAGATATTTAATACCAGAAAAACATTATGAATTTTTTGATATATATGAAGTTGTTGAATTCATTTTACTGAGCTATTTTGATATATATTTCATGTAAGTACGGGTTATTTACTAAAATTATCTAATCTTCTCTGGATAAAACAATAAATCCCTCTGATTCTTCTAGGATCGATCTGATTTTTGTGATGGAGATATTTGCAGGGTTGGAGATTGACAGTAGCTACTATTAATTTCTAGACTACAGGCCACATGAACGAAGTTGCGCGGGTAAAAGCTAGTAATATTATAAATGCGAAACTTTGTAAGTATGGATGTATTTTTGTTACTCTTTCACGGCGAATCCACTGAACCAATATCGATGAAATTTGGTACAATTATTACTTATACACTGGCATAACATATAGGCTATAGAAATCATGTTAATTCTACAGGAATAGGATGACATTGCGCCATCTATTATCAACCTATCACGCAACATCAGATCACGAAAACGAAGTTGCTGGTAAAAGCTAGTCTTCTATAAGTATATTGATGTAGTCACAATGTTATCATCTTGAATTTCTTTATGAATGTTGTATGAGTGTTGAATGTATGTATGAAATGTTATAATCAAGTCAAAACAGCCGAATTATAGGAAAGAATAGAAGAGAAAAACATATTGTGCCTCGCTTAGACTAGGATAAATGCAGGCGAATGAAAATAAAAGTCATGAGGAAGTTTAGTAATTACTGAAGAAATAAATTATATTTATATTTTATTAAATATTTATTTTATTTATTTATTTAACTCTTTGTTGGACACTAATAAAAGAAATTTCAGAAAGGTACCTTTGTTAAAATAATAGGAATGTGCAAATGCCGTCTTATCGGTAATAGCAATCTCTTACACATTTTAATTTAAGAGAGAAGGTCAGTACAATTATTATATCTATATACGGACAGTATAACTTACTAATAAATAACTTGCATTAATCTATAGATTGGAGATTAAGTATTATAACTTTAGATTCCAAAAAAGTGGTACAGATTAGCAAATGTGAAACGGTAGTTGATTCCACAGTGCGTCAGTTTTAACACAGTGCATCAGTTTGACTGGTCCATTGGCGCAGTGGGTAGTGACCCTGCCTTCAGCTCTACGGGTCGCGAGTTCGATTACCGCCGAGAGCCAACATTTTCTATGAATGAATTTGTTGGTCTTCGAGTCTGGGTGTATTTAAGTATGTACTTAAAAAATATATAAGTATATATTCACCAGTTGTCTCTCACCCATAACACAAGTATTAAGTTACTTACTTTGGGAACGGACGACCGTGTGTGTAAGTGTCCCATATATCTATTATTATTAATTAAAACAAAAAAAACAAATACAGTAAATGATTAACTGTAATTTTGTACGATTATGTGGAAATTTGAAAATCTGTTTTAATGGTTAAACATTTTATTGTTAATCCGTTATTATGTTGTAATTGGATCAACCGGCATAAGCTTATTTAAGCCAGAAAACCTTAATTAACTCTGAGCCTACATAGATCTGGATTATGCCTAAAATAATTTAGGCATTCAATAGTATTTCAACCGCATGTAACATACTAATGGATAACGGTTTTTTTGTATTAGAATAAACAAAAAGTCAGAAATTAATTATATATAAATTTAAATATCTCTTTCTATTAACTATCGTAAAAGGTGACTTAGGTAAGTAAATTGACCCGCCGTGTGGATCCGGCTAAGTAGAATATACCTCATTTCTTATCTAGGTGTCATCAATTACATTTTTTTCCGCTTAAGTTGCAAACGCAGGCTAAACCCTAAGAGATTTATCAAAATGATGTACTAAGTATTTGTACATCTTGAAAAGGTTTATAGAAAAGTCCGCGATGGTATATGTCTATCTCTTATGGATAACCCACAATAGCATTTTTTGTAATTTTCTTTTTAAGAAAAATAATGCCCTATGTTCGAAGCAATTTTTATACAATACAGCATTAATCCTTATCTAATTAAGTACCTTAAATACATTGTTGATTTAATATAGATCAATATGGCCGCTTACAGCATGTAATATAAGTGTACATTTTCGAAGATATTACAGATTTAAAATCCCGCGAGAAGGCCGCGCTTCGTCCTATAGTATGTCGAATTTAGCAGCGATCGGACGCGCAACTAATTGTCGCTCTTTCAAGAGTAACCTCTAAAGAAAACATGTTTGTATTGTCTAATGATAAGAATGCTATGAATGTTGTTAAATAAAGACATTCTGTAATTAATTTTAAAAATAAAATACATAGGTAAAAATGTAAAAAGTAAATATGTAGTATATGAATTTAGATATTAGATATAGCAGGAAATCTTCTTGCTATAGGGAGACCGGAATTGTTTAACTCCAAATTTAACGCGTGGGGGCCACGGGCAGTAATGAATAAATCAAAACTACTGGATCGATTTTAAATTTTTTTTTTCACCGAGTGACATGGGCTATATATTTTATACCCGTGCGAAGCAGGGGCAGTCCGCTAGTATACAACAAAAAAAGTTTTCACTTACGGACAGGAAACAACCAAATAAATAACGGTACATACTCGGAAATAGATGATCACTTCGTGAAAAGTAAGTTGCAAGTAATCCTTGTGTTATATTTTAATAACTTTATCAGCAATAAAATACTACTTAGTTGTTATATTGTAAAATATAATTTTGGAATTCTTGAATTCACCATTACACTTTATATTTCTAGCCTAACTTCTTTTAGCACGCAATTCTTGGATTCGTAGTTGTTATTACATTTGTAACGAGGCTACATTACTATATAATGTCAAATGTTATTACTTGAAATAGGCCTTTTAAAACCCTCCACAACTTATCGCGTTAATTTGATATTTTTTTTGTTATTTATATCTCAATATTTATATAGACAAATGTATAACATACTCCAAAGTAAAGTATGTACATATTCTAAAAGTAATAATAACATTATTTTGCTATAATCCGTGATGAAGTAAAATAAAAAATATATATAATGCTAAATTTAGAGTGGACAATCCGTTTTCATGATACATGCAGGATTCGTAAAAACACATGCACAAACCTACACCGTGCTAAATACCTTATGCGATATATATTCGATATATATTAGTATATTATTGTACGATAAAAAATAACAAAATACTCCGAAAGATACTAGCATCTGTCATAAGATCTATGTAAGAACAACCTCGAAAGGTTACATTACAATACTTTTTAAAACTTTTTTTATCTATATTAATTAGAAAACAAAGTTCTCAAAAGCTGTATGTCTGTATGTGAGAGACATAAATCGATCTCTGAAACTATTGAACGGATGTTTGTATGGTTTTTACTAAAAGAGAATACAATTCCTTCCGAAGGTTTAAGTTACTTTACCGTTTTATGTAAAATGTGTTCAAGAGGTTGCGCGTTATAAATACTCGCCTGCTTGGAGCTGTAACCGCGTACGCCGCTTAAACCGGCAGAGATACAAATAATGTAGTAGAGAATTGTAGATTTATAAAAATATTTTTAAAAGAAGTCTGTAACATGTCTCTATCTCTTTTGGTCAGCTCACAATAACTAAATTTATGTTAAAAGTTCAAATAATTTATAGAATTAGGCGTTACTTGGCGGAGATCCATAATACAAAAGTAATAATTAAATTATTTTGCTACAAATCGCGATGAAGTAAAATAGAAAATATATATAATGCTAAATGTAGAGTGGACATTTTCATACCTGATACGTGCAAAATTCGTAAAAACACATGCACTAAGCTGCACTGCGCAGGCACTACATAAGATTCCATACTCCACGACAAAATCGCTTTGCGTGGAGTCTAACTTCTGATGATGCTTCCGTTGCGGGGCGAAACGATTGTTGAGTTTGTGATAATGAACGTATGTAGAGCTTGTGTATTGTGGTGGAGGAGGTTTGTGCATGTGTTTTTACGAATCCTGCATGTATGATAACCGATTGTCCACTCTAAATTTAGCATTATATATATTTTATATTTTACTTCATCGCGGACTGTAATAAAATAATTTTATTATTACTTTTAAAAGGTCAATTCGGGAAAAAAATTGTGTCACACCAATTTCCACGCAGGCGAATTGTAATTCTGTTCTGGTATATTCGAACATGATCTGATACCTGTGTTTTACTTGTGTTACCATATGTGATCAATGTATGCTTACCGTCTGAGTTAGTATAATCCTATCGGGATTAAGTGCGCATATTCGACAAGCTCCCGTTTGGCAGCTGCCTGTCAGATAAGTGTCTGAATAATATTGGGAGGCTCCTCCATACATCCCTATATTGTAACGGTGATTGCTAAAATTACAGCGAAATGAAATGCAATGCAGCAACTAAGTAACACATCTTAATGTGATAACTTCTTAACGAGACACGTTTAAAGAAGAAACATTTAAAATTCTTTAACTTTTTTTTTATTTATTTATAGCAAAAATGTACAAGTTACATCTATTTTAAATTACTAACACGCTAGGACGATACAAATCATGCCCACGTGGAATGGTCCCAAGTATGCTGGCAGCGTTTCCGCGCTGAATCGCTAAGCTGATTCGTTATGCGCAAAAGGAGCCAGCCCTCTTGTTACCTGAAGTGGTAATTAATAATTCTTTAACTTAAAAATATTGAAGTACCTAGGTGATTGAGCCTTGCTCGGTAATTTTTTTAAATATAAAAAATCCAAAAAAGGGGTAGTAATAACAGGGGCTTAATCCCAGATATTTTCACTTCCTTAGTCCACCCGTTACCCAAAGAGGTATCACATCTTTTTAAATGACAGCTAAAATATTTACATTCTATTGAACATTTTTGCATTTTTTCAGTGCCCGAAAACAGGGAGATGACAACCTTTTTTTAATGAAGGAGAATGGAGGAGATAGACTCCACGACAAAATCGCAAAGCTTAAAGATAGGCTTTTAAAGATAGGATAAGCTATTGAAGATAGGATAAGAATATTTATAGTCAGATCATATATATCGTCCTCTAAAACCTTGATGGCGTCATGGGTCAAGTTTGTTGGCAACGCACCATATGTTATTAATGAATAGTTAAAAAGGTATTGTTTGTTAACTATTTGACCTAACCTAGTCTTTGAATACTGTATTAACTGGACACGATTATGATGTCAATCGAATATATATTTTATTATTGTATATGTGCCGTGTGGTATACGGCTGAGTGGAATAGACCACCCTCATTTTTTACCGAGGTGTTATAAGAGAGGACTAAGGTAAGTTAATCCGCTGTGTTGTGTATGGCTGAGTGGCATAGACTACGCTCATATTTTAACAAGGTGTCTAAGAGGCGACTAAGGTTAGTTGATCCGCCGTGCTGTATACGGTTGAGTAGAATAGACCACCCTTATTTTTACCAAGTTGTTATAAGAGACGACTACGGTTAGTTGACCCGCCGTGTGATATACAGCTGAGTAGAATAGACCACCCTCATGTCTTACCGAGGTGTCCTATAACTGAACTAAGTTAAGTTGTCTCGCCATGTGATATCCGGCTGAGTATGATCCACCTTCATTTCTTACCGAAGTCTCGCAAAAGGCGACAAAGCTAAGTTGACGTCAGCTAGAAGGCCGTTAGTAAAATACAAATGACACTACAATTTGGTTAAAACATGTTGTGCGAACCTCACTTAGAGTAGGATAAGGGCAGGAGAATGATAATGATTTTATTATTATATGTAGAAATTCAAATTCAATATATTCTTTATTGAAATAAACTTGTAAGCAAGTGCTTTTGAATCGTCAATTCTACTGCTGGTTTGGAAAGCTGTTCCTACCGAGAAGAGCAATCAAGAAACTCAGAACATATAAAGACCAAAAGAAAAAATTCCATAAGCATGATTCTTCCAGCTAAGCTATTTTCTTAAAAGGTCAAACGAATTAAGGTCATATTGCATCATTTCGAAACTTAATATCAGAAACGACTTAATACAAAGGCACGCCGTTCAAAACATGACTTTCACCTTCTCACATTAATTTCCGTTAACGCATGATATATGTATTGTGGGTGGTAGAATGAGTTATCTAAACACGAAGTTCAAAGTTTTAAGTTCCGAATGTATGAGATATTTGAAAGCAGCTAACGGTCAAATCATAAATTAAATGCAATTTATTTATATAGACACAATATCGTCGGTAAGAAATGAGGGTGGTCTATTCTACTCATCCTGATACCACACAGCGGGTCAACTCACCTTAGTTGCCTTTTACGACTCCTCGGTAAGAAATGAGGAATGTCCATTCAACTCAGCAGGACACCACACAGCGAATCAACTTACCTTAGATGTCTTTTACGCTACCTCGGTAAGAAATGAGGCTGCCCTATTCTACTCAGCCGGATACCACATGGTACTATTAATTTATTTTTATTTATGTATTTCTTTTTATACATATATTTAGAAAAGAGAAAGAAAATTAAAAATGCACATGTATAAGGGCTGACTTATCCCTCAAAATTATTTCCGCCAACCTTTGAGTAACAAAAGGAAAAGGACAAGGAAGCAGAAAGAGAATACGGATAATAAAGAGAAAAAGATAAAGTTTATATAAATTAACTATTTAGTCTATAAATTAATTTTGGTAAAATAAATAGATGAAAAGAAAAGCAATTATCCTATTTAAAGGGATACTAAAATTTTTATTTAGTAGCTTGCAATACTTTATGATGCTTAAATTTAATTAACGTTAATTTATTTGAAAGTTGATATATCTAGTTTAAAATGAAACATCTTAGCAGCTTAAGTGTGAATTAATCAAAAAGATATCTAATGTTACTAATAAATTTACAATTAAAGTGTAGTTCAACAACGTTCAATAAATTAATTAGTATCGTCTCTGATCTGGATAATTGATACTGTCTAGCCTTATTGTCTGTGTCTGATATAGTTAACCGGCCGAGTAATTGGAATTTGCATCTGAAAGGTCATTAACACCGAACGAACAAAGGTTATGCACACATACCTTTGGGTAATTAATATCATTGCTCATAATGACGATTTCATCTTATTGACGCGTTTCTTTAATCAAACTATATTATTCAAGCACTTTTGAATTGTCAAGGTTCAAAATGATTCACCACTTCTTTGCAATGGTTTTTGTAATCTGAGAAAACCTATGGGTTCCGCCGCCCGACAGGGACGAGTAGCGGGTATATCGGACTACACCGACTAAACAACCTGAGTGCTCCGCCACACCGCTGGTGGCGGGGACAGGGTGTTGTTATACAAATTGCTTCCATCACCAGCAGCAACTCTGAACCCCAAGGTTCGCCACCTCTGGGTCGGCGCCCCTCTTAATGTGGTCCTCCCTCCGCTAATTATTGCATCGGGAGCACGAGATGCACCAACCACCTCGGGGACCTTTTTAGAAGGGCGTCCGATAACCCCTCTCGGAACGCCCGAAGGTCAACGTCAAGGCGTACAACGGACTTCAGCGAGTCGTATGCGCCCCACTCGCCTGCAGTGGATTGTATCAAAAGACTCTACTTCCTGAATCCTTCCCGGTGCCTCCTTTCGCGAGATTACGTCCTTGCAGAAGGAGGCCATCGCTGCCACGATCTCACGTAAACCAAGGCACGAACCATCGCGGGCAAGGAGAGATCTTTGCAATGTTGCTGTTACTGAAAAGAACCAGCAAGTAACTCGACAGTCAACCTATAAAACATTTTTAATTTACATAAAGCTGCAATCAAGCTCAAAGATTTTCAAGTCACGGAAAGTTTATTGGAATTTTATATTATTTTACGATATATTTTTTTATAAATTTTAGGTCAGCGTTACGTTTTTAATTTAATTGTAGTAATAGTCAATATGTTTTTACTAGATCGCAGATCCTCGCAGATGTTCGTAGATCCAGTACGACGTTGCTATGGCTCAGTTTTTGATTTTGCGATAAATTGTAAGATATCTCTTTAAAGATCATCATCCTCGTGCCTTTATCCCACCTTAAGTGGAGTCGGCACAACATTATGTTTATTGGACGCTAGCTGGAGTTAGGTCCCTGAGGCGGTCGGTGTATCTGGTGCTCCCATGTGAATGTTGCCTGCTTCATACACTCAGCATTTAATATATTCTCTTAACAAACGCGAATTAAAGCAGAATATTTCTACTGTAACTTCTGTACTGTGGAATTCTACAAAGTAACGCCTGTTTCTATTAATCGTTAATAAATTCGTATAAATTATTTTTTCTGCTAATGTCATTTAAACCAAACGTTAAATAATCCCGAAACAGCCCAGTTTTACACATGTTGGGCGATATATATAAAAAATCCGTTAGACATATGATTACGACAAGTTTGTTTGTTTAGGATTGTTATTTCGTATTTTCGACGGCATCGGTACCTAAGCTTATATTGGGGGTTTCGAGTCAAATCCAGGTCAACAAAAATATATTTGTCATATTACCAAGGATTATTATTTGTTAGGTACTAAGGTAAGTCGACCCGCCGTGTGGTATTTGGCTGAGTAGAATAGACTACCCTCATTCCTTACTGAGGTATCGTAAAAGGTGACTAAGGTAAGTAGACCAACCGTGTGGTATCCGCCTGAGTAGAATAGACCACCCTCATTGTTACATTGGTATTGTAAAATCCGACTAAGGTAAGTTGACGTCAGACAGGCTACCGGTCGTAAAATATATAGCTAAATCATATGACAAAATGTTTATACCATGTTGTGCCGACCCCACTTAGAAAGGCAGGAGGATGATGAATCCATATTAAATTATAAAAGCGAGTGTCGTTGTTTAATAGTACTTAATCCATCAAAAACATCAAAAATCATTTTCATAATAAATCGTTATCCAAACATTTTTAAGAGCTCTTTGAAATCTGGAAAATTATGTAAACGTGTGGCTCTTTAGTTGAAAGGTTGACGATCCCTGACCTAGCTCATTAAAACTAAAAAATACCATGTAAAGATACCTGTCATTTAGGTTAAAAGCTGAGTTTATAAACCCCAACTTTAGTTTACCTTCGGCACATCCGTTATGGATAGTATTTAATATCGGAATGTATTTATTGGTTCAAACAAGAATGCTGACTCGAACAAGTTATTACATTGTCCTTACGAACTGAACAGTTGATAAATAATGCATTCAAAACAATGATATATTGTATTAGGTCACCGCAAATGGTCACAATGAATGTAATGAACTCTATTTGGGAGAGTTTAATATCTGTCGACCCCGCAGTTGAACTTCAACACGACTTGCAGATATAATACGAATAAGGTTCGAATGTAATTTTATGGTTGTTTACAATAACAAAGTATGAACTAAAAGTCAAGATAACTAATATCTTAACTCATGATTAGAATACAAAAAGGTACCTGTAACTATTACACCTGGGCACTGACATCCTCACTCCTTTTGAAAAAGGAACTGAGATCCATCAAGACGATCCAATGCGGATTGGAAGGATATATAATTAGAGTAAAGTAGTAAAGTAACGACCTGTTATATTCCCACAGCTGGGCATATGCCCCCTTTCACCGTTTTTGGAGTGAAGGTTTGGAGCTAAGACCTACCACGCTGCCCCAATGCGGATTGGTAGGTAACACATCCCTAGAATTCTCTAGAGATATCCAGGTGTCCTCACGATGTTTTCCTTTACCAAAAGCGTGTGATAAATTGCAATTATCAATTAGACACATAAGTTTTAACAGAAAAACTCATTGGTGCTTCTCCGGGTTTTGATACTGTGACCTCTCGAAAGAGTGGTACTGTTCCACTGCTGGGCTACCACAGCTTAAATATATGCCGAAAAATCTCTAATATATATATATACGAGTTTTCTGATATATTATATACCTATAGGTTTCCTCATTTTTAACTTCAGCAAAAAACGTGTGAAAAAAATTTCTATGTGGCAAATTGCAATGAAGCGTAGTGTAGCGCCTACAAAGCGCCTTGTTCACAAGTTTATTTGAATCGAGAAAATTTTTAATTTTGAAATGACGGTGGTCTATTCTAATCAACCGGATACCAAATCGTGCGATATATAGTTATAGTGCTTTTTCTGTAATCAATTTAAAACATAGGTTATATACCTTTATATGTAAGCTTTTGCTTTGGGGAGTAAATGAGGATTAATGATTTTAATTACATACATAGAGTAAACTTCAAAAGGACTAACACAGATATATTACGGTAATAAGAGATTCTCAGACGAAACAGACCGCTGTCATACCGTCCTCAACCTTCACTCAGATGGATCCGTACTTATAACTTTTGTTTGTACCCCGCGATTAATGCTGAATGTTTAAGGGATGTTCCGAGTAATTAATTGGCGGCAACGATATTTAAAGTACATTAAGTTCATTTGTTTGTTTACATTACAACAACGCTCGCCATACAGTTATTAATAAAAATCTATTTTTTACTTTAGTACTCATCATTCTCCTATCCTTATCCCACTGTAAGTGGGGTCGGCACAACATGTTTTTAACATGCTGTCACTAGATTTGGCTGCGTTTTTACGACCGGCCGCCTGCCTGACGTCAACTTACCATAGTCGTATTTTACGACACTTCGGTAAGAAACAGGGTGGTCTATTCTACTCAACCGGATTCCACACGGTGGGTTAAATTACGTTAGTCGTCTTCTACGACACCTCGGTAACAAATGAGGTTGGTCTATTCTACTCAGCCGGATACCACACGGCGGGTCGACTTACCTTAGTCGCCTTTTACGACACCTCGGTAAGAAATGAGGGTGGTACTATTCTATTCAGCCGGATACTACACGGCGTTTTTTACTTTACTACTATACATACATTAATAAAAAAAAACAAGAGCGATATTAGTAATAGGCAAACCAGGAACCGAAATAAATAGTAATGCCAAGTATACGACTTCAGAAAGTACGAAAAACGTTTGCGGACTTCGCTATTTTTATAATAAAATTCCACAATCTATTTTGGACTTGCCTTTGCACAAGTTCAGAAAAACATTTAAAAAGACACTTATTCATAAAGCTTATTATACTGTTGAGGACTATGTTAATGATAAGAAAGCTTGCATTTAAATTGCGACCAGCTACGCACTAGATTATACCTATTGTAGATTTTGGTTTGTTAACATTTACAAATACATTATTGTAATACTTAATTTTTAAAAGAGCAACCGCCGAGTTTCTTGCTGGCTCTTCTAGGTAAGTTGTTCCAACTTTCCGAACCAGCAGTAGAGTTGACGATTTAAGAGCACTTGTTTACAAGTTTATTTAAATAAAGAATATTTTGAATTTGAATTTGTATGTTTATTTTTTATCTATCTAATTACAGTGATTTTTTATCTATCTACGTTGGACCAATGCGACTCAAATATACTCGTACTAACCCACGCAAAAATGTAACAAGGGATCTTCCAACGCGCACTCCGCTGTCAAACCCATTTCAATGTTGCCATGGATTTGTACCTAAAAAGTTTTACGTTCTACAATTTCTACTATAAATATTACTTCTTCACATAATTTAGGTCTCTTCCCATTCCTATTGAGAAATGCGAGGAGTATAGACCAGGAGCTCTACAAGCCTTATTATTTTATTTAGCTTTGCCATTATAGCAGTTTAAAAACACTATTAAAGAGAGGCTGATACAAAAAGCCTACTATACTGTTGAGGATTATTTAGACGATAACAATGCATGGATATAGCTACTGTCCGACCATGTACAAGATAGTAATAACTTAATGTAACTAGTTATAAGTATTATGTTGAAAAGAGCAACCGCCGAGTTTCTTGCTGGCTCTTCTCGGTAGGAACAGTTTTCCGAACCAGCAGTAGAATTTACGATTCAAAAGCACTTGTTTACAAGTTTATTTGAATAAAAAATTTTGAATTTTAATTTGAATTTTGGAATTACTGGCCCCACTTTTTTGACTGGGACACGGGTTCGATTCCCGCTGAGTGCCAACATTTTCTATAAAAAAATTGTTGGTTCTTCGAGCCTTGGTGTGTATTGGTATTTAAATATGTATTTAAAATACATAAGTATATATTTACCAGTTGTCTATCACCCATAACACAAGTATGTGTTGTGGTGGTGAATGTGTGCAGTGCTTGTGTATTGTTGTGCCATCAGTGTCGGGAGTGCATGAGTTTTTACAAATTCTGCATGTATCAGGTATGAGAACGAATAGTACACTACATTTAGCATTACATATATTTCCTTTTATTGCGGATTATAGCAAAATAATATTCTCATTACTTTTGTATTATGGACCTCCGCAAAGTAACGCCTAATTCTATAAATTACATAACACAAGTATTAAGTTACTTGCTTAGGGGACGGACGACTGTGTGTGTAAGTGTCCCATATGTTTATATTTATTTTAGCATTCCTTATTCTCTTTGAGCACCTACCAGTAGGTATTCTCGAATTGAAATTCATTCAATTTATAATAATTTAGAGAATTAGGCGTTACTTTGCGGAGAACCATAGTACAAAATTAATAATGAAATTATTTTGCTATAATACGCGATTATTTCAATGGATTATAGATTATAGCATTTGTGCTTTAGCATTTGTGGTGCTGTTATGGCCTAGCGGTGCGACCGTGTGAATCTCTAGAGACGATCATGGGTTCAAACCCGGGCTGACACCAATGAGTTTTTCTATTAAAACTTATGTGTCTAATTCATCATCATCATCATCAACCTGTGTCTGTCCACTGTTTTTTTTTTTTTTTTAAATCCTCTGATTCCTCTGATATGTAAGGTCAGAGACTTTGATTAACAATTTAACAATTAGCTATATTTACATTGTACCCTATAAATTAACACTGTTCGCTTATAACTATTTACAATTTTACATTTGACTTAACTATTAACAATTGAGCTTATATTTACTTTGCTAAATTTATGTTGTGGGTCAGGGTTATAGGTTAACTGTTCTTAAAGTGGTATTTCCGCTTTTTACATATATTTTATTTGTTTTTATCTAGAAATTTCTTGTTTTTAACTATTAATATTTATAATACTAATAATTTCCGCTCATATACTGTTTGTTTATATATATTTTATCTTTTCAATTATATCTGTTATCAGTATATATCTACTATTTTATTACATTGACCTGCTATTTATTTATTGCGCTAATTAGTAGTTTTTTACCTAATATATACTTTATTTATATATGTGTAAAAGACAGTTTAATTTCTATTTCTATAATTCACTTTTCTCATTATATCAATGCAGTATTGTATGAAGTGTTTTCTTAAAGATTTGTTATTTATCAGGTAAGAAAAATTATTTTCTGAAATTTTTGTAGAATGCTCAATTTCAAAATTTGTTCGTGCAATCTCAAAGATTGGACACTCAGCAATTACGTGAGCGACTGATTCACTTGTCCCAGGTTTGCAGGCGCATGATGGGTCCTCCTTGCATTTAAACCTACTTAAATACTCTGAGAGTCCACCATGCCCTGTTAAGGTCTGGGTCAATAGTGGATTTATTTCTATTTTTCGTACAGTGCTGTACGCGGCAACTGCATCAGGGAAAAATTTTTTGGTTGTTGAGGCAGTAGTACCAGATTTATACCGCCGGTTCCATTCGTCAAGAGAACTCAAACGTAATTTTCTCTTGACGAACGAGACCGGACACATGTCATATTCTGGTTTCTTTTTTAGCTATAGAGCCGCTTCTTTCGCCAGTTTGTCGGCTCTCTCGTTTCCCTCCAATCCCACGTGGGCTTTAACCCAATACAAGGAAATTTCCTTGTTTTGGGCTCGACACATACTTATATTGTCTCTAGTTTTGAGCGCTAGGGGATGGAGGGAGTGGTCACCGGTCACTGACTCAAGTGCCGCTCTGGAGTCGCTAAAGATACCAAAGCTATTTTCCTTTCTTTTTAAGACCAAAGAAGTGGCTTGCCATAGAGCCAGTAATTCCGCCTGGAAGACAGTGCAATAGGAGCTCAGCTTATATTTACGGACGGTAGTTTCTACAGTACCAGACCAAACTGATATTGCTGCGCCCACTTTACCTTCTATTTTACTTCCGTCTGTAAATATCCGCACTAACTGGGTGCATTGATTAACTTGTAGCTGGTCGACCAGGTCATAATTAATGGCTTCGTGTTTTGCCGGGTGTTTTATTTTTGATGAATTTATTTTTCTTTCTACAACTCTGTCTCCAAGTACCGGCAAGAGTACTCCCCTCTTTGCCTCGTATAGCGCTGCTGCCTCTTTTATTCTGAGGTCAAGTGGAAGTATTCCCGCCAAAACTAGGGCAGAGTTTAAGGATGTGGTGCGGTATGCTCTTGTCAATTTTTGAGCAAAACCCCTCTGCAGTGCGTTAAGTCGCTTCCGAACTCCCAACTTATTGGCAGCTGATGCCCACACACTTGCCGCGTACAGGACAACCGGCTCCAACACTGCAGTATAGATCGTTCTAATTACAGGTGGGTGGAGACCCCAGCTAACCCTGGCTGCCCTTGACAACTGCTTATACAATGCGTACGCCTTTTTACAAACTTCATCGATGTGCCTGTTGTAAGTGAGCTTTTTGTCAATGGTCAGTCCCAGAATTTTTATCTCTCCAGACAGACCAATCCCCACCCCACCCATGGTCAGGACTGGGACATCGTACTTGAGCTTTTTTGTGATAACCATCGCCTTGGTCTTGTGCGGCGCGAAGTTCAGCTTATTTCTGACTCCCCACTCCCGGACATGGGCAAGTGCGGCATTTGCCTGCCTTGAGACCTCCAAACCAGTCTCTCCACAAAAAACGAGAACGACATCATCGGCAAACGCCTGACAGAAATTGCCCCGCCTCTCTAACTCTTTCAGCAGTGGATCTAACAAAAGATTCCATAAGATTGGACCCCCTATAGAGCCTTGAACACACCCTTTATTTGTGTTGCGCGTTACCTGTCGATCCTGGAGATAGCTGTCCAGCAGTCTCCTCAAATTTACTGGGCACTTTTCTTCGGCCAGCCGGACTTTAATCATTGGCCACCATGCGCTATCGAAGGCTCCCTCTATATCCAGCGACACAAGAACGACCATCTTCTTGCATTTGAGTCCGTCGTTGATGTGTTGTATTAGGTCATAGAGGGCGTCCTCGGTGCCTTTCTGTGGTGTAAATCCGTACTGGCGCGTGCTCATTTTAGGCTGTACATACCATTTGACTCGACTAATGAGCAGCTTCTCCAGTATTTTCCCTAATACCGGGAGCAGCCCTATTGGGCGGTAAGCTTTTGGCGTTGTGTAGTCGATTTTGTTCGGCTTCCTTAGTGTGACTACTATAGCCATTTTCCATAAACACGGGAAGTAGCCGATTTCAAGGCATTTGTTTATTATGGCTAGATATATTTCTGGGCTTTGAGCAATCGCTCTTTGACAGATGTCCGCAGTAAATCCGTCCAATCCTGGTGCCTTTTTGGGGTTAAATGATCTCAACACTATTTCAAGCTCGTTCAATGTGAATGGTGGATCACAAGTTTCACCTTGCTTCCAATCATTGACCAATTTCGCAGTCTCTCTTATTCTTCTGTGTTCGGCGTTTTCACCGTTTTCTTGGTCCTCTGGATAAAAAGTTTCTGCAAGCAGCTGTGCTGAATCTTCAGGGTCACACATCTTTGTGTCTTTCATCAGCGGGACATCTTCTTGTTTTTTGGACGTCATTTTTATGACCCTGTATATCCCATTCCACATTTCCTCTCTATTTTGTCGCTCACAGAAACTCTTCCAGCTGTCTGTTTGAGCCCTCCTTGCCATTTCTTCATACTCCTCCTTTGCCTGCAGATACTCTTTCACCACCCATGCTCTTCGGACTGGTGCTGCGCATCTTATGCGTCTTTTCTTTGTGGTTACATCTTTCTTTAGCCTGGCAAGTTCTGCGTTCCACCATGGTATCTTTAATTTCTCTTCTTTTTCTTTGAGTGGTATACTGTTGTTACAAGTTTCTGATATTACTCCTATATATTTATTTATAATTTCCTCCAATTTTGTTTTGTTATTTGTATTCTCTATTTCTATTTTGTTTATATTATTGCTTTGAATTAACTGAGTAAATTTATTGTTGAATTTTGTCCAGTTTGCTTTTTTGGTGTTATAAATTCTTGTGGTTCTCTTTATAATTTGTCCGCTATTTCTTTGCATTTCTATTCTAAAGACTATTGCGTTATGATCAGAACTTATCAGGCTTTCATCCACCTTCCATTCACCTACTAAGTCCAGCATTTCTACTGAACAGGCCGAGACGTCTACAAAACTCGATAGCACCTTATCTCCCCTAATTGTGTAAAAGGTGGGAATATTTCCGTGGTTTAGTATCTGCAGTCCCATTTCATCCAAAGCCCGACACATTTCTTCTCCCCTTCGGTCAGTGACTCGACTACCCCACCACGTATTTTTAGCATTGGAGTCTGTCCACTGTTGGAAATAGGTCTCTCTTCAGCTCTCTGTTTCCAGCCAATACCAGCCACTCTGCGGATGTCGTCGCTCCACCTAGCCGGAGGACGTCCTACACTACGTTTGCCAAGGCGCGGTCTCCACTCCAGAACACGTTTACCCCAGCGGTTTTTTGTTCTGCGACAAATGTGACCAGCCCACTGCCACTTAAGCTTACTAATCCTTTGGGCTACATCGATTACTTTGGTTCTCTGTCGTATCACTTCGTTCCGGATACGATCCTTCAGAGAAACTCCGAGCATAGCCCTTTCCATAGCTCGCTGAGCGACCTTAAATTGGTGGACTAGTCGCATTGTCAGTGTCCACGTCTCGGCTCCGTATGTCATCACAGGTAGGACGCACTCGTTAAAGACTTTTGTCTTAAGGCTTTGTGGTATGGGCGACGAAAAGACTCGATGAAGTTTCCTATATGCCGACCAGCCAAGCTGTATTCTCCTGCGAGCCTCCTTCTCGAAGTTGTTTCTACCTAGCTGTAGGACTTGTCCAAGGTAGACATACTCCTCAACAACATCGAGAGGAACTCCGTAGAGGGCAATCGGTTCCGGAATGACATGTTCATTGAACATTACTTTGGTTTTATCCAAGTTCATCCGGAGACCGATGCGAGCAGAAGACTCAGCCAGACTGGTCAGCATGTATTGCAAGTCCTGTACGGTCTCAGCCACGATTACAATATCATCTGCAAATCTTAAGTGTGAGAGGTACTCGCCGTTTATGTTTATGCCCCGTCCTTTCCAGTGCAGCGTCTTGAACATATCCTCCAAAGCATTAGTGAACAATTTGGGGGAAATTACGTCCCCTTGTCTCACTCCTCGATGCAGGTGGATAGGTCCAGACTGCTGATTCTGTACTTGGACGGTCATAGTTGCAGCGTCATACAGACCTCTCAGCTCTTCGATGTATCGCCAATCAATTTGGCACCGTTGCAGGGACTCCAGAACAGACCAGTTCTCGATAGAGTCAAAGGCTTTCTCATAGTCCACAAATACTAAGCACAGAGGCTGATTATATTCGTGAGTCTTCTGTATAATCTGCCGTACTGTGAAAATGTGATCTATGGTGCCGTATCCTCCTCAAAACTCCCTGTTCGGGGGGCTGGAAATCATCGAGTCTCCGCGCAAGGTGATTCGTGATAACTCTGGAAAACAGCTTATAGATATGGCTCAAGAGGGAAATAGGTCGGTAGTTCTTCAAGAGAGTTTTGTCTCCTTTTTTGAAGAACAACACGACAATACTCTCGCTCCATGTCTTAGGAGTTCTCCCCGAAAAGAGAGCAGAATTCAATATGCGCTGGAGCCGCTCGAGTATCGGTTTTCCACCTGCTTTTAGCAACTCCGTCGTAATTCCATCCTCTCCGGAGGCTTTTCCATTTTTAAGCTGTTTTAGAGCTAGCACGATTTCGTCTTGAAAGACTTATGGCAGATCTTCTGTGAAGTGGCGGGTTAAGGTGGCTCTTTTTTCTCCGGGATTAGGTGGGGGACGAGACGTTTCTGATGTATATAGCTTCCCGTAGAAGTCCTGAACCTCCGCAAGAATCTCTGCTTTGGAAGCGACGACTTTCCCGTTTGCTGTGGTCAACTTCGTCAGATGGCTGTCTAATTGAGTCTTATTGATAATTGTCTAATTGATAATTGATAATGTGTTAAATAATCTTTAGTGAATTCTGGAGATATGTGTAACCTACCAATCCGCATTGGAGCAGCGTGGTAGGTCTTAGCTCCAATCCTTCTCTCCAATAACGGAGTGAAGAGGCCTATGCCCAGCAGTGGGATTGTAACAGGCCGCTACTTACATAGCATTTGTGAATTGTATTTTGTAAATTGAATTTAGACTTAATTTCTGACACTATCTAATATCTAGTTCATAGGTAGAATACTATCTATGAAACTATACTATCTATGAGAGATAGGCAGATAAAACTGCAACTTCAGATTCTCAAATTAAACATGCCGCTGTCAAACCTCCTTCAACATCCGCTCTGATGGATTGAACAAAGTCGTAAGACTTTTGTTCTCTGCCCACGATTAATCCCGATCGTTTCTAGGGATGCTCCCTTTAATTAATTGTCAGAATGAATGATGTCGCTTCCGCTTTATTGAATGTCGATGTCTGAAGCGAAACGCCGAAGGAATTATTTGGAGAGGAAAATGTGTGAATTGCGTGTGTAAAAAAAGTAATTTCAGGTTCATTTTAATTATATACGATTGGGGGTCACGGGTTCAAAGCCCTGGGATGTACTAATGTTATTTTTATATATTGAACCTTATTGTTATTAACGATTTATCACATTGTTTTTCAATGATGGTAAACATCGTGAGGAAACCTGCATATCTATGGAGAATTCCTGGACTATGTGTAACCTATCAATCAGTCTGGGTCTAAATCCTAACTCTGCTTTCCAAAACAATTAGAAAGGGACTGTCCAGTACTTAAACAATATCCAAATCAAAAACTACTAATCTTGTCCTTAATATGATTTTGTTTTTCTTATAAAAATAATAAAGAATACATAGTATATAAGATAATAATAGAATCATAGCTTATCGTGTTACTATAGTAATATTCATTTTGATCGACTTACTCGTAGTACAAAAAAGTTAACTTGCACGGAGATGGACGTGAACTAGTATTAGTATAGATAAGAAAATATATTTTTATAATATAATCCTCAATTAGAGTTCGAAACCAGCACATACGGGGAAGCTTTAAGATCCGCCCAATCGAAGAAAAACTCACCGAAACGCGACTTAGGTTGTATGGTCATGTCATGCGAAGACCTGAGCACGATATGACTCGAAAAATTTTAAATTTGTATACCGGTCCGAAAAGCCGAGGTAGACCCCTTCAAACCTAGATATCTGTGATCAACAACGACCTGAAGATGGCTCAAATAAATGACATTGCGACGACCCAGAACCGATGTGTCTGGCGAAAAATGACGAGGAGAGCCGACCCCAGTTAAAGATGGGACAAGGCTAGGCATAGAGAGAGAGAATCCTCAATTTAATTTTCGTTCCTAAATTAATATTTCTTAAAACATTTTACTTATATCATTAGCACAGACTTAATTAGTAATTAAGAGTGTATTTGATACTCCATACGATAATTAAGCTTAAATGGTTGCTCTAACGGTTCATTTTAATTAAATATAAAATTAGCGAATATATTATATTTGTCGGGCCCGTTGGCGCAGTGACCCTGCCTTCAGCTCCGTGATCATGGGTTCGACTCCCGCCGAGGGTCAAAATTTTCTATAAATTAATTTGTTAGTATTCGAGTCTGGGTGTATATTTGTATTTAAGTATGTATTTAAAAATTATATATAAGTATATATTCACCAGTTGTCTGTCTACCATAACACAAGTATTAAGTGATTTACTTTGGGGACGGACGACCGTGTGTGTAAGTATCTTTAAGCTATCTTTAATACAAAACTAATGTAAATATTATTTTGTTATGATCCGCGATAAAAGAAAATATATGTTATGCTAAATGTAAAGTACTATTCGTTCTCATACCTGATACATGCAGAATTTGTAAGAACTCATGCACTACCCAACCCTGATAACACAAGATAACACCGATAACGCAAGCACTGCACATATTCACCACCACAATCTTAACAATTGTTTCGTCCCGTAACCGAAGCATCGTCAGGAGATAGACTCCACGACAAAATCGCAAAGCTTTGCTACACTTTACATTTAGCATTATATTTTCTTCTATCGTGCATAATAGCAAAATAATATTCTCATTACTTTTGTATTAACGTATCAAGTTATTTTATAGTTAATTCTTTTTTGCAAACAAATCGGCGTCATGAAGGCAAAAGGCGTGGGCGCTGAACTCAAATTATATGAAAGGAAATTAAGCAATAGCAACGTAATAGCTGAGTGTAAAGGCTTAATTTTAACGAAAATAAGCGTGAAATTAAATATTCCGTAATAAGCATTTTACCTTTAACTTATTAGCGTTTATAAAACATAAATTTTAAATCAGAATTAGTGTGTGATTTATTGGAATAAGTAAATGTAGTTTGTTCCCTCATTTTTAAATTATTATTATGTTCAAGCCATTTTACACAAACCTTAAATTATACATTTAAAACTTGCTCATAAATCATTTTATTATTCCCGAAAACTAAATTCAAATGCGTTCAGTAGTATTTAAGTATATTGCGAACGAAAATGTTATGTTTTTCTTCATGAAAACGCGAAAAGCAGCTGATATCTGGCTTAGTAGAATAGACCACCCTCATTTCTTACCGAGGTGTCATAAAAGGCGACTAAGGTAAGTTGACCTGCCGTGTAGTATTCGGCTGAGCAAAATAGACCACCCTAATTTCTTCCCGAGATGTCCTAAAAGACGACTAAGGTAAGTTGCCGTGTGGTATCCGGTTGAGTAGAATAGACCACCTTCATTACATACCGAGGTATCGTAAAATTGATTACGGTAAGTCGACCCACCGTGTGGTATCCGGCTGAGTAGAATAGACCACCCTTATTCCTTTCCGAGGTGTCTTAAAAGGCAACTAAGGTAAGTTGACTCACCGTGTGGGATCCGGTTAAGTAGAATAGACCACCCTCTTTCTTACCGAGTTGTCGTAAATTACGACTTAGATAAGTTGAAAATTACCCTTGACCTAACCTAAAGATCAAGGGTAATTTTCCTCACAAATTGTGTACATTTGCACAGATGCAACAATGTTAAACAGAAAAACTTTTAGTTCAAAAGATTTCAATTTCTATCAATTAAAGCACACTTCATCTCGCTGCACCCGAATATCATTTGAATTGCAGATCGACACTTCTTTCAACACGGTACACTGTATAAATGGACTTGATTGGGGATTCATCGTTTAAATTGGCCGTAGAGTATCATGATGAACCTATAGAATTCATTGGTTTTGTTGAAGTTCATCCTTTCATAACGTAAATATGTGAAATGTGAAATTAAAAAGTGAAACAAAAGTTATTACTTTTGTTAATAAAGTTATTTCCATTAACCCTTGATTGGGGATTCATCGTTTAAATTGGCCGTAGAGTATCATGATGAGCCTATAGAATTAATTGGTTTTGTTGAAGTTCATCCTTTCATAACGTAAATATGTGAAATGTGAAATTAAAAGGTGAAACAAAAGTAATAATAAAATTATTTCTATTAACCTTATAAATCCGTTTGATATAATAAACAAGCTGTGCCCACGACTTCGATGGCGTAAACTTAAATTTAAAAATACCCTCATTTATGTACTATGAATTAAGCGATTATTATTTTCATTACGCTACTATTCTACTAATTTGACTAAACATTTTTTTATATAATAGATCTATTGTATTATTATTGTTATATAATATAGTTAACTCAAGTAGGACTTTTAGTTTACTATATTATTTTGCATTTTATTTGTAGTTGAATATAGCGGCTGCCGTTAATCATGTTTGTGACCAACAAAATTATGTACCAACATTCAAGCAAATATAATGATTATATTTATATAATGATAATATTTTACAAAATAAAAAAACTAACTTAAAAAAAAATAATAGGGTAAGTGGGGCTCGATCCTAGGTATTTTCATGATTTAGCTGTGTTTTTACGACCGGCCGCCTGCCTGACGCCAACTTACCTCTGTCATATTTTACGACACCTCGGTAAGAAAGAGGGTGGTCTATTCTACTTAACCGGATAGCACACGGTGAGTCAACTTACCTTAGTCGCCTTTTACGACACCTCGGTAAGAAATGAGGGTGGTCTATTCTACTCAGCCGGATACCACACGGCGGGTCGACTTACCTTAGTCGCCTTTTACGACACCTCGGTAAGAAAAGAGGGTGGTACTATTCTATTTAGCCGGATACCACACGTCGTAAAATATATATATATATATATATATATATATATACAAGATTAACACATTTAAATATTAAAAATCTGTGCGGCAAATGACCATCATTTGGCCAGAGTTAACAAAATTTTTAAACATATAAATCTTTAAAAGTGGCAAAATATATGGAGTGGGGTGTTAATCTCATCTGTGTTATTTCAGGTACATATGGCTATTGATAGTCCTCTGTTCAACAACATGTTCGGCCAATGACAGCTTGTTTGGATCCAAGTATGCTAACGGTAAGTATTTTTAGTTTATTTTTATACATTACATTTTATTACCCTTTACCTTATATTATACCTATATAAGTAAGTAAGTACTTACTTATACTTACTTATACCTATATAATTGAATAAAATAAATCAGGTTTTTGATCATTGCAAGTAGTCTTTCCAATTATCAGATTCATCATCCTCCTGCCCTTATCCCACTCTAAGTGGGGTCGGCAAAATATATTAAAAACATGCTGTCACATGATTTGGCTGCGGTTTACGACCGGCCGCCTGCCTGACATCAACTTACCTTTCTCGTATTTTACGACACCTCGGTAAGAAATGAGGTTGGTCGAGTCTACTCAGCCGGATACTACACGGCGGGTCGACTTACCTTAGTCGCCTTTTCCGACACCTCAGTAAGAAATGAGGGTGGTACTATTCTACTCAGCCGGATACCACACGGCGTTTCCAATTATCAAATATTTTTCTAATTTTTCTAAATCAAAAACTTTTTACGTTCTTGTACAAAAATCTTTATTGGAGTAAGTAAGTAACGGCCTGTTACAATCCCACTGCTGGGCATAGGCCTCCTCTCTCCATTTTTGGAGAGAAGGGTTGGAGCTAAGACCTACCACGCTGCTCCAATGCGGATTGGTAGGTTACACATATCCCCAGAATTCTCTAGAGATATGCAGGTTTCCTCACGATGTTTTTCCTTCACCGAAAAGCGTGTGATAAATTGCAATTATCAATTAGACATAGGTTTTAATAGAAAACCTCATTGGTGTCTGCCCGGGTTTGAACCCATGATCGTCTCTAGAGATTCACATGGTCGCACCGCTAGGCCATCACAGTTTTATTGGAGTATAACCTCCTTTTTTTTCAGAATAATACATACCCAATGAGATATACCGCATTATAAATATCCCAGGATTTCATTGGGTAATCAGAACAATATTTTTTTCTCAAAAGCCCATGATGAATTTTATGCATGGATTATGTCCAAATATATTTTTACTAAATCTCATACTAGCCCCTCAAATAGATTTTATAAAGGTAATTCATAACTTTAGAAATCAAAAATTTCTATTCATCATCCTCCATCATCCTCCTGCCCTTATCCCACTTTAAGTGGGGTCGGCACAACATGTTACAAACATGTTGTCATATGATTTGGCTACGTATTTTACGACCGGCCGCCTGCCTGACGTCATTTTACCTTACTCGTATTTTACGACTCCTCGGTAAGAAAGAGGGTGGTCTATTTTACTCAACCGGATACCACACGGTGGGTCAACTTACCTTAGTCGCCTTTTACGACACCTCGGTAAGAAATGAGGGTGGTCTATTCTACTCAGCCGGATACCACACGGCGGAAATCAAAAATTTCTATTAATTATTAGAATTTAAATCATACTTGTATCTAAAATTATTATCTTGTATATAAAAGTCTAGTATCACAATGTTAGTTACCAAACTCCTCCGAAACGGCTTGACCAATTTTTATGAAATTTTCCATATATATGAGAATCGGCTTCTATATTTTTCATACCCCTAAGTCATATTGTTATCTACCCCTAATATTTTTCTTTATTTTTTGAACAATTTTTTTTCTTTTTTCTAATGTACACTATAAATTCCTAGAAATATTTTATATGGCAAACAACGCTATCAGTATCAGCAAGTATTTTATAACATTTTCTACGAATTTGTTAACCAGTGACACCAGATTTCTTACAAAATAATAATCAGTCCACTGACATAGCGGCCAAAAAAATAACGGGTCATAACGAACTTAAAGAACGGCTCACCCTAATAATATCGACATTTATTGTTATATGTAAATATTTATAATAAAAATTTTAAAGCATATAAACAAACCGCGGGTGGTTGGTCTCCGGATTTTAACCTCTAGCCTAACCTATTCATTGGCAATAACAATGTACAGCATAAAACTAAAAAGGACGCGTTAATTTTAAGTCTTTAAAGTAAAGAAGCCAAAATTTTTAAATATAAGTAATTATAGATTTTTCCACTTTTTAGCATGGTTATTTGATTATACATTACTAGTAATATCCTGCGGTTTCATCCACGTAATTTTTATTATTCACTAATTATTACATTTTTATGACTTATCCCTATTTTTTTTAATGTAATATATAACCTATGTTGCTCAGTACAGATTCAGCTTTCCAATGGTGAAAGAATTTTTCCAGAATGTGTCCAGTAATTTTTCCTCTTTATAATATTAGTATAGATTAGAAGTAAAATACGTAGCCAAATCACGTGACAACATGTTTATAACATGTTGTGCCGACCCCAGTTAAAGTGGGATAAGTGCAGAAAAATGATGATGATGATGTACGTTAAACAAATAGTTAATATTTATAGGTAACGGAAAATTTTACTTTGTAATTTTTTTTCTTTGTCATCTCAATACAAACAAAATAAATGTTAATTAATTGAACAGTTATGCAAGACTATATAATATGTACTACCTATATATGTACTATTTACTAAACTAAACTATTTTACAAAGACAAGCATTAAAAAAAAAGTTAAATAAATACATACCTACAGATATTTATCTCACAAATTGCTAGTGATTCGTATCATTTTAATCATCGGCCTAATTTTCTCTTTTTTGTTGTGTGAATATCTTATATGAGTGTTAATTTTATACCTAAAAATGTTCGGCTGACTTATTTATTTTATTTATTCTTATTGCACTATACAGAGATACATTTGTTTATAAGAAATTAAATTAGGACAAGCTAGCAAAGGCGGTGTTATCGCTAAAGCGATCTCTCACAGACAACCTTTGGTGAGTGGAGAATACTATGTGATTGGGTATGGTACATAATAAACCATAAAACGTACAATTAAATACTAATATTACACAGATATGTCTTTACAGTTATATATCAACATCCTCCTGCCCTTATCCCACTCTAAGTGGGGTCGGCACAACATGTTACAAACATGTTGTCATATGATTTGGCTACGTATTTTACGACCGGCCGCCTGCCTGACGTCAACATACCTTAGTCGTATTTTACGACTCCTCGGTAAGGAAGAGGGTGGTCTATTTTACTCAACCGGGTACCACACGGTGGGTCAACTTACCTTAGTCGCCTTTTACGACACCTCGGTAAGAAATGAGGGTGGTCTATTCTACTCAGCCGGATACCACACGGCGGGTCGACTTACCTTAGTCGCCTTTTACGACACCTCGGTAAGAAATGAGGGTGGTACTATTCTATTCAGCCGGATACCACACGGCGTGTCTTTACAGTTATATATATTAGACTTAATTTTACTTACATATGTATATACAAGTATGAATGAAATTTGAAAATAAAAACAAACCATAGACATTTAGAAGGCCACATGTCTACAGGCACTGTAACGGTTATTGCGAGTGACTTTCGTGCACTCGTTGGCAATAAAAATGTACGTCGTTAAACTAAAAGGGACGCGACAATTTTGAGCCTGTAAAAGTAAATTATAAAAGTTTTGCCCTAAAATTTTAACTTCAATTTCAGAGTTTTAAGTTCCTAACATCTGACAATAATTGTAAGATTTTAATTGAATTCGTTTTATTTTATATATTTATTAGAGTTGTAACTTTAACTCATATTAGAAGTCTTGATTTATTAATTTATTTAGAGTGAATATTTTTAATATATAGAATTAGGCGTTACTTTGCGGAGATCCATAATACAAAAGTAATAATAAAATTATTTTGCTATAATCCGCGATGAATCCGCAAAATAATTTTATTATTACGTTTGTAGTGAATATTTTTTTTGATAAAGATATAGACTCTATAGAGGCGGTCGTTAAGTAACTATCATACCAGACAAACCTCTTTGGTTTTTGTTTTATTTGTTTATTTATTCATATATTTGTATTTAAATAGGTTACATATTTGCTCGGTTATGGCGTTGCAAAATATAGTCCACACGTCTAAAATTATACAAAAAAATAATTTTATCATTTCAATTTACATAATCAACAATTTCAATTTAGTAGCAAAAATAGTATTTAATTATATTAATAATGTCGCAATTTTAATAATGTTCATATGTCAAATTGAAATTATTATTTTTAATTGTATTTCTTTGGTATTATCAATTTTTTTTAAAAACATACCTAAGTCTATTTATTGATTGTTACCAGACGGTCAATTTCGGACAGGTACCAACTTTTTGATCAACACATATGTATGTAGAAGATTTTAAACTTTCGCGATTCATACTAATTAAAATATAAACAACCGGGTCACATCGCGATAATCCCGTTACCTTTGTATAAGCTGTGTATTTGTATATGTTTGATCGCTTGCTTTTATGGATTTAAAGATTACGGTAAAGGCAGACAGATCGTTGGCACATACTGTTTACAGAAAACCCACCCACACCGATAGATACCTTCATGCCACATCGCACCATCACCCTAGGCACCTAGAGGCCGTAAAAACATCGTTGACGAATAGAGCTTATGATCTGTGCGACCCTGAACACCTTGACGGTGAATTGCAACATATTCAGGAGACACTAAAAAAGAACGGCTACACCAACAGAAAATTAATAAGACCATGCACGCGAAAGGAAAGACGTCTTGAGGTGAACAGACAGCCGGCGTTTTTACCGTATGTTAAAGGCGTCACCGACAAAATCGGAACCATGCTAGGAAAGGTTTCTATAAAGACCGTCTTCACGCCTTTACATAAGGTAGCTAGACTTCTACGCACACCGAAGGATGTCATCCCCTTCCAGACCCCAGGGGTATATAAAATTAACTGCAGTTGTGGTAGCGCATACATCGGCCAAACTAAGCGAACCATTGCTGAGCGAGTGAAAGAGCACATAGCTGCAGTTAAAAATAACCAGCCAACGAAATCAGCGATCGCAGACCATCTGCTTAATTCAGGGAGCAATCACTGGATTGAGCTTCACGATCCCAAGGTACTGTCAACTGATGCCCACTATTATGCGAGAATGGCGCGTGAAGCCATTGAGATTCGAAAGCATAATACTTTCAACCGAGAAGAGGGCTTCAGATTGTCAACGACTTGGGATCCTGTGATTAACAAATATAACTCGCGGAAAAAATCGTTGAAAGCTATATCGCGTGCAGATTATATCAGTGTGGTGTGCAAGAGACCTTATGTGGATTGTGCGGTTCAAGTGAGGGTAGATGAAGAAAATAATGACTGTAGTACTCGGGAACGAAGACGCCGCGGCGCTCCAGTCAGTTCGTGACCACGGTGGATGCAACTCTGCCGAAACGTTGAACCTTATACAAAGGTAACGGGATTATCGCGATGTGACCCGGTTGTTTATATTTTAATTACATATGTATGTGCCTTATAAAATTAAATTATATATTATTAAATTATATCCAAATTAGTGCAGCCATTTTTATGTGATTGTGTTGCAAACATATATAAATTAATGGGACACTTACACACACGGTCATCCGTCCCCAAAGAAACTTAATACTTGTGTAGTGGGTGAAAGACAAATGGTTAATAAATATATATATATAATTTTAAATACACACTTAAATACATAATATCTGGGTGACCGAGCTTAGCTCGGTAATTTTTTACAAAAAAAACTTTAAAAAAAAGGAAAAAACAATTATTTAGTTGGGATCGATCCTTGGCACTCACATTTCTCGAGGCTGTCCGCTAACCGAATAAGCTATGTCGACTTGACAGTTAATGGCGAAAATTCAATTCAATATAAATGTTAGTGTTTTTTTATGCCCATAAATAGGGATTAAGCAATATTTTTTTTACATAAAACCTAGCTAGATCAATTTTTCTCCCCCAAAACCTCCTACATGCTGAATTTCAGGAAAATCGTTGCAGCCGTTTCCGAGATTCGGAAAATATATATATATACAAGATTAACTCATTTAAATATTAAGATTATATATGTTATTATTATTACAATTACTATTATTACATATTATCACACCCAGAATCGGAAAAATAACGTTATGTATTTAGCAAATATAGCCGCTTTCTATACATTAATTTTAAAAACCTTGTTTATTTTTAAACTAGCGGCCTACCCTGCTTCGCACGGGTATTAAATAAATAGCCTATGTCACTCAGTGAAAAAATGATTAAAATCGATCCAGTAAAGTAAGAAAAACAATTCCCCTCTCCCTATACCAAGAAGGTTTCCTGCTATATCTAATATCTAAATTTATATACTACATATTTACATTTTACATTTTTCCCTATATATTTTATGTTTAAAATTAATTACAGAATGTCTTTATATACAAAATTCATAGCTTTGTTATCATTAGACAATACAAACATGTTTTCTTTAGAGGTTACTCTGAAAAGAGCGACATTTAGTTGTGCGTCCGATCGCTGTTAAATTCGAAGTGCAATAGGGCGAACCGCGGCCTCCTCGCGGGATTTTAAATCTGGGATATCTTCGACAATGTTCTTTTAAATTACATGCTGTAAACGGCCATATTGATCTATATTGAATCAACAATGTATTTAAGGTACTTAATTGGATAAGGATTAATGCTATATTGTATAAAAATTGCTTCGAAAATAAGGCATTATTTTTCCTAAAAAAGCAAAGGACAAAAAATGCTATTGTGGGTTATCCATAAGAGATAGACATATACCATTGCGGACTTTTCTATAGACCTTTTCAATGTGTACAAATACTTAGTACATCATTTTGATAAATCTCGTAGGGTTTAGCCTGCGTTTGCAATGTAAGCGGAAAAAAAGTTATTATTTACACATCACATCAGAAACCTCAAAAATTACAGTATTTCTCTACTCCATATTTAATGTTATTATACATATAAACCTTCCTGTTGAATCACTCTATCTATTAAAAAAACTGCATCAAAATCTGCTGCGTAGTTTTAAAGATTTAGGCATACCTAGGGATATAGGGACAAACAAAGAATGTGACTTTGTTTTATACTATGTAGTGATAATCCTTATAGCATGATTCAGTATTCACGCGCGATGGCTTATTATTAGCGTATTTCATGTATAACTTTGGTGTTTCTATACCGATTTTAATGATTCTTTTTTTATACAATTGTTAATACTATTCACTTTTTTATTTAGGGATGACTGAGAGTGATATAAACGTAGGAGTAGACAAATATGACCAGAAAGCTTCGAACTGCTAAGCTATCGGGAGTTACACGTGTTATTGTGAGTCAACCATAAAAGATAGAAATATGCTGTCGTGGGATATTTTTTATATAATTTAAAGGAGAACATTTCCGTCTTACATGATTTCTGTGTAGCTTTAACCATCAAGGTTGCACACGCGACGGAAGCTTAAAAAATGGAGTAACTTCTCTCGTTTTCCCGACATTTCCCTTCACTGCTCTGCTCCTATTGATTGTAGCGTGATGAAAAGTATACTATAACCAGCTCAGGAGTATGAAGAAAAATCGTACCGAGTTTCGTTAAAATCCGTCGAGTAGTTTTTGTTTCTATAACGGTTATACAGACAGACAGACAGACAGACAGACAAAAATTTTACTGATTGCATTTTTGGCATCAGTATCGATCCCTAATCACTCCCTGATAGTTATTTTGGAAATATATTCCAGTTACAGAATTGACTTTACACTTTTTCCAGAAAATCTCCAAACACAAGCCAGTTTTCTGACGGTTTCTTTGTAAAGCACGTGATTCATTAATTCATATCAATTAATAATGTACATTTTTATTATAAATCCCATATGAGTCTATCGGGAGCTAGATACCATAAACTCTACACGAGTTTATGGTATCTACACTCAACGTTAGTACAACACTAACGGTGAGGTATTTTAGTGACTTTATGACTTTTATCCTAGTCCATAATATAGGTTGCAACAATTTTGCATAATTTAGTTTATTATTCTGCATGAAGAAGAATGGAGAGACTAGTTTGATAGTTTGAAATAAGAGATCGTGAAATGTATCAAAAAGAACGCTTTGTAACATTTTTAGATTGTTTCTGATCGGTGCGGGCTGTAAAAAGCGCCCGCATACTGTTTTATAAACAAGGAGAAATAGCAAGTGCCAAAAGCGTTTTATAGATTGGGTTTAGGGATTTAACGGATTAGCAATATATTAAATACCTGTATGCTTAAAATTGTACGTAATCAAACTAATTTTAACGTTTATTATACTAGTATACGTCTGCCCTCGGACAAGAGCTACTATTATGAAGTTATGATTCACCACTTCACATCTATGTTCAGATCACAAGTTATACTAAATTATCTCATAACATGCAGGTTTCAAGCGAATAAGGTCTTACTAAGGGTCTTACTCACATGCTCGAGTTCGGGACAGGCAACAATAATCTTTTCTTAAAAAACAATTAAAACGGACTTTAATATAAATAAGTGCGATATTACAGAAAATATTGTGAACAATTGCCTATTAATATTCGAGCAGCGTTTTTAGTTAAAGCTTCACATTCTTTTCTCCAAGCTAAAAAACCTAGCCTAAATCTCATTATTGCTTACAGTAAGAAACTGTTACATTATATTATTGCATTCAATAAAATTGAAGAGATCCAAACTGTCTTCCTTTAAAACAGCCGGATTTAATCACATGTTTAGTTTCTTCAGTACTTTAAATACATAAAACCTTTATTCCCAACGGCTAACTATAAATCTTTTGAAGTACAACAAACCGCAATAAAACAAACTTGTAGCGTAACCTAGTAACTATAAATTTCAACTGAACTAGTTAAGAAATTAACACAACAAACATTAAACCAGACTAGAATAAAAGAAGTGATGTAAAGTGCTAACAAACTAAAGATACGATTATCGCTTTTCAGATATCCCGGAATACGACTTACTGCACGCGATCGGGGTTCCGTTCAGCAATCCAAAGACCCAGTACTTCGACGAAGGTCTCGACGGCTTCCCGGCTTACGGCCTTAAACCAGGATCAGACATCAAATCACCGTACCGACTTTTCATGCCCGAGAAACTATATGCGGAATTTTCAATAACAGCCACAGTGAGGCCGGCAAACAAAGACGGCGGATTTCTCTTCTCCGTTGTAAACCCTTTAGAAACTGTCGTCCAATTAGGCGTTCAATTAATACCTTCTGGCCCCGGACTCACAAATATTTCGCTCCTATACACCGACGCTAATATATACGCTTTAAGTCAGACTATCGCTTCCTTTGTAGTACCGTCGTTTGCTAAGAAATGGAGTAGATTTGCTCTAAAAGTTACACACGACAATGTGACGTTATTTTTGAACTGTCACGAATTTGATACGTTGGTGGTGAAGAGAAATCCGTTGGAGTTGGTTTTTGATTCGGCGTCAACTTTATACGTGGGTCAAGCGGGGCCTTTGATTAGAGGAGCTTTCCACGTAAGTACAATCATTGCATTTGAGTATTATAATCTACCAAATATATACCAATATTATTGAGGTGAATTAACCAAAACAATATAAAACAGCGCTAAGCAATTCAGGTATTTTGTCATAAATAAACTGAAGCCTCTCTTCACTTCAGTAGTAAATTTAAATGCAAGTCAAACAACATTATTTGAGTTAAACAAATACGTTGTACGATTATTGATATATAAATTAATACTTAATACATTCAATGATATTACTATAAACTTTTCAGGGTATACTTAAAAAGTGAATAACTATAATTTAATTTTAATGAAACCCATAAATCGTTTGACAATTTATCGATCGTAAAATGTATCGTCGATTATAAAGTGGTAGTTATTTCGGATCATTACTTTTAAAATGAGACTCCCTTCTAACGATTATAAAATTCCCACGATAAAGGTTGATTTTTTACTGATAAGGATGAATTTATTGATTTTCTTTAATGCATATTTTTTATTAATAGAAATTTAATGACAACATACCATAAACCATAAACAACATACCACCTGTAATTTATCCAAAAGTCCCTTACACCATGCGTAATATCTAAAACGTAACATTCTTAATATTCTTATAAAAAATACTCAGTTAAATGGGTATTCACGTAGGCAAATATGTAAAATGGGGAAAAGTATGGTAATGATAAGCAAATAAAAGGCAATAAACAAAGTATAATCGCAATTAACAATGTATAATCTTGTAATAATCAAACAAACATACAAGCATTGAAAGATCAAAGTAATAATAAAATTATTTTGCTAGCATTCGCGATAAAGTAAAATTGAAAGTAAATATAATGCTAAATGTAGAGTGGACTATCCGTTTTCATAACTGGTACATACAGGGACCGGAATGCGAAGCAAAAAACGATTGCTGAGTATATAATAGTGAACGTGTGTAGTGCTTGTGTATTTTGGCGGTGGTGGAGGTTGTGCATGTGTTTTACGAATCCTGCACTACCAGGTATGAAAACGGATATTCTACATTTAACGTTATTTATATTTAGTATTTTACTTTATTCGAATTATAGCAAAATATTTTTTTATTATGGATCTCCGCAAAGTAGCGCCTAATTCTATAAATTATCATAGTAACAATCATAGTTACGCCGACAAAAACGGTTCGTCCAGCGTGCTTGATTTAACTATAAAAATTCAATACAACAAATCACCTGATAGTTTATCGATCGTAAAAAAGCATCTTCAATTTGATTAGACGGCTTACTTTATTATATGAAAAGTTTCATTTTATTATAGTAATAAAATACACTGTAAATATGTAAAAAAAAAAATTGTGGTGTCATAGTTTGAAGTACAATAAAAAGATTTCATGGGAGTCCAATTGTCGTGCTTATGTAGCCAATTTTATAAATCTGTAGAAAAACCATTTTTTTAAATTAATTAATTTATTTTTATACATATATTTATAAAAGAGAAAGAAAAAGTAAAAAAGTACATGTGCGGACTTATCCCTAAAAGGGATCTCTTCCAGTCAAACTTTGAGTAACAGAAAGAAAAATACAAAAATTGAAGAAGAAATAGAATACGGGTCACATTTACAGAAGAAGTTTATATAAATTAAACTATTTAGTCTATTAATTAAATTTGGTAAAATAAATATATGAAAAGATCCTACCAATTTGTAATTGTAACTTAAGATAAGTATTTAAGATAAATATTTTCTAGTCAGTAACTTAAATACCGAAAGGGAAAGATATCTGCGGATTGATATTGGTAAATCATTTCACAGCTTAACACCTTGAAAGCTAAATGATATCGAGTAAGTCAGTGAGGAGCATTCAGCAAAATCTCCGATACAAGTCAGCACGGCGTGAATCTGAGATGGCAATGGGCGGGGCCGTTATCGTAAAATAAAATTGAATAGAGAAGGTGGATTTCTAATTTATAGAATTACACGTTACTTAGGCGTTGCTACTTATTTATAGAGTTAGGCTTTACGATTTTGTCGTGGAGTTCATCTCCTGACGATGCCTTAGTTACGGGGCGAAACAATTATTGAAATTGTGACGGTGAATGTGTGCTGTTCTTGTATATTGTTGTGTTATTGGTGGCGGGTAATGATTTTTTACAAATTCTGCATGTATCAGTGTATTTGAACGAATAGTACACTCTACATTTAGCATTACATATATTTTATTTTTAGCAATATACAAGATTAACTCATTTAAAAAAGTCAAAGTGCAAAAAAAAATTTATCCGTTTAAACACCTCGGTTGATTGCCTCTTGATGTGACAAGAGGGTTGGCTCCTTTGTCGCACAAAGAATCAGCTCAGCGATTCAGCGCGGAAACGTTGCCAGCATTCTTGGGACAATTCCATGTAGGCATGATTTGTATAGTCCTAGCGTGTAAATAATTTAAGATAGATATAACTTGTACATTTTTGCTTTAAATAAAAAAAACTCATTTAAATATTAAAGATAAAGATATAGTTACACTACAGTGTACAAAATGCACCCATTACTTTTGGAGAGACAGGTAAACCCTGTAACATTTTCGCAGTAATCCTAGTTCCCATTTCTTGCGCTATATCACATTCACTTATCTATTGGGTGTCCATTACAAGTTGGAAACTTTTCTATTAAGACCAAGTTGGAAATAGAAAAGTATACTCTCCGTTTTCACCAACTACTTTATGTAATTACACGATGACAAGATGTTTGCGACTAGAATTTCTTCCTTATTTGTACTATTATAATTAAAAAAAGTATAAGTAGCGGCCTGTTACTATCCCACTGCTAGGCCTCTTCTCTACGTTTTTTTTTTGGAGAGAAGGATTGGAGCTAAGACCTACCACGCTGCTCCTATGCGGATTGGTAGGTTACACATATCCCCTGAATTTTCTAGAGATATGCAGGTTTCCTCACGATGTTTTCCTTCACCGAAAAGCGTGTGATAAATTGCAATTATCAATTAGACACATAAGTTTTTACTAGAAAACTCATTGGTGCCTGCCCGGGGTTTGAACCCTAGACCTCCTCGAAAGAGGCGCACGGTGTTACCGCTGGGCTACCACAGCTTCACTATTATAATTAATTATAATCAATTATAATTTAAGAAAAAAAGAACTGTTACTGCAAAAGCGAAGCATTCGGCATATATGACTTGAATCAAATAAATTGTGGTAATAAAGCGATGGCAACCAAAGCTTTTATTAAGTTACATTTATTATATTTAGTTTACAGCCGTGTGGTATCCGGCTAAGTAGAATAGACTACCTTCATTTATTATCGAGGTGTCGTAAAAGGCGACTAAGGTAAGTCGACCCGCCGTGTAGTATCCGGTATAGTAGAATTGACCAACCTCATTTCTTACCGAGGTGTCGTAAAAGGCGACTAAGGTAAGTTGACGTTAGGCAGGCGGCCGGTCGTAAAAACGCAGCCAAATCATGTGACAGCATGTTTATAGCATGTGCCGACCCCACCTAGAGTGGGATAAGGGCATGAAGATGATGATTCTATTCTACATTTTAGCATTTTTTCAGTGCCAGAAAACAGGGATAAAAAGACGATAGTACTAAGGTATTTACAACTTAAAAATCCTAATCTGGACATTTTTGTGCAAGTTAACAAATTATCAATTATACGTTCAAATCTTTTACATCGTTTTTGTATTAGGAAAAGGCAGTTTCTATATCCTTAATTCTAAAGAATTACTTGATACCTTTTCTATAAATCGAATTACATATAAAAAAGAAATGGAAAGTTTACTTTAAGAAAATACAATACAAGTACTTTGATATATTTCGTCTATTCCTTTACCCAGCTAGTCGTTTTTACGTAGCTGAGTGGAATAACAATGAATTATTACTCACACACAGTCTAACAAGAATAATATCGAAATAACAAATACAAAAATTCACCTAAAATATTTAAAACACAAAAACATGGTAATATCAAAGTTTCCTAACTTTACGATTGTAGCTAAAGTAATGTCACGCAATACTTCACTACAAACAATTTCCTGGAGGCCTAAATACTAAGTACTTGGTCAATAAGTAACCAACACGGCATCTAAACTATTTTGCGTAATAAACTACGTAGATAACGACACCATCAATCATGGTGGTTAGAACACAAATAATCCTTTCTACGATCCTTGTACGCAAGCTTGTTACGGAGGGCGATGTGCCCAATGTTTTATCGCCTGCTTTTATCAACAATGTCTTTGACACATTTAAATAGAAGAGTATAGTCCCAGACATAGCTGTCTAATACCGTATATTGATATTACAAAAATGTTTAAATACAAATGCTGGATAGGCCCGTAGGCGCACTGGGTAGTGATCTTCCTTTTTTCTATAAACAATTTGTTCGTGTGTTTACCAGTTGTCTGTCACCCATAAAATATTAAGTTACTATAGGGACGGACGCCCAATGCTTGCTCAAACAGAGTAAATGTTTTTTATCAGGTATAAATAGCCTTTACGCCACCCTTCAAGAGACCTTCACCCCTTATAGTATGTCGAAGTCACCAACTAAAACAACCTATGTACTCCACCACGCTGCTGGTGGTGGGAATACAGGGTACCGTATTCCCACCACCAGCACCTCTAAACCCCAGAGCGGAACATTTCTGGGTCGCGGCCTCTCTTAAAGTGACCCCTGCCTCCGCTAATCGATGCACCGGGCGCACCGTGCATTTTAGATAAGTGTCCAATAAAATAATCTCTATCTGAAATTCTATTATCATTTATGATTAGCTTAACTTATAAACGAGTTGTTAATTTTAACAAGTTAAAAAGTTTAATTCAGATGTTTGAATATTTTTTATTTGTACTTGTTTCTTTAAATTCGAAGTTAAAAAGGCTTAATATGACGCTATTGATTAAGTTTAAAGACATTAAAGACTTTAAGACGACTTATAAGACTAAAATATTGAACTTACTATTCTGATGGTGGTAAATTTCATACACTTTATTAAATTAGTTCTAAACCAAAGAGGACTGAGTAAGATAAATTGTAAATACTCTAACCCTTTAATGTAAAATCCAGTCAATTACAATTTGACTCACGACGACAAAAGTAATTATAGAATTACTAGATTTTACCCGTGACTTCGTTCGCGTGGACTATTGTCCTGTGATTGGTCGATAATAGATGGCGATAATAGATCCTATTTCTGTAGAATTAACCGGATTTCTATAGCTTATATGTTATTCCGTTGTATAAGGAATAATTGTGCCAAATTTCATCGATATTGGTTCAGCGGATTCGCCGTGAAAGTGACAAACATACATCCATACTCACAAACTTTCGCATTTATCATATTAGTAGGAAGGATAGGATTTTAGTACAATCCCCGTTTTTTTACCAAAATAATTTTATCATAACATTCGCAAAGTAACGCCTTCGTCTATAAATATAACAGTGTCTGGTGTTGCTTTAAGTATTATTATCCTTCACCGCCTCTTAGACTATAACAAAACCGAGGTAACAATCTATATGAACTGAATACTCACTGGTTCGGCGTCAAGCGAAGCATATTAATTTAAAAGCGTCGCTTTTAAAAATGTTCCCTGTGTGAAAATTCTACGGACTGAGAGAAAAATTTTACTAAGCAAAATTGTGAATGGAAAATATATTTTATCTCGTCAAATAATATATTTTAGAATCGGACTCTAGATGAAAGGATTATAATACAATAGCTGAAGTAGCTATTACGAAAATATTGTAGAATATCGTTAAAAAGTCGTGTTGTATCCAGCTGAGTAGAATAGGCCACCCTCATTTCTTACCGAGGTGCCGTAAAAGGCGACTAAGGTAAGTCAACCCGCCGTGTGATATCCGTCTGAGTAGAATAGACCAACCTCGTTTCTTACCGAGGTGTTGTAAAAGGCGCCTAAGTTAAGTCGACCTGCCGTATGGTATACGGCTGAGTAGAATTGACCAACCTCATTTCTTACCGAGAAGTCGTGAAAGGCGACTAAGGTAAGTCGACCCGTCGTCCAGCTGAGTAGAATAGACCATCCTCGTTACTTAACAATGTGTCTTAAAAGACGACTAAAGTAATACACAAGACTAAGGTATTAGACAAGGATACCACACGGCGGGTCAACTTACCTTAGTCACCTTTTACAATACCTCGGTAAGAAATGAGGGTCTATCTTCTACTTCTTCTTTGTCAACCGATGGACTTCCACTGCTGGACATAGGTCTCTTCATGGGATCTCCATACCACACGATCTTGTGCCGCTTGGACCCAGCAAAAACTGCCGGGAACTAGTGGCTATGGTTTAGTTTGCAATGCCATGAAGGTATTGCCAATAATCACCACGCTTAGCCTGTGGGTTGGTGATCGCAGTGCTGACCATGTCGCACCGACAGTGCTGCTGCCCACTGTCGGTCGAGTGAGGTTGCCAATTGAGGAGGCTGATTGGTTAGCCTCCTCCTAACACCCCATGAGGGTCTAGACCACTCAGGATGTACAAGATATACTTGTCACTAAAAAGTCGCTACTTTATAGTTCCACTGGCAATACAAATTGATCAAAAATTGTTTTTAGCGACTCCAAATACTAATACGAATATAGACTGCTGTAGATGTACTAAAATCAGCAACACAAAAGACCACTTCATCGTTTACACTTGCTACCCAAATTCAGGTGAAGTTTCCCAAACTTTACCAGTGAGGCTAAATTTGCATATCACGTGCAAAGTTTATGTGTCACTGCTAAATTGCACTGCACAAGTTTCCTGCAACTCAATTCGGCATCATTCGTAGTGTTTAATAGAGTTCTAAGATTTTAAAGTTTAATCGCCAAGATATTTTTTGTTTTCATACTTCTTGTATGCAAACACGCCGTGTGGTATCCGGCTGAATAGAATAGTACCACCCTCATTTCTTACTGAGGTGTCGTAAAAGGCGACTAAGGTAAGTTGAACTGCCATGTGGTATTGGGCTGAGTAGAATTGACCAACCTCATTTCTTACCGAGGTGTCGTAAAACGCGACTAAGGTAAGTTGACCCACTGTGTGGTATCCGGTTTAGTAAAATAGACCACCCTCTTTCTTTCCGAGGTGTCGTCAAATACGACTAAGGCAAGTTGACGTCAGGCAGGTGGCCGGTCGTAAAAATGCAGCCAAATCATGTGAAAGCATGTTTATAAAATGTTGTGCCGACCCCACTTAGGGTGGGATAAGGGAAGGAGGATAATGATGACTTCTTGTATGCAAACAATTTTTTCTTATTTTTTTCTTTACAACAAAAATGTACAAGTTATATCTATCTTAAATTACATACACGCAAGGACTTTACAAATCATGCCTACGTGGAATAGTGAGCATTATTTGTTGGGCAAACAAATTATTTTACTAGCAGATATTCTTGTGCGCTAACTTAAACGTTAAAATACCCAAAAATATATAAAGGAATTTAAAAATATTTTTTTCAGTCCGTGAAAGAAAACTGGATTTCATATAATCCTGCTCAGTCTGTAATTGAACTAAATTTCTTAAATATACAAACAGATGTGATAGCCGAACAGTGAGACTATTTGCTACTCTCGAGGGGGTCGTAGGTTCAAACCTCAGGCCAAATCAATGAGTCTATAAAAAATTAAGTCCCTCATTGACATTTGCAATTTATCACACGCTTTTCAGTAAAGCAAAATATTGTGAGGAAACCTGCATATTTCTGGAGAATTCTTGGGTTATGTGTCATCAACCGAGCCCCATCTCTATATAAAGAGGCCTATGCCCAGCTGTGGACTTATAAAAAGTTATGATAGAATTATTTTGCTATAATCCGTAGTTGTTAAGAAATTCTTTTGTACTTTGGAATTCCGCAAAGTAACGCCTACTTCTATAACGTAAACAGACATACATTATAGATAGACAAACTTAGTACAGTACTTACTACAGTTACATACTTTTTGCATGCATTTCTAATATGCGAATCATCATCTTCCTGCCCTTATCCCACTCTAAGTGGCGTCGGCACAACATGCTAAAAACATGTTTTCACATGATTTGGCTACGTATTTTACTACCGGCCGCCTGCCTAACAACAACTTATTATAGTCGTATTTTACGACACCTCGGTAAGAAAGAGGGTGGTCTATTCTCCTTAACCGGATACCACACGGTGGGTCAACTTACCTTAGTCGCCTTTTACGACACCTCGGTAAGAAATGAGGGTGGTACTATTCTATTCAGCCGGATACCACACGGCGAATTTCTAATATGAGAATATTATTCCTATAACATCAGGTTTATTGATCCTTTAATCCTTTACACTAACTTAATTGCATATTAGATAGAAAGATATTAGAGTCAGCCCGCGATTTCGTGCGTCGACGAGCATACAATAAGAAAAATATGATTAAATCTGAAAAATAACATCTATCTTGAAATCAACGCGCCAACGAGATTGTTTTCCTACCTCCCGCTAGCTATCTAACGTTAAAGTTAAATTCTGCAAACTTCACAAACAAGTTTGCATTTGCATTCACATCTTCAAGTTTACGGGGTCAGTTGCAAGTTCGATCGCAAACTCTCGACTTGAATTTGTGTAACTTCGGATATGTAACTTGTAAATTGACTATGTTTACTTCTATGTATTTATATTTTATATATACCTATATACTAGCTTTTACCCGCAACTTCGCTAGCGTTGACTATTGTCGCGTGATAGGTTGATAATAGATAGCGCTTTTCAATGTCACCTTATTCCTGTAGAATTAACAGAATTTCTATAGCCTATATGTTACCCCGGTGTATAAGGAATAATTGTGGCAAATTTTATTGATATTTGTTCAGCAGTTTCGCCGTCAAAGAGTAACAAACATACATCCATACTTACAAATTTTAGCATTTATAATATTAGTAGAATGTAATACTTGTATACTTCATTATTTGAAACTCTACATTACTTTCTATTTATTAGCTTTACCCTTTTACTCCTATTTTTTAAATTTACTTAATTAATAATTTATAATAATAATTTAAAATCCCTTATTCCGTGGCCAGTCTAGTTGACCCTCTGATTAGCAGAGGGCAATCTGGATGGGCCGGGGGACTCCGGGGGGGTTGGGGTGGAGTCCCTAACGAGCGACAGGTTCGGTTGCGCTTGCTTAAGCCTGGCTGGACGTGGTTTTTGGCCAACAGTTAGTGGAGGGGGACTTCTCTTTTGAGAAGTTACTACCCGGAGTCTCTGGAATCAGAGCGGCTGTCGGCGGGGATGGGGGCAATGTTTACAACGATACCCTGTTCTTGCCATCAGCAGCGTGGTGGAGCACACAGGTCGTTTAAGTCGGTGCGAGTCCGATATACCGCCCGACTAGGACTGGCGGTGGAAACCATAAGGGGTTTTTTCCTGTAGAAAAAACTCATTAGGTTCATTGTTTTATTTATTTTACTTTTAGCACTATGAATGTTTAAATAACACTGTCACATGATATTTATGCACTTTATAATATGTTCATTCACTTTTAATGTATTTATTATTTTCATTTTTTTATATTGTAAAATATTTTTTTATACGGAGCTATTGTTTGTGCTTGCAGCACCCAACTATGAATTTTGAGATATAAAAAACAATTGAATTTAATAGTACAGTCAAAGTAAATGAAGTAGCGGGTAATTTATATAAATTAGTTATAATGACACTTCTCACATAAACTTGGTAATGGAATTAGCACTAACTTTGTTTTTCCCAGTTCTCGCTGGCCACTGCGATAACCAGTTCAGGTAAAGTTTTGCGAACTTAGTTCAAGTTTTTAGAACTTAGTTCGTCTTTGCATAACACATTGCTTACGTTTAGCTCCCAAACAGCATTGGATAAGTTTCACTGCGGCTAAAGTTCGGACTACATGTAGTTTTGATGTTATTAGCACATGCAAATTATAAATTACATAGAATGAGAAGTGCGAGGTTAAGAGGTTGAGTTGGTATGGTTATGTAATGAGGAGGGATGAAAATCATGTGACCAAAAGAGTTTTAAATATAAATGTGGATGGATGTATGGCTAGGGGGAGGCCGAAAAAAGATGGTTGGATTGTGTGAAAAATGATATGCATAATAAAGGAGTACCACCAGAGTTGCAGAATGATAGAGGAGAATAGAAGAAGAAGATATATTATGGCGACCCCACTTAAGTGGGATAAGGGTAAGAGAATGATGATAGCCATTAATGTTTTTAATAATAATTGAAGATTCAAATTTGATAAACTTAGCATATAAACATTACTTTATCATTAAAATATAACATCATAATAATTATCAGTGTGACCTATCTTGAATTTTGACTAGCCCGTTCGTACAAAGGGCAGTGGCCCTGCCTTCAGCTCCATGGGTTTGATTTCCGCTGAGGGACAACATTTTCTAAATAAAAATATTGGTTCGTCGAGCCTGGCTGTATATTTGTATTTAAGTATGTATTTAAAATTGTATATGTATGTATTTACCAGTTGTCTGTCACACATAATACAAGTATTAAGTATTTACTTTTGCAACGACGACCGTGTGTAAGTGTCCTATATTTATTTATTTGAAGTGTATAATTAATTATATGAGCTGTAACTTGGGAATGCTCCTATTTATTCAGTTATTAAAAAAAATGTTGAATTAATATATACATTCAAATATTTGTAAAATACTATTTTTTTAATAATTTATTTTTTAATAAATGGTGAATTAAAAATATATTATTCCTATTAATAGCATATATTACCAGCACCAGAATATAAAGGCGATTGTTATTCTTAACAACATAGAGGATAAACAGAAAAAAATATAGGCCATGATCATTTGTTAATGCCTGAAGCTACATTTAGTTGTTAGACTATACACGAGAGGCAGGAATTCTTTGAAACTGGATAATACACAATTTACTAATCATTACCGAAGCTTTACGCTTCTTATACAGGATGTTATTTTAATATAGATAATTTTTTTATTTCTTCCTTTTTATACATATAGTTAGAAAAGAAAAAGTAAAGAAGCACATGTATAGAGGCCGACTTTTCCCTAAAAGGGATCTCCTCCAGTCAACCTTTAAATAACAGAAGGAAAAGGACATGAATTAAAGAAAAAAGAGAATACGGGTAAAATAGAGAAAAAGAAAAAGTTCATACACATTTAACTATTTAATCTATTAATTAATTCTGGTAAAATAAATAGATGAAAAGATGTTACTAATGTATAATTACTTAAGACAAATATTTTCTAGTCTGTAAATTAAATACCGAAAGGGAAAGAGATTTGCGGATTAATATTGGTAAATCATTCCACAGCTTAACACCTTGAAAGCTAAATGATCTCAAGTAAGTCAGTGAGGAGCATTTAGGGAAGGCAAGATCTAAGGTATTTATAGATTTTAGTCGGCCACATCCTACGTCCGACAAGAAGTTAAAACGCTCTTTAAGATATATTGGGATTAAAGGATTAAACAGTACTTTATAAAGAAGTGATAGAATATGTAAATTGCTTCTGGATCGGATAGGAAGCCAATTTAACTTGTGACGGAACTCAGTGATGTGGTCAAACTAACGAAGTCCTTAAATATACATATCTAATAGCTACATTTTGAAGACGTTCAAGCTTAGCTAACAGTTCTTTAAATAGTTGCTCAAAACTTTTAACGTTTCCACATCTTCTTTCTATTTTTTTTTTGTAACCAATGGTTATCAGGTTACATTAAACTTGATAAATGTAGATCGTCGTTATCAGGTTACTTTCTGTGCCGCTTGATCCAACGGTAGACTGAAACTTTTAGAGTTACCTGCTCATGTCGTTAAAAATCACCAAAATCTACCAATGCTAGTCCAACACCAATACCAAAAGGACCACTCTCATTTCTTCTTATCGAAATGTCTTAAAGGCGACTAAGATAAGTTGACCCAGTTAAGTAGAATAGACCACCCTCATTTCTTACCGACGTCTGTTAAAAGGCAACTAAGGTAAATTGATGTCAGACAGGCCCGTCGTAAGATAACTAGCCAAAAGATGCTTGCTATGCTGACCCCACTTAGAGTGGGATAAGGGGAGGAGAACAATGTTGCTATTCATTATCATCCAGTCAAAAGCAGCACTAAAAATAATAAACGTAGATAAAAGCGAATTAAGTCTTTAAAAAGTCGAAAGAAAGATTGAAATTCAAGCCTTTGAGTAGTGAGAAATATTGATTTTCGAAAATAGAATTATGTTGCTATAAACAACAAAAACAAAATAATGTAATTTTTCCTTTGGGAGTAAGTATAAAATGTCGCTATATAACGCCTACTTGTAATAATAATTGCAATTCAAATTTCAACCTGTATTTCTTTTAAAGTAATAATAGCATACAGTTTTTAACAATAAGTTAAGTAAGATACTGCTTAGATGATAGAGTCCTCTATATTTACAATGTAGTTAACCATCTTTCAACGCATATTATGCTTGGGGCTATAAACTTGCATGATCCGAATATTAAATTATACACTATCCATAATAAATGCGAAAGTCTGTCTTTCTGTATGTCTATATATGACAATTTGTCGGCTAATCTGCTGAATCATTATTGATGCAATTTGGAACCAATATTTTTAAGCTTGTGGTATCCGGCTGAATAGAATAGTACCACCCTCTTTTCTTACCGAGGTGTCGTAAAAGGCGACTAAGGTAAGTCGACCCGCCGTTTGGTATCCGGCTGAGAAGAATAGACCAACCTCATTTCTTACCGAGGCGTCGTAAAAGGCGACTAAGGTAAGTTGACCCACCGTGTGGTATCCGGTTTAGTAGAATAGACCACCCTCATTCTTATCGAGGTGTCGTAAAATACGACAGAGGTAAGTTGACGTCAGGCAGGCGGCCGGTCGTAAAAACGCAGCCAAATCATGTAACAACGTGTTTATAACATGTTGTGCCGACCCCACTTAGAGTGGGATAAGGGCAGGAGGATGATGATTTTTAAGCTTATATACCTGACTAACACACTTCTAATTAAGGTATAGATTCATGAGCTCTTTACGCGAATATATATAATAATTTAGAATACTTTACGCCGTGTGGTATCCGGCGGAATAGAATAGTACCACCCTCATTTCTTACCGAGATGTCGTAAAAGGCGACTAAGGTAAGTCGACCCGCCGTGTGGTATCCGGCTGAGTAGAATAGTACCACCCTCATTTCTTACCGAGTTTGTGATGTCAGGCATGCGACCGGTCGTAAAGTACGTAGCCAAATCATGTGACATCATTTTTATAACATGTTGTGCCGACCCCACTTAGAATGGCAGGAAGATGATGAATGATGGTGAATGTGTGCAGTGCTTGTGTTATCGGTGTCGGGTAGTGCATGAGTTCTTACAAAATTCTGCACGTATCAGGTGTGAGAGCGAATAGTACACTCTACATTTAGCATTACATATATTTTCTTCTATCGCGGATTATAGCAAAATAATATTCTCGTTAGTTCTGTATTATGGACCTCCGCAAAGTAATGCCTAATTCTATAAATTACTACCTTTCAGCGTTAGAGCAGTATAATAGGTTAATGATCTAACCTACTTCCTCCTCCTCTCTAAGGAGAGAAGATACGTCTACTAACAGTAGAATACTAGCAGAACATTCTTCTTCTTCTTCTTCAACCGATGGACGTCCACTGCTGGACAAAGGTCTCTTCATGGGATCTCCAGAACACACGATTTTGTGCCGCTTGTATCCTGCGGCTCCCCGCGACCCTTTTGAGGTCGTCTGTCTATCTAGTAGGGGGTCTTCCGACACTGCGCTTTCCGGTGCGGGGTCGCCATTCCAACACTTTGAGACCCCAACGTACATCGGTTCTCCGCACTATGTGCCTCGCCCATCGCCACTTCAGCTTCCAGACCCGCTGAGCTACGTCGGTAACTCTGGTTCTTTACGGATCTCCTCATTTCTGATTTGATCACGTAGAGAAACTCCGAGCATAGCTCGCTCCATCGCCCGCTGAGCGAACATTACTTTAGATATATATCAGAGGTTACAATGAAAATTAATTAATAAAATTAGAAATTACAATGGTTTCAATTTAAAGTTTCAAAGTCTTTTAGAACTAGAATATAAGCTGTTTAATATGTTATTTACTCCAACTTTATAATAGACCGACTTCTCAACAAGATTGCCTATCTTGATTAAGTTTTAGCAGTTTAATACATAAAATTACTTGTTTCAAAGTCATGAGGTCTTCTTATAAAATTTCAATTGAATTAGTTCAGAAAGTCATGTTTAAGTAATTGACCTCAGTTTGTTTGTTAAATTGCATGAAAGATATGAGACCAGTTAGCACAGATATGAATATAATCCTAAAACCCCTTAATAACTCCTTTCAGATTTTAATATTTTATATTTTAAAATGTTAAGTGCAACGAGAGTAACAATCTTTAATATTTAAATGAGTTAATCTTGTATATATTCGGAATCTCGGAAAAAAGTAAAGATATCATCATCCTCCTGCTCTTATCCCATTCTAATTAGGGGTGGCTACGTATTTTACGACCGGCCGCCTGCCTGACGTAAACTAACTTAGTCGTATTTTCGTATATTCGTACGACACGTATTTTTAGTATAGATATATGAATGGCTAAATATAAGTCTTCTTGTTACTGATAGTAGAGCCATAATCACAGAAGAATTATAACTGAAGAATTTTAAATTTTAAAATATCTCGCACTTAATTTGAACTTATAATATCGTAGATATTTTATTATCTTAATATTTAAATGAGTTAATCTTGTATATATATATATATATATTTTCCGAATCTCGGAAACGGCTCCAACGATTTTCCTGAAATTCAGCATGTAGGAGGTTTTGGGGGAGAAAAATTGATCTAGCTAGGTTTTATGTAAAAAAAATATTGTTTTATCCCTATTTCTGGGCATTAAAAAACACTAACATTTATATTGAATTGAATTTTCACCATTAACTGTCAAGTCGGCGTAGCTTATTCGGTTAACGGGCAGCCTCGAGAAATGTGAATGCCAAGGATCGATCCCGAACTAATTAATTGTTTTTTCTTTTTTTTAAGTTTTTTTTTTTCTAAATAATTACCGAGCGAAGCGGTTACCCAGATATTATGTATTTTAAACATCAAGCGTAAAATTGGAGTTATGTTTATTTTAATAATGTTGTTTATCTTAAGTAATACCCTTAAGTTATATCCTTGTATATTTGCCAAATATGACGCGAGGGTCATCTCAGTCTAGATTCGCCGGCTGTTCCGCGTGCACGTTCTGACGTTGCTATGTCTCGATTAAGAGTGTCACTGTGACGTCACGTGACGTAATCTGTGACACCTTGTTATAAACAAACACACGTGACATAAAAATTTCGTAATTGATAAGTAGTAGGGAATAGCCGGTTCTAACTCACTCCCAGCACCTTGAAATAGGCTAACTTAGCGGTTCCTAAAAAAAGCTCGCCAAAGCAGATTCCAATCAGAATAAATTCCAATTGACCGTCAAAGGTCTTTTCGGATTTTCCAATTGGATCCTGGGTTGCAATAGGAATTTCCTAACTTACCCTCGTAACGAATCGGTTTTCTCGTATTTTATTAGATTAACTTATCGGACTCCTTGACCAATTGGATTTTCCATTTGATCCACGACTTTCCTTTCCTACATTAATTAATCAAATTAACTGAATTCTAATTACAGTATGAATGTCTGATATTTAATGACCGATTCTAACTCATTGGCTTGGTTTTATCAAACTTGATTAGGTTTCCAATCTAAGATTTTTCTTAATAAATAACATCAATCGTTCAATTTTGTTTTTATCATTAATTTGATATCAAACTGATAATAATTGAATAGGATGTGTGTCAGATATAAATTCAATATGAAAATATAAATAAAAAAAGTCTCGTACAAATAACTCAAAAGTTTTATTTTTTCGAAGAAACGCTTTGACTTTTTGCTGCTATTTCAAAGAAAGTGTCTCATAAAATAATATTTTAAATTAGACAGGGTCGTAGTAATTTATTATAATAGACCCTAATAAATCAATGGAAATAATGGGCATCGACCATTCGCCCTCTTCCTTATAATATTCTTTTATCCAGCCTAAACGTTGTATTCTGTGGCGACAAGTTTAGACACGATCTCGCAAAAAGCAGATGTAAAAGGATCACATGGCATCATGTATATCATAATTTATTATAATAGACCTTAATAAATCAATGGAAATAATGGGCATCGAACATCCGCTCCTTTTTTATAATATCCTTTTATCCAACCTAAACGTTGTATTTTATGGCGACACGTTCAGACACGATCTCAAAAAGCAGATATAAAAGGATCACATGCATCATGTATATCACAAGATATTTTAATACCACGCGGCTAGTATCCAGGCTGACGTTGTGTTCAAGTGAAGGCAGTAACTAGGCAATTATTAATCATGGAGGTAAGATTACGTACTTATATAGTATAATTTCATGATATATATGAATATTCGTATTAAATTTTAATCCCTGTTGACCAAGTGACAAGAATACGTGTTACAACGATATCTTTGTTACTAGTAAAGTTAAAGTAATAAGACCAAGATTAATATTTTTTATAATTAAAATCTTATGTTTCTAACCTAACCTAACCTATAACGGTCACAAAAATCTATAGATTCATTCTGCAATAAAAATAATATTAATGTATTAGATTTTAATAATAATAAAGGTTCTTTACTGTATATGAATAATTTTGATGACACTAGTGATTATATTTACTTATTTCTATTTTTTTTTTTCAGATCTCACCGAATCTCGATGAATTCAAGTTAAAAAACTTTTATTATCCTATTAACTTAAGCGATGACGAAAATGCAAGCAATTCTTGCATATTGAAAAATAAAAAAATCGCAACGAAAAGAGCTGGTAACAATATCGACATATTCTTTGAAAAGCCTAAGAAAAAGAAAAAAACCATTCCGTCTTCATGTGTGGCTCAAGCGTGTGATGGAGGTGTATCATTTATTTCTTCCAATGATAATGACGGAGCGAATGCTTCATACCTCATGAAACTAGAAATTTATGACATGAAGAATCTGAAAGAGGTTTCGCCTGTAGACTATTGGAAACATGCAGACTTGCGATTAAAGTACTACATACAATCCAATACTGATAAACATTATCAGAACACACGAGATATAATATACAACATTACAAAGCAGATCGCCTGCAAGGAAGACTGTAAAAAATATTTCATTGATAGAGACAGTAAGAAACAATAGAACTTTCTCTAACTCATCACAAATCAAACCCATAATATAACTTTACTTACAAAAACCTTTTAAAAAAATACAACCCCCACTGCCGCTCTCGCCTCGCAAACAAATTATAAAGAGGTCAGTCATTCGCTACAAGCGTTCATACTAAGCACAACGAAACACAATGGCTGAGCTTGACAACTCTGTATACGACGAAGAAATGGTCGCGATATGTGAAGAAATTGAAGACAACTTTTTGCACCTATGTAAAAAAATTGAAAAGGACCATGCAGAGATGTGAGTGATCAATCTTGTTTAAACTTGACTTTTATGGAGGGGTTGATTTTGTATATAAATATACGGACATCTAGAACGTTTTATTCAGTCACGAGTACGCAGTGAATATATAAAAGTTACTATGGAATTCTTAAACAGTGATGATATTAGTTCATTTACAAAACAGTTTTTGATCGATAAGATGCATAAATTCATACGTTTGTGGTATATCAGTGATAGACTTCCAGGGTGGATGTTACAGGATCCTGATATAAAACCCTATTTTACTCCTTGTAGTGGACATTTTCAAACGTGTTCTGTATTTGATGATATATATGATGAAATTGATGGAGTATTCCCGATGGAAGCTTATTGTACTTTATGCAAAAAGTCTGAAAAATAAATAGTTTATGTAAGTTGAATATTTATTAACATCAACTTAAAACGTAACACGGAATATTATTTGAATTTTATATATTTATTGGTTTACTTCATTCCAGTACGGATCAGTTTGGAGCAGGAGTGAGACAAGTTGGAGAAGCAGTCAAAAGAAATGCCACAGAACATGGAACTTCTCAATATTCAAGGAAGCGTTTATACGCACAAAAGTCTACATCACCTGGGAAGGCAACAGCTTCACCACCGAACACAGAAACAGAGCCATCTGTAAGTTCTGCAAACTTAAATAGCATTAAATGCCCAACTTGTGAAATATTTGTTAACAAAAGGTACTTTACCAATCATCTTAAAAGTAATAGGCATAAAAATAATGTTTTCACGTTGATACCGAACTTAAATAATGTTCAGTTAATAGAAAAAGCGTTCGGTCAGAGATTAGTAACATACAGAGTATTCTCTAACTCTGCTACAACTGATACCGACTTTAAAACTCCTGAATCATTTCTTGGTTCAATTCGAAGCACTGTTCAAACATTACTGGAAAAAGTCTTGAAAGAAAATACCACAGTTAAAGTTAATTTTATTTTAAATGGGGATTTTGTTCAGGCAACGAAAAATTTAGAGAACTCCTTTGACTTTCAAACTTTTAATTACATGTTCTGTTTAGGTGATGAATTTGATGATATTTACTCAAATATAAGTTCTGAAATTTCAAACAAAATAAGTAATTTTGAAAAGAAAGATAGTGGTTGGAGTCTTAAAAAAATGAGATATGTCGATCTAAACATTAACAAATTCAACCCATTAAAAGGATCTTCATACATAGACCTACCGATAGATATCAAACGTAAACGAGCAGTAGTTAATGTTAAAAACAATGATTATCAATGTTTTCTATGGGCTGTTCTATCCGCTTTATATCCTGTGAATAGAAATTCAGACAGAGTTTCCTCATATTTATCTAAACAAAACTTGCTAAATTTCAAGGGTATTGCTTTTCCAGTAAGACTAAAAGATATTATAAAATTTGAACGCTTAAATAATATTAGTATTAACGTTTTTGGAATAGAAAAATCTAATAATAAATCTACGAAGATAATTGGGCCTCTGCATTTTACCAAATGTCGTAAATTAGTTCATGTAAATTTATTATATTTAGATAATGGTTCTAACGGTCATTATTGTTATATTAAAAACCTTTCTAGACTAGTCAGTCGTCAATTAACTTCACATGAACATGCAGTCTATATCTGTGATGGCTGCTTGCTTTATTTTCAAACATATGATAAATTGATTTCTCATAGACAATTTGATTGTAATCACGTTAGAACAGATTTGCCTGATATCAGTAAGGCAAAAATTTCATTTAACAAATTTGAACGTGAACTAAGAGTACCTTTTGTGATATACGCAGATTTTGAAGCATTTTTAAAGCCAATACAAGGGTGTGATAATAATCCATCTCTATCGTATACCAGTAATTTTCAAAAACATGATGTGTATAGTTTTGGATATTATATCAAATGTGCGTATAACGGTAGCCTCTCCAAATATATAACTTATACAGGTAGTGATTGTGCAAAAGTGTTTATGGAAAGTTTGAATGAAGATTTAAAATATATATCTAAAGAGTATTATGTCAAAGTTGATCCTCATCCGCTTACAGATGAAGCTAGGAGAAGAATATCTTTGACAACTACTTGTTGCATATGCAAAGACACTCTGAAATTAGATAGTAGCTTAAATTTTGATAAATATACTGGAATCTTTACAGGTGTTAGTCATAAAGCTTGTTGTAAAAAGTTAGAAACCCCTCGATTTATACCGATTATTTTGCATAATCTTAGTAATTATGATGCTCATTTCATTGTGCGCGCATTAAATTTTGCTGAAGGTGACATTAAAGTTATACCACAGAATAAAGAACGTTACATTTCCTTCTCAAAGATATTAAAAATCGAGAATCAAAATTTTGAGTTAAGATTTATTGACTCTTTTAAATTTTTATCATGCAGCTTGGAATCTTTATCAAATAATTTGAATGATGAGGATTTTATCGAGCTGCGTAAAAATTTTCAGCACCCTGACGATTTTTATTTTTTAAAACGCAAAGGCATTTATCCATATGATTACATGACCTCATTTGAGTCATTAAAGTTAACTTCACTTCCCACACAAGATCAGTTTTACAATATACTAACTAATAGCGATGTTACAAATGAAAATTATAAACACGCTAAAGATGTGTGGCATCATTTTAAGTGTCGCAATATGGCTGATTATTCTGATTTATACCTGAAAACTGACGTGTTACTTCTAACTGATATCTTTGAAAATTTTAGAAACGTTTGTATCAAAACTTACGATTTAGATCCTGCACAATATTACACTGCACCTGGCCTAAGTTGGGATGCAATGTTGAAGCACACAAAAATAACATTAGATCTATTGACAGATTTTGATAAAATTGCTTTCATAAAGTCTGGTATACGTGGTGGTATTTCTCAATGCAGTAACCGTTATGCTCATGCTAATAATAAATATATGTTCAATTTTAGTGAGACAACTCCTACATCTTACCTTACTTACTTAGACGCGAATAATTTGTATGGCTGGGCTATGTCTCAATATCTTCCTACGGGTGAATTTCAATGGGTAAATTGTGACACAAATTTTATGGTTCCAATTGACTCAGAAATAGGTTATATTCTTGAAGTGGATTTAGAATATCCACAAACTTTGCATGAATCACATTCAGACTTTCCACTATGCCCAGAAAATATATGTATTGGTGGTAGCAGAGAAACAAAATTAGTTCCAAATTTATATGATAAAACTAAATACGTTATTCACTACAGAAACCTCATACAGTGCATAGAAATGGGATTAAAGTTGAAAAAAGTTCATAGGATTTTAAAATTTCGTCAAAGTCCATGGTTACAAAACTATATAGATTTAAATACACAATTACGTATGTCTGCAACATCTGATTTTGAAAAGGATTTTTATAAATTAATGAATAATTCAATATTTGGGAAGACTATGGAAAATGTAGAAAAACGTGTGGATGTCAAACTTTGTACTCATTGGGAAAATAGGGGTAAATGTCAAGGTGCTCAAAATCTAGTAGCACGACCTGAATTTCATAGTCTGTCTATATTTTCAGAAAACTTAGTGGCCGTTCAACTTAAAAAAACAAAAATACTCTATAATAAACCCATCTATCTAGGACTTTGCATATTAGACATATCCAAAACGCTCATGTACGATTTTCACTATAATTATATGAAAAATAAATACGGTTCACGCTGTAAAATGATGTATACCGACACTGACAGCTTCATATATCAGATTTTTACTGATGATTTCTATGAAGATATTAAACCAGACTTGAACAAATACTTTGATACCTCTGACTATCCTTTTGATAATCTTTTTGGTTACCCTCAGATAAACAAAAAAAAGATTGGTTTTTTCAAAGATGAAAATAACGGTAAGATCTTTACAGAATTTGTCGGTTTAAGGTCAAAAATGTATGCGATGAACGTACAGAATAAATTTATAGCTAAAGCAAAGGGAGTTAATAAGTCCGCTACAAAAAAGTTTAATATGCGAAATTACAAAAACGTCTTATTTAAGAAAAATAATCAAATATGTGAAATGTACAGATTTAGATCGATAAAGCATGTTATTTTTACTCAAAAGGCTAACAAAATTTCTTTATCGCATTCTGATACTAAACGATTTTTAATTAGTAACTGTACTGATACTCTGGCTTGGGGTCATTATAAAATAAAATCATATAAAAGTGATGAATAAACTAACATACACTATTAAAATGACTTTATGTTTAAGAATTGCTAAGTATTATTATTATTTCGTCAATAGTACCTAAGAATGTAAATATGTAATTATAATATAAAATACGAACTTGTTGAGTTTTTTTTAATTGGATTCCTACCTCTTCCAAAAACACACGTATTCTAAAAATGTATCACTTTCTTCATCCATTTACTGCAATCGTGGCAGGTCCGAGTGGTTGTGGTAAATCAAACTTTGTTACTAATTTTCTAAAATATTGTAATGATATATGTAATACAAGTTTTGCACAAATTTTATGGTGCTATGACGAAATGCAGCCACTCTACAACCTAGAAAATGTATCTTATGTTCAAGGGTTACCAGATATGAGTATGTTCGACGGCATACAGCCACGATTAGTTATAATTGATGATCTTATGAGAGAGTCCGATGGTCGTATTGTTGACATTTTTACTAAAGGTAGTCACCACAGAAATTTAAGTGTGTTTTATATTACGCAGAACTTGTTTCACCAAGGTAGAGGACAACGAGATATATCTCTCAATACAAGCTATATTATTTACTTCAAAAATCCTCGAGATCGAACACAAATACGTTACTTAGCACGTCAAGTGTTTCCAGATAATTGTAAATTTGTTGAAGAAGCTTATAAAGATGCTACTGTCGAACCACATGGTTATCTAATGATCGACTTAAAGCAGAATACACATGATCTCTGTCGCTTTAAAACCAAAATCGATCCAATAAAAAATCTATGTGTTGTCTATGTACCAAAGAAGGGACTTAAATACAATATACATCAACCAATTATAGTTAGTGATAAATAATGGTCGAAGATAGCACAACGTTAGATGAAAAATCGTTAAGGTGTGCATTACAAACTTTCAAACCAAAATATCGTAAAATATTGCTAAAGTCGCTTAGTAAAAAAGAGATAGATCTGGTTTGTAAATATATTCAAGAAATTTTCAAAGATAAAACCCCAACAGAAAGAAATAAACGATCGTCTATTGTTAAATTGAACTGTTTTCTTTCAACTAATATTATATAAATATTAAGTTATTTTAAAAATCGCTATCAGTCGGATATAATGCCTGGACGAGTGACAACTCATAAGGATTTATTAAAATCGTTACACACTCTCAAACCTAAATACCGCACAGCTTTATTAAAAGCTTGTAACGAGGAAGAAATAAATTGTATTTGCGAATGCATTTATAACACCTTAAATGGTAAAGTGGTTTTAAAAGAAAACGAGAAATCAAAATTAAGAAAACATAAAAATATTCTCAGAAAACTAATAGGTAAAGGTAAAAATAAAATAAGAAAAAGAATTATCATTCAAAAAGGAGGAGCATTTCTGCCTATCATTCTAGGAGCTGTGTTGAGCGGATTATTAAAAAAATTTTTATGATCAATTATTTTAATTAAAAAAAATGGATAATACTAAGAAAATGATTCTCATTGAACAAGATGTTATTGATAGACTTAAATCAAGAGACACAACGCCTGAAAGTAATTTATCTAGATTAGATAAAGAAATGCAAAATATATTAAGTAGTAAAATGGACGATCGCGAAAAATGGTCACTGTACATGCAAATCTTACAAAGATATCTCCATTTCGCTAATGAAAATCGAAAACCAATAAAACTACCCGTGACCGTTGAAGGTGAGCATAAATATTCAGAAGATTTGACTCCTCATAAAAAGACAATTAAAGACGAGGACGCACCAGTTGACGAAAACTCCGTACATGATAAGGACGCACGAGATGTATCAAATGAAACATTGTATACACCTATTTACATAAATAAATTCATCCCAAAGACGTATCGGAGAAGAAGTGAATTATTGTTGGACACTATTCTCAATCATAAAGATAAAATTAGTTGGAACGAGGAGGGGTTGGTGTTCATCGATAATGAAGTTGTAGACGACAGCAACATTGTTGATCTCGTGAATTATACTCTTAGGCCTTTAAAGCGCCCGAAACCTAATGGATGGAAAAAGTTTACAGAAACTATTAAAGATATAAGGGTTCCTCTCACTTGTATTGGTAATCCGCAAACTCTTGAGTATATTAATAATCTTTCTCTGAAAGGACAACACCATCTAACACCAAGTGATGATAGTAATCCAAAAATCAAAACATCATATAAACTGAGAAAGAGAAAAGACATTTGGGAAAGATGGAATCCGTACTAGACATTAAAGATATATATTACGACGTATCGAATCCAGCGGGATACAGCAGTGTTGGCAAGTTAACTCGAGCGTTAAAAGGTAAAATGAACAAAAAACAAGTAAAGGACTGGTTGCAATCCCAGGAAACTTATACACTACATAAACCGGTACATAGAAAATTTCAACGAAATAGATACATATTGTCAAATTTTAATGAACTGTGGCAAGCTGATTTGAGTGATATGCGGACTTATTCTCAATATAATGATGGTTTTAAATATATACTTTGTGTTATTGATGTTTTTAGTAAATACGCTTTCGCTAGGCCGTTAAAAAAGAAAAATTCAGAAAGTATAAAGGAAGCGTTTGAAAGTATATTTACTGAAGCTAACGCGACCCCCACACACATACAATCGGATAAAGGAACAGAGTTCGTATCAAAGGATGTTGCACAATATTTTAAAACTAAAAATGTAAACTACTATACTACAAATAACCCAGATATTAAAGCTAGTATTGTCGAGAGATTTCAACGAACTCTAAAAACTAAAATGTGGCGTTATTTTACACATAAAAATACATACACTTATATTGATATTTTGGATGATTTGCTTTATTCTTATAACCATAGTTTTCATTCAAGCATTAAGATGTGTCCATTTGAAGTTAGTTCTAGTAACATCATGAACGTTTGGAATAATTTATATGAGAATAAAAAATATAGATTGGATGTTATACAAAAAAATAAGTTTGAAGTTGGTGATCACGTAAGAATAACTAGACATAAGCATATTTTTCAAAAAGGCTATGAAACTAATTGGAGTGATGAAATTTTTATCATCACAGCTATAAAAAATAACATGCCTAAAGTAGTCTATACACTCAAAGATCTTCAGCATGAGCCCATTATAGGAACATTTTACGAGAATGAATTACAAAAAGTAATTTATAACCCCACTACTCATTATAAAATAGATAAAATACTGCGTTCTCGTAACTCAGGAAACAGAAAAGAGGTTCTTGTTAAGTGGAGAGGTTATCCCAACAAGTTTAATAGTTGGATCTCTGTATCAGAACTTGAAAAAATATGAGAGAAGACAGCTTTTATCTCACTTTGCTAAGTAACAGTTCCATGACATACTTTGCTGAAAACACTACAGCAAATTTTTTTACCAAGTTACCAAAGACTATGAAATTAGAAGGCGAATGGGAAGTCGCTATTGTGGAATTTCATTACCCATGTAGTATGTTTAATCTGGAAGAAAATGAAAATATTATTTACATCACGTCTAAAGGCGATAAATCGCAGTTATTTACGCATCTGGAATACATGACACCAACCAACTATATTAGTGTGGATCAATTCGTTGTCGATTTTAATGAAAAATTAAAGGATAAAGTTAAGCTTAGATATGATACATTATCGAAACTCGTTACAGTGAGTAGTTGGGCAATCGACGTTACATCTGTGGTATGTAGTCCTAGACTGAGTGTGCAGTTAGGCTTTGCACCATTTACTAATTTAATAAAACATAACTTCGGAAAATATCCCGCGAATCTAAACTTGGGTCTACCTTCACAACTTTTAATATATTGTGATATAGTAGAACCACAAGTAGTGGGTGATGTCATGACACCTTTATTGAGAATTGTTTCGTTGGATCCCACCAAATATGTATATGGCGCTTCTAAAATAAATATCTTTTCGTCCCCTCATTATGTACCTGTTATGCGCAGGGAATTTGACGTTATAGAAATAGATATAAGAACAAGTACAGGTCAAAGAGTACCATTCCAGTTTGGAACTACGTGTATAAAGGTACATTTTAAAAAAGTCAAGTGAAAATATCAATCATGTCTTGTCCATATTTACATTATTATACTCATCAAGCTGGTTCTGGTATGGGGGTAATTTACAAAGGTGCACCACATCAGCGAGGTCATGGTATAGGGAGCTTTTTGGGGGGTTTGTTCCGATCGGTTCTTCCACTTTTAAAAAATGGTGCGAGATTTGTAGGCAAAGAAGCTTTAAATGCAGGTGTAGGTCTTCTATCTGACATGTTAAATGTTCAACCAATGGGTGAATCTGTCAAATCACGCTTGAAAACGGCAACTTCAAATTTGAAAAGGAAAGCTGATGAAAAAATAGATTCAGTAATGTCTGGATCCGGATATAAAATAAGAAAGCTAAAAAGGAAGATCATCACTTCTAAAAAACCTTCCAAACGGAACGGTACTAAAAGAAATAAACGACAAAATATTCAAGATATATTTTCTTAAATTACTTCTCGTAATTCAAAAATGGCGTTTTTACATCATCATTCCTGTGAATGCGTAAAATCAGAGTTGGATTTATTTGCTCTACCATCTACGCAAACGAGTATTGAGAGTGGTCAATGGATACATTACAATCCCATTTCATCATTGACTGACGATGGACCGATTGAGTTTTTAGTACCGGGCAATGGAGACGATTACATTGACTTGTCCCACACTTTACTTCATATAAAAGCTAAAATACAGAATGGTGATTCAAGCAAACTTTTAGCAGGAATTCATGTCGCTCCAGTTAATAATTGGTTGCATTCTCTTTTTAGTCAGTGTGATATTTATCTTAATCAAAAGTTAGTGTCTCCTCCAAATAATACCTATGGATATCGCGCATACATTGAAACGTTACTCAATTATGGAAAAGCTGCTAAGGAAAGCCATCTTACTTGTGGACTTTGGTACAAAGACACTGCTTCGAGCATGGATTCATGTGATGTTTCAAATCGAGGATACGTTCAAAGAGAAGAACTGGCAAAGGAAAGTCACACTATTGAAATGATAGGTCACATACATGCTGATATTTTCAATCAAGATAAGTTTTTAATCAATGGTGTTGAAATGCGCTTAAAACTAGTTCGTTCAAAAGATACTTTTAATTTAATGTGTTCATCTGTAGATAAAAAATTCAAAGTCCATATTTCAAGTGCTAGTCTCATTATGCGTAAAGTTCGTATCAATCCTTCAGTATTAATTGCTCATGAAAAAGTATTAGCAACCACTCCTGCAAAATATCCAGTTACGCGTGCCGAGGTTAAGGTTTTGACTATCCCATCAGGAATCCAGGGTAAAATGCTCGACAATGTATTTTTAGGTCAAATACCTAAAAGATGTATTGTTGGGTTCGTTAGTAATGCTGCATTTAATGGTGCTCTTAATGTGAATCCGTTTAATTTTGGTAACTATGGTCTCAACTTATTTGGTTTGTATGTCGACGGTCAATCTATACCATCGAAAACGTTGGTTCCATCTTTTCATGATAATACATATATAAGTGCATATCATACCTTGTTTTCGGGAACGGGAATTCATTTCCTGAACGAAGGAAACGATATTTCCAAGGCAGAGTACAGTCATGGTTATTGCTTGTATGCATTTGATTTAACTCCAGATCTATCCGCTAACTCAAACTCTCATTGGAATCTTATAAAGCGGGGTAGTGTAAGGTTTGAAGTTCGATTCGATAAAGCTCTAACTACAACACTTAATTGCATTGTGTATGCAGAGTTTGATAATGTAATTGAAGTCAATAAAAATCGAGAAGTCAGCTTAGATTATAATAGTTAAGATAAATATAAGTGGAGATTTCTAATGTTTAAGTCATTCTGTGTTAGGTCATGCTATTACAAAGATATGGATACAAAAGAGATAGAAAATTATTTAAAACAAATAGATAAAAATATTGAGTTCAATGTGTTTGCGGCGAATCAAATGCCTGTGTATTTTACTAAGCCAGTATATCTCATTTCAAATTTAGATCCTGATACAAGACCGGGATCACATTGGGTTGCTATATATGTAGATATTTACGGATTTGGAGAATATTTTGATTCGTTTGGCCGTAAACCAGAAGGATATCATGAAATGTTTTTAAAAACCAACTGTAAAAAGTGGATTTCTAATAATAAAATACTTCAAAATTATTTCAGTGCGCAATGTGGACTCTATTGTTTAGTTTATATTTATTTTAAGTATAATCATGTTTCAATGTCTAACTTTATTGATTTTTTTTCTAATGACACTGTAACAAACGATAAACTTGTACAACAAATGTTTATTTCTTTATTTAAAACTTGAATAAACAATAACTATGTGAAATGAGGTTGTTTTATTTATTTCAATTATCTATTAAATTCAAAGCGTAATAAATAAAAACTTAATATAATTTTAAAGAAATTTATTACAAAAAATTAAAGTAAAAGAACATATTTGACTTAAAATTATAACACAATTATTATTTAATCTCCCATCGATTCCCAATCTATCTCCAGAGTATTCGATAGATTCTCCTGAAGAATCACGAATGGAATTGGGACTTCGTAATCTCTGTAGTCAGACACATGGAATGAATCAGGGCTATATAAACTTGGACTTGGAGACAGGATCACTAGTTCATCCGTTTCGTCTTCTTCAAATAATGATTGAGACATTGGTTGGTACTCAACCATGTACTCGAAGTTTAATGGAGCTATTGGATTGGAATAACCCCTTTTAATTTGGTCCTCCACGTCCTCACATATTAACACTAATTGTTCTTCAATATCACTCTCTTCGTTCTTATCCAGGACACGACACATATCATTTTCTAATTCAATTTCTTCACATATCGCGACCATTTCTTCGTCGTATACAGAGTTGTCAAGCTCAGCCATTGTGTTTCGTTGTGCTTAGTATGAACGCTTGTAGCGAATGACTGACCTCTTTATAATTTGTTTGCGAGGCGAGAGCGGCAGTGGGGGTTGTATTTTTTTAAAAGGTTTTTGTAAGTAAAGTTATATTATGGGTTTGATTTGTGATGAGTTAGAGAAAGTTCTATTGTTTCTTACTGTCTCTATCAATGAAATATTTTTTACAGTCTTCCTTGCAGGCGATCTGCTTTGTAATGTTGTATATTATATCTCGTGTGTTCTGATAATGTTTATCAGTATTGGATTGTATGTAGTACTTTAATCGCAAGTCTGCATGTTTCCAATAGTCTACAGGCGAAACCTCTTTCAGATTCTTCATGTCATAAATTTCTAGTTTCATGAGGTATGAAGCATTCGCTCCGTCATTATCATTGGAAGAAATAAATGATACACCTCCATCACACGCTTGAGCCACACATGAAGACGGAATGGTTTTTTTCTTTTTCTTAGGCTTTTCAAAGAATATGTCGATATTGTTACCAGCTCTTTTCGTTGCGATTTTTTTATTTTTCAATATGCAAGAATTGCTTGCATTTTCGTCATCGCTTAAGTTAATAGGATAATAAAAGTTTTTTAACTTGAATTCATCGAGATTCGGTGAGATCTGAAAAAAAAAAATAGAAATAAGTAAATATAATCACTAGTGTCATCAAAATTATTCATATACAGTAAAGAACCTTTATTATTATTAAAATCTAATACATTAATATTATTTTTATTGCAGAATGAATCTATAGATTTTTGTGACCGTTATAGGTTAGGTTAGGTTAGAAACATAAGATTTTAATTATAAAAAATATTAATCTTGGTCTTATTACTTTAACTTTACTAGTAACAAAGATATCGTTGTAACACGTATTCTTGTCACTTGGTCAACAGGGATTAAAATTTAATACGAATATTCATATATATCATGAAATTATACTATATAAGTACGTAATCTTACCTCCATGATTAATAATTGCCTAGTTACTGCCTTCACTTGAACACAACGTCAGCCTGGATACTAGCCGCGTGGTATTAAAATATCTTGTGATATACATGATGCATGTGATCCTTTTATATCTGCTTTTTGAGATCGTGTCTGAACGTGTCGCCATAAAATACAACGTTTAGGTTGGATAAAAGGATATTATAAAAAAGGAGCGGATGTTCGATGCCCATTATTTCCATTGATTTATTAAGGTCTATTATAATAAATTATGATATACATGATGCCATGTGATCCTTTTACATCTGCTTTTTGCGAGATCGTGTCTAAACTTGTCGCCACAGAATACAACGTTTAGGCTGGATAAAAGAATATTATAAGGAAGAGGGCGAATGGTCGATGCCCATTATTTCCATTGATTTATTAGGGTCTATTATAATAAATTACTACGACCCTGTCTAATTTAAAATATTATTTTATGAGACACTTTCTTTGAAATAGCAGCAAAAAGTCAAAGCGTTTCTTCGAAAAAATAAAACTTTTGAGTTATTTGTACGAGACTTTTTTTATTTATATTTTCATATTGAATTTATATCTGACACACATCCTATTCAATTATTATCAGTTTGATATCAAATTAATGATAAAAACAAAATTGAACGATTGATGTTATTTATTAAGAAAAATCTTAGATTGGAAACCTAATCAAGTTTGATAAAACCAAGCCAATGAGTTAGAATCGGTCATTAAATATCAGACATTCATACTGTAATTAGAATTCAGTTAATTTGATTAATTAATGTAGGAAAGGAAAGTCGTGGATCAAATGGAAAATCCAATTGGTCAAGGAGTCCGATAAGTTAATCTAATAAAATACGAGAAAACCGATTCGTTACGAGGGTAAGTTAGGAAATTCCTATTGCAACCCAGGATCCAATTGGAAAATCCGAAAAGACCTTTGACGGTCAATTGGAATTTATTCTGATTGGAATCTGCTTTGGCGAGCTTTTTTTAGGAACCGCTAAGTTAGCCTATTTCAAGGTGCTGGGAGTGAGTTAGAACCGGCTATTCCCTACTACTTTGATACATAATTCTAACTTTCAAACCGCATTTATTAGTGAACATATTGTAAGTTTTTGACTATGTCTTATAAAGGAAATGTATTTCGTTGAAATTGTATTAGTACGTTTTTTTATTATTAATTCCAGTTTGATTTTACAATTTTCGTTTTTACTTTTATTATCTATATTATATCTATTACAATTTGTATTTGTATTTTAACAGAGCCTTATGTCATCATCATCCTCCTGCCCTTATCCCACTATAAGTGGGGTCGGCACAACATGTTACAAACGTGTTATCATATGATTTGGCTATGAATTTTACGACCGGCCGCCTGCCTGACGTCAACTTACATTAGTCATATTTTACGACTCCTCGGTAAGAATGAGGGTGGTCTATTTTACTCAACCGGATACCACACGGTGGGTCAACTTACCTTAGTCGCCTTTTACGACACCTCGGTAAGAAATGAGGTTGGTCTATTCTACTCAGCCGGATACCACACGGCGGGTCGACTTACCTTAGTCGCCTTTTACGACACCTCGGTAAGAAATGAGGGTGGTACTATTCTATTCAGCCGATACCACACGGCGTTTTAACAGAGCCTTATGTATGATATTATTATATTAAACGTCTTGTATGATCAAAGCTAAATTATACTAGTACGTTAGAACCCGTAACTTTCAGTTATGGTGAGAGTTTGTTATTTAATTGACTATTTGGAATGAGGTAGACAATTAGATAAATGGAAATAAACGTTAAAACTTTTTAATCTATTTTTTAATAATGCACAATTATTAATTTATTTATTTATTTATATCCACTTCAATCAATCTTTATACTTTGACTACTGGGAATAGGTGTTCTTTGACTTTTTTGGATAATTTTTTTTAAGTTTAGACCCACAGCGCTGACATAATGCGGATTATTAGGTCATAGATATCCCAACAACTATCCAGAGATATGTAGATTTGCTTACGATGTTTTCCTTCACCATATAGCGTGTGATATATTATAAAAATAAATTAGAACCATATTTATTATTATATATTGTGCTAAATGTACAATGGGCTATCATCTGTTTTCAGGATTCGTGTAATCACTTGCACTACAAACCCCTCTACCAACACAATACACAAGCACCACACACGTACACTATTAAAACTCAACAATCGTTTCGCCCCACAACCGAAACATAATCAGGAGATAAAATTTTTCCTAGAGTTTTGGGTTAAGTGTGTTTTGCAAGTGGACTTCTATATATCATTTTATATCTATTTATATTCTATAAATCGTTTTACATCTATATCTTCTATAAATGAATTTAAATTATCCTCCTGCCCTGCCTGGGGTCGGCCTGTTAGAAACATATTGTCACATGCTTTGGCAACGAATTTAATGATCGGCCACCTGCCTGATCTTTACTACACTTGGTCATATTTAATGACACCTCGGTAAGAAAGAGGGGTGGTCGATTCTACTCAGCCGGGTACCACACGGCGGGTCAACTTACCTATGTCGATTTTTATGACAACTCGGTAAGAAATGAGGGTGGTCGATTCTACTTAGCCGGTTACCACACTGTGTGTCAAATTACCTTAGTTACTTTTTACGACACCTAAGTAAGAAATGAGTCTATTCCATTCAGCCGGATCTAAATTTCTAATCTCAGGTAATTCTTTGACTGTCAAAGCTGTACTATTTTGGATCACACTTCCTCTAGATATAAAAAAATCTCCTACTCTTTCTATTTTCAAATCTAGGATCAAGCAACACTACTTAACAACATAATTCATTTTTATCTCTTTACTATATATTTTTATTTCTTTTAGCCCATGTGTTAATGTTACTTTTAGTTTTTTGTAAAATTAAGTTCTCTGCCCTAAGGTTGCCTGGAAGAGATCCCTCTTTAGCGATATGGCCGCCTATAGAACGAAACTCTTTTGTATATTTTCTGTATTCTTTTTTGGTATACAATAAAGAATATTATTATTATTATATTATTTTAAATATTTATTCATTTTTTTAACCATATTTCATAACACGGTTAAGTAACTGGCGTGTTTTGACAGTTTATTCTGGAAATAGTGACATAGTGCTTGGCAAACGCTCGCCATTGCGACCTATCTTATGAATTTATTATTCCACCACGAGAGAATAATAGCCGCAAGAGTTCATGTATAACAGCATCATATTTGACCTTTTTAACCAGGTCAGATGCGGAGCCAATTCAATTGCAATTTCAACAAAATTTAAATATTTAATTTAACGAAAACGTATGTATATGTATGTATATGTATAAATATATTTTCTGAATCTCGTAAACGGATCCAACGATTTTTCTAAAATTTTGTGAAAAAAATCGATCTAGCTAGATTTTATTAAAAAAATCTGGTTTTATCCCTGTTTTTGGGCACTAAAAAACTATGAAAATACGAACAGATAGATCACATAAAAAGCCTTTGAAAAAACCTCCTTTCAATATTTTATTCACATTCGTAAAGCCATTTTTGCTTAAGTAACGTGTACACAATCTATTTATAATGATAATGCGAGTAGAAATAACGAGTAAGAATAATAACTTTTTCACAACCCCACGATACGGTAAATCCTTGACAGAAGAAAAATATTAATTATCAGGGTTTACAAAGGCATAAATATAATAATAGTATGGCATTTTGGGTACAAAAAAAATCCTTCCTTTAAAGAGTTTCCCTTTCCAAGACATGAAATTAAAATCCTGTATTTTTTTATAATTTGTAAAAAGCATATTTTTTTTCATATAATATGGTAACCCTACTATTACATGGAAACATTGCTGCCTTGATGAAAAGAGATCAGACCTAGTTTATAGACTCTTTGACGCTTTGACGATTACCATGGATCACATACTATAGGTAGTCGATACAAACTCGATCGACTTTACTAATTCAATACACAAATACTAAAAAATAAAGTTTTTATAAAACTTGTTTTATTACGGATTATAGTAAAATATCTCCGCATAGCAACGCCTAATATTATAAACTAAAGTTGGTTTTACTTATATAAGTATAATTTTTACTCCACTAGTTTAAAAACTGCCAGGGTAGAGTCAGAAGCTCGTTTCGAAAAGTTATCACGGCGCTAGCTAATCTAAAACTATTTATTACTCGTTTTTATTACACACGTCTTCATAAACTTCTTACACATTATTTATATATCGAAATATTCATATTAGTTCAAACGATACCTTAAACCTGTTAATTAATACAAAAGTAATAATAAAATTATTTTGCAATAATCAAAATACAGCATCATCAGCAATCATACACAAAAATAATTTTATTATTCCTTTTGTATTATGGATCTCCGCAAAGAACCGCTTAATTCTATAAATTATCTGACGAATCTTAAAATTGTAGATATAAAATGTACGTTAAAAGTTTTTGCTTTAACGCTTCTCAAATATTTTAAGTATTATGAAATTTTTAGATCCTTTTTGACGTTATGATATTACCTTAGAATTTCTCTCCTCTTATAATGTCAGTTGGGCATAATAATTGAAGATAATATTTCAAAACTACTAAATTAATTATGTTTCAATTTGGTAAAGTTGTGATGATATGATAAAGTTGAAAATATCAGTACAAACAAAGATTATAGTACATTTATAGTTCAATAATAAAATGAAAGAGACACCACTTACCATCAACACTACTTTCCGGAAATTTTATTTATCAACATCTTCTCATCATCAGTTTTTGTATCATTATTTAAGGACGACAATAAGTTGGTATGGTCATATAATGAGGAGGGATGAAAATCATGTGACCAAAAGAGTTTTAAATATGAATGTGCATGGATGTATGATTAGGGGGAGGCCGAAAAAAAGATGGATGGATTGTGTGAAAAATGATATGCACCAGTGGCACCAGGGTTGACGAATGATAGAGGAAAATGAAGAAGAATGATGAAGAAAGGGAAGAAGAAGAATAATTTTCAGAAAAGAATGTATTGGTGATTACGGAGAATTTAAGAATTTCATTTGAAGGCTATTACTGGCACTTTTAGTTTTCCAAACATAATTGCTACCCTACTCAGAACTGGCTCACTGCGGCGCTTGACTATTGAGATAACGAGGTCGGATCCGCAGACTGGACGACGCCATTCACTGCGTTACAACTACTACGGATAATCGATACGAACACGATAAAAGCTGAGTCGTAAATTTATCCGTTCCTACCGACTTAACACATTCGGAACTTTCGGAACATTTTAACTCCTTCGTCAACAAATTCTTTAAAAGTTTGATATTGGTTCTGAACTGTAGTTACTTTTTGGAAACGATGTTTGTTTGTTTGTTTGTTTGTTTGTTTGTTTGTTTGTTTGTTTGTTTGTTTGTAATCTCTTTATTGCAAAATAAAAATTAAAAATAAAACAAAATAATCTGCAATGGTGGGCCAGTGAACCAGTCTTAAATTAAAAAAGAGGTAAATATAAATACAGTTAATTAAATTAAAACAACCAATAATAACAAACAGAGAATGGACCTTTTAATAGTATAAAATAATATTAGAATATATATAATAAATATGATAATATAATAAATTTAATAATATAATAAATAACGCTGTGTGGAATCCGGCTGAATAGAATAGTACCACCCTCATTTCTTACTGAGGTGTCGTAAAAGGCGACTAAGGTAAGTCGACCCGCCGTGTGGTATCCGGCTGAGTAGAATAGACCAACCTCATTTCTTACCGAGGTGTCGTAAAAGGCGACTAAGGTAAGTTGACCCACCATGTGGTATCCGGTTTAGTAGAATAGACCACCCTCTTTCTTACCGAGGTGTCGTAAAATACGACTGAGGTCAGTTGACGTCAGACAGGCGGCCGATCGTAAAAATGCAGCCAAATCATGTAACAATATGTTTACAACATGTTTTACCGACCCCACTTAGAGTGGGATAAGACCAGGAAGATGATGAAATATAATAAATACAATAGGATATATTTATAACAGTAAATATAATAAAAAGTAATTTAATTAAATGATCACTGATTATCTGCGTAATTTTTTTAAACATTGTGTTTAAATGAAGATATGATGATTTGATGTTATTTTAGCGTCTTTTTTTGTTATTCCTAGCTTTCTATATTACTAGGTTTTTTATATTTTTTTAATTTACTAGGTTTTTATAGCAAAAAAAAAATCAGTAGGTCCCTGAATCAATCGGCTACTATCTATTTTATATTTTTTTATAATATTGACTAGAAATTCACTAAAAATAATTTATGAGGCACAACAACGTTCGCCGGGTTAGCTAGTGATTCTATAACATTACTATCAAAATATATCTAATGATTAGACGTTGCTAAACGTAACTGGCGTATAACAAAATGTATAAGAAGACGCAACGCCAATATTACGACCCCCTTAAGCAAAATGAAAATCTGATGAAGCTCAAAGTCTTTAGGCATCCGGATAACGAGGTCAGCATCGCAGACTAGACGACGCCAGAGATATCGACTTCGCAACAGCTGATGCTACCAGATACTAGTAGCCAGTAAGCGGGCGGAGAGTTGTGCCGAAATTTCTCCCGCTGTTCGCGATATTATATGCGTGCCGTGTGTGAAAAAGTTATATAAATATAAGTGCATATAGAATTATATTTAACAAACATTAAAGTATGTATTAACTGCTTATTTATCTTTTTCGTGTTAATAACTAACGAGATCGAAACACTTTATACAATGTTCTGTTTGATATATGTTGTTTTCATATATATTTCGCGTCAAAAGTTTATAATTGAAAAAATCATAGACTAACATAATACTTACAGTTTTATTCTTTAATTTGATTGTTTTTTCTGTTTTATCTGTGCAATATTACGTTTATATTTGTTTATTTTATATTATGGAATTGTTGTACGAGTAAGTTAAGTAATTAAGTTAATTTTGAAAGCTAAAACCATGGTTTGAAAGATAAGATGTATATTTTCCCCTGGGATTGAGCAAGTTAGTGTAATTTCTTTAGGTCGGTCCTGTCTAGTATATTTGTGAGATGTTAGTAAAGTTTGGTGTCGAAGGTATGTACTATTCACGAATATTGAGTAGGTATACAAAAGTAATAGAAATCTATTACTATCTACTGCTATCTATTAATATAAATAAAATTAGTGAAAATTCACTACTTTTATACTATTTATAGATTTATATTCAGTACTATTTATATATACTACTATGGTAAATTAAGAAAAAAAAATTGTATGAAATTTACCAATAAAACAAACCTTTTCTTTAAACCGTTAGAATTATTACTCAGTTTTTACTGGTGAAATTAATATGATTTGCATACAATATCGATCTCTATCATTATTCTATTATCTATTTTCGTCTATTATTGATTGATTTAATCATAGGTATCCATAATTATTTCTCAATTAATTACTATAATTGTTTTTATAACTACAAAATTTCATCTGCTTTTCCGAGGGATTAGTCGGAAATACGTTACAGACGTGACAGATAGACAGCCTTTCGCATTTATAATGTTATTATGGACTATCAAAAATCGGCCAGTAGAGGCCAATAGGACTCTGCTCTACGCATATCGCAACCTTGACGATACTTCTGCGCTTGCCCTACCCGATCGGTGATTTTGTAAATACCATCAGGGCTCACAGTCTTAAAAAAAACAAACTGGTACTTATTATAAACGCTTGGTTTTTTAGAAATCAGATTCTTCAATTCCCCTCATTTCTTAACGAGGTGTCGTAAAAGGTTACTAAGGTAAGTTGACCCGCCGTATGGTATCCGGCTGAGAAAAAAAAACACCCTTATTTTTTACTGAAGTGTCGTAAAAAGCGACTAAGAAAAGTTCATTCGCCGTCTGGTATCCGACTGAGTAGACAAAATACTTCTCAGTAAATACTGTGTATTCAACCCTCTTTCTTACAGAGGCGTTGCAGAGGGTGACTAAGGTGAGTCGATGTCAGGCGGCAAGTCGTAGAATACGTAGCCAAATCATGTGACAACATGTTTATAACATGTTGTGCCGTCCTCACTTATAAGGGCAGGAGAATATCTTCAAGTGGTCGTAAGAAATATAATGGGGTATGAGAAAAAGAGAACAAAAACTCTCTCCAAGTTTATCCAAGAACCAATTTCGATTTGTGTAAAACAATGATATGGACACTTAGTTATCAAATATAAAGATTTTACCGTCCGAGCTTTTAAGTAATTGAGATCGTTAAATCAAAAATTCAAGATCGTCTAAAGTGTTTGTGGGTCTCTTAACAAAAGTTAGTTCCACTTAACACAATGGAGCCGCGCCAAATCCACCTTCAGCTCGCAAAGTTGTACGTAGCCACTTGACATGCTTTAAAAAACTTTATATTTTAGCCAGCTTCTTAGATTAATCATTCTTAAGTTTTGGAAAACGTTAACGAAAATTTTTTTTTTTCATTCTTTCATTATTCTCCGCCCTTATCCCACTTATCACATGATTTGGCTGCGTATTTTATGTCAGGGCTGCCTGACGTCAACTTACCTTAGTCGTATTTTACGACACCTAAGTAAGAAAGAGGGTAGTCTATTTTACTCAACCGGCTACCAAACGGTGGGTCAACTTTAGTCGATTTTTATGACACCTCGGTAAGAAAGACAGTAGTCTATTCTACTCAGCCGGGTACCACACGGTATGTCAACTTACTTTAGTTGCCTTTTACGACACCTTGGTAAGAAATGAGGGTGGTCTATTTTACTCAGCCGGATACCACACGGCATACAAATTGTAAGATAGCTAGAAAGAAGCAAGCAAGTAAGCAAGAATAACCAGTGAACCTCTTACCAATATAAAAAATAATTTCTTAAAATATTATTTCACTTGGTACAGTTATCTATAAAACAAGCTTTGTTGTTTTTGGCTATTCACAGATCCTTTTATCGGAATGCATTACACAAACGTTCATAAATAATCCGAAATACATTTTGACGTATTGATTTATTTCTATACTTAGCACGTTGCAAAATGCACGTTATAAATATAACAAGGTAAAAGCATTTTGTATATAATAATAGGAGTTGCATGGGATGAGCCAAATAAAATTGAAAGGTTAGTAGAAGTAACTGCAAAGTGAGTGCAAGATTATTCATACTTGAATAATGTTGCACATACGCGATTTTTGTTTGCATCAACTTAAGCTTGTATGTATTTTTTAACTGTTCCCAAAAAAAAACATAAAATTTTATTACTTAATAGGATGATGAAGATGACTCTTTTGTCGTAAGCTGAAAAACTTGGATTCTACTTCTGTTAATACAAATGTGACTTGACTTTCACACATCGTAAATAAACTTCCATAGGTTTATCATAGATGGCGTTTTTTAATGTCATCCTATTTCTATAGCTATATATATATATATATATATATATATATATATATATATATATATATATATATATATATATATGTATATGTATATGTATATGTTACCCCGATGTATAAGAAATAATTGTGCGAATTTCATCTATATTCAATATATAGGTTCAATGGATTAGATAGTAACAGATAGACAGACAGACTTTCGCATTTATAATATTAGTAAGGATTAGAGGGGATTGAATATTACAGCTTTTTGATTCTTAATTTAAAATGTCATTGTACATGCCCCAACACCAACCTGTCAGTACAAAAAAGTTGATTAACGCCATCTTCGTTTAAATTAATCCATTTGAATTATCAAAGCCGTAGAGCGACCGCAAACGTAATTACTTCCACGACCAATTTTATTCCAGGCATTGTGACCGACTTAATTGCCTTATCCTCGGCGGGAATATTGCGATTTGGCGGCACAATTTTGATACCCCGAGGTGGAGGTCTGTTAAACTTTATTAATAACAAGCCGCCTTTATGAATTTGATCACATTTTACAATAGCATAATAGTGCCTTCCACCTATCTCCTCCTACTTTAGACACGTACTCACTGATGGTCCCGATGAAGGATGGAGTCGCCGGCAGGAGCAACTTTCCAGCACCCTGCACCTATTCGTACCTACCTATCCTCTGGGTGGTACTTAACGAGCTGACAACGCCGAACATCGGTCGGCGGATATGATAACCCAAACCATGTCCTGGTCAAGAGACGTTATGGGAGCTTGGAGAAATTAAATAACCTACAAACAACGTGGAAGCTAAGGGGAAACCACAGGTATTATTTTCTCATGAGAATGTCCCTGAGTAATATTGGAACTAGTGACAGATTATTGACATCGAAGTCATAAAATGCAGTGTCGGTAGATGAAAATGCAGTGTCGCCCATATAAATCTCAAAAAGGTCGCGAAGACCCGCTGGATCCAAGCGGCAAAATATCGTATGGTGTGGAAATCCCGTAAAGAGACTTATGTCCAGCAATGGGCGTCCATCGGTTGACGAAGAAGTAGATTGAGATCTACAATTGAAAATAAGATATTGAGAGAAAAATATATTTGTACCAAAACAGGTACAAAATAAAACGTGATTATAACCGGTTTTTATAAATTAACCATGAATACAATCCGATATTCTAAATTCAAAAGTTGCTTACCTTCACGTGAGGGTATGTCAAAACAAAATAAAAAAGTTCTCGAGATTATGTTTAAAGCATGGAGTCCAAACATGGTAATGCCGCATAAAGAGCTCATGAATTAGGGCCGCGTATGAGCTTAAAACTAGTCGCACTTACCCGATGAATAAGACTTGAGTATAGCCGTTTTCTGTACATTAATTATGAATACCACTTGCTAACTTTTATGACACAATATAGCAAAATAAAGAGTTAGAGTTCTTGCCTCTAAGAATAAAACGTGCACTTCTAGGCGCGATAACGCCGCAAAAGAGCGCATGAATAAGGCATTTAAAAGCCTGGGCTTGAAACTAGTCGGGCTCACCCGATAAATAAGACCAGTAAAGCCAGTTTCTATATACCTATTAACTACATTATAATTTCTATTGAAACAGATATGTAACAATACAAGCAGCTAAAATATTGAAAAGTTAACATTCAGCAACATTTTACACATTGGTTAACTTATTAGAGGTTAGCCTTAAATGAAATTAAATCCGCAGCCAAATTGATCCCTTACTTGCGGTTCACTTAATTTAATTTGATAAATCTATATATATACTCATATTGTAAATGTGAAAGTCCTTTTGTCTGATTTTAATGTTGTCTTGGTTTATACGCTGACAACAATATTGATGAAATTTAGTATAATTGAAGCTTATAATCTAAAGATAAAGAATAAGGATTAAACCAATATAGTAGACAATTGGGGGGATATATATTTTTGTTTAAAACAGACACTTGCGGAATACCAATAGGATTCGTTTTAGACCACCGCCAATCCTTCACCGCACGTTTTACTAAGGCGTAAACTATATTCTGCAGAAGGTATAAATGTAGGAAAAACTGACAATTTGAAACAAAAAGTTGCTTACTATGTTTTTTTTACAAATCCAAAAAAACTTTACATCTTTTTATGGATCTAGAAAGAGTGATAACAATATTTGACAAATCAATTCAAATCCGAAAATATATAAATAAAGTTCAACCAAAGGTTGTCTAGACATACTTATCCTTTCTTTTATTCACAACGTTTTTAACAGCTGTACAACTTCAATACCTTTTTGGAGAGCAAGTGTTGAATTACTTTTAAAATGTAATGAGCCACGTCTTCGATCAGACTTTTATAAGGTCTTGAATGTTTGACGGACAGTAAACAACTATGAAAATAGTACCCAAATAACATTCCCTATCAAATAATCAGGGCATAATGTATCTTTAATATTAAAATGAGTTAATCTTGTATTGTATATATTTTTCTTAATTTTTGAAACGGTTCCAACGATTTTTATAAAATTCAGCATGTAGGGGGTTTGGGGGGAAAAATTGATCTAAATCTAGCAAGATTTCAATTTAATAAATGTCTTTTTATCCCTGTTTTCAGACACTGAAAAAATGCTAAAATATACATTGAAAAGAAAAGAGTATTTTTGTTGTCAATTGTAAAGTTATGGTAGCTCATTTGGGGAACGGACGATACCTAGGATCGAGCCCAATTATTTTTTTCTCTTTTTTTCATGTTTTATCTTGTAAAAAAATTACTGAGCATGGTGGTCACCCAGGAACTAGTGAATATGTAATAAGAAATATATAATTTCTGCATTGTTATTATTTACCATTTTATAAATGTTTCTAATTATACATAGAGTAATAGCAGATATCAACTGAACTTAATCCTTCATTTCAAAATAAATTACTCAACTCTTCCGTATCCTGTTAAGGGCGACCACAAACGTAATTAATCTCACGACATCCAATTTCTGGATTCCAGAACTTGTAACCTATTTAATTGCCTTATCGCTGTCGGAAACTTTATAATTAGCAAACATAGTTTTGATGTGAGGTACACCTCGAAACTTTATTAATATCTCACAAATCTTAGAACTCCGTAAGCCGGTAAAATATTCCTAATACAAATTTTCAAATTTACATTATGTAGAGATGAACCATTATAAGATGGCGCGCCTCTCCAATTTACTGTTTCATTGAGTCACATCATCACGAAAGATTTTGCATGTATTAGTCAGTTTTTGTACAATCAGTTCTCATTATCCCCTTGTTGCCCAGGATGTGCAGGCAATTGAACGAACTTGTCAGTAAGAATACCTCAATAGATATTAGTGATAAATTATATTTTTTCAAAAAACAATTATACAAAGCTTTGCATTGAGACGTAATTTATACGTATCCCTAAGTTTGATAGACTTCATATTCTTTATTTTTCTTCTAATTTTAGTTATAATTTTTCTTCTAATTTTAGTTAGTTATTGTACGTTTGTTACCTTTTAAGCACGCCGTGCACCTTTAATCAGATTGATATGTTATTAGCAACCCTAGGAAATATAACCATGTTACTTTAGTCACACATGTAATTCTGTTGGTAGTTGTACGGAATATATAAATAAAAAATAAATCATCTAAAATGTAATTTATTACCAGATTTGTTGGTCAACTAATCATAACTAGCCATATAGCGTGAGACAACGAGTGTCCTTTTCATAGAGTAAATCAGTGCAGCGCTATACTATGTTCATGAATAATTATAGTCGTACAACTAGTCGAGCAACAAATTCATGGATTTGTTTTGTTTTGACAGCCGTCTCGACACGCACACGTGCATTGAAAATCTTGATGGAACTTTGTAAATACATTTCGTTACATTAGGTACATTACATACATTTCATTCAGACATACAATTTGTAAATATCTTTCATATTAAAATGAGTTAATCTTGTATGTATAAGTATAAATAAATATAATTTCTGAATCACGAAAACGATTCCAACGATTTTCCTGAAATTTAGCATGTACGGGGTGTTGGGGGAGAAAAATCGATATAGTTAGGTTTTTATTTAAAAAAACTCGTTTTATCTCTGTTTTTAGGCGCTAAAAAACTACGAAAGTAGATAGCAATTCATAATTTGAACTGTCAGATGCAAAGCAATGACAACCTCATGGTAACGCGTGGACCAAAAAAAGTTCGAAACCTAGGCTCGATTCCCACACCCGGTGCTTTCTTTATTGCATTTCTTTTTTTGTATCTTTTAGAAAATTACCGAATAAGGCAAGTAGTAAGTTAGCCTGAATTCCAAGACATTAAACAAGGCTACAGAGTTCTGCAATAAATGCAAAAACATACAAATTCGGTTAAATGAAGTATTAGACCCTTTAAGATGGGATAAAATACTGGGCTTTAAAACGTAGGGAATATATCAACGTCTAGACTTAATAATTATCCTATTAAGGATACAGAAGGAATTATTGCTTGAGACGGCACGTATAATGAGAAACTTTCTCACTGAGGAATCCTAACTGCCGGAAGTTTTGTCCTTTCTCCGCTCCCTTGGTTGCTTATTGTTTTAAATATAAAACAGACGCAAAACCCTAGGTATGACTACAATTATATTTATGTAGAACAGAACTTAGAACTTATCATCATCTTCCTACCCTTATCCCACTCTAAGTGGGGTCGGCACAACATGCTACAAACATGTTGTCATTTGATTTGGCTACGTATTTTACAACCGGCGGCCTGCCTGACGTCAACTTACCTTATTCGTATTTTACGACTCTATTGGTCTATTGGTCTGGTGGTCTATTTTACTCAACCGGATACCACACGGTGGGTCAACTTACCTTAGTCGCCTTTCACGACACCTCGATAAGAAAGGAGGGTGGTACTATTCTATTCAGCTGATAATACTCGGCGTAACTTAGAACTTAAATATAGAGGAATTATAACGCAACATTCTAAGTTTTATAAAATAATACCGGGGTAAGTCGAAAGAATCGTAGTTATAGCCAGTAATTTGACTAAACTAATTCAAATTCAAAATATTCTTTAGTCGAGTGAACTGTTTACAGTACTTTTGTATCGTCAGATGTTTTTAAAGAAGCTACCACTGATACGGAAGTTTACTCCTACCGAGATGAACCAGCAAGAAACTCGGCGGACAATCTTTTAAGGGCCTGTTTCACAAGTTACCAATAAACTGTCAGTTGGCTTATTCGGAACATATCTGACAAATATCTCGGAATTTTGCGTTAATCAGGTTTGTGATAGGCTTATTTAGCACTTAAAGTGCCTAATAAGTTAACAGGTCATCATCATCATGTGATCATGTGGCTGTTGTTTCTTTATCTGCTGTATAGCAAATACCTATTTCAAAATGGCCGCTATTTTATTGTTTTTTATTTTTTCACTTTTTACAGTCTCTTTGTAGAGGCATTTATCTACTACTTTGTTTATTTGTCGGTTAACTATCCGACACTTTATCAGTAATTTGTGAAATAGGCCCTAAAACTAACTAACTGGCAGTAAATAATTAAATATCAAAAGAATCATCAAGAAACCGGATAGATTACTTTTTAGATTAAAAAAAAAAAACTTTTAAAAGCACTTTTGCATTACATTTCTAATTTAAGTTCCATGTCAGCTGCATGCGATTTATACTTTTTCGATAGTTGGTTCTCTATTCAGACTCTCAGAGTGACTTCGCGGGTGACTTTACCTACGTTCAAAAGTAAATTTTATACAACTGACTTTTCGATACCACTGTAAAGTTCAAACTAACTAAAGTTTTTTTGCAATATGAGCGGTTGTAACATAAAACGACAATTTATAGAAATATTCATTTATTCATTTTTTTTTAATTTATTTGTATGTACAGATATGCTACATTTGCTACATTTATAGAAGTAGGCATTACTTTGCGGAATTGACTGGCACGTTGGCTCAGTGGGTAGTGACCTCACCTTCAGCTCCGAGGGTTGCGGGTAAATTCATTTATAGAAAATGTTGTACATTTTCTATAAATGAATTTGTTTGTCTTTGAGAGTCTTTGGGTGTATATTTGTATTTAAGTATGTATTTTAAAATTATATAAGTATATTCAACAGTTGTCTGCTATCATAACACAAGTATTAATTTACTTATTTTGAGGACAGACGACCGTGTGTGTAAGTGTCCCATATATTTATTATATTATATTCCATAGTACAAAAGTTACGATAGAATTATTATAATATAATCCGCCTTTGTTAATAACATCTATATTATGCGAAGTGTAGAAAGTCATAACGTTCTCTTACCTAATACATGCAGGATTACTATCATCAGGAGATCAACTTTATTTATTTATTTATTTATTTGAACTTTACGATTCTATTGTGATACGTGCTGTTACTTATCCTGCATATATAAGGTATGAGAATGATTTCTGCTTCCTACACTTGGCATTACATATTAACTTAACAGACGCGGATTGTGGCAAAATAATCCTAATTTTTGTATAAAACAATCTTAGTTATGTTCAAATATACTTTAGTGCAGTGAAAACACCAAATGTCTTCTTCAGTAAGAGCAGAAATGCAAAACACTTAATTCATATTACCTTAATAAGATTCTGTTCTCTTACTTTAACGAGCAAAAACATTTTAACACAAAATTGCTAAAACATTTCTACAGGCGTTAAGTTAATAAGTGCTTGAGTTTTATTCCAGCCAGTAATAATTTCTTCTCAAAAAAGATTTAATACAGTTGAATTAAATAAATAAATTTATTATTTTTATTTATTATTTATTTATTTATTATTATACCAAAAAACCATATTCTTACATAAGTACAAACAACAGAAAAATATTATTATCTATACAAATTTCTTTCCTTAATTTAGACCTCTGTAACCGAACTAGGTTTCCCTGTATCTCGATATACAGCGCCCTTCCCGTGAATTGTGATATTTTATTTTTGTAAAAGTGAATATTATTTGTTGTTTAATTAAAATTAAACAAAAGTTAAAAAAGAAAAAAAGGGTAGTTAGATATGTTCCTCTCGGTGAATAATATGTAAAGTGCATGAGTGTGTGTGAGAGGTTGTGTAACAAGACCAAATAAATAAAAGGCGGAGCTAAGACCCACGACGTTGCTCCAATGCGGATTGGTAGGTTACACATATCCCCAAAATTCTAGAGATATGCAGGTTTCCTCAAGATGTTTTACTTCACGGTAAATCGTGTAACAAATTACAAATCAATTAGACATAGGTAATTTTTAACAGGAAAAGTCATTGGACCTAGCCCACCTAGCCGACATTCTTTTAAACAATATAATTAGGTAACTACTTAAGACTTGTTATAAAAAGTCGTAGCAATACACGAACGCGTTCAACTGCAACATATATATATCCCTGTTTTTGGGTATTAAAAAATACAATATCGTATATAAATTTAATATGTGTATAAATTGTTGATACCGCTTTAAAAATTCTCTGTCGGCTCCGCAGTGCCCGGTATCTAAAAAAAAAACGTTTCGGGAATCCCGCATTCTGCGATGCTTTGTGTGCAAAACGTTCGCCGGTTCACTTCCACTGTCAAGCGAAATATGTAGTTTGTCGTTTCGAATTAAGTTCTCACAACGTTTGGCTTTTGTGATTGACAAAGCAATATTTTTGTTATTTTTGACATTCATCCTAGTGCTTAGGGTTTGAATCCGTGACCCCACGAAAGAGTCGCACAGGAATATCGTTGAAGTCAAACGACATTAGGTTTTTTCTATATGTTAGCCAGATATATAAGCCTTAATAATACGAAATTTTATCAATATTACTTCAGCTAAGTAGCCGCGAAATCATAATCAAACAGACAGACTTTCGCATTTGTATTATTCAATATTGATGTCGCGTCAAGTAAAAACCTATTTTCTCTACGACAAACTAGAAATATCTTTGTAAATTCCATCTAAGGTAAAGACACCTGTATCGATGTTAAACTATAAATTAGTTTTAAATAAAACATATAAGGTGAATGGTTATAATAAAAACACTGCTTTCTCTAAAATAGAGACGATTGAAGAGAAACTAGAACCAAGGTACCATTTGAGGAAATAACAAATACATTGACTTAATTTTAGTATTGAAAGTTGTACAGTAGTATATCAAATTAACAGTAGAAACTGCTTTCTTAAAAGCAAAAACCTTCCGGCCTATTCTTAATTCCCTGATGTATGATGTAGACAAATTAGAATTGATTTTATATATTTTTTACGTTAGAGTAAGAAACAAAAGTATAAAAGATATGCGAAGAGAAATTTCAGTCTTTTAAATTGATTTTTAGAAAATGATAATAACGGCTTTATTTAGCCTCACGCTGTCAAATCAGAAATAGGAAGAGCCTTAAGAATACCAAAATAGCTCATCATTGGCCACCATCATGCGATGGAAGTACCATTAGTTTGAAAATCAATGGACATCGGGGTCCTTTAATACTACAGGACATTACCTACGTACATGTCGCACGAAATATCGTAGAAGACTTTGCAGGTAGCCATACAGCATATAAGATCCAGTGGTGTTAATATTACTTTAACAAATTCTTAATAAGCATTCAATGGGTTGGAAAAGAATTTAAAAATTTCAATTTTCGTTGGTATTTAAAAAGAAGATAAATATATAGGTAGTATTTAAGAAAATAATAACTTGTGTATGTATATAAAAGCGATTGAAACTAAAGTTGATAACAAAAGTGAACAGTATAACAAACTTAATTAAGAACGAAATATAATCAATGTGAATAACTATAAACTTGAACGAGAACTTCGAAATGGCGATGGTGGTGTCAAACAAATCGAAACTGTGTCTGTGTTCATTGTTACTATTAGTGTTTGTGGGGATTGGACTTGCCGTCGTATCGACATTGGACCTCCTACAATTAGAAAAGAATGAGCATCACTTTCTTGGAATCGCTGAAAAGCACAGCCAAGAGAAGCCTGAGCCTCAACTTATCGATAGTGTAAGTATTTAAATATCGAAAATGACCTTTATTGGTAAGTGGACGTAAATATTTTCGATCACGTGAATTATACCTAATTTAATCTATTCAAGACCTCTTGTCTTAATTGAGACATTGCCCTAAAGGATGAAAGAGTTCATAAAAACAGAATTCACAACCATATTCATATGCTAATATGTTTACGTTGTTCAATCGCGTAAGATAAATAAATAGATATAAATATATGGGACACTGCCAAATTTCCAAATTTCAAATTTGTCGTGCCAAATTTCATCGATATTGGTTTAGCGGATTCGCCATGAAAGAGTAACAAATATACATCTATACTCACAAACTAACGCATTTATATTAGTCTGTATTATTGAAGTATGATAATATTTATTTCTAAGGATGTCTTTGTAGTTTGGTATATATTAATACGAGTATTCATGAAGATAAATAACCTCCAATATCCCCTATTTATTGTGTTCGAACCTACATTGTGTACATGGTTGGTAATCTATATAAAAGCAATAATTGAGGTTTGAAGAACTTTCCAAACCATCCTCGAATCTCTTTTATACGAAACAAATGAGCATAGATCCAAATATATTAGTGTAATCTAAGGCTAATAAAAATGGAATTCTTAGAAGCAAGACGACAACTCTGTTAGCGGAATGACCGCCCTTTATAATCAAACCTGTATAAAAAGGTCCAATATATTTGAACCTTTGTAATTTTCTATTTGGCCTTTCTGTTAACAGATAGAAGCCCTTCTGCGGTCGATAGCCTTTGACTATTATTTGGTTATTAGGACTTACCCATTGTTGTGTAGGATTTTCAACGAAATACTTTTATAAATATAAATGTGCTATTTAAGGTAAGTTATTGCGAATTAAGTCGCGGATTCCGCTAGTTTATAACATTAGTATGGACGATGTCTATTTTATGACCAAGATCTAAATTCTCGCTCATAAAATTTTCATGATAAAAATATTCCGTATTCTATCCATTCGTTGTGCTGGTAAGTTTTACATTCAAGCTACCACGTAGAACTCTGATGTAAGGTTCAATCTGATCCCAAGTAATCTGTCACGTGCCACGTCCCGCCCTGTCTCGAAGTTCATTTGTATTACTCACGTCAATTCGGCTTCATCCTTCAGCATCCCAGGTCTATGACAAGATGAGTAATTACTCTAAGGCCTTAGCTGCTTGTTTTGGATAAACGCAAACCTCACACAGTATATCGGATTAATTCATATTTCGCTATACGCATCTATTGATGTATTAGTTTTGGCGATACATGAAATGGCATATTATGTTTAGTATATATGTGTCCGCTAACGAGCCAGTCAGATGATGCCGAGCCTTGCTCGGTAATTTTTTTTAAGATAAGATAAAAATAAGAAAAAAGCACCGCATGACATGTAATCGATCCCAGGTTTTATACTTTTTTGGCTCGCGTTTTAGCATTTGACTACCACAGCTTTGCATTTGACAGGTCAAATATCATTTGGATTCAATGCCCCAAAACAGGTATAATACGACATTTTTTAAATGAAACCTGACTAGATCGTTTTTTCCCCCCGAAACCCCCTACATGCTGAATTTAGTGAAAATCGTTGGAGCAGTTTCCCAGATTAATAATTAAAATAATTTTAAATTTTAGAGACCAACCTACATATCGTATAAATCAAAACAAAAATATATATTTTTAAAACCTATAGATATTGTAATAACCTTATTTTTAGATTATAGTTTTCGGGAATGATAATTTCAATATCATTGGAATTTGTCTTCCTTTTATATTATAAAAAGAACTTCTATAATAAGTCACTTATTCAATACTAGTCTTAATAACTTTCAAAAGACTGGCGTAAACTTAATACTTTTGAACTAAAAGGGTATTGTCAGGAGGCGTCTCAAACACAAAGGTATCAAAAACTTGCGAGATTTAATTATTAATAAACGCAGTGACAGTCTTCCTCGAGTTACACAGAGTTGAAAACTTTAACTGCAATCTGCAAAGTTAGTATCTAGTTATTTTCTTGCGTCGACTTTAATTGAAGTGTTGAAACTGAAAATATAGCTAATTTTATCTATTAAAAATTTATTTATAAATAGCTAACAATTTTTTTATTTATTTATATTTACTAGACTTTATTCCGCTGTGTGGTTTCCGGCTGAGTAGAATAGACCACCCTCTTTCTTACCGAGGAGTTGTAAAAGTCGACTAAGGTAAGTTGACGTCAGAGTGTGATAAAGGCAGGAGAAAGGTGACACAAAGAACCTTACAGTAACTTCTCTAGAATTCTTTCGACCGTATAATAAAAATGCATACTATGATTAAGCAACAAAATAATACTAATTTTATCACGTAGATGATTTATTAAGGCCCAAACAGGAGATATTCATGCCTTTCACAATGGTTTTGACATGCAAATAAAATTGATGGCCTGCCGCTTTTTGTAGATTATTCTAAAATTGAAGAGTTATTGGGAGGTTTGATACAGAATTTATTGACACGGATTTATTTTATATATTGCGTTTTTGCCTTTAAAATAAAATTGGATAGTTTGCTTCACCTTTGACATAATTTAATACAGTTGACATAAACCTTTTTGAAGAATGGGCAAACATTGTTTACATACAAAAACTTTTTCTAGTCGATAACATTACACAGCTTTTAAAGTTGCTACTGAAATGCAGTAACTCCAAGAGTAAATTTACCGTTTACCATTACATTTTTAGCTTATCTAATTCTTAAGTACCTAGTCAAAGTTTGTAAAACAAGGCTAAATTACTTTACTTACAGCTAATAGCTTTCTGAAGAGTGAACGATGCAAAATCATGCAAAGATGTTTGTAAAAAAAGACAAAGGAACGAAACTTTTGTGTCAAGGTTTCAGTTATTAAAAGCTTGATGGAGATTTATTGCTCAATTTCGAACAAAACAATTTGTGTAAATGTATTTTAAATTTTCCTTATGTGCTTGATTCCATTACAAAAGTACATAACTTTTAAACTTCATTAGGCTTTGATTATTTATGTCTATAAATATAATAATGTGTGAAATGAGCGGCTCTGCCTTTACACATTAATTAATTAACCCAAAGACGCTATCTTTGCTTACCCTATAATTTTACAATTAAATTTATTTTTTGCTGATACACATTCTATGCCAGCAATAACATCTATGCTGCAAAAACAACCATTTGGTATAAAAAAAATTAACGCAGATACGTAAAGTAATAATATTATTTTGGAAGACTCATAAATATGATCATAGAAAATGTTTCATAACAAATACCTACTTGTAAAAAATTACAAGGTTTTTAATTTTAATCCACCTTTGTGTCTTTGTGAAATGCAAAGCCGTATTAAAGCGTAATTATGGTGACTCAGAGAGGCCGAAATCGTAAATTGTTTACTTAAGAAAAATAATATTACTAACTTTGCTTAAAAGTACGGTTATTACATAGAAAGATTAAGAGTTTTAGCGCCATCAAGGATATATTTTATTAAACTTTATAATAATCTGACAACGTTTTTGAGCTTTTAACTTGTATCTTTAATATTTAAATGAGTTAATCTTGTATATATATTTATGAATATATTTTCTGAATCTCGGAAACGACTTTTCTGAAATTCAGCATGTAGTGGGTTTTGGGGGAGATAATTCGGTCTAACTAGGTTTTATTTAAAAAAAAACCTCATTTTTTGTCCTTGTTTTTGGGCACTAATAACTACAAAATAAGAATTAATTAGGAAAATAATTTACTAATTGAACACACAAGTTTAGCTATAAAATATGCTTTTGCATATAAGAATTCAACAACTTTATCCGTAATCATTTGTAAAACGGTGGAATGCTATCAATCCTTCGATATGACAGCAACAGCGAACAGGAATGGTATATTGCGTCCAGTTTTAGAAAAACCTTAAACGTTCCTGTATTCCTTGGCACTTATGGGATATCCACGTGGCATTTTAAACTGGACGATGTTACGATCCTTTAGCTTTAGTTCAGTTTTAAATTTAGTGCATCGCCGCGCACGCGTTGATTGACACGCCTATTCGTACCTACACTCTCATGCGTAAAATCTTTGAGTTCATTTCAAGGAGAAATATAATTGTTTTCTTCTTACTTAACATTAAACAGTTTAAAAATTAGTTATCAATAAATTACAGAAATCTTTTAGGAACGATAGAACATAGTAAATAAAAAACATTTTACTAACTTATAAATATAACAATTAAACAATGAGTTAGGTAGTTTATCACAAATACATAATTTTTATTCATAGGCATTATAAAAAATCATTATTTGAAATTTCCTGATTTGTCAACAATAATAAGTGTAAAATAAGTTACAAAAAAATAAACAAATTTATTTGGATAAACATTATGTTAAAAATACGCTGACTAAATAAATTTTGCAAATGGCTATTTTTGCGATACAGTGTTAAACCCTAATGGTTTTACATCGTCACCGGATATGTAAAAATAAACTATCGATTAACATTTGTAACTTATATTTGAAATTTTATAAAATTAAATTCAAATCAAATCAAGTTTAATAAATACAGTAATTGATATTACTACAATGTGGTGTATAAAATGTCATAAACATAGTTTTTTATGATCTTGGAAACGGCTCCAATGATTTTCATGAAATTCGGCATGTAAGGGGCTTTTGGGGTGAAAAATTAATCTAGCTAGGTTTAATTTTAAAAAAATGTTATTTATTCCTGTTTTCGGGCAATAAAAAATTCTGAAATGTATAATACAATTGAAAGCAAATATGTGATAGCGTAATTGAATTTTTTTATATTAAAATTTTTATATTACACGTTTTAATTTATTATTGATGACATATTAAAATCTTTAATTAGGTAGTTGCATTTAGTAAATAGGGATTAGCTTTACCTGATAGTATTAAGCGAGCTCGCTGAGTCAAGCGAAATCTGTATCTGCTTTTGTCAGTTAAAACGATGTTAAGCTTTCGTGCATGCCTGAAAATAAGTTTATCATGAGTGACAAAATGTCATTACTGTGTGTTAACTTGTCCGTTTATATCCATGTTATGAAAAGCTTTTAACTGACAATATCAATGTTAATGAGTGTTAAATTTCAACACATTAACTTACAATAACTGAACGATTTTATATAATAAACCAGATTATGTTAACATTAGATGTACCCGTGGCTTCGTCCGCATAGTGTATCACAAAAATTTCCCGCGTAAATCTCTGCCCCGCGGAAATATTAGTATAAAAAGCAAATCAAAATTGTTCCGGAGAATGTACTATTAACCTAATCCATCCTTAAAAATTGCAGTATCTTTGAATAAAAACCATACAAAAATTCCTTCAGATTATGAGAAAATCGACAGACATACAGACAGACAATTTTGGAAACTTTGTTTTATAACACGTTTAATTTTTTTTTAGTATCTCTGGTGGTAATATTTGTGACGGACTGTCGAGAAACCAAACTCAAGTCAAGGGTTGTGTCTTCCGCGATGGGATACGTCCACCACCACCCTGCCTATACGATAATAATTGTACACAGTCTTTATCATTACGTAACGTACATAGATAATAGGTATCCTATATGACGGATTGTATCAAATGATTTCAATTAACCACTAGCTGCGCCAGTAGCTTCGGTTACAATGTTTGTCCTACCTTAAATCCTTCTCATTATTCTATTATTGAAAATGCGAACATTAAAGTTATTGTTAGTATAAAAGGCAGAGACATGCTGTCGCGGACTTTTTTATAGTATTTATGTATCTACGATTCTCTACTATGTTACTCTAGTGTATCTGTGTTGGTTTATGCGGCGCACGTGACTAAAGATCTTCAACACAATTTACATGAAACGGTGATGAACTATTAACTTAAACCTTCCGGAAGAAATGCACTACCTTTAAGTAAAAACTGTACAAAAATCGGTTAAGTACGTTTTGCAAAAATTAATCACATACAGACAGGCGGCTTTTGGAGACTTTATAAAAATTTTAGATATATCTTTAAAAATATCAATAAGTAAAAATTAAGTTTTATTAAACGGGTTAAAGACGTCATAAACGGATCAAGTACAATACAATCGATAAATTGTCACACGATAATATGGAGTGGATTAGGGTGCGTGTTTTAACCCTCCTTGTGATACAGGGTGCTTTTCAAGAATTGAAACTCTACGGGTCGCCATCTCAGGCTGAGGTGCAGTGCGTAAATACTTATGAGGTAAGTCGTTTATCTTTATCTTTTATAATGTGTATATTACTTTATAACGTTTCGCTTTGCAAATCTATACATTTGTTATGACTTAGACTGGTTATACACTGACAGCTTGAAGCAGTCAAGATGGACTGCTACGAACTGCATAGTGAAGCACAGACTTTTATGTATGTTCATACACAAACCACTCGAGCAATAGCAACTGACTTCAAGCTGTTCACTCTGTTTGCAAGAGCGATCCTTGTATGTTGGTCAATGGCTAACCGCTCGAGCCATTCATGTATAGCCGGCCTTATATTGCAAAATCGTAAGACTTGAATACAATATATAAAATTATATGTATTTTGTATTTATATATACAAAATTAAATGAAAGCAATATATGATATTTAATAGCGATACACCAATACGAAGAATTGATATGATCTTTTGGTAGCAAATCAACACCTGATATAAAATAACGACCCAATACATAAGTCCACATCAATAGAAAGAAAATTATCTTTTTAAAATGAAAAGTGTCTCATTATTAAGCCATATCTAAATTAGGAAGCGTTTATATTAACATTCAATTTCGATAAAACATTGAAATTAGTTCCACTAAAATTCATTCAAAAGTTTGAATGAAGTTGGTTGGATGAACATGGACTAACCATAATATATAAACATAATTTAAAAAGGTTATAATTGTCTACCGTTGAGAGATTTTTATGTTATGTTATGACTATATTTGTATCTATTTTTAATTTTTACCACATATTTTTGACAGGAAGTAGTCCAAGGTGGTGATAGTGAAGAAATTGATATTGACAATTTTTTGGTGATTATTTTTAATTTTTTTATGTTTGAATTAATTCACTAACTGTACGAGGCTACTCCGTAACACATTTGATTTAACTGAAAAGGTCCCGAGTATCAATTAACTATAATTTTAAAATTAATTAACTAAAAATATCAATGTCGATCAAGATCAAAAGAAAATATTTAAATAATAACATTCAAAGTTATTATTGTATATTTAAAAATAAAAATAAATTAAATAAAGAAAAAAAACCCCTCTTGATATTTGTCTCATTGCGTATAACAAAAAATGGAACGAAATGTCATTTTATTTTAATAAAATAGTTGAAATTATAAACTCTACAAATAGAAAACATGTTTGGGCAATATTTTACTTGGAGTGTTTGTTTTTACACAATTTTTTGGTCTATCTTATATATTTATTTTAATATGTTCTTGAAATCAAATGTGTTAAGGAATAACTATTGTTTCACGGAACTGTGGCGTCGCTGCTAACACTGTTGCATCTGTGATGTCTAAACTTAACTGGGCTTGGTTAACCGTTTTTTCAGACAAAGTACGCAATTGAATTCATAATAAAGTAACATTCAAATTAACATTCGCAATAAATTAACTAAATCATGAATAAAATAGAGTGACTTCCTCGCAAGGAGCTTAGATTTTAAGCTCTAACGATAAAAATAAAATTATTGTAATTTTTGTACGTCCTGTGAAGTATCTTTTATAATGCTGATCCGTATATAAAAAACAAAATTATTTAACGTCTTGCTTAAATTTGAAATTCGAAAATTTTAACCATTTGTACAACTATCAATAGAAATATATATTATATTAAATTTGTTAATCGTGTTAATTTAGTAATTAAGTACTTTTACAAAACTTTTTTTCGTGTATTATACTTGAGTGATATTGTATATTGTGTATTTTAATAATATTCATTTTTAACGTAATAATAATAAACAGGAATAAATATAATATAATATAAAAATTTAGATGCCGAAAATAAAACAAATGAAACTACAATACATGAAAAAAATATAGTTAGTTATTCCAAAACATATAAACTAAATAAATTGATCAACAATTTCAAACATGAGCTATTATCTGTGGGCTCGCGAAAGAGGGAACTAAAAATAAAATTAATAATAATGGTAATAAACAATATTAATAAATTAAGTAATGAATTTAAATCACCAAATAATTTGAACCCAGTAAATACAATGTTTTATACTAGCATGTGAAAACACGATAGTGGATCGTGGTCATCGTCAGTTATATCTGTTAGTAAAAATTAATGCCATAAAGTGGCTAAAAGACCGCCGACCGCAGCAAAATTCCCGACAATCAAACATACACACATTCTTCAACATAAGACCTTCTTGTATTAAGGAAAGATAAGCAATACAAATGTCAACGCACTCTTTATCTGAGATAAGCTATAATGCGAATAATGTATAACGTTCGTGGGTTTGCAAATATTATTAATATACCCCCGACTTTATTTGCGTCACGTCCAGTACGAGGAAAAAGTGATCTATCAATCTAAAGCAGAGATTCCCACTTTTTCAGATTTTTCACATTTTCAGACACTTCAAAATTTAGCTGGTTAATTCTATTTGGTTAATCTATTTAATTCTCGTCAAAAATGCATTACTAATTGTGAACCCCCTTTTTGAACGCAAATATCAAAACCCCTTGGGGATTTACATGTACCACTTTGAGAACAAAGGATTTTAAACTGACTTCACACAATAAAGTTATCCATTACTCCATTGAAATGTGAAGGGAGGACCAAAACAATGCTTTTATAATCCGTATAAATATTAATGCAAGTCTGTATGTCTGTTTGCAACGCCTTTAAGGGCGGAGAATCCACGCTGGAGCAAAAATACACTTGTCTCTTCCCTTCGGCAACAAAAGAAAAACTTTTCACTTAATTGAGGGTATTTTTACTTAAGTTGACACACACAAAGTGGCAGGTAAAATTTGTATTAGTATGAACCTTAAAACATTTACGAAGAATAATTTTATAACTTCAAAGGCTTAAACAGATTAATAATATGATGTAAAATTAGACTTAAAATAATGAAAATTTGTAGATCCCAAGCAAAATAAGAAAAAATATACGTTTTAGATTATCTTTTTTACTTTAATGTAATTTGAATGTAGAAAAATATGAATAAAATTCCTAAAATAAACGCTGTAATAATCAATATGACATACGATACAGATAGTTTTCTATAGTAAAATTGCTTTAGGAAATCCAAAAATCAGTTCGTCAGCTATTACTATGTACTTTGAAAAGGAAATCAAATAAAAAGGGTCGTATTCTAAACAAATTTCGTTAGATAGAGGCCTTTATTACATCTAACGTTAAGACTAGCTTCGGGTATTGCATATATTTTTTTAATATATAACAACAATTATATTACAATTTGTTATAATTGATTTAACCTAAATCTCATTTCGAACATAACAAACTTACTTAATGTTGCAGTATTCCTTGTAGCTAACCTTTCCAGAAACCAACACAATTAATATGAATAGTATAATACTATACATAAATATGTTATATTAAAATAAGATTGGTTATTGTAGTATTTATTTGGGTACTATATTAAATAATTAAATTAATTAATAATTAAAAATAATTAAGCACAAAATTCTAATAATTATTTATTTGTAAAATATTATGACTATTCAACTCTACAAATTGTTATGACGATACAACTCTAAAAATAAAATTTCCAAAATTTAGGATTACTTTACCTAAGCTAGACATTGTAGACTGAGTCAAACTATGTATATGATTAATAAACTAAAACTGAAAAACAACGAAATTTTAAAGTGAACGAGTATGAAAGATATACATTCATTATTATCTTAACAAACACTAAATAAAAAAGTAAATGTTAAATACGAATTCTAAGCAGTAGCGTATCAAAACCATCCCACGACGATAGAAATCATCAGTAGCTTTTTAAAAAACACATTTAAAAACCGAGTATTTGAAACTGCGGCATAGAGCGATTATGGACGAATGATGCGTAAAACAGAATAAACGCACCACTTAAAAAAATTGTTCCACAACGAAACTTGATATAAAATTTACAAGAACATTCCGAGAATATAATGTACAAAATATGTTGCTCCTTACAAAATCCACGAAATTATTTTGACAGCTATTAATATTTACACTGGCGTGGCGAGCAAATAAGGAAGACCATATTCCGAACAAATTATCTTGAACTGAGCTCTGCAACTATTAAGTCTTGTTCGTACTGATCGCGGGTTTGGATTTGAAAGGGTATTTATATTCAATCATAAAATTGTAGTTATTTGTGATATGTGTGTATTTTTTTACTTTTTACACAATTACCTTACAATTATTTTAAAAATATTCAATCATAAAATTTTAGTTATTTGTGAATACAAAATAATACATTACAATTATTTTAACGCTAAGTCATTGTTAATTATTTTAATTAAAGTTGTCTATTAGTGATACGGGAATATAATCTCAGAGACTTAATTACAATTTGTTGGAGACGGGTAGAGTATTCCGAACTTATTCTATAGCCCTAAAAATTATCTGAGACGAAATCGACTCCCCTGTTTGGCTTAATAAATTATGTTCCTACAAGTAATTATACTCGTGCTACTTATAAGTTATTTGCTTAATCATCCCCTCGTTCTGTGACTCGTGCTACGTCATCTATCATCGTTCATTGTCTTTAATCAATACAATTCTTAAAGAATCCCTGCACTTTGATACTTTTGCAGATAAGTAACATCATATAGTAACAGTCCGTTACTATACTCGTGCCACTGCTGGACAAAAGCCTCCTCTCTCTATGTTGAAAATAAGAATTGGACCTACCACGCTGCTCCAATGAGGGTTGGTGATATATGGAGGGTTCTTCACGATGTTTTCCTTCATCTTATCATATTAAACAAGAATTTTTATTTCTGTAAAAAATTAAATTTGTAATAGGAATAACTATATGAGACACTCTAATCACTCTCTATAACAAAACTTCTAAGCCGAGGAATCGTAGTTTGATTTCAAAACGACCTCTAAAGACGTCATTGCCATGTACATTTACACCCATAAGGTTTATTCTCAACGAAACTTCTAGGTTTTTTTGATAACACTAGATCCCGGTTTAGAAACAACACCTGCAAATATAGATGCATTTAGCATAGTTGTGTAAATGTTTTTTTGCTACAGTCCAACAGAGAGTTAAATTAAATTACCTTAACATTACTTAAATTAAACAACAGCCAAGTTTTGTTAAACTTAACTTAACTTAATTCCATAAATTGTGTTCACAACATGGTTAAATATTCTTTATTTGAATTAAGTAAAAAACCAACGATAAGTCCTTAGAAAACGTTATAAAAATATGCTATTGTCACCTCATACCAGTTTCCAACGATAAACTTTACAGAAATGTATAACAAAATTCTTTGAATTGCATATTCATGTTTGTGTGTGTATAATAGACATAGAATAAAGTGCCAATATTTGAATTTATACATTTATAGGTTTGAAAATATTATTCGTTTACATGCGTGGCATATTTCTGTTTACTCTATCATTAGATATCAAAGCTTATCTACAGAGAGTCGCTTAAATATTCAAATTCTAAACCGAATATATTCGCAGAAATTGACAGTCTTGCACTGATAATATAATATAAAGTAGTCACAGTAAATTGACACGGTAAAACTTAACTAATTTTATCAACTTACCTTGGTCGCCTTTTACGACACCTCGGTAAGAAATGAGGGTGGTACTATTTCTATTCAGGAATACCATATATACCACACGGCGTTGCATGATTATTACTTCGTAGACAGTTAATTTGGTACGTAATATACAATGGCATAAAAGATGTAATAAAACAAGTTAGGTACATAAAAGCAAAAGCAATCTAAATACCAATGAAACTTAAATAATTAGCGCCAATTATAATTAAATTAACTTAAAATTAAACACTTTACCCTAAAAATTAAATATCCTTAGTTATGTAACGACAGCTGCTATTTTTATATAACACGAAAAAAACGACATACAAAAATTCACTACAATCAATCATTTTCAACGAAAAACCATGAGAACAAACTTTACCTACAAACACTTCATTACGTAGGCGTGAAGACAGAATTGGGTGCTACATGATATTCATATTCATACATATCCAAATAATCCCGGGGCAAAATTACGTATTCCACGCGTACCCAGCTTCCGATTTCGTAATCAAATGTCTCAAGTCCCAAGTCAAGGCATTTCCGAGCAAATCTAAAGGGTATCATAAAAGGATTGTTTACAAATCAAATATAGGAGATACTCTAAATTGTTTTCTGTGTGGTATCCGGTTTAGTAGAATAGACCACCCTCTTACTTACCGAGGTCTCGTAAAATACGTCTGAGGTAAGTTGACGTCAGGCAAGCGGCCGGTCGTAAAATACTTAGCCAAATCATGTGACAACAAATCATGTGTAAACATGTGTTTGTAACATGTTGTGCCGACCCCTCTTAGAGTGGGATAAGGGCAGGAGGATGTATTTGTGTACTCTAAATTGTTTTATGTTATTATGATGATCTTAGATTGGATGAGTGGATACAAGTTTTATTTAACCATGTTACTCATCAGAGCAGTTCTTGATCTAAAACCATTCTCGTTTCCTTAGCCCACTCTAAGTGGGTTGGTACAAAATGTTTTTCTCTTCCATTCTCTTTTATCATACGTCAGCTCTGGCGCTACTCCTTTTATATGCATGTCGTGTTTCACACAATCCAATTTCTTTAGACCTTCCTCTAGTTACATATGCACATTCATATTTAACAATCGTTTGGTCACATGATTTTTCTCCCTCCTTATGTTTTTTACACTTTCTTACAATTATTTTTATTAAAAGCTAGAGGATTGTTTCCGCCGTTTATTGTGATTTGCTTAAAACATAAAGGAAATCGTACAAAGTAATCTTTAGTTGCAACAAACATCGGGCTTAAATTTAGTTACATAGACATAACACTGCCGTGGTGATACACATAAATTTTAGTGTTACTTGAGCAATGACTATAAATATAAAAAATTCACATATAACGTAATCCATCTACATTCATATTTAACACTAGTTTGATCACATGATTATTCCTCCTCTAGTTTTTACATTTTCTTATAATTATTTTTATTTAAAACTAGCAGATTTTTCCGTCGTTTTGTTGGGATTTGCTTAAAACATTTAATAAAATCTTACAAACTAAACTTTTGTTGCATCAAAAATCGGACTTGAATTACATAGACGATATCCATACATATAAATTTTAGTGTTAGTGAGCAATGAGCATAAATATGAAATATATCACATGTGACGTAATCACTTAAATATGGCTATATATGTCTTACATTAACCTTAGATTACGCTTAAAAATTCTTTTTAAACCCGCATTAAACAAACATGACACAAACCATTCCGTGTTAGTATCAAAACATCGGACTTAACTTACATAGATGTGTTACAATTTTCATGTTAAGCAATAATAAGAATAAATTATCAAAAATTCCATGTATGATCTAATTACTTAAATATTGCTAAATCTATCTAACATTAACCTTAGGTTACGCTTAATAATTCTTTTAAACAAAGATGATACAAATCCATCTTTGGTTGTATCAAAACATCGGCCTTAACTTACATAGATGTTTTACAAATTTTCATGTTACTTAAGCTATAATAAGCATACATATGGAATAATCCACATATGACCAAATCACTTAAGTATTGCTATATCTAACATTAACCTTAGGTTGCTTAAAAATTCTAACTTAACCCGCATTAATCCAGGATAATACGGCTTTAATTACAGAAACACGTATGTTTAACGTTGCTCTATAATTAATTGTTGGGCACAGGTGGACCAAGAAGAAGGCGACGCTGAAGGGTCGGGGAGATACGGGACTATCCCCCCTTTCCCGCCGCCCCCACCCGGTCTTGATGGTAAACATTATACGTTTATTTTATTATGCTTAAGAAGTACTAACATTATATTGTTCGAATAGTGTTGTGTACCCTGCTTTTAGCGCCGTGGGTCGCGGATTAGTTCCCGTTGAGGATTTTCTAAATACAATTTGGTTCTTCGTGAGTAAGTAAGTAGCGGTCTGTTACTCTCCCGCTGCTGGGAATAGGCCCCCTCTCACACATATCTTCAGAATTCTCTGAAGATATGCAGGTTTCCACACGATGTTTTCCTTCACCGAAAAGCGTGTGATAAATTGCAATTATCAATTGATGTATCGATTCTGGGTGCATTGATCTTGTTCAGTACTTATTTGAAATTATATATGTATATTTATCAGTTGTCTGTGACCCATAACACAAGCATTAAGCTTCTTACTTTGGGTACATACCTTGTATATAATTGTCCCATATATTTAACTATATTTATATCTTCATTCTGTTACTTGAAAGCTGCGCATCAAATCGTGATATGTTCCAAAGATCAGTTCCTGATATCTATGTTGCTATAATGGTTTCTATTCTATAGACTACAGAAATTCTAGTAATATGTAAAACAAAGTTTAAATGTCGTTAAATACGTTGAACTTTGTATCTATTATGCAAGGTAAATAATACTGAATGTATGAGAGTGATATATTTGCTCTATTTACCGGATTTCACCATTTCCGCCCTAACTCCAGATTCTGACGCTGTTTCCTTGACATGGGATGAGAGTAAAGTATTACGTTCCTATATCAAGACCGACTCATGTTTATAAGGATTAATATAAATATATACGATCTACTGCATTATCCCAAATAATCTAACTTACAGTAACGGCCTGTTACAATGCCACTGCTGGGCATAGTCCTCCTCTCTTCATTCCAGTCACACGGTCTTACCGCTGGGCTATCACAGCTTATGTAACTTACATAATCTAACTTAATTCGCTATTAATGTTCAAACATAAAAATACAGTCAATATCACTAGTGTAAGTAAATAGGGTCAGGGGGATGACCTCATCATCCCCCATCCCACTCTAAGTGGGGTCAAACAAACATGTTATCATATGATCCGGCTAGATATTTTACTACCGGCCGCCTGCCTGACGTCAACTTACCTTAGTCTATTTTACGAAAATTCAGTAAGAATCAGTCAGGTCAAAATTCAGTAAAAATCAGTAAGGTCTATTCTACTCAGCCGGATACCACACGTAGGGTCAACTTACCTTTGTCGCCTTTTAGGACACCTCGGTAAGAAATAAGGGTGGTTTATTCTACTCAGCCCAATACGATACGGCGGATCGACTTACCTTAGTCGCCTTTTACGACACTTCGGTAAGAGATAAGGGTGTTTTATTCTATTCCACCGGATAGCATACGGCATATATTGTATCTTTTTGTAACTGCTAAAAAAATAAGGAGCATAGCTCGGTCACCTAGATACTTGTATTTAATTCCCTTTTGTTTTTATATCAAACAAGCGTCTACCAAAGCGTCCTGTTTGTATAGTGTCCGATTTCCGGTATAATAAAAAATTGTTCCGGCGAACATTATTCAGCACTTTACGTAATATCAAAAACCTATTACGGAGAGGGTCTCATAGACGAGATCGTGCGGTTACACTGTTTGCCCGGATTAACGACTGTTTACTTTACAATATGTAATTACCGCTTGACTTATGAACCCAACTATGCTATCGAAAACTTTATGTTCACATTTCGGATTCTAGTTTAATATGAGTGTCTTTGTGTTAATTATTTATTTATTTATTTATTATTGTTATTAAGTACAACGTGTGGTATCCGGCTAAATAGAATAGTACCATCCTCATTTCTTACCGAGGTGTCGTAAAAGGTGACTAAGATAAGTTGACCCGCCGTGTGGTATCCAGCTGAGTAGAAGAGTATTACCCTCATTTCTTACCGAGGTTTCGTAAAATACGACTAAGGTAAGTTGATGTCAGCCAGGCGGCAGTCGTAAAATACGTAGCCAAATCATGTGACAAAATTTTGTGCCGACCCCACTTAGAGCGGGATAAGGATAGGAGGATGATGGTTTTAATAACATATTTTTCATTGTATCTATAATAATCAATACCTATATATATAAATTGCTGTTTCATAATGTTCAGTTGAAAATGTTTATAAGATTGACCGCCGACTTTCTTGATGATATTCCTCGGAAAGAGCAACATTCCAAACCAGTTGTAGCTTTAAGAATCATAGTGATCGTTAATGTATAGAAACCGGCTAGATAGAGTGAGTATAGCCGGTTTCTATACATTAACTATGAATTCTACTCACGATAGTTAAAATTTAAAAATAATATTAATCCTTGACGATTTAAAAGTGCTTGAAAGACCTTATTTGAATAAAGATTATTTTTATTTGATTTAATTTGGTTTTTTTTATTCCTTGCAAATGATTAAATTAATATTAATTAACGGTAATTTAGTACATTTTCTTGCTGTACAATGCCACTTACATCAAGTATCAATATGTGCACATTTTTCAGAAATATAACTTTTGAAATTCAAGCTTTCGTGGAATACATATATCTAGTATATTAACTGTCTGTATATATAAAATAAAAATATGTATTCAAGTCGTAAATATATCGGATGCCCATCTTCTTTTCAACCCTTCCGAAGTTTGGGATACTAGAGTTCCGGTAACGGCATCAGTTAACAATTTACTAATGGCTTCAAAACTAACCGGACAAGTTTGATTATTTTACGACATGAACATAGGTACATTAACTGGACATATGGATGTACACTATTCATTGAATTTCCAACTACAAACTACAACAATACACACGATAGATAACTAAAGAGTGAAAAGTTTTTTTTAAACGTGGTGATTTTTTTTTCAGGATACTCGTTGCGGCTTAGAGGTGAAAAAGGAGACAGGGGACCAAGGGCAAGATTTTTTTACCATCTATAAATATTATTAATTTACTAACAAATATTTTTTTTACATTTACAATAAATAAACATGTAATTACAAATTATACATATTACAAAAAATCACAATTAAAGAATGACAATTATTCATTCGATTTAAAATTACTAGTTAGTACATTTTTTTTTCTAACTCATACTAAACAATTTAATTTATTGTACCAATAAATTTATTTACCATTCCAAATCCACTGAAAGCTCTTTTATAAAACGTGTTAAGATTTTTAGATATCAAACAGCTTTATAAATCTGGTATGAATGTGAATTAATCCGGGTGCAAATAAAAGCTTACAAATTAAAAAAGAGATGTGCCCGCTAGCCGGTTAACAAACATGTGGGGATGGAACGCAAAATTCGCAGTTTTCGCACAAAGAGCGACGTCCATTGTTTTGCCACTCGATTTATTGTCTATGGCAACGCCTACCGTAAGCCTCTTCAAACGTCACGTGTTATGTAATAAGTATAACAAAATTAATATTCTGGTGTTGCCAATTATATATCTATTTTTGAACTAAAATAAGATAAAGGCCCAGCGGTCGCCTAACAGTTCATAGTAAACAATGTAAGTACGTATCACTAAATATTATAAGATAACAACTCCGCCGCGTCTATTTGTGTCTAACCATAAGAAATTAAAAAGCTATTGAACGCATTGCCGTATAGTTTCTACCTACACAAACAAAGATTCAAAAGGAAATTTTACTTGTATAGGTCGTTAAGGATTTGTGTAAAATGAATTGACAAATTTAGAAAAAGGTCAAGCGGCCGCCATTTTTCTTAGAATTTTTTTTCGAACTGACTGTATACTGTTAGCCCTAACGTCTTTAACAGTATCACTGGGCGAGAACCTTCCATAGACAACGCTGCTTAATCCCTTTGACATATAAGGAAACAATGTATGCTGGGATTATTCGTCTTTTATATATAAATGTCGATCTGCATATAATACATCAGCTTACCCAAACTGCAAAGATTAATACGTTCAAAATTACATGCACTAACACGAAACTGTCAAATTAAGGTTACGCAAAGCAACCTTTCGCTGAACTTGCAAAGTTTAATGATCTAACTGAACTTTCAGTCGTCGGCACTAATTAGACATGCTTGGTCAAACGTATTTAATGATATTCCAGACGAAGTTTTACTGACAAGTGCCTTTTTTGAGAGTCAATTTTTTTTTTTAAAGTATTTGTAATTGTTAAAGGTTTTGAAACTTGAAGTAGACACAAACTTTGATACAAATTTTTTAGAGTTTCGTTTTAGTCTGAATCAACTTTTATCAGCCGTTGATAAATCTTTGGATATAGCAGTGAAATGATTACGTTACTATACACTCCTAAACAAAGAATTCCTCTCTCTTATGCCAGAAGTATTAGGGCTTAGGCACACAAGCCTCATTTAACTATCGGCTGGTAATACATAGTCGATGATTTCTCAAGACATATCATACAGCTCCTATACATGTTCTCCTTTATCATAACGCACACAAATATTGTTAATATTTATTAACCAATTTAGGAATGTATAGGAATTTATATCTAGCTTTAGTGGGTTCGAACCTGAAAAACTTTGGTAAGTATTAGACGCTTTCCCCAAAAGGTCCATTCCAGTATTTAAAATTGACCATAATTATACCAATATTATTGAATTCTTGAACGTTATCAGACTACATTACAGAGATTTATTATTAACAAAAATCTCTTAATTATCACTTACTTCGTTAAATTCATGGATTTTAATTACACATAATCAAAATCCATGAATTAAACCTCACATTATTAGAATTTACACAGTGTGTATATTACTGCTAATAATTGTTATGAAGGAAAGTAGGAAAGTAACAGCTTTTTACTTTCCCACTGCTGGGAAAACAGAAAATAATGGAGCTTTAGGTAGCTAGTAATTTAGCTTCTCCACGCATATCAGTAAAGATATCTAGATATATGTTGTCCAAAAAATCCATCTGTTGGTCCGAGATTTGAAATTTGGTAAGGATAATGTGCTTTAACCGTTTTGCAATCACGATTGTAATTAACGTTATTAATATACAATTAATGACAAAAAATATTGAAATCTAGACATTTTTTTTATTACTAGTTTTATTTATTTTATTTAAAGCCCTTTATTTACGACTGACTATACTTTTTTAATCTTTAAAGTATGGTAGGTTTAGTGGGAAAAGCAATTATCATCCTCTTGCCCACTCTAAGTGGGGTCGGCACAACATGTTATGAAGATGCTGTCACATGATTTGGCTGCTTTTTTACAACCGGCCGCCTCCCTGACGTCAACTTAACTTAGTTGTATTTTATGACACCTCCGTGAGAAAGAGGGTGGTCTATTCTACCAAACCGGATACCACACGGTGGGTCAACTTACCTTAGTCGCATTTTAAAACCCCTCGGTAAGAAATGAGGGTGGTCTCTTCTACTCAGCCGGACACCACACGGCGGAATAAAGTCTAGTAAATATAAATAAATAAAAAAATAAAATTTGTTAGTTATATATAAACAAATTGTCTATAGATATAATAAGCTATATTTTAAGTTTCAACACTTTAATTAAAATCGAAGAAAATACCTAGATACTAACTTTGCAGATTGCAGTAAGAAATTCTCAACTCTGTGTAACTCGAGGAAGACTCTCACTGCGTTTATCAATAATTAAATCTAGCAAGTTACCTTAAGCTTCCTTACCTTATTCTAGCAAGTACCTTAGTCGCCTTTTACGACTTACTACGCGGCGTTATTGGTAAAAGCAATGTTGTATCGGATTCGTGTCGTGTTGCTATAAATAACCTTTTACCGCCCATACCATGATATAGAGTCATTATACAGCACTTAACACTGTTTTGATCATCCGTGCCTGATGGTACTCGTGCGGGGCCCACTTGAATTGGTTTGTAGCGTGATTGAGTTAAACATTGCTGATATTATCTGGCAGGCGCTTTATGTAATACAGTGTTATTACAGGTGCTACTGTTTGATTTAATTTTTGATTAAATGCATTGATACGATTTATTTACATTACAATTAATGACCGGTAAATATAGCATACTAACTTTATCAGCGGATTCGCGTGGAAATTAGTATATCACAAATTTTCCTAATTTGAAATCTTGAACATAAAAGTAGTTATGAGTTAACCACAAGAGATAGAGATATGTCCGAGACTTGGTAGTATTGTAGATCTACAGTTTTACGACGTGTGGTATCCGGCTGAATAGTACCACCCTTATTAATTTCTGAGGTGTCGTAAAATACGACTGATGTAAGTTGACGTCAGGCAGGCGGGTCGTAAAATACGCAGCCAAGTCATGTGACAACATATTTGTAAAATATTGTACCGACCCCACTGAGCGTGGGATAAGGTGATGATTTTGTAGATCTAAAATTTAAAAATGCTAAATAAATAAGTGGTATAAGCTCCTCTAAGATTGGAAAAGGAAGTGTGGAAGGATTGGAAAAAGCGTTGACACAAGTGTATTATATCTAAGGGGGATTATTATAAAGGAGACAACGTAAATATTGACGAATAAAGGAGTTTATTTAAATGAAAATAAATTGAATTTGAAATAAATATTTTTTCATACAAATATAAAGTCACCTTACTTTTTGAACATACAGTACGTATAATATAATTAAAATGAGCGAACTATTTTTCTTAATATAATTATAACTTTCTCTTACATAGGGTCCTCCCGGAGAGTCCATACGAGGACCACCTGGACCTCCTGGACCTCCAGGGTCTCCAGGTCCACCAGGAACCACAGCTATTGCAGAAATGTCAGGATCTGGTGATGATGTAAGTAACATTTTATCGTCATAACCTTATCCCACTCTAAGTATGATCGGCACAACATGCTTTGAACATATTGTTATATGTTTTGACTAGTTATTTTACAATCGGCTGCCTGCCAGACGTCAAATTACCTTCGTGGCTTTTTAGAATGCGTCTTTAAGAAGTAAGGTAGTACGGGTACTCAGCCGGGTAGCACACGGTGGGTCAATTTACCTTAGTCCACTTTTACGACATCTGGGTAAGAAATGAGGGTGGTCTATTCTACTCAACCCGATACCACACGGTTGGTCAACTTACCTTAGTCGCATTTTACGACATCTCGGTAAGAAATGAGGGTGGTCTATTCTACTCAGCAGAATACCACACGGTGGGTCGACTTACCTTAGTCGCGTTTGAATTCCACGAGTATTACTTCCAAATGAAGGAAATTACAGCTCGGTAAATTGGTGGGGTCATAACTTAGTTTACTATGCGCTTGGCACACCTCCAATGGTCGTACTCAGGCAATCGATTCATTTGCTCCTCGATGGTTTTTGTCATAACGGCGTAAATTTAGTTAGCATATTCCAATTAAGTGTGGTTGACACCGACCGAGTGCTCGGGCAAAACATCGTAGGTACATGCATTTTATATCTTACTAGTAATATCCCGCAGTTTCACTCGCGTACATACTGATCTTAAGGCAGTGGAAAGTGTACTAAGTCGGACAATATAGTTTTGTTAAATATATCCTCAATAGTTTCCGCAGCGCATATGATGATAGATTTTTATGGCTAATTTTTTACACATTATTACATTTTTATTACGGATCCCTATTTCTTAATATAATATAGCCTATGTTGATCAGTTAAGATGTAGCTTTTCAATTTTGAAAGAATTTTTGAAATTGTCCAATAGTTTTTGTGTGAAAACATTACAAACAAACATACAAATTTTTTCTCATTATAATATTAGTATAGATACCTGAAATGTAGGATGTTTCAATAACAAATAGGGATGTGAATGTATATTTATTAAGTAAGTAGTAATCAGTGCATAGATCTTCTCTAATATAATCAACAAAATTCAGAAGATAGAAAGAGAACATAACAAAGACTGATCATCTATAAAGTCTTAATTACTATTTTACCTGTTATATATTTATAAATGATCAAGACGTCAGTCACCAGATAAATGAAAATTTGCCTGATGTAGTCTTGAAATGAAGGTGACTACTAACTCTTTTCTTGTCATACAATGTTTATCCCCCGTTACCAATAAAACACCATCAGTTAGTCTAATTTATCTATAAGGCCAGCAGTATTACACAGTCTGTACAGTATGATCTATGGTAAAAATTAAAAAAAATATATTTATGGGGAAAAGAAAGGTAATATCTAAAGTAGAATCTGGTAAGAATAATCTTAAATTAAAATTTAAATATCGGAAAGTTTCTATGTCGAAGAAAACTTTAATATAAAGCCCTAAAGTACTCTAAGTATAAGTATTATAGTGATTGAAGTAATTTAATACTATGTATTTTTATACATAATAAATAAGTAAATAATATAGAGCCGAACGAGAGATGTAACTTTCCTCTGATGTGAGCTAAGCATTATGATTCCGTTCAAACCTTCTTAATTTACAATGAAAATTTAGTTCATTATTTAAATTTGTTACCTATAAGTACATTTATACTATCTGCACGCCGATCTATATTTCGTTTAGAATAAAATGAACTGGCAAAACCATTTAACTGATATATTACGGAGAATAACAAATTAAAATTCTGTAAATTAACTAGTCGCTTATAATGTTAGCTATTATTTGACATTGTACATACATTTTATCAATACACTTAAATGCAATAAATTATAATTTATTAGATTTAAGTGTATATATAGACCGCGCTTGGTAATCCAAGATTCCAGGAATTATGTGCAATTATCGCCCAAAATCAATCATAAATATCTTGCTTTCTTCAAATACGGAAGCTGATCTGTTTTGCTGCGTTACCATGGAAGATTGTGTATCTTTAGAAATGTCTAAATTTGGCATATAATGACCGATCGATCGAAAGCTATACCACTCCGATTATAAGCATCTCAAATTTCAAAGACGCTAGTTTAACTTGCCTTCGTTATAATTACAACAAATAGCAAGATACTACATACATAGGATACTTACATGAGAAATGCCCAACCGATTTTAAGTATGGTCATTTTGGCTGACTCTTATTAATATACTGCACTATTTTTGTATTCCTGCTGCTTATGCATAACAGAGGAGCGTCGTAAAGGTTTGTAAAAGAATTTCTTTATAATATCATGCTAACAAGCAACTAGATTTATTTCATTGAAGCTATCAAGAATTTTATTTGAAGAATATAACATTAAGGCAATTCCTAGAGACAAAAATTTCAGCACAAAAAAATCGCACTTAATATCAGAATCATTAGAATTTAGAACAATGCATAAGCTATAAAGATTTCATATTTTTTCCAAGGAACTCAAGGAAATTTTTGCATCATGTCTATTGGTATATTTTTTAAATGCACGAGCAATGGAGGTTAAATAACTTCATGGTTTACTTTAGGTAATTACCTAAAGATATTGACAGATAGATTTAAAGATATAGATTGTAAAAACGTACTAATAAGTCAAAGATTTTTTCAGCAAATCTTTGGTGAAAACTACGCTCCCCTCGGTCACTGCGGTTGCAACGCCAGTGTCATTCAATCCCTTCTACAAATAAATCCAGAGCTTCAGGGTCCGCCTGGACCCCCAGGAATGGTTGGCGCTGATGGCCGAACTGGTGCACCTGGAATTGCTGTAAGTGTTTAAGTGTGTACTTTAAATAATCATTAAATACAATTGAAATGTTTAGTAGTAATACTAGTAGCTATTTGTTACCATCCCACAGCACAAACCTCCTACCGCTTGAAAGAGCTAATCCCAAGCTATTTCAGATATGCACGTTTCCTTACGATATTATTCGTCACCAAAAAGCGCATAATTTATTATAAAAAAAACTCATTAATGCTTAACAGTAACGGTAGAGGTCGCACGGTGTCTAATCTAGTTTATTATTCCAAAATGGTAAATTTGTATCCATTGAATCCAGCTGTTACATCATTAAAGTAAAGGTGAGATCCGTGAGATTTATAATGTAACTAGGCCATATGATTCCCAAATTTTAACATGCCTTAAGTATTAATGCAATATAAACAACTTAATTACCCCTCTTCGTAATAGGGTCAGCAAGGAATGCCCGGAGAACGAGGTCCTATAGGCTTAAGAGGAGAAAAGGGTGATCGAGGCGACGACGGGCCCCGAGGACCGGAGGGTCAAATAGGTCCGAAAGGAGAACCAGGTGTAGATGGACGACCAGGAGGCACTGGTCCGCCAGGGCCACCGGGACCTCCCGGATCTTCAGATTACAGCAATTTTGAGGTGGGTAAATTAAATATTTAAATCATTAGACCAATTGACAAACGGCAGTAAAGATTTTTGTTAAAGATAATGAAAATTTTTATTTAAATCATACTCAACTATACTATAATAGAAAGACTAGCTATTATATCTAAAAAAACATCTTATTTCCTAAATTTTTTTATATAATTTCTTTTTATATTAAACTTCATTCATAAATTTTTGTACCTGTATTTTTTTATAAATTAATATTTATTGATCTTTTACGAAAATAAAATTATGAATTTTATCACTTTCATGCTGCTTTTAGTCTAATTGGAAGCCGCGTCAAATATACAAGGCAAGTATGATAGTTTATGGTGTAAATTATTACATTTTTTTATCGATTGAATTATGTAAATTAAGTAAAAATTTTATATATTATTAAATAAATGTATATTGTTAAATTGTTAATAGAAATGTATATTATTAAATAAAATAAAATATAATATATATTTTACACATATCGTTTAAGCGTCCTAGTAATTTAAAATTTTAAAATATACAAATATTCACGTGCTTCAGTCTGTTAGTCTGTCAGTGTGTCAGTCCATCAGTCTGTCAATATGTCATTCTGTCAGTCTATCAGTCTGTCAGTCCGTCAATCTGTCAGTCACTCTATCAGTCTGTCAGTTTGTCAATCTGTCAGCCGTATCTGCCTTTGTCTATCATCCTTCACTATTATACCTAATATCCAGAAAAAAAGTAAGTGAGAAGAGTCATTTCGTTAGCATTAAATGATAAATTTTAATGGTAGCCCGAATGTATATTTTGAAGAACGATTGTATTTAAAAACAAACTTTACAACGGCGTTCGTTGATACGCATCGGGGACGCGAAGATAAGGAAATTTATTTGAGCCGTCGTCGCCAAAACTTTATGCATATCTGAAAATAATATCTGTTTCTTCATGGAAATCATTTAAAATTTAGATGGAAATTTTGTTGTTTGTGGTCCTTACAACTTCATTGTTCTTATGTTTATAAGCTATCATAAATTCTAAAAGACAAAGTTTTGATATCGTTATACTTGTACATTACTTAAAATGTAACGAAGCGACCTTTTACAAGCCCACTCTGGGTAGAAGACCTGTCTTATCCTTGGAGAATGAATTAGAGCTTACCTACCGATCTTCTAAAGCAGATAGGTTACACATATATCCCAGAAATTTTCTAGAAATATGTAGCTTTTTAGCAATTTTTTCTTTCACTCCTTAAAAGTGTATGATAAATTATAAATGTTTATTAAACTCAGAAGTTTCTGTAAAAGACTCTTCTTAAGACAAAGTAATTGTAAAAAAGAATCTATACCTAATCCGCGATAAAATAAATAGAATATATATATGACTATAAATAAATATAAATAGGTATGTCGGACTCTCACCGACTAAAAACCTTACAGTGTTCCACCGCGCTGCTGGTGGTGGCGACAGGGTACCGTTGGACACATTGGCCCTATCCCCGCCAGCAGCGGCTTTATACTCCCGAGAGCGCTACCTCCGGATCCGAGAACTTTCTAGACAGCCACAATTATATTTCATCTCTTAATACATTAACGCATGACTCTATGAATATCGTGTAAAACATTAAAAAATACACTGATAAATAAATCAACTCAATATATCAAATCTAACAACTTAATTGTGTTATCGGTGTAAGTGATAACAAGCTAATTAGAGTTGTATCATTTATAGTAATCGATTTTGCAAATTTTATGACTCATTAGATATTAGATATAAATTTTTTATTGTGTTATGACTTGCAGTAATGTATTAGGTACATACAAGTACCTAGTAAAATAATGTCGTCAGAGAACTTCAATAGTTTAAAATGGTATGGTAATGGTATCTTGCTAATCTTTTCTTATGTTTACCGTTAGTGTAGATTTTATCTATTCGGGAATCTAAAAGGAACGGACTGTAACAACCCCACTGCTAGGCATAAGCCTCCTTTCTCCGTTTCTGGAGAGAAGGGTTGGAGCTTAGACCTACCACGCTGCTCCAATGCGAATTGGTAGGTTACACATATCCCCGAAGCCTCTAGAAATCGCAAAGCGTGTGTTAAATTGCAATTATTAATTAGACATACAAGTTTTAGAAAAACTCATAAGCCTATGTTTGAAATCGTGATCCCCTTGAAAGAGTCGCACGCTGTCACCGCTGGAATATCACAGCTTCCTGAAACCCTACGATTTAAAAAATTTATAAGAAGAAGAAGCTAGTCTTCATCATCATATTCATTCTCCTGCCCAATCTAAGGGGCGACGGCACAAAATGTTACAAACATATTGTTACACAATTTGGCTAGGTATTTTACGATATGACGTCAACTTAACTTAGTCGCCTTTTATTACACCTTGGTAAGAAATAAGAAGGGTCTATACTACTCAGCCGGATACAACTGGTGATAGCAAAAAAAAACAGAAATAATCTAAGTAATGCATAAGTAGAATGAATTATCCGTATTCATGTCTTATGCATACAGGATTCGCAAGCCTAATGTACTATAAACCACTACAAACGCCACATCACCATACAAAAATTCCAAAAATTGAACTTTACACCACTTTAGCCCGAAGAAAGTGGGAATCGACTCTGGAATAGCGTTGTGAATCTAACTTTTAATCCTTCTTTCTGCTAGAGAGAGGAAGCCTTTGTTATTACTTAATATATTAGTAGTGCTTTTAGTTATCACTTAATAGTCTACATTAATGTGAAGTTTAAAGTACGATGAAATACTTTGATGACAAATCAAAATTTGTTCCACGAAAGCTGATAATATCGCGAATATAAACTTGATACAAAATATATCTTATATCTTGTTATTCGTATAATTTGATACGATAATCTATCTACCCAAATTTCCGTAATTTAAATTGAAACTAATCATCTTAAGCCGTTTATTTTAATTAATATTTTAAGCCCGTACCCTATTTAAAGACCTTATTTATTCCCGAAGGTAATTTTATTTGAAGGTAGACCGACGGCAAGATATAACTCCACTGAATTGACAAAAGTACAAGGTAAAAAAAACAACCTGAGGGCTATTGTTTATAGGGATTGTATAAGTAGGTACATATTTATCTAAATATAATTATTATTTTTTATAATGTGTATAGCTTACATTGGCACACACAAATTTTTGTTGAACTCTAAACCAAGCATGATTTTCATGTTTTTCGATCCGCTAAATACAAAGTTTATTAAGATTATAAGTTTCTAATGAAAAAAATTCAAAAACTTTTTTACATTACTAAAACTGCCAATTTTCATATCTTAGTACCTATATATTTTGTTTTATTGAAATTTTAAAGGTGTATATATGATGAATGGACTTGATTTGATGACGAAAGATTGATAGATTTTGAAACAAATATATTAAATAACATAACTTTAATAATTCTCAAATATTTATGTATACTGCTAAAACAGCAAATAGACTTTTTATAAATAATGTTTCACTAAAAACAGATAATGCAACTGTATTTTTGGGAATGACTTTGGATACAAAACTCCAATGGAGCACACACATAACAACTCTTGCAGGGAAACTCACTTCAGCGGCCTATGCCGTTCGAAAGATTAGACAGTTTACTGACGTCGAAACGGCAAAACTTGTTTATTTTGCTTACTTCCATAGTGTTATGTCCTATGGAATATTGTTATGGGGTAAATGCGCGGATAATGAAAAAATCTTTGTATTACAAAAAAGAGCCGTACGTGGCATATACAATTTAAGTCCGCGGGATTCCCTGCGAGAGAAGTTTAAGGAAATAGGTATTCTTACATTTGCCTCACAGTATATTTTAAGTAATTTAATTTTTGTATATAATAATATAAAGAACTATAAAACAATAGGCGATGTATATAATAGACAAAGTAGGAACCGACATAAGCTTGCGGCCCCTGCTTTACGCCTTGAAAAATTACGTAAGTCGTTTGTGGGTTTGGGTATAAGATTCTATAATAAAATTCCACAATCAATTTTTACTTTGCCATTACAGCAGTTTAAAAACACTATCAAGGAGAGGCTGATACAGAAAGCCTACTATACTGTTGAGGATTATTTAGACGATAAAAATGCGTGGATATAAATATTGTTCGACCCTGTACAAGATAGAAACATTAAATGTAACTAGCATTAAGAATTGTATTTTTTAAAAAGAGCAACCGCCGAGTTTCTTGCTGGCTCTTCTCGGTAGGAACAGCTTTCCGAACCAGCAGTAGATTTGACGATTCAAAAGCGCTTGTTTACAAGTTTATTTGAATAAAGAATATTTTGAATTTGAATTTGAATACTAGACGCTGTCGTAGAAAAAGCAGAATATTTTTATTGGAAACTTTTAAAAATAGCACAACATATTATAATCATACAAGATATGGCGTATATGGTTGACATATTTGATTCACGACCTTGCTATATAACATTTTGAAAAATTTGCTTTTTAGTTTTAACTGTATTTGTATTAAATTAACTGCTGGCAACCTTATGGGTTGCAATTAGATAATAGATGTTAATTATAGTATAAAAATTATTTTATTTTTTAACTAGCTTTTACCCGCAACTTCGTTCGCGGGGACTGTAGTCTTGGAATTACCAGTAGCTTCTGTCACTCTCCAACTGCAAATATCTCTATAGAATAATCAGTATAGTCAGAGAGATTTATAGTTTAATCAAGAGCATACTTTTATTATTTTAGTAAATAATCCTTACATGAAATAAATATTAAAAGGAGACTTCCTAGATTGGGCTTATCTGTTACAATAAACTCCATATATGTACATCAAAATTGTTTTAATTTTTTCAGGTATTAAATATCATTATAAATATTATAAACTAATAACGCCCAAGAAAACTTTAATAATAACATTTATATGTAACGTATGAATTGACGATCTGTTTTTTTTAATTACCTATATAGGTTCAGCGCTGGATTCCAAGTTTTTAGTATAAATACGAAAAAAATATATTATTACAGCATTTTTAAATTATGTTTTTGTGAACATAATGTTTTAAAATAATTATCTGAAAATATATTAACGTCTCGTTATTAACTGTAATGACTTTTCAAATATTAAAAATGGTGTTAAAAGTAAAAAATACATGTCAATTATTTACTTGTTGCCATAGACTACTGTTCTAAACACTTATTCCGTTTAGACGTAAACCGAAAAACTTGAAATCTAAACACTTTTGTAAATTCAGATTTGACTTGATTTTGACATATCGTGAATAAAAAAATCCATAGTTTTATTACAGATGGCGTTTTGAATGTCATCCTATTTAATTCCTGTTGAATTAAAAGAATTTCTATAGCCTATATGTTACCACAGTGCATAAGGAATAATGTGCCAAATTTCATCGATACTGGTTCAGGGGATACAGACAGGGACATACAGACAGACAGACAGACATACTGAGTAGACCTTTGTATTTTGTAATATTAGTAAGGATAACGATAGATTAACTATTTAGAACCACTCTATATATATCTCTATAATCTCCCCGCAGCTGTCTGTCTGCTTACAATAAACTTAACAGCTAAATAACGGTCTTCATTCAATAGAAAGAATCTATACTAATATATAAAGCTGAAGAGTTTGTTTTGTTTGAACGCGCTAATCTCAGGAACTACTGTGCCGAATTGAAAAATTCTTTGAGTGTAAGATGGTCCATTTATCAAGGAAAGCTTATAGCCTATATAATATCACGCTAAAAATTGTTCCCCTCTAACAGTTCAAAATAAAAATATAAAAGTCTGCGACAGCATATGTATTTCTAATTTTTAAAGTTAACCCACTTTTACCATTTTAAGGTAATCAAAATACTATATTAGGTACGGTTTTAATAATTTATAGAATTAGGCGTTACTTTGCGGAGATCAGGAGATAGACTCCACGACCAAAATCGCAAAATCGCTTTGCGATTTTGGTCGTGGAGTCTATCTCCTGACGATGCTTCGGTTGCGGGGCGAAACGATTGTTGAGTTTGTGATAGTGAACGTATATAGTGCTTGTGTATCACGGTGGCGGTGGTGGAGGTTTGTGCATGTGTTTTTTACGACTCCTGCATGTATCAGGTATGATAACCGATTGTCCACTCTACATTTAGCATTATATATATTTTCTATTTTACTTCATCGCGGATTATAGCAAAATAATTTTATTATTACTTTTGTATTACGGTTTTAATCTTTGGTTGGCAATTGCCCACGCGGGCAATTGCCAACGGCAATAACGAAATGAATGCCTTTAAGGAATAAAAAGTTTCAAACATGCACCCTTCATTAACAATGATATAACTTGGTTTTACGAAATCCTTACTCTTAAATCTTACTCGTAAGTGTGACTCACCGTTCAGTTTAGCCCGTGCATTATAATGCTATCGATAAGTGTATGTTACCCTATTGTTATGCCTAAAGAACTCAATTAAAAAATGGGAATTTCTTAAAAAAATCAGCTTCAGACCCGCCTTCAGATTATTTCTCATAAAAAGATTTTTGTGCTTCTCTTGGTAATATATGTAATTCAGTAAGTTAGATCGCTTCAGGAACGGCGAAAAATGGAAAAAATGATAGTGAAAAAATGTAAAACCAGTATTTGCTGACCGATTGAAATACAAAATACCCTATATGTTGAATGAGGTTTTCTCCTACATATTAGTGAAAAAAGCGTCTAAGTCGGGTCAGCAGTTTCTGAGATTAGCGGGAACAAATGCACAATGGCTAAAAAGCTGGAATAAAAATGTGAAATTCTTCAAAAAATTCGGCTTCAGACCGGCCTAGGTCTCATAAAAATATTTGTGCTTCTCTTAGATATGGTAATATATGCAGTCCAGTAAGTAAAATCGCTTCAGGAACGGCAAAAACGGAAAAAATGCAAGTACCAGTATCATAGCATATGACCTTTCAACTTAAAATTGACATATCTTTTTTATTTGTTGACCGATTGTAATAAAACATACCCTATTTGTTAAGTGAGGCTTTCTACTGCATATTAGTGAAAACTGCGTCCAAATCAGATCAGCGGTTTCTGAGATTAGCGGGAACAAACGAACAGGCATACAGACAAACAGACAAAAATTTTAAAAACTATTGTTTCATGTTTAGAAGCGTGTTTTGAGACGACAACACTAATTTTTTCTAAAAAATATCATATGTACAGATTTGGCAGCTCTACGATTTTATTGTATGTATATTGATTGATGATGATATTGATGATGATTGATGATGATGATATATTTAAAAAATATATAAGTATAATATAAAAGACGACGATATTTCTCCTTTATACTTATTCAATAAATAAAAAGCAGTTTTCCCAAAGTCAACCCATTTACTCTTTTTCAAAAACCCATTGACACAAATAAAATATGACAGCCACAATGCTTTTTCATAATAATGACCAACTCTATGAAGGAAGTTGTATTAAAAACATGTTGTAACAGTCGACCATCTTGACAACATTTGCGACCCCGCAAATCTCATAAGCTGACTTCTGGGAATGAATCTACCACCGATTCGGAATGCTGATTGTACTGAGAAGAATCGGCAAGAAACTCAATACTTGCTCTTTTAATCTGTAAAAGAACACCGCACATGCCATGCCATGACAGGACTACGATCACGCTTTATGCTCAACTCTTTAAGCTCACGCTTTATGCCCAACTCTTTAAGCTCAACTCCTTAAGCTTTTTGCACTGTAAGCATTTCACACCTTAAGCTCACCCTCAATCACAGTCATGGCATAACACAGCTCAATTACTGGCAACCAACTCAGCAGATACACACGTAAGCAGACTCGCAAATAACGCTCAAAGAACAATCACCACTTCCAGGCAGAGCCTAGCTGACAGTCGTTGCAGATGTCCAAAGTTTAGGAAACAATCGTTACAACTGGAAAGATCCAGAGAACAATCGTCATTCTAGCGGACAATCCCATCGAACAAAAGTCACGGGCGCGTCTAAGGCCTATGTGAGGCCTTAGACGCGCCCGTCATGTTGATCTTACAGAGTTAATAAACTAAATACCAATTACCATCATTAACCTCTCCAATAAAAACTCCATTTTTTATTCCATAGCATCACATATCGCAACTATCTCTCAAACTATACGAAATTCGCACTCTCCGCGTCGTCTCAAGATATTGATCGTCATTGGTCTTTTCTTAGAACTCTTAAAATTTCAGATATTCCTTTTGTCCACTCTATTTGTGACTTTAGGTTACATCCCCTTTTGAATATAATTAACAACGATATTGCTCCTTTATTCTTATTCAATACAAAGCTATTTTCCCAAATTCAACCCATTTACTCTTTTGCAACAATTCAATGACACATAATGACGGCCACAATATTTTTTCATATTATTGACCAACTCAATGAAGGAGTTCTTATTAAAAACATGTTGTAAAATTGTCATATCTTTATTATTCGCTGACCTATTGAAATAATACATACCCTATATGTTAAGTGAGGCTTTCTACTACATATAAGTGAAAACCCCGTCTAAATCGGATCAGCGGTTTTTGAGATTAGCGGGAACAAACGCAAAGAGGTTCTCAAACGCAAAGAGGAAGAGTTCTTAATCTCAACGATTTTATTATATGTATAGATAGAAGATAGATAGATTGTAACCTAAGTGTTTGCCTAATAAAAAATATATATATTTTACAGGAATCTTTATTGGGATCCTATGGTGGTGCTATTGGAAGACCAGGGGCTCCGGGACCTAAAGGTGATGCAGGTCAACCTGGTCCTATTGGGCTTCAAGGAGAACGAGGATTTCCCGGTCAGAAAGGAGAAAGGGGCTATCAGGGACAAACTGGACCTAAAGGAGATCGTGTGAGTCACTGATTTAATTTAAATGATATTAAGCTAAAGACATTTGTTTCTGTATCTAGGCCATTTTCTTTTGGCTTTGTCATGTCATCATAATCTGATTAGCGATATTGTTTAGTCCATACCTTATCGATATCTAATACTAATATAAAAAACTGAACAGTTTGTTTGTTTGATTGTTTGAACGCAGTAATCTCAGGAACTACTGGAGCGATTTGAAAAATTATTTGAATATAAGATGATCCATTTATCGAGGAACGCTATATAACATCACGCTAAGATGAATAGGAGAGGAGCAGCAATAAAAAATATTACGTCAATAGTAACGTCTAATTCTATACATATATATATTTCTTTATTTCGTTAAAATCAGATTAACAAGTTACTTATAGCATTAACTGGGATGTAAATTTAAAGTTGTATCACAGGGTCATACAGGATCCAAAGGTGATCGTGGAATAAAGGGAGAACGTGGTACTTCAGGGCTGGATGGCAGACCTGGACTCTCAGGGGCCAATGGGCGATTGGGTGAAAAAGGAGAAAAGGGTAAATGGACCGTCAATTAAAACTAATAACCCTGTTGTGCGTATATTTATCAAGTTATGGTATTTTTTCATTTATTTTTTATTACACACCTTAATTTAATATTTAATTATAAATAAAAATAAATATATATGGGACAAATACATAAACGGACGTCCATCCCCAAAGTTATTAGATCCACTCTCAAAGTAATTGCTCGATATACGAAAAAAAAATTATTAGACAGTATATTTTCACAATACAATTGTCGAAATCGAATCAAAGGTTTGTTTTTATTTTTTTAAATATAGTTTTATATAGTTTTTCTTAATTAGGTTTGCCAGCAATTAATATAATTTTACATTCTTATAATATAGTTGGTGTCCGGCCACGCGTTGCTGTGACTCAGTTTGGTTTCGAATACCCCTTGAAACAGAACTCAACTGTTTAAAAAAATGCTTCAATCACTACAAAACTATAGAATCATCCGCTGGGTCGATCTAAAGATTCTCTGAAAATTTCATTAAAATCGGTCCAGCCGTGTCGAAATCTAAAAAGGACATACAAACAACCATTCATTTTTATATATTAATTATTGCTAATTACTTAATTATATTAATGTAAACATGGCACGCAATATTTTAGTCTACAATTAATAATCTTGTAAACCGTGTGTAATTGTCCCATATATTTATTAAGCGTGTAAAAAATACACCAAATCTAACTTTAGGATCATAACGTCATTCACATCAATGGATTACATGTTAACTTCTTTGGATCCTTACAGGAGAACAAGGTACACCCGGCCCACCAGGACCTCCCTCTTTACCAGTTGGCGCCCTCGGCCCTGAAGATTCCGAATTTCTAACAGCTGGTAGGTTCAGTCTGCTTATTGTGTCAATATTGATTCTTATTTTTTATGAAACTTTAATACACATTTCAACATGATAACAGAAATGTAGCAAAAAACCATACCAGTGATTTCTGACATTTATGGTGTGCAAGCTTAGCCTTATCGCGGAAAAAAATGTGGGATAGTGCATAAACAATATTTATATACAACATATAAATATATTACGAATACATAACCAAAGTATGTTTTATATATAAGATAAAACAAAAATATTCAATATTTGTCTGAGTCAAAATATAATTCGCTCTATCCGAAGAATAAAGTCACATTTCCTATGCTTATACATGGACTATCTTACTTTGTTCTTCGGATATATAAATATTCTGGCGCATTTACTCATACTTGAACCATATCTTTACAGGCCGAATACATCCAACTAAAGGGGATAAAGGTGAAAAGGTTTGTCAAACTTAAATTAAATTAAAATTAAAAAGTAATTTCCTTTATTATTGGAAATAGGTTCCTATTCAAATATGAAATGAAACAAAAAAATGTAGTCACGCCGTACTAATAAAGGGTGAATAGTTCTTACTATAATTACCAAAAATCAATATTAACTTTAGTATCAAATTTGAAAAAATAATATCAAAATTCTGCATCAAAAAGTCCGGTGATAAATGACACCTTTGTGTTAAATATTTGATAAACATGTGCTTCACAAATTAACAAAAATTAAAATATTTCCTTTCATTTACTTGAAAGAAATAATATTGTAATGATATTAAAGAACTCACAGAAAAGTCTTTTTTTTGCATAATTAAATCCTTTTTAGGGAGAAAAAGGCGACATCGGCAACGATGGAAGCCCGGGCTTTCCCGGTAAAGACGGCAAATCAGGTGAACGTGGGGATATTGGACCATCGGGTATGCCTGGTATAGCAGGCCCACCTGGATCGCCTGGCCTTAAAGGAGAGAGAGGAGAACGTGGTCCACCAGGTCCAGTCAGCATTACATCTGCTGGCTCTGATATTATGACTATAAAGGTATATATCGGCGGCTCATCAAAACTTTATACTTGTTCTTTTTATGAATCTGTTCGCGCCAACTTCAATATTTATGTACTCTCAATAATTCCTTTTGTTTTTTTCCTATTTCCAAAAGAAAAACGATATTTTTTTATCCTATATGTTGTCCCTCGCAGCTGTGATAGCCCAGCGGTGAGAGCGTGAGACTCTTTCGAAGGGTAACGGGTTCAGACATATGCAACAAAGAGTTTTTCTGTTAAAACTTAGGTGTCTATATCATAATTGCAATTTTTCTCACGCGTTTCGGTGAAGGAAAACATTTTGAGGCAATCTGCATTTCCCTTGAGAATTCTAGGGATATGTGTAACCTACCAATCCGCATTGAAGCAGCGTGGTTGATCTTAGCTCTAATCTTTCTCTCCAAAAAATGGAGAGAGGTCTATGGCCAGCAGTTTGATATGTTGCCCCGGTGTATAAACTTTAATTGTGTGCAAATTTTATAAATATTGCAACAACGGATTAGTTGGCAATAATAAACTATTGAGGGTATAAAAACGTACTAAAAAACTTTGACGTGATTGAAGTCGTGGGCGGAACGCAAGTGTTTAGTGGAATTTAATTGATATGAAAAATAACATCGATAAAAAAATAATTGTTAATAACTAATACTTATTAATTTGTTATCAAGCTCCAGGAGGTGTTGTATAGCAATCATTTAAAACAATAAAAGGTCAAACTTTGTTATTTTTTGATAACGTCATAACGTCATAAACGATTGTTAACATCGATTACATAAAGATAAATATGACAAACAAGTATGAAGTCTCGTGTTATGATTTCAAGTATGTATTGTACCGAAGTTATTAGGATGTTTATCTACTCTGATATTATAATACAAAGATTATAAAACTTAAACCAAAATTCTTATGACAACATTACGTACAGGCCAAAAATTAAAAATTATTTTTTTTTATTACGCTACAGGTCTTGTATGGACACCTGTATTATAAAATAACTTTTTAATCATAACGATACACCTATACAACCTCCAGCTGGACCAAGGAGTTTAAATCTCTACTTTAAAAAAAAGGTTTCTATGAACGAGTCCGCGGCACTATATGTACACTATATGTGTGCAATCGATGTTTGCGCCTTGGCGCTAACATTTGACATTTAAAAAATCTTTTCAATATTTAAACAAAGTTTGGTTTTTTTATAATATGTATTGTTTTATGTATTATAGTATGTGAGTAGATAAAGTAGTGTATGACACTGTACATAACTTGGCCTTGTAACACTCGTGTGATACTATACAAAAACTCGTGTTATAAGAACCCTTATTATGCAACACTATCATAATCTATTATAAGTTAATAATTATTTTTAGGGCGATAAGGGTGAAATCGGGCTAAGAGGACGCAGGGGAAGGCCAGGTCCGCCGGGCCCCCGTGGAACCCAAGGTCTTCAAGGTATAGCTGGACCGCCAGGTAAACCTGGTGACAAGGGTGATATTGGACTACCTGGGTGGATGGTAAGAAAATATGATTTGTTTGAAAAATTTATAATTTAATACTAGCTAGTAGTAATTCTATAGTATTAGATACGCTCCACAGTACATATTCAAATTTAAAATATTTTTTAATAACCAAGGGCTTTTCAATTGTTACTCTACATTGGTTTAATATCTAGTTAAAGACTAGGATCTCGGTTCTTAACGTTCGTTCGCGGGGACTGTAGTCTTGGAATTACCAGTAGCTTCTGTCACTCTCCAACTGCAAATATCTCTATAGAATAATCAGAATATTCAGAGAGTTTTATAGTTTTATCAAGAGCATAATTTTATTATTTTAATAAATAACCCGTACATGCAATATATATTAAAAGGAGACTTCCTAGATTGGGGTTATCTGTTACAATGAACTCCATATTTGTACATCAAACAAATTCTTAATTTTTTTTCTGGTATTAAACATCACTTTAAATATAACGTGCAAGAAAACTTTAATAATAACATTTATATGCAACGTATGAATTGTCAACCTGTTTTTTTTTAAATAACCTATATAGGTTCAGCGCTGGATTCTAAATTTTAGTATAAATACGAATAAAGATATTATTAGAATTTTTAAATTATGTTTAAAATAAGTATCTGAAAATATATTAAAGTCTCGTTGTTAACTGTAAAGACTTTTCAGTTATTAAAAATGGTGTTAAAAGTAAAAAATAAATGTCAATTATTAGTCATTTTTTTTACTTGTTGCCATAGACTACTATCTAAAGACTTATTCCGTTTTGACGTAAACCGAAAAAATTGGAATCTAAACACTTCTGTAAATTCAGATATGACTTGATTTTGACACATCGTGATTAAAAAAAAATCCAAAGTTTTATTACAGATGGCGTTTTGAATGTCATCCTATTTAATTCCGGTTGAATTAAAATAATTTCTATAGCCTACATGTTACCACAGTGCATAAGGAATAATGTACCAAATTTAATCGATTCTGGTTCAGGGGATTGACCGTTAAAACGTCAGACAGACGGACGGGACGAGACGGGACGGGACGGGACGGGACGGGACGGGACGGGACGGGACGGGACGGGACGGGACGGGACGGGACGGGACGGGACGGGACGGGACGGGACGGGACGGGACGGGACGGGACGGGACGGGACGGGACGGGACGGGACGGGACGGGACGGGACGGGACGGGACGGGACGGGACGGGACGGGACGGGACGGGACGGGACGGGACGGGACGGGACGGGACGGGACGGGACGGGACGGGACGGGACGGGACGGGACGGGACGGGACGGGACGGGACGGGACGGGACGGGACGGGACGGGACGGGACGGGACGGGACGGGACGGGACGGGACGGGACGGGACGGGACGGGACGGGACGGGACGGGACGGGACGGGACGGGACGGGACGGGACGGGACGGGACGGGACGGGACGGGACGGGACGGGACGGGACGGGACGGGACGGGACGGGACGGGACGGGACGGGACGGGACGGGACGGGACGGGACGGGACGGGACGGGACGGGACGGGACGGGACGGGACGGGACGGGACGGGACGGGACGGGACGGGACGGGACGGGACGGGACGGGACGGGACGGGACGGGACGGGACGGGACGGGACGGGACGGGACGGGACGGGACGGGACGGGACGGGACGGGACGGGACGGGACGGGACGGGACGGGACGGGACGGGACGGGACGGGACGGGACGGGACGGGACGGGACGGGACGGGACGGGACGGGACGGGACGGGACGGGACGGGACGGGACGGGACGGGACGGGACGGGACGGGACGGGACGGGACGGGACGGGACGGGACGGGACGGGACGGGACGGGACGGGACGGGACGGGACGGGACGGGACGGGACGGGACGGGACGGGACGGGACGGGACGGGACGGGACGGGACGGGACGGGACGGGACGGGACGGGACGGGACGGGACGGGACGGGACGGGACGGGACGGGACGGGACGGGACGGGACGGGACGGGACGGGACGGGACGGGACGGGACGGGACGGGACGGGACGGGACGGGACGGGACGGGACGGGACGGGACGGGACGGGACGGGACGGGACGGGACGGGACGGGACGGGACGGGACGGGACGGGACGGGACGGGACGGGACGGGACGGGACGGGACGGGACGGGACGGGACGGGACGGACAGATTATTAATACAGGATATTAATATGAATAATCTCACTTCCTTCACTCCACTACCACGTAGTCCGGATAGGATTACCATGGTAGATATAGGCTCCAGTCGCCTTCTTAAAGGAGAGAGAAGGCTTTGCCGACAATGGGAGATAGTAACAGGCCATGACTTTCCTTACAGAAATAATAAATCATTTTTTTTAAATAAGTAAAATGCAAAGCTCCATACAAATTGTCCGATTACGTTTATTTTGATTTAAGCACCTAGGATTCCATTTGCTATTTCACCCCACTTAAAGCAAAAAATTGCTAAAAATATATTATATATTTTGTCCTAATATATATTGTTTGTTACATTTTCGCTTAAAATCTATACTAATATCTTTAAGACTTTGTTTGTTTGAACGCGCTAATATCAGGAACTACTGGGCCGAATTGGCCGAATTCTTTAATTGTAAGATGGTCCATTTATCGAGGAAGGCTATAGTCTATATAATACCACGCTTAAATAAATAGGAGAAGCACAGCAAAAAAAATATTGCGAAAACAGCAATATTTAAATTTAATTTCCATGCGTGCGCAGTGAATGGTGAATATATTCAAAAAACAAAATTTTTCCCTTCTAACAGTTCTAAATAAAAATATAAAAGTCTGCGACAGGATATGTATATCTAATTTTTAAGGTTAGCCCACTTTAACCATTTCATGGTAATCAAAATACTATACTACGGTTTAAATCTTTTCACGCGGGCGGCAATTGCTAGTTTCAAATAAATGCCTTCAAGGAATAATAAGTTTCAAACAACATGCACCCTTCATTAACAATGATTATTAACCATATTATACCTTGGTTAGGCGAAATCCTTACATTTAAATCTTACCTGTAAGTGTAACTCACCGTTCAGTTTAGCCCGTGCATTATAATGCTATCGATAAGTGTATGTTACACTATTGTTATACTTAAAAAACTCGAATAAAAATGGGTATTTCTTAAAAAAATCACCTTCAGACCCGCCTTCAGATTATTTCTCATAAAAAGATTTTTGTGCTTCTCTTAGTAATTAATATATGTAATTCAGTAAGTTAGATCGCTTCAGGAACGGCGTTAAATGGAAAAATGTAAGTACCAGTATTTGCTGACCGATTGAAATAAAAAATACTCTTTATGTTGAATGAGGTTTTCTGCTATATATTAGTAAAAAAAAGCGTCTAAATCGGATCAGCGATAGGATGGCTAAAAAGCTGAAATAAAAATGTGAAATTCTTCAAAAAAGTTGGCTTCAGACCGGCGTAGGTCTCATAAAAATATTTGTGCTTCTCGTAGACATTGTAATTTAAGTAATCCAGTATGTGAGATCGAATCAAGAATGGCGAAAAACTGAAAAAATGCTAGTAACAGTATCATAATATACGACCTGTCAACTAAAAATTGACATATCTTTTTTATTTGCTGACCGATTGAAGTAAAACGTATCCTATATGTTGAGTAAGGTTTTCTACTACATTTTAGTGAAAACAGCGTCTAAATTGGATCAGCGGTTTCTGAGATTGGCGGGAACAAAGGCACAGTGCCTAAAAAACTGGAATAAAAAATGTGAAATTCTTCAAAAAAAGTCGGCTTCAGACCGGCCTAGTTCCCATAAAAATATTTGTGCTTCTCTTAGATATGGTAATATATGCAATCCAGTAAGTAAAATCGCTTCAGGAACGGCAAAAACGGAAAAATATGCAAGTACCAGTATCATAGTAAACGACCTTCCAACTTAAAATTGACATATCTTTTTTATTTGTTGACCGATTGAAATAAAACATACCCTATATGTTAAGTGAGGCTTTCTACTACATATTAGTGAAAACCGCGTTCAAATCAGATCAGCGGTTTCTGAGATTAGCGGGAACAAACGCACAGACATACAGACAAACAGAGAAACAGACAAAAATTTTAAAAACTATTGTTTCATGTTTAGAAGCGTGTTTTGAGACGACAACACTAACTTTTTCTTAAAAATATTAAATGTACACATTTTAACACCTCTACGATTTTATTATATGTATTGATAAAGCGTATATACCATATAATCATAATATTTTTTTAAAGTCCTAGTGTGTAAGTCCTAGTGTATATATAACTTGTACATTTTTGATGTAAATAAAAAATATATATATCGTATAATCAGAACGGTCTATGATTGAAATAAATATATGTTCGTACTTAACGTATTTAAATAGGTTATTTGTTTCATGCTTATCAGAATACGAAGGTAATTAATCTTTTTAGCATAATAATATAGATTGCTTCAAGTGAAAAATATTTTGTTGTAATTCGTTCTTATCTATGACGACATTTTCAGGGTCGTCCTGGAACATTAGGACCGCCTGGTGCGCCTGGACTTGCTGGACCCAAAGGAGACAAGGGTGACCCTGGAGTAAACATTCTAGACGTTTCAATGGTTAATGCTTCATAAATAATACATTACATAATTTTAATCTTACATGTATGCTTCTTGTGATAGCCGTGTGGTATCCAGCTGAATAGAATAGACCACCCTCATTTATTACCGAGGTGTCGTAAAATACGACTAAGATAAGTTGAAGTCGGGCAGGCGACCGGTCGTAAAAACCCAGCCAAATCATATGACAGCATGTTTATAACATGTTGTGCCGACCTTACTTAGAGTGGGATATGGGTAGGAAGATGATGTATGCTTCTTGTGGGTTCTTCTTCAGATTCAAACTCCTTCTGTTAAAACTTGTGTTTAATTAAATCTATAGTGTAACCTTTGATAACTTACACATATCTTTACATATCCTTACTATCCCACTTCTGGGCATAGACCTTCTCCCTCCCTTTTACATAGTGGGGTTAAAGCTAAAACCCCCAAGCTGCCCCAATATGTATTAGTAAGTTACATATATCTAAGGAATTTTCTAAAGACATACCGATTTCCTTCACCGAAAACTGTAGAATTAAAAATAAATACCAATTGGTCACATTAGTCTCTATCAAAAAACTCATTGGTTTATCAGGTTTAGAACCCTTGACCCGTCGGTAAAATTGACACAGTCTCATCCCACACTATCGCAGCTTAGAATAGTAACAATTATAACTCATATTGATTCCGTATTTTAAAAAACTAGCCTCGTATTCAGTAGTAATGAGTTAGTGTTGATGTATTCTGAATTACTGGTCCGTTTTGATAAAATTGGTACATTTGTGTAGTTTAAAGGTGAGAAAGGCGATCGAGGTGATGACGGTGTGCCTGGAGTGAAAGGAGCTCAAGGTCCAACCGGACCAGCTGGCCCTCCAGGCTTTATGGCCGAGCCAGCTCAGTATATACCGGGACCTCCTGGACCACCAGGACCACCCGGAACCCCTGGAACACCTGGAATATCAATCGTCGGACCAAAAGGAGAACCGGGTATTAGCTACGTTGAAGAGTATCCAGTACATGGAAGTACAAAGTTTTATGGAAAGCCAAGTAAGAATGGATTCCGTTTTTCCCTTAAAACAGCCTAGTCAATTAGAGCTTTTAATGTTATCGCTAATAATCTTTTCATTCTTTTTAAACACACTAACAGCCTTATTGATTAGTACTTTTAATAATATATCTAATTGTGTTGCCATAATCCTTATCATTTACTTAAGGACATAGCTATCACTATCACAATTTAATAACACTAAACTCGTAACAAACGATAATTAAACAATTGCCAAGTTCAAGAAATTATAAATACTGAAAAATACTGTTGAAGACTATGTTGATGATAAGAAAGCTTGGATATAAATTCCTACCAGCTACGCACTAGGTTATATTGTAATTTTTGAAATAAACAATTATATATAAATGAAATATTTATTTTTGAAAAAAGTGACGCCACAGATTCTTGCTGGTGCTTCTCACTAAGCGCGCTTTTCCAAACTTAGCTTCATTGCTATTTGATAATCCAAAAGTGCTTCTAAAATTGAATAAAGAATTATTTGAATATGAATTTGAATTGAAATAATTAATAAACTAAACACAACACCGTTAACAATTGTTTGTTTTTACGCACGCTGCTGGATTATAGTACCAAAAAGCCCTCTTGATCAACTTAAGGCACTAAAAGAATTACAAGATCTGAAAGATAGAAATAGGGAGAATCCACGTGAGTATTAAGTACATTCTCGAAAAGAAATGCAGCAGTATATAAAGATCAGATTGTACCTTACACCCCGATCTTGTTCTTTAACGTTACGAAAATCACATATGCTTATAATGTCCCCTACAGTCAGAGTCGACTAGTCTACTAAGACATGATGATATCTCAATCCTTTCTATGCAGAGATTACAAATCTTCTTCTACTTGTTCTTTTTTATCTGTTTTTCATTTGTTAATCTTGTGTCACTTCGATCCAGCGGTAGAGATTCCAAATACATAATACAAACCTTGGTTAATGACATTATTAAGTTGTAGACCTAATCCTGTCATGGATTGAGCCCACTTGTATATTTTTTTCTCTTCCAGTTCGGATTAGTTTATTCAGTTTATCAGCGGGTTGCTGTATTTTTAAAGTAACAAGGTATTGGAGTAATTTCACGAAAAATTCCTTTTTTTACTTTGACTACACTGAATATTTAGATATCCTGATCAATTTAATCATGAAGGCATAAATGAGGAATAAAATGTATTACATATTTAAAAAAATAAGTTATTTAACTTGTATAAATTACCATTACAGCGCAATAACCAACCAAATATAGTTAAAGCACCCACAAATGTCACTTAACTTGCATGTTATTTTTAAATTTAAAATAGACACTTGACTATCTGTCTATCTTTCAAAACGCTATCCAAATGATATCACTCAAAAGATTTGCTCTTGTACCAGAAACTCTTCTTTTATCCCATCATTATTAAAGAATATGGTAAATATCAACATAATGCGATAGATAAATGACAAAGGTCATAGATTTATTTCCGCAATATTTGAAAACAATTCACCTTTAATTATTAGTTCTTACAGACAACTGTAAGAAAAGCCCACATATGCATCGATCGTAGTAAATTAAAAAATTAAATATGTTTCAGAAATGACCAGATCTCATCATGAGGAACCAAGCGGAAATAAAAATGTTCTTGGCGCTGCAGTATTTCCAACAACTATGGAATTGTTGAAGGTATGAAATTTCGCTCATACATTACAGTGAGATAGTCATATATAATTGCTTTTGTCATAAAAATAATAAAATTGCTGAATCCGAATTTTTAAATTCCCAAACTTCATAAATATGTTAAAACGAAAATTTAAAAAGTATCAAATATCAATGTTGATTTAAAATTGAAAGTAGAATTTATTATTAAATACTTCACTGAATTTTAGTGCCGCAAACATAGTAAGCCTGAATTTTTACAAATGGAAATCTTAATTAAAAATACTTAATAAAATTTCCAAATATTTTAAATAAATTACAAGCTTTTGAAGTTAGTTTAATGATACAATATATAAAAAACTTCTTGACTATCAAATTATCTTTGAAGTAATTAATAATTACGCTAACATTAAATACCTTCCCTTATAATCCTATTTCAAACCATACATACAACAATTCAAATTGAGATCTTACTTTATTTATCTAGCTAACCTCATCCAGTCCAATGGGTGCGCTCGCTTTCGTCGTTGAAGAACAAGCACTTTTTATTAGAGTCAACACAGGCTGGCAGTACGTTATGGTAAGTATTGTAAGGCATAAAATAAAGAGAAGAAAGATTTCTTACTTTCAAATGGTAAACTAGATGTTGGTATTGAAGAACTTCAATCTTATCCAGCTAAATTCAAATCATCATCTCAAGTACCTACATCTGCTCTCGACCAATTAGCAAGTGAAGCTTAAGAAAGTAATTATTGTCAGAATGTCTTAAATAAATATTGTTAATAAAAAAAATCAGCGTTATCATTTAAAAAGCATCAGCGTCGTGATCTAAAATCCATTTGCATAACGTACTAGACATTAACACTGAAATACATAAAATAGAATGCATAGAAATAGCGGTTAAATTACAAACCGAGCATAACTCAGCAAGTCGGATGAATAACAATGCGCGTATTTTAGATTAAGGTCTTTCAACTAGAAGATATAACACAATCCATTAAATATATGACATTTGTAAGTACTAGGAGGTAACTACAACTATGTTGTCAGCAAAAATATTTTTGGTTTTGTATAAAAGATTAATAATTAATGGAGAATAAGAGATCAATTGAGTAATGCCGATGTTATTTTCTTAAAGTTGGGCTCACTAGTCACTCAAAATGTGCCTGCGACTTCTGTACCACCGCCCTCTCTTCCGATGCCCGCAGCAAGTTTAGTACATATGCCACAAATTTCGAACCTAATCGAAAATACCGTACCTATGGGACCGAGCGTAAGTTATATTTCATTTACATCGAAACCATTATTTACGCTAGCGTAAACTATATTTAATGGTAATCCATGAAAAATATATTTATTAAAACAAAAATAGGTGCTAAGAGATTTTTTTACATATATTTTACATATAGCTGTACCAGCGGCTTTGCCCGCATGGAAAACAGTAAGTCAAAAAACAACCCCGACTTAAAAATTTGAACATAAAAGTACTTATCGTGAGTTAACCATAAAAGATAGAGACATGTTGTCATGAACTTTTTGTAGTATTTATGTAGATCTACAATTCACTACTACATTAATTTAGTGTATCACTGCTGGTTTATGCACGCGAAACCTCCCAGTGGGCGATTTTTTTTTTAAACTCGCGCGACTTCAACACAATTTACATAAAACAGTTGTGTACTATAACTTCTTTTAATAAGAACTGTACAAAAATCTGTTTAGTATATTTTGAGAAAATTGAACACGTACAGACAGACCGCTTTGGGGAGTTTGTTTTATAATAAGTATATATAAACAATTTTTTACAGCTTCGTTTAGTAGCTTTAAATGAGCCACTTTCTGGAAACATGCACGGTATCCGTCGAGCAGATTACGCCTGCTATAGACAAGCGAGGCGGGCTGGCTTAAAAGGCACCTTTAGAGCGTTCCTTACTAGCAGGTACATTGATATAGCTATTGATAGAACCACTACACGTATTTGTTCATAAAGCGTTTCAATATCGTCTTTTATTAATTTTAACTATCGTACTGGTATTCATGGTAAATGTATAGTAACCGACTATGCCCGATTATATCGGGAGAGTTTGGTTAGTTTTAAGCCCATCCAGGGCCCTTATTCTTGGGCTCTTTATACGGTGTTACTTTACCGCCGATTTACATTAATTAAGATCGAAGTCTATGAGCTGGAGGTATTGCTACTGACTTCTTATGAATTCGAATATTGCCAAACGTATCTTATGATAAAGCTGTAAGGGCAATAGCCCGTTTATTGTTCGTAGTCCAATGAACGGTCTGAAACGTAGATGTTCGGGGTTCAGACTTGTTGATTGACGGGCCCACCCCAAACCGTACTAATCCCACATTAGTAGTACTTGCGACGCCAAAAATTTAATTTATAATCGCGTAGCAATCTCGTAAAGATACCTACGTCCAGTAGAGAACATCTTGTAATCGACAATTCCCTTGAGTCCTGGTTGGAAAATTGGAAAATTCATTTGACATTTAAATGTGTCTATGAAAGTGCCTGCACTCAGAAACATTCCATACTTACGGCATATCGTCCGTCATAGAGTACGGAAGCCAGCCTTAAATGTGTCATATTACAATGAAGAGAAAGCAAATGAGGGTGCATCTATCTGTCTCTCTCTTAATGTGTGATTAGACAAAGGTGAGTTATACGAGTTTCATTTTCTCTCTCTTATTATTTATTGTGACACTCTCCCTTACAGGCCTCGTCTCCTCTAGTATAATAAACTCTATAGCCGTTATTGATATTTCACCCGACATTAAATTATCATAAAAGGTATAAACAAAATATCAGTAATCGATCACATTTATCTTCACATCGATTTTTATGTCACGAAAACCTGTCATTCCAGGTTGATGTATTTAGTTACAATATTTTAGCAAAATAAACATAAAAATGTTTTCATACAATAAGTCTCTGAGTTAATTCTGCTTATCACATTCCAAAACATTATAGCCTGTGAGTGAAATAGATAAGATAGCCTATAAGTAAATACAAACAGTAAAGACTTCTTATTTTTGAGTTCTCTTAAAATTATGATGCTTTTAGAACTAGAGTTAATATAAAAAAATAAAAAATAAATATATGGGACACTTACACACACGGTCGTCCGTCCCCAAAGTAAGTAACTTAATACTTGTGTTATGGGCGACAGACAACTGGTGAATATATACTTATATAATTTAAAATACATACTTAAATACAAATATACACCCAGGCTCAAAGACCAACAAATTCTTTTATAGAAAATGTTGGCCCTCGGCGGGAATCGAACCCGCGACCCGCGGAGCTGAAGGTAGGGTCACTACCCACTGCTCCAACGGGCCAGTCAAATGCGTGTTCTGTAATTTTGGCTTCTTTCTTCAGAAGCGCAATAATTGATCAAACACAGATTCTTATCAGACACGAATTTATATATACTAAATATATAAAAAGAAGTTATAAACCATCTTGTTTATCAACTTTCATACAACTATTGTTGTATGTAAAGTATTGTGTAGCCAGAGTATTAACTGAAGGATTCTAAATGCATTCCTCACACAATCCATCCATCTTTTTAATTAATTTTATTTTAATAAATTTAATATATTCAAAAATAATTATCACAATATAGAAACTAATTTACATTTTTCTTTCAGAATTCAAAATCTGGACGCTACAGTTAGGTATTCGGATAGACATTTACCTGTTATTAATGTTCAAGGAGATGTTCTCTTTAAGTCCTTCTCAGATATATTCGACGGTAATGGTGGGGTTATGGTAGGCCCAGTAAGAATCTACAGTTTTAACGGGAAGAACATTATGATGGATGCAAACTGGTGAGTAGTAACTTGCTTACGTTTATTACACAACGAAGTAAATACACAGAATATGTTCCTCTTTAAAACCTAGATTTGATAAACAGAAGTAAAACCAATGTATAATAAAAACAAGTGAAGGTCTAGTAAAAAAGGTAAGTGTATTCTGAAATATAAGAAAGGACTGGTAAAAAAAGGAGAAACAGTCTAGTGAACGATAAGTAAGGCCTAATATAGAGAAATTTATATCTAGTGGACCACAAGTAAGGTAAGTAATAAAAAGCAGGTGAACCATAAGAAAGAAGAAAGGTTTTAAGAAAGGTCTAAAAACAAGAAAATGTCTAGTTAACCATAATAATAAGGCCCCATAAATTTAAAGTTAAGTTAAAATTAATCTAACACAATAATATTAACAGAATGCTTAAATAATTTAAAATTTATATGTCATCAATTAGCGATTTTAATGTGAACATTATTAATATCACAATTTATCATGTTGATATAAGTCTTTTGCTAGTAACAAACGCTACTACAAATCGAGTAAACAATAAAAAGATTATCGTTCAACGTAATCCGACTAATCAACTGATATAGGAGTTTAATACAGTTGTTTAATAAATTAATATGATATTATATAATTACTGCAAATGAAGTCAACTAAGCTAAACCACTCAAACTAATACAACTGAATTAAGTGACGCAGGTAATGCATTTACTTTAGAATGATTTAAATGATATTTGAGTGAATATTTATTTCATTTATAGTATACAACTATTTAAATATCTTACTTATCATCATTCTCCTGCCCTCACTCCACTGTAAGTGGATTCGGCAAAACATGTTATAAACATGTTGTCCGAGGTCCTTACCGAGGTGTCGTAAAAGGCGCCTGAGGTAAGTCGACCGGCCGTGTGGTATCTGACTGAGTAGAATAGACCAACCTCATTTCTTACAGAGGTGTTGTATAAGGCGACTAAAGTATGTTGACCCAACGTGTGGTATCCAGTTTAGTAGAATAGGTCACCTTCTTTGTTACCGAAGTGTCGTAAAATATAAATAAGGTAAGTTGACGTCAGGCAGGCGGCCGGACGTAAAAACGCAACCAAATCATGTGACAATATATTTATAACATGTTGTGCCGACCCCACTTAGAGTGGGATAAGGGCATGATGATGACGTCTTTTAAGATAAGCATTAATTTCAGGCCCCAAAAGTTAATATGGCATGGATCGCATGCAAGCGGTGAACGTGCGCTTGATACATTCTGCGAAGAGTGGCAGAACGGTGATCAAACTAGTCGAGGCATGGCAGCTTCACTATACTCGCACAAGTTACTGTCACAAGAGAGGTATTCTCATTAAGTTACCCTCGAAACTTATTTGGGATTAACTTTAGTATTCAAATTACAATCAATTTTGTACTTGTGTTTTTCGCCATTCTTAAATCATTCTATATACTCATAACATATATCCGGGTTATTATCATCAATTGTACCAGATTTCATCAATATTTATCCACCGGACTAGTCGTGAAAGCATAACAGCAAAACAGACTTTGGCATCTATAATATTACTAAGAGAATAATAGTCATATTATATATTATCTACTGTCTTCTAACATCATTTATGGATTTTATATGCTCTTGAATACATAGTAACAGAATATATATTAAAAGTACTTCGAACATTTAAGCTCAAATTATTAATAGTTCTATATTTAAACTTTAACTTGAATATTTCGGTTCATGTAGACGAAGGACAGAAGCATGTAACAAATTAAAAAATTATAAATTAAAAATGATTAAATTCTTTTACCTACCAAACTGACTGAATAAATTCATTTTTACAACAGTACAATTATATTTTATACTCAGAATTATAAAATTCATTGTTTATATTTTATAAGGATTTAAATGTTAAATAAATCCGGTTTTCTGTTTTTGAAATATCACAAGGTTTGTTGGAATATCACAAAATTTTTCACAAGAAGACTATGTAGTTTTTTTTGTTTTGTTCAAATTACTTTGAATAATTGAATGGTAACAACGATGTAATAAAATAGTAATAGTAACAACACGTTTAGTCATTTAGCTGACATGCAAATATTATTATATTGTACATTTAAAAATTATGAATTATTTATTTTATGTCAAAGATTTTAATATTTAATTGAAATTGTATTATTAGTATATTATTAGTATATTATCACGGTGGGTGTCAATGTCACGGTGGAGCGCTAATATCAGTCACGATGGGCCCCAATAACACGTTGGTGGGTGACAAAATAATGGGTTCGATTTCCCGAAATAAAAGAAATAGTTTGGGCAGAACTTCGTATACTATGCGTTGACTAAAACAAAACTATTACACTACAAACATAAAACAGTGGTTTAAACAACAATACCGAAACTTAACCGAAACGTTATACAAAATGAGACTAAAGACTTGTATCAAAGCCTCCGCGCAGGCGTAGTCTGACTCGAATTCAAAGATGTATCCGTGAGGCGGGAACGATTAAACAACTCTGTACTAATCTAAATAACGTGCGGGCTTCCCCGAAATACTTGGGTTGCTACAATATATTATTATTATTTAATTCTTCTTCATTTATTAAATTCAAAAAAATCTTCCACGGAGTAAAAACATTTATCTGTTAACCAGCAATGTATTTGATTTTTAAATTGAGTCAAAGGCATATCTTTTAAGAATTGCGGCAATTTATTATAAATACGAATCATCATATGATAGCAACTCTTAGAGCTGAGAGCGGTTTTACAAAATGGGTAATGCAACTTGTTGGGATATCGCGTGTTAAATGAAACAATGTTAGAGCACACTTCAAAGAACTCCGTCTTATATTGTTTTACAAAGCATGCTATCTCATAGATGTAAATGCACGGAAGCGGCAATACTTTAAAATTCCGCAACAGTGGTCTACAGGACTGCGTTGGTTCTTTATTCCATATTGCAAGAATGCACTTTTTTTGAATTATAAATGCTCTATCGGCATCACAAGCATTTCCCCATATTATTATACCATACCGAATTACGGATGCTACGTATCCGTGATACGCTGTTAAAGCTGTTTTTAAGTCAGTTATTCTAGAACTCCTTCTTAACACATATACGAAGTTGTTTATTTTATTGCAAATATTATTAATGTTATAGCTCCATGTGCAGTATACCAATAACCAGTTATAACCAAGAATGTCATTGTTTGTACTTCTTCTATAATTTTATTGGAATATGACACTGTGCTATTAATAACACTCCTTTTTCTATTTTTAAATGTTATATATTTCGATTTATTTAAACTTAAAAATAAGATTGTTATTAATTAGCCATTTATTGATGTCATTTAATGTTTTATTTATTGCACTTGAATTGTCACTATTCTTCTCACATGGTATGACAACTGATACATCATCTGCATACATGATACATTTATGTTGAGTGCAATTTGGGAGATCATTAATGTATAATAAAAAAAGAAGTGGACCCAATATACTACCTTGAGGTACACCAAAAGGTTAACTTCTGACCTTGATCTAAACGTAGTAACATAATTTTTTTCATTGAGCTTTAATATTTCAACCGATTGCGTCCTATTACTTAAATAGCTCTTTAACCATGACCAACATTGTCCCCGTAATCCGTAAATTTCACATTTTGTCAATAACAAATTATGTGAAACGTAATCAAAAGCTTTTTTCAAGTTTACAATATTAATTACTTTATTACCGAAACAATCTGTAATCGAGAAAACTTTATACTTTACGAAAGTCCGTAAAGCTAAAGTAAAATTCCGAACTACCTCTTTTTAATCAAAGTTTTTATATTTTTTTTTTTTGCAGATACGCGTGTAACAATCAATTTGCAGTGTTATGCATAGAAGCAACATCACATATGAATATACGAAGAAAACGACAAATATTAAGGTAAACACATACTTGATATATTAAAAGTATTTATCTACCTATTATAGTTGATTCTCAATTGTGTTGTGGGAAAAAATTGAACCGAGCAGACGTACTAAATGAATTGAGCAACGCAATTCTATGCAATAACACCCTGCGACACCTTGACATATTTATCAGAAGCATCCACTAGGTAGACTGAGTCCACGTTCGTATCAATACGTTCACTTCTATGTACTAAATTCCGTTGTTTTAAGCTACTGCCGAACCTAATCCCGCAAATGTCTTTCGACTTTTTCCGGTTCTGACATTAAATACTACTGCTACGATATACTGATATGTTGCCTTACCAAGCATCAAGATTGTTCTTCATGAAATTAACTTTACGTATAAAATCGTTTAATTTATCTTACAGGTATAATTTAACATCTGTGACAGATGATGAAGATTACCTTTATAATGCGGAAGAATATCAAGAACTATTAAATGAGATATTTGCTCAACCATTTAGGGAAAATTAAAATTATTTTTTTTATAAAAATTACTCAACATCACAAATATGCGTCCAAACTTTAATTAATGAAAATAAGAAAATAGATGAATTCTTATTTTGAAAGCTTGAAAGAGTTTTAACTCAAAATATAACTGAAAAAATTTTAACAAACACGTTTGAACCGTCTAGTCATTGGGATTAATTTTGTTTCTTGTTTGTACTATTTCACATACCGAAAAGAGTAACTTATCGAAAGCACTTTATAAATCATCTATACATATTATAAAACATAGTCCCCTTAAGTTGTTCGTCTGTATATATTTCAATTTCTTAAAAATAGTGCATATCTTGAGAAAGGAAAACTATGAAACACTGATCCACGTAGTTTCAGCTAGTTTATTATAAGTTTATTTCAATTCATAAACAGTCATCCTGTGTAAGGGAACGACTAAATACGCGTATGACATTTAATTATAGAAACATATACCAAAGTCTACAAACGAATTACTGAAAGTGTTGTCGCTATATTACGTTATATGATTTTTAAAGGTGCGTACAGATATCGCTAAGCATGCGCCGCGAATGGTTCTTCTCGCTCGACGTGTGTGCTCACCATTCATTCACCAACATTCGCGTCAAACGATCGTTGCGAACGCTGCCTCAGGGCAAGCCGTGCGCTCCGTGTAGACGGAAGTTTTGTTTGCGTCGCACGCTCATGAGTCCTGGAGCCCATGTATTCCCATAATGTAATCGGTTCATAAAAAATCATTTTATCCAATAGCGTCTGTTCTCTATTTTTAATAATTTATGAATTACTATATAGCCCGCAGCTGCAATTTGCACGTCTCGACTTGTCAGAGCCATTTCTCTACTGACGAATACCATGCGTGGTTGTTTGCGTGCGCCGCTTGAACATGTGTCATTAGGGACACATGTATAAATGTACTGTTGTATACCTCAGGTTGAAACATTCGTGACGAACCATTCGCGACGCACGCCTCACGATGTCTCTACGCGGCCTAATGCTTTGCACAAATATGCACAAATCAATGACGTCGCTAATTTCCTATTTGTACAGTGTCGTAGTTTTGTCATTAAAACAATCAAAATTACTTTAGAGACGATCATTTGTACACATCAATGTTTCTTTGCCTAATATTTTATTAGACTTGTTACTTACGAAAAACATTTGCTTATCACACAAATGTAATTATGCATTTTATCTTGCTACTTGTTGGATTTTGTTACTGAAAAGTAAATCAGTTTTGACTTTGACTTTTTATATTTTGAGGATTACATCGTTATGTTATTTTTGCAAAAATTATTATAATTGTTTTTTTTTTATATTTAAATGCAAATTTAACTGAGCATGGAAGGTTCATAAAGAGAAATCTCAGTGTCACCTTGGTTGTATTACCTCTAGTCCGGTAGTTAAAACCAAGGTTATTTTTTAATTGTATTGTATGCATAATTGCTGGTCTTATTACGCAGATACAGCAGAATACTTCGTATTATTAATGCATTGCGTAAACGTAATGCATTCTATAATGTAGACTCTAGACTACTGTAGTAGCCGAGCATTTCACTAAAACATTGACGCGAAGATATCATCATCTTCCTGCCCTTATTCTACTCTAAATGGGGTCGGCACAACATGTTACAAACATGTTGTCACATGATTTGGCTGCGCATTTACGACCGGCCGCCTGCCTGATGTCAACTTATCTTAGTCGTATTTTACGACACCTCGGTAAGAAAGAGGGTGGTCTATTTTACTCAACCGGATACTACACGGCGTGCGGAAATATAATCTCCAAAATAATTTTTGTAGAATTTTTTATATATGACAAATTTTTTTGGATTTTTATTATATTTTTTTATTTATTGGCATCTCTAACAGCATTATATATTAAATAATCCAACAAATATCCTATATACCTATATTTAAATTTATTTTGTAGGACCAATTATAGGAGATCACTACATTCCTAGTTACAGTGGTAAAATAAAAAGTAATTACAATTGATTATGATTTTTAAATAAAAATAAACATAGAGGAGAATAATCACGATAAAAAATACCTACAACATTAAGCTACAATATTTATTGTGTTAATTAGGATTATTTAGAAAAAAATTGTGAAAATACTTTTCATAGTACGCTAATTTGTCACAAAGGTCAATTTTTATTAGAATTAGCGAATAGGTGCGTATGTTTTTGTTTGCTGAAACAATTATTTGTAATTTATACTGTCTACGATGATGATATGTTTATTGCTTTTATGGACGCAATCTCAATTGTGTATCCAAGTAAAATAAGAAAATGTTGTATTTCCTATTTTAGATGAGTGCAGTAACTCTTTTTGCTAACATTCAAACATGTTTTGTTTCTATTTGCATTTTTAAACATTACAATAAGAAATTAAATAGTCGGTTTTTATGTTACCTCTTCATTGTGAACTTATGAGCAGCGTGAAGTATCAGGCAGGTTTCAAAGTTTTTAGATGTTACAAGAACCAAGCGCAAAACGTTATACGATTTTTTGTTATTACAAGCATTCTTTAAAATGCTAAAGATCAATAACAATTAGACAAATATTATAGTTTTATACGAATATTCCTTAAAAAATCATGTTACGAAAATAGTTTTAAATACGAATGCGGACTGATATATGACTAAAGGGAGGCCAAAAAAAATAGATGCATATAAAAGGAGTAGAACCAGAGTTGACGAATGATAAAGGAGAATGAAAGATGAAGACATATTGTGCCGACTCCACTTAGACTGGGATAAGGGTAAGAAAATGATGATAAAACCTGTCTAAAATTAAAGTGAGAGGCATTGATAAGGTATCTTCACCATATTGTCTGAGGAAAATAACTGTTTAACTTTTTGCCCATCCATTTATTGTAATTTATAAATATTAAATTTCAGAAATAAGCCAAGCTCGCGAACGTTACCTTGGAATCATTTAAGGTTGCATTATCTTAAGTCTGATTGGTAGTGCGATAAAACAGACTTAACAGACATTTTTGGTTGAAACGTGTTTTTAAACTTTTGAGTTTTCACTCTGTCTGACGAATAAATTGCATTGAATAATTTAAATATATTTTAGAAACATTAATAAAGTTTGGTGGCATTAATTATGTTAGTACTAACAAATTCAACTTTTATATGAAGAGTAACAAGTAAAGCTTGGTGTTCACGTGAGATTCCTATTATTCTATATTGTAATACCATTCACGTTTAGGAACTTTTTGTATAGTTAGTATCATATTCATATGAGGCTTTTTAACTTAACAGCATTATTTCGCAATTCTTATGTATATTACAAGGATCGCTGTTATCCAAATTCATGGACACTGTACGTGTGGTATTCTCACTGTATTAGGGTGTATGTATGCGTAAAAAATAGTTTGTTTTTGTTATTTATGTTAAAATACATAAACAAAAACAGTGAAGTGTAATGAAGATCTTTGTATTCAGAACTCTTGTTTAGAATGAACATAGAATAAAGCCTTTTGGAAGCTTTTTAATAGAGAACAGATTACAAGTACTGAAGGAATTTACTTGTAATCTAAACTATTCTAGTATTGCAGCTATTGGTCGTATTTATACCAAAAAGACTTAAAGGCGTAATAGTTATAGTAATAGTTCGTGTTATTTTTTTAATTTCTTATATTTGCTAACCAGCGATTCTATCGGGGATTTTATCCTATCGACCTACATATTCTATTAAGTTTTCTGTTAAATTTACCCTTACATCTTATTCAACAAATATTTAAATTACTCCTCATCCCATTAAATCCAACTAGAAACATTTACACTGATTTACTTGTTTAACGATTAGATTTTCGGTCATTTTATCAACCTCTATTTACGTCTTATATATGCTAGTTTAGTTCTGTTACTTAATCCGAAGCGTCCATTTCATCAAGAGAATACTTTTCTTTAAGGTATATAATATGATCCATTTCGCACCGCACCAAACTAACAATTCCATTGGAGCAAAATCATTTTTTTTAGTCCCACTCATTCCGATCTGAATTTGAATGATTGGACACCTTAATTAAGGCGTAGTTGCCTTATAGATGATTTAATACTTTGTTAATTTTAAGCAAGTTGACCTTGGCTTCGAAATATTTGCACGTGTTTTATAAATATCATACCTGTTGGTATGAAGTTTATTAACCTGTTTTGAGCCGTGAATTTGGCAAATCCATTTAAACAAGTTTTAACTGTTTTATTTAAGTTTTACTTTAATATAAAGTAACAGTTTCGTAATGTATATTAGATGTATATCTGACAACAATCGTCTGATCGCTTCACACCACATACATCATACCACAAGGGACACCATTGTCCATATTATGATTTTAGTATTTAGGTAAAACTCCAAAGTTTCAAATTTTCTCAAGGAATGACGAGGTTCCTAATTTGTGACGTTGGTAAGCTGTAGTTTGTGTTGTTAAAAGCCTTAGGTTATAGAAATTGGCTCCATCATACTACAAGAAGACAAAGTCTATCTAACTTGCAAGACGATCTGAATTCTCCTTCGGCAATAAGTCTTCTTTCGCGTCAGAACCGCTTTTAAAGCCGTTATAACTAAGATTTTTTTTTTTTTCTGTGATTAAAGGGCTTTTACACTACATGTGTATGTCAGCCCATAACTAAGATAATTTTCAATATTACATGCGCAAAATATTCCATGAATCTCTTAAATGTCATCATCATCATCTTCCTGCCCTTATCCCACTCTAAGTGGGGTCGGCACAACATGTTAAAAACATGCTGTCATATGATTTGGCTGTGTTTTTACGACCGGCCGCCTGCCTGACGTCAACTTACCTCTGTCGTACTTTACGACACCTCGGTAAGAAAAAGGGTGGTCTATTCGACTGAACCGGATACCACACGGTGGGTCAAGTTACCTTAGTCGCCTTTTACGACACCTCGGTAAGAAACGAGGTTGGTCTATTCTACTCAGCCGGATACCACACGGCGGGTCGACTTACCTTAGTCGCCTTTTACGACACCTCGGTAAGAAATGAGGGTGGTACTATTCTATTCAGCCGGATACCACACGGCGACCATGAATCTCTCTCTTAAATGTGAAGTTAACAAATCCATTGACACAAATCACGATTCGCAAGATTCGATTGAAAACTCTTGCAAATAAATATGAGCTATTAACAAGTCAAGTTGCCTACACTCACACGTAGGTTCTCGATTGGAATCACAAAGTTTCATAAATAAAAGTTTCACTTCAAGAAACATTTTTCGTTTTTTATAACAGCTTTACTTTTTGTATGTAATTATCTTATCAAGTGACATTCACAAAATAACATTATATCCTGACCTTATGTATACAAAATTGTTTAGTGCCTTCGTTGTCTCAACGATATCCATCGTAGCAGGAAAATGTCCAAACTCCCTAATTTTGCGATTTCATTAGAACCTTAATCAATTTTATGATAGCTTTAGTGTGAATGCTTATAAAAAATAAATTTGTAATAATCGATTAACATAGTGTGCTAAAAATTGTATTAAATTTTTGTGATAATATTAGCAATCCAAGGTTTATTCGAGACTGTAAATATTAATTTTAATTACGCTAAAATATTGTACTATCATAGCATAATTGGTATAATTATAATAAATAATATTCAAATACTGATGCAGTTTAGAACAGCAAGAAATGTTATGAAGGAATAGGTAAATAATTTTATTTATCATAAAAATATATTTAATATCCTTGAATTAATTAATAAATTTATGAAAATTTTGGTAATTATTGCAGTGTGAATTATACACAACAGTATGGTACAAATAAGTTGCTATTTTTTATTTACATCGTTACTAATCACCGACATACTTTGTTCACGCGTAAATATTATATTTTTTACCATTAGGTAGTCTTATTTATATTCTAGGCACTAGTCGTTTGAAACTGTGTTACTATTTTTTATCTAAAGTATACACAGACATGTGAAGGAAAAATTAAATTCACAGAAAGTCTAACAGCTAACTAATTGGTTGCATAATTAAGTGCGATATCTTATAAATTTAAACTGCGAGACTGTGCGCGCTATTATATTACGAGATTAAAAACTATGGTATTAGGTAAAGAATTTTTCAGTATCTGAAATCTTCAATCGGTCAGCGATTATCTGTGGCTGCGAAATGTATATAAGCCAAATAGGAAGACATATTTGACATTTTCCGACGGATAAAACTAATCTAGACGCATCTACAAGATATCTGAGAAGTAGGAGCCCGAGCTAAACGAATGATAAAGAGCCCAGTTTAACGGGTTGTAAGTGGTAAGTTCCAGAAACAAGTCACATAAAAGCAATACACACAAAAAAGTACTAGTATATAGCCTGGGCACAAAAATGAGTAAAGCCTAAATAATGACAATTGTACAAACCGCCTCCCGAGATAAGTTAATTGTAAAAGAAAACTGGATGCAAAATGTCGACAAAATATCCTAATTTATCTTTAAAAAGTTTTATTGCTGGCTACGAACAATAAACTTGCCTTTATTACCATTTAAACTCAAGGTTAAAACTTTCCTAACAGTAAATATCAAGCCAATAATAATAATGATAATTAGTGTTATTGGTTAGCCGATCTTATTAATTTAAATAAATAAAAAAAATTAAGAAACACGTCGAGGTCTTTTACAGCCAGTGGCTTACAAATGCAATAACAATTGATATCTTTAATGTAACGACGGAATATCAATAAATACATCACTACATGACCGATTGGCGATTGACGGGAAATAAAAGGCGAACAATCAATGATCAATTAGAAACTAGTAACACAAATATAAACCAATATAAAAATCATTTGGAATTTAGGCAACACTCAAATGAGTTTTTGAATTTAAAGAATGGTTATTTTCAATTTTATTTATCAACTTGAAATAAGGTTGTATTAATCATTGAAGTTCCATTGGTCCGGCTTAGTAGAATAGACCACCGAGATGTCTCTAAAAAGGTAAGTTGACGTCAGGCAGGCGGTCGGTCGTAACATACCTGGCCAAATCATGTGAGAATATGTTTATAACATGATGTGTCGACCCACTTAGAGAAGGATAAGGGCAGGAGAATGACGATAATTATTGAAGTTATATAAATGGTTTTGTCTAAAACATCGCAGGGAACATCAAAACCACGAAAGTATCAAGATATATATTGAGACCAAAGACAATTTGAAAATGTCTTGTATAAGTATAAAAATAGTAACACAGTTAGTAGTACTAATATATACTTTTAAGACATGACATACCAACAAGCATTTATGTACGTATTTAGTTTTAAGCTTATTGGACATCGACTTATTAACAGTGTAATATAGCTGCAACCGACTGTATTTATATCATAAGAGTAAACGTTTTCACGAGAAAAGGAGTTTTATTTTGACCGTAACCTTAAAAACCGATAGAATAGTATAGAAGCGAAAGTTATAAATTATATATATAAATTGTCTCACTTCGTAGGTTAGCTGGCAGAGATCTCTGTCATAGGGATAAGTTGACCTTTGTACACTTTTTTTACCAATAATGTTTTTTTTCCAACATTTTTTATGGTACATAAATAAATAAATTATAAACAATTTGTTGATTGTTCGAGCCTGGGTGTATAGTTGTATTTAAGTATGAATTTAAAATTATGTATGTATATATACACCAGTTGTCTGTAACCCATAACATAAGTATTAAGTTACTTTGGCGACAGACGACAGTGTGTAAGTGTCGCATATCTTTATTAATTTATTTATTTAATATAACTTCACTAAAAAGCGCGTCTTAAATTTCAAATATAAAATAGACAAACTTCTTAACAGAAAAACTCATTGATGAATTTGGGACACGTAGCTATTCATTTACATGTTAAAATATTTTAGAACCTACATAACAAAAATCACACCATATTTATTTAAATCACCATTGATAGTTTTAACCTTTCTCTTGATGTGTAATTTCGAAAAAGTATTAAAATAAATAAAATATATGAATATATGGGACACTGGGAGAATAAATCACCTTTTCAGGCATGATATATTTGCTAAATGAAAAGGCGAACTCAAAAGTCAACTAAGTTTGTGTGTATTACTAGCTTAATATGACTAGAATAATGGTCGAAATTAATGTATTTTATTTATTTCTTTTCTACTTCATTCATTCATAGATCATCGTACAACCCTGAAATGAGTCAAGTTTCTCTACCAGCTATTAAACTACCGGTTCTCCATAAACGAACCATATAAACAAACTGCGCAATATAAAAAATACGGAAAAAATCCTTTCAACATTCCATCCGTTCCGTCTACAGGTTGATGAGAAAGAAAAATACAATATTTATTAAATTATATTTATTCTTAAACACCATGATATTAAATTACTACACTATATAATATAAGTACATCTCACTATTTCCACTTAATATTTTATAAATTAATTACCTAGCGATCAAAAAATGTTTATGTTCCAATTGACTATATGTTTCTGACCTTCCTTTCTTCTTTTCTTTACTTCCTTATTACTTACGGAGGTATCGCAAAGAGCGTCCAAGGTTAGCTTGGAAAATACCTAGCTAATCATGTAACAACATGATTATAACATGACCCGACCCTACTTAGAGTGGGATACAGGATAATAATACACGTTTCTGGACTTAACGTTTTATACAGTGTCAACGAGATCATCGAAGGTAGAGGCAAAGGTGTTATGGCTGCAAAATATTTAGGTGAATCCGTAATCGGCAAGCATAAAAACTGGCAAAATATTTTTAGATATCAAATTAGCATAAGGAAACAAACATAAAAACTTAATGGACTGTCTTCAAATAATTTATAACCATTGACCCTTGCGCACTTAAACCGCGTGTATTGGCCTTTTATTTTTTGGGTGACAAATAATTTTTTCTCACTCACGCGTTAAGAATTAAAATTTGAATTTGATAAAATTTGACAAACAGATACTTTTTAGTATGGTAACACAGGTTACCAGAGCTTCGTTACGGAAATGGGATGCTTCGCGAGATCTTTTCGTCCAAAATACTTCAGGGCCTCGAGTCTTCATACAAAGTCTTCGTACAATGCGTGTTGCCAGTGATGACATATGGATCTGAAATCGCTGACTATGGGCCTCATAAGAAAGCCCAGAGTCATTCAGTGGGCGATGAAACAAGCTATGCTTGGAGTATCTTTACGTGATCAAATCAGCAATAAGGAGATCCGTAGAAGAATCAAAATCATTGACATAGCTCATAGTGTTGCGATGCTGAAATGGCGATGGGCGGAGAACATATTGCGGGTATTAGGCGGTGGAGTCTTGAGATGTTAGAATGAAGACAACGCATCAGAAAACGTCAGTAAACCCCTTATGTCGTGGACTGATGTCGTCAAAAAGGTCACAGGAAACCGCTGAATTCAAGCGGCACAAGATCGTGGGGTGTGAAGATCCTATAAATATGACATATGTCCAGCAGTGGATGTCTATTGGTTGTAGAAAGGAAGAAAGAAGCAGGTAATTTTTTAACCTTCGCTACTGTTGACGCAGGCGAAGTCTCCGTCAGAAACTACTTTATTACATATCTTTTAGAAGTTGTTCAAAATTGCCAAGCGTATTTATTCCACAATAATATTAAAAAGGAGAATGTAGATTGTATTGATGCATGTATGTATGATCTAACATTAAGGGCCTGTTTCACAAGTTACTGATAAAGTGTCGGATAGTTAACCGACAAATAAACTAACCAGATCAATGTCTCAAAAGATAGACTCTAAAAAAGAAAATTTAAAAAATCATGGTCATTTGAAATAGGTATTTGCTATCGAGCAGATAAACAAAATAACAGCCACATGATCTACCTGTTAACTTACTAGGGACTTTAAATGCTGAATAAGCCTATCAGAAACCTGAGAAATGCAAAATTCCAAGATATTTGTCAGATATGTTTCCAATAAGCTAACTGACAGTTTATTGGTAACTTGTAAAACAGGCCCTTAGTCTTTACATTTAATCATACATTCTGTATACATGCCGCATTAATTGTAAGTACATTCATGCTTGAGTTCTTTCTCATTGTTTCTAGGATTTTTTATGACCCAGTCAATTACATTATGCAATAATTACAAACATGTACAACTTGTTATACTGAGCAGGTTTTTGAACATCGTTATGTCTGCCGTATTCCATATAAAATTATGAAACATAATATGATAGTTTTTTATTATCAAGTTTACAAATAAAATGCAAAAGTATGTTTGTCTGTTTGTATAACTCTGTCTGTATTTTTAAAAGATTAGTCACCGAGATTCTTGCTGGTTCTTGTCGGTAGGAGTAAATTTACGAATCAGTGGTAGCTTCTTTAAAACATTTGACGATTCAAAAGAGCTGTAAACAGTCCACTTGAATAAAGAATATTTTGAATTTGAATTTGTCAGTTATATACATATAGAATAAAGAATCCCGTTTTCCGTAACTTAATTAATTTTAATATTATCTAAACTAATATGTAAGCTGAAGAATTTGTTTGTTTGATTGATTGTTAGAACGCGCTTATCGCAAGAACTACTGGACCGATTTGAAAAATTATTTGAGAGTAAGATAGTCAATTTATCGAGGAAAGCTATAGATTATATACGAATAACATCACGCTATGATGAATAGGAGAAGAGCATCAATAGAAAATGTTAAGAAAACGGCAAAATTTAAATCTTTCCTTGCGTACGCTAAGTAAACGATGAAAGTTATTTAAAAATTATGTATCACAAAATAGTTCCCTTGTAAAAGTTCTAAATTTTGTATGAAATTTTAAATAATAAACGTTTTGTTTGTTGTAGCTATTAAAAAATTAATTTTTAATTACACCTTACCATCTATTAACAACTGTCCAAAACCTCGGAATTGTATCCCATTGTTTAATATTTAAAATTTAATACTTATTTATTAGCTACAACAAACAAAACGCTTCAAACGGTCAACTACTAGTACATGGTCAGTTAGTAGTGCACTTACCTTATATTATATTTGTTTTTAATATTTTTCTTTGTCCAAAATAATAAATAATCTTCACTACGGTTGAATAAAATAAAAAATTCGAAACGCTTATTATTTAAAATTTCATACAAAACGGTCAACTACTAGTACATGGTCAATTACTAGTGCACTTACCTTATATTATATTGGTTTTAATATTTTTCTTTGTCCAAAATAATAAATAATCTTCACTACGGTTGAATAAAATAAAAAATTCGAAACGCTTATTATTTAAAATTTCATACAAAACGGTCAACTACTAGTACATGGTCAATTACTAGTGCACTTACCTTATATTATATTTGTTTTTAATATTTTTCCTTGTCCAAAATAATAAATAATCTTCACTACGGTTGAATAAAATAAAAAATTCGATCGAATACAACGATAATTGCGCACTTTTCCTTTAGAATTTTCAGTAATTTCAATGTCTTTTAGTCAGTTTTAGAGGTAGTCCACCGATGAAGCTCTCAGATACTACAGCCATGGGATCAGGTGGTGGGTTCAACTTGCTTATGGCGCATGGTGCCACATTAAACTTCTGCAGGACCGCAACTATGCCCGCCATAGCTAAAAGTTTTCCCAGTCTCGCAGCTAGAAAGAAGAAAAAATAAAATTAATACTAATTTATAATATATCCTCCTGCCTTATCCCACTCTAAGTGGGGTCGGCATAACATGTTATAAACATGTAACCTGATTTGGTTACGTTTTCACGACCGGCCGCCTGCCTGACGTCATCTTACCTTAGTTGTATTTTACGATACCTCGATAAGAAGGAGGGTGGTCTATTCTACTAAACCGGATACCACACGGTGGGTCAACTTACCTTAGTCGCCTTTTACGACACCTCGGTTGGAAATGAGGGTGGTCTACCACACGGTGAGATACCACACGGCTATATACTAATTTATAATATTTTTATTTAAAGCATTTAATTTATTGATAAAGATTTATAGAAAATGTATCGCGGATTATCCTTATACTATTTTTGTAGATCTAAAATTCTCTAGTACATTGCATTAGTGTATCTCTGTGGGTTTGGCGGCGCACGCGACCAAAGCTCCTATAAGGCGACCTTTTTAAGCAAACGCGCAACTTCTTTAACACAATTTACGTAAAACTGTAACGTACTATTAACATGCCGTGTGGTATCCGGCTTGATAGAATAGTACCACCCTCCTTTCTTACCGAGGTGTCGTAAAAGGCGACTAAGGTAAGTCGACCCGCCGTGTGGTATCCGGCAGAGTAGAATAGACCAACCTCATTTCTTACCGAGGTGTCGTAAAAGGCGACTAAGGTAAATTGACCCACCGTGTGGTATCCGGTTTAGTAAAATAGACCACCCTCTTTCTTACCGAGGTGTCGTAAAATACGACAGAGGTAAGTTGACGTCAGGCAAGCGGCCGGTCGTAAAAACGCAGCTAAATCATGTGACAGCATGTTTATAACATGTTGTGCCGACCCCACTTAGAGTGGGATTAGGGCAGGAAGATGATGATGTAACGTACTATTAACCTAAATCAGCAAGAATCTCACTACCTTATAGTAAAAACCGTACAAAAATGCCTGTCTCTATGTAATCGATTTTACGAAAATACAGACAGGTAGCTTTTAGGGACTTTGTTTTATAATAAGTAAATATATCATTATATAGAGTACCTTGGTGACCGATTGCTCGGCAATTATTTAGAAGATATAAAAAAAATATTTAAAAAAAAAGAACGAAGGCGCCGATGACATTTCGGATTCGAAACCGGTTTTAAAACATTTTCGGTCCGCCCGTTACCCATCGGCTATCGTAAAATTACGTTTGAGAACCAAAAAATCCTTTGCTTTCATTTTAGCATTTTTTTAATTTTTAATGCGTTTGGCATAACAGGGATAAAATATATTTTTTTTAAATAAAACCTAGCCAGATCGATTTTCTCCCACAAAACCCCCCTACATGCTCAATTTCAGGAAAATCGTTAGAGCCTGGGGATATATATCGGATTAACTCATTTAGATATTCTAACTTTATAAACACAGTATATTTTAAGCAATTTAATTTATGTACATAAAAATATAAAGAATTATAAAACGATAGGTGATGTGTACAATAGACAAAGCAGGAACCGACATAAGCTTGCGGCTCCTGCTTTGCGCCTTGCAAAAGTGCGTAACTCGTTTGTGGGTTTTGGTATAAGATTCTATAATAAAATTCCGCAATCAATTTCATCACTGCCATTACAGCAGTTTAAAAACACTGTTAAAAAGAGGCTGATACAGAAAGCCTACTATACTCTTGAAGATTATTTAGAAGATAAGAATGTGTGGATATAGCTCTCTTTGAACCTGTACAAGACAGTAACAACTTAATGTAAATAATATTAAGAATTATATTTTTAAAAGAGCAACCGCCGAGTTTCTTGCTGGCTCTTCTCGGTAGGAACAGCTTTCCGAACCAGCAGTAGAGTTGACGATTCAAAAGCACTTGTTTACAAGTTTATTTGAATAAAGAATATTTTGAATTTGAATTTGAATTTGAATAAACTTGATAAACTTTATTTAAATTTAGACAATTAACTGCACTACTCGTCTCCTATCAGGAAATATTCTCAAAAAACATCATTGTATTTAAATATGCAACTTTTCATATTCATAATCTAATCATTTATCATCACACGATATTCATTACCATAATAAATTGTTTAAGTAGATTAACATTATTATAATTAGATAGTAGATACTTTTAATGTTTGTAGTCGTAAATTTAATGGACTAGGTATTTAAGGAATACAAGGACCTCTACAATTTAAATACTTTTTTAAGTTTAATTGAGAATCTACAGACTTTATAATCTGTAGAGTTACTATACAAAAGACACCGAATAAATATCTAGAATGCATGTATAATAACGTAAATTAATATCTTAATATTTAAATGAGTTAATCTTGTATGTATATATATATATATATATATATATATATATATATATATATTCCGGATCTCGGAAACGGCTCCAACGATTTTCCTGAAATTCAGCATTTAGGAGGTTTTGGGGGAGAAAAATTGATCTAGCTAGGTTTTATGTAAAAAAAATATTGTTTTATCCCTATTTTTGGGCATTAAAAAACACTAACATTTATATTTAATTGAATTTTCGCCATTAACTGTCAAGTCGACGTAGCTTATTCGGTTAGCGGGCAGCCTCGAGAAATGTGAGTGCCAAGGATCGATACCAACTAAATAATTGTTTATTTCTTTTTTTAAAGATCTTTTTTTTATAAAAATTACCGAGCGAAGCTCGGTCACCCAGATATTATTATTTAATCGATAAAGTATCATTTATTTAGAACAAAAATGTACAAGTAATATCTATCTTTAATAGGTTAGTTTACTATTTTCATTATACTGCAGTTACGCATTATAAAACGGCAAATTAGGTTTCCTGATTTTCTTCATAAATCCTATAATATGTTATAACATTATCAATATTATCCTTTAATAATATGATACAAATCTTATTACGTTGAATAATATTTATTTTAGAAGTAAATGTAAGAAGGTTGAATATAATCTAAACAAGTGTAAACAATCATTAAATTAAAAGGTAAAAATTTTTGTTGAGAAAAGTTTTTCAAATTCACTCTGTCCAGCTCTTTGATCTACCGATTTATAAAACTAGCATATAAAAAAAAATATTTTAGGAAACCAATAGATTAAATAAAAAATCAAGTTGGCAAACCTGGATAGCCGTATATGTAAAATAGCATTACATACGGCATTGTTAATGTTATCTGTACCGGTTAGGTTAGTTTTATTACGACCGCAAACAAAAAACATATCTATCTTATATCAATATTAAGTACCTGGTTGACCAAGCCTTGCTCAGTAATTTTTTACAAAATAAAAAAAAAAACTTCAAAAAAAAGAAAAAATAATTGGGTGATGGGGCTCGATGTAGGTATCTCTCGCGACCATGCGTTCCCCGAATAAGCTAAGCTGACTTGACTTTAACACCAAAAATAGTATTTAATATATTCAATGTAATTAATACATACAAGATTAACTCATTTAAATTTAAATATTAAAGATAACTAACATAAACTATACAAGAATAGTTTTGAAGAAAGATTCACTTACCAATACAAGCTCTTGGACCATCCCCAAACGGCAAGAATATATTACTCTTCATGTCTTCTTTATTAGTAAATCTGTCCGGATCAAATGTGTTTGGATCGTAAAAATATTTCTCATCCATATGAAAGGCTTGGATAGGGATGATGACCTTCACTCCTTCATCTATAGTCAAATCAATTTCAGGAAAAGTGTATTTAGGCGAAGTACATTTTCTCATCAAAAACGCAACCGCAGGGTACATCCTCATAGCTTCGTAGAACGCTTTTTCCAAATACTGCATTTCACCTACAGCCTCGTATGTAATTTTATTATTATACTTGGGAAGAACCCTATCTATTTCTTCTTGTACCAGCTTTTGATAGTGGGGGTTAAAAGCAAGTTGATGCAATGTGTAACTGGAGGTCGTTGAAGATGTCTCAAATCCAGCACCGAAAAATACAAAAATTTGCGCAGTCAGTAATAAATCATCAAGTTCGAGCTCAATTAATTTTGGATTTCCGTTACTATCTTTCTGCTCCAAAGATTGTACAACAATTTTGCCTTTCTTTTTAATTTCCAACAATAAATCAATAAAATCATTTCTGCCGCACGGATTGTAATTTCTTTCTTGAAGAATATGTTTTACTAGCGCGGTTATTGACTTCTCTAGATCCGGTGATAAAAATTTTACATTTTTACATAACTCTGGAAAAATATATTTCGAACTAGCCGCAAGAACATCTCTGGGTGTTCTGTAAAATATTCTTTTTCCAAGTTTTCTAAATTCAGAATTTTCATTATTCAAAGAATCCATATTCAAGCCGAAACCACAAGCTCCAATGAAATCTGTAGTATATCTTGCCATCAGCTCTCTCATGTCATAGTAATCTAAATTAACAACTTCCTCTGCTAATATTTGCAGCTTTTCTGCTCTATCAGTAATGAACGGAAACATCGCTTTTATTTTACCGGTACTAAAAGCTTGACCAAACCGCTGTCGAATTAACCTCCACATATCTCCATCGGCGAAAAACAAATTTTTCATCAAAGGTTCTATGACTGTTTTATGTGTATTAAAACCTCTGGCGTAGAAATGATTAAAGTCGGTCACTAAAATTCTTTTCACTAGGTCAGGATCTCTTATAACAAGTTCGGGCGCTGTACTTCTAAAGAACCCTACAACCTTCTCATTTGGATATTTTTTATACATCTCCGTTGCCATCATAGCAAAGCTAGATTTTTGACAAAATTGTTTCAAATTATTCCCGAAGTATGGTAAAGGATAATCATTTTTAATACCTCGTTTCTTCCAATAACCGAATGTCCTTATACCGTACAAATATATGACAATTGCTATCAATAATATTACGTAAAACATTTTAAAAACGATTAAACACTATCACTTTTACACATAACAAATGATGTGATACTTCAAGCATACGACGTGACCAGCCACTACTAAAGAGATACTACGTTTGTGTCGAAAAAGTTGATCGCGTACATTTAAAAATAAAATACATTGACATCACGAGTGAGCGATAATTGTGCGAGTACTATAAATTCCGCATTAGACGCGAAATTATTTTTGGTCTGCGAATTATAAATAAATATGAACAACATTTAATTAATTGAAGTAAATACAAATGAAACATTTTTTAATGTAACTTTATAAGTATTTCTTTTTTTTTATATGCAGTCAATTTAAGTTATTAAATTAAATAATTATTCTTGTACTTGTATTTGTACAAATACGTCGAGGTTATAATATATATCACTACATAGTATAAAACAAAGTCACATTCTTTGTTTGTCCCTATATCCCTATGTATGCCTAAATCTTTAAAACTACCGAACAGATTTTGATGCAGTTTTTTTTAAAAGATAGAGTGATTCAAGAGAAAGGTTTATATGTATTATAAAATTTAATACCGAATAGAGAAATACTGTAATTTTTGAGGTTTTTAATGTGATCTCTTAAATAATTGCATTTTTTTCCGCTTACATAGCAAACGCAGGCTAAACCTTACAAGATTTATCAAAATGATGTTCTAAGTATTTGTACACTTTGGAAAGGTCTACAGAAAAGTCCGCAATGGTATATGTCTATCTCTTATGGATAACCCATAAGGGATAGACATGAGATGGCATTTTTTGTCATTTACTTTTTACGAAATATAATGCCTTATGTTCAAAGCAATTTTTATACAATACAGCATTAATCCTTAGCCAAAAGTACCTTAAATGCATTGTTGATTTAATATAGATCAATATGGCCGTTACAGCATGTAATTTGAGTCAACATTTTCGGAGTATTACAGATTTAAAATGCCGTAAGAAGGCTGCGCTTCGCCCTATAGCACTTCGGATTTAGCATATGTCGCTCTTTCGAGAGTTTGTTTAATGACAAGGAAGCTTTGAATGTTGTATAAAGACATTCTGTAATTAATTGTAAAATAAAATTCATAGACAAAAATGTAAAAATAAATAAGTAAATATGTAGTATATGAATTTAGATATTCCAAAGATAGCAGGAAATCTTCTAAGTATAGGGAGAGGGGAATTGTATTTCTCCAAATGTAACGCTTGCGGGCCACGGGCAGTAATGAATAAATCAAAACTACTGGATTGATTTTAATCATTTTTTTTCACTGAGTGACATGGACTATTTATTTTATACACATGCGAAGCAGGGGCAGGCCGCTAGTATTCCTATATATTAATATCTAGGAAGCAGAGATCACCGAAATAATTGAGAAGCAGTGGTTAGTAATTTTACTTCCTATCAGGGTTGACTGGAAGAGATCCCTTTTATGGATAAGCCCACTTTTGTACATGTGCATTTTTTTTGTCTTTTCTAACATCATCCTTCATGTACATGATCCTCCTACCTTTATCTCTAAGGGGGCTCGGCACAACATGCTATAAACATGTCACATGATTTGGCTACGTATTTTACCTTGCCTACCTGATGTCAACCTTATTCTTAATTTACGACACCTTAGTAGAAAGAGGGTGTTCTATTCTACTCAACCGGATACCACACGGCGAGTCGACTTACATTAGTCGCCTTTTACGACACTTCGATAAGAAATAAGGGTGGTTTATTCTACTCAGCCGTATACCACTCTGTATAACAAAATGTATGTACAATAACGAAATAAGATAAAAAATAAAAATATAACTATCTTCTTCTTCTTAGCGATGTCCCGAAGACCCGGGGTCCGCTTTCCGACTCATTTTCCTCCACTTTGTCTGGTCTTGAACGTCTGATTTTCGTAATTTATTGGCTCTCATGTCGGCATTAACAATCTCAAGCCAGCGCTTTTTAGGACGGCCGCGAGATCTAGCTCCAGGGACCACCACATTGAGACATCGGTTTCCGACGTAACTTTGAGGCTTGCGTGCTACATGGCCATACCAACGGAGGCGGGCTTCTTGCAGCTTGTCACCGATGTCACGGACACTGACTCTACTGCGGATGCAATCATTACGGAGACGGTCACTTTTTGTGACATTACACATCCACCGTAGCATTTTCATCTCCGTGACTCGGAGTTCCTGAACATGCCGTGCTAAGGTTGGCCATGTTTCACTGCCATACATAAGTACTGGTCGGATGATGCTCTTGTAGATGAGCCCCTTGAGCTTAAGCGGCATCCTCCGATCACATAGAACACCGGTCAGGTCCCTCCATTTTGCCCAAGCTGCGCTGATACGGGCTTTCACGGCATAAAAAATAAAAACATAAATATATCTCTATCTAATACTTACTCTTTCGCATAGTCATTGTCAAGAACGTTTTTGAAAATATAAAAATAGATGAGCTAGAATGCGGAACTGCATTCCTTTACCCATCTATTATATTGACTGGCACGTTGGCGCAGTGGGTAGTGATCCCGCCTTCGGCTCCGCGGGTCGCGAGTTTGATTCCCGCCGAGGGCCAACATTTTCTATAAACAATTTGTTAGTTCCTCGAGTCTGGGTGTATATTTGTATTTAAGTATGATTATAAAATTATATATGTATATATTTACCAGTTGTCTGTCACCCATAACACAAGTATTAAGATACCTTGAGGAAGGACGACCGTGTATGTAAGTGAACACTTGAAGTAAATAAAGCACTAACTAACTAAAAATTAAAATTCGAACTAAGTATGCAAATTGCATACTTTGTTCGAATTTTAATTTTTGGTTATTTAGTGCCTTATTTACATCAAGTGTTCAAGTGTCCAATATATTTATTTATTTATATACATTGTATACAATTGTGTATTGTATGTGTTAAGAGTGCGTGTATTTAATTCATGTTTATTATAGCAAGCGTACCTTCAGAGATAACTTATTAAAGGTCATGTTTGATATATATAAAAAAATTTGCCAACCGAGTGACGAACAGTCGGATAACGGTATATCGTTATCGGTGTGATAAAACACGATAAGACACCTGATAACCTTAATATATGTAAATAGACGGGGTTTCGTTTAAAAAGTCACTTCTGAAAAATAAAGCTTTTGTTAATTTTACAATGTTTACCAAAATAGTCATTATATTCATCATTCTTCTACCCTTATCCCACTTTAAGTTGGGTCGGCATAACATGTTTTAAACATGTCACATGATTTGGCTACGTATTTTAACGTCTGACGTCAACTTACTTTAGTCGTATTTTACGACACCTCGGTTAGAAAGAGGGTGGTCTATTCTATTCAACAGGATACCACACGGCTGGTCAACTTACCTTAGTCGCCTTTTACGACGCCTCCATAAGAAATGAGCGTGGTCTATTCTACTCAACCGGATACCACACGGCGGGTCGACTTACCTTAGTCGCCTTTTACGATACCTCCATAAGAAATGAGGGTGGTCTATTCTACTCAACCTGATACCACACGGCTGGTCAACTTACCTTAGTCGCTTTTTACTACACCTCGGTAAGAAATAAGGGTGGTTTATTCTACTCAGCCGGATACCACACGGCGAGTCAACTTACTTTAGTCGCCTTTTACTACACCTTGGTAAGAAATGAGGGTGGTCATATTCTACTCAGCCGGATACCACACGGCGAGCCAACTTACTTTAGTCCCCTTTTACGACACCTTTTTAAGGGCTCAATAGAACTTAAAAATCGCGCAATAAAGCGAAACATGTACCACAAAAACATACAATGCCAACGACTTTCATTTGAAATAAAATAAAGTACAAAAATACTATTTATAGAAATATAAAACTTCCGTTGGCTTGCACTCAAAAATCAATGTGGATTAACTTGAATGTCTTAAACGACATTGCATATAAAAATATTTTTATATACGAATGTATATGACAAATATTTGTATAAGAAATTTCGGACATAGTTGTAACAAAGTTCCCGGGTTTATCAGTCAATAGCGACACGTGAGTGTTATATCGCATTATTTCTATATAAAAGTTGTCCATAAAAAATAAAAACTTAGGGGCAGTCCTTGATAACAATTTTACATTTGATTTGCTGCGTAAATCACATGAATTATTTCACTTTCAATCATTTAATAAATTGTCGTGTAATTCGCTGTAGAGTTAGTTACGCCCACTTAGAGTGGGATAAGCGTAGGAAAATGATGTTGTAAAGTGAGACCTAGTTTGTACAAAAAACTGAAATAATTTGTATTATTTTTAGTACCTGGGTGACCGAGCCGAGAATTTAAAAAAAAAAATTTAAAAATTAAAATGATGTTAATTTTTTTTTAATTGAAAAGAAAAATAAAAAAAGAATAAGGCAGGTGAGGGGCTCGATCCTAAGTCTTTTCACCTCTCTAGACCTTTACGTTTGACAGCTAAAAAATTGTGATTGTATTCAACGTAAATTTAAAAAAAAATTTAAAGCCCGAAAACAGGGATAAAACGACATTTTATTAAAATAAAACTTATCTACATCGATTTTTTCCCCCAAAACCCCCTACATGCTGAATTTCAGGAAAATCGTTGGAGCCGTTTCCGAGATTCTGAAAATAAATATATACATACAAGATTTTTTTTTTTTTTATGTCAGGAAAACCCATTATGGGTCATCGCCGCCCGACGGGGACGAGCGGCGGGTATGTCGGACTCGCACCGACTAAAAACCTGACACTGCTCCACCACGCTGCTGGTGGCGGGGACAGGGTACCTATGTAAACATTGCCCCCCATCCCTGGCAGCAGCAACTCTAAACCCCAGATTGCGCCACCTCTGGGTCGGGGCCTCTCTAATAGTGGCCCCTTCCTCCGCTAATCGATGCATCGGGAGCACCAGATGCATCGACCGCCTCGGGGACCTAGCTCCAGCGAGCGTCCGATAAAACCCCGTTCGGATCGCTTGGAGGTCCCCGTTAGGGCGGCATGCGATGGACTTCGGCGAGTCGCCTGCGCCCCGCTCGCCTGCGGCGGATTGGATCCAAGGACTCGACTTCTCTGATCCGCCCCGCCGCCTCCTTCCGCGAGATAACGTCCTCGCAGAAGGAGGCCATCGCTGCCCACGATCGCTCCCTGTCCACCATGGCACGAACCACAGTGGGCAGGGAGAGATCGTGCCCCACCTGTGCCACGAGTTCCGCCCGCTGAACCGCCCAAGCTGGACAGTCCGCGAGCGTGTGCAGCGCCGTGTCGAATTCGGCGCCACACTCGTGGCACTCACCGGTCGGTTCGCACCGGGCCACCCGCCTCAGATACCTCCCGAAGCAACCATGTCCGGAAAGCACCTGTGTCAGGCGGAAGGTGAGGACCCCATGCCTCCTGGCGACCCACCCCTGGAGAATGGGCTGGATAGCTGAAATCGTCCAGAATCCAGCACCGGGCGATTCCAGCCGCCGCCCCCATTGGCGGAGGAGCTCCTGCTGAGCTTCACGCCGCCAATCCACTACAACCGCCGCAGAGTTTTCCCCCGATGAACGGGCTTCAACTTTGCGGCGGTAGGCCTGAGCAAGCACCTTGGCCTCTAGATCCCATGGAGGGGACCCGGCCAAGGCGCAGGCCGCCTCGCCGGAGATAGTCCGGTAGCCCCGCACAAGTCTGACTGCCAAAATCTTCTGCGCCCCGCGAAAAAGGGGCAGGGATTTGGCAGTCAGCCGCTCCGCCCATACGGGAGCGCCGTACAGGGCCATTGACCGGACCACTCCAGCGTAAAGGCACCGGCAGCCTGCATTCGGCCCCCCCACATTCGGGAGGAGCCTGCTCAGGGCTCCGGCGGTCGCCTTCAATCTAGGGGCGAGCCGCCGGAAGTGGGCCTCAAACGTCCACCGGCTGTCGAGAGTTAATCCCAGGTACTGTAAAGTACCTGAGATTCCGATAGACGTCCCGCCCACCATCAACCGGGAGCCCACTGGGGGTGCCATCCGAGGCCTGTGGAAACAAATGGCCTCGGATTTCTCCAAGGCCACCCCTAGACCTAACCGACGAATCTGGGCCACGAAGTGAGCTGTGGCCGCGGTCGCCAGTAGACGGGCCTCCCGGTGGGTGCCCGCGCGAGCAGTCACGAGAGTGTCGTCTGCGTAACAGAACAGACACACTCCCGGGAGCATTTGCCCACGCAGCACCCAGTCGTAGCCGATGTTCCAAAGGAGAGGGCCTAGAACCGACCCCTGCGGAACACCGCACGACATCCTCCGCTCCTTCCACCTACCCCCAGCTATCGGGTACCGAACAGCGCGGTCAGCCAGTTAATCGCCGACAACGCGCTGCAGGTACAAGGGGATACGGTGGAAGCGTAGGGCCTACTTGATGACGCTCCAAGGCAAGGTATTGAATGCATTGGCAATATCCAATGACACTGCCAACACCACCTCGCGCTCGGCTGTCGCCTCCTCCGCCAGGACTCTCACACCCTCGATACAGTCGAGGGTGGATTTACCCCGGCCAAATCCGCACTGGAGGCGACTGAGATCAGGCCCTACCTCCTGGAGGTGCTGGACAATGCGTGAAGCTACGATACGCTCAAGCAGCTTTCCCGCCTCGTCCAGCAAAACAATCGGCCGATACGCGGAGGCTGTGTCGGCCGGTATTCCCTCCTTCCTGAGCAGGACTAGTCTCCCCGTTTTCCACCTACGGGGAAACAGTCCCTGCTCGAGGCAGGCACTGTAAGTTGCCCTGATCTGTGACTCCAGTGGGCCCAAGGCAAGCGCACAGGCGCGTCCAGGAATGCCATCAGGACCGGGGGCGGTGTTTTTCGCTTTCATGCGACTCACCGCCTCCGCAAGTTCTCCCTCTGACACCCCCGGCGCTCCTTGCACAGCACCTTCCTCCTCGAGAGGCGCCATATGAGGTGGCTGAACCTCAGCTCCCCGCGGGAACAGGGCTTCCACAACTGACTCCACGAAGTCTGGCCGAAGGCTTTCGGTAAGAGGGGTCGCGGTCGCGGGTCCGGAGTTTTTTCCGTACCGCTCTGTACGGCCTCCCCCACGGATCCCGGTTAAGCTCCTCGGCCTGCTCCTTGTGGGCCCTGTCCTTAGCCACGCCAATGGCAATCCACAAGGAGACGCGCACAGCCTTATATGCCTCATAGCGGCGCCTCTCCTCCTCGATGTCGCGTCGTCTACGACGCCTGTACCGAGTGTACTGGCGGCGCACGACCACGCACTGTTCGCGCAGCCGCGCTAACTCCTCAGACCACCAGTACACCCCACATGCCGGTCCAGTGTTACGCACCCTCGGCATGCTGGCATCACAGATGAGCGACATCCGCCGCTGGAGGTCTTCTACCTCCGCGGCAACATCCCCACCCATGGGACCTGCCACCCATGCTTGGACGGTTGCGGCCTCGACCAGGAACTCGGGATCCAACTTTCTGATGGACCACCGAGGGCCACCGCCTCTTCTGGACCGGGGGGAATGGACCGGGGGTGTGGGGCATGTGGTGACCTCGAACCATATATATCGATGGTCCAAAAGAGTCTCCACCCCCACAATTACCTCCCAGTTGCTGACACAGCGTGACATGGCGGCGTCGACAAAGGTAACGTCGACTTTGGAGCCGCCATTCCAGCGCACGCATGTGTCAGCCGTCCCCCGGTTCATGACGACCATCCCGGTCGAGGCCAACCAACCGTCCAAATAACTCCCCCTCACGTCCGTGGCAGGAGACCCACACGCAGCGGATTTTGCGTTGAGGTCTCCAGCCAGGGGCACCTTGCTGGGGCGTAACCTACTCACCAAATCGCCGACTTCAGCCATAAAAAGCTCAAAGTCGGCGAACGGTTTGTTTGGCGAGTAATACACCCCGATTACGAATACGTCTCCAATTTTAACGGCGACGTATCCGTGTCCCCTTTCCACGCGCTCCAGGGCTGGGGAGCCGACTACAGCCCTAGACGCAATGGCAACTACCCCATCATGATCACCGACCCAATCTTCGCCCGACGGAACGAAGTATGGTTCGGAGATCACGGCCACGTGCACCAACCACTCCGCCAAGGCTTGGAAAAGCAGGTCCTGAGCCTTGCCACAGTGGTTGATGTTCGCCTGGAGAAATCTCATGAAAGACATTATACAGTGACCTCCATAGACTCCTCCATCGCCTGGCTCGAGGTGGCTTGAGCTGGGCCGGCGGTGGGTGGTGAGGGAACCCTTGAGCCATCACCCCCCCTTCCCCTCCTCCTAGGAACGGGCGGTGCCTTACACTGCCCGCTTCCCGCCCGATGATCGGTGTTCAGTCCCGCTCGTTGGCAACTCCCACAATGCGGAGCTGCCGAGCAGGACTGGGCCTTGTGGCCGTTTTGACCGCAACGATAGCACTCATCGCTGCGGTCAATTACCGCAGCACTCGGTTCGTAAGTGCCCCGTCTCGAGGCACCTGAAGCAGCGACGGGGGCGAGCCTCCAGTAGGTGGACCCGGGCCGAAACCCAGCCTACCAAGACTCTGCCCACCGCCGCAACCTTCTTGGCCACCGCCACTGGACATCTGAGCCACAACGAGCCCAGAGTTTTTCCTGCCCTGCGGATCACTCCGGTCTGAATGTCCCGCGACGAACATTCCCCAACTCGAGCAATCGCGGCGGCTACTTCCTCCTCTACAGTGGCGTCGTCAAGGCCTACGACGCGAATTTCTGCTGATTTTATGGGCGTCGTGACACGGACCGCCGGCACATCCTTAAAAAATTCCCTAAGCCGGCTAGCAAAGGCACTAGCTTTCTCCTCCTTTGCGGGCCCGGAAATTTCATACATCCGAGCCCCAGTCGCCGCCTTCTTGAGACGCATGCCGACGTCCAGCCCCAAGTCGTCGATTTTTATGCATCGACGAGCCCGGGTCAGCACATCGGTATACGTTAAACTCTCATCGGCGGTCTCCCTATCCAAGGTTATAACAACCGCAGCCGAACGTGGAGCTTGGAGTTTTCTCCCCCCTCGCTTCGGCTGTGCCTGTGTAGCGGCAACCACTTGCTGTGCTGGTCTAGCCAGCTTAGATTTTTGTTTGGTGCCCTTGCGTGCCACCACATTCCAGCCCTCGCTCATTGAAGCGGCGGTAGGTGGCAGCAGCCGAGGCTCGGGACGTGGATTGTTCGCCTGCAGACCGGACCTTTTCTGTCCCTTTGTCTTCTTCGCTGACTTTCTCTTCGAGTCAACTGATCCTGCAGGAGTCGGGTCAACCACCCGAATTTCTGGTCGCTGTGGCTTCTGCGGCCGTTGAGGAAGTGTTTCAGGGACTGCTTTAGAGAAACTCTTTGTAGTTCCTTGCTTCTCCTTAGTTTTGACCGCTGCTGCTCTCCTTGTATCCGCGGCTAGCGGCGGCCTGAGTCTTTCTTCTGGAGGAAGTCGCCTCTCCATGTTTTCTATCCGCGACGAAAACATGTTTCGGAGTCTGACAATCTCCTCCTCGAGTTTCAGACCCCTTTCAGACTGTGGACAGACTTCCGGAACTGCAACACTTCCGGGCACCTTGCTGGCAGACGTTATCATTTCTTTGAGGGTGGCAACCTCGACCGATAAATTGTTGACAACTCCTGCCAATCTAGCGTTTTCGGCCCTCAAGATGCGGACCTCCTCCGTCTCCGTTCGTTTTGAGAGAGCCTTAGCCACCTCTTCGAAGGTGCGAGCGACAGAGTTCAAGGTACCTCTGCACCTTCCGTTAAGGTTTTTCGACTTGCTTACAGTCGCCCGCATCATCGCTACGTTTTGCGTCAAAACTTCACACACACGTGATGTGTCAATCTCCTCCAAAACTCCTGACTGCCGGAATTGACCTCGCCTTCCGGCCTAGTCGAACCAACAGTCCGAGAGTTCTTAATCGGCGCCGACTTGGAACTACGGCCGCTCGACTCATCTTCGTTCATCCCTATAACTTCGAGAAGCCCGCCACGCCGATAAGCGTCACGAGCCTCCCGAAGACCTACGTGGGATCCCGGCACATGGGCCCTGGTATCAGTCTTTTTGGCGTCCATCTCTGCATCTGAATTATCAGAACTTACGCACTCAGCCCACAGACGCTTCTTCGACCGCGAACGCGTCCTTGTGCTGGCAAGGTCCTCCACAGAGACACTCCTTGGGTTATCGGGAGTTCTGCTCGAACCCACCACTGAGCTCGAGCTTACACTCCGTGTAATTGTCGCCTTCGACATGCCAGTACGCGCAATATCGCGCCGACTCTCCACCAAACCAGCAGAAACACCAGCTACGCCGGTCTCATTTCCACTGATTTCCTCCTGTTTCTGCTGAACATGTGTTGCCCCCCCAGATACGATGGGGTGACCACGGCCAGCAACGTGCCCCAGTCGCAGAACAATTCCGGACTGAGATTCGTCGCTGGTCATGGTGAGGGATTCCCCGGTATAACCGGGACCCTCCTGGGTAGTTGTATTGTACGTCGTTTTACCCATGTTGTAAGTTTTTTTTTTTTTGGAGCCCTAACAACCGGTTTCCCCCGGCCATTCATCCCGTCGGCGAGCCCCTAACCTTGGGATTGGGGTAATTTTTTATAGAGGTTTTCTTCCTCGCGACCCGAAGATCACCGTTCCCATTTTTGGGCTTCCGGGCATGGCTGACGGCGGCCAAAACCATGTCCAGCAAGACTTAAGACAAGCCAAGCTGAACCCGCCAACCACTTAAGAAACTCAACCCCCCGTAGTCTCCAGCCTATCCAAACTGCCCTCTGCTAATCAGAGGGACAACTGGATCGGCAAACCTCCACAGTCAGTCTGTTCGCCAGGTCCAAGGATCACGCACATACTCACAAGTGCGTATTCCAAGGGCCTGCCCAGGGTGCGCCACGAGCAGGCCGACAGACTTTGGCACCCCATACATACAAGATTAACTCATTTAAATATTAAAGATTTCGATGTAACTATGTATACTTATGTATATTAATAACGTCTCATCGAACTTGACCCTCGGGTCAACAAATGTTGTTTCAATACAGCATTGTAACGTTTGAAAACGATGTTTTTAGAATGTTAATATTTTTACTTTTCTTAGCAAACTTGCTTATACTACTTGAGTATTAAATTATAAAGTGCTTATTGATTTTTCATCATCATCCTCCTGCTCTTATCCCACTCTAAGTGGGGTCGGCACAACATGTTACAAACATGTTGTCACATGATTTGGCTACGTATTCTACCATTGGCCACCTGGCTGACATCAACTTACCTTACGTATATTACGACGCTATGGTAAGAAAAAGGGTTGTCTATTCTACTTAACAGGATACCACACGGCGGGTCGACTTACCTTAGTCGCCTTTTACGACATCTCGGTAAGAAATGAGAGTGGACTATTCTATTCAGCTGGACACTACACGGGGTATCTGTTGCTCGGACAGAAAGATATACAAACACACCTTAGGAATTATAATAATTGTATGAAGACAAATAGTGAAATATTTGTCTTGTTAGTAATTTTTTAATTTGTTATTGTTCCGTGTTAAAGGTTAAAAACATTACGTATAACAAAATACTTTAATGTACAACTAGCTTTTATCGGCAACTTCGTTAGCGGGGACTGTTGTCGCGTGATAGCTTGATAATAGATGGCGCTTTTCATTGTCATCCTATTCGCGTAAAATTAACATGATGTCTATAGCATATTTGTTACTCTGGTGCATAAAAAATTGTACCAAATTACATCAATATTGGTTCAGTGGATTTGCCGTAAAAGAGTAAGAAACATACATCCATACTCACAAATTTTTGTATTTATAATACTAGCTTTCGTTTCGTGTGAACTGTTGTCGCATGACAGGTCGATAATAGGCGCTTTTCAATGTCATTCTATTTCTGTAGAATTAAGAGGTTTCCTATTACCTATATGTTACCCCGGTGTATAAGGAATCGTGCCAAATTTCATCGATATTTTTTCAGCTGATTTACCGTGAAAGAGAAACAGACATAAATCCATGCTCACAAACTTTCACATTTATAATATTAGTAAGCTTATAATATAAAAAATAATAGTAAGATTAAAATTTAATTTCATAGAAGAAAAAAAATTTATGTTTTTTACTATCTTGTTCCAAATTTCCTCGTTTTTAAATAGCTATTATGCGGCACCTACCTTATACTAATTACTGCATTAATCGAATCACGATAAAACTTTAATTCCCTTTATAATCTTAGATATCAGGTATTTTCCAATGATCAATTTCGTATACAGATAAATGACAGGAAAGCGACAGTCACTGTGACTCTTTTATATATTAAACTTACCTTACAGAAAAACTCATCATTCTGCTACCCTTATCCCACTGTAAGTTGTGGCGGGAAGAATTACAAAAACAACAACAACAACAAAAATGTTATAAACATGTTGTCACACGATTGTATTATTGTTTTTTAGCAAATCACCAGATCACAAGGAAATCAGTCAGATTCTAAAATTTCATTACAAGGGTTAGTAAAGTCTAAGTACTACTGATATAATTTAAATTATTTATCAATTTAATTAAATTAAATTCATTGACTCAAAAAAAAAGAATAAAATAATTGTGGAATTATGTCTGCGTCGTTAGTTTATTCCACATTATTTAAAAATGAGTTTTTTTAAGTAACAATTTTAGTTTGAATTTGTGAGGTTATTCTTATCATTATTTTTTTTTTATTCCTCCTGCCCTTATCACACTCTAAGTGGGGTCGGCACAACATGTTATTAACATGCTGTAACATGATTTGGCTGCATTTTTACGACCGGCAGCCTGCCTGACGTCAACTTATCTTAGTCGTACTTTACAACAACTCGACAAAGGGTGGTCTATTATACTTAACCGGATACCACACGGTGAGTCAACTTACCTTAGTCGACTTTTACGACACCTTGGTAAGAAATGAGGGTGGCACTATTCTATTCAGCCGAATACCACACGGCGTATATTTAAGATAATTAAAAAGTCACGAATGTGTATTAACATACATATATTTGGTATCTCTGTGTATAAATGTTAAACAGGGTTGTCTTGACTAGGAGAATTTTTATTCTTCACTCACTATGAATCTTACAAACCTAACTTAATCCATTTTGAATTAAAATGGGGTTTCATTGTTTAAGAGACTGGCCTAAGCCAGGATTTTAAAAGTAATTAACTTCTACGCTATCTCTAGACCACTAGTTTTCAACTTAATTGAAATTTCAAATCCTTTGAAATTAGGAGTCTGTGATACCTTTCAAAACTATTCTTTTGTGAAGTGTAAATTGAGATGGGAAGATTGTAGTTTAGAAGTTAATTAACTTGCGAATTTGATTACACACATGTATTATCCGGCTGAGTAGAAAAGACCACCAATTTCTTATTAAGGTCGTAAAAGGGTAAGTTGACCCACCGTATGGTATACGGCTGAATAGATTAGACCACCGTCATGCTTTAGCGAGGTATCGTAAGAGATGACTCAAGTAAGTTGACGTCAGGCAGGTGGCCAGTGGTAAAATACGTAGCCAAATCATGTAACAACATGTTTATAACATGTTGTGCCGACCCCACTTAGAGTGGGATAAGGGCAGGAGAATGATGATTTATTGTATATTTATTTATAATATAAGCAATGCATCTTTATTTTAACGATTACCTATTATGAAGTTATTTGGGACTAGCTTTTACCCGCGACTTCGTACGTATGAACTGTTGTAGCGTGATAGGTTGATAATAGATGGCGCTTTTCAATCCCATCCTATTACTGTACAATTAACAGGATTTGTTATTCCGGTGTATAAGGAATAATTGTGCTAAATTTCATCGATATTGGTACAGCGGATTCGCCGTGAAAGAGTAACAAACATACATCCATACTCACAAACTTTCGCATTTATAATATTAGTATGATAGAATAGGATTACATAATAAATAAGTTATAAAGGATTGAATTAATTATATAAATAAAATTATTATATTAAATTTAAATTTTTATTATAGTCGCCGTTCCGCTCCATGGTTAACGTATAAACTACGTTTATAAACCATGTTTTTGCTTAGTTATAAATAATTTATATTTTTCAATATAATTATGAATTATATTTCACTTCAACTATATTACACTTAAGAACTTAAGGCAAATATCATAAAAAGAGTCCCCAAAAACAGACTGTCAGTATGTGATCTGTGTGTGATTAAATTAAAAAGTGATATTAGTAATAGGCAAACCAGGAACCTAAATATATTAATAATACCCAGGATACGGCTTTAGAAAGTTCGTAGATCTTTCGGTATACATTTTTATAATAAAATTCAACAATCTATTTTCGACTTGCCTTTACACAAGTTCAAAAAAGCAATTAAAAAGACACTGATTCATAAAGCTTATTTGGATATAAATTGAGAACGCACTAGATTCAGAAAAATCTAGTTTTTTTTGTTTTTTTTTTAATTATACTAACATTTAATTTCAATTATGTGCCAAATAACTACTAATTACTAAACTAAACTATTTTACAAAAACAAGCATTAAAAAAAAACAAATTAAAACTACTTAAATAATAACTAAAGAATAAAAATAAAAATTTATAAATATATATATATATATATTTACACTAAATCAAAACCATCCATTCCATTGCAATGGGGTAGAGTTCCTAAAATACTGGCAGCGTTGCCCCTTTGTATGGCCAAACTTATTCGTTGGCCAAGGTAGCTGCCAGCTCTCGGGTCCCCGGTACGCTCTACGAGCCTTCTAACGAGCTCGTTGAAGAACGTATGAGCGTCCGGGCCCCATAGACCTAAGGTCTCTACACCAAAAGGCACAAAAATGAAGCTTCTATTTATGTCTTCATATTTGCGCCTCTTGGCATGTTCTGCATTGGTAGCTGCTGCTCCCGCCATAGTAGAGGTCCCTTGTATGTGTGATGCAGCTAAAGTGTCTACACATGTAGCATCCCAAACAAGTGACCTCCCCAGTTTCCAAGGTATGAGAGTCATACCATCAGGTCTCTTGCCATCGCTACGAGCCAATCCATTTGGTTCTAAAACAGCAGGCACATTAGCGGTAGCAAGAGATTTCCGGATGATCTCATTTAAACTGCTATGACGAGAATAGCGACCAACACTTTTTGAACAGGAGAGACCATGGTGTCCAAATGTATCAACAACCTCACCGCAATGGCATCAATGACTTTGATTGATCGTGGCGCCAAGTCGTAGACCAACCGCCAGTGTTAAGGTGGTATGGTCTAAAAGAGTACCTAGGTTTGCGGATGGGAGAGCGTGAAGCCAGTATCCAGATTCCTTGGCAAAAACAGCACGGAGCCGAGCGAGATCTTTTTTGCTCTCAGCATGTTTTAACAAGTTATTATATACGTTATTACTTAGAATGTTATCCCACTGTTTTTGACAGGTCAAAGATACTGGTACTTGGCTAGGACAAGTAACAGACCAAGCATTTCTCGCCTCCAACAAATACGACACCTCAACGGATCCTGTTGACGAGGATATTATTTTACCGTATAAAGGTTGCGTACTGTAAACTGAGGAAAGAAATGCTGGTAATGAAACACTTGAGATTTTGCGTACTCCTAAACCTCCATATCTAACTGGAAGCGAGGCCTGGGTCCAGGCCCGATTTTCCAGAGAGCAATTTAGAATTTTCACAAGTACATTTTTTAAAAAGTTATCCAAATTGTCCAGGAGGTCGTTAAATTTCCAAATAGGTGAACAACGTAACACGTAAATAAATTTTGGGACGAACAAACAAAACCGAATGATAGTAAGAGCCATATGAGTATTAATTTCGTATAAGCGATCAGAATTGTCATTGAATTTCGAAATTTGTTCATTAATAAAAGGAGTGACAGAGGCTTCTAGGACGGGAGCTCCTAGTAGGCGAAGGGACTCATCGTTTAAAATTTTGATGCCCGGTGCCAAAGTATTAAACTGTTCGATAATTTGTGTTTTATCTGAAATAGAATTTGGTATAAAAATTTCGCATTTTGAAGAATTTAATTTCAAACCAATGTGGGCAAAACTATTTATAATATTATTTAAGTCGGCTAAAACGGTGTCCACGTCGCCACCTAAGGTCCCATCGTCTAGATACCAAACATTAAATTTTGAATTTAGAACTGAAATTATTGGGTGTATAGCCAAACTAAAAATGGCTGGTCCTAGCGGGTCTCCTTGTTGGCAGCCAACAGCAGAACTTAAAACATCACCTTTATAAACTAAATTGGATGGTTCTTGATAGCACTGTGAAATGTATGGAAAAAGTTCTGGTATTTTATCCCTAACTTCCGACAGAAGAACATTGCGATCTATTGAATTAAAAGCATTTTCAACATCAATTTTTAATAATATTTCCTGTTGGGAGTTGAGAAGATAGGTGCGAACAGCATGAACAGCTGCTTCACAACCCCCTTTACAGCCGAAACCTATTTGAAATGGTTGAAATTGGTCTGAGATTATTGGCAGAATTTTCTTACAACAAATTTTTGAAACGACGCGCCTAATTGTTGAACCCACTGCTATTGGGCGAATACCACCGTCTTTTTTCTTAAGAGCACATAATCTAGCCCCATATAATATTGAAGTAATTTCAGGTGGTATTCCCCCGGATAACATAAGGTTCACCAGAGCTGTAAGAGAATCTAAAAGGCTCCTACCGGCATCGCCATTTGTACCACAAACCAAATCCTTATAATGCTGTGGAGACAAACCATCGAGGCCGGCAGCAGAACCATTTCGAAATGACATTACAGCTCCCAGCACGTCGTCTTTAGTAGCCTGGAAAGATGAAGTGTTAGAAAATGAATTTGAAAAACTAAAATTGGTTGACCTTGATGGATGTTTGATTCGCAGTGCTTCCAAGGTTTCTGCTGTTTCAGAAGCAATAGTGTCATTAGAGAATAAAAGTCGAGCTGCCCCCTTAATGTCGCCATCACTTATTTTGTTTTCGATTAATTTATTAAATTTTATCTGTTTCCGTTGTGGAAAGGAAGTACTAAAGACATCTTTCAAATTAGCGGTATTGATACAATTGTTTTTAATTTTTTGGTTAAGGGAGAGACTCTGACCTTTATCGACGTGGAGAACACGGTAGGCAAAAGTGAGCAAATGTTCCCAACTCTGAGTATTATTTTTTTTAATCACAAAATCTATTGTTTGTTTTAATGATGATGCTACCGTGTACCGTGATCCGCGTGGATTTCGCCTTATGATAGGTATATTATCTTTATATTTACTTAGTTGTTTCCATAATGGGTCAGATTTAGTGCATGGGGACTGGGAAAGGTTGGTGGATGAGTTCAAATGGACACTTGAAATGGGTTTTGATTGGTTATGGATTTTACTTATGTGAATGTTTAGGCCCTTTGTATTTTTGAAAAATCGGGGTGGGGAACATTTATCACATCGCACAGGATCTAATGACATATCGCCATAACTGCCAAAAACCTGGTACGTTGAATTGGCCCCACGACGAAACTATAAACATTAGTAGGTATAAAAACAAAATGTAAAAATAAGTTACTAAAACTAAAAATCACTAAAATCCAAATGAGAAAAGTATCACTGAGTTCCACTTGACTTTCATTATTATATACATATATCATCATCATAAATAGATCCAGATAAATATGTCCAGTGAATATGATTACGTACGATATTATTGGCTTTTAAATCTTACAGTTTCGTAGTTCAATAAGTAATATTATATTATTATCTTCATTTATGACCAGCACAGCGCAATCTTTAATTTTATATAATATTGTAATTTTTATATGTCATGTTCTTTCTTCTTAAGTGTCACATATGCCTTTCACGTTTATTCTGACGGTTTATTTTTGGAAGAAGAAAATCAATTATTATATTACCATTCGCAATTTAGGTTTTTTAATTACTTAGTTATTTCCGGGATAAATGTACAATTAAATAAAAATATGAATTTAAAAAGCGGAGCTGCAAAATTATCGACTTGTCACGCACTAGATTATATTGTATTTTTTTTAATTGGTTATTAATTAAAAATACAATATTCTAAGAGTTAGTTAAGTTGGAGGCATAGTTTATTTTTTGTTCCAGTGCCAGTTACCTAACTACGTCACTGTGAAGCTAATTAAGACAACCACGAAATTAACATTGTTAATTTTGCGATAAAAAAAACGTATATTACACGAGTGGTAAAATATAAAATTATTTGACTTAACATAATAATCTTATCTATTACGCTGTCACGACTAATTCGCTGGATCAATATTGATGAAATTTGTCACAAATAAAGCTTATACACTGGGGTAAAAATATGTAGAATAAAATAAAATCCACTTTATCTCATTCACTTCATAGAAAAATTCATAAAAGCAGGGCTTCTTCATAAAAAAAGAAAAAGTAATATTGCCTTATTAATAAAAATAAACCAGGGCCCCAACTTAACTATTTAAAAAAATTTCTTCCGTATTCTTCGAGTTTCAAAATCGACGCACTCTAGGGGTAAGCAAGTTCAGGAGGCCTGAGGTTGGGGGCCCCGGTCTAGCTCTTCAATAGTTACGCCAATAGGTTTAACTGCCTGGTAACGTCTTTCACTTAGAGCGCCTGTCAAAGTTTTATTAGCAATTAAGCATATCTTTAATATTTAAATGAGTTAATCTTGTATGTATATATATATATATTTTATTTTATTTTATTTTCGGAATCTCGGAAATGGCTCCAGGTTGTGGTGAAGAAAAATTGATCTAGCTAGGTTTTATTTAAAAAAATCGTTTTATCCCTGTTTTTGGGGATTAAAAATACAAGAACTTATAATACAAAAACATAGGTACTAACATTTGTATACTAGGCGCTATTTATGCCATAAATTGTCGAGTCAGCGTAGCTTATTCGGGGAACGAGCGATCTCGAGAAATGTAAATACCTAAGATCGAACCCCACCTACTTTTTTTTTCTTTTTTTTTTTGGCTTCTTTTTCTTTAAATTACCGAATAAGGCTCGATCAACCAGGTACTCAATTTTTATTAGCAAATACGCATATCATCCTCCTACCCTTATCCCACTCTAAGTGGGGTCGGCACAACATGTTGTTATATGATTTGGCTACGTATTTTACGACCGGCCGCCTGCCTGACGTCAACATACCTTAGTCGTATTTTACGACTCCTCGGAAGGAAAGAGGGTGGTCTATTTTACTCAACCGGATACCACACGGTGGGTCAACTTACCTTAGTCGCCTTTTACGACACCTCGGTAAGAAATGAGGGTGGTACTATTCTATTCAGCCGCATACCACACGGCGTTAGCAAATACGCATATATTATTATTATTATTTTTTTTTAATATGCATTCTAAACGTTAAGCCAAAAATTGATTTTAACGTATTACCCATGCAAAAATTATTTCGTTGGTTGGTTGCAACAAAACAATCCCATTGTTTCTACACATTATTTTAGCATTTGCAAATATGCCCGATGGTATATACTCATGCTCTATTATAAAGTAGTTACTATTAATTTATTATTTAAACTCTATCCTAGCAAAGAGGTAAAAGGTACGACATATTTCCAGTAGAAAAACAATGCCGTATCTACTCTAATTAGTAGATCAATCTATATTAATTAGAACTTTATTTTTCATAGCACTTAGTACTAAGGCGCATATTTCAATAGTAATGATAATAACATAATTTCAATTTAATTCCTTTACACCTCTTATTTAATAAAGTTTTTGCATTATTCCAGAAAAATAGTTTAGTTTGCTATTATATATATATAAGTAATGCGAAATAATCAAAAACAATTCAGTTTAAATTATAACTAACTTCTGATCGGGATTTCGTTTAGGTGGACTTCAGTAACAGAAAAGAAAACGAATGAAACTAAAAACCCAAACTAACTCTGTGCCAAAAATCACAGCGATATCTTCGTTCGAATGTGATAAAAGGATAAACAAATCATATCGCATATACGATTATTTTGTAGATCAATTAAACCAAAAACAAAAAAAGCCTACTATACTGTTAACGATTATTTGGATGATGAGAATGCGTGGATATAGCTACTGTCCAACCCTGTACAAGACAGTAATGACTTAATATAACTAGTTATAAGTATTATGTTGCAAAGAGCAACCGCCGATTTTCTTGCTGGCTCTTCTCGGTAGGAACAGCTTTCCGAACCAGCAGTAGAATTGACGATTCAAAATTACTTGTTTACAAGTTTATTTGAATAAAGAAAATTTTGAATTTGAATTTGAATAATATTCTAGTACGTTTTATACGTTCCTACCGAAAAATAATATATAACGCCTGACTTTTTCTCTTAACTTATAAAAGTCATTCCGCCTCATAACTTTATGCACCTCATTATTTTGCAGGCGATATGAGAAACTGTTGGCGCGCTTCCGTGCGACAGCTATAAATTCACTCGAACGTTGATGTTCTACTGCATTTGGGTTTTTTCGCTACTGTAAGCGTTTTCGTGATTGCAGTCTTTTTACGACCTAGCAATTTCATGTCATGTTTCTGATTGGGCAATACAGCAGATTGATACTTTGACAAGCAAGTATCCTACATGGATAATTGTCTGCAGATTATTCTTATCCATATGTGATCATTTTCATAATTCTCTTACCCTTATCCCACTCTAAGTGGGGTCGGCACAATATGTCTTCTACTTCCATTTTCCTCTATCATTCGTCAACTCTGGTGCCACTCCTGTAACATGCATATCATTTTTCACAAAATTCATCCATCTTTTTTTCCGCCCTCCCCCTAGCCATACATCCATCCACATTCATATTTAAAACTTTTTTGGTCACATGATTTTCATCCCTCCTTTTTATCCATATGTGATCTTAAACTAAAATATACTAGTAAATATATACAGCCACTTATTGAAGAAGAAGAACCGATGAGTGATGGGGTTTTAATCCTTCTTCATGGTACTGGAATGGCAACCTCGCACTGAAAAAAAAATTGTGTCGATAGACCCCATACGAGGTGGATTGTATGAGGTGGATTCCCATACTCGTGGAGCCGCTTCGGCATAAGTTCGTGTGCTATGGAGATCCCTTGAAGAAACCTTTGTCCAGCAGTGGATGTCTATCGACAGACACGATAAACGGTTTAAATTCTAGTTTGAAGTGAAATGGCGTCACTTGTTTTTTTTTATATTTCTCAATAGTAAGCCGTATCAATGTTTGAAAAATATTTTAGCGTATTAATGATCATCAAAACACTAATCACCCGAGTAGATTTTGGAAACTTCTGAGACACGTCAATCTCAAAAGTTAGTCAGAACCGAGCGTATAACCGAATTGGACTAAACTTTGTAGAATTCTGACGTAAACGTCAAATTGTTATATTCATCTAGTAATTTAAGTCAAATTATAACTTCTGGAAATAACCACAAACTTAAAGATATATTATAATAGCGTAGGGGAGCCATAGGCCTGTAATTGAGTGTCACAATAAAAAATAAGAGGGAAGACGAAACTCGTATACTTATCTAATCACACAAAAAAAGAGACAGAGTCTATTGTAATAGATAACTCGTCCTTTTTACAACGTTTTCGTCACTAAAATGTAGATATGCGCAATTGCTTAAAAATATTAATAAGGCGCTACAAAAATTTAATAAAATTCTTTTAACATCGTATTACGATTTTTAAACTAATTTCATAATAAACAAAAACTAAAAATAAATCATATTGTATTTTTATTAACAAATTTAAATAGTTAAGTATTTCAATCACTTTAAAAACACGACCACAATTAATTAGTAAAAAATGCTGTAATAATTGCAAGCCTGTATGTGTGTAATAGTTGCTCATAATTTTTACAACGGCCTGGAAACCAGTCTTTTAAAACTTCCAGTGTGTGGTTTTTTACAATAAAATAGTAAAAGATATTAATTAATTTTATTATTTCATTTAAATTTTTACCTGAAAAATTTGCTTCAAGATATTTTAAGAGGTAACAAATCTTTTTGTTCTGACTGATGAAATCGTACGAGAACACGCTATGTGACGTCATTACCACGTCACGATGAAACACTTGAAGCGCAGTTATGTAAGGATAGCTATTTCATTTTGTGCCGATCTCATGCTCGATATCGCTAATTCATACAACTTATTAACTTTATTCGATTTTCAAGTATACATTGACGTCACGGCTATGCTTGATCATGCTAAAAAAATACGATAAAAGTTTGATTGTTTTCTCTTAATTTATATTCAAACGAAGAAAAAAAATATAAAATTAAGTAAGGTAAGTATTATTAAGTAAGTTAAGTATTATTAAGTAAGTTAAGTATTATTTAAATCTTGTATGTATAATATATTTTTTCAGAATCTCGTAAACGGCTCTAACGATTTTCGTGGAATTCAGCATGTACCTAAGGAGTTTTGAGGGAGAAAAAAGATTTAGTTAAGTTTTATTTAAAAAAATCGTTTTATCCCTGCTTTTAGACATAAAAAATACTAACACTTACATTGAATAATAAACACTATTTTTGCCATAAATTGTCAAGTCAGCGTAGCTTATTTTCGGGGAACGGGCGGTCTCAAGAAATGAAACCTAGAATCTCATAGGATCGATCTCACCTAGACAACTATGTTTTCTTTTTTTTATTCTGTAAAAAATTACCGAGCAAGGCTCAGTCACTCAGGTACTTAATTATTATTAGGTTTAGTTCGTAAATTGGCAGTTTTTGTATTTTGTTACTTATTCTCCGGTAATTTCCCGTTTAAGTCATACTTTAACGCAGGGCTGACGTTACCTAAATTACCGATGCCTGACAAAAGCTTCCTATACCCGGACATTTGCGTAAAATTCGGTAAAATTGAATAACAAAAAACTTTTTGTCATGAAATTAAAGCATGAACTGACAATTTTTTTTATTTAAATATTATAAAATCTTTTTTATGTAGTAAGTTTTTATATAAAAAGAATTAACATAGATTAAAAAAAAGAAAAAAAAACAAAAATATGGGATTATATCGCAAAAAATGGGGATGGTTAGAATTTAGGACGAGAATTGAATAAAGTTTTTGAAAAGCGAGGTTTAGATGTATAAAACAATATTTAATCAAAGGAAACAAATAATAATGTAAGAGTGAGTTTCATTTTCGGGTAGCTGACAGTCAACCCAAGTTCGCAATATTCTACTCTAGTACTTTACAGCTTTAAGAGTACCGAGATACAATGATAAAAATGCCCCAGAGTAGCTTAAACATCATGTTAAAAAGCGCTCGGACTGCAAAATGTTAATATGTAATTATATATGTAATATTAAGAAAAGATCATTTTAAAATTTTCCATTTCAAGTCACAATTCATTGTTCACTGCAAAAGTCATTTAAGAAATGAGTTACATTTAGTACAAACTGGTCATCAAACTATAACAATTTCATTTGAAACATTAACAACTCTATATTTGATAAGATAATACAGGCCATGATAATGGAAATCAATATCCGACAATGTACGCATTTCCTTCAATATTATCGCACAGTACAAGCACACTGAAAGTTATTTTTGACGAAATGGAAACAAAAGCAGCAATACATCCGATTTATCACAAACATTTTGCCAAATTACATGAGAGAATACAAAACAAATATGAAGAAATGCAACAGAAACTTGAAAAATCCAGATCTATTGATACTTTGACAAGCTTAAACCTTAAAGATGATTATGGTTATGAAGAAAAAAAATATGTAAGTGTGAGTGACTTAAGTAATGTAGTAGATTTTACTATTAGTGAAAACAGAAGAAAGGGCAACCTTCAAACAGTTGTTTTTCAAGACAAACATAAAGATTCAACATCAGAAGACATTATTGTTAACGAATCAGTTATTACAGAGCCTGAGTTATTGTTGAATTTAACTGAAAAACTAGATAGTGAAAATGAAGATACGGTCGATAATCAGTTTTTTGGGAACAACGATTTTAAAACGAGCCTGGAATCGTAAGTTATATTGTATTTACACCTTTACTAACTATGTATTATATCGTTTTAATTATATAATACATGTATTTAAATATATTTTAAGGTTAAATGAGACCAAAGAGAGTGATGAATCCTCCGAGCCGTACACTCCAACTACCAAATCGATTCGGAGTAAAATAAAATTTAAATTAAAAAACCGGCAAAAAGAGAAAGAGAAATTAAAGAAAAGGGAGCCTCGAGACAAGGTTGAAAAAGTAGGTGTAAATCTATTGTAAAAATATTTTTTTATAATATCATTTTATATAGAAAATATTTTTCAGCAAGTCACAGTTGATATTCAATAGTCATATAGCATATAGCAAAATATTTTGTTTTTCGAGTTGTGCCACTATTGCTGCCCGTTATCATTAAATTATATATGTTTTCCTAATTTATAAGTACGTTTTCATTGGATGTTTTATATTATAGTACTGTTCATAGTATATTAATAGTTATTTTGACTTCAGTTTTGCACATTACCATACAGTTTTATTTCATTGTATACCTTTAATTTCTTCTCTCTACTTGTTGGCTGGAGGAAAATTTGATTCATAAGCCCATCATGGTGTACATGTAACGAGCATTATTAATGATTTTTCGTTTTCAGTACATTTTATCAAACACGACTAAGTACAGTATAATCAAAACTATCAAAAAAACTAAAATAGCTACAGTTACTGTTGCACTGATCGAAGTCAAAGGATTCGAAGAGACAGACGACGAAAAATCACGGGTTTTATTATTTCGATTTAGGTAATTGAGATCATGACATAATTATATAAATATATATTGACAAAAATACTAAAAGCATTTAATTTATAGGCTAGGAGCTGAAAAACGGAAATCTAAAATAGTCAAGTGTGACAGTGCACGAGTGAAATTCCAGGAATTAATAAATTTTAATTTATATGAAGATGAAGATGATTTAGAAATCACGCTATGGGATAAAGATATAATCATTGGCAGGTAATAAAATTACCATTACGTGAACCGGAAAAAAGTTAAATTGAAACAAAACATATATAGTACCATCGTGTATGTATTATTACAGGACTCAAATAGATTTGGCACAAATGGATAAAGAAAAAACGCATAAAATGTTTATTAACTTGGAAGGCGAATTAAAGAATCTTCAAATATTCATTCTTTTAACTATAAGCGGAACGACATTAATGAACACAGTGTACGATGATAATGAATATATAAGAGGGAAACGTGAATATTTACTAAACAAAAAATATGTAAGTAATATAAAATAAGAAATTAAGTAAGAAAGTTAAAACATCTCAACTTGTAAATCATATTTAGATGAAGATGATAATAAATTCTAACTATTTTCCTTCCAGGCTTGGTATCACCTTTTTGATAAGTTTTCAAATGTAGGTTTTCTTCAAATTATTGCTTACGGTGCAAAAGGTCTATCGGGACAAGATTGTTTCTGCATTTTCAAATTAGACTATCAGAGACTACAAACGCAAACGGACTATAAAACAAACGAACCAAGTTGGATGAAGATATTTTCATTGTAAATATATTATTTGTTTTTTTTAATAATTCACCACAAAAAATTAAAGCAAAAAACTAAACCGCTTAAAAATAAATCCCATTAATACAACTAATACCAGATAAGATAACATTATGATCAGGCTTTGTTTGTAAATTATTTACAAATTATGAATAACGTTTATATTTCAGCACTGTAACAGATATTACTTCTATTCTAGAAGTTATAGTATTCGACGAAAAGAAATGCGAGGAAGTCGGGAGAATCGCTAAGCCGTTACTCAAAATACAACCTGGTAAAAAGTGGTACGCTCTTAAAGATGTCAGTCTAAAAGATAAAGCTAGGGGCAATAATCCCAGGATTCTACTGGAAATGAACATTGCTTGGAATTTTGTAAGAATATATTAACTTCTTGAAATTGATTACATCGTAGTTACAAATAGAGTCAAGTCAAGTAACGGACTGTTACTATCCCAGAGCTAGGCATAGGCCTCCTCTCTTAATTCTTGTAGAGAAGAATTGGAGCTAAGACTTACCACGCTGCTCCAGTGCGGATTTGTAGGTTGCACATATCCCTAGAATTCTCGAGAGACCGAAAACCGTGCGAATTGCATTTATCAATTAGACACAAGTTTTAACAGAAAACTCATTGGTGCCTGCCCAGGGTTTGAATCCATGATACCTTGAAAGAGTCGTACGGTCTCACCCCTAGACTAATTCAGCTTGAGTCACCAAGAGTCACCAAGAGAATCACATTTTAATTATGAACGAAATGAAACTAGGAGCTAGAATAGCTAAGACAATGTCAAAACTATCTGATGCAGGCATCTTTAGACTCCATTTGAGTCCTTTGTAACGCCCTGATTGTTTTTACTTTAAAAACAATAAAAACCTACAGTATACTGATGGTATTTTAAAACTTAAGTTTGAAAGAACAAAGTCGTTTTTGCAACTAGTTTCAATATTAATATACAGGCCAGTACCACTTGTATCAGTGGTACTAAAGCTTTCTGATTAAATAGTTTGCAATTAACACTTATGTATTACATGACTGATAAGAAATAAACGTATGATGCATTAACGATACGCGGCTGTACAATAATTTGTATTAATCTTTCTTGTATTATATATATTGTTATATATATACAAGATATGTTACAAAGGTAGGTAAACAAACAATGGTTAAAAACAAAGTGTTCATATTTGAAGGCTCAAAGAATTTTAGTACATAAAACACGTACTATTTTTGGGTTGTCTGTAAATTTTTTAATGTGCTTTTTGTTTTTTTTATTTAGATAAAAAGTGCTGTCCGCGTAATAAATCCAAAAGAAACGAGCTTCATAGAAATTGATGAAAAGTTAGACAGGCATGTTTTCACGAGGAACCTATCAAGAGCCAAAACAATAACAACGTGGATTATAAATACTTATAAAATATACAAGTAATTCATTTTTTTGTATTTAATTAATTTACTAAAATAGCAAATATGTCAATTTTACACTTGAATTTTTACTCACAAAGCCATTAGGTATACTATATTTTAGTAAATTTTAAACTCAGCTTCAAAAAGCCGAGTGCCCTAATTAAAAAATCAAACTTTTGTGGTTTCATTCATGGGACCTAAGGATATTTGCGACAGGTTGAAAGAATTTGGGCATTTAATTTGTTTATTTTACATATTTATAAGCTTTATCCCTGACACTCGCAGATGCACTCAAACATTTGATAGTAAGAACTTAAGAAATGAGCGATTGTTCCGCAAGACACCATTCTTTCTTTTCTTTCTCTTTTGTTAATCTGAGATGTTGCTATCTCAGATTAACAATAACATACTTATCTATTATCCAATGGAATATAGCTTTAACTATTGAAATATTCATATTCATTAATTTTATCAGCATTCCTTTAAAATTTTAAATATATATCATGAAAAATGTTTTCAGAACGTGCTTCGAATGGGAATCTGCAAAAGTGAATGTAGTATCACTAATAATATGGCTAATCTTCTGCTTTTATGTACAAATGTGGATGATACCTCTTTTATTGCTGATACCATTTTTTTGGTATAAACCTAAAGAGTATACTTTAATAGATTGTAAGTTTTTGAACATTTACCTACAAATAGTACTGTTTTCTCTTCTCTACAAACATTCACTTTACAGGGAAGAAGCAACTAATGCATGAAATAGCTCCGAAAAATGACACGGACTTAAAAAATGAAAAGGTACATATATTGTTGTTATCATTTCAAAATATCATTTACAACTTAACATAAAAACATGTTTTAACACTTTTGAATCATTGGCAATCCGTGGTTTGTTACTCGATTTCACATATTATACGTGCAAAACTCAACTTAACACTTCAAACTGTAGTAGTTTATTCAGATAACATACAAGAAGAGTTAGATGTTACTTTGTAACAAAATGTGACTTTATAATAAATTCTATGACCAATGCGAAAGGACAGATTGCTTATGCTTCAAAGACTAGAACTTGAGTCGGCCTTTCTGCTGTAATGTTTATCTTCATCTTTGACGCACTGCTCAACAACTTTCAGTTGCTATAGCAAAGCAGAATCGGTGTTGTATAGTATGTACAGAATGTACTCTTTAATTAGGCATTTCAAAAGGTGTCTTTACAACTCTGATAGTCAAATCATAATTTCAACATACATGGCTTCTGTTTTTTGACTGAGTAAAAACCAAATCCTCACTTCCTGACATAGATCGACCATGACTAGTTTAGATCGTTTTGTCCTCTATTCGTAACTTTACACTAAGACCGGTCCTTACCCGTATCATTCCTAGAAAGATGTCTATTGTTACTAATACAGGTTCTCTGCTTTCTCTTATCACAACCTTGTCGATATTTCCATTTAGCCCATCCAGCTTTGTAACGGTTGAAATCGTTAAAATTTACAAAGTTTATTTTGTAAAAAGCTGTCTACTTTAAAACGTCTATTAAAAAAGGATCATATCATTTCAGGAGGATAAACCCCAATCTTTAAGACAAAAACTTAACAGTCTCCAAGAAATATTGCAATCAATTCAAAAAATAATTGGGAAGTTAGCAAACACAGGAGAACGTATTAAAAAGTACGCACTTTTCCTAATTCCTACTTATATATTGTATATCTAATAAATAACAATAAAAAACTAAATGTAAATTTTCTTTTTCAGTTTGTTTAATTTCACGGTTCCCTTCGTTAGTTTCTTGGCAATATTTTTTATTGTTCTTATCGCCTTTGTGATGTATTTGATTCCTTTTAACTACATCTGCATGATTTGGGGTATGTGTACAATCAAACAAATCTATCTTTTTATTGTTTATTCTATATTGTATATAAAATCAATAAGCACATTATAAAAATCGAGAATTTTTGATACATAATTTTCTATTTATTTCACCAGGTGTTAATAAATTTATGAAAAAAATATTCCGACCAAACAGAATACGTAATAACGAAATGATGGATTTGCTCTCTAGAGTCCCTGATGATGAGACTTTGGTATGTACCTAAATACGTATTTTAAAACAAATGTAATATAGGAAACGCCTTTATATGTAACTGACTGGCTCAAAATAAAATATTTTAATTAAATGTATTTTACAAGCTTTACTTTGCTGATATAACAAAGTTTTTGCGGTTCAAATTTATAACACTGTTTAAGCCCTTGCTGACAATTAGTCTAGAATTTGGCAAACTTTACATAAGTGTTAGATTTCATACAAAGAAAACTATGAAGCTCATCTGATAATAGCGGATAGGGCAATATGGTCTACTCGTAATAAAGGGTATCAGATGAGTGTTTTGTAGAATTAGTGCCCTAAAGTCTATTTCATAATTATTCAACGATTTACCCCTCATCCGTGCCTCTATAAGTAAATTAAGCCGCCGGGCTTAGTTATTATCTATGAAACTGGATCATACATCAATAGTTGCACAGTAGAGTGGACGATTCAGACTCTTGTTAGTAAGTTAACATGAATAAAGAATATTATTGAATAGAAAAGATCGTAGAAGTCAAAAGGTAATTTCTAAGTGTACAAATTAAGTTATTGATGGGTTATAATTCTGTGAACATAATAAATATAACTAAGACTACGACAGACTTAGAATTAATACTAAGATTACTTAGAACATAATTAGTAAATAGAACCCGGCTATACTCACGTCTTATTTTATCCAATGAGTCCGACTAGTTTCACGCCCATGCGGGGCTCTTATTCATGACCTCTTTATACGGCGTTATCGCGGCGGGAACTCGCGCGATAACGCCTCGCGCGACTCGTAATTAAACTATTCGGGCTCATTCGATAAAATAAGACGTGAGTATAGCTGGATTCTACATACTAATTACTTAAAACACTTTTACAATCATTATAAAGTAGGATCAACAATTACATTTGCACTCTTTGTATTAATGTTTATTTTGATAAAATAATTTTTACGAGTACATCCGTATTTTTATCAGTAACCTTTTTAGCGAACAATCACCTCAATCTATTGACACGTCACGTTATATCATTGATGAATTATCAAAGCCTTATCGATACGCCTAAACATTCAAGATTTATGATTATAAGTGAAATTGTGTCAAAATAAGCTAATAATAGACCTCTTAACGATTTGCAAATACTATAAAAAACTGAACGAAGTAGATATGCCGGAGTCGACTAAAATACATAGTATTATGTCCACAGCGGTATATATCTCCGTTGAGTGGGTAGAATTATCAAAAAATTGTAGAAAACTTTGTCCATCATCATCATCTTCCTGCCCTTATCCCACTCTAAGTGGGGTCGGCACAACATATAAACATGCTGTCACATGATTTGGCTGCGTTTTTACAACCGGCCGCCTGCCTGACGTCAACTTACCTCAGTCGTATTTTACGACACCTCGGTAAGAAAGAGGGTGGTCTATTCTACTAAACCGGATACCACACGGTGCCTCAACTTACCTTAGTAGCCTTTTACGACACCTCGGTAAGAAATGAGGGTGGTACTATTCTATTCAGCCGGATACCACACGGCGTGATAACCACAAAAATATGAAAGTAGTAAAAAAGTAGAAAACTTTGTCCATTAGTCATTTATTAGTCGAAGGAAAAATATTAGCCATAAAACTTAATTACGGTTTTTTTTCAGGTTGAATGCGAAGAATTACCTTTAGGAGAAATATCAGACGACAACGAAAAGTAATGAAAAAAGATCTGAATATTTTTATAAGAATCTAGTATCTACTTCTTGCCGGCTTGTTCAGAATGATCACCAGCAGCGTGGTGGAGCACTGTCAGGTTTTTAGTCGGTGAGAGTCCGACATACCCGCCGATCGTCCCCGTCGGGTGGTGACGATCCATAATGGGTTTTCCTGATATTAAAAAATGCTTATTCAGAATAGGCCTGCATGGAGTTGTAGCTTTTAAGAATCTACATCTCAGTTTTATGTCTGCGGGTTTTTTATTTTAAATTTTAATTGCACTCTATAAGGAAAATTGTACCATAAATTTATAAAAAATGTTCTTTACGAAATCGTTTGTACATTCATCTTGTATGCAAGGTAAAAATTACATTCTACGCTTACTTTGATTGATGAATGTACCTATATTATACCTTGAAAACTCCCGCCTACATTTTATTCTTCACCTGCCTTAGATTTAAGTTCCTGACCTAAGAGCTATCACTACGAAGTCTGTATATAAAAATAAATTAAATTCTTTTAATTCTTTATTGTACAAGAAATATAAAGGATATGTTTTGTTCGATTAAAACGTAACTTTTCTTATCGGAAAGTACCAGCAATAAATGTGCGGGTATTTTATATTTTATATTGTCTTATACCCAGTATCCACCACACAAAGAGGAGAGGAGAAGATAGGAGGACAAGCTGCGAAGTTGTCAAATTATTTCCACCATAACGAAAAGGAAATGCGTAGCGAAGAAATGTTAACTTTGCGTATCGGAGATGTGAGCTATTAAAGTAGTCAAATCATGAAAAAAGATTTATCTCATAAACAGCATATTTCATAGATGTCTTCTAGTCATGTAGTTTTTTCGCACAAAGACTCAGCTTAACCATTCAGCGCGGAAACGCTGCCAGCATTCTTGGGACCATTCCACGTGGGCATGATTTGTATAGTTCTAGCGTGTAAGTAATTTAAGATAGATATAACTTATTCATTTTTGTTGTAAATAAAAAATTCATGTCATGTAGTTAAAAACGCTATATTTTAATTCATTTGAGTTACTTCAACCGTCACCCAACTAGACACATTTTCGCTCTTCCGCGCCGCTTGCTCATTTACGGCACAAAATTCTATACAAAACACACATACACATCTCTCCTCTCAGCTTGATCCATTTCCACCGAAGCTAAGCAGAGAGGAGACGTGGAATTGACGATATCTGATTGATATTCAAAACTCATCTCTGATGGATACCGGGACTTACACAGTTATCACTATATTTAATAACTCGTTAACGGAAAACACGGTACGTAATGTTAAATACTTAATTACAAGCAGGAATTAATTAATGCTTGCAACAAGTTATCTAATTATTATCTATATAAACCTTCCGTCAATATAATATACAACATTTTTATAATCATTTGTAACCTAAATGTACCTACTTGGCACTTTTAGGATGCTGTTCGTATATGTCAGTAAAACCGCAGCAGTCTGATTTGGGCAATGATTCTTTAATTATTTAAAAACTTTAAGATTATAAGTATACGCCCACGGACAGTGGGCTACTTTATCAGGGTATGAAATCTATTTTACTCTAATAGGATATTAACTCAGTGGTAACTGAGTTTTCTGTTTAAATTAACGTGCCAGATTAAAGTTTGTAATTTACCAGGCGTTTTGGTGAAGGAAAACTTCAACAGGAAACCTGCATGTGTCTAGAGAATTCTGAGCATCTATATAATATAACCTGCCAATCCGCATTCGAGCAGCGCGTTGGTTTGAATCTTCCACTCCTCCAACTCCAACACTCCAACACTTCTCCCCTAAAAGAAGAGAGGAAGGAACAGTGAGATATTAATAGGCCGTTACTATTGCTTTACTTGCGCATAATGTACGCAATAAAAATCAGCAAGACCAAAGCACTTAAAATAGTATATACTGCAAAAAATATTGATTTATTACTTTTATATTTTTCTTAACCAAGTGAAGTGAAAAAGTGAGTAAGAATATTTTTAATACTCGATATATTTTTATTCCAATATCGATACTTTTTTACACGAGAAAACCCTCGATGAGTACTTTTCTGTGGAGGAGCAGAAATAGTTATGCCGGACTCTTCTAAGCTATAACGTCGTGGTATTCCACTTTGCTGCTTGGTGACGAGGGCATAGGACGGACACACTGGACGCATGACGTCTACATCCCTGTCAGCAGCCTACTACTGCTATGTCTGGTAAAGCCTGGATAGAAATTGATGAATTAGGAATACTTTAATGAATCGACCACCTTAAGAAATCTTTCTCTCGCTGGAGTGTCGAATCCTCTATTCGACGCCCACAATATTGATACCTGAAACTGATACTATTACAAACCTCTTAAAAGTAGAAGCTATGCCAATTCTTAATCGTATCAGGCTAAGCACTTCATACTGGTCGTCGATAGAAGTGACGGGGCGATGGCCTTATTTTAAGTACATAAGAATCAGAACAATTTTTACGGTTGATTAGTTTGTTCAATTAATATTTATTAATATTAATTTAAACACAATTCACTTACAAACTCATGTCAATGCTAATCTACTGATAAAATCATTTAATGTTGTCCCAAATACACCAGTGACATATTTTAGAAAGCAAACATTATTTCCACTTCCGTATGGCCTCAGATCAAAAAAAGAAAGATGGAGTTTTGTCGGACAATGGAATGACCCATTTTTAAATATTTAGTTTTAAATTATTCCGTTTGTTGTAGTACCAAAAATAATAAGATCTCGAAATTAAGAAAACAACGGACGAATACAAACGATTTATAATATATTCATGATCTTTTTTATTAAATTGAGAATACATCATTGAGTACATCTGATTCTCATTCCCTGAGGTAAGCAGTCGGCTTTTTATTGCTACATAATTTGTGAATTTATATTAAGAGCTCTCATAACTTGCACTTCCAATCACAGTTATGAAAAATTGAGATATTTTTTTGTTAAATTAATATAATTTTCTAAGCATTTACTATCGCGTCAGGGCCATTTAAAATTATAACCACGTACCTACTCACTTTTAACCTACTTACAAAGGACATTTGCAACACTAATTTATTTTTAAATTATTCTATATATTCCAATGATTGTTATATTGTTGCATTGCAATTGAATATAAATTATGTGTATGCAACTATTATTTTTTCTAAAAAATAATATCTGGTAATTTGTGAAAAATATTCATGTTAATTCATTCATCATTTATTGGTTGTATCTAGCAAACATTACATAATATTAGATAATCCTAAATAATAAAAAACTAATTTATAAATAAAAATCACAGGTTACATGGTGAAATAGCATTAGATATTACTGCAAATTAACGCGTTAATGAATATAACATTATTCTAAACGGCTATATCCGATCCAAGGCGCTCGAATTCGTTCGCAAAGTAAATCATGTCCTTGTGATCGAGTGCTGAGTTTTGGAAAACTATGCGGAAAAAGTTCACGAGGTCACCCTGCGGTTGATATGTCACCATCATACTTCCTTCCTTTATCATCCGCTCTTTAATTTTCGGTGCCACCTTATGTAACCTCTCTTTATAATCTTTATCATTCTCGCAACCCCTTAAACACTTTGGGATGTACCAAAACATCACATTAGTACATTCTGGATTCTGAATTACCAATCGGAAACCTTCCCTATGTTTGATATGTTCGAGGAAATAGCTGGAATTATCGAAGAGCTTATCGACATGTTTCTCAAATCCTTCGCTTCCTTTCGCCTTCCACATGAACCAAAATTTCAAAACATCAGCTCGACGTCCACATTGGATATGCTTGTCACCGGTGTCGTATGATGTATCGTAAAATTTATCTTTTTGAAAAAGATATGCAGCGTTCGATGAATGCGCTTCTTTGAGTACATTCTTGTGCTTTAGCAGAAAAGTAGAACATTGTTGTGGAGCGGCTAATAGCTTGTGTGGATTCCATGTAACTGAATCCGCCCTGAAATCGTAATTAAAAAATTGTAAATTGGTATCTCATAAAATTAACTAAATATTTAATATTTTAATTTGTTTGAATAAAAAAATTTCACTATCATTGATTTTTTCTTTTTTGCGATACGATATGTTCCCAATAAGGGTGTGCTAATTACTTAAATCCATAAGTAACGTTACCTAGTGGCATGGTCACCCAGTTAAGGATAAACCAATGGCAATGGTATAAAAAAAGTTATCTTAATTTAACGATGTTACTCAAAATATATCCGGGAGGCTTTACGTACTCTTAACGTATACAGACAAAGCAAGAGCACCAAATGATTATGAAATATATCCTCATTATATCGTAACAACACAGAATGGTTGTCCCCGATAATTTGACACCACGTCATAAAAGTCGCAGAGGACTAACTAGAAACTCACTGAACAGAACTGAATGCAACAGTGAATTAACATATTTAAAAATATAAAAAAAAGAATACCTTTTCATCAAATAAAATTACGCAAATAAATACCTCTACTAAATTTAAGAAAATAGAAATAGACATTAACATAGTACAGAATCTAGTCCATAGGACAGTGCAGTCCACATAGACCTGATCTTATCATAGGCGAGGACGTTGCCAACTTTTCCACAGAATAAATAAATAATATATTTAAACACTACACTATTTGACTGCACCATCCATAATTTCATAATCTCCATAATTTCACCGATGTAATTTTCCTTGCAATGTTAACTAAAATCAAAGATCACACTTACAATTCTATTCCTTTTAATAAAGTCCTATGTTTCCTTGACATTAACGCACCACCTCCCCATGCCGCATCCACGTGTAACCAGATATTGTATTTTTTACACAATCCAGCAATAGGCACTATGGGATCAAAAGCTCCAAATACAGTGGTACCAGAAGTAGCTGTCACCAAGAAAGGCGTCGCCCCTTCTTCAATAACTTCATTAATCTTGCGCTCTAAGTCATTTACGTCCATTTTACCGAATTCATCAGCTTTTACCAACACGCAATTGTCACTTCCAATTCCCATAAAAACGGCCATCTTTTTTGTAGAGTAGTGTGCAAGTTCAGAAGTGAATATCGAAAGTCTTGGCACAGCATAAACTCCTTTTTTCTGAAACATTAACACCATAAGAATTTAATGACCTAATTAAATCAAATAGAGGTAGAAAACGTGCTTAATATAGTAAATAAAAAGTTAAATTATAATAGTTGTGTCCCAATATTTTCTAAGTATTAAACGTACGCCAAAGGTGAGATTCTGTGTCTAGTAATCTATTCCTTGGTAATGAAAATGAAAATGGTTCGAACAATAACATAAATTCAGAAGCTCTTAACTGGAACGGTATTGAAAGTTGTCATATTTCATATAATTCGTGCGCCTAAAATTATTTAATTTTAACATTAATTTTTAATTAATTAAATTTTGAGCTTTAAATTTAAAATTTTAATTAATTTTTAAATTTAATAGGTTTAGATAAAGTGGGCATGATTTGTATAGTCCTAGCGTGTAAGTAGTTTACGAGAGAGATATATATATATATATATATATATATATATATATATATATATATATATATATATATATATATATATATATATATATATATATATATATATATATATATATATAACTTGTACATTTTTTAGAGAGAAAATATTTTAGATAAAGTTACATCCCAAAATTTTCAGTAAACTAAACTAATTTTAAAATACATACAAAAATATACATATATGTAAAGTAATCTGATGTCATTAATTTGATGAGGCTTGATGATGAATAAATAAATAATTTAGCGACTAAATAAGCATTCCAATTAAAAGTCTACGAAAGAAAAGTTAAAATTCTTAAAAAATAGCCAATGTTCTTGTACATACTGAATATACTGAGAAACATTCATTTTAATATTATATGTTATACGTTTTCCATATTAATATAGGAGGATAAATATTGTTGTTAGCATACTCTACATGTAGTATTAATGATTCTGTAATGTAGTGTCGAGTACGCAGTTCACTAGGCAACAATTACATATTTCTTGCAATTAATTCAAATTAACTTTGATCTATGTGCGCTATTTTATTGGCTCATCAATGCTCTAAAATAATTAAATCTCAGAAATGAGAATGAATGATTGTTATTATATAAAAAAGGAAATGAGTCATTTCCTTTTTTATAATAATCATATAATTATCAACTGATACAATCCGTACGTGTGTTTTAAAAACTACTTCCTAATAAATTACAGGAAATACTTAATATTCAAAATCATTGCCATTGATTAATATTTGCTTGCACCCGTACTAATGTTAGTTTATATAAAAACTGAAAAGTTCTAATCCTATTCTTCCAAAAGTAGAAGTAAGCCTTTGCCCAGCAGATAGTAACACGCAGTCACTTAATTTTATTTTACACAACTATTTTTATCTTTTGATAAAAAAATAAAGCAGAAATACACTGCAGAATCTTGTTAATTATCATATTGAACACATTTTAAAATATATAAAGCGAAAACCTAAAAATAAATCGAAGAAAGCCCTTATCCTATGTTTTAAACATGTTGTTATATGATTTGGCTAGGTATTTTACGACCGGCCGCCTGCCTGACGTCAACTTACCTTAGTCGCCTTTCACAACACCACGGTAAGAAAAGAGGGTGGTCTATTTTATTCTGCCAGATACCATTTTATCGACCAAAGAAAAAATATAATTTTTTTATCAAGAACATACAAAAACTGTCTTTAAGATAATTAATTTTTTTTTCTTAATTTATTTGATATTTTTATATATATGAATGTACAAAAGTACTTATATAGGTATATTTTTTCCATTATTACATACTTTACGCTTCAAAGAAGGCTTGATCTTCTCAACGTAAAGCTTTACATTAAGGCATCCTATATACCTTCACAATTATAGATAATAATTGCTTGTTGTTGGTAGTTATTCAATTATATTATCTATTTACAATAAAAAAAAAACATTGCAGCCTTATAGGCATGCTACTTTATTCGACCTCGTCTATGTGATTAACACAGATTTCATGACAGAGTGGACTGTTTTATTATGTTAGATTGTTAATAGTTTATGTAACTTCTTTTCTATAAGTTCTGACTAAAAATTGTAAACATAAATATATATATATATATATATATATATATATATATATATATATATATATATATATATATATATATATATATATATATATATATATATATATATTTATGTTTACAATTTTTAGCTGTGATGGCCCAGCGGTGCGACCGTGTGAATCTTTAGAGACGATCACGGGTTCGAACCCGGGCAGACATCAATGAGTTTTTCTCTTAAAACTTATGTGTCTAATTGATAATTGCAATTTATCACACGCTTTTCGGTGAAGGAAAACATCGTGAGGAAACCTGCATATCTCTAGAGAATTCTGGAGGTATGTGTAACCTACCAATCCGCATTGGAGCAGCGTGGTAGGTCTTAGCTCCAATCCTTCTCTCCCACAACGGAGAGAAGAGGCCTATTCTCAGCAGTGGGATAGTAACAGGCCGTTACTTACTTATATATATATATATATCATTTAAGTTGAGAGATTGTCGTAGTGACTGTGTGCAGTGCTTGTATGTTGTTGGTGGCGACGTTTTGTGTTTGGTGACTGGTCCTGCATGTATAAGGTATGTAAAGCCTGCCTACTTCCTACACTTAGCATTAACATAAATTCTCTTATCAAACGCGGATTATAGCAAAATAATTCTATCATTACTTCCGCACTATGTACGTTTATGTATGTATATTATTAATTTATACACGCCGTGTGGTATCCGGTTAAGTAGAATAGACCACCCGCTTTCTTACCGAGGAGTCGTAAATTACTACTAAGGTAAGTTGATGTCAGGCAGGCGGCCGGTCGTGAAATAAGTAGCCAAATCATATGACAACATGTTTGTAACATGTTGTGCCGACCCCCCTTAGAGTGGGATAAGGGCAGGAGGATGGTGAAAGTTTATGTATGTGTATTATTCCTTTATACATAGGTATAAGAATTTTCGCAAGCTCGAAAGGGGGCATGGAACAAAAAGGTTGGGAAACACTGCTATAAAGCGACTTAGAAGGGTTTACATTTTTATGAATCAAAGACGTAAAAATTCAAATAGGCATACCGGAATAGGAAGTACCTTGACTAGAGTGTTGCTAAATTTATTTTTGCTTCCGTTTACTAAACCTTCATCAAGAAACATGTGAATTCGTAGGCAAAATTTATTAATTATAATAGATGTCAAGGTATATCAATGTTATGAATAAATCAGACCCAAAGTATAGTAATTAATATGTAATTTTTTTTTGTAGAGTTAATGACCTCTGTTACGCATATATGTAAACACGCGTTTTTACGTCACATCGATCGAGCTAGTTGCGAAAGTGGGTAGAATTAAAATATTTTACAGAAATATTTTCCTATGCCTGACTGATCACTGCTCGGTAATTTTTTACAAAAATAAAAAAAGAAACTGCACACGCCGTGCGGTATCCGGCTGAATAGAATAGTACCACCCTCATTTCTTACCGAGGTGTCGTAAAAGGCGACTAAGGTAAGTTGACCCACCGTGTGGTATCCGGTTTAGTAGAATAGACCACCCTCTCTTACCGAGGTGTCGTAAAATACGACTAAGGTAAGTTGATGTCAGGCAGGCGGCCGGTCGTAAAAACGCAGCCAAATCATATGAGAACATGTTTGTAACATGTTGTGCCGATCCCACTTACAGTGGGATAAGGGCAGGAGGATGATGATGAAAAAAAGAAACTGCAAAAAAAAATTAAAAATAATTGGGTATGCTGGGGCTCGATCCTAGGTATTTTCATTTCTAGCGATGGCCCGTTCCCCGAATAAGCTACGCTAACTTGACAATTAACGGCAAAGTAGTGCATTATATATTCAATATAAATTTTAGTTATTTTTTAATGCCCAAAAACAGGGATAAAACTATTTTTTTTTAAATAAAACCTATCACATTTTCTCCCCCAAAACCTCCTGCATGCTGTATTTCAGGAAAATCGTTGGAGCCGTTTCCGAGATTCAGAAAATATATTTATATATACACAAGATTAACTCATGTAAAGATTAAATATTAAATTTTAAAGATTAGATTTGATAAAAGCGCGAATTTCAGTCAATACAGTATAATATCAGCAATCAAATAGCTTATATTATGGCGATATTGTTGTAAGAATATGTCATCATCCTCCTGCGCTTGTCCCACTCTAAGTGGGGTCGGCGCAACATGTTAAAAACATACTGTCACATGATTTAGCTGCGTTTTTACGACCGGCCGCCTGCCTGACGTCAACTTACCTTAGTCGTATTTTACGACACCATGGTAAGAAAGAGTGTGGTCTATTCTACTAAACCGGATACCACACGGTGGGTCGACTTACCTTAGTCGCCTTTTACGACACCTCGGTAAGAAATGAGGGTGGTCTATTCTACTTAGCCGAATACCACACGGCGGGTCGACTTGTTGTAAGAATATGTATACTAGGAATATCCTGGATAAAAATGATGACGTGGTTGTCATATAGGGGAAGTCCTGGGACCGTATTGAAGGTACTTGCGGTGATATTGATTAATATTTTCCAGTGTTTCCGCAATTCTATTACAAATAATTACATTGTATATCTATACTAATATATAAAGCTGCAGAGTTTGTTTGATTGTTTGAACGCGCTAATCTCAGGAACTACTGGACCGATTTGGAGAAATTCTTTAAGTGTAAGATAGTCCATTTATCGAGGAAAGCTATATATAATATCACGCAAACAAAATATTACGAGAACGGCAAAATTTGAAGCTTTCCTTGCGTGCGCTAAGGAAACGGTAAAAGTTATTCAAAAATCACGTATTATAGAATTGTTCCTCTAAATGTTCTAAATAAAAGTCCGCGACAGCATATGTCTAGCTTTTAAGGTTAATCCACTGTAACCATTTTTATGGTTATCAAAATACTATTTTACGATTTTATTATATCCACGCGGACGGAGCGTCTGGAAATTGCTAGTATATTATGAACTAGCTGTGCCTGCGGTTTCGCCCGCGTTCATAAATCTGTTATGTAGATTTGAGAAAGTATTTTTTTTTAATTTCACACGGATTTCCGTTCCCAAAGTTAGGAACATAATACTAATAGGAGACAGACAACTGGTAAATATATAGATATATTACTTAAATACATATATACACCCAGACTCGAAAAACCATCACTTTGGTAACAAGAAATGATGGCCCTCGGCGGGAATCGAATCCACGACCCGCAAAGGCAGGGTCTGAACGGATTTTGCACGGTTTTTGTAATTCAGGGAAAGGTGCTTTATATAATGTAACAATAGAAATAATATAAATTATTAGTCTTTCTATGCCTTAACTTTTTCATATTGTAACTTTTGATGTTTATCTTAATTTTAACTCAACGCAAGGTTTAGGCATAATATATAACTGCTACACATGTTACGATTCGTTGAGTTAAATATTTTTAATTAATATAAATTAAATGGTTAAAATACGATTTACAATTACCGAAAATTAGCAAAAAGATTAGTAAAAATAATTTTATTGCAGACATTATACAAAGCAAGGTTTTAAGGCACGCGATATAATAAATCACCACAAATCTGGGTTAAGGCGATTACCAAACGCTTCCTTCAAAACAATAAAATTTTCTAAGATAAAATATCCATTTTACAATGAAATAAGCAGTTTATGACTTGAATAAAACCCGACATGACTGTAATGAACTGTTGTGAAGGACAATAATAATTGTTTATTGCACATTTTTTTGCAATTAATGTATCTTGATTGATTGTTCGCTCAATCAGTTTATAGCGTCTTAGTTACTTCGTGCAATTTTGCTCCACTTAAATCACTATAAAAATTAGTAAAATAACGTTCTGTTACTAAACTACGGTTCACCTTATCCTCCAAGTGCGAATACATATGAATAATATAAAGCGTATTGTAGGAAAAATAACAGAAACAAAATCGTACAAAAGATGGAGGAATGCAACGCTCAGACAATCAAGCTGTTCCTCAAATCTTTCGACACAAAGAAAACTTAACAGCTAATTTCTCATAGGATGGAAATTTGGCAATTATATCAGGTGTTACTACTGGACACTACCTGTTAAACAGATAACTGTCAATAACGAAAATAATGGGCCTAATAAGAAGACAGAATCACACAGCGGGAGTTCAAATATCTCCTTCAAGGTTATTATCAGGTTTAAAGCTAATGGTAGGTAAAAGCAGGCGAAGATAGGTGAAATAGTCCGTAAGAAGGGCTGACCACCCGTTCTGTACTAACGGGCTTTTTCCCGAGCTTAGGTAGATATAAAACGAAGATGAGTATAAAGCTATTTTCTACTTTTAAAAACAAATAGGAGCATAGCACATTGATTTAATGTGGATTAGGATTCTCTAAAGATAGTCATACATAATATTTCATCAAATGAAAGACCATAAACCACATGATAAACTTTGAATGTATAATTAAGTATATATTATAAGTTTTTACTATAAAATAATAAACTCATAGCTACCTGTTCGGAGTTTGAGTCCGCGACCAGGTCAAGTCCCCTAACAATTTGGGCGTCAAGGCTTTTTTAAATTACTATAATAAACTAAAAAAGATTACTGACCTTAGAAGTACTATTTCGATCAACTAAATTACTCAACACGCCATCAAACAAGATCACATTTAAGTTCAAAGTTACGAACTTGAAATGTAGTTTTTATTTGAAGATTTGTATTATTATATTAATATATAAATTATATTACAACACTGTATTAATATATAAATAACTCATTAATTAAAAAAACTCTATAAAAAAATATTTGATGTGACATATAAGTAATCATTCATTCTTTGTTATTAAAATGTATGTTCGTACGAAAATCGTCATGTTTTAATGGGATCTTTCTTTACATGATGTATAGTATAATAATTATGCAATGTATATATTATTATATTATAATAATTGTTGTAGATTTATTCGATGTATTTTAAGAGTATAATTTATACTCTTTACATTTTATCGATCAATAGCAATTAAAGACAAGTATGAAATATGAAGCATCACAAGAATGAACTAACTAATTTTCGTATATAAATTTTAAAAATATTAACACTCAAGTTCCAAATTTACTCACCTTAATCTCCGGATAAAAGTGTTGTCGAGCGCAGCTTACAGCGTAACCATTTGCTATAGAGCCTCCCGGGCAGAAAATACCATCGCCCTCTCCATTTGGCCATCCAACGATAGCACGCATCTCCCTTAACACTTCCTCTTCCATCAAAGTCAAAACAGGCGCAACCTCAAAGGTGTACACGCTAGGGTTTAACGCGTCTGTCAACCATTGTCCTATGAGGCCATAGGGATCGACGGATGAAAATAGCTGGTTCACAAAGTAAGGGTGTGCTGTATTGACGGAGTAACGGGCAACCTAAAAATTATTATTATTAAATAATGTCAAGTAACGGTCTGTTACTATCCTATTGCTGGGCGTAGACATCCTCTTTCTTAGACATCGTAGACAGCGTAGACATCTTCTTTTTGGAGAGAAGGATTGGAGTTAAGACCTACCACGCTGCTCCAATGCGAATTGGTAGGTTACACATATCTCCAGAATTCTCTAATGCATGCAGGTTTCCTCACCATTTTTTCCTTCACCGAAAAGCATGTGATAAATTGCAATTATCATTTATAGAATTAGGTGTTACTTTGCGGAGATCCATAATACAAAAGTAATAATAAAATTATTTTGCTATAATCCGCGATGAATTGATTTCATCGCGGATTATAGCAAAATAATTTTATTATTACTTTTGCAATTAAACACAAGTTTTAATAGAATACGCATTGGTGCCTGCCCGGGGTTTGAACCCGTGACCTCATCAAAAGAATCGCACGATGTCACCGATGGGCTATCACAGCTTCTTTTAAGTAAGTAATTAAGTTGTACAGAAACATAAGCTTAATTAAATATTGTGCGACATAAGCTTGCAGCACCTACTTCGCGCTTTATGAATTGCGTACTTTGTAATTCATTTGTGGGTTTGAGTAAAAGATTCTATAATAAAATTCCACAATCAATTTTTACTTTGCCATTAACTTAGTTTAAACTTTTAAAAGGAGGCTGATATAGAAAGCCTACTACGGTTAAGGATTACATACATGAAAAGAATGCGTGGATATTAGCTATATCCACTCTTCGACCCTTTATTAATGGCTAAATGTAACGAGCTATGCGAATTATATTTTGGAAAGGACAACCGCCGAGTTTATTGGTGCCTCTTCTCGGTAGAAACAGCTTTCCGAACCAGCAGCAGTGTCGACGATTCAAAAGCACTTGTTAACAAGTTTGCTTGAATCTGTAGTTAAAATATACTATGCTACCCTATTTATAAGGTGCATATATTGCATATACCCACATATAATGTTTAAAAGTTAACTATTTAAATAGAATTGTATTTGAACATTTTGACTCAGGTGAAGTTATAATAATTTTTTACGCATAAATGTAGAATCATAATCAATTAAATAACGAAGACTGAATTAAAACATAAACAACAAATAATTAAATTTTATTGGAATCTTCTCCAAATGCATTTTTAAAAGCACTTAACTTTATTGTCTTTACTTTAACACGAGCATTAAATTGTCAATTAAATACAAATCACAACCAATTTCAAGACTAACTTTATTTAAAAAATATACCTTTTTTGAAAATATAAAAAATACATGTGGTGTTTCGAACTTTTTTGGTCTGCGCGTTACCATAAGGCTATAACAGACATGCAATTTTGTAGCTCAAATATCATTTACTTTCTATTCAACATTTAAAGATTTTTTCAATGCCCAAAAACAGGGATAAAACGACATTTTTTTAATGAAACCTAGCTAGATAAATTTTTGCTCTTCTAAAACCCCTTTAAAACATGCTGAATTTCATGAAAATCATTGAAGCCGTTACCGAGACGGAATATATATACAAGATTAACTCATTTAAATATTAAAGATTTAAGATATACTGACACAACACTAACATAATGAGAAAAAAAGGAATTTATAAGATAACCAAAAACTTAGGAAAAAAATTAAAATAACTAATAACTTAATAAAATGTACCAAAACTCACGTCAGCTATAAACACCAACAACTCCTCGTGCGTAGCAGGTCCCTCCCGGGGTTTTAAATCTATCGCCTTCTTGATATCCTCAGGGGCTGACCACTCAACGACCTTTGAACTCCTCGAAGCTCTACCAAAAACCACCCTTTCCACTAACAGATCTACCGCCCGCCGTATAAAATCCTCATGTTTCGATCTATCTGTGAGACTTTGAAACAAGCTTTCCTTCTGCTCATGCCCCGCTACAATAATATTTGAATCGGCAGGCATGTTTCAGTTGTTTTGTTTATAAACACGATTGAATTTTTTTGGTATTTGTGAATGTAAATCGACGGTCACGGGCGGCTGCTGCCATTAGTCGTGCGATTTTGGTCCGTCATTCAACGCGAAGCCTTCTTAAATACTTTGCGTCACAATCAATTCACTTAGTAAGGTTATTATGCATTAGTTACCGCAGCCAGCGAATCAAATAATGAACACTTTACAATAGGGTTGAAACGAAATTGAACATGCAAAATCAAATATATAAAGAAAACATTAAAAACAAATCTCAAAAATTTTGCTTTTGTTTTAAAATATATGAAGTTTTAGCAACAATGTATTAAAATATTTTAGAACTTATGTATGGTATAATATAAATTATGCTAATAAATATATCAAAATAAATCCTATCCTATGCTACTAATATTTTAAATGCGATAATTTGTGTGTACGGATGTATGTTTGTTACTCTTTCACGACGAATCCGCTAAAACAATATCGATGAAATTTGGCACAATTATTCCTATAGGTAATAGAAATCCTGTTAATTCAACAGGAATAGGATGACATTGTAAAGCGCCATCTATTATCAACCTTTCGCGTAACAGTCCACGCGAACAAAGTTGAGGGTAAAAGCTAGTCATTCGTGTTGTTAATAATCAGTAAACTCTAGTCTGATGATACATTTGTGAATGAATATAGAATTACATTAGCATTATTTAATTCATTGATTATGCTACTACGTCTGCCGTCAATGAACTGTATGTTTTATGATTAAATTGTATAGGTTTTTATACTGTATTAACGCAGTTATTTCTCACTCTTGCTTTTTTAATATACTTACTTGTGAAAAAAATTGACAATTTTTTACTATAATTATACTATTTACTATAATTATACTATAGAATATATGTAAAATTGAAAATAATTTTACTTTATATCCGGCTATAATAATACACGAAATAAGTTTTTTATTGGGCTTAATTAAAATTGATGGACTTGTCCAGCGTTCTTATTCATTATATAGAGTGCGGATGCCACGTCGCAAAAACAAAAAATGCCTATATTCTAGAAAAGGAATATGGTATTTTTCGTTCGAATTGACTATATGCTGTTAGCCCTAACAGCTTTTACAGCGTCACCAGATGGGACGGGCGAGCGCAGAAGCATCGTCGAGGTTGCGAAATACGAAGAGTAGAGCGCAGAAGTTCTACTAGCGTCGGGAATCGTCGTCCTAAGGGTGCCTCCTGTAAGGCCGGACCACGGCTTTGGGCAACGTGTAGTGGAAGGCTGATGTTATGACTTTGATTAGTGAATACAACGACGGGAGGGAGAAATATGGTAAGAAAGTCTTAGTATTAAGAAGCAAGCTTTAAGTATGTATATTTTTTACATTCTCAATCACTTTATAAAATCTGTAAGTACAAAAATCTAAGTACATTATTTAAAGATTTTATAAAGAATATGTAAATCACTACATATTATAAAACAAAGTCCATATTTTCGTATGTACGCATAAATCTTTAAAACTACGCAACCGATTTTGATGCGGTTTTTTTTAATAGATAGAGTGATTCCAGAGAAAGGTTTGTACGTTTAATAACATTCAATACGAAGTAGAGAAATAATGTAATTTTTGAGGTTTCTGTAAATAATTAAAATTTTTTCCGCTTACATTGCAAACGCAGGCTAAACCCTAAGAGATTTATCAAAATGATGTACTAAGTATTTGTACACCTTAAAAAGGTCTACAGAAAAGTCCGCGATGGTATATAATTATCTCTTATGGATAACCCACAATAGCAGTTTTTTTCATTTACTTTTTACGAAAAATGATGCATTATGTTCAAAGCAATTTTTATACAATACAGCATTAATCCTTATCCAATTGAGTACCTTAAATAAATTGTTGATTTAATATAGATCAATATTGTCGTTTACAGCATGTAATTTAAGTGAACATTTTCGGAGATATTACAGATTTAAAATCCCGCGAGGAGGCCGCGCTTAGACCTATAAGCACTTCGAATTTAGCAGCGACCGGAGGCGCAACTAAATGTCCTTCTTTCAAGTTTATATTGTCTAATGATAAGAAAACTATGAATGTTGTATGTAAAGACATTGTCTAATCAATTGTAAAAATAAATAATATCACTACATAGTATAAAACAAAGTCGCATTCTCTGTCTGTCCCTATGTCCGTATATCCCTATGTATGCTTCAATCTTTAAAACTATGCAACAGATTTTGATGCGGTTTTTTTTTTAAATAGATAGAGTGATTTTAGAGGAAGGTTTACATGTCTAATAATTTTCAATATGGAGTAGAGAAATACTGTAATTTTTGAGGTTTCTAATGTGATGTCGTAAATAATTACATTTTTTTCCGCTTACATTGCAAACGCAGGCTAAACCCTACGAGATTTATCAAAATAATGTACTAAGTATTTGTACACATTGAAAAGGTCTACAGAAAAGTCCGCGATGGTATATGTCTATCGCTTATGGATAACCCACAATAGCATTTTTTGTCGTTTACTTTTTACGAAAAATAATGCCTTATTTTTGAAGCAATTCTTATACAATACAGCATTAATCCTTATCCAATTAAGTACCTTAAATAAATAGTTGATTTAATATAGATCAATATGGCCGTTTACAGCATGTAATTTAAGTGAACATTTTCGGAGATATTACAGATTTAAAATGCCGTGAGGAGGCCGCGCTTCACCCTATAACACTTCGACTTTAGCAGCGATGTCGCTCTTTCAAGAGTTTGTTTAAAGACATTCTGTAATTAATTGTAAAAATAAAATATATAGGGAAAATATAAAAGTAAATAAGTAATAATGTACTATATGAATTTAGATATTCCAAAGATAGCAGGAAATCTTCTTGGTATAGGGAAAGGAAATTGTTTTTCTCCAAATTTAACGCTACGGCCACTGGCAGTAATGAATAAGTCAAAACAACTGGATCAATTTTAATCATTTTTTTTACACTGACGACATGGGATATATATTTTATACCCGTGCGAAGCAGGGGCAGGCCGCTAGTTATATATAAATTAATAAATTTTCTTCTTTATTCAAACGACAGACGTTTATCGCTGGATTGTTTGTTATGATCCACCTGCTTCTGAAACTTTTTGAAGTCGTCTGAAGTGGGGGCTCTATCAACTTTAAATAAACATAAATAAATATATGGGACACTTACACACACGGTCACCGTCCCCAAAGTAATTTTAATACTTGTGTGATGGGTGAGAGACAACTGGTGAATATATACAAATGTATATAATTTTTAAATACATACTTAAATACAAATATACACCCAGGCTCGAAGAGCTAACAAATTGTTTTACAGAAAATGTAGGCCCTCGGCGGGAATCGAACCCGCGACCCGCGGCGCTGAAGGCAGGATCAGTACCCACTGCGCCAACGGGCCAGTCACTTTGAGTTTTTCTAGTGCGGCTTCCGCACTTTTCAACATCTTAAGATCTCAACGTACTAAGTACCTTCATACTACGTATTAACAAAATAAAACTACGAAAACACATCTCTCTAGCAAATTGCAGATAAAATGGTTTTTGGCATCGCCAAACTTATTCGATTGAGATACCCACATGTCATTCCAATGAATACTTACATCACTTCTCATAAATAATCTACTTAGGTAGTTACTTAGTTTATAGATGTTGACCTTACTTTTCCGTACAACAAAATACCCGTGATAACGCTGTTATAAAATATTAATACGTAATATTTACAAAACAAGCATAAGCCCCCATACTCTGTGTAAAACGCCTTGTACAGATAAACATATCCGTCATCATAGCAATGGCCTTTATGTACTTTCTAAAGCAATTCTAATTTAAGGAGAGCACATATATGCTTGTATTTAAACCAATCAAAACAATAAATGTTATTTATCAAGTAAAATAAACATAAGTTTCTTCAATACTTTAATCCCTCAATAGAATACATGACGACGTTTCGTGTGATGACAATTTAAGAGTTAAAAGCTACTAAAAGCATAGGACTCTATCTTACTAAGTTATGTTTCTGAAATGCACTCACAAATTGTAAATTAATTAAGAAATATATCAGTCTAATTTAAAGCTGTGAAGTAAAAGAAATCGTTTAAATAAAGTAAAAGAGGCTCTCGATACGCCTTTTTTTTCCTTCGTGTTTGTACTCAATTCCAGCTTTGAAATCGTAAGCGTATTCGAATCTCTTCATAAAAAAAAACTTTGATAGATTTTACCTATAGTTGTTTGTCTTTGGTTTTCGACTTATTGGAGTTGGTTCGAATCTGAACGGATGAACTGATAGCATCGACATTGTAAGAATTCTAGATTCTAAAGGGCAAAATAAGAAGTTTCTTAGATAGAAAATTAAATATCTAACCAATATACAATTTATAATCAATGTATAGAAACAGCTAAACTCATGTTTTATTTTATCGGATGAGCCCGACTAGTTTCAAGCCCATACGGGGCTCATATTCATGAGCTCTTTACGCGGCGTAATCCCGGCTAGAACTCCAGTTCCGCGTATACTTTAATTATGAATAATACTCACGATAGTTTAAATTCAGATGTACAATATTAATAATAATTAATAATACAGATTTACATTAATTAATACAGATTTAATACACCGATTATTAATTTTTTAACAGGACAGACCCTTCAAATCATTATCATAAGTCAAACATTTTCGCTTAATAAGTTAATGGATTGACAGACAAGATTTATTCTTGACTTCTATGCCTTATAATTTATACTACTAGCTAGGCCTGGATCATGTGAGTATACCTATATTTAAAAAAGCAGCACTCGTATAGATTCGATAAACTTAAAATTATAACTATGCGTTGTTGCAACACTGCATTTTATCAAATTTACGTGTCGACATTAAAGCAGGTAGTTATCTGTTACTAAAAACAGGAAATTTTTAGTACCTACAACAGACTGAGAAATGAAACAGTATTTTTTGCCTTAACAGTAATTCTCGTACCGGTAATTAGTTGCACCAGGGGTCGATACTGACCTTTTTTACATGGTTAGTCATCTGAGAACGGCCGTGTATTAAATTAGATGCAGTTTTAGGTAAAACAAAACGTTAATAATTTTTTGTCATCGCTTTTTTAGTTTTGAGATGAAAGTTACAACTGTACAAAAACCGGCTATAGTTACTTCGATATCAAAAATATACTTTTTTAATATTAACTGGAACGAATAGTCATAAATTACTGAATACTTCTTCTTCTTGTACCTCTCCGACTAATGAAGGTTAGCCGTCAGTGCTTGATAATGCTTTCTATTTCTCGCGAGGCTAAAAGCTGGGCAGTCTCGGGACTTCCGTCCATTGCATCTCGTATATTGCGCAATGACTTTCTCTTGCGGCCGATGCGTCTCTTGCAACTTTACCCATCATAATAAGTTGCAGGAGTCCATACTGTTCGTGTCTAAGCACATGTCCCAGGTATGCAACTTTTTTCTTTTTGATGGTGGTCTAACGTTCGCACTTACAACACACCTCACCATCTCTTTGTGTGACCTCTTCATTTGTCACCTTTTCGATCCATTTTATTTTCAGCATGCGTCGATAAGCCCACATCTCAAATGCTTCTATACGCCTTCGAATATCCTCTTTTACGGTCCACGCCTCGCATCCGTAAAAAAGTACTGGCCAAATATAGCAGTCAAATATATTGAATAGTTATAAATACTTAAATATTATATTAAATCGTCTCAAAACAAAAACACTTTCTGAAAGCAATTTGTTGTGTCTTTGAGTCTGTAATAAAGTGTATTTAAGTATATAATATTTCCCATAACTTAATTACACTTCCATGGCCATAGAAAGTTGGGATAACCATGTATGTGTCAAATATAATAAGCTTAATTACATTAAAAAACTAATAATAAAATTATTTTGCGATAAATTAAAAAAAAAATGCGGATTATAGAAAAATATTTTTATTATTACGTTTGTATTATGGATCTCCACAAAGTAACGTCTAATTCTATAAATTATTTAATTATATTAGAAAAAAATATTATATTGATATCTTATTAAGTCTTTATCCTACCCAAATGATTCAACACCGGTTCTTTTCATAAGAAAATCCCAAACACCAGTTTATGTTACATAACTGAATGACGAATCATTTACAAGAAATTTAAGTTCCGAGACCACACCATAACTGCTCTTATGATCGTGACGTCAAAAGCATGTCGTTTGACTTACATTCATCATTGGTCATTCGATATAAGGAAATTTCCTTCAAGTATATTATAAATATTTTGATATTTCATTTCAGAATATATGAATAATTATATTTTTATAAACTGAGTTTACAAATAAAAGAGAAATGATAATTAAAAGAGAGTCCGTAAAATGGTATCCGGCTGAATAGAATAGTACCACCCTCTTTTCTTGCCGAGGTGTCGTAAAAGGCGACTAAGGTAAGTCGACCCGCCAGTATCCGGCTAAGTAGAATAGAACACCCTCTTTCTTATCGAGGTGTCGTTAAATACGAATAAGATAAGTTGACGTCAGGCAGGCGGCCGGTCGTAAAATATGTAGCCAAATCATGTGACAACATGTTTATAACATGTTGTGCCGACCCCTCTTAGAGTAGGATAAGGGCAGGAAGATGATGATGATGATGATAATTAAGAGACAGTGATATTTTGTGGTTAGTAGAATTTAGTAGTAGTATCTACTTGGTGCGTGGAACTCATGTCACAAAAGTTTTCCTGCGTCTATCCTTTTATTTTATTCTGAGAGAAAAATATACATTAATGTTGATATGTGCATGATATTGCTTGCTTGCTATGATGCTTTTAACACCACAGTGGAGCCACACAGCTGACTATTTGTGGCCGAAAATGTATAAATAATACTAATTTACTTTATTCTTGCTATCAATATTGATCTCGAGCGACAAAAGACGAAACGATCAATAGATGGATTAGCGCATATCAAATTACTTTTTTATTCTCCTAAAATAGACCTTAATTACTTGGCGTCCAATATTTTTCTCGCATACATAGCTATGGTCACTTTTTCAATTGGTAATAAATTGCTTGATTCCTCAATCAAGCGACCCTATTATTCCCAACATTTATGTAATTACGACTCTCTTGTATTATATAAATTCATTGTCAAGGTCTTTGTGAAGAGGTACTTTGTTTACCTTCATATTTTTATTTTACTATGAATTACTATAACTATTGACGTAAAAATTTTATTAAATAGGTATATTCATTGCCTCAGGATTCGATTAGGCGTCTACTAACTGTCGTACCTCAACTATTTTCTACTGAGCTACGCAATACCTAGCTCAGTAATACCAATTCAAAAATTGTTTTCTTTTTTCAAGTCTCAAGACTGACTCATAGCAATATCTAAGACATGTAAAAGAAACACAGAGAATTCATTTATAAATAACAAGTAAATTGAAAGAAAAAAAATACACTGTTACAAAAATTATACTAAATCATTTTCTTAGTGATATTTTCAATAACAATTGATTACTTGTACAGTATTCGTCTAAGTTAAATGTCAATATTCCGCCATTTGATTTGACGTTTATTGTCTACGAGTATTTTGTTGTTTGTCTATGTTTTTGAGTCAACGTGGGTTTAAATGTGAATTAAAATAAAGTATGTAAATATTGTCTTAAATATATCGTAATTAAAACAAATACCTAGTACTATATTTGTGTAAAATGTCAGACGGTCAATTTAGTGACTATGAGGAGGATATAACAAGCAAGGTTAAAATGGTTCGGGTACGTATTAGTATATATAACAGCTTCAAGATTTTTAAGTTAACAGATGAATTAATTTGGTAAAATTGAACATCTATCATTACGTACATAGAACTTATATTTAAAACTATAACAAATTGAGTGATACTTGTTGAGTGAATTGAGTAATCATTATTTTACCTTAGTTTGCAGAAGAACCAGAATATAGAAAGCTAAGCAGTGAAGATGAACTTGACTCAGACGACTATTTCTATGATTCAGATGAACAAAGTAGAGACTCAAAGAGCAAAGAAAATGTTAACGCTCAAAATCCATCCACAAAAGTTACTTCATACCAGCCCACAGAGAAGTTTTTCAAAAAATACATCAACAAAATAAACGTAGATAAATATGAACCTGCTATAAATGACAGTGCACATAAATTCATGGAACTGAATGACCGTAAATTCGATAATGAAAGAATAAGAATCAAAGACAAACATGACAGAGCGACCGCTGAACAGGTTATGGATCCTCGAACAAAAATGATATTATTTAAACTATTAAACAGGGGAATCATTAATGAAATTAATGGGTGTATTTCTACAGGCAAAGAGGCCAACGTTTACCATGCAACTTCAAAAGACGGAAGAGATTATGCTGTTAAAATATTTAAAACATCAATATTGGTTTTTAAAGATAGAGATAAATATGTATCTGGTGAATACAGATTTAGAAACGGTTACTGTAGATCAAATCCACGTAAAATGGTAAGGACCTGGGCTGAAAAGGAAATGAGGAATCTTGTAAGACTTTACAATGCCCAATTAAATGTCCCCGAACCTATAATACTACGGAGTCATGTTTTAGTTATGGCCTTTATGGGAGAAAATGGCTGGCCATCACCTAAATTGAAAGATGTTGAAATATCACAATCTACAGCCCGTTCGTTATATAGAGACTGCATTACTATGATGTGGAAAATGTTTAATATTTGTAAATTAGTACATGCAGATTTGTCAGAATTCAATCTATTATTTCACAACGGTAATGTTGTAATGATAGATGTATCACAGTCTGTTGAACACGATCATCCACACGCTTATGAATTTTTAAGAAAGGATTGTACAAATATAAGTGATTTCTTTAGAAAGAAAGGTGTTGCTACATTGACTGTTAAAGAGTTGTTTGATTTTATCACTGATGCATCAATAAATGAAGCTAATCTTGAAGAATGTCTTGAGAAACTTTCTGAGAAGGCAGCATCGAGAAATTTTGACGAGATGACAGCTCAAGAGCAAATAGAAGAAGAAGCTTTCAAGAATGTTTATATTCCGAAGAGATTGACAGAGGTAGACTGTTCATAAAACTTTTTTTTTAATAATAGAGCAGAGTAAGCAGCAAGAGCAATCCATAAATTAATTGGGTTATTTTTCTTTTAAATCTGTACTAAAATATAAAGCTGAATTGTTTGTTTGAATGCGCTTATCTAAGGAACTACTAAACCGATTTAAAAACCGAGTCTAAGATAGTCATTTATCGAGAAAGGCTTTACACTATATAACATCACACTACAATGAATAGTAGAGGAGCAGCAATGAAAAATATTTTGAAAACGTCAAAATTTAAAGCTTTCCTTACGTGTGCTAAGTAAAAGGTAAATTGATTATGTGGTATCTGGTTGAGTAAAATAGACCACCCTCTTTCTTACCGAGGTGTTGTAAATACGACTAAGGAAGTTGATGTCAGGCAGGCGACTGGTCGCAAACTGGCCAAATCGTGAAAACATGTTTATAACATGTTGTGCAGATCTTAGAGTATAATAAGGACAGAAAGATGATTTTTGTTATATATTGGAGAATATTTATGACACCTTTTTTTTATATAATGCTAATGTCATAAAAAACTTAGTCCTTAATTGACCAAGCCTTGCTCAGTAATTTATTTACAAAATAAATTTAAAAAAATGAAACTTAAAAAAAAAGAAAAAATAATTGGGTAGTTAGGGATCGATTCTAGTTATTTACATTTCTCAAGACTGCCCGTTCCCCGAATAAGCTACGCTGACTTGACAGTTTATGGCAAAAATATTGCTATATATTCAATATAAAATTTAGTATTTTTTAATGCCCAAAAACAGGCATAATTTTTTTCGTAACACCTAGCTAGATCGATTTTTCTCCCCTAAAACCCCCTACATACTGAATTTCAGGAAAATCGTTGGAGCCATTTCCGAGATTCCGAAAATATATATATACATACAAGATTGACTCATTTAAAAATTAAAGCTAAACTTCATTATTATCTCTTCCAATTTAGTATTGCCATTGCAACATGATCATTTTCAATTAATTTAAATAAAAACTTATCACCAATAAACAAAATTTCAGGTTATCAATTATGAGCGTGATATCAGCAAGGCAAAGACAGGTGATACTGCAGATCTCACTTACAAGAAAATTGCCGGTTTTAATGAAGACCTGACAGGAACTTTGCACAAACCAGAAATTCTGCAAGATGATCTATCAGATAGTAGTACTGCAAACAGTTCAGATGAAGAAAATGATGAAAATGGTAATTTTATAGTTATTTGTTTATATCTGATGAGAATACCAGATAAAATCAAATTTTTGAGAGAAAACTTCTTGAAACATAACTTGAAAGTAGTTCAGATACTTTAAGGATAAAAATAAATTTATTTATGATATTTAATATACATTTCATATGTGAATTACTTTAGAAAATACATTTATGTTTCTAATTTGATTCCATTGATGCTAGACTCTAGTTCATTGGCGTATTTAGCAGACTGGGTTTGGAATACCCTTATTATGATTTTATTCTGATTTGATATTTGATTAAGATTTCAATATGTGGTTTCCCAAAGTATTCTATAGGAAGATCTTATAAATTCAAATTCAAATTCAAATTACTTTATTTGCAAAAAACATGGTAACAAAGGTGTAATAAAATAGTATTAGTAACAACACGTTTAGTCATTTAGCTGACATGCAAATATTATTATAGGTACATTTAGAAATTATGAATTATTTTATGTCAAAGATTTTGATATTTAATTGAAATCGTTTTATTATTATATGTATATTATTATTATTTAATTATTCTTTATTTATTTATTAAATTCAAAAAAAAAAATCTTCCATGGAGTAAAAACATTTATCTATTAACCAGCAATGTATTTGATTTTTAAATTGAGTCAAAGGCATATCTTTTAAGGATTGCGGCAATTTATTATAAATACGAATCATCATATGATAGCAACTCTTAGAGCTGAGAGCGGTTTTATAAAATGGGTAATGCAACTTGTTGGGATATCACGTGTTAAATGAAACAATGTTAGAGCACACTTCAAAGAACTCCGACTTATGTTGTTTTACAAAGCATGCTATCTCATAGATGTAAATGCATGGAAGCGGCAATAATTTAAGATTCCGAAACAGTGGTCTACAGGTATATACTTTGGCGAGCCACAATTGTTACATAAAAGTACATTGGCAATGTTTTCATGTTGATATATCTTTTAACACATATGGATATTTGGCTATACTTGTACCTCTGTGACAGATCCTTGCTTGGTATGCTTCGGTTGTGGGGCAAAACGATTGTTGAGTTTGTGATAGTGAACGTATGTAGTGCTTGTGTATTGTTGTGGCGGTGGTGGAGGTTTGTGCATGTGTTTTTACGAATCCTGCATTTATAAGGTATGGAAACGGATTGTCCACTCTACATATAGCATTATATATATTTTGTATTTTAATTCGTCGCGGATTATAGCAAAATAATTTAATCATTCTCCGCCCTTGTCCTACTCTAAGTGTCAACTACCTTAATTCGCCTTTAACAACACCTCGGTAAGAAATGAGGGGTGGTCTATTTTACTCACGGACACACGGCGGGTATTTTCTAAAATAAAAAATTGAAATTAATATTCAATATTAGTCTTAATATTGAATTTTAATTTCAATTTTTTTGACTTTAAACATATAATTTCAGAAACAAAATTCAAAAACAGTGCAAGACCTAGAGATGAATCGCCCGACAGCAAGAAAGCTAGGAAAAAGAAGGTCAAAGATGATAAGGCTGAAAGGAGAAAAACTAAAACAAAGAAACATATAAAAAAGAGACGGGATAAAGGTTGCGGTAAGAAGTAAAAAAATATAGATAAATAGTTTCTGTATACATAATAAACACAAATTTATTTTTCAATTTAGTTTCTCTAATTTTCCCTTATTACTAGTTTACTACTAGTTATTACTACTCTAGAGTTTTTTGTGTGTAGCAGTACTTTTCAAGCTCAATCTTTAATATTTAGATGAAATTAAATAATTAGATAAATTTAATTTAAGATAGATATGACTTGTACATTTTTGTTGCAAATAAAAAAAAATGAGTTTTATCTAACAATTTGGATTCCCAAAGTATATTGTATCTTCTTACAAAATAATTTGGGAAATCACATTATGAAATATCAGTCTGCTAAAAACGCCCTCAATGAATTAGATGACATTCCAAGAATTAAATTTCAAATTCAAATTCAAAATATTCTTTATTCAAAGAAACTTGTAAACAAGTGCTTTTGAATCGTCAACTCTACTGCTGGTTCGGAAAGCTGTTCCTACCGAGAAGAGCCAGCAAGAAACTCGGCGGTTGCTCTTTTAAAAATATAATTCTTAGTACTATTTACATTCAGTCGTTACTGTCTTGTACGGGTTCAAAGAGAGCTATATCCACACATTCTTATCTTCTAAATAATCTTCAATAGTATATTAGGCTTTCTGTATCACCCTATTTTTAACAGCGTTTTTAAACTGCTGCAATGGCAAAGCTGAAATTGATTGCGGAATTTTATTATAGAATCTTATACCAAAACCCACAAACGACTTACGTACTTTTGCAAGGCGCCTGCTTTGCGCCTTGCAAAAGTACGTAAGTCGTAAAGTAAAAGTACGTACGAGCCGCAAGCTTATGTCGGTTCCTGCTTTGTCTATTGTATACCAACGACTTTATGGTCCAAGAGCCAAGGCCCATGAACTTTAAGGGTGTCTGGCAGGGGGTTTCCACTATGCTAAGTGTCTGGCATTGACTGAAGTGATTTTTAATATTATTCTAAAGGTAATACCAGATGATCAAGCCTTATATTATGACGAAATTAATTGGGTATTTGCAACCTTGACTACCTCGTATCTCCCAAAGCCACTATGGTCCAAATTTCATAATTTACCATCGTTCTTACCTGTGTTGGGAGCATGCGCTGACAAACTTTCACCTTTTATAAAATGACGAAGGTCTGGAGTTCACGGGCTCTCGCTCTATTAGAAAAATACACCGTATTTTTCTTACCACTGATCTAAATTATAACATAATAATTTTTAAATAAGGTACGTCCTCAATAAAGCGATCTAACGTCTTCTTTGAGGTATAGGTTTGTTTCTTAAATATTCTGATGCAAGATATAGCGGAAAATCGTTAGGAGAGTGATATGCGCCTATATGACGATCACGGCCGATCTATTTGGAGTATTGACATAGAAGGTACTTACAAATATTGACACTGATCTGAGTGCTTTTCGTAAAACCAATATTTTTTTTGAACATCCTATATTTACTTCTGGTTTAGAAATAGAATAGAATAGAAATAAAATCAGGTATATGTAGTAATTGTTTTCCTTATCGCAAATTAACATGCTACCGCCGTGTGGTATCCGGCTGAATAGAATAGACCAGCCTCATTTCTTACCGAGGTGTCGTAAAAGGCGACTAAGGTAAGTCGACCCACCGTGTGGTATCCGGTTAAGTAGAATAGTACCACCCTCATTTCTAACCGAGTTGGCGTAAAATACGACTAAGGTAAGTTGACGTCAGGAAGGCGGCCGGTCGTAAAAACGCAGCCAAATCATGTGACAACATGTTTGCAACATGTTGTGCCGACCCCTCTTAGGATAAGGGCAGGAAGATGATGGTCGCTAATTAAATTGCTAGGGTTATATAGATGCCTTGGAATATCTGATAATGGTAATAGAGAAAGTAGCAAATAAACTACCCAGAATCCAAAGGATCCTAACAATGCACTAAGTACTAAGTCCTCTCAGCAGTAATACCTATAAATACCTCACTTCTTAGCAGCTTTACGAATATATAGATATATGGTTAACGTAAAGAAATTAATTCATTACAATTAAGTATCAACAAATAACGTGATTTATTGCAAACATTAATAGAATATATCCTTTTGCATGAAAATATACATTGTATTTTCCACAACGAAGCGTTTCGAATAATTGAGTTAAACTAATCAATACTATGTATTTATATAATCATTCTAATGAACCGAAGTCATAAGTAACTGCCGATGATTTATCACGATATAAAATTACAATTATGAAATAACTATTGACTATATATATTGAGATATTTCAATGTTAAGAAGACAATCAATCTTCCTGCCCTTATCCCACCTTAAGTGGGGTCGGCACAACTTGTTATAAACATGCTGTCACATGATTTGGCTGCGTTTTTACGACCGGCCGCCTGTCTGACGTCAACTAACCTCACTCGTATTTTACGATACCTATGTAAGAAAGGGGGTGGTTTATTCTACTAAACCGGATACCACACGGTGGGTCAACTTACCTTAGTCGCCTTTTACGACACCTCGGTAAGAAATGAAGGTGGTAATATTCTATTTAGTCGTATACCGTCATAAAATTGTAGACAGGTCAAGTCTGTTTGTAAATGATAAATAAATAAAAAAATATATAAATCCTTTAAAAAATGTATTCTTAACTTTTACAATATTCCATATTAAACGGAACATTTCATGTTTTGCTTTTCACTTGTAGCAACACATACAATTCGTTACATAAAATTTTTAAGAATAATAATTTATTAGATCTTTAACTTGACCGCGTACATCAATTAATTATAAATAATATAGATTACAAGATTATTTGTAGTCGAGAGTTGTTTTTCACAATGATACAACCTCACAATCATGTATCCTACATGATACTCAAAATACAACTAATTTGTCATTTAAATCGATGTAATATGTTATAGTCATTATCTCTCAATTTATTTATAAGTATGTAGATATATTTTATAATTATTAAAGAATACCATAAACATAGACTTATAAATATTGGAGGTGTCTTTGGCTATAAATTAAAAAAAAAACTCATTCCTAAAACTGTCGCCAATTATTGGTTTAGGGGAAATTACAAAGGTACGGCGATTCATTGATATTTCGAACTCATTATACAATTATCTGTTATTGTATCTAGAAAATTTGCCTTTTCCTATTTGAGGGAATGCATAGATATCTATTGAATTTTGTCCTCGATGTTTACTTAAAACCATACGTATGTATGAATTTATGACTCTGTTGTAGAGATGTGAAAAAAATTACAATAATAAATCGAGTTTTTAAAATTCGATTATTTTAAGTGTGCTCTTTTTTATTTTAACTTTTTTTTATTGTTTTTAAGATTGAATAGGCATTGTTGGATGAAACCAATGTAGTGAAACTAAACATTTTAATCGAATTTTGACAAACAGCGTATATGTTATTATTTATAGGTAAGTTGTCTACGTTAATTAGCTTTTATTCTAATTAATTATTAATATTTAAAAAGGCAACTTTTCAAAAATTCAGAAAAAAACTATTATTTTGGCAGGTATTAATCGTTTTTTAAAATCGATTTATTTTGAAGGAAAAAATCGATTATTTATTAATTGATTCTCCTCCAAGTCACATCCCTACTCTGTTGAGGTTAAATCGATTGAGTCGATATACACAGAAAAAATGTGTTAAAATATTAAATATTAATTCATTACCTTATACTATGAATATTTAAGCAGAGTAAATCCTGGGAAGTGAATGATAAACCTGCAAAGCTGCAATGAATTCCTAATTTTATTTTATCACACTTTAGATATCTTATTTGTACTGACATTTATAAATAAGTAAAAATAGGTTTATCACAACAAATAACCATAGAATTATTATACTAGAGCTGGAAAGCTTAAAATGTGCCCTATTTCATTTAAGAGACAGCAAATGAGTGTATCTATCTGTCTCTCTCTTTTATATGCGATTAGAAAAAGATCTATAGTTCCCCTACTCTAGTATAATAAATCTATGGGAATAACGCACGAATTTAGAATTGAAATATCACGTCGCAAATCGCCATCTAAGGCCCATGTAACACAAAAATCTAACTGATACCATAATACTAAGTAAAATAAGAATTTCAAACCACACAGAGTTTTTATCGATGTCCAGGTATTTCAATAAAACATCGGGTTTAGAGAAATGACAGTACATATCTTTGCATTCGAGGTGTTTCCTGTCGAAACCGAACACGGTGAGGATCATGGCAACTACTCCGCACCTGATGAAGGATGTCTTCATGATGATGTTCATTACGAGGGGTATTTGGTGGGCGAAGTCAAAACCGTAGACGGCTAGACCGAGGAACGGAGCGATAGCCGCTGGTCCGATAGCGCATCCGTTCTGCAAAAAGCAACAGTTAAATAAAACTGACCGTAAAGTCCTAAATCAGAAGATTAAAGTTTAACAACAAAAGTTTTAACCAAGACAAGTTGTATCACGATCTACACTTGCGGGGGTTTAATAGTCATACAAGTCAGGCTTTGAAGCAAAACTCCACCTTAAGAGGGTGGATATTCTACTTAATCGGATACCACACGGCGAGTCGACTTACCTTAGTCGCCTTTTACGATACCTCGGTAAGAATAGAGGTTGGTCTATTCTACTCGGCCGGATACCACACGGCGAGTCGACTTACCTTAGTCGACTTTTACGACACCTCGGTAAGAAATGAGGGTGGTACTATTCAACTTAGCCGGATACCACACGGCTAACCCTCTTTATTACCAAGGAGTCGTAAAATACGAAGCCAAATTATGTGATAACGTATTTGTATCATGTTGTGCCGACCCCACTTATAGTGGGATAAGAGCAGGAGTATGATGATATAAATTGTAAACAATATGCTTTAAAATATAATAAAGTTTATATAACTTCATTAACTATCAGAAATTGACCGAGTAATATAAGTTGAACTATTTGGACGGATATATGGATCTTAGAAAGTGTTATTAGCCTTGATCAATAAATTTATTAATAAATACGTACCCTGACGCTGAAAACCGACCCAATCGCCATCCCTATACCTTCAGACACCAGAGACAATATATTTCCAATCAGGCAAAATACGATGAACCTGACAATACCAAAGGGTACTCCGACCATAAAGAAGACGATGGTACAAAACACCATGTTCAGCGTAAGTTGTACTGGTAACTTGGATATCGTCAACGCGGCGTAGTATGGCATTAGACTATACCACCCGTTAAAGTGTTCCTTCTTTACCAGTTTTACTTCTTGAGGATCTGAAAAATCATAAATATATAAATAATATTAAATAAATAAATATATGGGACACTTACACACATTGTCGTCCGTCCCTAAAGTAACTTAATACTCGTGTGTGCGTGACGGACAACTGGTAAATATATACTTATATAATTTTAAATACATATATACACCCAGGCTTGAAGAAGACCAACAAATTTTTGTTAGAAAATCTTGGCCCTCGGCGAGAATCGAACCCACGACCCGCGGAGCTGAAGGCAGGATCACTACAAACTGCGGCAACGGGCCAGCCGTATATAAAATTCATATTTGTAGGGACGTGAAGTTAGCTGTGGTGAGGTTGGGTGCGGAGGGGAGAGTTGTAGCGACATTTGACGTAGTCGATATTTGTGCGTGGAGTTGACAAGTTGTTAAAAAAATTTGAGAAAATCGCATCTTATTTATTCAATAAATTTAAAGGACGATATCGTTGTTATAATTTCAGTATATATATGTAGTTGCAAATGTAAAAAATCTTATTCTATTCTATTAAGAAATATATATATATTATCTATTAAGAAATCCTTTATTTTAACAGTTATGGTAAAATAGTTGCTAAGAAAATTTCATTTTATTATACTAGAGTAGGGGAATCATAGCACAGCTAAGTAATGCTAAAAAATAAATACCTGGTATAGAAGTGTACACTGCTTTTAGGATAAGCCCATACAGTTTTTTTAGTCTCTCCCCGTGTGCCTTTATAATAACCGACAAATAAATTATCTATGTCGTAAAGTCTAAAAAGATGCATACTTACAAACTAATACCGGCACCATTATCTGCGTGTAAGCGAAAAATATCACTAGACCGACGCACATCTTGAGATGGTTGAACATCTGGGAGCCGTCATTAGCGAGCCCGAAAAAGCACAGCCCAATCAATATAGCACACATTACGTGGTGCACAGATTGAATCCATAATGCTGGGAAAAAGAATATATTTAAAAGCCTAGTAATATGCTATTTATAAGCGGTGACTAGCGGTGGTAGCTTTCGAGGAGTTCACGGGTTCAAACCCGGGCAGACACCAATGAGTTTTACTGTTAAAACTTATGTGTCTAATTGATAATTGCAATTTATCACACGCTTTTCGGTGAAGGAAAACATCGTGAGGAAACCTGCATATCTCTAGAGAATTCTGGAGATATGTGTTACCTACCAATCCGCATTGGAGCAGCGTGGTAGGTCTTAGCCCAAACCTTCTCTCCAAAGACGGAGATAATTCAGTGGGATAGTAACAGCCCGCTTACTTACTTACTAACAATATGCTATTTCATCGTATCATTGCACTTTTACTTTATCGGTATTTTACGAAGGTGCATAAAGCATTTCGCTTCGTCATTTCCGTTGCGCACAGAGTAGGCATAATATTATTTTCCGGTTATTTATCTACAAGTATCTCACTTCTTGCAATATGGGCATCTTCAAAGCATCTTATAAGTAAACGCGCTCTGCCTAACAATGTATAATTGCTTATCATCAGGCGCTCGCTTTTTAAACGATAAAAAACTACAACTAACATCTTGAGGCCGCTCTAACGCATTGACAAATGATTGACTGGTAACACATTTCCCTGGAAATTTTCAGAGATACAGTTTTCCTTTCGACGCTTTTCTTTACAGGAAAGTGCATGATCAATTCCAAATAAATGAAAAGCTTACTAATTATTATTATAACTATATAATACTTGTTAATAGAATAAGTCATATCTTCTGAGGCTGAAAACCCGCGACTCAGTCAACATTAGACCATAACATCTTCAGAAAAATTAAGTATGTGTGTCCTTTTTGAGAAAATAATTACAAAAGTAAAAGTGTTGTTTATTAAAATAGTTAATAAACGACACGATTTAGTTACAAATCATTTCCCAAGTGTTATTTTTTGTAAGATTGAATAAGATCGTTATAATGGTTTATTATTGTAGCACATTGTTTTATTATTGTATACAGAAATAAAGTTTGTCAAGTGTCGAGAAAACCATATTATATGTAAATTTTGTGTACATAGGTATAACCAGTAGTCTTGAATAAAGGTAATTTGTATGCAACAGAACAATTGCAACAGAAACACAACGGAATCAATAACAATTTCCATGCGATGATTTACCCGTATGATTCATGGAAACGGAGCATGTAACCGCAACAAGATGCATTTAAATTATAATAATTCACAATATTATTGATTACGTCCAACATATTAATAGAGCGACTAAAGGAAATCCTGTTAATATTATAAATCGGAAAGTTTTTGAGTATGGATGTACTGTTTGTTACTCTTTCACGGCGAATCCGCCGAACCAATATCGATGAAATTTGGCACAATTATTCCTTATACACCAGGGTAACATATATGCTATGGAACTTATTTTACAGGAAAGGACAACATTTAAAAGATCCATGTGTCATCACGCAACAACAGTCCACGCGAACAAAATTGCGGCTATAAGTTAGTATTATTATATTTTCCTAACGATTAGAAATAAAAATGGTAAAAATGTTATCACCATTGTCTCGTCTTATCCCACCCTAAGTGGAGTCAGCTCACGTTTTTCCATTCTCTCCTGTCATTCATCAACTCTAGTGCTACCTCTTTTATATGCATGTCATACTTCAAAAAATCCACCATCTCTACCTTTTCCAAACACTCGTTTGGTCACATGATTTTCATCCCCTCCTCATTACACGTCCTTAACATCTTAATGTTGCATTTCTCGACTTTTCTATAATCGCAACTTTAGGACTTGCCCTTATTTACTCATTTCGTATTTCATCCAATCTTGTCACACCACACTTCCTCTTTAAAGTTCTCATCTAATTTGCATGCTCGTCTTTCATCCGTCTTTCAATGCCCAAGATTCTAATCCATACGATACGTATATTTTTATTGCGCAGAACACAAAAATATAAATGCTAATTGCAGCTGATAGGTAATATTAAGCCCACCAACAAAATAAACGAATTACTTAATCTTGACGCATTACTTTGTTTTATAAATTACTAATCTGTTGCCTCGGCTTCGCACGGCAATCCGTGCGAGGCCGAGGCAAGAGATTAGTTTTGAGGGGAATTGAATTTTTTCGCGCTTCATGTCTTAAAATTGTCTCCGTGACATAACATGGCCGACAATAGAAAGCTAGTCCGAAGAAGTATTAATACCTACTTATTAAATTGGATACGTTATTTACTTTCAGCATTTTATGGTTAACATTGTTATTATTTCCACCATGTAATTTAAATCAAAATCTTTATTGTTCCTAAGCAAAAACTAATGCGTGAAAGTATTTTCTGGCGCGAGTCTCATACTAAGGAGACCATCCCAGGCACTGTGCTCCTGTTCCGGAACCCTATACGTACAAAGCCTGGATCGGTCGCGAGTACCTATTGAATAAAAATAGAAAAGTATTTACCTTGGCGATTCCTAGATATTTGTATCAGCATCCGAACAAGGAGGATTGAGAATTGTTGTAAATATGTTGTAGGATATCGGCTCGTTGTCTTGTGTACCTTCATCCAAGCTAACGACGACTCGTCTTTTGACATTCGGCTCAAGGATGTCCCCGAATTACTTACTTCATTGTACTGTTGGACTTTGTAGGTGCATCTTTCATTTGACAATACGATCTCTGTTTCCCCTGACTCGTCTTCTATTTGATAGCAAATCTTAAGGTGCATGTTGTTGATAGGCTCAGTTGGTACGCTTTCAAGTTTTGCTGATTTGTACAGTTTGCCATTCAATATTTCATCGCATAACATTTTTATGTTCTCTGGGTCCTCTGTTACTTCTATTACTGAAAGGGACAGAAATAAATTTTGATACCTCACGGTTTCATAGATCTCAAAAATAATTAACTTAATCTCAAAACATCACGGATTTGAAATTTGGGTATTCCGGAACTTACTTAACTGCAAGTACCTTTATTGGAAGCTATTCCATTGATGATTCAAGAGGGCCGATAAAAACCTGCTTGTATAAAATATCAACAACTTATGGATGTTAGGATAATTCTAAGTTATCGCAAGGATTATTTAAATTAGATAAATATACATAAAAAAATATTTAAACATGCTCTGTTTCGTAGTTTTTGGTTTTGGTAATTTAAGTTTTTTAGGATTTGTATTCCGGTCCATAATTGGTGAGGGTCTCTTTAGGACAATTTTGGGGTGTATGGGTACACATCATTTTGTAGATATTATTAATTTGGAGATAAAACAATTTTGTGCTTCAAGTGACAAGAAAAATAAGCGCAATATTTTTTCTCCCGGATCTTTGGTATTTCTTACATCAATGCCTTTTGATCGATCAATGTTCGGTGTGAAAGTTAAGATTGTATTGCCCAGTGTCAGTCGGGACTTAGTCAGTATTAATATTATTAAAAAATTCGTTCCAATTATCGCGGATACATAAAACAAGGTTTCAATTATAAAAATCAATTAGCAAAATCCCATAAAAGTTGTAGGTATATGATATGATAAACTATTTAACAGTATGTAACACGTTGTTCTAACAATCATGGATAAAAAACCAAATCTTTACCAGAGTGATGTTTTTATTTTAATCCGATAATAAATTATACCTCGGAGCTATCAAAGTTCATTTTAATATGCAAAAATTTTATAACTTTTAAAACCACATTTTTGCTAATAGATTACATATAGATTGTTTACTTACTTATAGATTACTTGGTCAATTTTACTGAATCTGTATCAATAAATTGACCAAGACAAGAGTAACATTTGTGTCTCCAGAATTAGTATTTAAATCTAAAATATTTAATGTGGGTAGGCCACATTAAGTCTTCTATGACCATTTATTTAGTAGACTCACATACTAAATTCTATTTTTTATATATATTTTATTTGACTATATACTGTTAGCCCTAACGGCTTTTACAGCGTCACCGGGCGGGGACTAAAATCTAAGGTTATATGAGTTATACCGGAGACTGTGTTAAAAATATTTGTTTTTGATTAATGGTTAAGAATGTTATTAGGATGCCGTAGCCGTGTAGTATCCGGCTAAGTAGAATAGACCACCGACATTTCTTATCGAGGTGTCGTAAAATACGACTAAGGTAAGTTGACGTCAGGCAGATGATCAGTCATAAAATACGTAGCCAAATCATGTGACAATATGTTTATATGTTGTGCCCACCCCACTTAAAGTCGGGATAAGGGCAGGAGATGATAATGACGGTACTTACTGAAATCTGCAGGGTTATGATGTCTAGGACATGCCAGGTTTAAACTCTGTAGATGAGGCACCATCGCTTCCGTGTCCCCTTGATAGATACAGCGGCCCTCTGCTAATATATACACCTGGAAATAATTTGTTTATAAATAATATTTTATTAAGAGCTGATCACGATGACGATGCTATTGAGATGTGGTTCTGAAGAAAAATGTTTCAGATCCCATGGACAGCCTTGCGCACAAAGCTTCGATGTTGCACGAATTTAAATTAAGGACCCGAAAATTATCTCAACATCTGCGAAGAGTGCTCAAGTTCTTTGGTCCCATTAATAGAGAAGGGAACAACGTCGAGCAACTCATGGTTAACGGAAGGATTGACGGCAAAAGACCAAGAGGACGTAGCCCAAATAGGTGGACTGACCAGATACAATCTACCGTAGACGTTAATCTGCACGTTGCTCTTCATTCGGCCAAGGAGAGCAACAAGAGGCGAGCAACTGTCCGGAAGACGATCACCCCATAACTGGGGAATCACGGTCCTCAGTATTGGAAGACAACGACGCAAGGAGGAGCAATATTTTATTAATAGTAATGGGCTGAATCGTATATAAATATTCAGATTTTGTACATGTACTAACTCGAAAGAGTGAATACTCTACAGATTTTATAGTCCACACTAATATTATGTAGTAATAGTTATCACTGATATGTGTTACACGAGTAAATTCACACGATCGCAGTGTACAGAATATAAGCAATGTAATTTTCTGACAAGCAAAAATAAAAATGTGGAAACCGTCGTGATAGTTCGATTTAGAATAGGAGAGGTTAGAATAGGAAAAGCCTTGCCTTCACTATTTCAATACTCTAGGGGTTTAAATAAATAAAAATAAGCAAAACATATTTATACTGTAAGACTTGCCCCAGCTTCGCAAGGAAAGGACAGTGTGCTAAGTGCGAGGTTTTTAATCTACTCGATCGCGTTAGCGTAACGCCTAATTGTATGGCACTGCAACACCGGCCACTAGATGGCACTGTTGCACTTAGCTCACTGATAATATGATTCTACTAATACTGTACCTGTCTATACTTCGTAGTTGTTGGTAGTAAACTTAAGGAAAACATGTTAAAAATAAGGTTCTTTTTAGTAGGCCAATTTCAACACACATTAGGTTCATTACCCTTATATATATTTTTTTAAATTATCGATTGCGTTTGCGTCATTTTATTATGGTATGATTGCTATCAATATTTTTTAGAGACTTTTTGAGACTTTTCTTTTCACCTATATGAGAAGATTTGTAATAATATATAAACACATTTTTACCTAAACGAATGGTTATATCGCTAACATATTGAAAATATTTCAATAGTTAAAGAGTTTATTGCGAACATACAAACAGAACAGCGAATATATCACTAGTTTGATTTAACGTAATTATGTTTTACTTTATTCATATTTCATTACTACTTCACAAATAGTAAGAAACAAAAAAGTAACTAACATTTAATCTTCTACTATTTATGCTTCCAATATTTTCAATTCATACTTATGCAGTTTAGATCTATCGGCTCTCTGTATTTTCATTAAATATGCAATACGAATAGTACCAAAGACGAACAATGGAAGAAACAACTCGGTAAATCACAAACAGTTGATTATTTTAATTACGTAAACAATATCCATGGGAATCTGTACATTACACGCTATCTAACGCATCAATCAAAATAACGTTATTTGATTATTATTATTTAATGACATAGATTTCCTTTCTTGATTTGTACTAATAACAATATTTTAATGTTACTTGTAAGTAAATTATTGTCTATATCACGGTTCCTGCAACTACAAAATAATGGTTTTTTTTAAATATTTGGTTATGTATGTGCTAAAGGCTTTGGTGACGTCCACGAGCATCAGAAGGAAGTGTTCAAACATCGCTAGGATTGCTTTTTTTAAGGAGACTATATAAGATTGAAACGTGGTCGCTAGCTATGGCCCTCATAAGAAGGCTCAGAGTCGCTCAGCGGATGATGGAGATTGCTATGCTCGGAATATCAGAAATGAGGAGATCCGTAGAAGAACCAGAGTCACCGATATAGCTCAGCGTGTCGCGAAGCTTAAGTGGCGATGGGCGGGGCATATAGTGCGGAAAACTGATGGGTGTTGGGGTCTTATGATGTTGAAATAGCGACCACGAACCGGACAACGCTGTGTCGGTAGATCCCCTACGAGACGGACTGCCGACCTAAACAAGGTCGCAGCGATCCCCTCGATCCAAGCGGCACAAGATCGTGTGTTGTGGAGATCCCATGAAGAAATCTATATACAGCAGTGGACGTCCATCGATTGACAAAGAAGGCGAAAAAGAGACATAAGATTAGTCTGTTGTCACTGAAGGAGATACACGGGTACGAAACACGAAGAGTACAGCACAGAAACCCCATTAGCGTTGGAGAACGTGGTTCTGAGGATGCCTATGAAGCTGAAAGTATTATGGCAGGTGTCGGCAACCAACGGCTCGCAAATCGCACGTGGTCGTTCCTCTGCAAAGTCACGACTCACCATTTCCGTAACCAAAAAAATATTTACACCAATTGTCCCATTGACATAAGAATGCTAGAACATGATTTGTGATAAAAATATCTTTTTATTTTCATAACAATATATATTATTATTATTAATTCTTAAATTCAATTCTTTTATCAACTTTCTAAAATATAAAATCTTTTTTCTATATTAAAATTATATAGAAAGAAAGATTTTTTCTTTCTTTCTTAATATAATGCCTAATCTAATGCCTAATGACTTTCTGACTTAGTGACTTGAATGGCAACAGCAACTAAAACTTCTGTGTCCTGATTCCGTTAAAGTCATCGTTTACCGCCCAGTAGTTATGTATAAGCTGTTAGGGCTACCAGAATAAAATTTGGGTCGTTAGTTTTTGTTTTGTTAATCCCAGACTGTATATTATGGCAGAACATGGTACACAAATTTTCCACATATACGTCATAATTCGTATCGTTTTTATACGCTGTTTGGTGCCTCATTAAATTTACTTTTAATGTCCGCAAGATGATCGATGTAAACATCGCGTTTCTTAGAACTTTATGCCAGAAAAAGATAGAATGACTTTGGCAATTTATTGAGCATAGAACGAGTAGCTTTTCCTATATACTTAGCTTACCAAATATATACGGATGTATATGTATATATAATATTTTCAGTAATAAAATTTGAACAAAACAATAATAAAGATCCATCTTGTGTAGTTTATGGGTCCTCATAATGTGGAGCCAAACTTTTCTCCTTCTTCTTGGGACATCACGTTGATATAAGTAGTGCCTACATAATCTTCGGACTCTTTAGTTTAGGTATATCAGTACTTCCTAAAGGGGCGCTTTAATAGCTTTTCTGCATAATTACGGACACTGATACCCATACTTAATATTATAAGTACAAAGATTTCTTTATTTCTTCCTCTCTTACATCTATGTGAAGATAAGGATCGATGGAATAATTGGTGTTAAGATAGTTGAAGATTGATATATGATACTAGTTATTTCTGTAATAGAGTTGACATTAAGACGAAACCGTAAGCATAACCTAGTATATCAATATATTCTATATGATAAAACCATATTCGCTGAAAATCTTATGATAATTAGGGAGTTCAATTACACAAATATCACATAGACATCATCTAGAAGCTAGTTTTAATGTATTAGATGTACATTTCTTTCCCTCATCACTATTTAGCTAAGTTTGTAAATATCCGGCTTAGTTTCTAAACTTATTACCGTAAAAAAAGAGTACGTTGTTAAAAAGAGGAAGACGGAGTAAGTAAAGCAAAAAGATGATAAAAATTGAATTTTATGATGAATCAAAATCAAAATATATACATGATATACGTGGTAAGTAATAACCAATAATAAATCATGTGTCTAAACCTAATAAAACATTCTCATTATGCAGTGATTTTGTTTTGCAATGTTGATGGACAGTCATTACTCTCGCCGATTGCGAACTAATGGTTTTTGTTAAGGATTTTTTACGTCCGTATCTTACGTAAAGAGACTAGTGTACAATCACATTTTACATGAGAGCTTTATATGGTATATTAATTGAAACATATGATAATTATTAAATGCAGTGCTATAAACACCTGAAGATAAGGTACAATACAAGTAATTGTTTTCTCTGAAATTCAGGTCGATTTTATGTAAATTTGCGATCTGTTATTGTGCCTGCACTTCACTAACTGCGATGATCGTTTATCGTGTAATCGGCACGATCATTGTGCAAGTGTCCACACGGACCTCCGTTTTTTTGCGAGCTACAAGCATCGATATGGGCGTGGATTGTGATTGATTTGATAGTGGTATAAAACCATTATAACAATCTGGTCCAACGAAAAGTTGTGAAAAAAATGTACGTATTAAAAGATAGTGTTTGAATATTAATCGTAATAGAATAAATAATCACAATAAAGGAATGATCATGTGGGCACAAACACTTCAAAGGAACCACCCAGCTGTTTCGTTTTGAATGCGCGTCCTAGAACACGACAATACTCGTGCTTGCCACTTCACTATCGGCGATGATTGTTGATCGTCTATAATCGGCACGATCATCGTAGAAATGTCCACATGATCATTCTTATTTTGCGAACGACAAGCACCAAGATAGAAGCTCCAAGAAACCGACAATTCAAGAGTCGTAGGCGATCATAGCAAATAATTGGCGAGTACAGCTGAGTATCCCTTCTACACGTTTCGTTCTCGTGCTTAATCGTTTGTAATCGTCGATTATGAAGAGGAGCCATTACAGAAGCAACTTGCCTTAAAATGTTTCACTTCACTATAAAGTAAAAAATATGTAAATATTAAATACATTAGTTTTAGACAGATATATGGAATATGCGAGGTGTAACTTTATTGGCCTTACATTATAGTTATGACACTTTCTCGTGAATATATTCGGTCTAAAAAAAATATTAATTATTATTGGTGGGACGGTAATATTCTATAGACTAGCGGCCTGCCCCTGCTTCGCACGGGTATAAAATATATATCCCATGTCAGTCAGTGTAAAAAAAATGATTAAAATTGATCCAGTTGTTTTGATTTATTCATTACTGCCCGTGGCCGTAGCGTTAAATTTGGAGAAAAACAATTTCCTTTCCCTATACCAAGAAGATTTCCTGCTATCTTTGGAATATCTAAATCCATATAGTACATTATTACTTATTTACTTTTATATTTTCCCTATGTATTTTATTTTTACAATTAATTACAGAATGTCTTTAAAAAACTCTTGAAAGAGCGACATCGCTGCTAAAGTCGAAGTGTTATAGGGGGAAGCGCGGCCTCCTCACGGCATTTTAAATCTGTAATATCTCCGAAAATGTTCACTTAAATTACATGCTGTAAACGGCCATATTGATCTATATTAAATCAACTATTTATTTAAGGTACTTAATTGGATAAGAATTAATGCTGTATTGTATAAAAATTGCTTTGAACATAAGGCATCATTTTTCGTAAAAAGTAAATGAAAAAAACTGCTATTGTGGGCTATCCATAAGAGATACATATATACCATCGCGGACTTTTCTGTAGACCTTTTAAAGGTGTACAAATACTTAGTACATCATTTTGATAAATCTCGTAGGGTTTAGCCTGCGTTTGCAATGTAAGCGGAAAAAAATGTAATTATTTACAGAAACCTCAAAAATTACATTATTTCTCTACTTCGTATTGAATGTTATTAAACGTACAAACCTTCCTCTGGAATCACTCTGTCTATTAAAAAAACCGCATCAAAATCGGTTGCGTAGTTTTAAAGTTTTATGCGTACATACGGAAATATGGACTTTGTTTTATAGTGAGTGACTTTGTAGTGATGATAAACAAGATAATAAATTAAAAACAAAACTATTTTTAAGTAACGGTAATATTTTAAAATAGTTCCGTATACATATTTTTTCTTGATAGTAATAAAAAAAATTACAAGGTTATCCAACAATGAATTTATGACTTATGGGTGTTGCGAATAGTAATTTGATTAGTTCTCTGAAATCTTCTTCTTTAATTATACAATTAATTATGCATTTTTCAGCCATTACTACTTTTTTAAAGTTTGTTCTACTACTATAAATAATATACATACATACTTTAATAATATCATTTATGCGGATAAAAAATTTTGGAACTCAGACCGTTGGTTGGTTCGCATTCAGTTGTATTATTTGCAAGAACTATTAATACTTAACTAGATTATATCATTTACGTTAATAATTGTAAAAAGTAAGTACTTATATGTAAAAACTATTTACTCACATAGAAATAATAATTAAGGTAATTAGCCAAAAGTATCAGATTTATTTATATCATTCTTGCCAATGCACTTAAAGACTAATTAAATTTTATATGTATTATACCTGTATATCTCTAGAGAATTCTCGAGCCATATGTGGACTTTAGCTCCAATCCTTCGCTCCAAAAACAGAGAGGAGGTATATACCCAGCAGTGGGATAGTAACAGGCTGTTACTTTTACAAAGAGTTTTAGAAAATAAATTATTTAAGATATCTGTTTAAGAGGTTTTGTGGTAATAACATAGTTTGTGAGTCATATGCCACATGTTCATAATCAATTTCAAAAATGGAAGAAAACGAACATTATTAATAAAAAATACACAAAAAATTAACTTCTGTTTATTTATATTCGCAAAACATAAACAACAGATAGATAGTCTAATCCTTGGATTTAATACTTTAATTAATATAATCAGCATACAAACATGATTTATATTCATACTTTCATTATTATTATCTATAGTTCACTTAACCTATCGTTGACAACGTTTAATTAACTTTATTCCATCATCTTCCTGCCCTTATCCCACTCTAAGTGGGGTCGGCACAACATGTTATAAACATGCTGTAACATGATTTGGCTGCGTTTTTACGACCGGCCGCCTGCCTGACGTCAACTTACCTCTGTCGTATTTCACGACACCTCGGTAAGAAAGAGGGTGGTCTATTCTACTAAACCGGATACCACACGGTGGGTCATCTTACCTTAGTCGCCTTTTACGACACCTCGGTAAGAAATGAGGTTGGTCTATTCTACTCAGCTTAATTAACTTTATTATTATTTCTTTATTTATAAGCTAAGAATACATTTATATTTTTTATTTAATCTATGCTGAGGAAATTGTCACACAAATAAAAAAGTTGTTTACATTAATAATATAGTAGTAATAATCGTATTTATATTCTAGTGTTAATTTTAGTATTGTAGGCTTTTTAATCTGATTTCGTCTGCGGGCTATAAATGCGCGCAAGTAAGCCTACCTTAGTGAGTTAAACGGTTAGCCTATAGTGAGCCTGTGTGTGTATGTGAATCTGAGGATTATGGATAATATAATTACATTATTTCCAAACAGCAAACAGACATCGTATCATTTTAACTGAAGCAAATGTTAATTTACATTGTTTTTTTAATGCCTTCACTTCATTATCGGCGATGATTTTTAATCGTGTGATCGTCTTTAATCGGCACGATCATCATGCTAAAGGCCATACGATCGTAAATTTCATACCATATCAGCCAGCAATTCCCTTTGATGTGTCCGAAAAATAAACAATATCCAGGTTGTAGGTGATCTTAAGCGATCATAGACGATGATGGGCGATTATTAAATAAACATACGGGTCACATCGATCGATTACCTTTGTATAAGGTTCTACGTTTCGGCAGAGTTGCATCCACCGTGGTCACGAACTGACTGGAGCGCCGCGGCGTCTTTGTTCCCGAGTACTACAGTCATAATTTTGTTCATCTACCCGCACTTGAACCGCACAATCCATATAAAGTCTGTTGCACACCACACTGATATTATCCGCATGCGATATAGCTTGCAACGATTTCTTTCGCGAGTTATATTTATTGATCACTGGATCCCAAGTCGTTGACAATCTGAAGCCCTCTTCTCTGTTGAATGTGCGATGCTTTTTGATCTCAACAGCTTCACGCGCCACTCTTGCATAATAGTGGGCATCAGTTGACAGGACTTTGGGATCATGAAGCTCAATCCAGTGATTGCTCCCCGAATTAAGCAGATGGTCTGCGATCGCTGACTTCGTTGGCTGGTTATTTTTAACTGCAGCTATGTGTTCTTTGACCCGCTCAGCAATGGTACGTTTTGTTTGGCCGATATATGCGCTACCACAACTGCAGTTAATCTTATATACCCCTGGGGTCTGGTAGGGGATGACATCTTTCGGCGTACGTAGGAGCCTGGCTACCTTATGTAAAGGCGTGAAAACAGTCTTTATTGAAAGCTTTCTAAGCATGGTCCCGATTTTGTATATATTGTGCCTTTAACATACGGTAAAAACGCCGGCTGTCTGTTCACCTCAAGATGCCTTTGCTTCCGCGTGCATTGTCTTCTTAATTTTTCGTTAGTGTAGCCGTTCTTCTTAAGGATCTCCTGAATATGTTCACCGTCAAGGTGTTCATCTTGACGGTGAATTAGAATAATTATAGGAATAGGATAATATTGATATGTGCCATCATCATTATCAACCTATCACGTTACAACAGTCCACGCAAACGAAGATGTGGGTGAAAGCTAGTACTGTATACGTCTCGTATTTATTATCTCTTAATAGTTTAATATACTTAAAAATTACTTACCTGATCAAATAGTTCAAACAGCGATGCTGTAGGTTGATGTATGGTACATACTACTGTTCTGCCCTCTCGCGCCAACTGTTTTAGTAATTTAACACATTGTACTGTTGTCACTGTATCTAAACCACTCGTTGGCTCATCCAGGAAGAATATTGGTGGATTGTTGACAAGTTCCAATGCTATTGCTAACCTATAAAAAAAGACCAAAATTTAATTTGCATGTATGTATGCTGATGATGAAGAATCCTGGATGTATCAGGTATGATAACGGATTGTCGACTCTACATTTAGCATTATATATATTTTCTATTTTACTTTATCGCGGATTATAGCAAAATAATTTTATTATTACCTTCGTATTATGGATCTCCGCAAAGTAACGTATAAATTCTATAAAATATTTTCGAACAAAATATACCAAATACCAGACAAAAATAATTTATAGTAAACAGGCGTTTTAGGTCGTTACCTAAATCTAGCCAAATGATATATGTTTATAGTTTTCCGACCCTACTTAGAGTGGAATAAGGGCAGAAAAATGATGATAATGATAAGAAGAAGCAGGCGTTACTTTATGCAATTCCATAGTACAGTTATGACAGAATTATTTTATAGAAAGATTAGTCGCTTGGGCGGTCCGGCATTACAGACAGACAGTCACGCATTTCTATAATAGTATGGGTATAATTTTTTTTTAAATCTCATTTTCAAAGACATCAAAACCAAGCTGAATACTTTATTATTCTTGTCATGAGTGGAGTTTATTGCTGAACGCTAGAATATTATTTTAGTGTCGATTGTTTTCAGAAATAAAAGTACATGCATTAAGTAATAATTAATTAGAATTAATCTTTGAACATACATTTGTCGTATTTCATAGTGGTAACTGGTAAGTAGTTGACTAGTGAAACAATAGTCAGTATAAACAATTATTAACGCTATTGCATAAGCCTATTTAATTTAACCTTTGATGATTTTGCTTTATGCAAATGAACACTAGTCATTGAAATGCAAAAAAGTTGGATTGCATTGGTTACCGATGACGTGATCATATTTGTGCCGTTAGGGCTACAGCATATAGTTAAATCGAAAAAAAAAGATTATATTTGTATTTTTTTATTCAAGTTATAGCATAGTTAACAAATAGTATAGTAAACAAATAGCATAGTTAACAATAGATAATGTTTAACAAAGTTGTTCCCGCGTAAACCCTGACCCTGCGGGAATTCTAGTATAAAAAGGAGCCTATATATTGTTCCACAGCCTCCTCTATTTTCTATGTCCCCGGTTTAGCCGTTCTGATGAATTTACTATTAACCTAAACTTTCCGCAAGAATTGCATTATTTTTTAGTAAATACCGAACAAAAATACGTTCAGTAGATATTGAGAAAATCGCCACGTAGATAGCTTTTGGGGACATTGTGTGAGTATAAAAATCTGTAGTAGTTACAAATTTTTATCATGACACAGAATACTCAAGTATATATAAAATGAATTAAAAATTAATACCTCTTCTTCTGCCCTCCTGAAAGTTGATCAGTTTTAGTGTGCTGATGTTCTAACAAGCCAAGTTGTTGCAATATCTCCTCTGACGGAATCTTGACGCCTTTCGGTAATTTAAATTTGGCCGCAACATCCATAGTTTCGCGAACAGACAAGAGAGGTTGAAGGAGATCTTCTTGTGTGATATAGCATGACGATCTTTGAAACTCCTGCTCATCACGTACTTGACCATTTACAAGAAGTTCACCAGCTACTCCATGGGATCTGACAAAATCGAACAAATTATTACATGATCCTCCTGCACTTATCCCACTCTAGGTGGGGTCGGCACAAAATGTTATATGCTATCACATGACTCGGTAAGGTATATAACGACCGGCCGGCTGCCTGACATCAACTTACCTTAGTCGCCTTTTACGACACTTTAGTAAGAAAGAGGTCTGTTCTACTAAGCCTTATAGCACACGGCGGGTCTTATCTTAGTCGCCTTTTACGACAACTTTGTAAGAACTCAATAAAAAATAAATAAAGAAGTCATGATCCCACACAAAAAGTCATCGATATTTGTAAATGCTACAGTGTGGATATGATGTGTGGTATCCGGCTGAGTAGAATTAACCACCCTTATTTCGTACCGAAGTGCGACTAAGTAAGTTGACCCTCCGTGTTGTATTCGGCTGAGTAGAATAGACTACCTTCATTACTTACCGAGGTGTCGTAAAATACGACTAAGATAAGTTGACGTCAGGCAGGCGGCCGGTCGTAAAATACGTAGCCAAATCATGTGACAACATGTTTATAACATGTTGTGTCCACCCCACTTAGTGTGGGATAAGGGCAGGAGAATGATAACAGTGTGGGCATGATTTCTAATAGGTGATTTTTAATAAGATACTGTTGTGTCTTGTCACAAACGGCTATGTTACAATCAAATATGATAATTTCTAACTTGATTCAGATCTGAATATTTATTTTAACCCTTAAAAATACTGAATGTATAGAACCTGCTATACTGACGTCTTATTCTATCGGGTTAGCCCGACTGGTTTAGAACCCATCCGGGGCACTTATTCATGAGCTCTTTACACGACGTTATCGCGGCGGGAACTGCGTACAGCAGCTCGCTGGGTGCGACTCGTTAGTGGCAGGGGTGCGGGGGGACACGGTAGCGGTGATGATCGCGCCTCTTCTTCATGTTCCCTGTCGCTCTGGTCTTCGTCATCGCATGCACGGATGAAATTTGTGCGCGCGGCGCTTACGGTGTCGGCTTCAAAGGTGCCATGAGTAAGTGCCCCGGATGGGTTCGAAACTAGTCGGGCTAATCCGATAAACTAAGACTAAGGTTACTAACAAAGGTTTCTACACATTAACTAAAAATAGTATCAATATGAATAAATTACTTGTATCCTGATATGGCGTTAAGAAGCGAGCTTTTTCCAGCACCTGAAGGTCCCATAATAGCGATAAGCTGCCCGGACATAAACCTACCGCTGACGCCTTTAAGTACTTGCTTTCCGGGCCCTGGGAAAAAAAATGATTAAGATTAATATTAATGTAATGAATTTAATTTATGCATAACTAGATTTTACCCGCGACTTTGTTCGCGTGGACTGTTGTAATGTGACAGGTCGATAATAGATGGCGCTTTTAAATGTCATCCTATACCTGTAGAATTAACAGGATTTCTATAGCCTATATGTTATTCCGATGTATAAGGAATAATTGTACCTATCAAATTTCTTCGACATCGGTTTAGCGGATTTGCCGCGAAAGAGTACCAAACATTCATCCATACTCACAAACTTTCGCATTAATAATATTAGTAAGATGCCAGCGGCGTGTGGTGTCGTGGTGGTTTAGTAGAATAGACCACCCTCTTTCTTACCGAGGTGTCGTAAAATACGACAGAGGTAAGTTGACGTCAGGCAGGCGGCCGGTTGTAAAAACGCAGCCAAATCATGTGACAGCATGTTCATAACATGTTGTGCCGACCCCACTTAGAGTTGGATAAGGGCAGGAAGAAGTTTTTAGATCTAAAATTCTCTAGTACATTACTTTAGTATCTCTGCTGGTATAGGCGGCGCACTTATACATTTGTTTTATACAGAGGTAGCCGGAGTTTTGAACTACGAACCTTCAATAATTCTGCGCCCTTATCCTAGAATTAAAATAAAATGCTGTTCTTTTACACATATAAATATCTGTCCGTTATACACGAACAGGGTCTCAGTTGCGAGTTTAATGTCCTAGGTGCATCGGTCATTGGCTTATCCTACCTATGCACTAGGTTGTAGGAACACAATCCGCACAGGCTAGCAGAAAAATGCACAGAATATAAATGGAAATATTTGTTTAAATTTTAAAATATATAATTCTTTTTTACAAAAATAAGAAAAATGATGATGAAAATAAATAATATCATCTACATTCAGAAATAAATGTGTTTGATATCTTAGATCCATTATCAAATCAAATTTAAATAAGCTTATTCAACCACTTTGAATTGTTAAGGATCAATATGATTAAAAAAGCTACCACTGGTTCGAAATGTTGATCTTATTAAAAATAATTCATCATCATTCTCCTGCTCTTATTCTATCCTAAATGGGTTGGACACAACTTGTTATAAATATATTGTCACATGATTTGTCTAGGTATTTTACAACCGGCCGTCTTCCAAACGTCAACTTTTTAGTCGCCTTTTGCGACACTTCGGTAAAAATGAGGGTGGTCTATTCTACTCATCCGGATACCACACGGCGACTCAACTTACCTTAATCGACTTATAAGGACTTAGGGATAAGGGCAGGAATAAATATATGGGACACTTACAGACACCGTCGTACGGCCCCAAAGTAAGTAATACTTGTGTTATGGGTAGTGGTGAGAGATGGTAAATATATACTTATATAATTTTTAAATACATATTTAAATACAATTATACACCCAGGCTCGAAGAACCAACAAATTTTTGTTAGAAAATGTTGGCCCTCGGTGGGAATCGAACCCACAATACGAGTGATTATAAATATAATAGTTATAATAGTAGATTATGATTCTGCTGCATAATAACGAGTTTTTTTATAGTATCACACGAGTGTTATAAGACCAAGTTATGTACAGTGTCATACACTACTTCATCTACTCTCATACTATAAATCGTAAAACAATATTAATAAAAACCAAACTTTGTTTAAATATTGAAAAGATTTTTTAAATTTCAAATGTTAGCGCCAAGGCGCAAACATCGATTGCGCATGCGTGTTGCATCGTCGGGGGCTCCGTTCATTGAAACCTTTTTTTTTAACGTAGAGGTTCAACTTCCTTGGTCCAGCTGGAGGTTGGCTTATCGTTATGTTTAAAAAGTTATATTATGATACAGGTGTCCATACAAGACCTGTATCGTAATAAAACTTTTTCATTTTTTATTTTTGGCCTGTACGTAATGTTTGTCATAAGAATTTTGGTTTCAGTTTTATAATATTTGTATTAGAGTATCAGAATAGATAAAATATATTACCATACTAATCACTGTAAATAATTATTTCATTAACTCACAACAAAAAATATGACATGTTATTTAAAGTAAAACAACAAATATTTTTTTTAATCTACTATCATTACTGCAGTGCGCAATTAGTGTCCGGAGCAATATTCTGCGAAATAGAGTATTGTAAATGGAGCCACAATAGATAGTGACTGCGTCCAAGAACTTGTAGATAAATGAAAAAAGTGTTTTATTTATACGTTTTATTTTAATTAAACAACGATATATGTATATTAATCCAAAGTAGTTTAGTTAGCGATTCAAAAGCTCTTGTTTACTTGAATATTGAATATTTTAAATTTGGAATGGCTCTACATATATATGGCTAGACGTAGACCAAAAGATATTGTGTGAAGTATTAAAAAGATATGGTAATGGCACCATAGATTGTAAAGTATGGCATGGCTAATATTTTGTGATACGTGCGGTAACTGATCCTGCATGTATAAGGTGTGAGAACGGTTTTTGATTCCTACACTTAGGATTACAAACGCGGATTACAGCAAAATAATTATATTATAACTTTTGTTCAATAGCCCAAAAAAACAGCCAACAGTTTAGTCGTTAAAGCGTAACAGACATCATCGTCTTATTGTCCTTATGTCACTCTAAGTAGAGTCGGAACAACATGTTATGTACTTGTTGTCACTTGATTTGGCTACGTATTTTACAACTGGCCGCCTGCCTGACATCAACTCACCTTAGTCGTATTTTACGACACCTCGGTAAGAAAGAGGGTGTTCTATTCTACTTAACCCGATTCAACCCAGGGGGTCAACTTACCTTAGTCGCCTTTTACGACACCTTGGTAAGAAATGAGAGTGGTACTATTCTATTCAGCCGGATACGACAAAAGCGTAACAGACAGAAACATAATTTTTTGCATTTATAATATGAATGTAAATAACTTTTGAACGCGACTTTTGTTTTGATTTCAGTATCGAGTAAAAAATAAAGTACTTGTACATTCAGCCGTTGCTTTTGTACGAGAAACAAGGACAAAAAAGTATCGGCAGGACGGGTTTCGTAGTAAAGTGTATGTATTTGATTACACTTGATACTTGTACTTGATTATACACTTTTTTGTTGTTCGTTTTATAAGTGTGGCTAAGATCATCGATATCAGTTCTCAGAATCTTTTGAAAGAACATAAGGGTACTTTTAGAACCCACTTTGCGGTCTAGCATAAATACCTACACCATTATTCGTGCGAACATATTTTTAACCAGGATTTTAATTATGTTCAACTAGATGTGCCAGCGGCTTTGACCGCGTGGAAATCAGTGTAATACAAAAATTTATTCAGCTTTCCGCGTGAGAATGAGTAAGTCACAAACATTTTTCCGAATTGAAAGTTTGAAGATAAAAGAAGGTAGAGTTAACCATAAGAGATAGAGACATACTGTCGTGGACTTTGAAGTAGTATTTTTGTAAATCCACAATTTTTTAGCACATGACTTTATCTCTCTTGGTTTACGCGGCGCACGCGACTAAAGCTCCCAGTAAGAGAGTTTTTTGCAACCGCGCGACCTTTTCAATACAATTTATATTAAACGGAAATGTACAATTAACCTAAACCTTCCGGAAGAATTGGACTATATTTTAGTAAAAACCGTACAAAAATCCGTTCAGAAGATTCGATCATATATAGACAGACAGCTTTTGGAGAGTTTGTTTTATAATAAGTATTGAAACAGAGTTCGTGACGTCTCAAGTGACGACCGAAAAATACAGTAGATAGCAATTACTTAATGATAAGAGGTTAACGACGTCAATAAGGTCTCGGAGACCCACTGGATCCAATACAATCCAGATGGCTTAAGAACGTACCGAGGAACTCTTGAAGAGACCCTTGTCCAACAGTTGACATCTATTGTTTGAAGAGAGAGAGAAAAGGAGAGTTTAAATGGTACATAAAACTCTAAAGTGTTCAAAACATTAACTGTAATTAAAATCCACGAACCCTCAGTAAGATTGTAACCGTATTCGAGCGCAAATACACACATATAATACACGCAAAACAGCGTCTTCGCCGGCGAAGACGAGGTCCTAGTTTTCTGACGTCGGTGTCGCTTCTCGCCATACTCCCGACGCCATGATGACTAATCGTCGTCACTATTAGCCCTCCACTACACGTCGCCTTAAGCCGTGGCCCGGCCTCACAGGTGGCGCCCTTAGGACGACGTTCCCCGACGCTAGTAGAGCTTCTGCGCTCTACTCTCCGCATTTCGCAACTACTTCGACGATGCGTCTGCGCTCGCCTGTCCCGTCCGGTGAAGCTGTAAAAGCCGTTAGGGCTAACAGCATATAGTCAATTCCAAAAAAAAATGTAACCGTATTGCCATCACGGCAATTCTATATTTGAAACAAGTACCAAAATTCAAACAGTTTCAACAACTAAGTAACAGTTACGTGTTACGGAGAATTCTGTAAACAATACTGCCGAAAAGATTTACCTAAACCAAACAAATTCGGTCAGCTCATTTTGTGGTTAGCACTACTGTTATGTTGCAACTGCATTGTTGTCGTGACAATGAGCTCTATGTCGAGATTTCTATTAGTTTTAGAGTTCTGTAACCATTGACTAATATACTATTGGTGTCGCACAATGGATATTTCATTTCAATGCTTATCAGATTTTCTTAATACTGGCAATTTATCATCATTCTTATGCACTTATCCCTCTCTAAGTAGGGTCGGCAAAACTTGTTTTAAATATGTGTTACATGTATTTGGCTAGTTATTTTACGACCGGCCGCCTGCCTGGCGTCAACTTCCTTAAATCGCGTTTTACGATACGTCGTTAAAAAATGAAGATGGGCTTTTCTACTAAGCCGTAACCACACGGCGAGTCAACTTAGCTTAGTCGTTTTTTACACCTCGGTAAGAAATGAGGGTAGACTATTCTACTCAGCCGGATACCACACGTCGGGTCAACTTACCTTAGTCGTTTTTTTACAACACCTCGGTAAGATATGAGGGTGGTAATTCTTAGCCGGATACCACACGATCGTAGTCTTCAAAATTCTGGATTATTAGTTAAGTACAACATTTTTTTTATCTGAGTATTGATAATAAAATGAGCTGCTAAACCACCACATACCACAAGTACTACACACACTCATTACAACAATTTCTACGATCGTTTCGCTCCGTAACCGAAGCATCATCAGAGGAGCATAGGCTTCATGGCAAATCGTAAGCGATTTTGTTGTGTCGATTGTGCAGATTGCGATTTTTAGTGCCTATATGGTGTGTTTTTGTTGGCGGCGTTCGGTGATACTTGGTCCTGCATGTATAAAGTATGTGAATGTTGCCCGCTTCCTACACTCTGCATTACATTTTCTTACTTAATTCTCTTAACATACGCGGATTAAAGAAAAATAATTCTATCTGAACCAGTCATGTTCGTAAAAAATCCCCTCTTTATTAAATATCAATGTATGCTATTGTGTTGTGACTCGATGATGTCACACTGTCAGCTGGAATTGAATTCATGTGTGTTGGAGTATCCTTGAATTATAAGATAACAGTGTGACACACATACCCTGTTATCTGACCAATACAGTTTTATTTTAACAACTATTAGGTGCGAAATAGTAGTTTGTCAACTTTTTACTGTGCTACGCTACTGGGAATTGAATATATATTTTTTAAATCCTGTTAAATGTAGCAAAGTTCTCATTATTATAGTGTTAGGATGCCTATATAAGGCAACAGCTGACGTCGTTCACAACGCGTCGTTTTAAGCCGAGGTCCGGCCTCACAGGAGGCACCCTTAAGGCGACGCTCCCAGGATGTTGCGGGCCTCTCTCGAGACCCGCTCTCCCAGCACCTCAACCCCCGGCGATGCTTCCGCGCTCGCCCACTCTCTCAGTGACGCTGTCAAAGCCCTCACGGCGAACAGCCTTAGTTAGTGTTCGAAAAAAAAAAATCGTTTACTCTCTTTCGGCGTGCAGCATTCTTAGGAGGAAGACGTGTTTGGGCGATCTCTTTTGTATTTTGTGTTATTAGAATCTAACCTCAAATAATCGCTTTTCGTGATAAGAGCGACCACTGAGTTTCTTGCTAGTTCTTCTCAAGTGGATTAGTGTTCCAAACTGCTGGTAGAATCATTCTGACGTTGGATTTTGTAGTGAAAAGTGCTGGTGCACAGTAAGGTGTCTGGCGTGATTCCCTGAACGCATTCGTTATTTTTATTATTCATTTTAAATTGAATTTAAACTTAATTTCTAACAATATAATATTTTTATATCACTCCGACAATATTTTTTCTGATGTTACCTATTAGTCAATTTCCTAGTTTTTTTTTATTTTTCAATTCTCACATTTAAAGAGATGAAATAGGTTTGAATTAATAATAACATTAATAGAATTAGCTGTAATTCTTTGGAAACAAGATATCGGAAACTATTTTATCACTAGTTAATCTAATGAATGTCGACAATTAAATATATTGAAAATAACTGCCAGCAAACTATACCGAAACACCACTTAAAAAAATTAACATAACAATATAACAATACGTACAGTCATGCGTAATTGTGTTGTTAAAATACCATTTAAATAGCTCTTTTTATTACTTCCTCTATTATATAATACCTGCGTTATAGTTGGAACGTAAGTGGCCAAATTTTGGCAAATCTCGAAATATTGCATGATACGTAATGAATCATCACCAGATACCTCAGATGCATCACAAATCTTCAAAATGAAATCAGCAAGAGGAAACTTATCCGATTCAGAAAGAGGTCAGCAAGAGAAAACTTTTCCGATTCCGAAGTGAATCGAAAAGAGAAAACTTTCCGATTCCGAAGGAGATCAGCAAGAGAAAATTTACCCGACTGTGTGCAATCTTTTTTTTCACTGTAGTAGGCTGGACCACTCCATTCATTATCTAAACATTTAATACGATGACTTTCAGCTGCTCTGCTGCGCTTTACCGTACACCTTTCCTTCTAGGATCAACTTAGGAAATATAAGGATCTCTATCCAAAAAGGGCAAACTTTTTTACATTGCGGTTATCGTTATTGTCCGCTTGCATTTAGCTCTATCCAAGACTTGACAGTTTGAGACGAATTAGTCAAAGGAATTTTAAACAGTTTGCGAAAGGCCAACATCTCAAATGCGTGTAAACTTCTACAACCGGCTTTATTTGAGATCCATAATTTACATCCGCAATGCCAACCAAATTCATATTTGATTTATGTATGACTTCGATCTGTGAGATTCTTTTTGATAAAAGGTATCTTAAATCTGAACTACCGATTTATCTGAAATACCTTATGATTAATTAATGTATAGAAACCGGCTATACTCACGTGTTATTTTATCGGATGAGCACGACTAGTTTCAAGTTTCAGCCTTATATATAACTCGGGCAGTTCCCACCGCGATAACACCGGGCTCATCCGATAAAATAACACGGGAATATAGCCGGTTTCTATACATTAATTATGAATACCACTCACGATAGTTTAAAGACCTTATGATTACTTTAGATTTTTTATCTAAAATCGATTGGTTTTTCAAAAACGATCTTACAGTAAGTAACAACAATACGTTCATTATATGCGCATTTACAGTTGTTCTAAAATTACGTCTCTAATAGTATAGTTTTAGAATATTTGCGTTGTAACTAAAATGTAACAAGCCAGAAACTTCTCGGTAATGTCAGCAATACGAAGAAATGGATGATTCAACGTCTATTTATACAGTTGTTTATAGTTATTACTGAATTTTGTTCGTATGCATATAATGTTTATTTACAAACATATTCCCCGATGACGATAGCAGACAATAATCTGAACAAAATAGGGAAAAGTGTGTTTAATCCCTTTTTCAGCTCTGATTGAAAGTGGATGTGATATTTATTATGGCGTTACGGAACAAATCGATGTAACCTTTAGTTATATCCCAGCGACTTCTATGCGAGTTTTTGATTCATGATACAATAGATTAAATAATTAGACAACGTTATTATAGAAAATACTTAAGTACAGAAATCCTATACTAAGAATAAACTGAGAATTCCTTCAAATCCCCAAATACAAACATCATTAAAAAAATCCCCCAAAGCTTTCTGTATGAATATGATCGATTGTCTCAAAATATACTGACTGGGTTTTTGTGTGGTTTTTACTTAAAGGTTTAGATTAATAATTCTTTCTCTGGAACGGCTAAACCGACTTTGGCAGCACTTTCGCAGGAAGATAAGCCGCCGTGTGGTATCTGACTGAGTAGAATAAACCACTCTCATATCTCAGTAACATAAAGTCAGTAGTAAAGTAACAGCATGTTTATAACATGTGGTGTTGACCCAACTTAGACTGGGATGGAGACAGGCGAATGATAATTTCACTGGAATATAAAAGTGGTGGAGTAACATATAGCCTACATTCCCATGGGTCTGGATTCACACGAGGAAAACTTTGTGAACTTTTCTACGCGGACAGAGGTGCGGACTCATTGGTACAACAATGTTGCACCAATTAGTAATTAGAACGAATTATTAAATACAATATTCTTATCAGTTGGCATTATCAAAAAATATTTTTAGAGCCAAACAATTAAACACGCGTACTTACACGTGGGAAACATTACCCTAATATTATCGCCTACATACCGGCGTACATTATAATAATTTATATATTTTTTATTATTTATAATTAGTGTAATCTTGATTTGTAAAAAAACCAATCTTTAAAAAAATGTTTAGCCGTGTGTTTTGTATCCGGCTAAGAAGAATAGACCACCCTTATTTCTTACCGAGGTGTCGTAAGAGGCGAATAAGGCCTTAAGGCCTTATGTGTAGACTGATCTAGTATGGATTGCGGAATTTATTGTAGAAACAACCACCGAGAACGTAGAATGAGTTGCTAACTCTGCTGAGTCTCGACATAGGTATCACAAGCATTTCGTGACCTCTCGTGAAATTTCGTCTTATACATTTACGTATGCAAATATTTTTAACGCAATAAAATAAAGGGATTGATGCGTTGATATAGATTAAATCCAAGGGTTAATGTTCAGACACACATATTGTTTCTTAAATTGGCCACTGACAATCGGTGCAATGTCCCTTGTCTATAAATAAGTGTATGTTATTGTTCATTTAAACACGTGTCTTTGATTATTATAAGCCACTCCAAATATAGTTTAATGTTTATAAATAACTTTGCGCTTGCGAATCGGGATTGACTATATTTGCGTTTATTACATCTGTTTAATCTTCTTTAAACGACGTTAAATATTCATAGATCAAATTTATGTTGTATGTGCCAAATACAGCAATATATTGTTATATACACTTCTATATCTGACATAGAGAAACATGAAATTCCACAGTATTTGTGAACAAAGCTTGCTATTGAAGCTTAACTGGGTATCAATAAAACAAGTTCCGCTTACCGGCCGTTTTAGAAGATCTTTACGGGATTCAGGTGACAAGAGGGCTCCTTTTTCGAACAAAGAATCAGCTTAGGAAAACATGTTAGGGATCCCGAAAAATTTCTATTATTAGCTTAGATTATAATTTATAGAAATAAGGTACCTAAAGTGTAAAGCTGTTTGTGAAAGTAATAAATATAAAAAAAAATAGCAAATAGCCCACAATTTTTATATTTATTAAATATCACTGAAAATATAATAATCAGTCTTATCAATCGTCAATAACAAATTTTCTGATAAAGGCCAATGATAAATACGCTATCAGTAGATTGTTTATATTTAAACTGTAGGTATATTTATTAATTCCGCCGTGTGGTATCCGGCTGATAAGAATAGACCAACCTTTTTCTTTTCGATGTTTCGTAAAAGGCAAATAAGGTAAGTTTAGCCGCCGTGTGGTATACAGCTAAATAGAATAGACCACCCTCTTTCTTACCGAGATGTTGTAAAAGGCGACTAAGGTAAGTTTACGTCAGTCAGACGGCCGGTCGTAAAATACCTAGCCGAATCATGTGACAACATGTTTATAACATGTTGAGCCGACCCCCCTAAGACAGAAGGCCTACCATCATGGTAGGTATATTTAATCATTCTTCCTAATACGAGAATACATAATTTGTAAAAAAATTAAAACCAAATTGTGGCGATAAGTTTACAAAAATAACTTTCTTTAATTATACATATTTACTTATATTAATTTTCATTAACAGCATCGAACATGTCCGAATTTTTTTTTGGTAGACCTCCAACTTCTGGTTTGTATTTCATATAGTACATAGTAGCAAATATTAAGTATAAACCGAATTTACCGTTATTTACGTAAAGGAGGTATGTTTATTTTATTTTCTTTAATTAATTTCGCAAGGGCTCGATATATTAACCCGTCAAGGCCAAAAATAATTGAAGAACTGCTTTTTATACGAATACATATTTATATGCCATAGCATATTATATTTCTCATAAGAAATATAATAAAAAACATATCACATTAAAGATTCGTTTTTCACTGAAGGAAAATTTCATGAGGTAGCTTGAACATCTTTAGAGATTTTCTGGAATGTGTGTAACTCATGACTTCGCATTCAACTTGCATGTGGTTTCCAGCTTCATTCAATGAGACTTTTTCCCAGAAGTTGTAAAATAACAAGCTACCAATTCACAACATTATAAACATAAAGATGGTCGAAGTATCTCTGCGTGACATAGACTAAAGGATTGCGACAAAATTGTGGTAAAGGGGGCACTTTGTTTGAAAAAACCGATGGACGAAGAAGTCTTAAGGCGTGGGAGCATTCGCACCAGAAAACACAGTTGATAGATATTCGTACTATGTGGAGCTCTGGAAGGTCGCGGACAACCACCAGACAATTTTTTTTCAAGGCATAAACTAAAATTAGGTAAGTCAACAACATTTGAACCTTAACTAAAAAAATATTCCGCAAATAACAGTTTGTATTAAAACAAAATTACCGTTAGAACGTAATACTTACCTGTGTAACTGAATATAATTAAAAAAAATGGAAAGAACGGTTACACAAAGATCATTGTTTTTGCTGAGTTAAGGCACTCGCATATTTAACTGATGGAGCTGTGACAAGGGCAAGACTGTTTACAAATTAGAATACATTTAAAGGCCATTGCTACATAAGAGGATAATGACTTTATTGATTTTTTGTTTAATAGACTTGCCTATCTAACCTATCGAACAAATTGCATTTTTTTTTATGATTATCCGCCGAGTTTCTTGCTGGTTCTTGACGATAGGAGAAATTTCCGGATCAGTACTAGTTTCTTTAAAAGCATTTGATGATTCAAAAGTACAGAAAACAGCCCAAATGAAATATTTGGAATTTAAATCTTTTTCTCAACCAACGGACATCCACTGTTAGAAAAAATCATTTCAACGACAAAAAAAATGAAACAAAAAACATCTTGAAAAACAATGTATCTAATGTTCTATTTATATATTCCAATATGCCCATTCCATACCGAGCTAGCTTCAAGATCGCAGTGTTATGCCATTAAAGGTAACGGCCTGCTACTATCAAATTTTAATAGAAGGATTACGAACTTTCCTTGGAAAGATTGGAATTTAGATCTACCACGCTCCAAGTTCCCGGGCATTAACCTCGCGAAACCTTGGTAAAGGCAAGGCTTTCCAGACTTTTTGCTATCATGGCTTTTTATATCGTTTAAAGTGAACAATAAATAAACAATATAAAATTTTGAATTTTAGAAATTTATTTTACATTACTTTAATTTTGAAAGTGAAATAAGATATTGAAAATTTAAACAATAAAAATTTTCAAGTATATTTATATTTCACTAAAAGGAACCCTTCGTATTCGAGAAAATTAAAACTTAATTAGCACCCTTGTATAGTAACTCTATAAAATATCCAAGTCAGACTAAGGAAAAAAGGTTGTACAAGACTAAAACCGGATCGCTCTATGATACATATACGTCAGCCTTTAAATATGAAAGTACTTTCTCTTTCGCAAAACATAAAAGCGTTCTTGTTGCATGAAATTGCTCTGATTGTTTCGCTTGCAAAATTGCAGCTGATATAGTACATATTAATGCAGCGTTAAAACCCTATGTCAAAATCACTTATGTAAACGTATATCACTTAATGCAATCTGTATATTTTTCAAAATAATAAACAGTCTTAGATTACATACAAAATGGAAGTTATTACGAACTTTGTTCGTTACTATCTTCTTATAAGGCGCAGAGTCCTAGACCCTGAATACTGTATTCAGAAAACGCATTGATGTTTTTGAACTATGGTAGTGGCGTCATATGCTACGCACTCCCTGGACAGCGGTTAATCCCAACCTCTCTAAACGGGGTCACAAAATGGCGTTCAACCATCCATTTGCGCATCTGAAGAATCTAACTTGACCCATAGAACGGAAGCCCGTAAATAACCTGGAGAAACTTATGATAACGGGCAAAGCAGGCAAGACACCCAGGGGACGAAGTCCAAAGAGATGGTCGGATCAGGTGTCCGACCACCTGGACACAAACATCTGCCACCTAGTCCGGACATAGACGCAGTGCAATGCCTATCAATCGCTCAGCAGTCGAACGGTTAAAGGACGAAAGAAAAACATTAAACAGTAATAATATTGTTTTAAATGAAATCTCTAATTTAGTATTCATTATCTTCTTTTGGTTTTCTAGACGTAAGACATTCATATACCAATCGCTTGATTTTTGATTTCAACTCAAAGGTAACCGCTGTACATTTTTTTCCTTCACGCTGTAAATGACAATATTCTTTTTAAATAATTCACATATCTTTTTATGAACCTGTATAATTCGATAATCGCAATAAAAAATGTCTACTGAAATGCATTAATAAAAAACAATCTTTCGTAGTTACGTTTTATCATTTAAATATTATTCTTTATCGCTAATTACTTTGAAACATATACTTAACCCAGTCAATGAACTTTTACCTTGAAACATTTATAAACTAGTGTGTCAAATTTAATTGACATGATTTTACTTGATCACTTTTTGAAATAAAACCATTTCCTCCTCCCTCGATACCAGCTTTTTAAAGTAAGAGTAAGCTTTTTAAGGTGAGATTTTAAAAAGACAGTAGAAAGCCGTTACCCGACCTGCATAAGATTCTATGGAGTAGAATATACAGGTAAGGTTTGTTTTAAAGGCAAAAGAAGGGTTATTGGGTTTACCTTACCTTTAACTATTCTGCTATTGACGGTGTAAGTCAAGTTCCGAAACTCCAAATCCATTTTAGAATTAGCTGAAACAAAGCAAAATTTAAAGTTAGTTATTTTAAAATGTATTTTCGGCTTATCTTAGGTTATAAAAAATGTTCTGTTAAAGTTTCAAATTTATGCAAAATATATAGGTAAATTAGCTTTAGCCGCCGTGTGGCATCCGGCTGACTAGAATAGACCACCCTCTTTCTTACCGAGGTGTCCCACCCTAAGTAGGGTCGGCACAACATGTTTATAACATGTTGTGCCAACCCGCCGTTATCCCACTCTAAGTAGAGTGGGATAACGGCAGGTGGATGATAACTTAATTTAGCTTCAGATATACGATTGTCCCTGAATCTATACATATAACAATTGGATCTAATTATATTTATAATAGATCTATCTATACAAATAATGGACCAGTGATAACCCAGCGGTGAGACCGGGCGACTTTCGGGGGGCCACGGGTTCAAATCCCGGGCAGACACCACTAAGTTTTTCTGTTAAAATTATGTGTCTAATTGATAATTGCAATTTATCACACGCTTTTCGGTGAAGGAAAACATTATGAGGAAACCTGTATATCTCTAGAGAATTCTAGGAATTATGTGTAACCTACCAAACCACAATGGAGCAGCGTTCTGGGCCGTAGCTCCAATCCTTCTCTCCAAAAATAGAGAGAAGAGAACTATTCCCAGCAATGGAAAAGTAATAGACTGTTTAAACTAACTAAACTTTAAACATATATTAAAACCGTACAAAAATCCGTACAATAGATTTTGAGAAATCGAACACATCCAGACATCAATTTATAATATGTATAGATAGTTATGTAGGTATGTATGGTACATGGGTTATATTACGAAAATCTTTTAATTTTTTGTTCACTGTTGCCATTCAGAAAATTTTAGTCCACAATACTCCACACAATACCAAAATAAATAATGATCGTAAATATTTAAGAATAAACATCAAATATTTGAGAACTTCATGTTCAATCCGTTTCGCATTGTGTATAGAATCATAAACTTGTTTTTATATATATTTTTAACAGGTTTCTTAATTTGTATACGTGTTAACTTTATTACTGAAGCCGATCAGGAAGAATTACGAAGCCCATCATCTTTAATCGCATCCTAAATGGAATGATCTTTAGATTATTCAAACATGGCGTCAGGTATAATTAATCGAGCGAACGAAATTGTTTTAATGTGAACTTGTAGTATTTAATATTTTTACGTTAATGATGATGAGATTTTGTCTAATCTTTCTTTAATTATATATATATATATATATTCATAGTTACAATGGAAAAGTAATCATCTTTAATATTTAAATGTCATTATCTTGTATACATACCTATAGTATAATCGCATAAATTAATTAAATTAATAAAAAATATCAAATATTAAACAATCGAAAAATTAAATAAAATAAGTTAATAAACAAATGAAATGGCTGAAAACATCGATTACGTATTTTCGACCGGAACTTAAATAAAAGCTCGTAATAAAGTCAATAATGTGTCACATTAATGACTATAATTTTCATAACCTTTGGTTTGATATCCTTATTGAAAGTTCAATACCTTGGTATTGAATGTACCAACCTGCTCAAGTATAATAATAATTTGGAAGGAAGGAAATGTAGTACACATATTCATTTAAACTGCATTTAAATTCGTTGCAACTATAATTTATCACGATCTAAAACACAAGGCAAGTTTTACTTAATATATATTTGAAGCTAGTAAAGTAAAAAAAATAACATAAGTAATATAAAGACCTCTCTCCGTTTTGGAGAGAAGAATTGGAGCTAAGACCTACCACGCTGCTCCAGTGTGGATTGGTAGGTTACACATATCCCCAGAATTCTCTTGAGATATGAAGGTTTCCTCGCGATGTTTTTCTTTACCAAAAAGCGTGTGATTAATTGAAATTTTCAATTACACACAAGTTTTAACAGACAAACATTGGTGCCTGTCCGGGATTCGAACCATTTTAAGGGAACGCTCCCTTGAAACGGTGACACCGCTGGGCCATGGAATCACAGCATTACTTTCCTTTCAGATTAGAATAAAGAATCACATTTTAGGATATTTGTGACTTTCATTAATTACCACGTTATCAGGGTATGTTTTCCATGCACTATTTATGGATGCCCAGTCTAATCTCGCATATACACCTGACCTTCTAATTTCGAGGACGCCTGTCGGTGCAAGGCGGGTGGTCAGCTCCTATTCCGGCCTGGAATAGGCCGGAATAGGAGCTGACCACCCAATAACCTGACCTTGCACATCGCCCAAGATGTCGTTGTTATAACATTTTAAAGAATTGTTTTAAACTGTAAATATAGAATCATGTAGAAGGATTTCGCAATCTTGGTATGGTTACGACAAATCGATCGACTAAAACTGCGCACAGATTTCTCTAAGAGATTCAAGGCGATTTAACGTAACCTTTTCTTTATTTGACAAGCCTGATGTTAAATTTTTTCTTCATTTAACTAATACAAAAAAAATCCTAATTGTATAAAATATTTTATAATATCTACAAAAATATTTGTTTCATGATTTTGCTTTAAGAAGTGGTGGATTATGTCGCCAATAATCTAAATACAACCGATAAAATTATATATTATATAGTATTTAATGATGTAAATAGTATATATTTTTGGAAATGAATAAATAAAAGTTGTGCTAAATGGTGTAATATGTTAAGGAAATCTTCAATTATTTCCATTATTATTATTAAAATTATATATATTTACAATATTATTTATTCTCTATATGATAGGCAAATAAGGAAAAGTAGCATTAAATGAGAAATGTAATGAGTAAATATGGGAGCGGATATAATTAATTTAGTGAAAGAAACTTCAGATAATAAGAAAATTGTGTTACTTGGAACAGTCAAGGATGAATCGAATGTCGTTGTAATCTCTCAAGTTGATTTATTTATAGAATATTATTTTATTTTGTCTCAAGGTCATTTAAGATGCGATAAAATTGTGTCAAGATAGAAATTTAATCAATACGATTTCAAGAATAACTTTGGATTGACTTTACCTTCCGCCTAAGAAGCTTTTGAATAAGCACCCTACTGAAAACACCCGTGAAAACGCCTGAGCAATCCAGAGTAGTAATATAAATAGTGATGCCAAAATTTATAACAATTTAAAAAAAAAAATTCATAGCCCTTATCTAGGTGGTGCTCTTATGTGAGCCAGTACTAAAATTCTAAGTCAAATGATTATTAAAAACACTTATAATCATAAATCTATACTAATATATAAAGTTGAAGAGTTTGTTTGATTTTTTTAACGCGCTAATCTCAGGAACTTCTTACTGTAAAACTAGAATAATTTATTAATAATTGTAAATTTGACATATATTGAACATTGTAAGCTTATCTAGGTATCTAAAAGGGGTAAATCAACCTCATACATAATCTATACTAATATATAAAGCTGAAAAGTTCGTTTGTTTGATTGATTGAACGCGCTAATCTCAGGAAATACTGGACTAATCCTACATATAAAGCATGAGAACGGTTATTTAAATCTTATCTACTATAAAATTACAGTATTAGCAGTTGTGCCATTGTTTTCTGGTACAGCGAACGTTTGTTATCCTAGCAACACTTTATATTTAAATGAGTTAATCTTGTATGTATATATACATACTAGCGGCCTGCCCTTGCTTCGCACGGGTATAAAATATATATCCCATGTCAGTCGGTGTAAAAAAATTATTAAAATCGATCCAGTAGTTTTGATTTATTCATTACTGCCCGTGGCCCGCAAGCGTTAAATTTGGAGAAAAACAATTTCCTCTCCCTATACCAAGACGATTTCCTGCTATCTTTGGAATATCTAAACTCATCTGGTACATTTTTACTTATTTACTTTTACATTTTACCTATGTATTTTATTTTTACAATTAATTACAGAATGTCTTTAAACAAACTCTTAAAAGATTCGAAGTGCTATAGGGTGAAGCGCGGCGTCCTCACGGCGTTTTAAATCTGTAATATCTCCAAAAATGTTCACTTAAATTACATGCTGTAAACGGTCATATTGATCTATATTAAATCAACAATTTATTTGAGGTACTCAATTGGATAAGGATTAATGCTGTATTGTATAAAAATTGCTTTGAACATAAGGCATCATTTTTCGTAAAAAGTAAATGAAAAAAACTGCTATTTTGGGTTATCCATAAGAGATAGATATATACCATCACGGACTTTTCTGTAGACCTTTTTAAGGTGTACAAATACTTAGTACATCATTTTGATAAATCTCGTACGGTTTAGCCTGCGTTTGCAATGTAAGCGGAAAAAAATGTAATTATTTACAGAAACCTCAAAAATTACAGTATTTCTCTACTTCGTATTGAATGTTATTATACGTACAAACCTTCCTCATGAATCACTCTATCTATTAAAAAAAAACGCATCAAAATCGGTTGCGTAGTTTTAAAGTTTTATGCGCACATACGGAAATATGGACTTTGTTTTATAATATGTAGTGATAGTGATGATGATATATGTATATTTTCGGGTTTTGGGGGGAAAAATCGTTCTAGCTAGGTTTTAATTTTAAAAAATTCGTCTTATCCAGGGATAAGACGAATTTTTTGGGTATTAAAAAATTTGTGGGTATTAAAAAATGCAAAAATTTAAATTGAATATATAAAACACTATTTTTGCCGTTAACTGTCAAGTCAGCGTAACTTATTCGGTGAACGGGTGGTCTCTAGAAATGAAAATACCTAGGATCGAGCCCCACCTACCCAATTATTATTATTTTTTTTGTAAAAAATTACCGAGCTAGGCTTGGTCAACCGGGTACTAACACTTTATATACAAGGGTTAAACATATTGTGATAGAAAGAATCAAATAAGAAATGACTGAGATGCATTAAAAATCGCCTTTCATAAGATTGATACTGAGATACTGAGATTTTGCAAGACTGGCTTTGCCGCTTTCACTATCTCGCACGCTTTAATAGTTTCTCTTTAGAGTTCCGTAACGTTTATAACCTTAACAAAAAGAGGTTACTGAAGTTCAAAGTTAAGGTTGTGATGTGATCGTGCAGTATTATGTGGTAATCCTTGAGTTGGGGAACTATTGCTCGCATATTCTTTCAACATCCGCGCTGTCTTTACACTTTACGAGTATATGTATATTAATTTGTTTGGCATTGGGTCACAGATTACGTATTACGTAAAAACTTCACTCTTAAGTTGTAATAGCAAATTGATACGTAAAATCAATATTAGATGCATCTATCAATGTGCTAATATAGTTTTCGTATATCCATTCTAATGTTATATATTTGAAAATCTGTCTTGTTAGTTATTTAACCTACTCGATCGCATTAGGGTAACGCCGATTTGTATGACGCTACAACGACATCTAGTGACCGCTGTTCCAGCGTTACTATAAACTGCGTATATATTGATGAAATAATGTATTACTTAAGCTTTTAGTCTGGGCTAGCACATATTATTTCAGACCATTCTGACCATTCGAAAAATTGGTTACGACGAAACGAATAAAAAATAACAGATGCGCTGTTTGCGAAATTTAAATGTGTAGTTTGCCTACAATGGTTTCATCAAACGACGCATATCCTATCCTACTAATATTATAAATGCAGAATTTTGTGAGTATGGATGTATGTTTGTTACTCTTTCATAGCGAATCCGCTGAACTAGTGTCGATGAAATTTGGCACAATTATTCCTTATACACCGGAATAACATTATGCTATAGAAATCCTGTTAATTCTAAAAAGAATAGGATTACATTGAAAAGCTTCATGTATTATCAACCTATCAAGCGACAACAGTCCACGCAAACGAAGTTGCGGGTAAAAATTAGTCTTATCATAAAAACAAGAAAAAGGAGTGCAAAAAGAGGGCAATTTATATACCTAATAGAATTTAAAAAATCGACAAATTACGTTTAGAAATTACGTTCATATTAGAGGGTTATATTTCGCCTTCTGGTATTCGGCTGAGTAGAATAAACCACCCTCATTTCTTATCCAGGTGTCGTAAAAGGCAATTAAGTTAAGTTGACGCACCGTGTGGTATCTGGCTTAATAAAATAGACCATTCTCATTTCTTATCGAGGTGTCATAAAAGGCGACTACTGCTATACTATACTAAAAATTGTCTCACTTTTTACATTCGCTCGCAAAGATCTCTGTCAAAGAGATAAGACACTTTTATAAATAGAGTGTATTTTAAGTACTCTTTTATTAATGATGATTTTATAACCTTTTCATACCTACATAAATAATAATAAAAAAATAAATAGCTTACACAAGTTACACGTGGAAAATTGGATAACAGGAAATAAACCAAAATAAGAACTTAATAGAACTACTTTATTATATATTCCAGTTTAAAACAGCTATCGATTATTCAATAATGAATTTATAATATGCGTAATAAATTAGAAGTAAATTATAATTTAAAAGAATTAAAACACTCGTAAAATCTGTCATAATTTCGCTATAATCATGATTGATTAAAAATACTAAAACTACTGACAATAATGTTGTTTTACATATATTTTAATAAAAACATTTTAATTAATATACAAACATTAATCCGAGCCAAAGTTTATTTATGACCTCATTAAACATATATTTCCAAAAATACCATGTTTATGCAGAAAGCTTTCCCATGTGGCTTATAATAGAATAGCCTATCGGTATTTTTTTAAAGATATATAAACAATATAAAAAAAATCAGGTGGCATCTAGGACTCCCGAGTTATGTCAACTTTACAAATGACAGCACAATTTATCTTTGTATTCTATTTCTATTTTAGCAGTTTGCGATGCCTGAAAATGGGGTTAAAACGAAATTTAAAAAAAAACCTAGTTTGATCGTTTTATCGCCCCAAAACCCCGTACATGCTGAATTTCATGAAAATCTTATGTTAGAATTACAGTTTCTGTAATTCCGAATATATGCTACTAATATTAATGCGAAAGTTTGTGAGTATGGATGTATGTTTGTTACTCTTTCACGATCCAATATCGATGAAATTGACTGGCCCGTTGGCGCAGTGACCCTGCCTTCAGCTTCGCGAGTCGCGGGTTCGATTCCCGCCGAGGGCCAACATATTCTATAAATGAATTTGTTGGTCTTTGAGCCTGGGTGTATATTTGTATTTAACTATGTATTTAAAAATATATAAGTATATATTCACAAGTTGTCTGCCTACTATAAGACAAGTATTTAGTTACTTACTTTGGGGACAGATGACCGTGCGTGTAAGTGTCCCATTTATTTATTTATTTATTTATTTAAATTCGGCACAATTATTACTTATACGCCGGAATCACATATAGGCTATAGAAATCCTGTTAATTTTACATAAATAGGATGACGTTAAAAAGTGTCATCTATTATCAACCTATCACGCGAACGTCCACGCAAACTAAATTGCGGATAAAAGCTAGTACATATATATGCACAAGATTAACTCATTTAAATATTAAAGATGTAAGATCAAATAGACGATTCTCATAATTAGCATATACTATGGCATCACATTGTACCATTCTTTTTCAACATCATTATGACCCTCTTAAACTTTTCGAGAAGCCCTCGAAAACATCAGACATTTGACTTGCATTGAGTAAAACCAAATATTACACAAATTCTAGTTTTGTAACTCATAATCTACCGAATAAGTTTTGCAAGTTAGTCGTAGACTCGTATGAAATATCCTAAGAGCATTTCTTACATACGTAGTGTGATGCTCACTCCGTTTTATATTTATATCTTTAATATTTAAATGAGTTAATCTTCTATGTATATATATATATCCTTTCCTTACTAATATTATAAATGGGAAAGTCTGTCTGTCTGTCTGTCTGTCGGTTCCGTTTTCACGGCCAATCCGCTGAACCAATATCGATGAAATTTGGCATAAATATTCCTTATATACCGGGGTAACATATAGGCTATATAAATCCTGTTAATTCAACAGGAATTAAATTCAGGAGGAATTAAATACGATGACATTCAAAACGCCATCTATAATAAACCTATGGAACAAATTTTTATTTACTATGTGTCAAAATCAAGTCAAAACTGTATTTACGAAGTATTTAGATTCCAAGTTTTTCAGGTTACGTCAAAAGAGTTATCTTTAAAGAGTATTTATATTTTATTTTATTTTATTTTATTCGTTTACTGGACAAATTTAACTGAGAAAATTTAACATTGTAATAACAATGGATTATTAATATAAGTAATACGGGTTATTTAGTAAAATAAATAAACTAATAATATTATAAATGCGAAAGTCTGTTTGTAACGTTTTCATGGTCAATTCGCTGAACCATTATATATGAAATTTGGCAAAATTATTGTTTATATACCGGGGTAACGTATAAAAATCTTAAAGTTATCATCTTTATTTTTTTAAATATTTCGGTTTTTGTTTATTTCAAAAACCGGAGAAAAATATTAATTAAAAAAGAGACCGCCAGAATGATGTATGTAACATCTTTTGGTCCAGACCAGAGTAATAATTTTAGTGTTGTTAAATAGAAAAATATTTGTTATCTTAGTATCAATCATTATTTTATCTAATATTTATTTATTATAGTTTGAGGTTATGTACATGTACAATTACTAGCTTAATACCATAATAACACATTAAAAAGATAGGATTGTGGTGAAAATATAACAATAAGCTATAATCATTTAAGTTCAAGTAAAATTTAATCATATATAATTTTTGTTGTCAAAAAAACAGACGTTTCAAGAAAACGCATTCTTAAAGGGTCTTTAGTTAGTAGTCTATGGCAACAAGTAAATGAATATTACTAATCCCATAGAAATTAAGCCATACTGCTAATGAAAAAATATTTTATTTCTAAACACCATTTTTAATATTTGAAAAGTGATTACAGTTAATAAAGTCAAGTTTAATATATTTTCCGATACCTATTTTAAAATATTATGTTAACAAAAACATAATTTAAATTTAATTTTTCGTATTTATACTAAAAACGTTGGAATCCAGCGCCGTACGTATAGGTAATAAAAAAAAAAACAATTTGACAGTTGATTCGTTACGTATAAATGTTATTATTAATAAGTTTTCTAACACGTTTCCAAGGCTTATAATATTTATAGAGATATTTAATTCCAGAAAACATTATGAAGTTTTCATGTATATAAAGTTTTTGTACTCCTTTTACTGCGCTATTTCAATATATAGGTATTTCATGTAAGTACGGGTTATTTACTAAAATTATCATATTAAGCTCTTGATCAAACGATAAATCCCTCTGATTCATCCCGGATCGATCTGATTTTTGTGATGGAGATATTTGAAGGTTTGGATGGTGACAGAAGCCACTCCTAATTTCAAGACTACAGTCCACGCGAACGAAGTTGCGCGGGTAAAAGCTAGTATATATATATATATATATATATATATATATATATATATATATATATATATATATATATACATTGTCTCGTCATATTCTCTAACTCATATATAGAATTTTTATATTAAGTAAGTAAGTAAGTAAGTAAGTACTTACTTACTTTTTACTTACTATATAGGTTTGAAACTAGTCGGGCTAGCATGATAGAATAATACGTGAGTATAGCCAGTTTATATACATAAACTGTTCTTGCCTTGTTAATTTAGTAAGGAAAACAGATTTATAGGTAAGTTAACATCAACTACCTCCGCATTCATATCAAAGTACCATATAATTTGAATCAATCAGTCACTATAAGAATGTCGTATGATGTGAACTGAATATGTTATCAATATAAGGGAATATATTATGGGAGTAATTGCCTTGCGGAATCTTGTAAGTACTGCAATATTACTACAATACTTATACGAAACTGTACGATTTATCTGATCATGATGTACATCTGCGTAAAGTATTCGGTTCGGTGGCTTATAGAACAGAATTGTAATAACCATTGAGCATAATGAATCGCAAAAAGCATGAAAGAAAAAACGTATACAAAAAATTTAGCATAACAAATTCAAACAGCAATTCGAAACGAAACAACTTTTGACATTGTACAGATTTTTAGTATGATAATATGTTAAGTTCTGTATCCATTTGTTGGATGGATCTACCAAATACAAAATGAATGCTTTGGAAAAGAAACTCAACAATGATAATTGTTTCAGTTACGAAAACGCAACGGTAGTAAATACTAGTACGTAGAATAAGGAAACTTAAAAAAAACGGCTGCCTGTAAAGTCGGTTTTACGGGCAAAGATTTTATGTGACATCGTCTTTTTAAATGTGATGGATTGGAGTGGGAGAAAGACGCAAGGCATTCGCCAGTCCGGCGGGCCTCTCTTTCGTTCGGTGACTCATCGTAACAGACGTTAGCGGGCGTTACACTTTTTCATGAGTGACTCCAAGCTGCAACCTAATTTAAGACGTTGTCACGTCAAAAATCGTAGGGAGCCACTATGCGTCTCGACACCGCATTACATATACTCGTAAATCCCTGAAATATCGTGCATTAGACGAACGTAGGTTGAGGATGGAATTGTTATGACCAAAAATTATTCTACCCCGGATACAATAGAATGATAAAACACTTTATTCTATTCTAAGCTAAACAAATTGCTCAACAATAAAAATCCATACCATTCCAAATCATAATCCTTTTTCCGCTTTTATGAGACTATCATCATGTAGAATGAGTCAACAATAATTGTTCCTATTGTTGTTAAAGTTAACGGTCTAATTGCGAAGAGCTTCGACCAACATCTTCGGAGGCTTTCGCTTAACAGTTGGATCAAGAGTCGGATATAGAAGGCAGTGCTGCGTGAAATGGCGCGTATTGTGAGAAGGTTGGTCACTCTGTAATTTTAACCACCGCGTCTTATTTTTTTATATATTTAAATGTTTTTTTATATTTTAAAATGTAGTCATCATCTTCCTGCCCTTATCCCACTCGTAAGTAGGTTCGGTACAACATATTATAAACATGTTGTCACATGATTTGGCTACGTATTTTACGACCGGCCGCCTGTCTGACGTCAACTTTCTTTAGTCGTGTCTTACGACACCTCGGTAAGAAAGAGGGTTGTCTATTCCACAACCAGACACCACTCGGTGGGTCAACTTACCTTAGGCGCCTTTTACGACACCTCGGTAAGAAATAAGGCTGCTCTATTCCACTCAACTGGACAACCCTCGGTGGGTTAACTTACCATAGTCGTCTTTTACGATACCTCGGTAAGAAATAAAGGTAGTCTATTTTACTCAGCCGGATACGACACGGAGGTTCGAATTAACTTAATCGACTTTTACGACACCTCGGTAAGAAATAAGGGAGGTCTATTCTACTCAGTCGGATACCACACGGCATAAAATAAAATATTTAAAAATGTAGTGAAAATAAATGAATGAGTAAAACAATAATCGATTAATCTCACTCACTTGACCACATTTTTTTCTAAACACAAGCAAAAGCAATTATACAAGATTCCTATTATGATTATTTAATACATAAATTTTATCGCTCGTAAAGAACACGTTTAAATTACATTAAGCTTGTAATTTTTTTTTGTTATGAGAATAATTCATACGATTAAAACCGTTTGAATACATCGTAAGTGGGAAAATTAGAATTCCTGATTATATTACTCGTACTTAAGAAACGTATCGTTTGTTGCGGAGCTTGGTTTATGAAAACAGAAGATTATCTCAGGTAAAGGTTTTTTTATACAGTTTTCGAAAGTCTTTTAAATAACAAAGGAAAGACATAAATTTTGCAAATAAATACATTATCATAGTTAATGTATAGAACCGGCTATACTCACGTCTTATTCTATCTAAGTGCCCCAGATGGGTTCGAAACTAGTCAGGCTAACCGGATAGAATAAGACGTGAGTATAGCCGGTTATATACATTAACTATGAATACTACTCACGAAAGTTTAAAATTAAATACATTATCATAAAAACGCGGCACCTTCTAATTAATAAATTATGACCACCCTTATTGTTATTGTCATACTATGACATATATATTATACGTACATAGTACATACACAATTAGTACTTGGGTGACCGAGCCTTGCTTGGTAATTTTTTTTAATTAATAAATAAAATGAAATTAAAAATATTTTATCTGAGATCGATCCTTATATTCTGAATTTGAGGCCGCCCGTTACCCAAATATCATGACTTGACCAAATGACAGCGAAATTATCCTCAGGTTTCTCATAAAATTGTAGCAGTTTTTCAGTGCCCAAATACAGGGATAAAAAAACATTTTTTTCTTACAAAAGTAATGAGAATATTATTTTGCTATAATCCGCGATAAAAGAAAATATGTGTAATGCTAAATGTAGAGTGTACTATTTGTTCTCATACCTGATACATTCAGAATTTGTAAGAACTCATGCACTACCCGACACCGATGGCACAACAATACACAAGCACTGCACACATTCACCACCACAATCTCAACAATTGAGAGACAAGGAGTCTATCTTCTGACGATGCTTCGGTTACGGGGCGAAACAATTGTTGAGATTGTAATGCAGAATGTGTGCATTACAATCTCAACAATTATTACTAGTATGACGTTCCATCTGTTCACATCTGATGCGATGACTGAGGGGAGACTTATTTTTATATCCTTACATTGGCTTCACAGTATATTTTTTGTCATTTATTTTATGTTCATAAGAATAAACATAATTATAAAATAATTGTCGATGTGTACAATAGACAAAGTAAGAAACGACATAAGCTTGCGGCGCCTGCTTTGCGGCTTGCAAAAGTTAAGTTATTTCTAAGTTTGGGTATAAGATTCTATAATAAAATACCGCATTCAATTTAAGCTTTGCCATTACAGCAATTTAAAAACACTATTAATAAAAGGCTAATACAGAAAGCCTACTATACTATTGAGAATAAAGTAGATGATAAGAATGCTTGGACACAGTAATGATTAAATGTAACTAGTGATAAAAATTATATTTTTAAAAGAACAACCACCGAGTTTTTTGCTGGCTCTTCTCGGTAGGAACAGCCTTCCGAACCAGCAGTAGAATTGACGATTCAAAAGTACTTGTTTACAAGTTTATTTGAATAAAAAATATTTTGAATTTTAATATAATAATATATAGATTAAGTTATCGCCATTCGACGCTTAGTATCGATGTTCCAAATATAACTTCGCTTGCCTTGACCGAGGAGGTAATGAACTTAGAGCACGAAGTCGCCTATTACGGACTGCAACGTTCAATGATTGTAGAGAATAATACCAAACAGTCCGTTCTGGCGAATAGTAAGTTCTTTATTATGCATGAAATATCGAATAAAATCAAAATAATCTTAATTCAAATAAGCTCTTTCAAGCACTTTTTAAATCGTCAAGGATTAATATGATTAATGAAGCTACAACTGGTTCGGATTGTTGCTCTTACGGAGAAGAAAGAAAACTCGGCGGTCATTCTTTTAAACATTTCAATTTTACATTATAAACCACAGTCCTGTATGAAGCTGAAAGGATTTTCAAATCCAGGTTTTTTTATCATCCAAATCTTCAATTTTGTAATATGCTTTACGTATAAGAACATCTCTTATACTTAACTTAAACCTTACTGTAGACTGGTCTAGTATGGATTGCAGAATTTTATTGTAGAAGTGAATACCAAGACCATCGAATGAGTTGCTAACTCTGTTGAGTTAGGACACAGGTATCACAAGCTTTTTGTGACCTCTCGTATGTCTAGTATATACATCGAATTTCGTCTTATACATATAGTTTAAGTTAAAACAATACTACATCTCACTATCTGGTTAGGACAAATATGGTTATATATATAATAAATATGGTTTATATATATAGTATGGTAAATTTATTATATGTATGTATGTATGTATATATGTATGTATGTAGATATATTTATGTATTAGAATATGTATACATTGCACCACCTACCTTATTACCCTAAATTAAATGTCTCTAGCCCAAAGGTTGCCTCGAAGAAATCGCTAGTTAGCGATAAGGCCGCCTTATTGTTACTGCATTAGATTATGTCGTTCTCTTAACAATGTATATTATCATTTTTATGTGGTGCAATAAAAAATGTTCTATTCTATTCTATTCTATTCTATAGATATTTTTCCGTACGAATAGAATCATTTATATCTAATATTTATGTAGAATTATTTATACAGAATAGAATCATTTATAGGATTAAGTGATTCTTTACGGAGGTCTAAAGTACAAAATTTACAAATATAAATATTCTAGATTTTACCCGCGACTTCGTTCGCGTGGACTGTCGTCGTGTGATAGGTCGTAAATAGATAGCGCTTTTAGACTTTATCCTATTCCTCTAGAATTAACAGGATTTCTATAACCTATATGTTATTCCGGTGTATAAGGAATAATTATGCCAAATCGATATTGGTTCAGCGGATTCGTCGTGATAGAGTTACAAAGATACATCCATACTCACAAACTTTCCCATTTATAATAATAGTAAGATGGGACAATTACACAAACGGTCATCCGTCCCCAAAGTCAATAACTCAATACTTGTGTTATTGGTGTTAGACTACTGGTAAATTAACATATATAGTTTTAAATAAATACTTAAAAAGTTACATACACTCAGATTCGAAGAAGCAACAATTTTTTTTAGAAATGGTTGGTCCTAGATCATATTATTTTGCTCAATGTAAATTGTATATACGGACGACATACGGATCCGAAACTTGGTCGCTGACTATGGGCCTCATAAGAAGCTTCAGAGTCGCTCAGCGAGCGATGAGGGGATCCATAAAAGAACCAGAGTCACCCACATAGCTCAGCGTGTCGCGAAGCTGAAGTGGCGATGGGCGGGGCACATCGTGCGGAGAACTGATGGGCGTTGGGGTCTCAAAGTGTGGTAATGGCGACCCCGCACCGGAAAGCGCAGTGTTGGAAGACCCACTACTAGATAGACTGACGACCTCAAAAAGGTCGCGGAGAGCCGCTGAATACAAGCGGCACAAAATCGTCTATTCTGGAGATCCCATGAAGAGACCTATGTCCAGCAGTGGACGTCCATCGGTTGAAGAAGAAGAAATTGTATATACCATCAACGTGCAAATAAGCAACGATGATTATTTCGCCAAAGAAGTATAGAAACAGGCCTCAATTTTAATTTATTGCAATATAAGCAAGTATTTGCATAATCGCATTGATTTTAACTTCAGAAGAAATGGGTGTTTACTGAATCGACAAATTGCGATGTTTGCTGTTTCATAATTCACTAATTCAGTAAGTACGTATGTAAATAAAATACTTATATCTATACTAATAAATAAAGCTGAAGAGTTTGTTTGTTTGTTTGTTTGTTTGTCTGTTTGGCTACTGGACCGATTTCAAAAATTCTTTGAGTTTAAGATTCTATTTATCGAGGAAGGCTATAGACTAAGAGGATACATAACATCACGCTAAGGAGAGGAGCAACAAAAGTCCGCGATAACATATGTCTAGCTTTAAAGGTTAACCCACTTTAACCACTTTTATGGTTATCAAAATACTATTCTACGGTTTTAATCTTTCCACGTAGTATTGCTAGTATTGTATAAAATCCATAAGCATTTTGAGGTACACAAAATATTGTTTACACTGCAATGAAGTATTTTGTTACAAATTAAAATAAATTACAAAAACTTAAATGCATAAAAGTTTTTTGCTATCTCAACTGAACATGATAGCAGAAAATACAATTAAGGATATAAGCGGACAATACCGGGAAGGGCAAAAGAGGTTCATACGCAGAATTGCACCGAAACAAGCCTGTATTCCGGAAATTAACCGAGTCCACAGTTTGAGAGTTGTTTCTCATATTGGAAATTTAGCTTGGGGTCTTCAGTAATAAAGTAGCACATCAACCACTGAGCTAGTGAGGTGTTCATAATAAACTATGAGCAAAATTGGAACTGTTTATAAAATCAAAAGACTTAAATTTTAGATACAATAAAATAAGTCTACATTGCCTAATATTGCACACACGCTAAGTCACTTCCTCTCCATACATTTGTAAATATATAACGCGCTCATTAGTAAACAATATTGAGCTAAGGCGACCGTTATACCTACTCAGCAAATAAAATTCCGGCGTATTTTTCAATTTTAATTTTACATTAATAATATTTAATATTCCTATCGCCGTGTGGTATCCGGCTGAGTAGAACAGACCACCCTCATTTCTTACTGAGGTGTCGTAAAAGGCGACTAAGCTAAGTTGACCCCCCGTGTGGTATCCGGTTGCATAAAATAGACCACCCTCTTTCTTACCGAGGTGTCGTAAAATACGACTAAGATAAGTTGACGTCAGGCAGGCGGCCGGTCGTTAAATACGTCGCCAAATCATGTGATAACATGTTTGTAACATGTTGTGCCGACCCCACTTAGAGTGGGATAAGGCATGAGGATGATGAATATTTAATATTTCTAATACTATGAAGAACGCATGTACTACAAACTAAGTATTCAAAATGCTTAACTCAATTATTCCGTAAAAGACGTTAGTCCTTATTTATTTTTTTTATTTAAGATTGCATGCGCCCTTGATGCATACTGATTTAAGAAAATTTATAATTGACTTCCCATGTATCATCCCAGATACACTATACATTTTAGGTAATGATAATATTGTCAGATTTATTAATATAGACAAAGGTTACGAATATACGCACGCGGAAATAATAGCTAGTGGTAAACCCATAGCAAGAGTTTCTGATGGAATACTAAGTGGCCATCGATGTTAGATACAAAAAAATAAGTCTACCTAATATTGCACACACGCTAAGTCACTTCCCTACATTTATAAATATAATATAACGCACACATAAGTAAATAAAACTGAGATAAGGCGAACGTTATCTTTGATATTTAAATGAGTCAATCTTGTATATATATATATATATATATATATATATATATATATATATATATATATATATATATATATATATATATATATATATGATATGCCGTCATATATATATATATATATATGACGGCGCGTGGAGTAATTATAAGCTGTGAACTAAGTTATTTGATTAATTATAACAAATAGTTATGAGATTGTTATTTTATCAATGATTATACTAGGAAAAACGTACTAAGGAGAAATTAACATTAAGAGCGGGTAACCCCGAATAGAGTAGTAGTTCGACGTTGGCATGGTAACGTGGGTTGTTATGTCAAGACGGGCGAAGTTCTAATCTATTGGCTCTTGATCTTATTAAATCTGGCGTTAAGTATTGTATTGCGAAGTATATTGTATTGAAACTAAATAACTAATTGTTGCATCGTACAAGCGTGGTTTTATTTCCGAGTTACTGCCACTTTCGCGCCCACAATGGAGGACAATAGCCTAGACCGTCATAGAAGGCTTTCCGATGCTTCTATAAAGGCTTCCTGATACTTCTATATATATATATATATATATGGGAATCTTGGAAACGGCTTCAACGATTCTCCTGAAATTTAGCATGTAGGGGGTTTTGGGGGAGAAAAGTCGATCTAGGTGAGTTTTATTTAAAAAAAAATCGTTTTATCCCTGTTTTCAGACTCTAAAATTTTTTTGATCTGTACGTTGAATACAATCACAATTTTTCGCTGTCAAACGTGAAGTCATGGTGGTTCATTTGGGGAACGGGCGTACTAGATAGGTGAAAATACCTAGGATCGAGTCCCACCTGCCCTATTTAATATTCTAATTTTACATTAATAATATTTAATATTCCTAATATGAAGAGCGCATGTAATACAAAATAAGTATTCAAAACGCTTAACTAAATTATTCCAAAAAAGACGTTAATTCTTATTTGTATGTTTGATGCGCTTGATGCATAGTCATTTAAGAAAATCGATAATTAATTGACTTACCATGTATCGCACTATACATTTTAGGTTATGATAAATAAAGGTTACTAATATACGCACGCAAAATGGCTAGTGGTAAACCGATAGCAAGAGTTTCTGATGTAATACTAATGTGTGGCCATCGATGTTAGCTAAAGTGTAGTAAAAAAATAGTCCATGTTAAATAATTTTCACACCTTCGCATGATATAATCTAGCGGCTATTAACGCCTAAGTAGGACTTCTCCTTTTAGGCCTCAGACATATCACGTATAGTAAACCAGTCCGGTTTACTATACGTGTATTATCTTTAATATATATATTCAGAATCTCGGAAACGGCTCCAACGATTTTCTTGAAATTCAGCATGTAACCTCCCTACATTTTGGGGGAGAAAAATCGATCTAGATAAGTTTTATTTTAAAAAAAATGTCGTTTTATCCCTGTTTTAGGACTCTAAATTTTTTCTGAAATTTACGTTGAATACGATCACAATTTTTCGCTGTCAAACGTAAAGTCATGGTAGTTCATTTGGGGAACGGGCGGTCTACAGAGGTAAAATACCTAGGATCGAGCCCCATCTGCCCTATTATTTTTTTAATTTTTCTTGACAATTTTTTTTTTTTTACATAATTTCACAAATTACCGAGCGCGGTTCGGACACGCTGAGTTGAATAGAACTAAACAGTCTATAATAAAATCGATACGAGCAAAATAGTATATAAATGACAAAGAATTTATCAATTTATGCAGATTTGGTAATATGTAAATTGCATCTGCCTATAAAATCATTGACCTGTGTATTGCGTATAATTTACATAAATGTAACAACCATAGAGAGTTTTGAACATTTTTTAGTCTAGATTAAGTGTAGGGAGATAACGTTTTTATAATAATGATGATACATTTCATGATGCCAATGGTTTGTTCATCATCTTCCTGCCCTAATCCCACTCTAAGTGAGGTCAGCACAACATGTTATAAACATGTTGTCACATGATTTGGATTGGAGCCTACTTAAATAAGGCTTTATTCTGTAAGTAACGGCCTGTTACTATCCCACTGCTGGGCATAGGCCTCTTCTCTCCGATTTTTTTTTTTTTTGGAGAGAAGGATTGGAGCTAAGACCTACCACGCTGCTCCAGTGCGGATTGGTAGGTTACACATATCTCTAGAATTGTCTAGAGATATGCAGGTTTCCTCACGATGTTTTCCTTCACCGAAAAGCGTGTGATAAATTGCAATTATCAATTAGACACATAAGTTTTTACTAGAAAACTCATTGGTGTCTGCCCGGGGTTTGAACCCTAGACCTCCTCGAAAGAGGCGCGGTGTTACCACTGGGCTACCACAGCTATTGGCTTTATTCTAATTAATTATTATTAGTAAAAACGGCAACTTTTGAAATGATCAGAAAATAATCGATTATTAATAATCGATTATTTTGATAGTAATTAATTGGTATTTTTTTTAAATCGATTTACTGAAAAGGGAAAAAATCGATTATTTATTAATCGATTTTTTCAACTCCAAGTGACATGCCAGTATAAGCTGACCATGACTTGCGAATGTCAACTTTCTTTTATTCAGACCAATTACTGTTTTGTGACCTACTTAGGTCGTTGAACGATTCATTTAGCCAACTATTATATAAGTAAATATAATTGACATGAAAACGTGTCCTGTATCAAATTACTCAATATTGAGCAAACATAAAAGTGGAACATGATAAAATTATGATAATTTACTAAATTAATTTAAAGTGCATAAATGGACGATAATTAATTGTTTGTTTTTTAAACACACTGATATTATATTAAAACTAGCTGGTCATCGGCTGCATCCGCGTGGAAAATTGTACAAAATTTATCCTGGATTGAAATTTTGAACATAAAATTAGTTATAGTGATTTAACCATAAGATATAGAGACATGCTGTCGCGGACTTTTCTATAATATTTTTGAACATTTACAATAGAGGTCGACCCGCCGTGTGGTATCCAGCTGAGTAGAATAGACCAACCTCATTTCTTACCGAGGTGTCGTAAAAGCGACTAAGGTAAGTTGACAAACCGTGTTGTATCCGCTTTAGTACAATAGACCACCCTCTTTCTCACCGAAGTATCGTAAAATACGACAGAGTAAGTTAACGTCAGGCAGGTGGCCGGTCGTAAAAACGAAGCCAAATCATGTGACAGCATGTTTATAACATGTTGTGCCAACCCCGCTTAGAGTGGGATAAGGGCAGGGAAATGATTTACAATTCTCTAGCATAACCTAAACCTTCCGAAAGAATTGCACTACCTTTTATTAAAAACATTACAAAGATCCGTTCAGGAGATTTTGAGAAAATCAATCACATAAAAACAGACTGGTTTTGAAGAATTTGTTTAATAATAAGTAGGTATAGCTATAGATTGCAGCTCGCGTTGACAAAATGAGATTAAAGTAATATATGTTACTTGAATCTCATTTACTCTTAAATGACATACCCTCATAAGAAAGCTTTGGATCTCTCAGCCGGCGAAATAAATATAGAATAGATACTTATCATACGTGATGAAATCACGGATCGGTAAAGAAATTATTTATCGATACAGCAATTCGTGACGTCCAAGACTACAGTCCACGCGAAGGAAGTTGCGGGTAAAAGCTACTATATTTTATAATTTAACATGACAGTTATAGCAATATGCGAAATTAAATTGATTCAACTAATGCAATATTGTTTTAGTAATACGATACGGATGACCTAATGATTATCATTTATTATTGCATGTTACAATGAGAATCATATTACTCATTTGTATTTTATCAGTAAAGTTTTAATCGTACCCATTCTTTGACCCCATTTTAAACACATGTACTGTTATTATTGATATCATTTAAGTCACATTGTTGCATATGAAATTACAATGTCGTTTATAATTAACTAGCGGCCTGCCCCTGCTTCGCACAGGTATAAAATATCCCATGTCAGTCAGTGTAAAAAAATGATTAAAATCGATCGAGTAGTTTTGATTTATTCATTACTGCCCGGGGCCCGCAAGCATTAAATTTGGAGAAAAACAATTTCCTTTCCCTATACCAAGAAGATTTCCTGCTATCTTTGGAATATATAAATTCGTATAGTACATTTTTACTTATTTACTTTTACATTTTCCCTATGTATTTTATTTTTACAATTAATTACAGAATGTATTTAAACAAACTCTTGAAAGAGCGACATAGCTGCTAAAGTCGAAGTGTTATAGGGCGAAGCGCGGCGTCCTCACGGCATTCTAAATCTGTAATATCTTCGAAAATGTTCACTTAAATTACATGTAACGGCCATATTGATCTATATTAAATCAACTATTTATTTAACGTACTTAATTGGATAAGGATTAATGCTGTATTGTATAAAAATTGCTTCAAAAATATGGCATAATTTTTCTTAAAAAGTAAATGACAAAAAATGCTACATTGGGTTATCCATAAGAGATAGACATATACCATCGCCGACTTTTCTGTAGACCTTTTCAAGATGTACAAATACTTAGTACATTATTTTGATAAATCTCGTAGGGTTTAGCCTGCGTTTGCAATGTAAGCGGAAAAAAATTTACATTTATTTACAGAAACCTCAAAAATTACAGTATTTCTCTACTCCGTATTGAATGTTATTATACGTACAAACCTTCCTCTGGAATCGCTCTATCTATATAAAAAAACCGCATCAAAATCTTTTGCGTAGTTTTAAAGTTTTATGCGTACATAGGGATATAGGGACTTTGTTTTATAATATGTAGTGATAACTTAACTAATATTATAAATGCGAAAGTTTGTGAGTATGGATGTATATATGTTACTCTTTCACGGCGAATCCGCTGAACTAATATCGATGAAATTTGGCACAATTATTCCTTATACACCAGAATAACATATAGGCTATAGAAATCTTGTTAATTCTACCGAATGGGATGACATTTAAAAGCGCTATCTACCTATTATCAACTTATCGCACGACAACAGTCCACGCGAAGTAAGTCGCGGGTGAAAGCTAGTATTATAAATGCGAAAATTTGTGAGTATGGATGTATGTTTGTTACTCTTCCACGACGAATCCGCTGAACCAATACCGATGAAATTTGGCAAAATAATTCCTTATACAACGGAATAACATATAGGCTATAGAAATTCTGTTATTTCTACAGGAATAGGATGATATTGAAAAGCGACAGTACCAACCTATTACGCGACAACAGTCCACGCGAACGGAGTTGCGGGTAAAAGCTAGTCGTTTATAATATTCAAATTAAATCAATTTAGAGTTTCAAACACTAATAAGAAGAAATACACAAATACTAATAAGAACTCTGGCAATAATTAATACTTTATACCTATGATCTTCGCCATTATTGCCTACCTTAGCATAATTTAGTATTTATAGTTTTTAATAATATCAGAAACATATGGACCGTTTATTTTTAAAGTGGTGTAAGTCCATTTTCTTTTGTTTCGAGAAAATGAAAGGTTACTATATTTGTTGATTTAAAAATACAGGCAAATTATATGAGGTCCAGACCTCAACAATAGACAATGCCAGCATTGTGTCTATTGTTTTATCAACATTTAATTTGTTTATATCAATTTGTTTTTGGCTAATTAGACAAGGATAACACATATTTATGTGCTGTAAATGGACTTCACCACTTTCAAAATTAGACGATTGTAAAAATCGTATAATTTCAATTTTGAAAAATCAAATATCGCTTAAAATACCTATACATCATTTAAATATAATTTTGTTTACAAATACGCATAACTACACATAAAATTTTATTTTAGTCGTCAATTACATTGTCATAATTACAAGATACTGATTACACAAATTTACTTATTCTCTGCATGTGGTAGTGTTTCATATCAACGTAGAGCCCAAACCGTTAGAGCTAGAAACTTAAAATTTCTCATACATATTCCTGTTATCATGTAAGCATCCACTAAGAAAGGATTTTACAAAGCTCTACCCCCAAGGGGGTGAAATCAGGGATGAAAGTCCTGAATGTATGAAAATTGTTATTCCTTGGACTAAGTTGCATGAAACTTCAAAGGAACAGAGTACGTATTCACTAGAGATTTCCTGCGTTATCAAAAAAAAGTTTAGCCATTGTAGCCATTTTTTTTTTAAAGTACTTTTTGTGGCAAAAAATTATTAAAATCGTTGTAAGGTAAATATTTTACGCGTAGTGGAAAAACGGAGGGAAAACAATGCAAGTCGTCCGCGGGTGAAACTAAATAAATGAAAAATAACAAAACACTGATCGGCATCCATCTGCTATGCCACCTACTTCCGTCAATTGGACTTATACCACTTTTATAGTCGATGATTATGCAATTTCATTTACCGACCGATTTTAAGTTGTACAAAACATCGAAATTTTTTGGGAAATTAAATTTACATGAAATTAAGCATGAATTACGTGATAGCTAATTTTTTTTTTAAATGGACTTACACCACTTTCAAAATAAACGGTCCATATAGCAACGCCTACATCTTAAATTTATTTTTCACAATATTTTGTATTGTTTAAACAATATTTTGTATTTTTTAAATTTGTTTTTTCTTCTTAATCAACGATCAGCAAAAGACGTTTTATCGTTGATCATTTTAGATTTTTACGCTTGGCAATTTTATTAGTGATGGCAATACTGACATCATCGTACCAATAACACAGCTGCCGGTCACGTGATATTTGGGTCAGCTAACTCTTTCAAACATAGAAAAATTGACCCAAATATTACGCAGCATATATCGTATCCAAATGATTGGATAATTTGACCAATATTATTATTTTGTAGCCACAGCACTGTCGTGTGTACATATTTGTATATCTATACTAATATATAAAGCTGAAGAGTTTGTTTGTTTGAATGCGCTACTCTCAGCGCAAAAAAAAGCTTTCTTTGCGTGCGCTCAGTATACGGTGGAAGTTATTAAAAAAATCATGTATTAAAAAATTTGTAAAAGTAAAAGTCCGCGACAACATGTCTCTAGCTTTTAAGGCTAACCTGCTTTTATGGTTATCAATATACTATATTATGATTTTAATTACGAGCGGGCGGAGCCGCTGGCGATTACTAGTAGGATATAAAATGAAAATAATTTTCCATGAAATCGCTCGGTCTCTGTACGGCTGCCAGTGAGATACGCGATTGAAATCGATTATTCCACGAGTTATTTTTTAACTCCTTAAATTATAATGTAAACCATATCGTTTAAGGCATAATAAGATTAAGCATAAAATGCTTAAGATAAGTAACTAAATTATTTAAGATGATTATGGTATCCGTCTAAAAAGTTTTCCAATGACCGCATTGAACGTGATATATATACCTGTATACCATTGTAGACTTTTCTATAAGAGAGGAAAATCCCATCAAAATATAATCTTTAAGGAACGTGTCTGCATTTTCGATAAAAAAATCTAGACGGATTGAGTTTTCCTGACATTTTTATAAATTATAATCATATTTTAACCAATTCAAATAAATTCTTAAACCTGAATATCTTGACCTATTAAATTACCTTTTTAATAATTTTATTTATGCCAACGTAATACACAAGTATAATAAACACATAATAATAGAATAACAAAAAAAGAACGCATTAGGTACCTAAATTTTAAAAATGTAACTTGCATAGATGCCCAGTACTAATAATTTAGAATAATCGCCCCTGTAAACATTTTATCGATTCATTTATAACCAAATTGAATATTTATATGAAATCAATTGTATTTAAATTATATGACGTAAATTTAAACTACGGTCAGCTAAATATAACTTTCAGTAAGTTTTTACTGTAAAAATACAGAAACCAGAGCACTTTCAAATATTTGTGTATCGAATGCACATTATTTTCGTGTCTATGGTTATCTTTATATTCCGACAATCGTATTTGAAATTTTAAAATCTTACCTTTCGAACTGCTAGAATTCACCGAAAATAGACGAAGTGACTGAAAGTGCACCAATTCTATTAAGAAAACGATGCACTATTTTGTTCATTAACGCACTATTTTCCGCAAAGCGAAACTTTCGAACCGCACGGAAAAAAGAGCGCTGTCACTCGACTACGTTCAAAATTCACTTACACACAGCCGACGCTTATGCGCGCAGTGGCAAACTGATTTGTGAACGAAGCTTTGTGTCAACAACCACCGTCTAGTTTACAACGCCGTCTGCCATCCCTCTTTCCCCCCTCTTTTCCCATTAAAGGTCTTTCAAAATGCCCCTTTCTTCTTCTACTTCTTTCCAATTTTGCTGATAAATCAAGACACCATTTTGCAAAAAAAATATTAACTATCTAGAAAATTGCCGTCCATTATAAATCATCTCGTCAAATTAGTGCTTATTGATTCATTATATTTTTTTTGGGCGATCTATAAAATATTCGTTTATTTAATTTAATCTTAATATAGTCTATGGTCTGACACGTTTATAAATGACAAAAAGGTAAAAAAAGAAACATCGGATTTTATGATTTAAATTTTAATATGTACAGATTCTGCTTTTTTGTATTATTCCAATGTAAATTATAAATGTCGCTGGTGAGTAGTGCTGAATATCGAAATTTCTAGCAAAAAAATAGATGGTAACTACATTACATACAGAAAAAATATTTTTAAAAACATATATGTAACGTTTAATTTTGTCTCTATTCTACGCCGTGTGCTATCCGGCTGAATTTATATTCACCCTCATTTCTTACCACCACTGTTTAGTACCACCCTCATTTCTTACTGAGGTGTCGTAAAAGGCGACTAAGGTAAGGCGACGGCCGTGTGGTATCCAGCTGAATACATAGAATATAGGTACCACCCTCATTTCTTACAAAGGTGTCGAAAAAGGCGACTAAGGTAAGTTGACCCACCGTGTGGTATCCGGTTGAGTAAAATAGACCGACTTCTTTTTTACTGAGGTGTCGTAAAATACGACTAAGGTAAGCTGACGTCAGGCAGGCGGTCGGTCGTAAAATACATTTCTTGATACAGTTCTTCTGTACAAAATACAGTTAAAATACAGTTGTAAAATACAGTTCTTCTGTTCTCAATGGTCAATGTGCCAAATCATGAGATAACATGTTTGTAACATGTTGTGCTGATCCTACTTAAGAGTGGGATAAGAGCAGGACGATAATAAAAACTTTGTCTGTATTATGTTACAAAAAAAAATTACAAGGGGCTTTTCAAAGAGTCTAAAACAATATAAAAATTAATTTGAATGTTGATTGTATATTTTAAGTTATCACTTTTGATCGCTATTACGATAAATGTAGCAAATAGTTTTTATAATTATAAACACATTTGTCTGCTTCACAAATGCATAATGATTTCATTGTTCTTCTGTTCTCAATCCTTTATCCTAAACGTGGGATTTGTTTTAACAGTTATCTACTTCGAGATCGCTAAATTGTCAAAGAATTGCGAAATTGTAAAAGAATGCTTTTCCTTATACCGGTAATAACTTTAGATTCCAAAAATAATACACGTGACATACATGATTGGCCAAGTAACGCAGTTGGCATTGACCCTGCCATCAGCTGCGGGGGTTTTGGGATCGATTCCCGCCGAGGGTATATACTATACATTTTCTAAAAACAATTTGTAATTTCTACGCGTCAAAAAATATTCTTAAATAGATATTTATATACTGGGTGTATTTATGTACTTAAGAATATTTATTAAATGTGTAATCTCCTATCCTAAAATTATAAATGCGAAAGTTCGTGAGTATGGATGTATGTTTGTAACTCTCTCACGGCGAATACGCTGAATCAATATCGATGAAATTTGCCACAATTATTACTTATACACCGGAATAATTTATAGGCTATAGAAATCCTGTTAATTCTACAGGAATAGGATAACGTTGAAAAGCGCCATCTATTATCGACCTATCACACAAGCTATCACGCTACAACAGTCCACGCGAACGAATTTCCGATACGATAAGCTAGTATGTATGTATTTAGCAATTGTCTATCATCAATATGTAACACAAGTATTAAATCACTTTGGGAACAGACGACCGTGTGCGTAAGTACCTATACAATTATATTTATTGATTTAAGTCCCTTATATCGCAAATCTTAATGACAAACTTATATTCGTCAGTGCGCTTGAAACTAGTCTGGCTAACCCTGTATAATAAGACGTGAGTATCCGGTTTCTATACATTATGTACAGCCTGAAAAATTTGCTAAAATTAAAAATAAAAATCTTTCTCATTTTTCTTACGGAAAGAAACTTGTATTATTCAGGGTACTTAAATCCTTAAGTTGGCGGAATGAAGTCGCGGGGTACCATTAGAAGAAAATAAATTTTATTCATAACCCTGCTTCGCACGGGTATAAAATATATATTCCATGTCAGTCAGTGTAAAAAAAATGTAAAAAAAATTCAAATCGGTCCAGTAGTTTTGTTTTATTCATTACTGCCCGTGGCCCGCACGCGTTTAATTTGGAGAAAAACAATTTCCTTTCTCTATACCAAGAAGATTTCCTGCTATCTTTGGAATATCTAAATTCATATAGTACATTTTTACTTATTTACTTTTACATTTTCCCTATGTATTTTATTTTTACAATTAATTACAGAATGTATTTAAACAAACTCTTGAAAGAGCGACAAAGCTGCTAAAGTCGAAGTGTTAGGGCGAAGCGCGGCGTCCTCACGGCATTTTAAATCTGTAATATCTCCTAAAATGTTCTCTTAAATTACATGCTGTAAAGGGCCATATTGATCTATATTAAATCAATTTTATTTAAGGTACTTAATTGGATAAGGATTAATGCTGTATTGTATAAAAATTGCTTCAAAAATAAGGCATTATTTTTCGTAAAAAGTAAATGACAAAAAATGCTATAGTGGGTTATCCATAAGAGATAGACATATATCAATCATCGCGGACTATTCTGTAGACCTTTTCAAAATGTACAAATACTTAGTACATTATTTTGATAAATCTCGTAGGGTTTAGCCAGCGTTTGCAATGTAACCGGAAAAAAATGTAATTATTTACAGAAACCTCAAAAATTACAGTATTTCTCTACTACGTATTGAATGTTATTATACGTACACACCTTCCTCTGGAATTACTCTATCTATTAAAAAAAACCGCATCAAAATCTGTTGCGTAGTTTTAAAGTTTTATGCGTACCTAGGGATATATGGACAAAGAATGCGACTTTGTTTTATAATATGTAGTGATACATGAATGTAACTATATTCATGTATTGTAATTATTCGCAACCTTAAACAGAGCAAAATAAGATGCAGTACTAAGATTAAACGCGGAAGCAGATTTTTATTTGTGTGTAACCAGAACAGAATTTTAAATTCTGTATTAAAATACATATTGTGTTTCATTCGCCTCAAATCATAAGGAATTAATAAAAACGCAATTTTTCTTTTTTATTGTCATTCGGCTGATCGATTAATTGATTTAGCGATGTAAAATAGATTTGTATATTTTATTGATTACCCTCCTTTTCTAAAAGAAGAAAATAAAGGGAAGGAATTGGAGGTAAAACAGACTTTTCTGTTTTCTATCTAATTTCGGGGACGCCTGTCGGTGCAGGGCGGGTGGTCAGCTCCTATTCCGGACTACTCCACCCATTAAACTTGTCTGTTTTAGTGGGACCTCCAACTTTCCGTGGGACCTCCTTCTCCCCTATCAGTTTGGTAGGAAAATTTTGGCAGTCAGCACTGAATTCTGATACGTTTGTTCGCTTTTTCAAAACGACGGTGACATACTGAGATGTGGGTAAATAAATGCAGGATGAATGAAGTAGCGGTAGGTCTCAGGAACAATGTGTGACCCTCGAATGCCTCTTAAAGTTAAGGAAAATTTGTAAAAAGACCTGTCGTATTGTAGGGATCAGAATGTTGGGCAATAAAAAAGTCGAATGTAAGAAGGGTACATGAGATGAGATTGTTAAGGTGAATTTATGGTGTGACAAACCTGGATATAATATGAAATAAATGTATAAAGGGGAGTCTGATGGTAAGGACATGTAATTAGGAGGGATGAAAATTATGTGACCAAACGTGTGTTAACTATGTGGACATATAATTTTTCATCATGATTATTTGGACCCAATGCGGATGAATATGTGACCAGAGGGAGGCCTAAAAAGAGATGGTTGGATTGTGTGAAGTGTGACATGCTTGTAAAAAGGAGAAGCGCCCGAGTTGATGAATGCTAGGACAGAATGGAAGAGGAGAATATGTCGTCCCGACCCTACTTAGAGTGGAATGTGTGAAGTGGAAGGATAGGAGAATGATGGATGTAGTTGTTAAAAAATTACACATTTTAATCGAATGTTGCGAACAGCGCGTTTGTGTTATTTGTACCAATTTAGTGTAATGAATCTTTTATTTTCATTTGTTATTAACATTGACTAAGTAATTTTATTGTTATATAAAAAAACTTTTTAAATACTTCGATTATTCTTAGTTAATCGATTTTTTTTGTCGAATCGATTTAATTTAAATGGAGAACATCGTAAAAAAGAATGGACTTCTCGCACTCGAAGTCACGTCAATACTGCTTTTGGAATCGTAAACGAAGTACGTCCCTGTAATGTGAAGCAAGCGATGTATATAACTTTTTTAGTTGTTTTAGTTACTTACTCGTGGTTAGGGTTGTCACTCGTATTATATTATATAGTATCGTACTATACTTTAGTCAATTGTACTATATATTATAGAAAAACAATATAGGACGAAAAATATTATATTTTATCGCTAATTCTACTGTCGCGCTTTTTTTTAAATTAACTGTGAATGGAACGCACCCGCAGCGCTGCATAGGGAATTTTTGAACGAAACACATTCATGTACGTACAGGGCTTAGTTAGTTGGTAACACTTACCAACTCCTTTGTCATTGTCACATGTCAACGTCACTTTCACAATTAATGGTACGCGAACGAATATTGAGGTTATTTTCGACTGTTTTTATCGGATTAAAATTACAACAAAAACATGGAGAGTAATGATGCTTCTTGCTCGCCTCCGAAGAAGAAAGAAAGAAAAGAAAAAACTTCAAAACAGCTCATGGAAAAATAAATAATGTTTAAAAAAAAGTGTACAATTTTTTTTCCCGAATTTCTCAAAGTACTACATATTTTTTCCAATTTAAAAAATAATACTATTTTTCTTCAAAAAAAAGGTGGCAACCCTACTCGTGGATCAAGCGAAGCAGCATGGAATAGCATTTTGACCGATACCTTCACTCATTTTCAAGGTCAGTGCATTCGGCCTCGACATTTTTACAATCAAGGAACATTTTGTTATATATTTCGTTTCCTGGATAATGGATATCTCGACCTCTATTATGTGATTCGGTACACTAAAGTTTCAAGTAAAGTTACGGCCTGATATTATCCTAATACTGGGAAAAAGTTTCCTTTATCCTAAATATGTAATTAAAGATAAGTATAGATTTGTTACAAATCTTAGGTAGGTAGGTTCATTGACCGCCGTGTGGTATCCGGCTTAATAGAATAGACCACCCTCATTTCTTACCGAGATATCGTTAAAGGCGATTAAAGTAAGTCGAGCCGTCATGTGGTATCCGTAATCCGGATGAGTAGAATAGACCAACCTCATTGTTTACCGAGGTGTCATAAAAGGCGACTAAGGTAAGTTAACCCACCGTATCTGGTTGAGTAGAATAGACACCCTCCTTCTTAACGAGGTATCGTAATATACGACTAAGGTAAGTGGACGTCAGGCAGGCGGCCGGACCACAATTATTTCTTATACACATATGCTATAGAAATCCTGTTAATTTTACAGGAATAGGATGACATTGAAAAGCGTCATCTATTATGAATATACGCGACAACAGTCCACGCAAACGAATTTGTGGCTGAGGGCGATACCATCGGATTTGACACCACCACCGGATTTGACACCACCACCGGATTTGACACCACCACCTACTTTGACACCACCATCGACGTTGATACCACCATCAGAGATGACACCACCCGAATACGACTTCGCGGTCTGTAAGCTAACATTCCCAGACCCCCCCGAATCAGAGATCCCGTAGGTCACCTAGGTGACCTGGGCCTACAGCCCGAACACAGTCCAGGCCACAAAGCCTGCGAAGACCAGTCCGGGCAAAGAGTTTCGCCTCGAGGCCCGTACCCGCCTACCCCTCTAGGGTATGCGAGAAATCCCCTGCAAAATAGTGGGTAAAAGCTAGTTAAGTATAAAACTCTGTATGAAAATTCTAGATGGTGACTTCCTATCACAAAACGTGTTCTAACATGGAGAGATTCATCAGGACTTACGATAAAAAAGTAGTACATCGTAGAACCGTTCTGCGAACTAAAATTATGATGCTTCCTTTTATGTCATGATTTTATTTCTTTAACATTTTGTATGTTAAATGTGTGGCCGCTAAAAATGACCGTCTTGCCACCAATCAGATCAGTGTTCCAATAAAACAGAAATCAGGTCATGGACAGTAAAAGTTCAAGTATAGATAGCCGTATGAGTAGGACGTCGCGTAAACAACTGTTGATACATTCATGTGAATGATAAGAATTTTTATATACCTACGTTTAGGTGTTTCTTATTTTTCCTTAAAATAGGCTAGGTTTAAATAATTATTATTTTCAAAAAAAGCTAATGGTAATGGACCTCATGTTCATTACCATTGGCATAAACTATTACATAACTAAGGCGATCACCAAAAGAGTGTTTAGTACGAGTATTTTTAAACTACTGGATCGCGTTAGCGTTACGCCAATTTGTATAGCACTGAAACAGCGGTCACGAGATGTCGCTGTTCCAGCGTCATACAACACGTTTTTTTTATTGTACGCATTAAAAAAATTATAACCTACATTAAAAGTAATTCAATTTTATTATTATTTTTTCTATTTTCAACTAGATATAAATTATTTATCTTACTTATTTTCAGCACTTTATTTTATTATCCGAAATTATTATGTCATTAAGTAGTACAAAAAGTCATCACTCTCCCGCCCTTATCCCACTCTGAGTGGGGTCGGCACAACATATTATAAACATGCTGTCACATGATTTGGCTACGTACCTATCGTACGTTCGTAAAGAACGGCCTTGCCTTACCTTAGTAGTATTTTATGACACCTCATTAAGAAAGAGGGTGGTATATTCTAGTCAGTCGGATGCCACACGGCGGGTCGACTTACCTTTGTCGCTTTTTACGCCTCGATAGGAAAAGAGGGTGGTCTATTCTACTCAGCCGGATACCACACGCACCTCTTTGTCCTATTATTTGAAATTATTATATCATGAAGTAGTCGAAAAAGTATAAAAGTAATGAAAAAAAATTGGAAGCGGCGGTAGCAGAAAGGTTAGGGTAACGGACGGAACGGATCGAGGGGTCTTGGGTGCGAATCTCGGCTATTAAACTACCAACATTAACTCAATCCTAACACAAGCATTTAGCTTAGCTCGGAGGTTAACAAGTTTACTAGTAATTTGTAACCTAAATTGCTTTAAAAAAAACAATAACAAAAAAGTAATCATATAAATATTTTTCTATAATCTGCCTTTCTTAACAGACGCGGTTAATTCTATAATTACTTTTGTACTATGGAATACCGCAACGTGGACTCTTGCCATAAATTGTTTAGACCAGGGCTTCTTAAACTATGTGTCGCGACCCCAAATGGAGTCGCGTATCTCAATTCTGCGGTCGCAAGAAATTTTTTTACTTATATTATACTTTAATACTTACCACGCAACTACTTAAATATATTCGAGCGAATTAAGACGGTCAGAATCCACTTTTATTTTTGAAACTAGTAAATACAATTAGTGCAATTTTTAATTTAAGATTTTTGTATGTTTCAAAACGAATTCTAAAACTATATATTTTCATTTGTATATTTATATTGCTACCGAATAAATAAATCATCAAAAAAATATATTTTTTTCTTTTATATTTGTATAGGGTCGTCTAGAAACTCGTAATCATAAATGGGGTCTTGAATGACAAAAGTTTAAGAAGCTCTGGTTTAGACCTATAAGCCAGTTTTCTATACACAGAGTCAAACAACTAGCATAACCTTTGTGGTAAAATTATATGTACGCAATACAATTTTCCAAAGATAACCGGTACGGTTTGTTTAAAGCGAACATATACATGACAGGTTTTAGGACCTGTATTTTTTCCCACTCACTGACTGTACATGCTTAAACAATTAGGCCGATATTTCCTACTTAAACTCGTATTGTTACTTGCAACAACAAAAACATCACTTTTATTTTTATTTTGCCCGCTTTGTGGCATCCGGCTGAGTAGAATAGACCACCCTCATTTCTTACCGAGGTGTCGTAAAAGGCGACTAAGGTAAGTTGACCCACCGTGTGGTATCCGGTTGAGTAGAATAGACCACCCTCTTTCTTACAGAGGTGTCGTGAAAGGCGACTAACGTAAGTTGACCCACCGTGTGGTATCCGGTTAAGTAAAATAGACCACCCTCTTTCTTACCGAGGAGTTGTAAATTACGACTAAGGTAAGTTGATGTCAGGCAGGCAGCCGGTCGTAAAATACGTAGCCAAATCATGTGACAACATGTTTATAACATGTTGTGCCCACTTTTTTTATAGATTTTTAATTTATAGAATTAGGCGTTACTTTGCGGAGGTCCATAATAGAAAAGTAATGAGAATATTCTCATTACTTTTAGATGATTTCCTACTTAAACTCGCATTGTTATTTGCAACAACAACAACGTCACTTATTTTTTTATGCTACGAACGCATAAAAGGTATTACTAAAAATTACCAGGCAATAAAAAAACAATTGTAACTTACGCGATATGAGGACATTAAAATAAACTATAAGTCTGCAAAAGATAAAAATATTAAAAATAAAGGACAACGTGATGAGACGAGATGCTGATATTTATAGAAATCACTTTTACAATGTTTTTATTGTGATTTCTAACGCCTGCTATTCATTTTCGGCGATGATCGTTGATCGTATACAAATTCAAATTATTCTTTATTCCTATAAAATTGCAAACAATGGCTTTTGAATCGTCAACTCTATTGCTGGTTCGAAAAGCTGTTCCCACCGAAAAGAGCCAGTAAGAAACTCGGCGGTTGCTCTTTTAAAAATATAATTCTTATTACTAGTTACATCTAGTTATTAATGTCTTGTACACAGTCGAAGAATAGCTACTTTTTTTTTTTTTTTTTAAACAGGAAAAAACCCCTTATGGGTACCGCCGCCCGACGGGGACAGGCGACGGTTATGTCGGACTCGCACCGACTAAAATAACCTGTGTGCTCCACTACGCTGCTGGTGGCGGGGATAGGGTACCTATGAAGACATTGCCCCCCATCCCCGCCAGCAGCAACTCTGTAGCCCAGAGTGCGCCACCTCTGGGTCGGGGCCTCTCTGAAAGTGGCCCCTACCTCCGCTGGACGATGCATCAGGAGCACCGGATGCATCGAACGCCTCGGGGACCTAACTCCAGCGAGCGTCCGATAAAGCCCCGTTCGGATCGCTCGGAGGTCCCCGTTAGGGTGGCATGTGACGGACTTCGGCGAGTCGCCTGCGCCCCGCTCGCCTGCGGTGGATTGGATCCAAGGACTCGACTTCCCGGATCCGCCCCGCCGCCTCCTTCCGCGAGATAACATCCTCGCAGAAGGAGGCCATCGCTGCCCACGATCGCTCCCTGTCCACCATGGCGCGAACCACAGTGGGCAGGGAGAGATCGTGCCCCACCTGCGCCACGAGTTCCGCCCGCTGAACCGCCCAAGCTGGTCAGTCTGCGAGCGTGTGCAGCGCCGTGTCAAAGTCGGCGCCGCACTCGTGGCACTCACCAGTCGCTTCGCGCTGGGCCACCTTCCACAGATACACGAATTCTTATCATCTAAGTAACCCTAAATAATAGTGTTTTTATATTGCTATAAAGGCAAAACTAAAAATGATTGCGGAATTTTATTATAGAATCTTATACCCAAACCTAGAAATAACTTTTGCAAGCCGCAAAGCAGGAGCTTATGTCGGTTCCTACTTAGTCTATTATGTACATCGCCAATCTTTTCATATTTATGTATATTATTGTGCACAAAAATTAAATTCATTCAATTCCAATCAAATAACCAAAATACGACAAAGAGAAAAAAAAATAGATGTAAACGAATGTTGTAAAAAAAATTGCAATGGAAAAGTTGTACTTTAAATTTGTTACCATAATTACAGGAAAAAATAGTGCCACGAAATTCTTTGTCCAACTATGGCATCGAAAGGTCAAGCTCTTGACTGTGCGCCCTTTTAACTTTTATACACAAAATATTATATCAAGGCTAATACTGTGATTACACTCGGTACTCACTTGAAGAATGAAATGTACATACCTTAACTAGGGATGTGCAAAAATAATGGATTTTAAAATAATCTTTTTTTTTTTAAATAATCGATTATATACAGGTTGTTTGGAAGGTCGATGCAAAGCTGCAAACAGGAGCTAGTATAGACTATTTAGAACCATTTAAACTGAACTTATGTTTGGCGAAGTGCGACTATTTTTTTTTTATAAAATTTTAAAGATTTTTGAAGAAAAATCCGAACTTATGTCATTATTTGCTAATAATCGGCCATTTTGAAGCCAAAGTCAATTATTTTTTATTTTATTTTATTAAACTAATGTGTTAACAGTGTAATAAAACATGATTAAGGTATCTGTGTTAAGAGATATTTTTTTTACAGATATTTGAAGTCAATCATTTCTTTTAAGATCAGAGAAAGCTGATTTTTGATGGCATTTAAAAAAAAATAGATTGTGCTTTTTTAGTTCAAACATTTTATTAAATATGCCTGGTCATTGTTCTTTATTTTGAGGTATCAACTATGCGGATAGCCCGCAAATTATTGAAATTAAGATCTACAAACTAAATTGCGAGAGAAAATTAAAATTTATAGGCGAAGTAATTAAAACAAAATTTTAATGAAAATCATTTATTTTTCGTGTTCAAAATGTCCGCCGCGGTGTCTAACACAGGTCCGGCCCGTCTTATTATTTCTGTTGTTGTTATTTTTTCAACTTCATGTCCATTTACATTGGTCGGGTTACAAGCTCGTGCGAAAGATTGAAGGGACTCTTCTAGAGCAGAGTACCGAATGTGAGAGTATTTTACAACACATTTCGTCGGCTTGCTGAAGATAGGATACACCGTGTGGAACCTGGAGTCAATGCAGGTAGACATAGTACTGATATTGAGGATGATATTTTGGCGGCGTTTCAAGCTGATCCACATACTAGCACGAGAAAAGTAGCACGAAATTTAAACATTTTTCATTGGAAGGTGTGGGATACAATGCACAAAAACAACAAGTACCCGTTTCATGGTACGGGTGTTCAAGGCCTTGAAGAGCGAGATCCTCAGAGTAGGATTCAGTTTTGTCGTTTTCTTCTCAACTCAGACATTGAAGATGCATGGTTCCTGAAGTCAATCTTGTGGACAGATGAAAGTAAATTTTCAAGGGAAGGCATTATTAATTTCCATAACCTTCATCTATGGGCTGAAAAACATAATAATCCACATTGGAAAACGCAAAAATCATTCCAAAAGAAATTCTCGGTCAATGTGTGGGCCGGAGTTATTGGCAAAATTTTGATTGGGCCTCATTTCTTACCAGATAATTTAAATGGAAATAATTATTTAGAATTCCTGCAAAATGATCTTCCAGAGCTTGTAGAGGAGTCTGGGGCCTTGATATTCGTTAGCGACCGAGAGCTCATTTTTCAACAAGATGGTTGTCCAGCGCATTGGACATTAAATGTACGGGAGCACTTAAACAATTGTTTCCCCAATAGCTGGATCGGCAGAGATGGGCCCATCCCTTGGCCCGCCCGTTCACCTGACCTGACTCCGCTTGACTTTTACGTGTGGGGTCGGGCTAAGGAGCTAGTATACACAAATGTGGAAATAAACACAAAAGAAGAATTAATTCAGCGTTCGCGACGATGAAAGTGGAAATGAAGTTAAAGATAACGACAACAGAAGTGAGAAGTCGGGCCCGTGCTTGTGTTAGAAACCGCGGCGGACATTTTGAACACGAAAAATAAATGATTTTCATTAAAATTTTGTTTTAATTACTTCGCCTATAAATTTTAATTTTCTCACGCAATTTAGTTATCTTAATTTCAATAATTTGCGGGCTATCCGCATAGTTGATACCTCAAAATAAAGAACAATGACCAGACATATTTAATAAAATGTTTGAACTAAAAAAGCACAATCTATTTTTTTTTAAAATGCCATCAAAAATCAGCTTTCTCTGATCTTAAAAGAAATGATTGACTTCAAATATCTGTAAAAAAAATATCTCTTAACACAGATACCTTAATCATGTTTTATTACACTGTTTACACATTAGTTTAATAAAATAAAATAAAAAATAATTGACTTTGGCTTCAAAATGGCCGATTATTAGCAAATAATGACATAACTTCGGATTTTTCTTCAAAAATCTTTAAAATTTTATAAAAAAAAAATAGTCGCACTTCGCCTAACATAAGTTCAGTTTAAATGGTTCTAAATAGTCTGTACTAGCTCCTGTTTGCAGCTTTGCATCGACCTTCCAAACACCCTGTATTATCAAAAATATATTTTAAAAAATACGATTAATTTAATTCTCCTCTTTCTTTGATTTTTGAGATTAGATATACATTGTTGGATGTAACCAACGTAGCCAAACAACACATTTGATTTAAATCTCACAAAAAAGGCAAATGTTCAAATAGTCATCAAAATCGATTATTAATAGATTATTTTGATACGAACTAATCGATTTTTTTTAATATATTAATTCGATTAGATCTTGTTTCTTCCAAATCCTTTCTCAACTGTACTACAAATGCCGTGACGTGCTCCAATGCTACGCAATAAAGTTTGTAGTGCTGTCGCTTATAATCAAAAAGTCTTTAAAAATAGTGAAATAGGTTCACTTAAGACGAGATCGTAGCGAAGAGCTTATCTTATGCTAATAAATAAAATATTGAATTTATAGAATTTGGTGTTACTTTGAGGAGATTCATATTCACAATTACAAATAATACAAAAGTAATAATAAAATTTATGAAAATCATCGTGGATTATAGCAAAATAATATTATTACGTAGGTATCACTTTTGAAAAAATTATTACTTAATATAATCCTCCCTTTATTCTGATACTTAATACAATATTAAAAAATACTCCCTTGAGTCTAGGCCTTTGGTTTGCGGAAATTAAAGTTCAATTAAAATGTTTATTCTTTTTCTGAACCTCCAATCTTCTATATATAAAAATGAATGTTTGTGTGTATGTCCTTTCTAGACTCCGAAATGGCTGGACCGATTTTAATGAAATTTTCAGACGATCTTTTGAATGATCCAGCCAATGAGCCTGTAAAGTTTGGTGGTAATTGGAGCATTTTCTTAAATCGTGAATTCTGTTTCGCGGGGAATTCAAAACAAGACCAAGCAAGAGCAACGCGTGGCAAATAAAAAATTTAATATTGAGTATTTGTGATTAAATCCCACGTTACTGGGTTACAATTTATTCGTTAAATGGCATAAATAAATTAAATTGGGAGTAAATGTAGGATTTATCGACAACGCATGCATTCGCGCCGACATATACCTAGGTACATATTGAAACTAAGAAACTTTAGTTAACTCCAGCTATTATGATAAACTGAAATATCCCGATAGAATAAGACGTGATTAAACCAGGTTCTATACATCAACTATGAATACTACTCACGATAGTTTACATTTATAAACTGAAATATCAAAGAAAGCTGTAGTCGTCAAGCTTACAAATATTCGGAAGCGATATTTAACAAAAAAGCGCATGGCAATCACTAGATCATCATCCATGGACAAGTTGACATCACAAAGCCATAAAGATTAAGTTAATAAGGACTCTAGTGCATCCCATATTTCTCTACGCTTGTGTGATATGGACGCTATGGGAAAGTGAGAGGAAGCGGATAGACGCTCTTGAGATATGGTGCTGGAGAAGGAATGCTCGGAGTTTTATGGAATGAATTTAGTACTAACGACTTAACTAATTTTTTGGACACGTTTCTCGTCGGGGAGATGGTTCTGTAGAGCGCCTCGTAGTGCAGGAGAAAATCGATCGAACAAGACCACGCGGCAGATCAGCGATGCGATGGACGGACCAAGTGAAAGCTGTCTTTGACTTTGCCTCTTCACAAATGTACCAGCACAGCAACCGTTCGAAAATGGCGTCGAATTGTCGAGCGTGCCACCAACCCTCAACTGACGACCCATGCGGAATGTTGACCCCCATAGAGACGTTGACCTCCCCACAATTGCTCAACTCTTTAAGCGCTTTTCGAAGTCTTACTTTGAGAAGGCCGAGGTTCACCAGAACCCACTTATTATAGAGGCTTCTACTTACATCCCTGTTAGGTCGACTCACCGAAAATATAGGTGTCCAAAAAGCGTCCTGTATGACCCTGACGATCAAATAAGGATCGCAAACATACAGACATAATACACGCAAACAGCGTCTTCGCCGGCGAATACGAGGTCCTAGTTTTCTGACGTCGATCGACCGCGGCTTTTCGCCATGCTCCCGACGCCATGATGACTAATTGTCATACTATTAGACGTCCACTACACGTCGCCCTAAGCTGTGGGCCGGATTCACAGGAGGCACCCTCAGGATAACGTCCCCCGACGCTAGTAGAGCTTCTGCGCTCTATTCTCCCCATTTCGCAACTTCGACGATGCTTCTGCACTCGCCCGTCCCGCCCGGTGACGCTGTAAAAGCTGTCAGGGCTAACAGCATAGTCAATTCGAAAAAAAAACCGACGAATACGACCGCTCTGCCAAGAGTGTAGCGACCAAGAAGAAGAATTAAAGACAAAATCGATAACTGTATCTAGTAATAGTTTCGAACGTTTAGTTAATTTAAATGACAATAAAATAACCCAAGATAATATCGAACTCTTATATCACGAACCACAAGGTGTATTATACACAAGGTTAGGAATTGTTATTTACGTCATTAATTTTTAACTTATCACCAGATATAGTATCGACATTACAAATTTGGTGAATGAATACCAAATCTATTATCTAATTATCATAACTATTATAGCTGTGTTTCAGTTATATCAAAAGATTGTTATATAAAGATAAACATAACCTTAGCCTAATTAATCGATCTGTTATTTACCAAAAATACGAAGGTTGGTTTGATAATGTACTAACATATTTGGTGATCATTTACAAAATTGGATTTACCAATACTTTTAATGTTCGCTATTATTTCTCGGAAATATTCACTAATAAAAAAAATATATAGGTGTCCCAAACGTGTTCAAGGATAAGCAAACAGAAGAAGATGACTTACTTATGTTAAGAGCAAAAAAAAATCTCGCATTTTTTTTGTCTTTTAAAAGTTAAAAAAAAATTGACAATTCTATTGCCGGCTTATCCTTTCGGAACACCTTATATAGAAACCGGGACACGACTAACTTTAGGTCAATCTGGAGCCTTAAGCTCATGGTGTTCTTGGCAGGAAAAAAACAGATTTGAATTTTTTTTTCGTCATTATATTTGCTACTTTCAAAAATTGTACGTTTAGGGACTCTAACTTAATTACTTACCTATTAACATTACTCTGAACTTCGATGCGTTATTGGGTACATACGGAAATAACCATTGCAAAGAGTTACATAATTGAGCTATAAAAAACTATGCACATCGCTCAAAAAATACAAAACACTAATAATTATGAGGTAATACAAATGTGGGTATACTACAAGAGCATGGGCTTTAAATATTTTTAACAATAGGATATGCAATAATAATGTCACTTTGGCATACTAAATCAGTCTTATCAAACCTTTATTTCTATATAGAGGTATCGTGAGAAAAATAAGAAAAATCATGAATTCTGTCCGAAAAACGCTTTTAATCCGTTCAACTATCGTAGTATTAATCTCTAACTCTAACTACTAAACATAAAAACAGCTGTTACTATTTTAATTAACCGAAAATATTATAGAACAAAATATTAACAATTTATAACAATTCAATTAATATTTAGTTGTAGTAAAAACGATCATATATTAAAATATGTCCGGCAGGTGCGCAATGTGTAAAATAAAATTTGCAGTCTTACCCTACAAAATATGTAGATATTAACAATATAAAAATAGACGATTCATGATAAATGGTTTCATGATGAAATAAAAACAATACAACCATGCACTTGATCACATTCAATTACCTGTTATGTAAATAACTTCAATTAATATTTAATGATATCATTTATTGATTTTTATGTATTAAGTACTATCGAAGTTAACGTTGCAGGAAATGTATAAAGTGAATAACAACGTGATTTTTTCTTTGCTTCTGTTGTTGGAGTTTGCAAGAGCAGTAAGGAAATGGTACTTAATTTCCAGTTTTCAGGCCATGAATGTAGATACTATTAATAGCAAGAGATTGGCTGACGAACCATTTTTACTAATCTGAGACTCGAATCTGATGATAACAGATGACTTTAGTTGTCTAGTCTATCGAAGAATACTGCGGCATAGTTGTATATGTTAACACCAAAGCCTTTGACAAATAAAAGTGGTTCTTCAATTTCTGTAATTTTAATTGGCGTAATTCGCATTAGAATGTGAAATCTCCAAAAATTTAATTCTCAAAAGACCTTTAGAGATACGTTATAAGTATTTTTCTTTAATTTTATACTGAACCTTACAAGCTGTGGTAGCCCAGCGGTAACACCGTGCGATTTTTTCTAGGAGGTAATAGGTACTCGGGCAGACACCAATGAGTTTTTTCTGTTAAAACTCTGTCTTATTGATAACTAGCGGCCTGCCCCTGCTTCGCACGGGTATAAAACATATATCCCATGTTAGTCAGTGTAAAAAAATGATTGAAATCGATCGAGTAGTTTTGATTTATTCATTACTGCCCGTGGCCCGCAAGCGTTAAATTTGGAGAAAAGCAATTTCCTTTCCCTATACCAAGAAGATTTCCTTCTATCTTTGGAATATCTAAATTCATATAGTACATTTTTACTTATTTACTTTTACATTTTCCCTATGTATTTTATTTTTACAATTAATTATAGAATGTCTTTAAAAAACTCTTGAAAGAGCGACATCGCTGCTAAAGTCGAAGTGTTATAGGGCGAAGCGCGGCCTCCTCACGGCATTTTAAATCTGTAATATCTCCGAAAATGTTCACTTAAATTACATGCTGTAAACGGCCATATTGATCTATATTAAATCAAGTATTTATTTAAGGGACTTAATTGGATAAGGATTAATGCTGTATTGTATAAGAATTGCTTCAAAAATAAGGCATTATTTTTCGTAAAAAGTAAACGAAAAAAAATGCTATAGTGGGTTATCCATAAGAGATAGACATATACCATCGCGGACTTTTCTGTAGACCTTTTCAATGTGTACAAATACTTAGTAAGTACATCATTTTGATAAATCTAGTAGGGTTTAGCCTGCGTTTGCAATGTAAACGGAAAAAATTGTAATTATTTACAGAAACCTCAAAAATTACAGTATTTCTTTACTCCGTATTGAATGTTATTATACGTACAAACCTTCCTTTGGAATCACTCTATCTATTAAAAAAAACCGCATCAAAATCTGTTGCGTAGTTTTAAAGTTTTATGCATACATAGGGAAATATGGATTTCGTTTTATAATATGTAGTGATTTATCACACGCTTTTCGGTGAAGGAAAATATCGTGAGGAAACCTGCATATCTCTAGAGAATTCTGGAGATACGTGTAACCTACCAAGCCGCATTGGAGCAGCGTGGTATGTCTTAGCTCCAAACCTCCTCTCCGAAAACTGAGAGAAGAGGCCTATTCGCAGCAGTGGGATAGTAACAGGCCGCTACTTACTGAACCTTGTCTACTGAACGTCGCCTTACTGAAGCTACGCCAGTTTATTTAAGTTTTTAAATTCCGACACAGGACAATGATAAGTTTGTCATTTTGGACGTGGAAAGCTGCTAGAGAGCATCCTGCCTTCCCTTATCGCCCAGTACCTCTAGGATGTGAGGCTTTATCTTAGGATGTTAGGCTTTATCAGTGTGGAGTCACCATGTCCCCGCCAGCGTGGTGGAGCACTGTCAGGTTTTTAGACTGTAAGAGTAACTACCACTCGTTCCCGTTGAGCAGCGATCCATATTGGTTGTTCATGACAAAAAAAAATAGTAGGTACCTATGATTTAATTTAAGTTTTGTTTTTACTGCGGGTAAGTATTAATATAGTTAATTTCATATCTACTGAGATGTATTGAATACTTTAAATATATTGTATATCAAGAATTCTCAGAGCAACAAATATCTCTACAAATTGCTTGCAAAAAAAATCAAACATGAACATCATTAAAATTAATTGAAATCCCAATAAATAGCATTACAATAAAATTCTCGTTAAAAATCATCAGAGCTTAAAGTATATTTGAATAAAGTTGGAACTTTTTGTGCCTATCTTACCAAGAGTTTAAGTTTTTGCGGTCGAGCAAATGAAATGGCATCTTAATTTACCTATTTCTATGTAGTAATAGATTTATGACCTATCTTTTGTTACATAACATTGACCAGTGGTCAAGTGTGTGTGTATACCTTACCAAATTGTTGCTGATTGATACTCCAACATTTTAAAAGGCGTAATCGAAGACATCTATAAATTTTAACATCTTGACATCTATAGGTCGTGTCTTCTTACCAATTAATAACTAGTCTCAGCTATACCAACAGAGCTCAACGCGTCTCACAAGAGCCTCATTTAGCAGGACGCTTCCGCGTCACTTCGCTTTCGACCTCCGTCGCGTACGGATGTCTCGACAAGCGAATTTCGATTTGATCACCCAATTAGTGGTTGCGCTCTGTTTAGTTACGATCGTTTCCGATCCAGTCTTTTATTTGTATAAATAAGCTTTCTATTTGTAAAGTTTCGTGCCTAAGTGCCGCCCTTGTGTTGTGTTGTGTCGTGTTTTCGTAGCGTGTCGCTCGCAGTGCAGTGCGGCTAGCGTTTTCATCTTTGCTCGATTAGATTGGTGCAGTGCTTTTGTGTACAGTGCCTGTTGTAACCGGTCCGTAAGTACACTAGTTTATAAATTAGGTACACACCTCTGTCCCCCGAAGGGCAAAGACTCATTAGGGGCACACCGCAGGTACACACCTCCCTGCCCTTGCCGGCAGGGAGGACCTATTCTTCTGGGACCCATTCTACTATGGACCCTCAACGAAATTATTTGGGCGACCCGCGAATGGAGGGACTCTTAGAGTACCTCCAGACGCGCCACCCAGCCGTCCATCGCGACGTATTGAAGGGATATCTTCGACCGCAACCTGCCGTCAAAGATAGCCCTCCAGTCACTATTACTGCGTGCTCTGTGTCGACAGGCATGGACTCTGAGCATTACCAGGTCAAAGAAATTCCTTCTGAGACCTCTATCTCGTCTTTGGACGCAGAAAACGACAACGACGGTTTCGAGACCGTCGTTAGCAAGAGCCAAAAGCGAAAGCTAAAGGCTCCAAAGACCATCCCTTCTAAGAGGCCCGTCACTACCGCGGCTAAGCCTCCTGTCCGACATGCTCAAAGTGAGGCCAGCGAGGAGCCACAAGACTCCCCGATGACCGAACGGCGAGAAAAAGTTCCACCCCTTTATATCAGGGAAAAAGCTGCATGGCAGCGCCTTTTACCTAAGATCGAAGCCCAATCGATCTCATTCGGGAGCGCACGCTCCACTAATGTCGGCATTAGGGTTTCTCCACCTACCTCGAATGACCACCGCCGACTTACAGCGCTACTGAGAGAGGATAATATTGAGTATCACTCATACGCGCTAGAAGATGAACGCGAGCTTCGCGTTGTCATCCGCGGTCTGCCTGTAGAGATAGACACGGAATTCATTAAAGAGGACCTTAAGTCCCAAGATCTTCCCGTCAGAGAGGTACATCGTATGTACCATTCTCGGACCAAAGTCCCCTACGAACTTTGCCTTGTTGTGCTTGATTTGTCACCTCAGGGCAAAAATGTCTTTAACGTGACATCTATATGTAGATTGTCTGGGCTTCGTATCGAAGTCCCACGTAACCGAGGCGCGATCGGCCAATGCCATCGCTGCCAGCTCTACGGGCACTCAGCACGTAATTGTCACGCACGACCCCGATGCGTGAAATGCTTAGGTGACCATGGCACGTCAGATTGCTCTCGTACGGTTCCGACTGAGGAACCACCGAGCTGCGTGCTTTGTAGGACCAAAGGGCATCCTGCAAACTATCGCGGTTGCCCAAAAGCTCCGCGAAAGGTGAAACGCACCCAAAAAAATATCAGTCCGTAAAAATAATGCACGTGGGGGTCATAAAACACCTGTGGCGGACAGGTACATACCGGCTCCATTGCCCGCTACTAATCCCTGGCATAAAAAGCAGCAAGCAGCTGCTGTCTCCCTCCCCGTCCCCCAGCCCCCTCCGGCGATTAAAACAAAGCCAATACAGGTGGCACAGGTGGCTGCCAATTCAGTAAACAATACTGCTAATAGTTTCGTGGAAGACATGAAGCTTATCAGCTCTATTGTTGCGCTTATCGACGTAAACGAACTGTCGATACTAGCAAACAAACTGAGGAATAATCCTCAAGATCGTCTGTCGGCACTTCTCGAGCACCACCGGCTCATTGAAGTAATTCAAAAAATAAATGCCTAATATGGATAGTACACCAAAAGGCAGAATTAAACCGAACCGACTCTCCATAGGTCTGTTCAACGCAGACGGTCTTTGGGATAAAATATACGAAGTGCGCGAATTTATGGCTGCGTACCCGATCGACATCCTCTTAGTGCAAGAGACATTCCTGAAGCCTTTCCATCGCGATCCTAAGATAGCAAACTTTGTCTTAATCAGAAATGACCGACTCACAGGCCCTCTTGGAGGCACAGCAATTTACTACAGGAAGTCTCTTCACTGTACTCCTCTAGATCCCCCTCGACTTTCTAATATCGAGGCCTCAGTATGTCAGTTAGGGATGACCGGCCATCAGCCGATCACATTAGCATCAATCTATCTCAGTCCGTCAAAAACTCTCTTGGAAAGCGACATTAGGACTTTGTTAGGACTTGGAGACGCCGTCTTACTAGGCGGTGACTTCAATTCAAAACATAGTCAATGGAATCGATCGTCTCCAAATGCCAATGGCAATCTTTTACATAGGCTCAGCAACTCTGCGTTCCTGAACTTTGATATTCTGGCTCCAGACGAGCCCACGCGATACTCTCGGCCTACCCATCCCATTCCGACTGCCAGTACCATCGACATGGCACTAATCCAAAATATTACCCTTCAGCTACATAGCATACAAGTCATTCATGACCTAGACTCGGACCACCGCCCAGTCTTACTTCAGCTAGGACCCCCTCCAACCGCGGTTTCTCGAAACAAAACCATTATCGAATGGAAAAAACTTAGCGAGCATCTCCAATTTCTTGATTCAGACCACCTCAAAAAGATTCCTGACCGTATAGATTCAGTGGAAACTGCAAAAACAGCGACCACTCATCTCATAGCTCACTTATGTGATACTCTCAAGGATTGCTCTAGGGTAATTCCCGATAACTTTCGTTGTCGAGAACTACCAGATGATCTACGAGAATTAATTGCTAAAAAACGTGCTGCCACTAGGGCACGCGACAGATACCCGACCCGAGAAAACCGGAGTGCGCTCAATAGATTACAGAAAGAGGTTAAAGAAAAATTAACCTCTTTCCACAACGATTCCTGGAATAAAAAGCTCTCGGAGATCAAGCCAGGACACCAGGCCTACTGGTGCTTGGCAAAATCTCTAAAAGCCGATCGATGGGTATGCAGCCACCCCACCACTACTTCGCCCGAATCTCCCACCTGCGTTTGACGACGCTGAAAAGGCCGAATGCTTGGCAGACAGCCTGGAAAACCAATGCTCTCCCAACCCTAGTGTACCCGAATTCACCGAATTCCACTCCAGAGTGGAAAAGGTGGCAGACAATCTTTCCGCAACGACTCCCGAAAGTGAGCCGTTACTTCCCACTACCGGAGAAGAAGTCCAAACCATAATTAAAAACCTCCACTCCAAAAAAGCTCCCGGTCCTGATTCCATCTCTAACAGGGCACTAAAGTGCCTTCCCGACCAAATCATCCACCTACTCGTACTGATTTTTAATGCCCTCCTTGCCGGATGCTCCTTTCCTGACGAGTGGAAAGAAGCTACAGTGATAGGTATCCCCAAACCGGGAAAGCCTCGAAATCTCCCGACTAGCTATCGTCCCATTAGTTTGTTAAACAGCCTAGGAAAAATATACGAGCGAATCATCCTTGCCCGATTAAAATCCGTAGTCGATACTTATAATCTCCTTCCCAACGAACAGTTCGGATTTCGTCCAAAACACACCTGTGTTCAACAAGTGCACCGCCTCACGGAGCACATATTGCAAGGTTTGCAAACCAAGCAGTTTACAGGTGTCATATTCTTCGATGTCGCCAAAGCCTTCGATAAGGTCTGGCATGCAGGCTTAATCCACAAGTTGCTCCTATTAAATATACCTGACAGACTCGTACTTATCATACGAAACTACCTCACTAATCGTACTTTTCGGTACCGCGTAGACGGCACTCTGTCGTCTCGCCGCCCTATCCGTGCCGGTGTCCCTCAAGGATCTGTGCTGGCACCCCTATTGTACTCGCTCTACACGAGTGACATTCCACGGGCGCCTATTAAAGAGCGCACTCATCTTGCTCTTTTCGCGGATGACACCGCTGTATTTACCACATCTCGCCAACCTCAAGTTATCACTAGACGTCTCCAGAAAGCGGTAAACAGCCTCGGACGCTGGTTCCGCCGATGGAGAATCGAAATAAACCCTGATAAAAGTGCAGCTATGCACTTTATCGGTAATCGTTTCCGATCTCACATAGACACACCTACGGAAATTTCCCTTTACGATACACCAATTCACTGGCAACAGAAAGTCAAGTACCTAGGTGTCACCTTCCAACCTTCCATGACCTTCCACGAGCACATACGCACAGTCTGCAATAAGGCTGCGTATGTCATGGGACGACTTTATCCGATGTTATGCAAGAAAAGTAAAATGTCACTCCGCAACAAAGTGACACTCTACAAAACTTGCATAAGACCAATAATGTCCTATGCGAGCGTTGCGTTCGCGCACGTTTCAAAGGTCAGATTGCTCACGCTCCAAAGAATGCAGAACCGATTTATGCGTACAGCCACTGGTTGTCCGTGGTTCATGCGGAACGTTGACCTCCATAGAGACCTCGACCTCCCTACCATTACTCACCTCTTTAAACGTTTTTCGAAGTCTTACTTCGAGAAATCCGAGGTACACCCGAACCCTCTAATTTCAGTTGCTTCCACCTACATCCCAGTTAGGTCTGACCATCGAAAATATAGGCGTCCAAAAAGCGTCCTATATGACCCTGACGATCAAATAACGATCGCAAACACAAAAACACGTAATACACACACACAGCGTCTTCGCCGGCGAAGACGAGGTCCCAGATTTCTGATATCGGTTGGTCGTGGCTTCTTGCCACCCTTCCGTCGTCGTATTGACTAGTCAAAGTCATACCATCAGCCCTCCACTACACGTCGCCCTAAGCCGTGGTCCGGCCTCACAGGAGGCACCCTTAGGACGACGTTCCCCGACGCTAGTAGAGCTTCTGCGCCCTACTCTACGCATTTCGCAACCTCGGCGATGCTTCTGCGCTCGCCCGTCCCGCCCGGTGACGCTGTAAAAGCCGTTAGGGCTAACAGCATATTGTCAATTCGAAAAAAAAAAAAAAAAAAAAAAAAAAAAAAAAAAAAAAAAAAAAAAAAAAAAAAAAAAAAAAAAAAAAAGGACGCTTCCGAAACCAGTAGACTATCTACCGCAATTGACACTCTGACACTCCCAGCTATGCTTTCCCCCGTTAAACGAAATGAAACTGTCAAACCCGGTATACAACAAAATAATCTGAATTCTAAAATATCTCCTAAAGTTTTAATAAGTATGCCAAACAATACAAACTGGATATACTAATAATGTCAGGCGCTAAGTTGTATTAATATAATTTATACAAATCTAGCGGCCTCCTCAACTTCGCACGGGTATAAAATATATAGCCCATGTCAAACAGTGAAAAAATGATTCAAATCTATCCAGTAGTTTGATTAAACATTACTGCCCGTGGCAAACAATTCCCCTCTCCCTATACCAAGAAGATTTCCCGCTTTATCTAATTTCATATACTACATATTTACTTTTTTCCCTATATATTTTATTTTTACAATTAATTACAAAATGTCTTTACATATAACATTCACAGCTTTCTTGTCATTAGACAATACAAACATGTTTTCTTTAGAGGTTACTCTTGAAAGAGCGAGATATAGTTGCTAAATTCGAAGTGCTATAGGGCGAAGCGCGGCCTCCTCACAGCATTTAAAAGTTTTCTGTAGACCTTTTCAAGGTGTATAAATACTTAGTACATTATTTTGATAAATCTCGTAGGGTCTGTGTTTGCAATTAAGCGGAAAAAATGTACCTAATTATTTACGACATCACATTAGAAACCTCAAAAATTACAGTATTTACTCAATATTGAATGTTATACATATAAACCTTCCTCTTTAATCACTCTATTAAAAAAAACCGCATCAAAATCTGTTGCGTAGTTTCAAAGATTTAAGCATACATAAGGGTATAAGGACATAGGGACAGACAGGGAAAGCGACTTTGTTTTATACTATGTAGTGATAATACAAGTAGCTTCTGCCCTAAATTTAACTTTTGGTAAAAGAACTCCTGTATCGAGTCCTTTTCTGAATTGCCCCCTTTTATCAATGAAATTGGCCCCCTATGGGGACCTCACATTGAGGGGGACTACTTTAGAGGAACAGGTTGGCAACAACACAAAATATCATTAAACAAAATAGAGACTTCAATAACTTGTTCAATTAGAAATGAAACTTCATTATAGTTATTTATTTATATCATCCCTTATTCTATAGTAAACCCTCCATCTCTTTCATGAACTGCATATACGCGTCGTCTTTGCTTGGCGCTTGCTTCGGTTGCTCTGAAGGTCGCTGGAGCGCCGATTTGATTTCCGGTTTAGCCTTCTTGTCTTCGCGCTTGACGCGTAAAGCCGAGGGCACGAACCTGGTCACGTCGGCTGAAAGATTCCTTATTTGGGGCTTCGCACTTATTGTTGCACCTGCGGAATATATTAATGAAGTGTTATTATTATATGCTAGTAATATCCCGCGGTTTCACCTGCATAATTTTTATTTTTTACACATTATTACATTTTTATAAAGGATCCCTATTTTTTTGAAAATGTTATATAGCCTATGTTGCTCAGTAAAAATGCAGCTTTCTTATGGTTACTATTAGTATAGATAATATATCTGACTTTTTGTTTATTCCAATACAAAAAAAAACCGGTATCCATTAGTAGGTTACATGAGGTTGAATTACTATTGAATGCTAATTATTTCAGGCATAATCCAGATCTATGTAGGCTTAGAGTTAATAAAGGTTTTCTGGCTTAAATTAGCTTATGACGGTTGATCATACATACAACATAATTAGGATAACGGATAAACAATAAAATGTTTAACTATTAAAACATATTTTTAAATTTCCACATCAGTGAATCAATTACTGGTTAAACCGTCTTACTAAGGAATCTACTACCGTTTGACATTCGCCACTCTGAACCTCTTTTTTAAAAATCTGAACTTTAATTAGTATTGGTTAATAAATTTAAAAAAAGTATTTACGCCGTGTGGTGGTGCCGTTTAGGCTGAATAGAACATACATACTAATTTTTCCTCTTAATAATATTAGTATAGATGAGTTATTGCATATGCAAACTCTATATAACGATCATCAAGGGACTGTGCATATTTTGACATTATAGAAGAGTTGTCGTTAAATGGAGAGAAGAAAAATCTATAGAGACACTGTAGAGCGAGTAAATCCAAAGCGTCTGCCAACACGACTTATCTTTTTTCCCGCCTCTATTGCGCGTATCAATAAAACTTTTTCGTCAATACACGGAGATTTTCTATTACTTGCCATGTTTACAGTTTGAAAATTTGTGAGCAACTAAAAATATGACAACGTATTGATAATCCATGACTCCTATTAACAACAATCAACGTGTGCAAGCAATTTGTTTTTTTATAATTTGTAAACAAAAGAACGGATTTCTTAGAAAGTTCGGTACGTGTAATGTCGACAGTCGAGTTTGTTACGGGCTAGGATATTAAAGCGACAAAAGAACGTACACAGCGCAGTTTTTAGTAATTTTGGCAAGTTAAAAAGTACTTAATATTTTTAAATTGCTGTCGTTATTGAGAGTGGGTGTAGTGGTATAAAGCAGCGCTTCTTAAACTGTGGGTTGCGACCCCCAGGGGGGTCGCGAGACTACTGCAAGGGGCGTCGCAAAGATCTGATACGTTTCAATCATTATTAATACAACTATATGGTTGCAGCTGTCCTTTAAAGAACTTTTCTAACAAAGATTTATTGATATTTCTCCTCCTAAGTTCCTTCATTACCCCTTTTCATTAAATTTAATTAAATAGATTTTATTAAATTTCTGATTGGTTAGTTTACAACAATTATAAATAAAATTTTAAAGTTACTATACACATTACGTACAAATATAAATACAAATAAAAATCATACAAAATACTATTGTAGTTTTATTATAACTAATTTTTTTTTTAAAGTGGCAATGCCAAACTGTTATTTACATTGTAAAATAGTGCGATATTACATCTACATCTAAGGTTAATATATATTTTATTATATGGAGGAGGGGTTCGTTTAAAATTTCCTAAGCTTGAAGGGGGCCGCTATATAAAAAAGTTTAAGAAGCCCTGGTATAAAGAGTGTATCATTGTATGGGAAACAAGCTAAACCAACCAAAGCCAAGTGATATCGACGCTTTAGGGAGTTTGTCGTTAAATCGAGTGACGTTATATGGAGTTTACACTGTATATATAAATAAATAAATAAATAAATATACCTTGAGTGGCGTCCTTCTTGGATATAAGTTGTGGGGCAGCTGTTAGGACGGACACATGCGGCGGGGGCGGTGGCCCCAGTGGTCGCAGCAAGCGCGGCGGTGCGCCCGGCGGCGGTCCGGGCGGCCGCAGGACTCCGCGGTTCGGGAGCCCCGGCGGCGGACCGGGCGGAGCACCCGTTGGCATCACCGGGACCACAGGAATGGGTCCTGTTTACAACGTCATAGTGTAGCTATGTAGCCTTCTCCTTCGAACTTTGCCAACCAATGGACTTCCGACTGCTGGACATAGATTTGTGCATGGCATCTCCACCACGCACGATCCAGCGGCTCCCTTCGACCTTTTGATATATTTACAGGAGTATAAGGGGAGGCTGGGGTGTAAGTGGAAGGCTGGAGTGTAAGGGAGAGGTTCGTACCAATCAGTCTGTTCAATTGTCAATACCTCACTAACGCAGTGCATCCTAAAAATTAACCAACGAAGTTCTGGCTGCCGATAAATGGAAATACCTTATTGACATCGCAAAATTTGACAGTACAAGTAGCCCTTTATATGCTCCTAAAAAGGGCGAGTTACGTGAAACCGCGTTTGAGGCCCGGTGAAGAAATCTCTAGAGCAGAAGTAATGAGAATATTATTTTGCTATAATCCGCGACAAAGTGTGTGCAGTGCTTGTGTATTGTTGTGTCATCGGTGTCGTGTAGCGCATGAGTTCTTACAAATTCTGCATGTTACAGATATGAGAACGAATAGTACACTCTACATTTAGCAATACACATATTTTCTTTTATCGCGGATTATAGCTAAAATAATATTCTCATTACTTTTGTCTTTTATCGCGAATTATAGCAAAATAATATTCTCATTACTTTTGTCTTTTATCGCGAATTATAGCAAAATAATATTCTCATTACTGTTGTATTTTATCGCGGATTATAGCTAAAATAATATTCTCATTACTTTTGTCTTTTATCGCGAATTATAGCAAAATAATATTCTCATTACTTTTGTCTTTTATCGCGGATTATAGGTAAAATAATATTCTCATTACTTTTGTCTTTTATGGCGAATTATAGCAAAATAATATTCTCATTACTTTTGTCTTTTATCGCGGATTATAGCTAAAATAATATTCTCATTACTTTTGTCTTTTATCGCGAATTATAGCAAAATAATATTCTCATTACTTTTGTCTTTTATCGCGGATTATAGCTAAAATAATATTCTCATTACTTTTGTCTTTTATCGCGAATTATAGCAAAATAATATTCTCATTACTTTTGTCTTTTATCGCGGATTATAGCTAAAATAATATTCTCATTACTTTTGTCTTTTATCGCGAATTATAGCAAAATAATATTCTCATTACTTTTGTCTTTTATCGCGGATTATAGCTAAAATAATATTCTCATTACTTTTGTCTTTTATCGCGAATTATAGCAAAATAATATTCTCATTACTTTTGTCTTTTATCGCGGATTATAGCTAAAATAATATTCTCATTACTTTTGTCTTTTATCGCGAATTATAGCAAAATAATATTCTCATTACTTTTGTATTATGGACCTCCGCAAAGTAACGCCTAATTCTATAAATTAAATCTCTAGAGATCTTATATCACAATGTTCTGAATATCTTATCTAATTTTGTGGACACCTGTCGGTACAGGACCGGTGGCCAGCTTTTATTCTGGACTATTCTAACCTTTTCCCCATGTTGAGACAAGGGTTTTACTGATTTCCCGACAGTGCACCTGCTTTAAGCTACCCATAACGTTTGCAAACCTGATAATATCACTGAAGGGGATATATGTTCTTCAACTTCAATTTCATCATTCCCTAGTATCATTTTAACAGCGAGTACATACGGCACTAGGCTGTGATAGCCAAGCGGTAACACCGTGTGACTCTTTTGAGGTCACGTTCAAAACCGGGCAGACACCAATGTGTTTTTCTGTTAAAACTCATGTTTCTAATAGATAATTGCAATTTATCACACGCTTTTCTGAAGGAAAACATCGCGAGGAAATCTGCATATCTCTAGAGAATTCTGGAGATATGTGTAACCGCATTGGAGCAGCGTGGTAGGTCTTCAGTCTATTCCTTCTCTCCTAAAACGGAGAGGCCTATTCCCAGCAGTGGGAGAGTAACAGGCCGCTACTTACTTACATAGGGCACTCAGCTATAAGGTGAAGACTTGTTTATACCACACTTTGGGCACGCTATGTCTGTCCAACAAGCAGTGTCCAATAGCTTGTTATAAAAGCTATATTTTCCCTGCTATGAGACATAAACTGTTTAGATTTCTTTGTATCGAAAGATGAGGAACAGTTTTGATTGTATCAACGCTGTATTCCTCCATCTTTTGTTCGATTGTTACTATTCTTTTTCCTATAACACGGTCCACGGTTCCTATACCAAGGTGTCGTAAAAGGCGACTAAGGTAAGTTGACCTACCGTGTGGTATCCAGTTTAGTAGAATAGACCACCCTCTTTCTTATCGAGGTGTCGTAAAATACGATAGAGGTAAGTTGACGTCAGGCAGGCGGCCGGTCGTAAAAACGTAGCCAAATCATGTGACAGCATGTTTATAACATGTTGTGCTGACCCCACTTAGAGTGGGATAAGGGCAGGAAGATGATGACGCTTTAGGTTCAGAGTATAGTCAAAAGCATCTTACCTGGAATACCATGCGGTCCTCCGGGCAGAGGTACGAGCGGCCCAGGAGGAGCACCATGAGGTATCCCTGGTGGGAGTCCAGGAGGAACCCCAGGCGGGGCGCCGGGAGGTGCACCAGGTGGTCGCAGTATTGGCGGCCGTAGTCCTATAATATAAAAAAAGTTATTTGCTAGGTAAAGGAGCTAAATTACAACGAAACAACTTTTATAACTATAAGTTAGTTAAGTTATTATTTTCAATAATAGTTTATAACGAGCATACGAGAGCGCGCACATACACATACATAAACACACCCAGACACACAGATGCGTCCACATATGTAGTACCAATTACAGGAAATCATTCTTAGTAATAATTTTACAATAAACGGAAGAAAAAAACAAGAGAATAATAAAAACATAACAAAAAATAACAACATTAAGTTTAAAGTCTGAACTTTAAATTTTAGTACATTTTTATTATATAAATGATGAAAGCCCACCGCAGACAATATCCGGTGATAATACGTCCATTATGCAACTATTGTGTAAACGCGAGATAGGAGATATTGGGGTATTCTGCCCCAGTTTCTTTCTAGCAAACTTTGTCATAAAGAACGGACATGGAATGCGAAATTAACTTAGATTAACTTAACTTAGGTCACTTTATACTAAACGTGCGATATACTTATGATTGTACATAAGATTGAAGTGTAACTATCTCACCTGGCGGTAGTAGCGGTGGTGGTATTTGTCTGATCTCTGCGCCAGGTGGTTCGAGAGTGAAGTCATGATGCATGTGATGATGGGCGGTATGACTTTCTCCATCGCTGTCAGAATCGCTATCCCGACCGCTGTGGCCGATGCGTTTTAGAGCAGTCAGTCTGAGAACAATTATTTTTAATTTAACTTAATAAAAACATCAAATCAGAAATGAGGGCATCCCCTCAAATGAATGAATGAATGGTGAATGTGGTTCTTCTACGCATCCGTAGAAGAACCACATTCACCGAGATAGCTCAGGATCCCCAAAGGCAGCAACTTAATACTTGTGTTATTGTGAAAGACAACTGGTATATATTGTTTTAAATAAATACTTATATAGTTATATACACCCAGACTCGAAGAACCAACAAATTTTTTTAGGAATGGTCGGTCCCGGATAATATTATTTTGCTCAGTGTTATTTTTATATACGCATGACATACGGATCCGAAACTTGGTCGCTAATTATGGGCCTCATAAGAAGGCTCAGAGTCGCTCAGCGAACGATGGAGCGAGCTATGCTCTGAGTATCTCTACGTGATCAAATCAGAAATGAGGAGATCTGTAGAAGAACCAGAGTCACCGATATAGCTCAGCGGTTAGCGAAGCTAAAGTGGCGATGGGCGGGGCACATAGTGCGGAGAACTGATGGGAGTTGGGAGCTTAAAGTGTTAGAATGACAACGCCAAACTATAAAACGAAGTGTCGGCAGACCCTCCGAGATGGACTGTCGACCTCAAAAAGGTCGTAGAGAGCCCCCAGCAAAAGATCGTGTGTTGTGGAGATCCCATGAAGAGACCTATGTTCTGCAGTGGATGTCCATTGGTTGACAAAGAAGAAGAGAAAAAGAATAAAAACATCGTGAATAAACCTGCATATCCCTGGAAAATAATTTTAATTTTAGGTACCTACAATAATAAAAAAAGCCACCGTGTGCTATCCGCCTGAGTAGAATAGACCACCCTCATTACTTACCGAGGTGTCGTAAAATACGACTAAAGTAAGTTGACGTCAGGCAGGCGGCCTGTGGTAAAATACCTGGCTACAGGTGGCAACATACGAGGGTGGTCCCAATAGTACCCGGCCTAAGTAGGTAAAAAAATTGTAGGAAAAACTTTTTATATTCCTCAAGATAGTTTCCATATAGGTCTATACACTTCTCCAAGCGATGTCGCTATATAAATCAGCAGCCCAAACAAGACTTCTACAAGACTTAACAAGACTTCTAATAGTCTCAAATTTAATAACAAGACTTCTAATAGTCTCAAATTTAATAACAAGACTTCCAATAGTCTCAAATTTAATAAGACGACTCCTCATAATCTCAAATTTATAACAAGACTTCTAATAACTAGTGTGTAAAATTCACCTTGCAGTTAAATCAGCGGCCCTATCTCTTTCCCTTTTCTTATGGACCTCTTCCATTTCTTTCATAAAGTCGTCTATATTCTGTCCAGAAAGTGCCAACATGCGCTGCTGAAGCGACGTGGGCTTTGGGGCTTGCTTTCCAGCATGTGGTGGTGACATATCGTGATCCTCGTCCATGGCTTCTCCATCGAGGTCTTCGATATCATGGACCTCTGGCGGTACTTGTTGAATTGTTGGTTGGTGAGGTCGCTTTAACACAAAATGGCATGTTAGACAACTGAAGAAATGGAAAATATCATTGTAATCTATTAGTAGGGTTATATAGTAATGAATAACGGGCTGTTATTATCCCACTGCTGAGTATAGGCCTCTTTCCGTTTTTGGATAGAAGGATTGGAGCTAATACCTACCATGCTGCTCCAATGCGGATTGGTATGTTACATATTATCTAGAGATACGCAGGTTTCCTCACGATGTTTTCCTTCACCGAAAAGCCTGTGATAAATTGCATTTATTATTTAGACACATAAGTTTTAAGACAAAACTCATCTGTGGTTACTTGGAGTTTGAACCTGTGATCCCCTTGAAAGTCACACAGTCTCACCGCTGTGCTGTCACAGCTGAGCACACACAGTATATATATACAATTATTATAGCATATTTAGTTCTGAGAAGAATATTAAACACTATTTTAGAATAACGAAAAGTCTTTTATAATATTTTGTTTCAATAGAATTAAATGTTATTTTATTTGGTCATGGCTGAATAGATTTGACAAGCTATTCAGTGACTGCAATACATTAGCCCTAATAAAACTCTCTCTTCTTCTTCTTTTTGGTTAATGGCACTTATACTGCTTTTGGATAAAACTCTTTAGTAATCAAACATGCTTCATAAAGTTATTAATATAAATGTTAATAACTATGTATGTTAAATGAGTAATATGTATGTTAAATTAACAACAAATGTTATATACATACAGTTTCCCCAGGTGGTCCTTCATCCGGTAGGTCAGAGAAACGCAAGGATTTCTTTTCTTTATGCGTCTTGTCTACAGAGTTTGCAGCCTCCAACAACAACAGTTCGTAATCTGGAGGCGGACCGGGTGGAACACCAGGAGGTTCAATGCCTGTAGGCCTTTCCTAAATGAAAATTTAAAAAAAATTAGAAAAGCCTTAAATTACATACCAACCGAATTCTTGAGGAATGCTATCTATAACTGCATATTACAAATGGAAGTCTCTTTCTCTCTTTTACCAAAGAACTGATAGACCTAACTTTGTTCAAGCAATATCTACACTACAAAATATTGGGCTGGCTGTTTAGGATTCTGCCGGGTGTATCTATTTTAACTCAACTTTAGATATAAAATACACCACACTATATCTAAATAAATTAATAAGACACTTATATGTCTCAAATTTAACAACAGGACTTCTAATAGCCTCAAATTTAATAACAAGACTTCTAATAGCCTCAAATTTTATAACAAGACTCCTAGTACTCTCAAATTTAATAACAAGACTTCTAATAGCCTCAAATTTAATAACAAGACTTCTAATATTCTCAAATTTAATAACAAGACTTCTAATAGCCTCAAATTTAATAACAAGACGCCTAGTAGTCTCAAGTTTAATAACAAGACTTCTGATAGCCTCAAATTTAATAACAAGACTTCTTATAGCCTCAAATTTAATAACAAGACTTCTAATAGTCTTTAATTTAATAACAAGACTTCTAATAGTCTCAAATTTAATAACAAGACTTCTAATAGCCTCAAATTTATTAACAAGACTGTCTAGAAATGCCTCTGTACTTCAGCTATGGCTGTGTTATGTCTAGTTTACCTATTAGTAAACCAACTATTCAAATATGGAGTATGTCTTACCTTATACATAGAGTCCTTCTTCAAAATTGGCCTGACAGGTAAATTAGGGTGCCCATTGTCAAGAGGTAGAGGGATTTGTGATGGCACATTGCCGTATATAATGTTTTCAGGGATCTGGAAAACAAAAATTTTGGAATACAATATCAATATCATTAGAGAGATAAACATTTAGCTGTGGTATCCGGCTAAGTAGAATAGTTTCTTACCGAGAACCACCCTCATTTCTTACCGAGATGTCGTAAAAGGCGACTAAGGTAAACCGACCCGCCGTATGGTATCCGGCTCAGTAGAATAGACCACCCTCATTTCTTACCGAGGTATCGTAAAAGGCGACTACGGTAAGTTGACCCACACTGTGGTATCCAGTTAAGTAGAATAGACCACCCTTCTTTTTACCGGGGTGTCGTAAAATACGACTAAGGTAAGTTGACGTAAGGCAGGCGGCCGGTCGTAAAAACGCAGCCAAGTCATGTTACAGCATGTATATAACATGTTGTGCCGACCCCACTTAGAGTGGGATAAGGGCAGGAGGATATATAATGGAGAGATAAATATTGTAGTCATAAAAAAATATATAAAACACAATTTTACTTGTAATGTAGGTAGCGGGATGTCATCAACTTGTACTGACTGTGCATGTTTTACTGACTCATAGTAAGATATAAGATGAGCCCTTCGCTTCTCATACTCCATTTCTTGCCGTTTTAGATCTACCCATTTCTCAGAATCATCTTTGTCCTGAAAAGTAATTTTTAACACATAAATATAATTAAAACTATATGCTAACTAAATAAATTGAAAAAAATACATAAAACTTAGTTTCCAATATTGCTTTTAAAATATGTGACTAAAATTTTGTTCATATGCAAACTGATGTTTGGCAATTTGAATGATTGTATTGCATGGATTAATTATAGTAAATTTTACATACTTGTTTTAATATTAGTTTGTCACCTTATCTATTGTATTTATATTTTGGAAACTCATGGGTCAAGAAACTAGATCTATGTATAAAAACTTTTGTTTATTTACACAATTTACTACTCTATGATTTACTATCAAGGAAAGAGAGAATCACATTAATTATATTATATTATTGTCAGAAAATTGGCAAATACATACATACAAAAATGTGTAGATATGCTTACCCATTGATCAGTGTATGTATTGTAAAAACTATATTAAAAAACAAGACAGATATGAGCTATATGTTTGATTAATAGAACTAATAACATAACTAATAATTTAATAACCATAGAATAGTCAATCTATTTTACTTTTATACTTACATACATCTTCAATACTCTATCAAAGGTTTCTTTTAATTTTTTCCTCTTCTCTTTCAATACTTTCTCATTAAGTGGTGATGGTTGCAGCACATTATATTCTGCAATTTAGATAATTTACCATTTTTTAAAAGGGGCTATCTCACGTTAATTTTATGATTTGGATAAGTAGTTTATAAAATATAACTTCTGTGAACAACATATATCAAAAAATAGAAAAATAAATTACAGACTCAACACTAAAGACCTTGTATATAGAGAAGATGCAAGCAGATGGACAACTGTCTCTTGGAAGTTAATCTACTGAAGAAGGTAAATTTAAATAATTATGTTAGTGATTACAGCAATAAATCACCACAAAACTTGAACTTTAAAATTACATGATTTTACTGTCCATCCCAGTATGAGAAGGTATAATGTTGCCACATTAGCCGGTAGCCCTATTAGTCAATCTGTATAGGGTATTCACTATATATATGTATATAGGATCCATTTGTATATAAAACCTATGTAGGATAAACTTAAACAATATATAAATAACAAAGTCTGCTTACAAATAATATTATATATAAATAATTAATAGCATTTTAGTAATACACACTCACACATACCCATTTCATCTATTTTTTGAAGCTCTTCTAATATTTGTGTGGGATCCTTCATTTTAAGCACAGCTGCCCTAACCATTTGCCGTTGTCGTTTATTTTTCTTCAGTTCTTTCTTACGAGCCTCCTTGCCTGTAATTCATAAGAAATGTGTGGAGTCACCTCATAAGAACTTGAAACCCTGAAAAGTATTCTAATAACAGATTAGTAAAGTGCTTCCCAGACATTTTGTTTCTGTATTTCTTTTTTTATGTGTAAACCTCCCCTTATAACTTTATACCTACTCCTAAAAATATATTTTATTTCTTGAAAAGTTCAATTATCAATGACAACTTTTAAATCATTATTTATAAGGTACATTTTAATTGGAGTATGGTATCTGGCAGAATACAAAAGACCACCTTCTTTTCTTACTGAGGTGTGATAAAAGGTTACTAAGGTAAGTTGAACCGCCATGTGGTATCCAGCTGAGAATAACAGACCACCCTCGTTTCTTAAAGAGGTGTAGGCTACTAAGGTAAGTTGACGTCAGGGAGCCAATTGGTCATAAAAAAATTGCTAAGTCATGTAACAACATGTTGAAAAGGTCTACACAAGTTGCAAATTAGCTCTACTGCTATATAAAATTTCTGCATACTAAGAAAACTTCCACAACAGATGCCACTAGTTATATTGCATAACTTTTTAAAATAAAGGAAATGAATCCCTTCTCTTTTTAAATACTTAAATTAAAGATGATAAATATAAAGATGATAGATATTCTAGTTCGTAAAACAATACTAAAGAATCCAATTCTGATATATATTTGCAGCTTAATTACTAAGGAATTAAACATTGAATCACATAAACATGAATTGAATGGAATAAGACTAAACAATGTTACCCTTGACGACAAAACAATACCAATAATAAACATTATTAGCCAAGATTTAGGGTTGTTGACCGAGGAAGATTACTTCAATCACAATTTTATAATGGCATAACAATACACAGGATCTTTAGTATTATTTTCATCAAATTCATTTAACATCAACGCTACTTACGTGCTTGATCGGTGGGGTTCATGTATTTACCACTCTTGGTGGTATTTATTGAACGCCGCCCCATCTTTAGGTATTAATTTTTTATCAATCCTTCTTAATTTTATGCACGGGGTTATAGGAAAATACACATACTCAAAATATCAAAGCCATAACCAAATAGCTTCCTACAAAAAGTCAATGTCAAATTTTATAATTTTTATAGACTGTAGTAAGTAGGGATATAAAATAATTGATTTTTATATTAATCGATTATTTTATTAATATAATCTATTCATAAAGTCGATTTCAAACAAAAAAACGATAATTAACCTCTTTTTCTCCTTTTTTTGTTCTGTTTTCTTGTTTTCAAGAGAAGGTATGCGGTGTTGAATGAAACCAATGTAGCCAAACAACACATTTTAATCAAATTTCGCAAACATAACATCTGTTCTTTTTTATTTGTAGTTGTCCAGTTTGATTAGTCTTTATTCTAATGAAAAATTTATATCAGAAAAGGCAACATTGTAAATGTCAGTGTTGTTAATAATCGATTTTACCAATTCCAATCTAACTATAAAACTATAAAATATAAAACTAAAAACTATAAAACTATTAGTTGTAGGGAGTAAATCGATTATATATTAATCGACCTTTGCACAACAAGTTCATCCCTAGTAGGAACTAAACAGTAGTCTATGGTAAACAGTATCATAGACAACCTTATCTTCTATAATTCAACAATAGACAATATAAGATGGGATAACGATTCAACCAAAAATAGATACATTAGGAGATAAATTCAAAACAAGTCCGATTCAAATATCGTTTAGAATATGTTCTATTTCATAGATCACTGCTACAGACATAATTATTACTGTACAGTGTATACCAATCTTGGATAAAGAATACACTGGACGCCTTAGCTATTTTTGTGTGTCCGTTTTATGCTTGTGTGAACTTTTGAACTGCATTAGTGTGCGTGATTAGGGAAGTACTTAGCTTATCGATAAGCTAAACTAGGCGTCGATAGTTGTCGAAGCCTAGCTCAGGTACTGTAAAGTTAATATACAGTTGTAACCAACCTAGTTGGTTTACTGTTCAGAATAGATTTAAACATTTGAATAGATTGACATAATTTCCTGAGTGTACAGTCTGCAGTATAATGTCATAAATTATCCGATGCACATCTTTACTGCATATCTTACTGTGATGGGTGGTTCTCAAAAATGGTATCAGTCAATTGACTGTGAGCCTAGATTTACCAAAGAATCCTTTGAAGCGTTAAAAATAAAGTCGAAGGTGCAGCCCGTACTCGGTGCTTTATGTATAGATGAAATGTTAACATAAATGTTAGTGCTTCAGTGGCCAATTGAACAATATCATGATCCACATTATTCCCAACATTTACATATCCGTGAGACCAGCGACAGCTTTTATCCACTGTTCTCTTATATGTGGGCATTTAGGAAAGCTAAGAAAATAATCTAAAATTAGAGTGTTCGCATTTACTTGGCTGGTAAATATAACTTTGACTGATATTTATCGATACATAATAATTCGTTAGTGTGTACATCACTACGTAGGTAACACAATTCAATCTAATATTTAATGATTAATTTCTATGTTTTATCAGTATCCCACACTCGTGCCGGCTAGAGAATATCAAACTTTACTGATACATTATAATCTGAAACGCTTTAACTGAATAAAACGCTTTAATTTAGCACGCAAATGAGAGTCAAAGATTTACTTATGAAATGGTAATTCCGTATTTTTAACTCCTCCTTTCGTTGTTCTTTATGGACAAATGAAGGCAGCACACGACATATTCCACCTTTTTTGAAATAATATATCAGTAACACTCGTATTTGCTTTAGATTTTAAGAAATAATCTTCAACAAACTCAATGTTATGGCCTCATTTGGTGTCACCAACTGGACACATTTTTAGCGACGTTGCCAAACTTCATCACAATCTCTTTCACTCTTATGTATAGTTCGCGATAAGAACAGAGACAAACGATAAATCGCTTACACACAGACGCAAGATCGGCAACGTCTTTTGGCGCCGTCCAGTATATACTACGTCCATGATACCAATACTTAGTTTTACGTACATAGATACGTTTCACGAAACTTAGCCGCAATGCGAAAAGCTGCGTATAAATATGTAAAACATAGGTAGTTAAATATGTAACATATTTTATTATTTAAATTCATTTTTTCTCTTTATTTCATTTGAATCAAAACCTAAACTTTATAACTACATACTCCTACCGAGGTGTTGTAAAAGGCAATTAAGGTAAGTTGACTCGACTTATTTTTCGCGGACTTTAGTTTTTCATCTTCTGGGATAAGTACTAAAATTCATTTCACAGTGTTAAGGCTGAAAGCTAAGGATAAGTATCGTATTTAAGTTAAAAGTTAGGATTAATATGGTGTTGTTCCAGATATCTTTCCCATTGTATGCGACAATGGGAAATCGCGTTAACATTTCTGTAGTAGTTATATAAATCAAATCAAATAAATCAAATATCTATATCTATTACTAATATATACAGCTGAAGAGTTTGTTTGTTTGATTATTTGAACTCGCTTATTTCCGATTTGATAAATTCTTTGAGTGTAAGATATTTATCACGCTAAGATGCAAAGAGGGGAGGAGCAGCAATAAAAAATATTGCGAAAACGGCAAAATTTAAAGCTTCCCTTGCGCTAAGTAATTGGTGAATGTTGACTGACCCGTTGGCGCAGTGGGTAGTGACCCTGCCTTCAGCTCCGCGGGTCGCGGGTTCGATTACCGCCGAGGGCCAACATTCTCTATAAATGAATTTGGTGGTCTTCGAGCCTGGGTGTAGATTTGTGTTTAAGTATGTATTTAAAACTTATATACGTATATATTCACCAGTTGTCTCTCTACCATGACACAAGTATTAATAATAATAATAATAACCCTGGCAACCGTCAAACAAGATGACACGTTGAATTTATATTTTATATTTTACCATATAATTTTAATTTGTTTTACAATGGGAATATTATATATTGTTTTTATATCCCAAATCAGAAAAAGTAAAGAAATATGGTAAAGTTATTTTGTAAATGAAATGAATTTAAGAAATGCCAGAACACTACTCGCACAAATTCCAACTGGTTGCAACTCGTCCGACTCCGTGTCACAGCCGTCTGGTGACGAATATGAGACCGCGCCATCGACTGCGGGATCGGAGTCCAGCGAAGCCAACTCGCCGGCCAGACGACCTAGACGCCGCCGAGTTGTACACCCGCCATAGGAGGGCTTGGGGCCGAAGAATCTTCTCAGTTCTGCACCGGCTCCCGCTACCGGTGGTGTAGTGCGTCGCATGAGATGGTCTCAAAAAATGAATGAGAGTGTCATGCGAGCGTACTATGGGGCAACAGATGGAGGAATTAACCTCACTGCGTATCGTTCAACAATGTTGTCTCTGTTTCAGGCGCTTGAACCAACAGTGACTGTGACCGCACAACGATTATCGGATCAGGTTCGGGCTATCCAGCGCCGTCAGCTGCTGGATAAATCTGTGCTTGAACGACTGCGCTTGGATTTACGACAAGTTAACTCTGTAAGCAGCTCTGGTGTTGTCCCACAACCTGAATGTGCGAATACTAACCCACAGACTTGGACTACGAAAGATGGGCTGCATGATAGTTTTGACTTGTCAGTAAGTAACCAGATTGATGAGCAGATGAGGAGTATATTGGAGGATGCGATTCTGGAGTTTAAATCCATGCCTTTTCATTTAAGACCAAATTTACCCCGTTTGCCTATGCATAGACGTAATATAGCGCTGGTAAGTACTCTAGATCAATTGTTAGAAAGTTATTTAAAAAATTCTGTAGATCTTTATGATACACATTCAATACTATACTGTGGAGCTGTGACGGCATGTAGAATAGCTCGTGTTAATTTTCCAAACAATACAGTGATTCAAAAAAGTGTCGTCCCGGCTTGGCAGTCTAGGATTGAAAAACGTATTGCATTTACTAGAGTCCTTATTGGCAAGCTAATCTGCTTTAAGGGGGGCAATTATCGTCCTAGAGTAATGAAATTTGTGCACCAGGCGTTCGCTGGCACTGGCATCAGAACCAGCGAATACATTGGCTCGGTGATTGATCGTATTGACTTCTTAAAGCAGAAAGTCTATGCATTGGCAAAACGTATTAGGCGATACAAACAACGTATGGATCGATATCACCAGAATCGTATGTTCCATAATGACCAACGGAAAGTGTACAGGAACTGGGAGCAATCTTCTGTATGTATGGAAAATGTGGATTTGGCTAAGCCTGAAGATATTCATAGCTTTTGGCAAAGCATCTGGTCGAATCCCATCGTTCATACCGAGGGTCAGTGGATGAATGTTGTTGAAAGGGAATGTGGATCTATTGAGCCAATGGAAACAGTTACCATCAGTCAGAATGATGTGAGTACTGCAATTCGTACGGCAGCTAATTGGAAATCTCCAGGGCTGGACAGATTACATAACTTCTGGCTAAAATGGTTCCGTAGTTCACATTCCATTTCAGCAATACAATTTCAAAACGCCCTTGATACTGGATTGTTACCGACATTTTTAACAACTGGTATCACGTTCCTGTTACACAAATCCGGATGCACTACGGACCCCAAAAATTTTCGCCCTATAACTTGCTTACCTACTATCTATAAGCTTTTTACATCTATTCTAGCTTCAAAAATCAAACAGCATGTTAATAATAACAATATCTTGGCTCCAGCTCAGAATGGATGTAAGTTTGGTGCCCGTGGTGCAAAGGAACTTCTCCTCATTGACATGACCATTTGCCAACAGGCTCGGCGAAACAAAAAAAATCTTATGGCAGCCTGGATTGATTATAAAAAAGCCTTTGATTCGGTGCCACATACATGGTTAATGAGGATCATGGAGTTGTATAAAATTGATACAACTTTATGCACTTTTCTTTGTTCATGTATGTCGCAGTGGGTCACTGTTTTGCATCAGCCAGGACGTATAGATTTTTTTGGTTTAGCCGAGCCGATAAGGATAAAGCGAGGTATTTATCAGGGTGATAGTTTGAGTCCTTTATGGTTCTGCCTAGCCATGAATCCACTCAGCTCCTTACTGAAGGATTCAGGACTAGGTTTTCGACTTCGTAGAGGAGGTAAGCCCATATCTCACTTGTTTTACATGGATGACCTGAAGTTGTATGCATCGAAACAACCAGACCTGGTGAAGTTGCTGAAGGTCACTGAGACTTTTAGTAATGACATCGGTATGGAATTTGGTGTAGACAAGTGTGCTGTTATCCTTGTAGAACGTGGTAGGTTGGTGAGTTCTGAACACCTTCAAGTGTCAGATACTCAGGTCCCTCTGTGAAGGCGAAACCTATAAATACCTTGGAATGCTAGAAGCGTTAAATGTGGATGAGAAGGCAATGAAGCAATCATTAAAAGAACGTTTCTTTGGTCGGCTGAAAAAAGTCTTTAGTAGTCTTTTATCAGGTGGCAACAAAGTGCGAGCTTTTAATGGTTGGGTTATGCCCCTGCTCATCTACACTTTTGGCATTCTAAGATGGACTCAAACTGAATTAGACACCCTTGATAGAAAAGTCCGTAAGTTGTTGACAATATATCGTATGCACCATCCTCGTTCATCTATAATGAGATTGTACATCCCACGGAAGTGTGGTGGACGTGGCTTTCTCAATGTCAAGAACCTACACAATCGTGAGGTGTATAATCTCAGAGAATATTTTCTCAAGATGAGCGGTGAAATGCATAGAGATATTGTTGCAGCTGATAAGGGCCTTACCCCGCTTTCCTTAAGCAAAAAGAACTGGCGTGGGCCTGTACTGATAAGCACTCTTGATCGCATAGCTATATGGAAGAGTAAGGAGTTGCATGGAAGATTCTACAAGGCCCTAACGGATCCTGAAGTCGACACCATCTCTTCGACTTACTGGCTACAGTTTGGTGACCTTTTCGGGGAAACTGAAGGTTTTGTCTGTGAAATTAACGACGAAGTCATCAAGACGAATAACTACCGGGAACATATTATGAAGGATGGCACGCTTGACATTTGTAGAGCGTGTCACCGTCCTGGAGAATCACTCAGGCATATTGTTTCCGGTTGTTCTTCTCTTGCTAATGGTGAGTATTTGCACAGACATAACCAAGTAGCCAAAATCATCCATCAGCAACTTGCTCTTAAATATAGCCTTGTGAGTACCGAAGTGCCTTATTACAGATACAGTCCAACTCCAGTTCTTGAAAATGATCATGCTCTGCTCTACTGGGACCGATCTATCATCACTGACAGGTATATTGCCGCCAATAAACCTGATATAGTTTTGGTAGATCGGTCAGCGCGTCGGGCAATTATTGTTGATATCACTGTTCCACATGACGATAATCTCATAAAAGCTGAAAAAGAAAAATTAACTAAATATTTGGATCTAGCTCATGAGATTACCGCCATGTGGAATATTGACTCAACAATAATTGTTCCAATTGTTGTATCGATAAACGGTCTACTAGCGAAGAGCCTCGACCAACATCTCAAGAGGCTCTCGCTTAGTTGTTGGATCAAGGGCAGGATACAGAAGGCGGTGTTGCTTGAGACGGCACGCATTGTGAGGAGGTTCCTCACTCTGTATTCCTAACCGCCGGGAGCTTGGGTCCTTTCTCCGCTCTCCGTGGATATCAATTTTTTTATATTTTTAAATGTTTTTTTTTTCCTGTATGTTTTAGAAAATATTTAAAAATGTAAATTGATTTGTAAATAAATGTATGAGAGATAATAATAATATAATTTATTTCCATTTTTTGTACAGTAGGTCTTGCTTAAGAACATTATTTTAAGAATAAGTATCTAAAAACTTTAAAAAAACCCTATTTTACTGGCGGACTCCGCACTGGGAAAACCTAGTGTATTATGCATAGTAGTTGGTCGCACCAAGTGGGCTTAATTTATTACTATTGCTTTCGCAAGTGGTGTTATTTATTAACAACGTCACTTCACATCTGGGGTTCAGATTTCTTTCTGAGATTTCTAATTTTTTGTTCCCTCGCGCCCCAAATGTGGCGTCTTTGTTTTAGTAATCCCACCCCCTGCGTCCTATACTTCCTTTCTTCTATACCCTATTACCATACCAGTCACTCCTACATTTTGAAACGCACCGCACGCGCACCTATATCCGCTCCCGCTTCCATCTTAGTGCCATACTGTGGGCATAATCGCGCCGCATCAACATCCCGAAGTCTGGAGCCAAATCAGAAGCCTTCAGATCGGTAAGTGGTATTGTTAATATTTATACTACTTGTTGATAGTTTTTAAATTGAACCCACAGTGCCGCCACGCATACTCCATAATTAAGATCCCGCTGGTTAGTGGCTATTTACACGCCACGCCACAAATTAATGGTCCTTCGAGCCGGATATGATCAGTTTTATTTTATTATATTTTTAATTTTATCCGCCGCCGCCTTAAGGTGTTATTTTTGTCGTAAGTAACTCGACGTCCGCCGCCGCCTTTAGGTGTTATTTTTATTTTTGTCGTAAGTAACACGACGTCCGCCGCCGCCTAAAGGTGTTATTTTTATTTTCGTCGTAAGTTACACGACGTCCGCCGCCGCCTTAAGGTGTTATTTTTCTTATTTTTATCGTAAGTAACACGACGTCCGCCGCCGCACTTTCAAATTTTAATAATCATGTCTTTTGACTTGAAAAATAAATTAAATTCATTAATTATAAAGAAAGAAAATATTTTTCAAAGAGTAACTCGCCTCTATGAATGTACAAAAAATATTTCAACATTTGAATCAAGAAAAAATGAAAGTTTTATGGCAGAGTCTCATACGATTGATGAATTAAAAATTAAATTTGATGAAACTCTCGATGAAATCAATATGTTAACGCTACAAATAAATTCATCGGCCCAGCCAGATTATCAGGCCCTGGACGCCTTTGAAGATTTATACTCGAGAATCAAAAGGACGCGTTATAATATAAAAACACAGAACGCTACATGCTTAAGTGAAACACCTTTAAATAAAACAGTGATAAAATTACCACCGATCGAGTTACCATCGTTCGATGGTAAAACTGAAAACTGGCCCATTTTTTACGAATCTTTTAAATCTAATATTCATGATAATCAGAATCTGTCTGACTCGCAGCGCGTGCAGTATTTAGTCGGTAAATTGACTCATAGTGCACTCCATTTCACAGCAGGTATTGTACCTACTGGTGAAACGTACAGTATAATTTGGAAAAGTTTAATAAATAAATACCAAGATAAAAGGGCTTTGGGTACGCACTATTTAAATAGTATTTTTGAGTCCAAGCAGTGTTCGAACTCCGCTTATAATTTAAATATATTTATAGAAAAATTCTCCGCATCAGTCGCCGCATTAAAACAATTAGATATACCTGATCTCGCCGATTTTATCTTGTTATACTGTGCTTTAAAAAAGGTTGATTCTGATATTATTCAAAACTATGAAATGTCTATTCAAAATGTTGAAATTCCTTCGTATAAAACTTTTATATCATTTGTTCAAAATCATGTTAAGATTTTAGAACGGTCGAATCTTAACTCTTACCATCGCAATAAAATAATAAGTCATACCAAACCGCATTCCTATAAAACGTTCATTGCTTGTCAGAATGATGAAAAGGATGACAGATGTATTTTATGTAAAAATACTTCACATACGCAACTGTATAATTGTCTACAGTTTAAAAATATGAATTCCGCTCAAGATAGGTTTGAATTTTTAAAACAAAACAACGGTTGTGTGAACTGTTTAAGTATGGTTCACACATCAATTTCATGTAAATCGCGTATTGTGTGTGGAGTTTGTAATAATCGCCACCATACTTTATTACATTTTGAGAAGAATACATCTAATTTATCAAATTCTTCGCAATCAAATAGATCGTTTATTAATAATAAAAATAATAAGCCTCCGCTACCCGCTGCCAGGCGTTCGATTCGTACGAAGACGCGCGCGTCGTATCCCACGCTTCCCCGCGCTCGCTCTCCCTGCGACGCTGATTCACACGCCCGTGCCTCGAACGCCAACTCGAGTACTTCTGCCTTGTATCACTGTGCCGTCGCGACCGCGCCTACCGCTCCGCCTCAGGAATCAACACTTGCCGAGAACACTTCGGTTTCGTTTACAGCGAATTTGAAACAACGTTCGGCAATATTATTAGCAACCGCCCAAGTATATGCTAAGCCGTATAATCAAGACGGCAATGTAATAATTCGCTGTCTTATTGACAATGGTTCTCAACATAATTTAATAACACTTGAATGTTGCAAAGCATTAAACTTACCTATTATTCCTATGAATAATTCTTATATTAAGGGAGTAGGTTTAACGTCGCGACCGATACACGGCTATGTTTATTTAAACATAGAATCCCGTGTTTATTCTAATAATAAATATTATATCCACGCCTTAGTTACTGATTGTATTACGGATACCTTGCCTTCACATTTTATTAATAAATGTGAAATAAATAATTTCGCTAAAACTATTCCTCTCGCTGACCTCTCATGGAATATTCCTGGAGGAATTGATTTAATTATAGGCGCTCAACTGTTCCCACATATTTACCTAGGTGATAAGATCATTTCAGGAGATAATCCGCCCGCTTTATTGACAACCTTTGGGTATGTTTTCATGGGTGATTATCATTGCGATGTCAACTCCAACACTTCTTTTACTGCGCTCGCTCTTAATGATTTAGAATCATGTCTTCATAAATTTTGGGAATTAGAAGAGGTTCCAAGTAAACGATATCTTAGCCCTGAGGAAACCGAGTGTGAAAATTCTTATACTGCTTCGGTTTCACGAGATGATAATGGTAGATACTCTGTCGCTTTACCGTTTTGTGAAAATCCTTCAAATTTGGGCAATTCACGCTGTGTTGCTCATCGCCGCTTACTTTCTTTGGAAAGGAAATTAAAACGTGATCCTTCGCTGAGAATCGAATATAATAATGTAATTTACGACTACATTAAAAATGGTTACTTAACGGAGTTATCTAAAGATGAATATACTAACGACGGTTATTACATTCCGCACCACGCTGTAATTCGGCTTGATAAAACAACATCGCGCTTACGTATCGTTCTGGACGCCAGTGCTAAAACGCATACGGGGTTGTCATTAAACGACATAATGCACCGTGGACCTAATTTACAGGCCGATTTATTTTTACTACTTTTAAATTTTCGCTTATTTCCGGTCGCAATGACTTCCGATATTAGGCATATGTACTTACAAATTGGAGTTTTACCGCATGATCGTAAATTTCAAAAAATATTTTATCGTTTTAATGACTCTGAAAACATTCGCGAATTTCAATTCAATAGGGTACCATTTGGTTTGAAACCGAGTCCTTACCTAGCTATGCGTACTATACGACAGTTATGTAATGATGAAATTCATCGGTACCCTGAAGCGGTAAAAGTTGCGTGTTCACATCTTTATATGGATGATTTTGTTTACTCCGCACCCGATGAACAAACTGCTAAACAATTAGCACAACAGTTAATTGAATTGTTTAAAGCTGGTACATTTGATTTAATAAAATGGACTAGTAATTCTGCTGAATTACTGCGCAATCTCCCTGAAACCCATCGAGCAGGTATAGACTTCTCGGAGAGTAACGCTAAAGTTCTAGGTTTATCATGGGAATCGATTGAAGACAACTTTAGCTTAACGATTTCCCATATTGATAAGACTTGTACCAAGCGTCAAATTTTGTCTTTAATCGCGCGATTGTTTGACGTTTTAGGCATAGTCGCCCCGGTAATTTTGTACGCGAAATTATTAATTAAAGAACTTTGGCTTTGTAACATAGGATGGGATGAAAAACCCCCTGAAAATATTATTAATCGTTATGTCGCTTTAATACAGGAGTTTTCCCTTCTTTCTTCTTTAAAAATACCGCGTCATATTGGAGTCACTAGCGATTGTAAGGTTAATATAGTCGCATTTAGTGACGCCAGTTTGCAGGGATATGGATGTGTTATTTATCTACACATAACAGACAGTCTTGGTAATATTCGCATAAACCTTTTATGTTCTAAATCTAAGGTCTCGCCCACTAAAATAACGACTTTAGCGCGTTTAGAATTATGTTCAATTCTTTTAATGTCAAAATTAGTGAAACTCGTTAAAGATACATATGGGGTGCGCATACCTATTGAAGGTACATATGCATTTTCTGACTCTACTATCGCCTTGTCGTGGGTAAAATCGTCTCCGCACCGTTGGAGCATATTTGTAAGTAATCGCGTGGCGCAGTGTCAGGAAAACTTAGCACCCCAACATTATTACCACGTTGCTGGATATGAAAATCCAAGTGATTGTCTGTCACGTGGTATGTTACCATCGAAATTATTATCGCATTCACTATGGTGGAATGCGCCTCAATGGCTTCGCAGTACACCTTGCAACTGGCCAATCCACCAGTTTTCACCAAGTGATTATGATAAATTGCCTGAATTAAAATCAAATACTCTTATTGTCGCCTCAACTCAATATGAGAACTCAATCTTATATGATTTATGTCATCGCTTCTCCTCATGGAAAAAATTTGTTCGCTGCGCACTTTATGTTTTACGCTTTGTTAAACTGATTCCTTTGGTAAATGATATAGAACAAATACATTTTACAGAAAGAATTATAATTAAGGCAATTCAAAGCATTTATTTTGCTGATGAAATTAAACAATTAAATGCTAATCAATTACCTTCAAAAAATTTACGAAAATTATCTCTATTCTTAGATAAAGAGGGTATAATTCGCGTCGGAGGTAGGCTTTCTAAAGCAGATTTACCTTTCGATGTCAAACATCCTATGCTTCTTCCAAAACGGGATCACGCTATAGACATGCTCGTTGATCATTACCATATTCACAACTGGTCCTGGCCTTTTAATATCTATCATAAGACAACGTTTTTGGATTTTAGACGCAAGAAATGTTATTAGAAGCAGAATTCATAAATGTAACACCTGCTTCCGCAGTAGACCTTCGCACCCAACGCCTATTATGGCAGATCTACCATCTTGTCGCTTGCAAGAAGGTAAAGCATTTCTACATACTGGGGTAGATTATGCCGGGCCAATACGCATTACCCTAACACGCCGACGCGGGCAACACTCCCAAAAGGCCTATATTTGCCTTTTCGTTTGTCTTGTGACGAAAGCTATACATATAGAACTCGTAAGTGATTTAACGTCGGAATCTTTCCTTGCTGCCTTCAAACGTTTTATTTCTCGCCGCGGCCCAGTTTCTGTTTTGTATTCAGATAACGGGACGAATTTCGTTGGAGCAAAATCGCAACTTAATGATATATATAAATTACTTATTGAATCCGATTTCGTAAATAAATTTAAAGTCGAATTATCTAATTATCGCATTCAATGGAAAATGATTCCACCTCGATCTCCACATTTTGGAGGATTGTGGGAAACAAATATTAAAAACGTCAAAACTCATTTATATCGCGTAATTGGAAATCAACTTCTCTCATATGAGGAGATGATAACGGTGCTTACACAAATAGAATGTTTGTTAAATTCACGTCCGCTTAGTGTTCTTACTTCGGATCCGCATCCGGAAGTTATCACGCCAGCTCATTTTTTAATGACTACACCGCTACAATATTTACCTGTTCCTGACTTGTCCAACGAAAACTTTAATCTCGCCAACCGAAAAAGGTTGATTGATGAGTTAGTTCAATCTTATTGGAAAAAATGGCGATTAGAATATTTGCATACATTGCAAGTCAGACAAAAATGGTGCACACCTGATAATCCAGTTAAAGTCGGAACAGTTGTATTAGTTGGTTACGACAATTTGCCACCTTTACATTGGCCACTCGGGGTAATAACAAAGGTTTGTCCAGGAGCTGATAATGTTGTTAGAGTAGCTCTTGTTAGGACAAAATCTGGCGATATAAAACGCCCTATTATAAAACTTTATCCGTTACCAACTCAATAAATCAATCATTTTAATATAAATAATTTTACGCACCTATTTAATACATTATAACGCACGCCTATTTCAATTTGTTTTAAAGCCATAATTAATTGCTATAAAAATCTTTACAAAAAAAAAGAAATACTATATATATATATAGTTATTTTATAGGCATAAGTAATCTCTATAAAATCTTTGTAAAAATATTATTTTGTTCATAGTCATAAGTAATCGCTATAACAACTCTTTGAAAAATATTAGTTTCCTGTGAATAAATTATCGCCTTTACTAAAATCGCTATTTGTCAACATCTTAACAATTTTTTGCTTGACTTAATTTCTTTTTGAAAGTTTTAACCTTTCAAGGCGGGGAGTATGGTCGCACCAAGTGGGCTTAATTTATTACTATTGCTTTCGCAAGTGGTGTTATTTATTAACAACGTCACTTCACATCTGGGGTTCAGATTTCTTTCTGAGATTTCTAATTTTTTGTTCCCTCGCGCCCCAAATGTGGCGTCTTTGTTTTAGTAATCCCACCCCCTGCGTCCTATACTTCCTTTCTTCTATACCCTATTACCATACCAGTCACTCCTACATTTTGAAACGCACCGCACGCGCACCTATATCCGCTCCCGCTTCCATCTTAGTGCCATACTGTGGGCATAATCGCGCCGCATCAACATCCCGAAGTCTGGAGCCAAATCAGAAGCCTTCAGATCGGTAAGTGGTATTGTTAATATTTATACTACTTGTTGATAGTTTTTAAATTGAACCCACAGTGCCGCCACGCATACTCCATAATTAAGATCCCGCTGGTTAGTGGCTATTTACACGCCACGCCAGTAGTATTAAGTTACTTTGGGGACGGACGACCGTGTGTGTAAGTGTCCCATATATTTATTAATTAATTTATTTATTTTATTAATGTTTTCAAAAATCTCTTATAATTAACTCACTTTTATGTTGAAAATTTCAATTCACACTGATTTCCATACAGTCGAAGCTGCATCCACAGAGAGTGTAATAAAATAGTTGTATATAAATTAAGATTAGGAAGAGTTTACGAAGAAGCTTCTTAGGAGCTCGATTATTCCGATATTTCAAGCTATCATATTTTTTCCATTATATGTTGTAATATATTTTGATTTGTTAAATAGTTTATTTGACTATGGACTAGCCGTGTTGAATCCGGCTGAGTAGCATAGACGCACCATTATTTCTTACCCAGCTGTCGTAAAAGGCGACTAAGGTAAGTCGACCCACCATGTGGTATCCGGTTGAGTAGAATAAACCACAATTATTTCTTACCGAGGTTGAGGTAAGTTGATATCAGACAGGCGGCCGGTCATAAAATAAGTAGCGTTATCCCACTTTAAATGGGATCGACAAAAAAAACTTAAAAACGAACCAAAACACATAAAATCTTTAAGCAGAGACCGACTAAGCATTAACTAAAGAATTACAATGTATTTCCAGATGATTCTTCAGATGCGGGGCGGAACGTTTGTTGAGTTCGTGATAGTGAATGTGTGCAGTGCTTTTGTATTCCGATGGTTATTGCAGAGGTTTGCAAATATTGCGTTTTTTCCTGCATGTATTAGGTAGAAATACGTATAATACACTTTATATTTAGAAAATTTTCTATTTTCTTTTATCGCGAGGAACAAAAAATAATATTCTTATTACTTTTGTACTAAATTTCACTTGATCATTAAATGAAATTAAGATATAAATATTTGAGTAAAAGTGATTGAAACTGTGTATATTTCATTCAAAACTCTTTAAAATAAACAAAGTATAATGAAAAATAATTTTTTACTATGTATTGATTTCATAGTATCCAATCCCTGCATAGGTAAGTTTATCGATTGCTACATAATTCTTTGAACCGTCGATGTCCAATCGGCACACCTATTTCTCACAGGCGGGTAGGACTCTCCTTTACCAGGGGTCGGCAACCTGCGGGTCGACAGCAACACGTGGCTCTTATATGATTCTGCGGCCCTTAAGTTTCAGCACCTGGTTTTTTTTACAAAATAAAAAAAAGATACTTATAAAAAAAAGAAAAAATTATTGGGCAGGTGGGTTATTTTAATTTCTCGAGACCCCCCGTTCGACGAATAAGCTACACTGACTTGACAATTTATGGCAAAAATAGTGTTTTCTATTAAATTTAAATGTTAATAATTTTATATAAACAGTTATACCTAAAACTGTTTTTTTTTTAAATAAAACCAAGGTAAATCGATTTTTGTCCAAAATCCGCTCGCTGTTCACTGCACCCCCTGACCTTTTTAATAACTGAAATTTTGTAACTCTTAATTTTTGTCTCTTCCGACTTAAAAGGTACCCTTGTACTAGAATATATAGTGCTAAATTTAGAGAGTTCTATCCGTTTTCATTCCTAATACATGCAAGAATCTTAAAAACGCATGGACTGCCCAACACCAATAGCACAAAAACAAGCATTGCACACATTCACATTTTGCCTGTAACCGAAGCGTCAACTCTACATCTAGCATGGACACAATAAATTTTGATGAAGGTTTTGATGTCGGTGCATCTGGTGCTCTCGATGCACCGGTTAGCAGAGGGGGACTTCTCCGTTGATGGGTCCCTACCTGGAGGAGGTGTTCTCAGGGATTAGAGCTACTGTCGGCGGGGATGGGGGCAATATGTACAACGATACCCTGTCCTTGAACACGGCAGTGTGGTGGGGCACACAGGTCGTTTTAGTCGGTGCGAGTCCGACATAACCGCCGCCTGTCCCCGTCGGGCGGCGATATCCATAAGGGGATTTTTCCTCTGTAAAAAAAGGGGTACCGTTGTACACATAGGCATACTTCTCGGTCGGGGCCTCTCTAAAAGTGACCTATACCTCTGCCAGACTATGCTTCGGGAGCACCAGATGCATCGACTGCCTCGGGGACCTTACTACGTGGGCATCCAATAAACCCCGCCCGGAAGGTCCCCCTTAAGGCGGCACGCGATGGTCTTGAGCGAGTCGCTTGCGCCTGGCTCGCTTGTGGCGGATCTGATCCAAGGACTAGACTCCGCTCCACCGCCTTCTTCTGCGAGGACATCGCACCGTAAAACATTCCTGCCGAGACTCTACTATTTTTAATTATATATTAAGTAATATGTTCTAAGATAGGTCTTTTACGATCTCTTCTGCCATCATTTTTACAAGAATTTTTTACTTTGTGTAATTCCATAGTATGTACAAAATTTATGATAGAATTATGTTGCTGTAATCCGTGTCTGTTAAGAACATGTAATGTAATGCTAAGTGTAGAATGCAAAACTGTTCTCATATCTTATACATGCAGAATTAGTTATCACACGTATCACAAAACACCACCACAGTATACTACACAAGCACTACACACACTCACTTACGTCTTACGACAACCTTAACGATCGTTCTGTTTGCTACACATATTACATAGATTTTCTTAACAAATGCGAATTATAGCTAGATAAATAATTCTATTATAACTTTTATGTAAATTTTGCCATATTCAATTTTTAAATGCATGTTTTATTTAAATAAACGATGGCAAGGTGGTTGAATTACGCTTCTGGGAAAAATGCCTCTACCCTCTTTCAAAATCGCAAAGCTTTTGACGTGGATTCTATCTCCTGATGATGCTTCGGTTGCGGGGCGAAACGATTGTTGAGTTTGTGATAGCGAATGCATGCAGTGCTTGTGCTTTGTGGTGGCGATGGTGGAGATTTACGTGTGTGTTTTAACGAATCCTGCATGTATCATGTATGAATACGGATTGTCCGCTTTACATTTAGCATTATATATATTTTTCTAATTTACTTCATCGCGGATTATAGCAAAATAATTTTATTATTACTTTTGTATTATGGATCTTCGCAAAGTAACGCCTAGTTCTATTAATTATCTATCCTCTTTCTTAGTGAAGTTTATGCGCTCTACCATAGACTTCATGTAGGTACTCAAGCATCATTTACCCTTTACTCGAAAACTTGTATAATAATATCATCATCCTTCTGCGCTTATCCCACTCTAAATGGAGTCGGCACAACATGTTATAAACATATTGTCACATGATTTGGCTACGAATTTTACAACCGGCCGTCTGCCTGACGTTAACTTACCTTAGTTGTATTTTACGACACCTCGGTAAGGAAGAGGGTCGTCTATTCTGCTCAGCCGGATATCACACGATACTGAATATTGTTTTTTCTGAATTTGATAAGGGCGGCAGCCAAGTTTTTTTGCTGGCTCTTCTCGGCAGAAGAAAATTTTCAGAATAGCAACAAAGTTACCGATACCAAACTTTTAAATTGTAATTAAAAAAGATAATATTTTGAATTTAAATATGAATTCGATAAACTTTTTCTTATAAAATATCGAAGTAGGTAATCTATATTACGGCGAGGAGTAGTTCAAATAATCATTTTTGCAACCTACGCTATAGCTATATATGTATAATTCGTAAATAAAATATAAATAAGCACTTTACAAGGTCATTCTAAATAATTCATACAAGTTATATTTTATTGCAACAGTAGTCCATGCCATATCTATGGTGTAGTATCTACTCGTACGTTACGCAACATTGCAGTGAATTGTACTACAGAAATTACAGTCTGTACTACATTTTTACGTGTATTGTCTAGGTACTGCCGTTTATACAATACATATGTCTATATAGTATTTACGCGAGACGGCGGCGTTGATATTACGTCCACTTACGTCGTATCACGTACTACGCACACACACACGTAAAACTTTACGAGACATCCACTACATGGGAGCGCAGACACCTATATTCGTATAATCAACTACTGACTGATTTCATTCATATACAGAAACTAGACCTCTCTTTCTATCTTATTCATGCTAACGGTAACGTAGTACGTGCAAATGAAACGGGAGATATCGCGTACGAAATGGCGTTTGTTGAACCAAATCGCCGCGTCGGTCGAAGCAAAGTTTTGCTCCCTCGCGCAGTAGCGAAGAACGCGTTCGAGGCGCGCGTTCGACTTACGGGTCGTATTAGTGTTTGATTATTGATGCAAAACTTCCACGATGGTTGATCATAACGAGAAATTATTACAGGAGTTGCTAAAGAAACCCGGGAATAATGTGTGTGCCGATTGTGGGAGCGAGGGTATGTTTTAGTGTTGTATTAGTGATTTACCTTGTAAGCGTGGTATTTCCATGGGGTGGTTAAGCGGGGAGAGGACGTAAGTGCGTCCATGCTGGAGTTCAGTGACCTCGACGTAAAATGCATTCAATGAAAACAAATCGACATTGAGCACAATAACAATGAAATTAAGCGGATGTAGTAAGTAGGTAGAGTAAGAATACGTCTAGGAGGCCTTATACCGGTTATATTGTCCGGCTTTGGCTAATTGAAAATTAATTTTGTATGACTAAGAATCCCACCGCCGACGGCGTGCTTTTACGCGCCGTTGCGGCAAATTAAGCTTTGAAATTTGCAATGCAAGCCTAATCTGATTTAGTTTAATTTTTGATAATTAAAGTACATTTAATCTATTTATACATAAAACAACTTATTATTTACATTTAACTGACTATCCACAAGGTCTTTATAAAATCTTAATAAAGTAAATAAACTATAGAGACTTAACATGACTCTACATATGTTGTTTTGTGAAAATATTTGTTGTTTTTTTGTTTAGCTCTTTTGAAATTTATATCACAAAATGTACCAAGGTTATATTATTGTAATTTATTTAAAATATGTACTTATTTTATAATATTTAACATATTTCTATCTTTATTATACAGTAATCAGATATTTAGATTTGTATTCTTATAAGTCAAAGATATTCTACACACACCTCCAGTTTTAGAGATATACAGGTTTCTTCGCGATGTTAATAAATAAATATATTATTTATGTATTTTTAATGTAGTATATATATTAAATAATTCTTATTAAGATTATTTCACGAATTTAATAGTTTTTAACTGATACTGGACTTAAGATTGGGATCAATTTTTGGCAGTTCAGTTCGACGTATAGGTAAGACTACAAATCATCATCCCCCTACCTTATCCCACTCTAAGTTGGGCCGGCACGACATGTTATAAACATGTTGTTACATGATTTGGCTACATATTTTACGTCCGGCCTGACGTTAACTTACCTTAGTCACCTTTAACGACACCTCGATAGAGTGGTCTATTCTACTCAACCGGATAGCAAACGGCGGGTCGACTTCCTTTGTTGCCTTTTACAACACCTCAGTAAGGAATGAGGGTGGTCTATTCTACTTAGCCGGATACCACACGGGTACTAGTATAATATTAATACCCTTTAGTAAACAATAGATTAATAGTGATATACCGTTTTGGTCATTTCTTACCGAGGTGTCGTAAAAGGCGACTAAGGTAAGTCGACCCGCCGTGTGGTATCCGGTTGTGTAAAATAGACCACCCTCTTTCTTACCGAGGTGTCGTAAAGTACGCCTAAGGTAAGTTGACGTCAGGCAGTCGGCCGGTCGTAAATCAATAATATCATGTGACAGCATGTTAATAACATATTGTGCCGACCCCACTTAGGGTGAGATAAGGGCAGGAGAATGATGATTTATATTATACTAGTACATCCGGCTTATAAACCCACGTTACATGTACATTGCTATCACATACATTCATTCAGTGTTAGGAACTAGTAAGAAGTATCTAATTAAAGTTTCAACGACCTCTGATTCATTGAATACTTTATAACTTGATGTAATTATTTATAAAATATTCCGTTCCAACTTAAGTTGCACCGACATGTAATTACGTCTATAAATTATTAAATTATAATATTAACAATCTCTTAACGCTAATACTAGCGTATATCAAGTAAAATAGAAAAGTAAGTAAAAAAAGTAACGGCCTGTTACTGTCCTGGAGAGAAGGGTTGGAGCTAAGACCTACCACGCTGCTCGAATGCGGATTGGTAGGTTACACATATCCTCAGGTTTCTTTAGAGATATGCAGGTTTCCTGACGACGTTTTACTTCACCGAAAAGTGTGTGATAAACTGCAATTAACAATTAGACACATAAGTTTTAATAGAAAAACTCTTTGATGCCTGCCGGGGCTTGAACTCGTGATCCTCTCGAAAGAGTTGCACGGTCACACCGCTAGGCTATCACAGCTTTCAAATAAAGTAAGAGTAGTTAAAGTAGTCGAAAATCTACCAAATGCTTAATATTTCTAATGACAAAAGTAAAATTACAACAACATATTTGTTCATTGGTTAACTATTTAATGATATTAATTATTGATATTTTTATTTATTTATATCCTCCTGCCCTTATCCCACTCTAAGTGGGGTCGGCATAACATGTTATAAACATATTGATACATGATTTGGCTACGCATTTTACGACCCGCCGGCCTGACGTCAACCTACTTTAGTCGTATTTTACAATACCTTGGTAAGAAAGAGGGTGGTCTATTTTACTCCACCGGATACCACACGGTGGGTCAACTTATCTTAAGCGCCTTTTACGACAACTCGATAAGAAATGAGGTTGGTCTATTCTACTCAGCCGGATACCACAAGGCGGGTCGTGTTACCTTAGTCCAGATATGATTTTTAATTTATTTTAAAAGGCCATCAACAATATACACACCAAGTAGAGCTACAAATACACAATATGAAACTATTTTTAACTGAATGCTATATTAATTATAGATGACAACGGCGTGCGCAATTTCCAAACAATTATTTTGCCATTTCATGTAAATACGGATAATAATAATGTTCTAGGTTTGTTGAGTAAAATACATGCATACTTTAAATTCAAATTCGAAATTCCAAATATTTTTTATTAAAATAAACTTGTAAACAAGTGCTACCGATACTCAACTCAACTCTCTACTCGGCGGTTGCTCTTTAAAAATATAATTCTTAATACTAGTGACATTTAGTCGTTACTGTCTTGTACAGGTTCAAAGAGAGCTATACCCACGCATTCTTATCATCTATGTAATCCTCAATGGTATAATAGGCTTTCTGTAAAAGCCTCTTTTAACACTGTTTTAAACTGCTGTAATGGTAAGGCTAAAATTGATTGCAGAATTTTATTATACAATCTTATATCCAAACCCACAAACGACTTACGTACTTTTGCAAGGCGCAAAGCAGGAGATGCAAGCTTATATCTGTTCCTACTTAATCAAAATTCAATATGAAGTCATCATAATAAAAGTGTAAAAATGACTTAGAAACCCCTAATGGCAGCTATTGAATTTAAAATAAACTAAAATCTTTAGTAAGGGTATGTTTTACTAAAATAAGACCTTTACGTATAGCATAAATAAACTATTCAATTTTATTTAATATAGAGATTATTTTTATCATACCAGCAATAAAAAATATAACTTTTTAAGAACAAAAATCTCAAAAAAAGGATACTTCAGTTAAATTGACACTGTTTCGAAACGGAAATTAAGTAACAAAAATTAAAAATAATTTTGTAACCACAAATTCTCGGAGTCATTGTTAAATCAAGTAACAAAAATCTTTTGTTGTGGTAGATAATATTTAAATACGATAGCATTTTCTGATTGTTTGTATAAAATTTACAATTTATTTAAATGTTGAGATTACATATATCATAAGATATGTTAAAAATGGCTTTTATAACTAGTTAATACCGGTTAAATATGTTTATGACTATATTTATAAAATTACATTTAAAAATACTTCTGGCGCATTAAGAATTTATTTATAAAACCGTAAAGGAACTTTATGTTTCTTAGAATGCTATAAAAGTTTTTATCTTTCCTCAATACTCATTCAAGAATATTTAAAACACGCAGATTACGAGTGCCATAACAAATATTAAAATAACTTTTTAATACAATTAAAAAACTTACGGTTCAATTCATTATTAAACTAGAAAACAACAATCTTTATTGATGATGATAACATATTATTTTGTGCATACAGTCAATTTTGCACTGTTTTCATGAAATTTAGCGAATTAACGGCTCATTTTTATGTTAAACTAAACGTTTTTGACTACTAGTAACTAGATGTAGAGATGTAAACTACTTGAACAACAGATAAAATACCCGTTGATTAATATTTAACTTTATCTTTTTTTAGTTTTTGTTTGTATTATATTGTTTTTGTTTATTAATTGAACTTAACTGTGTTGTCATAAACATTACCCAGTTGCTAGCTATTTTGTATATAGAAATAAAGTTGTTACTTTTAAGTTTAGAATATTTTATAACGAAGGATGGATATGGAAGGTTTAAATAAAATACTAGTCCTTATTTAACAGTATAAATATTAAATATAAAGTTATTTTTAAAAACCAACACTCCAACATTTATACCATTTTATTATCTATATCCTACTTAACGGTAATAGATTTGGATTTTAGGTGTACTTCCTCAGGTGTTAAGCATTTGTATGGCTCCCACCTAAAAGATCATAGTCACCTGCTCGTTTTTTAAAGTCAATAGATTAACATAAAAAAAGTTCGTAGAACCCCGTACATCATTCGTAGAACTACGGCTGTCAAAAATTAATTGTTTTTCTTATTTGACACTGAATACTACTGTTAAGCTATATAAATTTAATAACAAAACCTCATTAAGACTTCAATAAAATCAATACGGTTGTAAAATTTATACAATAATAAATAGCACGAAAAAAAAATATAAAACAATTTTAACTGTTTTACTGAATTATCACCATTAAAAAATATTCGCCGTGTGGTATCCGATAGAATAGAATAGACTACCTAACCTCTTTCTTACTGAAGTGTCGCTAAAGGCGACATAGGTAAGCTGATGTCAGCCAGGCGGCCGATCGTAAAATACCTAGTCGAATCTTATGACAACATGTTTAAAACATGTTTTGCAAACCCCAATTGGAGTGGGATAAGGTCAGGAGGACGACGAAAATGATGATCACCATTTAAAAATGTCTGTAGCTGTATATAGTAATGAAAAATGCTAATATGAAACTTGGCGGGAAATTCCAACGTTTTGGCATAACCTTGTTATCGATCGTCGTACTTATTACCACGAGGTAGTGGTGTAGAATTCGTTAATGTATCGATTAAAATGTTTATGGGAAATAGATTGTGGTAATGTTCGGAATTACTTAACTTTAATTTTTTTTAAATTTTTATTGATAGTTCTTTTACGTTTATGACGCAACCCGAAATGTTATTATTGTTTAATCCAATAACAAAGAAAGTACATGGGACTGAGCCTTATTCGGTTATTTTTTTTAAAGATTAAAAAATGAAATAAAAAATTTAAAAAATTACGTTTAGCTGTCATTCATCTTTTGTTATTCCACTGTCATTTGCGTTTTGTTATTCCATGTCATAGTCGTTTTTGGTATACCACGTTTTATGGTGACTTGGCGGAAACGCGGTCGAACGGAATAAAAATATCTATATCCGTCTCCTGGTTCTATGCAACCTCTGCACCAATTTTCAGCCAAATTGGTTTATCCGTTCTTGAATTATAAATAGTGTAACTAACACAAACTTTTTTTTTATAGGTATATAGATAATAATTAAAAAAAATATTATATGAAAAATGAATAATTTTAAACACAAAACACATTCAGACGATGCAACAAAATGTAACAAAAACGATGTAATAAAAACTAACTAAATTTTATATACTAGAAATATACGGACGAGGCAAGTTGACAAAAAGCTTAATTAATTAAAATAATAAATTTTAATTATCCTTTAAAAATAGTTATTTGGTTTATAAAACTTAATTAATTACAGTTAAATCTTCTAGGTAAATTGATTTTAATTCAGATTTTATTATTCTGTTTTCGACTTTAACATACCTTCATCTACTCTAAACACTAATTAGTAATTTTAATTTGACCTTAATCTGTACTTATATTTATGATAATGAAAATCGAGTTCGTTGACTTTTGTTTGGTTCTAAACGCGAACTTATACTTAAACATAATAACAGAAATTATAGTTACGTTTATCGTATGTCTGAGTTGTTTTTTTTGTTAACTAACAAAAAGTAAAAGTAATGACAATATTATTTTGCTATAATCCGCTATAAAAGAAAATATATGTAACTAGCTTTCCTCTTGGCTTCGCCCGCGTGGACATCAGTTTGTCACCAAGTTTGCGACAAGACCAGGCGGAAATTCTTGGATAAAAAGTCATACTCCCATCAAAATCGGTTTACCCGTTCTTAATGGTGCTATTAACCTAGACCTTGCTCAATAACTGCAGTATCTTTTAGTAAAACCTGTACTAAAATCTATTCAGTACATTTTGAAATTTATCACATACAGACAGACGGCTTTTTAGATGCTAAATGTAGAGTACCTGATACATGCAGAATTCGTAGAAACCCAAATGAAATTCTATTCAAATGAAGCACCAATGCAAGGGATACTAAACTTTAATTGACTAGTTTTTTTCACATTAACGAAATAAAACTAAACGTATATCAAAATCTAACAATCCGTTTATTTAACAACTACACTAAATAACAGTAATATAACGGTTAAATCGTGCCAAATTATTATGGTTTTCCTCATAGCACGGCTGAGTCATTGAACATTGAAGCACGTCTAGTCGTGGGGTGCGAAGGACTATACCTATAGTACATTTTCATACTTTCGAATGAGTCACATCGGGGAAAAGTTTTCATTTGCTTTATTCAACTTGCCGTGTATTTATTTGAAGGTGGAATCATCATCTTCCTGTCCTTATTCCACTCTAAGTGGTGTCAACATGTTATAAACATGCTGTTACATAATTTGGCTGCGTTTTTACGACCGGCCGCCTGGCTGACGTCAACTTACCTCAGTCGTATTTTATGACACCTCGTTAAGAAAGAGGGTGGTCTATTCTACTAAACCGGATACCACATGGTGGATCAACTGACCTTAGTCGCCTTTTACGACACCTCGTTAAGAAATGAGGTTGGTCTATTCTACTCAGTCGTATACCACACGGCGGGTCGACTTAGTCGTATTTTACAACACCTCGGTAAGAAAGAGGGTGGTCTATTCTACTGAACCGGATACCACACGGCGGGTAAACTTAGTCGTATTTCACAACACCTCGGTAAAAAATGAGGTTGGTCTATTCTACTCAGCCGGATACCACACGGCGGGTCGACTTGCAAATTAAATTTGATACCACTTCCCGAGGTACGATTCAGCTGAAATACTGGTCCAGTCTCGATGACAATGCATGTTTATGATAAGCATGACCTGAAAATTAAGCTAGGATTGGCTCCAGACGAGGGAACTCCTCAACGGTGAACAGAAGGGACATGTAATTCTGTTGAAAGCTTTTTTAACTTGACTTGGAATAGAAAAGTCTAATTTTCAAATACTTCGTTTCCATCCGATGGACATCCAACTCTTCTTTCTTCTATTCTACGCATATTCTATTAGTTTAAACCCCAAAAAACCTCATAATTAATAATTAAATTTAATAGAAATAATTAAGTTTACAATGTTGTTATAGTTGGTATTAGCAGTTTCTCTTCGTTAAAATATTTGTCAATAAAGAGAGTCAATCTCAATGTGACTTGAAATTATAATTATGTTTTTATCGATAAAAGTTTTAAAGATTTGCGACAAAAATATTTACATGGAAATGAGGGCATTACTTCGTGCTTTCTCTCGCGGTATTCAAGTTTCGTTCATACTTTTTTATTTAGATATAATTATTCTTTGATCAAACCAAACATTTTAAACTATAACTAAAATTTATTTTCAGCAAAAATGTACAAGTTATATCTATCTTAAATTACTTACACGCTAGGACTATACAAATCATGCCCACGTGGAATGGTACCAAGAATGCTGGCAGCGTTTCCGCGCTGAATCGCTAAGCTGATTCTTTGTGCGAAAAAGGAGCCAGCCCTCTTGTAACCTGAAGAGGCAATCAACCGAGGTGTTAAAACGGATAATTTTAGTTAACATTACTATAACCAAATATATAAAAAATATGTATACGACAAACAAATACGTTGTTTACATTGATGAACTATCTTAGCGTGTGATTAAGTTGCATCGATGTTTTGATTGTTTTGCATTGAAATCATTAACTATGTGTAAATGAGGGCGTTTGTTGTTATGTTACCATTTAATGTACGGTTGCTCTCAACTTGCGGTTATTTTTGCTTGCGGTCAGATTTGTTTGTTACAAATGTTTTACCAATTTCAAAATTATAATATTAACGCACCCTTATATAAGGTACGACATTTTGGAATAGTTGAATCCACGGTGGTTATTCGATTTTTGATATCTGAGCATCCGAACGATTCACTGTCACTTTCAAATTTACGTTTCAACTTTCATTATCTACATATACTTTTTGTACTTTGTACTTTAGAGCTAAACCAAATCTATCGATCAAAAATTAATCAAATAAAAGGCATTTGTAAACTTTACTAAAGAAAGATGTTTACGAGGCAATTAATAACGAAATATTTAAAAAAATGTATCTTAAGGGCATAATGGCTGAAGAAATATTTTTCGTTTAGGAGAGCCAAAGAGTAGTTAGTTACTTAGATTTTCATTAATTTTCTTTAGTATGTGAATACAATTTGATATCGACATTTTTTAAATCAAATGAGACAAAACATCTAATCATGGTCTTATAAAGCAATTTTTTGAAATGTGGTACATATTTCAAATTCAAAATATTATTTATTCAAGTAAAGTTGTAAACAAGTGCTTTTGAATCGTCAACTCTACTGCTGGTTCGGAAAGCTGTCCCTAAGGAGAAGATCCAGCAAGAAACTTGGCGGTTGCTCTTTTCAAAATATAATTCTTATAACTAGTTAGATTTAGTCATTACTATCTGGTGTAGGGTGGGAGAGTAGCTTAGCTATATCCACGCATTCTTATCTTGTAATTCTCAGCAGTATAATCGGCTTTCTGTTTCTGTTTCCGTCCATATTACTATTAAATAACTCATCAGAAATATAAGTTATGATATTTGGGAAGGTTTCAGCACTTGTAACACAAATATTCAATAGCCAAGTGTGACAAAACGTTTTCCGAATTATTCTGCAATTACTAATTGTATTACTATTATAAGGAAATTTTATCTGTACCTTACATTTTGTAAGCAGTTAATTATTAATTAATTAAAAAATATATGCTGATATATGTAAATAGCAGATCCTTAATATTAACTCAGTGGACGGCCTTGAATACTTTCACTTGCTCCGAATGTGACTGTATTGTTGAATGAAGTGAATGCACAAACAAGATGTTCCATATAAAACGTGTCAAGTGGAAGTGTTAAAACGTGTATATAATAAACAAGGTCCATTAAGTCCATTCAATTTGGCGTAATTGCTAATTAGAGGCGTACATGCGCTAGCATAAATACCTCTGGCCTGACTGGCCCGTTGGCGCAGTGGGTAGTGACCCTGCTTTCAGCTCTGCGGGTCGCGGGTTCGATTCCCGCCGAGATCTAACATTTACTATAAATAAATTTGTTGGTCTTCGAGTCTGGGTATATGTTTGTATTTAAGTATATATTTAAAAATTATATACCTATGTATATATTCACCAGTTGTCTGTCTACCATAACACAAGTATTAAGTTACTTACTTTGGGGACGGACGACCGTATAAGTGTCCCATATATTTATTTACCTCTGAGAGCCAATCCTGAAACAGTTGGGCGCAATGTTACCTATATTATCAAAATGAATAAATCTGCTTGCAACATTATCATTCTCCTACCCTTACACCACTCTAAGTGGGGCAAAACATGTTTTGGCTAGTTATTTTATGACCGGCGTGCATTACGTTAACTTAACTTAGTCGCCTTTTATGACGGCTCAGTAAAGAAATGACAACAATAAATTGCAAATATCACTCAGACAAATAAATTTCAACAGGAAAACTCATTGGTCCAAGTCACTTGTCAAACCCGTGTCACCCTTTAACTTCTGTTTTCTTGCTTCTGCTTTACTTCTGCTTACATACTAAGCTAGTGAGATATTTTGAATACATACAAATTGTGTCATTTACGATGTAAATTGTGAAAATTTGTATATATTTATACTGTACGGTTATTCCCACGCCACTAGTTTAATTAAATATTTATGTTCGCCCAATTTGTTTTCAAAAACAAAAAGAGCATCAAAATTCTAATCACTACCAAATTCATATATATTATTTCGTTATTATATTTTATTAATTTAAACTTCTATACTTATTATAAAACAAACCGTGTGGTGTCCGGTTGAATAGAATAGTACCATCCTCATTTCTTACGGAGGTGTCGTAAAAGGCGACTAAGGTAAGTCGACCCGCCGTGTGGTATCCGGCTGAGTAGAATAGACCTACCTCTTTTCTAACCGAGGTGTCGTAAAAGGCGACTAAGGTAAGTTGACCCACCGTGTAGTACCCGGCTGAGTAGAATAGACCAACCTCTTTTCTTACCAAGGTATCGTAAAAGGCTACTAAGTTAAGTTGACCAACCGTGTGGTATCCGGTTTAGTAGAAGAGACCACCCTCTTTCTTACCGAGGTATCGTAAAATACGACTAAAATAAGTTAACTCACAACTACTTTTATGTTTAAAATTTCAATTTAATGCACCAATTTCAACGAGGACGAAGCCGCAAGCTCAGCTAGTGTTATATAAATGCTAAACTTAGTACAGCAATCTCCGTGCAAGAAATCAAAGTCTAGCAGAATTAACTAGAATAGTATTATAAATCTGGGTGACCGTACCTAGCTCGGTAATTTTTTACAAAAAAAAACTTTAAAAAATAATTCCTTATTTAGTTGCGGATCGATCCTAGGTATTTACATTTCTCGAGGCAGCCCGTTCCCCGTATAAGCTACGCTAACTTGACAGTTAATGGCAAAAATTCAATTCAACATAAATAGTGTTTTTTTAATGACCAAAAACAGGGATATTTTTTTTTTTAAATAAAACCTAGCTAGATCGATTTTACTCCCCCAAAACCTAAGTATGGTATATAATTCTATTCTACATATTTTGTGCTGTGAGAATCTTAAAAAACCAGTTTTATATAATAGATAGTCTCAATATTAGATATTTCTGTAAATGATTATAGTAGCGAATCAATAAAAGTAATTTAAATGTATTTATAGCGCGTATTTTAATAATATTCCTTCCACGGTTGCTTGTGATAATCTATATGTGCAGATTGATAATTTTGTATTATTTTTTTACTTATTTCTAAACTAGTTTTATCCAAGACATCGTTTGCATCGACTATAGTGTTAAAATATCAAAAACAAATTTTAAATACTATCCTTGTTGATGTAGGTTTTTACTCTTTCCGCTGAACAAATATCCATTAAATTCGGTCTAATTATTCCTTATACACAAATTTAAATTCAAATTCTAATTGAAAATATTCTTTATTCAAATAAACTTGTTAACAAGTGCTTTTGCATCGTCAACTTTACTGCTGGTTCGGAAAGCTGTTCTTACCGAGAGAAGAGCCAGCAAGAATCTCGGCGGTTGATCTTTTAATAATATAATTCTTAATACTATTTATATTAAGTCGTTACTGTCTTGTACAGGTTGAAAGAGAGCTAAATCCACACATTCTTATCGTCAAAGTAATCCTCAAGTGTATAGTAGGCTTTCTGTATCAGCCTCTTTTTAACAGTTTAAATTGATTGCAGAATTTTATTATACAATTTTATACCCAAACCCACAAACGACTTACGTACTTTTGCAAGGCACAAAGCAGGAGCCGCAAGCTTATGTCGGTTCCTGGTTTGTCTTTTATATACATCACCTATCGTTTTATAATTCTTTATATTTTTATGTACATAAATTAAATAACTTAAAATATACTGTGAAGCAAATGTAAGAATACCTGTTTCCTTAAACTTCTCTCGAAGGGAATCACGCGGACTTAAATTATAAATGCCACAAAAATTATCAATGACACAGGAGAACATATAGGCTATAGAAATACTGTTAATTTTACTGAAATAGGATGACATTGAAAAGCGCCATCTGCTATCAACCTATCACGCGACACAGGATCTATCACCTATCGCAGTCCACTCGAACGAAGTTGTCGGTAACTGCTAGTGTTTTATATTCAAGTGAACAAGTATTTTTGAACCGTCAACTCTACTGCTGGTTCGAAAAACTGCTCCTACCGAGAAGTGTCAGCTAGAAACTATGAACCAGCCGAATTTGCGAAAATATTTATATTTTTACACCGCATAACGACAAAGGTTACCAAAAGTACTAAAATACATGTCAAAGTAAATAATAAAATCATTTTGCTACAATCCGCGATAAAATAAAAAAATATATATGTAATGCTAAACGTAGAGTGGACAATCCGTTTTCATATCTGATACAAGCAGGATTCGTAAAAACATGCATAAATCTCTTTGCGCTCTTCGTTGCTTTGCGATTTTGTCGTGTAGTCTATCTCCTTATGGTGCTTCGTTTGCGGGGTGAAACGAGTTGAGTTTGTGATAGTGAACGCGTGCAGTGCTTGTGTATTGTGGTGGTGATGGTGGAGATTTACGTGTTTTAACGAATCCTGCATGTATCATGTATGAAAATGGATTGTCCACTCTACATTTAGCATTATACATATATATTTCCTATTTTACTTCATTGCGGATTATAGCAAAATAGTTTTATTATTATTTGTATTATCGTTCTCCGCAAAGTAACGCCTACTTATTTAAATTCAAATACATGTCTAAATGTTATGCGAACTCTACCATTACACGACCCTTATACCTAACTAATGTTAACGGCGTCCGAACTGTAACAGTCCATTAATTTTTATAATCAAGTGATACGATAATTGGTCTACACTGTTGCCACTTCAGTAATTATCACAGGTAACATACATGCCATAAAGAATAATGCCTTTCACAAAGAATCAAAAATATAAATGTGTATCTTATATGTGTGTGTAATAAAGAATAAATAACTAAAAAAAAAAAATCCTATAATCCGCGATCAATTAAATAGGAAAAATATATAATGTATGTAATCTAATATATTCAAATTCAAAATCAAGTTTATTTGAATAAAGAATACTTTGAATTTGAATTTGAATATAAAGTTGAAGAGTTTGATTGATTGATTGTTTGAACGCGCTAATCTCAGGAACTACTGGACCGATTTGAAAATTTATTTCTGTGTAAGATAGTCCATTTATTGAGGAAGGCTATAGGTTATAACATCACGCTAAGATAAATAGGAGAAGAGCAGCAAAAAAAATACGAAAACGGCAAAATTTAAAGCTTTCCTTGCATGTATTCTATTCAGGCAGATACCACACGGTGGGTCAACTTACCTTAGTCGCCTTTTACACGCCTGGGTAAGAAATGAAGGTGGTCTATTCTACTCAGGCAGATACCACTCGGCGGTTAATTAGGTACTGTACTATTTAGTATTATGTAATCTATTTAGTAATTATGAAATGCACTAAATAGCATAAAAATGTTAGTAGATGTTCTAGTTATTTTATGGTTAGGTGGAGATTGTTCGTTCCCACAGTCTGTACATAACAATAGCACTAATGACAAACAATATATTCCGTCTCTAACAAACAGTTACACGGAAAGCCCTGATAAGGATTCTATACAAATAGTTTAAACAATGAGGCCAATGACATTCAAAAACGTTACACCAGAATTTCATCACTATTCACGTCAATTCAAATCATAAAAAAGTATACTTTTTTAATGTATTGACGTATGTTTTTGTTAGTATAATTTTAATTATCATAATGTGCTGTGATCTTAATAGACCACCAGACCTAAATAAGACCACCCTCATATCTTACCAAGGTATCGTAAAAGGCGACTAAGGTAAGTTGACCCAGCGTGTGGTGTGCGGCTGAGTAGAGACCACCCTCATTTGTTATCGATGTTTCGTAAAAGGCGACTAAGTTAAGTAAGTTGATGTCAGTCGGTCGTAAAATAACTAAGTAATAACGTTGTGCCCAACCCACTAGTGGGATAAGGGCAGGAGAATTATGAATAATGATTTGTATGCGATTTAGTTTTTGCTTATACATATATTTAGAGGTCTGTAAGAGATCACTTTTAGTGATAACACCGCCCTTGCACTTCTGTATGTTCTTATTTCCCTTGTTTGTGTTTATTGTTTACTTGGTGTAAACAATAAACACAAACAAAATGGCAAACAAGAGTTTATTATTCATTCATATTTAAATTTAATGCCATTTCTTCATACCGTTAAGCTTTTACAAATTGTTTATACACTTAAAATACTTTTAAAATGCTTCTTTCAGTTGAATGTATTACTTGAATTAACACACACGAAGTGTAATGGGATTTAGCAAGCAATTAATTAATTCAATTACAATAACAAATCTATGCTATGATTCTCGCTTGTGCTTGGAGAATGTTGATTATTATCAGTTGACTTATTTATGTGAGAATGTTCACTATAGACGACTTGTTTATGTCGGTACGAACATGCCATTTGTTTGTGATCAATGGTTGCGTATATAAAGACATTCGACCTTATGTCTACTGAAAATGTTGTAGGTTACTTTGGTTTAACCTTCAAGCAAGTCTAGAGGCCAAAAATGATTATATCGAGAATTAATAATAATACATTTTGATAAATTCCTTCCTATCTTCTAAATCTTCTTCTTTCTAAATCTTTCTTATCGAGGTGTCGTAAAATACGTCTAAGATAAGTTGACATCAGGCAGGCGGCCGGTCGTAAAATGCGTAGCCAAATCATGTGACAAAATGTTTATAACATGTTGTGCCGACCCCACTCAGAGTGGGATAAGGGCAGGAGGATGATTAAATTTTGATAAATGCCATTACTCTAACGGCTCAGAAATTAATCAGTTGTCCACAGCCTGAAAACTACGCCGCATATTTGTTTTAAAATATAATACTACAACTACTATGCCGTGTGGTATCCGGCTAAATAGAATAGTATCACCCTCATTTCTTACCGAGGTGTCGTAAAAAACGATTAAGGTAAGTCGACCCGCCTTGTGGTATCCGGCTGAATAGAATAGACCAACCTAAATTCTTACCGAGTTGTCGTAAAAGGCGACTAATGTAAATTGACCCGCCATGTCGTATCCGTTTGAGTAGAATAGACCACCGTCTTTCTTACCGAGGTGTCGTAAAATACGACTAAGATAAGTGGACGTCAGGCAGGCGGCCGGTCGTAAAATACGTAGCCAAACCATGTGACAACATGTTTATTACATGTTGTGCCGATCCCACTGATGATGAATACTACAACTATTATTGTGCTTTTAAAGTTAAGTCAGACACACCCTTTGTACATACCACATTTACCACTTATCGTTTCAAGCAAGGGGTTTTATCAATAAATTTTCACACCTTATGCGGCTTCAATGTTCAGCTGGCTCTATATCGGTTCGATATTGTCAATATGTTGTCAATCTGGGCTGTTCTTTATGCTATCGCCGTGGTAACGTCTATCGATTCTTTGAAATATATTTTCCGTCCAGTGATATTTTAGATAGTTGTTTATGCAAAGAAACGGCGCAAAAATCAATTCGTTAAAGTAACTTGTAAGAACCACTTCCGATTTATAACAACAGCTACATATCTATACAAAAACTTTTTGAGATTCCATCAGTTTTTCCAAGAACTTCGTTTTTTATTATTTAAGCTTATAATTTAATTTTTGTAAGCCTTCAGGTTAGCTTTGAGATAAACTTCTTCGTCTAACCTGCATCATAATTATTTTCATACGGGTAAAGTGTAAAACCTTTAAATTCTTCTGACAAAGAGCGTATTTTTTAAGGCTAAATAGCCATTAAACTCTAGTTCGTAAACCGACGAAAAACTTAAACGACATAAAATATACAGAAAAAATTAAGTGCAACGTGTTAAAAACAGTCTCATTAAAAGCAATTACCCTTGACAAATGTTGCGTAATTAGCAGTGGGACGAATATTAAGGCTATTTTGTTTTTTCTCACGATATAAATTTATGAGATCACACGAGAAGATTCACATACAACTGTTACCAAAACCTACAAAAACAGCGTGTTATTTACGATAGGAGAGAGGCCGCCTTAGCGTGTGTGCGTGAGGCGTGACGTCGTGTCGGTGTGTCCAGTAAACGTATATTGTAATGGTGATGCGAAGTTATTTTGATTACAACTAAATTCGTCTCGATTCTGTCAGAACTCTTAAATGAAACTTTGCGGGAGTTGTCCATGTAGATCTATTTTGATGGGGCCCTCGCGAAGTACAGATTTAATGGTTACCGCGTTCGAGTGAGTTCACTTTTTTATTGATTTGTTATTTGCACAGCCATCGCAAGTGACGACTATATTTTAAAAGTTGACGTCATAGAATGTTATTGTAGATTGTGTGCCGGTTTATCCGATAAACATACAAGTAAACTTATGGAGTTTATCGTTACATATCTATTATCAAAATATAAATGTAAGATGCGTGAGACTCCGTCGGAACATACTTAGAGTTATTTTACGTTTCTAGCACGGCGTCTAAACAAGATGTAGTAATTAACATTAATTCAGTTTTGAGTTTCGAGGATGGTACGACCTGATTGCGAAAGCTGTCACATAACTGCATAGTATTAGCATATCATTCAATGAATATGTCGGATAGGTGACATTTTGTGTACATACTTTACTATCTAAAACGGACAGCAACCAGATAAAACCACCGAATATTTTTAGTGCGTCATAATTTGAAACCATTAGAAACTACGGCACGGTTTTGAGAGCTTGGGAAAGTACGCTTCGCGTATAAGTTACCCGTATGTATCAAAATTTGAAACGGCTGGTCCCATAACTGCCACATAACACACGTCCCATTTAATCCATAACTGTTCAAATATATAAGTTATTTTGTTCTTTGAGATGATGTTCATGATCTGATAATTATACTACTAATCGCGAAACTAGCTTTTATACGATTGCGCTGCGCAACTTATTAGGGATATAAACCAAGGAAGCATCGGTAGACACAATAATTTTTATATCAGGTTATCGATTATCATCAGATATTAATGATAAAAATCAAAACCGACGGCTTAACGAGCTCTGCGAGGCGTGGAGTCAGTGACCAAGAGGTTTTGAACTACAATCTTTAAATATCAGTTACCCATACAGTTACTGACGTGGGTCACTTTTGTTATAAAGGAATCATTTCATGAACACTATCTAACTTATCTATATAACTTAAGCTATAGCAACATTTTATGATATTAGGAATTTACTTAAAATAGAGACAAGTTGTATAAAATATATTACAGCCAATAATTCTTTAGCGTTATTCATTATTTTTTGTTTCAAGGAAACGTTGTATGTTTGTTTTGAATATGTAGATGTTAGAATACGGATGGCTGAGTAAGTAAGACATAACTTACACAGCCAACCTCCAACTTTGTAAAAAAAATTCAGTATTTTTTGTTAAACATGTATACATATTTTTTTTGGTGTGTTCTATAAAGTTTTATCTATTGTCTAGTAGAGGGCTTTACTTCACGTTTGTTCAAAGTAGTTTGGTATCATCAAAGATACTCCAGCAATTCTTTATAATAATGCAGTTTTCCTCACGATTTTTTTGTCACCGTGAAGTGCATAGTGGTATATTAAATAATACTTTTTTGGTCTATTGTTTAACTTGACTTGTATGCATGTTTGTATGTGAAGGTGGAATTTTGGAAGTTAAATTTGACCCACTTAGTGGTGTCCGATTGAGCTGCAATTTTACATACTGGTCCAGTAAATGACAATGCATGTTTATGATAAGCATGACCTGATGCTGCTATTAGTTACTTTCAGACGAGGACACCTCAGTGGTTAACAGTGGGAACGTGAAATTTTGTAAAAGGTTTTTTAACTTTACTTGTTTATACAAAACACAGAAGTTTTGAAACTGCAACTCTCTAATAAGAATCACGCGTTTTCACTATTCAAATATCACATATATTATACTATCAACCTATGTTTAATATAAAGTGCGTGCATATATTTGCTCAGACGTGAGATTTTTATACGTTATGCATTTTCGTACGCTTGAATATGCCATATCAAGTTTGTCTAGAGCAGTGTTTCTCAACCTTTTTTGTCCCATTTTTCTCTTGCTCTCCTATGTAACATTTTCTTTTCTTCTTCGCCAACCGATAAATGTCCACTGCTGGACATAAGTCTCTTCACGGGATCTTCACACCACACGTAAAGAGTGTAAGGGGGAGTCTCGTCCCAATCAGTCACTTCAAGTGACAACCTCACCGAGGTGCATCCTGCATATAAACCAACTAGGCTCTGGCGACCGATTAATGGCAGTATAATCATTCCTGTAGCTGACCTTCAATACTGCCATTCCGACAATGGCTAACAGCACTGTCGGTGTGACATGATGATCAGCACTACGATCACCAACCCGCATGCCAAGCGTGATATTTATTGGCAATATCTTCAAGGTCTATGTAACATACATAAAATGAAATAATTCCATCCATGAATAATGAATCCATGATTTAGGAAGAAGAAATCGCTTTTTTCCTTAATTTTGGCAACGAAATCTAGGAATCCATTTACATGGCCCGGAGAGAAAGGGTTTAACTCCTATCAAATCCATTATTGAATGGTCCCCTAGACAATTGCTCTCTCACGGGCCGTGGGCCCCACTTTGGAAAACACTGTTGTACATTTTATATTAACGTTAAAACAAAATATGAATTGTACAGATTCCTTTGAAACATTAATTAACAAACGGATTATGATAAGATGTGGAGTGTGATAATGACCAACTCATCGGTAAATAAGTATATGACGTGCACACATTCCATTGTCTTGCTTTAATGAGAAATATCTTTAACACATATATTAATATTCTTTACATTAAATGAAAGGCTATTAAGTATGCCAGTTTTACTTTGAATAAATTAATTATAATGGCGTTAATTAAATATAAATCTTCGAAATACTTTGAACATAAGCAACGCTGAGGCGTTCTTATTACGGCGTATGGACAAATATTAATTTTATAGACTTTTTTATTGCCTATCCCGGTTAATTAAAATCTACTTATTTTTATACATATGTCACTACCAATTTAAATAGAGAAACTGCTGTTTTATATCATCACCCATTAATGATGAAGTAGTAGCAAAGCGAATCTATACTAATATTCAAGCTGAAGAGTTTGTTTGTCTCTCAGGAACTATTGGACCGGTTTGAAAACTTCTTTGCGTGTAAGATAGTCCATTTCTCGATGAAGGCTATGGGCTATATAACATCACGCTACGATGAATAGAAGAGGAGCATCAATAAAAAATATTACGAAAACGGCAAAATTTAAAGCTTTCATTGCGTGCGCTAAGTAAACGTTGAAAGTTATTGAAAAATCTCTTATAATAATAAGAGATTTTCCTCACGATATCTACTTTTATTTCCGAAATTTCAATTCGAGAAAAAATTGTGACACACTGATTTCCATGCAGGCGAAGCTGCTGGCACAGTAAGTTAATGATAAAATAGCATCAAAGTAAAAAGTATAATACTTAGTTTAAGTTAGCCTGATGATTTAGTCGGCATGAGTCTGACATACGGGGTCTAATTTATTATTCCCATAAGGGGATTTTCCTTATTAAAATGCTTATGATACCTGTGTCGCGACTTTGCAGAGTTAGCAACTCATTCGATGGTCTCGGTGTTCGCTTCTACAATAAAATTCCGCAATCCATACTAGACCAGTCTACAGGAAGGTTTAAGTTAAGTATAAGAGATGTACTTGTGCGTAAGTATATTCCAAAATGGAAGTTTATTTGGATGATAAAAAGCCTGGATTTGAAAATCTTTTCAGCTTCATACAGAACTGCGGTTTATTATGTAAAATTTAAAATGTTTAAAGTTGAGCGCCGAGTTTCTTTCCGGTTCTTCTCGGTAAGAGTAACATTCCGAACCAGTTGTAGCTTCATTAATCATATTGATCCTTGACGATTCAAAAGTGCTTGTAAGAGATTTGATTTGAAAATAAGTTAGAGGGATGCGTACCGGCCACGGGTCTACAAAGAAAAATAACAAGATCCTCACATTGTTTGATTTAAGTACATACCTTAAATCAAACAAGCATGATGCTATATAGCTTATAGCCTTCCTTGATAAATGGACTATTTATACTCAAAGAATTATTCAAATCTATCCAATAGTTCCTCAGATTAGTGCGTTCAAACAAACAAACAATATTAGTATAGATGTAAATACCGTGGTATTTCAAAACGTCTTTACGTAAACATCATGTTACAAAGACGGTTTGTAACGAAATTAGAAAAGAGTGCAAGGTTTCCCCTGAAAGTTGGGAAAACTTTGCACAATAGTGACGCAAATTTGCCAATAGGGCTGTCAAAAGTTGTTTATAAATCTCAATACAAAATGTCAATATTAGAAGATCCGTCTTAGCGCTTCGTAATATACTTACTCAACACTTTTCTAGTCAGCTATATAAGTCAGCTATATACTGAGGTCGTTTTATGGACATCACTACATATTATAAAACAAAGTCCATATTTCCGTATGTACGCATAAAACTTTAAAACTACGCAACCGATTTTGATGCGGTTTTTTTTAATAGATAGAGTGATTCCAGAGGAAGGTATGTACGTATAATAACATTCAATACGAAGTAGAGAAATAATGTAATTTTTGAGGTTTCTGTAAATTATTACATTTTTTTCCGCTTACATTGCAAACGCAGGCTAAACCCTACGGGATTTATCAAAATGATGTACTAAGTATTTGTACACATTGAAAAGGTCTACAGAAAAGTCCGCGATGGTATATGTCTATCGCTTATGGATAACCCACTAAAGCATTTTTTGTCGTTTACTTTTTACGAAAAATAATGCCTTATTTTTGAAGCAATTCTTATACAATACATTAATCCTTTTCCAATTAAGTACCTTAAATAAATAGTTGATTTAATATAGATCAATATGGCCGTTTACAGCATGTAATTTAAGTGAACATTTTCGGAGATATTACAGATTTAAAATGCCGTGAGGAGGCCGCGCTTCGCCCTAAAACACTTCGACTTTAGCAGCGATGTCGCTCTTTCAAGAGTTTGTTTAAAGAAATTCTGTAATTAATTGTAAAAATAAAATACATAGGGAAAATATAAAAGTAAATAAGTAGTAATGTACTATATGAATTTAGATATTCCAAAGATAGCAGGAAATCTTCTTGGTATAGGGAAAGAAAATTGTTTTTCTCCAAATTTAACGCTTGCGGGCCACGGGCAGTAATTAATAAATCAAAACAACTGGATCAATTTTAATCATTTTTTTACACTGACTGACATGGGATATATATTTTATACCCGTGCGAAGCAGGGGCAGGCCGCTAGTTTTAAATAAAGTTTATATACTGTTTTGGCATAATCGTTCATATTATTTGAAACTATACACTGTCCATTATATTAACCATCTTTTGACAGATTGACGATTTACATATTTAGTGATGTCCTAAAGATTCTCGTATGCGATACCATTCCGATTATAGTACCTACTATCATTAATCGAATTACGTACCTAAGTAATTCGATTAATGATAACCTACGTAAACTAATAACAGATATAGAAATCAACATTTTGATTTAATATTGCCTTAGTTTTTTGAAAATAAATGTTAATCCGTGTGTATTTATTATAATCATAAAAAATATATTATACATCAACTGGCAACATCAACAGACCTTCCGCTCGGCCGCCATTTTTACGTGATCTGTCACTCTCAACGAAACGCCCGTGATAGTTACACGCATTTACGTTCGCTGAGTGTTCTCTCGCATCTGTTACACCTTGAGTTAAGTAGCTTTATTCCTCGGAAAAACTTTTGTGAAACTTATATTAATTGATCGTGAAAATGCCGAAAGGACGTGTGTTGAAAGCACAATCGAGACAGTTAGTGTTAAAACTTCATGAGTATTTTGAGCAAGAAAATCAAAATGGCGGACCTCTTATACCTATCACGCAAGTCCGAAACCGTGTTGCAGCCGCGTTGGGGATCAGTCTATCAACTGTGACTAAAATCACTACTGATGCCTACGGCAGGAGCGGCTTGGAGCAAAACAAACCATCTACACCAAAAAGAAAGCGCCGGGCTCATAAGGTGACAGCTGTTGATGACTTTGACGCTGACGCTATTCGTCGTCATGTATATGAATACTACTTGAGAAAAGAAATTCCAACTTTGAGAAAACTTATTGTTTCTTTGAAAAGAAGTGGTCTATTTCATGGTGAAAAATCTTCTTTGGTCAAAGTTTTGAACACAATTGGCTTTTCATATAAAAAGTTAAATAAAAAAAAAAAAATTATTAATGGAACGCACAGATATAGCTATAGCACGTTGTGATTTTTTAAGAGAGGCAAAGAAAATACAAGATTGGGCAAATATTGTTTTCACGGATGAAACATGGCTCAACGCTAACCACACACTATCTCGTTCCTGGACTGATGATACTGCTGATTCCACTTCCTCAGTACCAATGGGAAAAGGTGAGCGCCTAATCATTTGCCATGCAGGTACAGCAAAAGGATTTGTACAAGACGCACTGTTGGCATTTAAATCGAAGAAATCAAATGACTACCACGAAGAGATGAATGCAAATGTGTATGAAGAGTGGTTCAAAAAAATGCTCATTTCATTGGAAGAACCATCAATAATTTTTATTGATAATGCGCCCTACCACTCCCGTCAAATTGACAAAATGCCAACACAGGCTAATAAAAAGCATGAAATAATTAATTGGCTTCGGGACAATGGAGAAAATGTGGACGACTCAATGTTAAAAGTTGAATTAATAAAAATATTAAAAACCAAAAAGAGAGCAAAACGCTATGTAATCAATGAAATGGCAGCAGAATATGGCCATACTGTTCTTCGGATTCCTCCATACCACTGCCAGTACAACGCAATAGAACTTATATGGGCACAAGTAAAAGGGCATGCTGCGAGATGCAATACAAGCCCCCCATTCACAGCGAATAAAATGTTGCAATTGCTAAAAAATGCTTGCACCCACGTAACGGCCGAGAACTGGGCAAGTGTGGTGGAAAGAACTAAAAGAGTAATATTCTCTGATTGGGAACGTGATATTGCGTTTGATAATATATTATCTACACAAGAGCTAATAATAACTGCTACTGAAGACTCCTCATCGGAGGAGTCTAGTGTTGATTATCATTCCGACGACTCGTGCTAATAAAATAAATTAAAATATCCTGATTGTTTTATTTGTATTCATGTATTAACTAAGAAGAAAGTAAAACTTTATATAATGTTATTAAATGTCTTTTAATACTCGTAACATCGATTTCTACCGATTATTTTTAATCTGTGGCATAATCGTAGTAACCATTATGTGTGACATCACTAAGTGGGCGGTACCCATCCATAAAGTACAAATATTATTTGTATGATATTTGTACGTAAGCAATACAAAACTTAATGAGCGTGAGCTGTCAAAAGACTGATAATATGATGGACGCAGTATAGTAACAAAAATGAATCGTATGGTAATCCTATAATTTCATATATATTATGTACATAATAATGTACATGTACAAACATGTAATTCTTTTATAATTTTTTATATTCTTCGACACAGGTTTTATTTTAAAGAAACCCTTTTATCTCTGTTTTTGGATATTTAAAAATACTAAAATTTACATTTAATATAAAACAATATTTTTAAAAATTGGCAAGTCAGCTTAGCTTATTCTGGGAACTAGTGGTCTCGAGAAATGGAAATACTTAGGATCGAGCCACACCTACCCAATTATATTTTTCAAGCTCTTTTAAAGTTTATTTTTTTATTTTTTTGAAGTTTCTTTTTTATTTTTTTTTTTGAAGTTTCTGTTTTTTATTAAATAGGTACTGAATTTTTAACAAATTGAATTATTTCAGATCCAGATTGGGCATCGTACAACCTGGGGATATTTATTTGCATGCGATGTGCAAGCATACATCGTGGCATGGGCGCTCATATTAGCAAAGTGAAGCATTTAGAACTTGACCGTTGGGAAGATTCTCAGGTGCAACGTATGAAGGAAGTTGGTAACACCGCTGCAAAGAATAAGTACGAAGAGCGAGTGCCCCCTTGTTATAGACGACCATCTAAAAATGATCCACAGTAAGTAATCTATACATATTCATTATCTTCCTGCCCTTATCCCACTCTAAGTGGGATCGGCACAGCATGCTATAAACATGTTGTCACATGATTTGGCTACGTATTTTACGATCGACCGCAAAGCTAGTAAAAATAAGTCTATTTCCTTTAGTTATTGCATCACGCGTGAACGGATGAAAAAATATCGCTTTTTTGTGGTGGTAATTATCGTCAGAACATTCTTATGAAAAAAAGATCGTAAACTTAGAAAATCCATGTGACTATGTCGCTCATAGTGGCACTACTTAAAAACACGTTTTTTTGAGTAGGAATAGTAATGCAGCAACAATATCGGCAGAGCTCATAATTCAATATTAGGTGTTAAAGCAAACTAAAACAATCATCATCCTCCTGCCCTTATCCCACTCAGTGGGGTCGGCACATGTTATAAATTAATTGCAAATCAACTTACCTTAGATAAAACGATAAGGGTTAACTTAGGTAAAATTACGTTTTTGACGAAATTAAACCTTCGCTATTCGCACGATGTCACGGCCGGGTCTTTCACAGCTTTTCATAGACAAACCATAATGCTAGCGTGTGATTAAATATATCCCAGAAAACTATAAAAAAAATTCTCATCCTCCTGCCCTTATCACACTCTAAGTGGGATCGGCACAGCATGTTATGAACATGTTGTCCCATTATTTGACTACTTCTTGTACGACTAGCCGTCTGCCTGACGTCAACTTAGTCGTATCTTACGATACCTCGGTAAGAAAGAGGGTGGTCTATTCTACTCAGCCGGATACCACACGATGGGTCAACTTACCTTAGTCATCTTTTACGACACTTCGGTAATAATGAGGGTGTTTTATTCTACTCAGCCGGATACCACACGTTGGGTCGACTTACCTTAGTTGCCTTTAACGATACCTCGGTAATAATGAGGGCGTTCTATTCTACTCAGCCGGATACTACACGGCTAAAATAAAATAAAATATAATAGTTTTATTTTAAAAACAAACAACAACTAAAATCTTTATCTACTATTCAACCTTGAGATGAGGAGAATCACAGTATAAATGCAAATACGTGAAGTTTGCACATTAATTAATTAACAAATGAATGCTACTAAACAAAAACAATCGAACGCTGTTAGTAAATAAATAATTATAGCTTAAGATAACAAAAACAAGGTAAAAATACCCAAAAACGTAAACAAACATTTTTGCAGGATTTTCAAAGCATTACATGCTTCTGAAAACATATCGAGCAAATATGCATATCTTTCATTTTGTTATGTTAATTTATAACATGTGCCGACTGTAGATTGGGATAAGGGCAGGAGGATGATGATGAGTTATTTTCTATTCCCGAAGGAAAATCGAAATTTTCTTGTCATACATGTTAGTATCCATCAATATCCAAATAATCCAGCGGATTAGCTGCGAAAGCGTAACAGAGGCACAGACCGATTGATACATCCGCATTTATAATATAAATATGGATTAGTATATAAGTATGGATTAAAAGCGTAATTTATCATGTAAAAAACAATATATGATAACCGAACGAATAGCGAATCATAACACAGTTCAAAAGTCCGAAATTTCGCGCGACTATTTAAATTAATATTCAAATATTTGCTTGTGTGACAACAAGTTAATCTACAATCTACAGCAAACAATTTAAACTATTTTCCATCGTGACATCTTGAAAATGTGACGTATTTTATAACTTTGCGATTTCTTATAAAAACTTTCTACGCGAAAAACATTCTTTAAATTACTATAAGCATTTGATGACAAATGATTTCTTTTTTATGTAAATTATTTTTACGACTAAGGTAAGTTGACACGCCGTGTTGTATATGATTGAGTAGAATAGACCACCCTTATTTCCTACCGAGGTGTCGTAAAAGGCGACTAAGGTAAGTTGATCCGCCGTGTGGTATCCGGCTGAGTAGAATAGACCACCCTCTTTCTTACTGAGGGGTCGTAAATTATTATTTTTATTATTATTTATTTTTAATTCAGACATTGTGTCCATATTGTTAGTTACAAGATTACTTATATTATAGGTTAGTATTTAAAATGGAAATTTACATAATTTATTAAATTGTAAATTATTAAATGTCCTCCAGAGAGGACTATCCCATTTACAAACAACAAAAATAAAGTAAAATGCGTCTGAGGCAAGTTAATGTTAGGCACGCAGCCGGTAATAAATTACCTAGCCGAAACATGTGACAACATGTTTATAACATGTTGTTCCCAGCCGACTTACAGTGGGATAAGGATCCTGCCCTTGATGATGGATGGTGATAATTTTTTCTGATTTAAATATATATTTTGACTTACCCGTTGGCGCAGTTCGTAGTGACCCCGCCTTCTGCTCCGCGGGTCGTGGGTTCGATTCCCGCCGAGGGCCAACATTTTAATATAAAATATTGTAGGTTCTTCGAGTCCGGGTGTATAGGTATTTCAGTATGTTTTTAATTAAAGTATAGGTATGTAGTTGTATATGTACATATTCACCAATTGTATGTCACCTATTATACAAGTATTAGATTACTTATTTTGGGGACGGACGTCCGTGTTAGTGTCCCATATATTTAGATATGCCAATTTTATAATCAAATACCGAGCCAAATATATTAAATAGAAAAATTTTTAAAGCGAGCCAAATTATTTATTATTATTATTATTATTTATAGCACTAACTGTAAACCATTGTCAATTTACAGAGTTTTGATTGAGCAATGGATCCGTGCTAAATACGAGCGCGAGGAGTTCTGCCATCCAGAGCGACAGAATTACCTTTCTGGCTCGATGGAAGGGTTCCTCATGAAGAAAGGAAAAGAAGACAGCCGATATCAACTGAGAAAGTTTGTGCTCAACGAGAATGAGGACACATTGAAGTAAGCCCCATAGACAATAGCTTTTGCTGTTGATTCTACAATTAATAATGCTAAAAACTAATTTTTACCTTAAAAGTGATTTGGATGATAAAAATAAGTACATTATTTTCAAATGTGGAATCAACGCGCAAAAATTCTGCCTACCGACAATTTAACATGCATGCTTAAATCATTATAGTCATTTCAATTCATATGTGTGATTGTGATATTGTGAAATTTGTCCTAATCCAAATGCTTTTCATTAACATACATTTCGTTTAACTCGCGATTTCGCGTAGCAATTTTCTAATTTAACGGTACACTAACAATTGTTTTTAAACCGCATTTACAATATAATTTCGCGTGATGAAATAGCTAAACAAACTGTAAGCAGTTGTTATTTAATCTGTCAATTCACTTGCCAACAAACTGCAAATGTTGTTTACCAAATTCTCTCGGTGATAAGGTTGATTAAGGTGTAAAGTCCGTTTCACACTTTTGTCATAGTTACATTGTAATTTTATTATACGTTGTTACAATGAGATTTATGTGTACAAGATAAGGTATAGTTTCGAACGGCCTCTCCAGGGCGTTGACTCCGCTTGAATGGTGTACCATTGTTAACATAACCCATTGTAAATTGTGATCTCCTATGACGTACAAATTACGAAAACTTCCACACCTCTGCTGCTACGTCAAGACTTGTACAAATATTGACGGTCGACGTAATTGTAAACTCCTAGTTTAGACTGATGACTGCGCTCTTCTCTACGCAAATTCATAAAGTTTTATAAATGATCAATGCGGCATAGCGGTACGACAGATCTATATAAAAACTCGGTATTTCTCACTTAAATTCAAATTATTATGTGAAAAACAAACTTTTTTTACTAAGTAATTTTTGACAAAACAATATTCATGGAAATGAAGAAAAGTACGATTTATATTATTATTAAATTTTGTTACACTTGCCATATACAATATGTCAAATGAATTAAAAGATTACACAATGACTTTGTTTATGCTGGATTTAATCTTGTTAAAACACGGCGTGCATTTCAATACTGCGTATATGGATCGCATTTATTGCTTTAACCAGTCGAGTGTTAAGGCACGCGATACACACCCTTTCACACCATTAGTAACCATAATATTTTAGTGTCGTTATGGTGTCTAGACTATTCTATAGATTATATTTTGCGGGAAAACACACAGAAATCTTATTACGGAATCAATATTTCTTCCCTAATAAATTACCTAGCAACCGTAGATTATCCATAAATTACGAAAGGCTAATCAAACTCGTGGCGCCAGGTTGGTAAATAACTTATTTACCTTCAAAAAGATATTTACCTTTATGGTAATCTTATGTATTAGATAGCTCTCAATTCTTTATTCAATGAAAAAATTATAACTTCTTTTTTTTGTATCTTTTTGACCAGTAGAGGTTGGCTTTCAGTTTTTTTTTTAACTCTTTTTTTACTTGTCTTTCATCATGGTTGAGTTGCTATTTTTATACGGAGTACCATCTAAAATCCCGCTTACTGCCCATTTATATTCCCTTTTAATTGTAACTGAGAAAGGAGTTGAATCTTTAACGTCATCATGATCAAAATAACTTAATACGTTTCCTAAGTTACACCTTTTTCAGCTTGTGACTTAAGATTAGTTTCTTTGCGTTACTAAAGCGTATAGTAAGCTATAAGAAAATGAGTTTTATCTGGGTTTTAACTTTAATTACACTGTCTAATTCTTGAGACAGGTCAAGTCAGTCACGACCCAAAATACTTGGATGCTGCTGCTCTCTTCTGCTCTTTCCTGTTATTTTGTAGTTTGTTTAGCTGTAAACCTATGTATATTTTATTATATCTTAATGAAAAATATATTAAATAACTTTTTAATAAGTACGCAATGTAAATCAGATATTCAAGTTGGTACTTAATGTATTGATTTACGATATTGAATTAATTTAGTATATCGCTAAGTTATTGCACACGGTACTATGACTAATTAATTATTATCGGTTAAAAAGTCGATTGCGTCAGATACTGTTATGTACTACGTGTGCAAAAACGTTTTTACTACGTCTTTACTAATCACATCACTGACGCGTTAGTTACATCTAGAAACAGTGATCTAGTAAAACTATTGACGTCACTATGCCTACGCTAAGCCTACGCGAACATTGTTAAAGACGTAGGGCGATTTTTATGACATATTTTAACACGATGTATTCGATCTCGTATATCTATGTATATCTTTAGTATTTAAATGAGTTAATCTTGTATATATTTATATATTTTCCGAATCTCGGAAACGGCTCCAACGATTTTCCTGAAATTCAGCATGTAGGAGGTTTTGGGGGAGAAATATTGATCTAGCTAGGTTTTATGTACAAAAACACTGTTTTATCCCTGCTTTTGGGCATTAAAAAACACTAACATTTATATTGAATTGAATTTTCGCCATTAATTGTCAAGTCGGCGTAGCTTATTCGGGTAACAGGCAGCCTCGAGAAAAGTGAATGCCAAGGATCGATCCCCAACTAAATAATTGTTTTTTCTTTTTTTTTAATTTTTTTGTAAAAAATTACCGAGCGAAGCTCGGTCACCCAGATATTTCTTTATTTAAATGAGTTAATCTTGTATATATATTTTCTGAATTTTGGAAACGGCTCCAACAATTTACATAAAATTCAGCATGTGGTTTGGGATCTAGCTAGGTTTTATTAGAAAAAAATGTTGTTTTTACCCTGTTTTAATTTTATGAGTAATTTCGCTTTCAAACACAAGTCATGGTAGTCCAATTGGGTAATGGGCGGTCTCGAATTCAAAATCCTATGGTCGATCCGAGATAAAATCTTGTTTTTAAATATTATTTTGCATTTTTTTTATTTAAACAAATGACCGAGCCAACCAACCTCCATAGTGGAGTCAACCTGGTCAATTGGTCGATTGATTGACTTGCTTATTTTGACTCGTTTGAGCATAGCTATTAATAAGACTATATCATTATTAAAAGCTTTTATTTAACTTGCAATGTATGTTAAAGTGGAATCGTGCAAGTTATATATGACCTGGTGTCCGATTGAGCTGAAATTATACATACTGGTCCAGTAAATGACAATGCATGTTTATGATAAGCATGACCTGATGCTGCTGCCAGGATTAGCTCCAGACGAAGGAACTCCTCAACGGTTAACAGAAGGGACATGAAATTGAATTAAAAGCTTTTTGACTTGGAATAGAATAGAGTCTAATTTTCATATACTTCGTTTCCATCCGATGGACATCTATATCAGGTTTCTTCTACTGATTTCTACGCATATTATCCTCCGATAGTTAAACCCCAAAAAACTCATACTTAAAAATTAAATGTAAAAGAAATATAATTATTTTCTGTATTCTTTCTGGTTTACAATAAAGAATATTATTATTATTATTATTAATTATTTCTTTTAGTTTACAATGTTGTTTTAGGTGGTATTATATAAATATCTTTTATTTTGTCATAAATTTAAAAAACGTACCCGTCCCTATTACATGCCGTGGTAACCTGTAGTTAAGACTACATTTATTTACATAGTTTGTAGAATATTTTATAGTATTGATAATGTGTCTTGTTGGTTATCCTAATAAATAAAAATAAAAAGTAAAATACTTTATCGATTTTTCGTTAATAGTAAGTCCATAGTCAGTCACGTTATCTTCCTACTATTTATGATCGTTCCTTAATTTAATACATGCGGAAGCGACTCTACTAACTCTATGAATTCTACTAAACATTTTCCTTTAGCCTCCACGCTGTGTGGTATCCGGCTGAATAGAATAGTACCACCCTCTTTTCTTACCGAGGTATCGTTAAAGGCGACTAAGGTAAGTCGACCCGAAGTGTGGTATCCGGCTGAGTAGAATAGACCACCCTCTTTATTACCTAGGTGTCGTAAAATACGACTAAGATAAGTTGACGTCAGGCAGGCGGCCGGTCGTAAAATACGTAGCCAAATCATATGACAACATATTTATAACATGTTGTGCCGACCCCACTTAGAGTGGGAAAACGGCAGGAAGATGATGATGTTTTACTTTAGCATCCGTTCGAAAAAAGATTACGTTATCCATTGCAACTTTTTTTATGTTTATAATGACAATGTAACTTTTTTTACTCCACGTGTAAAAAACGTCATTGGATGAGATATTAACATATTAATTAGCAACTGACCACAGAATAACGAGGAATCTATTATATTCAAAGTATTTAATTCAGTGTGGCGAAATTATGTTTATTAACTTTAGTACTTGAGTGAAGGAGCTTTGCTCGGTATTTTTTAGAAGATATAAAAAAGATGCAATATTTTAAAAAATTAAAAAGGGATAAACATAGTGATGGATATATCGGGGAATTGATGATATTTCATTTTTTAAGTCCGTGCGCTCCCAACTGAGCTATTATTACTTTGTAAGGGACAGCGTCATTAGCCTTTGTTTTCTTATAATAGAGCAGCATATTTCAGTGCCTGAAACAGGGATGAAACTAATTTTTTTTAAATGATACCTAGCTAGATCGATTTATCGCCCCCAAAACCCATATATACTGAGTTAGATAAAAATCGTTGGAGTGATTTCCGATATTTAGATTATATATGTATACTCGTATATATACACAATTAACTCATTTAAAAATTAAAGATTTTATATTTCTACTTTACCTTATCTCGTATTATTATAACTTATACAGGTATTAGGTACTACTGCACGTATCACAAAACATCGCCATCAATAACATACTACACAAGCAATACACACATTCACTACGACAATCTCTACGATCGTTTAGCAGGCCAACAAAACCGCATTGCGATTTTGTCTTCGAGCCTATCTCCTATATTTTGTCTCTGGTTCTACCTATCTAACGACGTTAAAAGAAGTAAATGATTTCTGCTTCCTACACTTTAGCATTACATATATTTTCTTAAGAAACGTATATTATAGCAAAAGAATTCACAACTTTTATACCGGCCTATCTTATTATGTTCTGTTATTACTCCTTTATTTTTGAGTGTTGAATTAATTTCGCTCATAAATTATGACAATTAAAACTAATTATTTGTAGTTGTACATCAATATTAATGTGATATTCTTATCTAAATATCTGCAAAAAATATATTGCAGTGAATTATGATTTATTTGACTGTAACTCATGATATATGATATATGTAGGTAGTCATTATTTTATCGCAATGTAAATATACAAAAAAATAACAATCTATATGTAACAAAATCATCATCCTCCTGCCCTTATTCCACTCTAAGTGGGGTCAGCACGACATGTTACAAACATGTTGTCATATGATTTGGCTACGTATTTTACGACCGGCCGCCTGCCTTACGTCAACTTAGCTTAGTCGTATTTTATGACTCCTCGGTAAGAAAGAGGGTGGTCTATTTTACTCAACCGGATACCACACGGTGGGTTAACTTGCCTTAGTCGCCTTTTACGACGCCTCGGTAAGAAATGAGAGTGGTACGTGGTGGTAAGTGGTGGTGGTGGCCGGATACCACACAGCGTAATATATGTAACGAAATAAAATTAAATATCCTTTGCCTCTTAATTTTGTAATAAGTAAAAACTAGTTAATGTATAGAAACCGGCTGTACTCATGTGTTATTCTATCGGGCTAGCCCGACTAGTTTCGAACCCATCCGGGGTACTTATTCATGAGCTCTTTACATGACGTTATCGCGGCGGGAACTGTAAAGTAAAAACTAATAACAAACGCATTAGGTTTTTGATTGCCTCAATACTCTGTAGATTAGCTTCTACAAGAATCATGTTATCTATACTTATTACAAAACACAAGTCCACAAAAACTGTCTGTATGTATGTGATCGATTTTCTCATAATCTGCTGAACGGAGTTTTGTACGGTTATTATTAAAAGGTAGTGCGATTCTTCCAGAAGGTTTATGTTACAGATACTTTTTAGGTAGATTGTGAAAATGATGTCGTGCGCCTACTGGGAGCTTTAGTTTTTAGAGCTTTATCAACAGAGAATTGTAGATCCACAAAAACAGTACAAAAAGTCTTGAGTCATGTATCTATATCTAATGATTACCTCACAATAACTACTTTTATGTTCAAATTTTTAATAAAATACGTTGTTTTCCACGCATGCAAGCCGTAGGCAAAGCTAATTTATATATTACGTTAGTCAATTACAGCGCCAAACAATTAGTTAATTTATAAAACAAATAAAAACTAATTAAAAATAACTCGTAAACAATACTTTAATGGAAACAGCATATTGTTTCGTCAATGCATTAAAGTTTATTATCCTCATAAAGATTTAATAAACAGGAAAAATCTTCCGTTATTTATTATTGCTGTTATTTACGGAGTTTCATCATGCTGGGTTCATACGTTCGCAGAAACTTAAGGCGCCTTAACTTAAGGCGTACAGACATCGCGAGGCGTGCGTTACGAATGATTCGCCTCGTATGCCTCGAGTTGTGTGGTCGTGGACGAATACGATCGTTGCGAACGCTGCCTCAGTGCGAGCCGTGCGCTCCGTGTAAACGGACATTTTGTTTGCGTTGCACGCTCATGAGTCATAGAGCCCATGTATTCTCATAATGTAATCGGTTCATAAAAAATCTTTTTGTCCACCAGCGTCTTTTCTCTATTTTAGTATTTTATTAATTACTATATAGGCCGCAGCTACGATCTGCACGTCTCGCTTTGTCGGAGCCATTTGGCTACTGACGAATACCATGCGTGGTTGTTTGTGTGCTCAGCTTGAGCATGTATCATTAGGGACGCATGTATGTACCGATGTATTTATTTATTTTATTAAGAAGACAGACAGTTATACAATACATAATTATAAGAGAAACAAAACAAAAACATAAACCTATAAGTCTTCACAGAAAAGAAAAAACTTAAAGAACAAATAGAACTCACATACAAGTTAAATTACATATTAAATTATAAAAATAAAAAATGTATATATATGAAATATATAAACTTACAAACGGGAAGGGAAGAAACTCTTCGTATGAGACCTTAACTTATTTAAAGCCTATGCCTCAGGTTGAGGCATGCGTGACGAACTATTCGCGACGCACGCCTCGCGATGTCTGTACGCGGCCTTATGCGTTTAAATTACGTTTTCAAATAGGGTCACAACACAAAACATCTGTAGTTTGGTAAATAATTTAGTTTCTCCTAATTCGGAATGGTTCTTAGGTACCAACACGCGTCTGACGGCTGTGGCCGTGCTTCGGGTTGTCTCGGTCGGATTTTCGAACGTCTCCGACTCAAAAACTTGGGTCGTTTGAGGTAAGAAGCGACAACTTAACGATATAAGCACAACTTTAAGTAAGCACTCAGTAAATCTCTGTACCTATTAATGTAAGCTTATAGAAAATTCGACCGAAATAAATGGTCGACTTCTCACGCGTATATTTTTTTCGATGTACACTACGCTTTTTTTTGCAATTAACACATCGTTTTCATCCAAAATATGTTATTAACGCAAATCACTATGTACTACATATAAATGTTGACAAAGTTATCTTGTGTGTACTATACGTCATATCATTGTTACTTATCATAAACCAATGTGCTTTAGCATGTAAATCAGAACCATAAGTTATATCATGTAACATTTTTAGCATTAAGCTCAATTTTTGTTGTATATTCTATTCAAATGAATACGATATTCAGAAATTATATGTATTACTCCGCTGCTGTACGATGAATATAGTTTGGCAGACATCCTAATGTCTAGTCTACAATGCAATGAGCATAGAGTTATTATAATAGAACAGGCAGCTTAGAATGTGCCCTATTACAATAAACATAAGAGATATCCGTCTTTTTATGTGTTATTATATTTTAATGTGACATTTACAGGGCTGCCTACATAGAGTTTTTATGCTAGATTAGGTAAGACAGCCCAAAATGTGCAATCCTAGAATCCTACTATTATTATAAATGCAAAAGTTTATGAATAAGGATGTATGTTTGTTACTCTTTCACGGGGAAACTGCTGAACCAATAATGGTGAAATTTAGCACAATTATTCCTTATATACCGGGGTAACATATAGGGTATCCTACTAACATTATAAATGAGAAAGTTTGTGAGTATGGATGTTCGTTACTCTTTTTCAGGGAATCTGCTGAACCAATATCTATGAAATTTAGCGCAATTATTCCGTATACACCTGCTAAGATATAGGCTATAGAAATCCTGTTAATTCTACAGGATTAGGATGACATTTAAAAGCGCCATCTATTATCAACCTATGACGCGACAAACAACAGTCCACACGAACGAAGTTGCGGGTAAAAGCTATACAATAGTGTGAAAGCAAATGAGGCATATCTCTTTTTGCGAGTGCGTATAAGCAAAGGTCATTTAGAAGCTCTAAAAACATCGTCACTAAATATATTCTAAGTATTTTTAAATTAAGAACACTGTTTTTTACAAGCGTGCCTATGTCTTACTCTAGTATAAAACTCTATGTTTGCCTATAAATCCTCAAATCTATAATATAATAACTCTATGGTCATTACCATAGAGTCTTATTAGACTATTACTTTCTGTCTACTGACTTTATTGTTACTGTGTTATATATACATCTACAGAATCCAACTCAATCGATTTCTTCAGGTATATTGGAATGATGTATAAATGAAAATATTAGCTTAAAGCTCCATTATCTGTTAATAACAAAATAATACTTTCAATGTAGGGTTTCGGTATAAACATTGTATTTTCCTCGTTCTATAGTTAGCAAATTGTTTATGCAAAGTGGTATTTCCTTACACATTTCCTATATGTTATGGAATTTATACAGGAAAACCGAAACTTGACTTTATTTACGCACTGGCTTTTACCCAGAACTTCGTTTGCGGGATAGGTCGAAATTAGATGGCGCTTTTCAATGTCATCCTATTCCTGTACAGTTAACAGGATTTCTATACCCTATATGTTACCCGGTATATACGGAATAATTGTGCCAAATTATCGATATTGGTTCAGCGGATTCCCCGTGAAAGAGTAACAAACATACATCGATAGTCACAAAGTTTCGCATAATATTGGTAGGATTTATTTATGTATTCATTTAATTTATTTGAAATTCCTGTTAAAATGAACCTCATTCACAGATACCACGTAAAAGAACATAAGGAACCGAAAGGCGTTCTTAAGCTATCGGAACTAAACGTCTGTTTCGCACCACCAAAAATTGGTCACATGAACTCAATGCAACTCACATTTATGAAGGAGGGCTCGACAAGACATATCTACGTGTATCACGACGATCCAGAAGTTATTAACTGCTGGTAATATATTTGAACTCTTTTTGGAGCTGAGTATGTGATTTAAGAGCTACTGCATATAGTGCGTCAATGGAAGGGAAGGGGGAGTGCAGAAGCTTTGGCGAGGTTGCAAAATGCGGAAAATGCGGTAGAGTATTATTAAAAAGTTATGCCATGTTACTACGTGATATAGGTGCGTCCAATCTTTTGCCCTTAGATAAAATGATTGAAATTTATAAACACTGTGTTATTCAAATGCGAATTGGTAGTTACACATATCCTTTACAACAAGAATCCAGTTATAAAACGATATAGCCGCGTAAGCGTCTAACATCAGTATGAGACGAGTTTTGCAATAACATTGGCTTCGCCACAGCAAGTTCAGCTATTTTTAGTATCACAAACGAGCCCCCACCCTTCTATCGGTTACGTGATATCGCGTTGTCAGTGCATCCGGTATTAAAATCCAAAGAGATGACTTTTGACTTCATTCGTTCGACAACAATAATAATATCCTACAAAACACTACTCAGAATAATTTGAGTTCAAAAATGTACATACTAACGCCATTAGTCAAAAATATGCGTTCCACTAACCGATGTTACTTATTACAGGTACACAGCAATACGTTGTGCAAAGCTACACCTCCTCCAAGTAGCGTTCCCGTCTACACCCCAGTCGGATCTTATACTACGTCTACCAAAGGACTTCGCCCGCGAAGGCTGGCTGTGGAAGACTGGTCCAAGACCCTCGGACGTCCACCGCCGCCGCTGGTTCACACTGGATAATAGAAAGCTGATGTATCACGACGAGTCATTGGACGCGTACCCTAAAGGCGAAATATTTATTGGTAAATATCACAGCGTATTCAAACCTTGATAGTCCAGCGAAGTGACAACCTACCGATGAGACCGTACGACAGTGTCTAAATGATAATTGCAATTTATCTCACGCTTTTCGTTGAGGAAAAACATCGTGAGTAAACCTCCATATATCTAGGCAATTCTAGGGATATGTTGAACCTACCAATCCAATCCGGATTGGAGCAACGTGGTAGCGCTTAGCTCCAATCCTTCTCTCCAAAAACGGAGAAAGGAGGCCTATGCCCAGCCATTGAATAGTAACAAGTCGTTAGTTTAGTTATTAGTTTTTCTTAACAGCGTGTTCCAAATCTGTAATGGTTGGGCACATAGTACGGAGATGGGCATTAGGTTCTTAAGATACTGAAATGGCGACCTCACATCACATAACGCAACGGTAGACTCCCTACCATGTGGACTTACGACCTTAAAAGGATCGTGGGAGCCTCTGAAACTCGTATATTACATCTTTGTCTAATCAACGTATTAATCGGTTCAATTAATTGGTTTTTATCGTCTGTAAGAATAATGCGTATTCGAATAAAAAACTCTTCTATTTATGCTCGCGTATTTAATCATACTTATTAGAGCTCTTGAATCTTGCGTATGAATTTAATATTACAATAATCACTTTCCCGTTGTGTGGTATCCGGCTAAATAGAATAAACAACCCTCTTTCCTTTCGAGATGTCGTAAAAGACGACTAAGGTAAGTTAACCCGCCGTGTGGTGTCCGGCTGAGTAGAATAGACCACTTTAATTTCTTATCGAGGTGTCGTAAAAAGCGACTAAGATAAGTTGTGTCAGGCCGGCGACCGGTCGTAAAATACCTAGCCAAATCATGTTACAATATGTTTACAATATTGTTAGCAACACAATCGATACTAACGTATTAATAAGGAAATAATTGTTTAAATTATAATTCTAAAAGGCTCACGTTATATTTTCTAAAATAATTTAAAATCTTCTAAGACGCTTAAATCCAAGCCTGTTTAAAATTCTCGATTGTTTTATTTGTATAATTTTTAGAATTAGGCATTACTTTGCGGAGATCCATTATAGAAAAGTAATAATAAAATTATTTTGATATAATCATTGCTTTGCGATTTTGGTCGTGAAGTCTATCTCCTGATGATGCTTCGGTTGCGGGGCGAAACGATTGTTAAGTTTGTGATAGAGAACGTATGCAGTGCTTATGTTTTGTGGTGGCGGTGGTGTAGGTTTGTGCATGTGTTTTTACCATCCTGCATGTATCCAGTATGAAACGGATTGTCCACTCTACATTTAGCATTATATATATTTTCTATTTAACTTCATCGCGGATTATCGCAAAATAATTTTATTATTACTTTTGTGTTTTATTTGTGTTGAAGTCCGTATCAAATATGTAGTGTCGACTCCCCTTAGAGTGAGATAAGGACAAGAGGATGACTATTATTAATTACTCTCGTAGATTTTCTATGTGTTTAATTTTTCCCTTCCAGGCCACGAATCCAGTGGTTACCATATCAAAGTGTCCAACACGGGCAACGGTTGTAAGGAGGCACGTTTCCCCTTCCACTTGGTGACACCAGACCGGACGTATTGCCTCGCCGCCACCAGCCACGAGGACAGGGCGGGCTGGCTCGCTGTTATACAGCAAACTTTGAAGAGACAACTCACACCACAAGAGTCTACAAGTAAGTGATATGAATAATAAAATATGTAGCAATCAAATGTATAACAAGCTCATTGTCTGGATACCTAGACGCAGAGATGAACCACAATAACATGGCGCGTCCCAAATTACTGTTTTAATGAACGTAGTCACAATCCTTACGATTAAGATTTTGCATATTACAGTTTTTGTGCAATCAGTTCTCATAATATTTACGAGTATAATGTAACTTATTACCAGAATTATTTGTCAATTTAACATAAGTAGTTACATCGCAGGCAACGCGAGGCAACTTTCCTTCCTTTTATTATTTATTTTATTTTATTTATTAATCCCTTAGAACTACCAACAGAATTACATGTGTAACTAAAGTAACATGGTTGTATTTCCTAGGGTTGCTAATCATATATAAATCTAATTAAAGGTAGTGACAGCGTGCTTAAAAGGTAACAAATATACAATTTTATGACTAACATTAGAAGGAAAAAATACACTAAAACACTAAATTTATAGAGTACTAACTGTGCCTGCGGCTTCGCCTGTGTAGAAATCATTATATTTAATTAAAATTTTAAGTAGTTATTGTGAGTTAACCATTAGAGATAGAGACATACTGTTGAAGACTTCGTTGCAGCTTTTCTTGTAGATCTACTATTCTCTCGTACATTACTTTAGTATATCTCTGTTAGATTACGCGACGCACGCGACTAAAGCTCCCAACATGCGAGTTCTATCTCTTCAACACAATTTACATAAACCGTCATGTAATGTATGTATGTATTATTGTGCATACTACATATATGTACTATTAACTTAAACCTTCCAGAAGAATTACACTACCTTTTAGTAAAAACAGTACAAAAATCTGTTCAGTAAATTTTGAAAAACTCGATCACGTACATACAGACAGCTTTTGGGGATTTTGTTTTGTAATAATTATAGAGTACCTGGGTGACCGAGCCTTACTCGGTATTTTATTAATATAAAAAAAATTATAAAAAATATAAAATAGGATAATGTTACCTGGAATCGATCCTGGTAATCTAAATTTGAGACCGCCCGTTACTCGTATAATAGCTATTGTCAATTAACATGTGCTTTCTCATAAAATTGTAGCAGCTTTTACAGTGCCCGAAAACTAGGATAAAACAAATTTTTTTTTTAATAAAACCTAGCTAGATCGACTTTTTCCCCCGAAAACCACCTTCATGCTGAATTTCATGAAAATCGTTGGAGCCGTTTCAAAAATTCAGAAAAATATATACAAGATTAACTCATTTAAACTTTAACTTATTTGACTGGCCCGTTGGAACAGTGGGTCCTTTAGCTCCGTGGGTCGCGGGTTCGATTCCCGCCGAGGGCCAACATTTTCTATAAATGAATTTGTTGGTCTTTGAGGCTGGGTATATATTTGTATTTAAGTATGTATTTAAAAATTAAATTAGTATATATTCACCAGTTGTCTGTTTACCATAACACAAGTATTAAGTTACTTACTTTGGGGACGGGCGACCGTGTGTGTGTGTCCCATATATTTATTATATTTATAAATATTAAAGGTAAAACTGACATTAACAGTATTATTATTTTAAATTCACAAGTTTGTTTGTTTTATTTTTCAGTCGAAGCTACCCTCGTACGCAAGCGCACGACATCAAATTCCATCAGCATATTCTCAGGGAGATAGTTTAATTTATCAAAACTATTTTATAAGATTAGGTTACACCGTATTATAAATTAATTTATGCTACGCATTATATTTTATTATCTATTTTGACCACAAATTATGTTAAAGAAAGTTATTTTACCCACAGACGTATTTTTAGAATATTTTATTTGTAAATAGTTTCAATTTTATCGACATTTTCGATTATTTAATTATGTTTTACAATAATTTGTTTTTAATTGTAAATAATTTATTTTACTATTAATTGATATAATTTATGAAAGTAACAGTGAATTGACTGAATTTGTAATTTATATATGAATTATTATTACTTTTTCTAAGTAAATTTTACTCATGTTTACTACATGAGGAAAATGTACTAAACAAATGTCGAATCGATAAAAATACGTTATATCGACTACATTATTTTCAATGTTTAATATTTCATAACATGGTAACATCGTAATATGATTTATATAACAATACCGCTTAAATAAACATGTCGTTTACCTTTACACACAATTAATATAAGATATTTATTTTTTTCATTTTTAGTCGAATTTACACCTTCTATTTATTAATGATTATGCCCCTTTATTAACATCAAATAATAGTAGGTGTGTATTCTACCATTTTTAAATCTCTATAAAACGCGGATATTTTAAATAGTTTTCACCTTATGCTTTAGTAGTACTCTTTGTACGCGCACTTATACTTTAGATAATTAACAAAAATATTCACCATATTCATTTCTACATTAAAATTGAAGTTCTGTCGTTTTTCTAAAAGTAACAACAGCTATTGATATGATTAACTATATATCTATTTGTACAGTTTATGAAGATTATTATAATACCAAAAACCCACTTATTACACTTATTTGTAACTGTGATAAACAATAACGCAAAGAAATGTGAAAAAATTCGACGATTTCCGCCAAACATTTGATTACTGCCTCGAAAATATATATTTTTAAAGCTAGTTTGAGTTGTGAATAAATCTATTATAAGGTATTACTAGTTCATATATTCTTTACGGGAAATCCTGTATATGCGTGTATTTGTTTCTAATTCTCTCACATACTAAGAAAGCGAAGAATTGAATTGTTGAACGTTAAAATTGTAAGAATTAAAATTCGGACATAGGTAATTCAAAAGTTGGAGAGTGACAAAGGCTTTTATCTTGATACTAAAGTTCACATAAATCAAGTCGTAGGTTTTTGGTTATACAAGCCACAAATAAACTATAACTAAACTTATATTATGTATAACGATCCAATATATCTATAAATTAAGCTGTACGCACAAATATCATAATGATATATATGTAACACTTTACTGTTTTGTATTTTTATAGGGTAGTTTTATGTTACTTTTCTTACATAATCGAAATTCTATCTAATAAAAAGCCCGTATTAATAAACTGAGTATAGCTCCGAATAATTAAGCTGAATTAGGAGTCTGTGAGCTTCATTTTGAATTTAGAGTATGAATTTACGGGTAATAATATCGGCTGGCTAATTTCATAGGTAAACAAACAAATTAAATTACTTAATGGTATTTACCAATTATTTTGTCAATTTCTACCACTAATTATGGGCAATCCAAATGTAATGTAATAATATATAAACAATTCATCACAATAATTTATTTAAGTATAGAATACTCTACTTTATTTTAATAAAACAGTGGCATAAAACAAGGATATAAGTACTTAGTAGGAATGCCTATTGCGTAAACAGTAATTTCCCACAGCGTGTATAGAAAGCATTTATAAAAAAAAACATAATAAATTGATAACAACAATTGGACGAATGCCGTTACAATCACCACACCACATGCCACCACCACACGGTGGGTCAATTTACCTTAGTCGCCCTTTACGAAACTTTGGTAAGAAATGAGGTTAGTCAATTCTACTCAGCTGGATACCACACGGGGGTTTGACTTACCTTACTTTACCTTTTACGACATACGACTTAATAACATTCTAAATAATTAATCAAACAAAATATTTTTGACAGTCTCCTGTATATTTCTGCTATAATGGCGCACAATCTGAAAAATTTCGCAAATAAAAAGTCATTTCTATACATCCTCTTAAAGAAATGAAGTTAATTTATCATGCTGGCCACAGAATCTTATATTTCGGATTACTAGTCGTCCATATTCAATTTAAAATTATTAACCTAAAATTTATCTTATCTATGCTCTCTTGTTCGTATCAAAAAGACATTGTACAGGGATTCGAGTAGTTTAGTTATTCATATATATGACACGATTTACATTGAATATCTTATATAACGCTTTAGTGTTTTAAGCAATATTATTGTAGAGATAATCTAGATGATAAGATCATGTCGCACGGAATATTGACTTGTCATCGAATATATAAAAACGTAGATTTTGTACTCATTACTTGGTATAAAAGTAATTAATATTATGTAACAAATATAAAGAACGCTAGTTTTTATATGCATGACTTTATATAAATGAATTTTAATAGATAAAATAAACTAAATTAAAAGTTCCGCAAATTTGGAAGTATATTGTAAGCTTTTACCTTTTTTTATATTTATTTATATTATAATATTACATATAAATTTTAATTATTAAGAATGTAAACGTGTGGGTGTATTAGGCATGAATCAATAAACCAAAAATGTACTAATACTTTAAAATGTTTAATTCCAAATTTTAGTTTTGGAATAAGGCATTTTTAGCCATTATTGTTCTGTAAACACTATGGAGTATAGAGTTTTATGAATCATAGAGATATTATACTAGAGAGTAGGGGAAGCAGTGTGGCTATACATAAATAAAGAGAAAGCAAATAAGGCTACTTATCTGTCTCTCTTTTTAGTTTTTGGACACTCGCACTCACAGCCCTGCCTATGGCTCCTGCACTCTATTAAAAAAAACTCTTTAGTCCGTATTTTGTAATTTTTGGCTCTAATTGCACATCCTTTCATCACAAAAGTAAAGGACAAGGTTTGAATTTCTATCATTTATCATTTTTTATCTACACAGATATAAAACTAGAACGATTGTTTTTGTCGTCGTTATTAATATGGTTATATCTTATCATAGTCGTAGGCTTACGACGAGTCGTAAATATTATAGAGTAGTAATTTATGGACGTAACGTTAAACTAAGCTTTTAAGTGAAAAGTTGCGATGACCAGACATCTTTATCTATTATGTTACGAAGGGTCACGAAATAATAGTTAATTAGAAATTATTTTTAAAGTTTAGACATCAAGACATATATAGTGAATACGGCAGAAGATTCAAATAGAAAATAGTTTTATCGTAGAAAAATTTAAAAATAGAATCCCTATAATATATCAGTCGTAAAAATTCAGATGAATTGATAAAGTATCACATAATTATGATAATCACAATTTAATCACACTAATAGTATAATACGATATTCTAGCACTTAGTTTAGTATAGTTTGACTTTCTAAATTTTTCATTAAATTATTAATTTTTTAAACACTATGGGTCACTCAAGTACATTTTTTTAGACGTGTGATTGAATGGACAAGAAAGATCATTACACATCACTCATCATCACATATATTTATTTTTTCTGAACTAAAGCCTCTCTTATTTCTTTTTTTGGTATTTTTAAAGGTTTTTTTTAATATTATTTACTCATATATGTCCGTTTTATTCGCAATTCATTAAGTTTTTATTGTGTAGAGATACTATGACCAAATATCTTGACTATGCCATTTAACTGACTGTCTTTAGCGAGGACTATATTAACCGACAAAGCCTAAGTAGGTACTCGACACATACATTGTTTGAAGATCTTAAAAATCAATTATTTACTATTAATCAATAAGTAAATACTGATATAATCTGGTGGAAGAACAATTTTAATTCCTTTCCTTACGAATTACTTTTTGAAATTTAATTTTCCATAACATAATAAAGTACTGTGATTATTTATAGGGTTTTTAATGAAGAACCATAGGACGAACTTTAACTTAGTGCGACAAAAGTAATAGGTTCTATTTAATAACCAGCTTGCGTTACAAAGAATATGTTAACCGTCAAACTCAGTAGCGTGTATAAATTAAAACTGCCACCGTTTTAAATATATTGCATAAAATATTAAGAGAGGCTTATGGCTTCTCTTGGTCGGCGATTACAAATGATTATCATCTATGATCGCCAAAAGGAAGGGCAGGGTGGGTTATGTTAGGTTAGTTATCCGTACCAGGCATGAATATGTTGATAAGTCGACTTACGTCTTTTTATATGATTTGCTTTATAGGATTGCTTAATTTATAAGGTGAATATTTCAATGAAATCGATAAGTGTTATATCGCGCATACAAACTCAATGAATATTTAAATAACTCTCTTAAACATATACTTAAACGAAAATCTATTTATGGCTGATCTGAAAAGTATGGCATTTGGACTTGTTAAGCTAGTCACGCCTGGTACGGATCGATACGATCGTAGTATTGTAGGACACGTGCTCGATGATTGTGCCGATTACACGATCAACGATTATCGTCGATAGCGAAATGCTAATTAACGACATTTCAATACTGGAATTCTATCACACCGCTCGGAAACATACAAAAATTAATAATAGGAATTATTTTAAATTTCGATGTAGTTAAAAATGGGATAAAGTTGATTAGTGTGTAATGGAAGCTAGGGCTCTACCAAAAAAGGGTAGGAGATATTTGAATATTAACGTATACTAGACACTGGATATTATACAGGATTGTATGTTGAGTGTTTAATATGAATAAAATTCATTCTTGCGTGTATGTGCATGTGTGTGTGCGTTTTTAAAATAATTTATTCTTAGCATCGTTAATTTAAGCTTAGCTCACTCTATTTGATAATTCAACTTTAGACATATTATTTATTATTAACGAATATTGTATTTGGATTACACGGAAATAATATTTATTAGAAGGATTGGTCGAGGGTCGAGGTAGGATAAGTTTATTTTAAGGAAACACTAATACAGTTTTTGGACGTATGCATAAAAAATATTTTATTAAAAAATTATCTCAATCGAGATGTGTCAACAGTCTCGTTAAAGCTCTTTTTATGAACTTATTTAAAGGTTTTTTTTCCTAATATCCATATATCGCCCTATCCGAAGAATAAAATCATATTTCTTATGCTTATACATGGGACATGTATGTACATGGACAAATCATATTTCTTATGACTTTATTATTCGGATAGAGCGATGAATTCAATCCACAGTTATATATCTATTAATATTATATACCGACGAAACATCGAATAATCTTAAAAAAAAAACAGATTTCTCTAAAGATACTATATTTCAATAGTTTATATATTAACTATATCATTGATATTGTAATCGTGTATATGAAATCATTATGTAATTAATTGGGTGAATAGCGCAACATACCTATATTTTTGGGATGTTAATCTAAGTCTCGTCAACGGTTAATATAATATAATTTTAAGTGGATTTAATTTTGTAAGCAATTCTGAGTATTTTTTAAATTACAGATATGATGATTTTAGAAATATATATAAAACGTGGTAATATTAAAAAAAAATTCAGGTATGATAAACGTAATAGACTATCAAATTTTAAAAATGAGGTCAGAATAATTTAAATTAAAATTAAAAATATTCTTTATTCAAGTAAACTTGTAATCACGTGCTTTTGAATCGGCTGGTTCGTAAAGCTGTTTCTACCGAGAGGAAATTGTAACTCACCGGTTGCTCCTTCCAAAATATTATTCTAATTACCAGTTACATGTGTGGATATAGCTCTCTTTGAACCTGTACAAGACAGTAACGACTTAATGTAAATAATATTAAGAATTATATTTTTAAAAGAGCAACCGCCGAGTTTCTTGCTGGCTCTTCTCGGTAGGAACAGCTTTCCGAACCAGCAGTAGAGTTGACGATTCAAAAGCACTTGTTTACAAGTTTATTTGAATAAAGAATATTTGAATTTGAATTGTACAGGGTCGAACGCTACATCCACGCATTGTTATTATCTAATAGTATTTAAAAAGGTTCTCTGTATCAGCCTCTTTTTAACAGTGTTTTTCAATTGCTGTAATGGTAAGCTAAAATTGCGAAATTTTATTATAGAATTTTATACCCACAAACGACTTACGTACTTTTCTACTTTGTGTATTATATACATCGCCATTTTTTATATAATTATGTATATTCTTATGCACAAAAATGAAATCGCTAAAAGATACCGTGAAGCCAATGTAAGAATATCTATTTCTTTAAACTTCTCTCATAAAATCTCACTCATTAATTATTATATCTAAATGGCCAATCACAGTCTTACAATCACTATCATTCTCAAATTGAAATACAATTTTGATTATAATTATGTTACTAATGAGTATAAAATATCTAATAGATATCCCAACAGTAATATATAAATTATAAAAATATTAGTGAATATACCTCGGCGATGCTTCCGCGCTCGCCCGTCTTATCGGTGACGCTGTCAAAGCCATTAGGGCTAACAGCATTAGTCAAATTAGAAAAAAAATAAAAAAATAAATATATTTTGCTATCCGCGATGAAGTAAAATAGTAAATACATATAATGCTAAATGTAGAGTGGACAATCCGTTTTCTGATTTCTGATGTATTTCTGATATATGCAGGATTCCTAAAAAAACATGCACTAACCTCCACCACCGCCACCACAATACACAAGCACTACACAAATTCATTATTACAAACTCAACAATCGTTTCGCCCCGCAACCGAAGCATCATCAGGAAGTGGTTTAGGTTTGTGCATCTGTTTTACGGTTTCCACATTTATCAGGTATGGAAACGGATTGTCCACTCTACATTTAGCATTATATATATTTTCGATTTTACTTAAAAATATGATGATGCCTTGGTTTTGGGGCGAAACGATCGTAGAGGTTGTGGTAGTGAGTGTGTGTAGTGTTTGTATGGAGTGGTGGTGTTGACGGCGTCTTGTCATACGTGTGGCAACTTGTCCTGCATGTATGGGGTATGTGATTGTCCCCTGAATACACTTAGCATTGCATGTATTCTCTTAGCAAACGCAGATAACAGCAAAATAATTTTATTGTAACTTTTATATCTAATAAAAATAGTTAATCTGTGGAATCAGGTCATATATAAAATCGATAATACTAACAATATTTAAAAGTTATTTAAAGTATATTTCTCTGATTTATTTTTATTCTTTTGTCAAGGGCTGTCTGGAGGAAATCGCTTACAGCGGTTAGACTGCCTTTGCAACCTCCATTAATGTAGAATAATTTTAATTATTTTAATATAGCGTGCAATAAATAATAAACTGATCACTGAAACCACACTTCTAATTTATTAGCCACCTGACATAAGATGTAAATAGATAAACTCGCATTACTTTTAAGATGTATAGAAATAGAACTTAGAGGCCAATTTTTAAAGCATACTGCTATTTTTTCTCTTTAGTAGAATTATTTTCCAACTTATATTCTATATTTATTATTGTGCGAATAAGGTCTATCTAAAGATAGATTTGGTTAGTATCACACTAGTAGGGGAATCAACAGCATATTTAGCGAATTGTTTTAGAAATGCTTTACAGTGGGCGTATTGTTTGATTCGTTGTTTAATTTATTTTTAAAAAGCTAAGTTCTTTTTGGACTAATAAGAACCTTAGAGTTTAGTTTTTTTGTGTTGAACTAATGCGACCGTTTACTTGGTCGGTCTCAGCACATTTTTTTTCTTATTTGAGAGTTTTTGCCCTTCACTGGGTGTTTTTGGTTGTCTGTGTGCTAGATTAGGCAGTTACAGAAGACGTAAGTTCTTTGCGTCATAACTCGAGTGTAATTTCATTCGCAATTGAAGATTTCAATGTCACATTATGTTTACAAAATTGTTATAAATTTTATTCCAAATTTGTCATAATAAAATACTTTTCTATCCCGTGCCCCCATCACGATAAAAACGGTCCAAAATTTTGATAAATCCATTTAAGACGTAACCTTTTTTATTTTATACAGGTTTTGAGACACACACAGATTGCTGAGTGAGCTTTCATGTCCTTGTGATGTACAATGTTTACGTATTCATTGTAAATACATTGAATACGTAACGGATTACAATGAATATGGATTTCCATATTAAATTTTACAATCAATTAAATCCATTTTCATTCCATCGGACTCTCAAGTTAGCATTTTATAGAGCCTTGTTTTGGTACATAATTAGTCAAAATTTATTAAGACTTGTTGCAAACATCGGTTGATACAGACTTTGAGGTAACTTATCTATTACATGATGTATATCATCCTGTCCTTATCCCACTCTAAGTGGGGTCGGCACAACATGTTTTTCTCTTCCATTCTGTCCTATCTTTCGTCAACTCTGGCGCCACTCCTTTTACATGCATATCATACTTCACACAATCCAACCATCTCTTTTTAGGCCTCCCTCTAGGCACATATCCATCCACATTCAAATTTAACACACGTTTGGTCACATGATTTTCATCCCTCCTCATTACATGTCCATACCATCTCAATCTTGCACTTCTCGACTTTTCTATAATGGGCGCAACTTTCAGACTTCCCCTAATATACTCGTTTCGTATTTTATCCAGTTTTGTCACACCACACATCCACCTTAACATTCTCATCTCATTTGCATGTACTCTTCTTTCATCCCTCCTTTTCATTGCCCAACATTCTGATCCATACAATACGATAGGTCTTATGACTGCTTTATAAATTTTTCCCTTATTAACTTATCTATTACATGATATAGGAAGTTAATTTAAAATATTGCGTGATATGACAAAGAATCAAACAACGCGCCCTAAAATTTTGTGTAGCTTAATAATATTGAAACTGAAAATTTCATAGTTTTATAGTTAAAATCTATATTATTACTATTCTCTAAGAATTCTATGTTAACAATTTAATTGAATTGTACTGCCAATATAATTATCCATATTGTAGTAATTAAATTACACTTTATTAAGAAATTAAAAGGCACTAGGTACATCGTGGTTGATTCAAATTAACAGTCACGATATCCGGTTTAGCTAATCTTTCTCTGCTTCCCGTTTATTATTAACGCTTATAGGGATTAGTTACTTCGCTTTAGTTAGAGCTTTAGTATAATTATTTAAACAAATTTTACCAAAACGTTGCCTCGCTTAAGTTACATTATTATTTGTTGTAAATAATTTAATATTTTAGTGTGCTCTAGCATAATACATACAACATGTAATTGAATATTTATATAATTAATAAATCTTTTCACCGGCTAGTTATTTCTTTTATTGCCTTCCTTGAAAAATATAATATCAGTGATCGTTTCCCGAAAATATCCTTCAATAATAATTCCTACTACACCTCCTTAATCTTCTTAAGTTATAAATTTAAAAATCTAATTATTATAAGATTTCTATGGCGTACAGCCATAGTACCAATAATTCATAAGCAAAACTATAGCTCAGACGTTTTACTGTTTATATAACCAGTAAGTGAGTTATGGATAAACGCCGTGTGGTATCCGGCTGAATAGAATAGTACCACCCTCATTTCTTACCGAGGTGTCGTAAGAGGCGACTAAGGTAAGTCGACCCGCCGTGTGGCATCCGGCTGAGTAGAATAGACCGACCTCATTTCTTACCGAGGTGTCGTAAAAGGCGACTTAGGTAAGTTGACCCACCGTGTGGTATCCGGTTTAGTAGAATAGACCACCCTCTTTCTTACCCAGGTGTCTTAAAGTACGACATTGATAAGTTGCCGTCAGGCAGGCGGCCGGTCGTAAAAACGCAGCCAAATCATATGACAGCATGTTTATTGCATGTTGTGCCGACCCCACTAGAGTGGGAAAAGGGCAGGAAGATGTAAGTGAGTTATGGATAAATAAATCATTATAATTCACCTGCTTGCCCACTCTAAGAACGGTCGACACAACATGTTATAAACATGTCACATGGTTCGGGTACGTACTTTACGACCGGCTGCCTGCCTGACGTCATCTTACCTTAGTCGCGTTTTACGACACCTTGGTAAGAAATGAGGGTGGTCTATACTAATCAGACTAGATACCAAACGAAAGGTCGACTTAAAAAGCCGTGTGCTAAAAAAAGCGATATTAGCATATAGTGACAGTGAGATAGTTCCAGTATTTTGTTTCCCTCGTAGAAATCCATAGTATATAAACTGTGATTTTTTTTATATCATTACATTTATTATCGTAATAAATTACTTATTACCTACCTAGGATGTAGTTAATAAATTATATCTGTGTTATATATATTCATATATCATTCTAACATCTTCCACTCCATTGCGTATCGATAAACGCAAGTTTCCGCATATGTTTTGAATTAAGGTGTTATTTTTTTATATAACAGATATTCGTGATATGCTTCAAATGATTTTGACGGTATATAAATATGAAGAATAGATAATGATGATGAAAAAACAAATAGTAACAGCAATTTCGTAAGCGTGTAAATATTTGCTATATATTTTTGCGGAACTGTTTGTTTTGTCAGGCTCTCTTGTCAGGGGAGTGTTATGATATTAGGTTACCACTTAAACGACGCTTCCAGAGATCAAACGGTCGACGTTTAGTTTGTCGTCTTTGTAAATTAGTATCGGGTAACGTTCATACATTTTTGGATGATCTCTGTGGCACGGTGGCGTGATGGGTCATCCCGGGATCGATTCCCTGTTTCTTTGTTTTTTATTTCTTCACTATACAAGAAAACACATAAAAATAAATGATCTCTCTACAAAGTCGGACTTATCCCAAAAAGTTATTTCTTCCTTCAAGATACAACAACAACATCTTTTTAGGTATACTAATCTAGATAACTGAAAAAACAAACTGTAATGACCAAAAATATACTTATATTTCCGTACCAGGCGTGAATATGTTAATACTTATATTATATGTTAATACTTACATCCTTTTATATTTCAACATAATAAGCATTAGTATTGCCTAATTTAACGTGAGGGCACTAGAATTGACCATGTACTAGAAGTTGACCGTTTTGTATGAAATTTTTAATAATAAACGTTGTGTTTGTTGTACCTAATAAAAAATATTAATTACAATTACAATTACACAATAGGCTACAGATCTTGGGGTTTGGGTTGTTAATAGATGGCAACAGGTAATTACACATTTATTTTTTATTAGCACAAACAAACAAAATGCTTATTATTTAAAATGTCATACAAAACGGTCAACTACTAGTACTTACATGGTCAATTACTAGGGCCCTTAACTTATATGGTGAATATTTAAATAACTCTCTTAAACGTTAACCTATTTATGACTGTCCTAAAAGTGTGCGTTTTGGACCTGTTAAGTTATTCAAGCCTGATACGGTTTTAATTTATGATAAAGTAAGTCAATTAAACTTTAAAATTAATATATTTTATAATCGCCACAAATATTAAAGAAACACACTTGTTTACAAAGTATTTAATTCTTAAAATTACATTCAAAAGCACAGGTATCCCTTATGTACCCTCAGTATATAAATATCACACATTCATCAACCCGTCCGACGAATAAATATTTCGCATTTCATAATAGTTTTCTTTGTAAGCGTAGTTAGAATATTGCATAGAATTGCACATTTCGTTTGTCTCCTCATAATTTCTGTCTTCATAATCAGTTTCAGAATAGTCTTGTCCATAAGCTTCGTTGCAACCGCCATTTTGAATTTCTCGTTGCGGTTGTGAATGACGATTTGCCGACTCGGAATTTTGCTGATTAAGACTCCATCTTTGAGAAATGGTACAGCTTAGAGTGCCCCCGTGTTGGAAAGCGAAAGGCCATGCCTAGAAAAGTAAAAATTAGTGAGTTTATATACAATAACTAGCTGTGCGGGCGGCTTTGGCTGCGTGGAAATCAGTGTATTGAAATTTTGAACATAAAATTAGTTTTTGTAGGTTAACCATAATAGATAGAGTGGCCGTGTGGTATCCGGCAGAATAGAATAGACCACCCTCCATACTTGCCGAGGTGTCGTAAGAGGCGACTAAGGTATATATTGGACGCTTAAACAGCTACATTTCAGTTCGTCCACCACCGATGTCCTAATGGTAAATTAGGCCGTAAACATTCCCAAAGAGGGTTGACGTCAGGCTGGCGGCCGGTTGTAAAATCCTATGCCAAATCCTTTTCTCAATATGTCTTCGAATATTAGAAAGTGCGATAATGCTAGGGCGTGCCTGCGAGAAATGGACAAGGGTTGTCGCATCAGGGACGGGTGCGACGTAAGATGCGAGTCCAAAGAGATGTACGAATGAGGATGGCTAGCTGGAATATAGGTACGATGAATGGAAGAGGAAGAGAGTTAGCAGATGTACTAGAAAGGAGACGAATAAATGTTGCATGTCTGCAAGAGACGAAGTGGAAGGGTACTAAAGCAAGGGAAATTGGATCAGGATACAAATTTTTCTACTGTGGAAGTGATGGTAAGAAAAATGGAGTGGGTGTTGTACTAGATAAAGAGTTGAAAAAATGTGTGATGGATGTTAAAAGGGTAAATGATCGTATAATAGTTGTTAAAATTATGAAAGATGATGTAGTGTTAAATATAGTTAGTGCATATGCGCCCCAAGCCGGATGTGATGATATAGTGAAAGAGAAGTTTTGGGAGGATTTTGATGGGATCATGATGGCTATCCCTCAGAATGAAGATGTGTACATAGGAGGTGATTTTAATGGACATGTAGGTAGATTGAACGTAGGATATGAGAGAGTGCATGGGGGTTGGGGATTTGGTACCCAAAACCGAGAGGGCGCAACGCTTTTGCAAGCTGCTTCTTCATTTGATCTGGCAATAGTTAACACCTTCTTCCAAAAAAAAACGAACATCTTATTAGTTACAAGAGCGGCAATCATAAAACACAAATCGATTACTTTTTACTTAGAAGAAGTAATTTATTACTAGCTAAGGATTGTAAAATAATACCCGGTGAACCGTTAGCTAGTCAACACAGGTTGCTTTTACTTGAAATAAACCTTTTAGTAAAAGTGAACAGATACAAGCCAAAGCCCCTACCCAAGATTAAATGGTATATGCTTGATAAAGAGGATTGTGCAAGAGAATTTCATAGAAGAGTGGCAGGCAAAATGAAAGATATGAATGATAGAATGCAAGAAAAGTCGATAAATGAATGTTGGAATGAAATAGCTTTATGTATGAAGAGTGCTGCAAAAGACATCTTTGGTGAAACGAAAGGGAAAGGGAAGATTGAGAGGGACACATGGTGGTGGGATGAAGATGTGCAAAACGCTTTGAAAGAAAAGAAGAATGCTTTTAAAGAATGGACAAGTGTAAATGTGAGTGACATTGGATTAAGAGAGGTTAAGCGTAAAGCATATATTGAGAAAAAGAAGATAGGAAAGAAAGCAGTCGCTATCGCTAAGGGCAAAATACAGAACAATCTATACAGAACCTTAGAAAGCCCCCAAGGACAAAAAGAACTGTATCGGATAGCGAACATGAGAAAAAAGAATGAAAAGGACATTATGCATGTTAAATGTATGAAAGATAAGAGCGGAAAGATTTTGACGAATAATGAGGACATAAAAGGACGTTGGAAGGATTATTTTAAAACATTAATGAACGAAGAGAATGATTGGAGTAGAATGTTAGAAAATAAACCTATTAATTTAGGCATTGTGAGGGAAGTGAATGAAGATGAAGTTAGAATAGCAGTACAGAGCATGAAAAGTGGGAGAGCGATTGGGCCGGATGGTATTCCGGCTGAAGCGTGGAAGTGCTTGAAAGTGAATGGATGGAAATGGCTTACTTTATTCTTTAATAAATTGTTACATGAAGAAGCGATCCCCGACGAGTGGTCTACCAGTACGCTGGTGCCCATTTTCAAAAACAAGGGTGATGTGCAAGAATGTAACAATTACCGAGGGATAAAGCTAATGTCACACAGTATGAAAGTTTGGGAGAAAGTAATTGAGCGAAGAATGAGAGAGGAGTGTAAGGTAACCAGGAATCAGTTCGGTTTTATGCCAGGGTCGAGTACGACGGATGCTATTTTCGCCTTACGCCAGTTGTGTGAGAAATACCGGCGTGCGCGTAAGGACTTACATATGGTCTTCATAGACTTGGAAAAAGCATACGACCGTGTTCCCCGTAACGTTCTTTGGTGGAGTCTGAAAGAGAAAGGAGTGCCTGGAAAGTATGTACGAATTGTAAGATCTATGTATGATAGAGCTAGATCTCATGTCCGATCTGAAGCCGGAGTAACTGACAATTTCGATGTGGCCGTAGGCTTACACCAAGGATCGGCTTTAAGTCCCTTCTTATTCCTCCTTGTGATGGACGCACTTACAGCTGACATTCAAGAGGAGGCTCCTTGGTGTATGCTATTTGCCGATGATATTGTAATTGTCGGTGAAAATGCAACCGAGGTCCAGAACAGATTTGTAAAATGGCAAGAAAAATTGGAGAAATACGGTTTAAAAATCAATCTGGCCAAAACCGAACACATGCACTGTGATTTTAGTGGTACCTCCAATTTTTCACCAATTACCTTAAATGGTGTTGTTTTGCCAGTCTGCTCCGACTTTCGGTACCTTGGTTCGCTTTTCCAGAAGAACGGTGAAGTAGATCGCGATGTGAGAAATAGAATGAATGCGGGATGGATGAAGTGGCGACAGGTCTCAGGAACAATATGTGACCCCCGAATGCCCCTTAAACTAAAGGGGAAAATTTATAAAACGGTCATTAGACCTGTCGTAATGTATGGATCAGAATGTTGGGCAATAAAAGGAAAGGATGAAAGAAATGTGCATGCGAATGAGATGAGAATGTTAAGGTGGATGTGTGGTGTGACAAAACTTGATAGAATACGTAATGAGTATGTTAGGGGAAGTCTGAAAGTTGCGCCCATTACAGAAAAGATGAGAAGTGCGAGACTTAGTTGGTACGGTCATGTGATGAGGAGGGATGAAAATCATGTGACCAAAAGAGTTTTAAATATGAATGTGGATGGATGTATGGCTAGAGGAAGGCCGAAAAAAAGATGGTTGGATTGTGAGAAAAATGATATGCATGTTAGAGGAGTGGCACCAGAGTTGACGAATGATAGAGGAGAATGGAAAAAGAAGACATATTGTGCCGACCCCACATAGAGTGGGATAAGGGTAGGAGAATGATGAATGAACCATAATAGATAGAGACATGCTGTCCCGGACTTATTTGTAGTATTTTTGTAGGTTTGCATGAGTGTTATTCGTTAAGGACATAAATTTGCTGTCACGGCTGGAACAGCGACGACTTAATGATTTGGTATTCACCAAGTCATACTAAACTACACTAGCGCTCTACGGCGAGTACGGCGTCTACTTGAACTAATCAAAGCCGCGACGCTCGACATCATTTGACATTTCTTCATACAATTTGGTATTCGCTAACGAAAAACAACGACGAATTCTCTAATACATCACTTTACTGTATCTATGATAGTACACGCGGCGCATGCGACTAAAGTTGGATTGAGTGGAGTATGACATGCATTTAGCCTTCTAAGTAGCGCCAGACTTGACGAATGATAGAAGAGAATGGAAGAGAAACACATGTTGTGTCAATCCTACTTTGTGGGATAGCGGCTAAAGCATGTTAAACAATTAGGTTATAAATATATTGTCACCTGATTTGGCTGGGTATTATACGACCTGACGTCAACTTATCTTAGTCCCCCTTACGACACCACGGTAAAAAAATAGGGTGGTGTATTATACTCAGCCGAATACCACACGGCGGGTCAACTTACCTCAGTGGCCTTTTACGACAACTTGGTAAGAAATGAGGGTGGTCTATTCTAATCAGCCCGACTACACACGGTGGGTCGACTTACCTTAGTCGCCTTTTACGACAACTCGGTAAGAAATTAGGGTAGTCAATTCTACTCAGCCGGATACCACAGGGCGGGTCAACTTACCTTAGTCACCTTATACGATACACGGTAAGAAATGAGGAAGGTCTATTCTACTCAGCCGGATACCACACTAGACTTAAAAAGCCGTGTGTTTTTAATATAAATTTACCTATTTAATAAAAAAAAACGATCTAAATTATAATATTCCCTAAAAAATTCCATAAAATTAATATAACAAAGGCTCGTCCAGGGAAACAATAAAATTGGATCATCTCTTTAACGTCCGGAGATAAACTTTATTTATACCCCAAACAGCTGCAAACTTTTGGTCAGCGCGCGCGCAACGCGTAAAACTCGTGTTTATTGTTATAATTATTTTTGTTTCTATCCTTACATCCCAGTTCCAAATATCAAGAATGTTTATTTGTGTTACAAAAGGCTTAACCTCTTGCTTGAAGTGTGTAAAAAGTTGGGTTTGTTTTTTAAGGACAAAGCAATAGAACCCCCAAGATGACAAGTGTTATTATTTAGCGATATATATGATACATTAATATTTGTGAATCTATACTAATATATAAAGCTGAAGAGTTTGTTTGTTTGATTGTTTGAACGCGCTAATCTCAGGAACTAATTATGCTTCTTAAAAAATTATCGCGCATTATATCAAAGTATGATCATTACTTTGCTATACTATCTTGATAAATTATCAAAAATGTTAAGTAAATATTGCACAACAAAACTATCAATCTGAAGTTATTTTTAAATTCTTCCTCCCATTTGCAACTTTAGGACTCTAGCCCATTTGTCACGCAAACCTTCGTGGAACGTGCGTCCTAATCCACCGATGACAGTTATGCGTCGCGGTGGCGTTTGGCAAACGCTCATAATTCATTGAGGTTGCGGTGTGTTTGGGGAGCTTAAACTATTAAGAGATTCAAAATTATATATAATAGACTCACGTCTTTTTTGAATTTAAACTATCGTGAGTGTTATTCATAGTCAATGTATAGATTCCGGCTAAACTCACGTCTTATTTAAGTTAAGTATAAGAGATGTACTTGTGCGTAAAGCATATTACAAAATTGAAGATTATTTGGATGATAAAAAAGCCTGGATTTGATAATCTTTTCAGCTCCATACAGGACTGCGGTTTCATTATGTAAAATTGAAAATGTTTAAAAGATTGACCGCCGATTTTCTTTCTGGTTCTGCTCGGTAAGGGCAACGTTCCGAACCAGTTGTAGCTTCATTAATCATATTGATCCTTGACGATATAAATGTGCTTGTAAGAGCTCATTTGAATAAAGATTATAACTATAGCTAGTTTTAGCTTTTAACATTTACAGATAATTAATGAATGTACCTACCTAGCGTTTTAATTGAAAAGCTTTGCGATTTTGTCGTGGATTCTATCTCCTGACGATGCTTCGGTTACGGGGAGAAACAATTATTAAGATCAGGTGGTGAATGTGTGCAGTGCTTGTGTATTATTGTGTTATCGGTGGTAATGCATGAGTCTTTACAAATTCTGCATGTATAAGGTATAAGAACGAATAGTAAACTCTACATTTTGCATTGAATATATTATCTTATATCGCAAATTATAGGAAAAAACTATATTTTTCATTAGTTTTGTATTCTATCAACTATTAAAATCACCGTCATTCTCCTGCCCTTTAAATGGGTTTCGGCACGACATGTTTTCGCTACTTATTTAAGACCGGCCACCTGCCTGACGTCAATTTACCTAAGTCGCATTTTACGACAACTAGGTAAGAAATGAGGGTGGTCTATTCTACTCAGCCAGAAACCACACGGCGTGTCAACTTACCATAGCCGCCTTTTACGACACCTCGGTAAGAAATAAAGGTGGTCTTTCTATTCAGGCTAATACTACACGGTAATTATTTATATGACATTTGCAGATTTATATTAAAATTTAATATCAACTATTTAAATAATAAACTTAAATAAAATACGAGATTATAATTTATTAATCTATGTTTATTAAATTTTTTATTCATGTTAATGACAAAGTTTGTAAACTTTTTAGACGAACTTGAATAGTAAAACGAAAATTATTCACGATAAAATTTGTCTAAAAAAATGCTAGAATCTTTTATTAAACTAATTCCATAATATAATGGGTGTATATTCATAGCTGTAACCAATTTATTAACAGATAATAGATGTCACATCTGTATAAAAGAGTGGTTGAAAGATCACTAAATTATGAATCGTTCGTACCAAATATCGCTTCAGAATTTTAAAACATCTACATGATGTTAACTTTAATTATTACACTCAGGTATGGATTATGAGTTCTATAAAAATAAATTTAAAATAATTATTTTTAGTTTTACCTGGCAACTAATTAGTTGCGCGGTAAAACTTTGAATATTTTTTTTTATTTGAAGTTAGAATACTTAGCTTTAAAGTAAAATCGTTTTCTATATAAGTTTTAAGTTGTTTTAGATATAATTTATATTTAAGAATAAACTTATTGTTTCGTCCTTTTTTCTTAAGACAGAATTGTTAAGTAGACCCATTAAGTATTTCCCGCGACGCTTGTGTCACAGATAATTTAAGGTGATGAAACAAAGGACAGATGACAAATTCTTAACAATTTGGTGTTTCTAAGCGTTTTTTTTTTTAATTTTATTTTCAACAGAACTAAACAAACCATTTAAATAAATCCTATTGTTTACTTATATTTAAGGTGTTTTAATTTATTCGTATAAATGATTCATATAATATTCGTTAATTTAAAAAAAAAATATGCAATGGTACTTGTATATAAAATCCTTATTAGAAATTTAAGTTACTTGGTCATACTTGATAAATTTATTATATAAAATGAACTGCAAAATTATTTTGGTAATTTATGATAGATTATTATAGTAGGACGGATGATGTTATAACTTTTTTAATAATATGAATAATACAGATCTTTCTTGTCATTTGTACATGAATGATTGTACAGTTCCTAATTATTATTATTATTATTATTCATTATTCCTAATTTTCTGTTATATAGGTGATACAAATAATTAATTTAATAGTGTTTAACTATAAGTAGGAATGCGCGCAGATATTTTGGAAACTGGAACTTTTATTAAAAACAGTTCGGCGGTTTTGTCTATAAGGAACATATATACTTCCTCTTTTATACATATAGATAGCTTATATTACACTCAAAATAAGACTTACAAGATTAAGTGGATGTGGAGGCGTATGGGCGGAACGCGGTTCATGGAGTAGCGCCCTTAGATGAGCGATGTATGACGCAGCTAGTCGTAGTGTATCCAGTTTAGATAGCTTCGTATCCGCCGGCACCCACGGCAATGTTGTTTTTAATCTAAAATTATATTCTTGTAAAAAAAAGAAGTAAAGTAACGGCCTGTTACTATCCCACTGCTGGGCATAGGCCTCCTCTCTCCGTTTTTAGAGATTGGAGCTAAGACCTACCACGCTGCTCCAAAGCGGATTGATAAGTTACACATATCTCCAGAATTCTCTAGAGATATGTTTCCTTATGATGTTTTCCTTCACCGTCCATCGTGTGATAAATTGCAATTATTAAAGAGACACATAAGTTTTTAATAGAAAAACTCGTTGATGTCTTTCCGGGATTTTAACCCATGCTCGTCTCTAGATTTTGGCACTGCCCCACCGCTGGGTTATCACAGCTTATTATATTATTTTACAATAAAAAAATATTACCCATTTTTTTTCCACTTTGGAACGCTAAAACAATAATTGATACTATATATACTTTTTAAAAGTTAAAAGCTTTTATTTAACTTGCAATGTGTCTGTGTGAAGGTGTATCTTGCAAGTTAAATTTGACCCACTTGTCGATTTCCGATTGGGCTGAAATCGTACTATTCTACTAATATTAAAAATGCGAAGTATGCCAGTATGGATGTATGTTTGTTACACTTTCACAGCGAATCCGCTGCACACTTATTGATGAAATTTGGTTATTCCTTATACACTAGAATACCATATAGGCTATAGTAATCCTGTTAATTCTACAAGAATAGGAGGACATGCAAAAGTGTCATCTATTATCACGCGACAACAGTCCACACAAACGAAGTTGCGGGTAAGCAGCTAGTTGTACATAACGGGTCAGTTCCGATGACAATGCATTTTTATGATAAGAATTAAAATATAAAATATATAAATACTTGTTGCTACCGCCAGGATCGGCTCGAGAGGATAGAACTCCTTAATGGTTAACAGTAGGGACATGAAATTTTGTTAAAAGCTGTTTTAATAGCCTTTATAACTTGTTATTATTTAATAACTAGCGTTTGACTGCAATTATGACACATGGTAAGCGATGATAGTCTAAGGTGGAGCGCTCTTGTCTAAAAGATGCCTATTCTTGATATGTAGATATTTTAAAGTACTCGCAAAAACCCTAAACCTTTTTTTGTTTATTACTCTACTCTAACTTGCATCAATTGGTGTGTTTAGTGCGAGTATTATTTAGCTTCTTGATCACATTAACGTAACGCTAATTTGTATGGGGCTGGAACAGTGGTCACTAGGTGTCGCTATTGTAACGCCATACAAATTAGCGTTACGCTAACGTGATCGAGTAGATAAAAAAAACTCGCACTAAGCCGACTGACCAGAAGGGCTTTACTTATAATTTTTTTATTATAGATAAAGATACCTGCAAAAAGCTTTTGAGAGCACCCTCATACGAGCTCGTTCGCGAGCATTGGCAGCGTTTCTGTGTTGCGGCTCATGTCCACTTCTACCTATTAGATAAAAATATTTCTATGAAAACGTAATCAGAATTCAGGAGAAACAAATTGCTTTACAATGAGTGAGTGAACACCATATTATTAATAGTAAGAACTAAAAGTAATAATCAAAAACATTACAAAAGTAGAAATACAATCTCGCGAACTTGTCGTTAAATAACAATCTCTTCCAGACAACCTAGTTGATGAAAAGACAGAGCTACGGGGTTGAATAAAGACAGAGTTAGAGATATATAAGTGGTGTGAATATAGCAAATAATATTAATATATGCATACATACGTATACATAAATATATACATAGATACATACGAGTACAATATACAAATACATATATGAGTGTAATCGCTGGAACAATATAGATGAAATTTAGTACAATGGATGTTTATATACCGAGCTAATATATCTATAGATAACCTGGTTAATGAAAGGACAGAGCTACAGATACATATATGTGATGTGTATATAGAAAAGAATATTAATAAATATATGCATACGTAATACATAAATATATACATAGATACATACGGGTACAGCATACAAATACATATATTAGGGTAATCCGCTGGAACAATATAGCTGAAATATAGTACAATTGATACTTATATACCGAGCTAATATATCTATAGGATAAAAAAGCCGATTCTCCTTCTAGAACAAGAAAAAACAATATAGTACATAATTGAGGGTATTTTAATACATATAGAGATATCAAAGAGATGGAGGTATCAAAAACGCTTGCACGTACTATCTTTCCATTAATTTAGATTTCTTCAAACGAATAAATGTATGAAGTATATAAAATCACATAAAATTTTTGCTACAGGGTTATATAAAAACATTAATTTTAATTATTAATATCAATTTCAATTTATTTTGATTTTATTTTGTTCAAAAGTGTAAATATCATAATAATAAAATACAATTATTGAACGAATCGTGATGGTCTAGCGGTGAAATCGCATGATTTCCATGTCTCGAGATGAAAACTCGTGCATGAATTTTATCAAAAACTGTCCCAAAAATAAGAAATCAGGATGCGTTTTTCGGTTAAAAACATCGGTTCATGGAAAGCATTCCTAGGGTATAAATAATTAACCTATCCAAATTGGAGCATTATATTGGGTCAGCTCCAAAAATAAGCCCACGAGTGGTCTAGTAACACTACTACAATTATATACCTAATGTTTTTTCGAAATAAGCTCGCCCGCCGGTTTTCAAATACAGGGAAAACTACTGAAGGTAAAATAACAAGTAAAATAAAGAAGGTAACTGTTAAAAAAATTATATAAAATATTATTAATATAAATTGCACTGTCACCTAAATAAATAGATTCCAAGCTAGATGGATTATTTTTATAAACAATTATTCAAAAACATATGAAAATTTGTCACTCCCTTCCCCTTTTTTAAAGCTTTTATTTAACTTGACATCTATGTGAAGGTGGAATCTTGCAAGTTAAATTTGACCCACTTCCCGGTGTCCGATTGAGCTGAAATTTTACTTACTAGTCCAGTCCCAATGACTATACATGTTAATGATAAGCATGACCTGATGCTGCCAGGTTTAGCTCCTGACGAGGGAACTCCTCAACGGTTAACAGTGGGGACATGAAATTTTGTTAAAAGCTTTAATTATGTTTCATTTATTCGTATTACACTTGTGACTTCTTTTGTATTAAAGTTGCTTTAACTAAAATGTACTCCTGAGTTTTATGTACTACTTTTATGTACGTTAGCATATCTGTAGAGAGTTAGTAATTATAAAAATAAGTGGAGTTGAAAATACGAGTGGATTTTATATACAGCTAAGCTACACACAAATTAAGGAAATAGCATTTATAGAATTAAGCGTTACTTTGTGGAGGTCCATAATACAAAACTAATGAGAATATTATTTTGCTATAATCCGCGATAATTATATTATATTTATCGCGGACCAGACCAAAATAATATTCTTATTAGTTTTGTAAGGAAATATCAATATTTCCTAGAGTTTAGAAAACTTCTTCGTTATAAAAATGTACAACAGAATCGTATACTAAAATAAGGTTTGTAATGAAGAGAACCTGGGTGACCGCGCATTGCTCGGTAATTTTTAAAATAATGTAAAAAAAAATAAAAAAATTGATAAGAAAAATGAAAAAATAATAGGGCAGGTGGGGCTCGATCCTAGGTTTTTTCATCTCTCTAGACCGCTCGTTCCCCAAATGATCTACCATGACTTTACGTTTGATAGCGAAAAATTGTGATTCAACGTAAATTTCAAAAAAAAATTTAGAGCCCGAAATTAGGGATAAAACGACATTTTTTTAAACTTATCTACATCGATTTTTCTCCCCCAAAACCCCCTACTTGCTAAATTTCATTATAATCGTTGGAGCCGTTTTCGAGATTCCGAATATATATACATACAAGATTAACTCATTTAAATATTAAAGATAATCTTAACTATTAACTTACCAGAACTAGACTGAGAGTCGTCAAACAGAAAATCATCGTCATCGCCTTCGTCTCTCTTCTCGACGGGCGATCTGTTAACTCGTTTCCTGGGCATTTTTATTGCACGTATAAAACACTAACACTTTTACACTATTAATTATTAATTATAACGCCACATTGTTCAGGAAATTTGAAACGGAAATTGTTGAGAGGTGCCACTAAATTTGTAGGGGTGTGAACCCTTGTCTTGTCGTGTCTAGTGACGCTTATCATTTGAGAACAGCCGATGCGTGTAAGGCGGGCGCGCTTGGGCGGCGCCTGCGCACGCCCCACCCGTATGTTTCAGGATTATCGCTGGACAAATGAAATGAGCTTGAAATGCTTTAAGATTTTTCCCCCAAATAAAACAAATATAATCATTATCGTTTTATTTCAATCGGCACAAAAATTTTGCAAAGGAATCATCATTCTCCTGCCCTTAATCCCCTTAAGTGGAGTCGGCTTTGGTCGGGAGCCGGTGGATTTGGCTTTGTATTTTACGATCGACCGCCTACCTGACGTCAACTTGCTTTAGTCGTTTTTAGCACCTCGGTTAGTAAGAGGATGGTCTATTCTACTCAATGGAATACCACACGGTGGGTCAATTTACCTTAGTCGCCCTTTGGACACCTCAGTAAGAAATGAGGATAGATTCCACTCAGCAGAATACCACACGGCTATTTGCTGAGAACGAATGTTTTCCGAAGACGAAAGTGTTTTTTTACAAAAAAATTCTACGCCCGTAATTTAAAGATAGATGCCTTAAAGACTTACCTATGGTACCAAATCCACCACAAATCCACCATCCACCAAGTTTTTAGAAAAGAAGGTTTTCTTCTTATCGATATTTTTAATGATTTTTAAGTATAAAGTGATAAATTGTAATTAACAATTAAACACATAAGTTTTAACAGAAAAACTTATTGGTGCCAGCCCGGGGTTTGAACCAGTGACTGCCTCGAAAGAGTCACCACTTTCACCACTAGGCTATTAGAGCTTTTGTCAATATAGTAGCTATATTACTTCTAGATTCTGAGGTATATAATATACATTCTAACATCCATGCAAAGTCCGGCGGCGACATGCAAAGGTGGTCCGGTTTGTAATATGTATTTAATATCCATACTTATTAATGCAAGATTTGATTGTCAGTCATACAATTGAAGCTTAGGTATATACCAGACAAACGTATTGGATAAATAATCATTTGGGAATATAAAATTATTGTATATATAGGTAATACATAATTATAGCTATTTAAATACTAAAGTTATTACGAAGTTATGTTTACCATTAGTATTTAATATGGATTCAGATAATAATAAATATTCATACCCTTAACACAACCTACACGCTACATAATAAATATTAATCAAATACTACATTGAGTTGCCCTTTCGTTTGTCTAAAAGCTCGCGAAAGAGTAAGGAAATCGTCTGGAAAGGGATTGTAATAATAAAAAATAAAAAAATAATAATAATTATACCTATACTAAAAACATTGTTAATGTAGATACAGATTAAGTCATTCTACAAGTTGATATGTACCTATATTATGTATCTGTAAATTTTCTCACTGTAAGACTCATCTGTAAATTGGCCTTATTTCCTTATTTATTTTAGTAAATATTTTGATGTACTTAATTGCTGTAGGTTTTAAAAATATAGAAATCAAGGCATTCTTTTCTTCTTGGTTGTTCGGCATTCAGTTTCTTGACATAATAAATTAAAGAGAGAAGAATAATACAAATTTTAATCTTTTTAAATTAGTTAACCAATTAGCGGGAGGAAAAGATAAAACGATTGACAGCAAGGTCCACGGGTCTCACTTCCGATGTGACACTCAATACTTTATAGTGTTAACACGTGCTTATCACCCCTCAAGACATACGTAGCTGTATAAAAAATTATTTTCATAACATAAATTTGGATTTACTTAAATTCCTTTCTTTTAGCTAACTTCAAATCGTTTTAATTTCGGTTTTTTAAGACTTTTACGCCGTGTGGTATCTGGCTGATTAGAATAATAAAATTAATAAAAAAATAATAAAATTTATAACTTAATTTACCTAAATATAATTAGCTTAATTATCAGGATAGCATGAAATAAGCTTATCATTATTGTCATTAATTTCAAGGACCATGCATAATACATACCAGGGGGTTCACTTATATTATAATAAAAAAAATCAAGTAAAAATCCTCACTTCTTACCAAGTTGTTGTAAAAGGCGACTAAGGAACATCGACTCGACGTGTGGTATCCGGCTGAGTAGGATAGACCACCCTCATTTCTTACCGAGTGCCGTATAAGGCAACTAAGGTAAGTTGACTCACCGTGTGGTATCCAGCTGAGTAGAATAGACCACCCTCATTCCTTATCGAGTTGTCGTAAAAGGTGACTAAGGTAAGTGGACTCACCGTGTGGTATCCAGCTGAGTAGAATAGACCACCCACATTCCTTACCAAGGTGTCGTACAAAACGACTAAGGTAGACCACTCTCTTTCTTACCAAGGTGTCACAAAAGGCGACTAAGGTAAGTTGACGTCAGGCTGGCAGCCCGTCGTGAAATGTGTAGCCAAATATATATTTTTTTAATTCTTATTATTTTTTATAACATGTTGTGTCGACCCCACTTAGAGTGGGATAAAGGCAGGAGGATAATGATGAAACTTTTGTTTGTGACTAAACTATTTATTTAAATACATTTTTTATCGTTAAACTTTTGTTTGATGTATTCCTAATTGTGGAAGTGATCGAGTACCGTAGCTTCCAACTGAGAGGTGTAAGACGGTTCGCTTCAAATAGGATTTCTATAGGGTTGTCAAAATTTTATTGAGCGACAGTTATTCTAAAATATGTTCGTTTCTGTCTATTTCAGTTAACTATATCATCCTCCTGCCCTAATCCCACTCTAAGTGGTGTCGGCACAACATGTCACAAACATGCTGTCATATGATTCGGCTGCGTTATTACGACCGACCGCCTGTCTGACGTCAACATACCTTTGTATTTTACGACACCTCGGTAAGAAAAGGTGGTCTATTCTACAAAACCCGATATTACACGGTGGGTCAATTTACCTTCGTCGCCTTTTACAACACCTCGGTAAGAAATGAGGGTGGTCTATTCTCAGTCTGATATTTATTGTGCAACAGTTATTCTAAAACATTATGTTCGTTTCTGTTTGTATTATATATATTAGCAAAATAAGAAAAAAAATTAACAAAAGAATATATTTTTAAGCATATTACATGCCCGAAAGACTAGCCAGGACATATCGCGTGCTATGGATGTCAGATTTTTTTTTAGTCACCTCTAGAATGTTGTGGTAGCCCAGCGGTAACACCGTGCGAGTCTTTCGAGGAGGTCACGGGTTCGAACCCGGGCAAACACCAATGAGTTTTGCTGTAAAAACTTATGCGTCTAATTAATAATTGCAATTTATCACACGCATTTCGATAAAGGAAAACCGTGAGGAAAGCTGCATATCTCTAGAGATTTCTAGAGATATGTGTAACCTACAAATTCGTATTGGGAGCAGCGTGGTAGGTCTTAGCTCCAATCCTTCTCTCCTAAAACGGACAGAAGAGGCCCATTCCCAGCAGCGGGAAAGTAATAGGTCGCTACTTTACTTTACTTACCTCTAGGATAACCATCACCATCCACAACCCACTACCACCAGTAAAAACATATAACATATAACTTAATTTATTTCCACACGGCCAATTTAGTATTTTTCTTTTTCGTCTTGTAGAATTTTTCATTAATATTACTGCTACGATTAGTAGTAATAATTTAGTAGTAATCAAAACTTAACGATAACAATATATTCTTTTGAATTACTAATTATTATAGAAATATTAAAAAAATTAAAAACTAAGCCACGCACATTTAATACCAAGGTGTCATAAATACGACTAAGGTAAGTCGACCCGTCGTCTGGTATCCTGCTAAGTAAAAAAGACCACTCTTATTTCTTACCGAGTTGTCGTATAAGGCGACTAAGGTAAGTTAACCCACGGTGTGGTATCCGGTTGAATAGAATAGACCACACTTCTTCTTACCGAGGTGTTAAAATACGACTAAGTAAGTTGACGTCAGGCAGGCGGCCGGTCGTAAAATACGTAGCCCAATCGTGTGACAACATGTTTATAGCATGTTGCGCCCTCCTGCCCTTATCCCACTTAGAGTGGGATAAGGGCAGGAGGGTAATGATGATTAAAAAAATTAAAACTCAACTTCGTACTTTCAGTGGACGTACAATTTGATTTAAGTAAAATATTAATGTTATTTAATCATTCAAAACGTAATACATTTAAAATATAAATCTTAATATTATCCAATATCATGATCTTATATTTTGTGGTTTTTTGTTTAGTTTTACTTTTATCAACCCTAACGCCTCCAGGTGGCGAATATCAAAGCACGAGTGGAAGCAACGAGATGATTCGTTTTAAGCGCTAACGTCGGTGACTTACGTGGCCCGTTGTTATTTCTACAAATATTATGCTTTATTCCACTTACACGTTCTATTACTAATACTTGCAAATTAAATATAAATAAATATTTTTTTGTTTTTATTTGATATCATGTGTATAAAAAAGGTATAGTTATAATTTTTTTTATATATAAGTACTTTATTCAACCTGAGATGTCCTTATTTTACTTCTCTATTATATTTCTCTTTACATATTGACAGAATTATAAAATCATCAAAAGCAATTGATATTTTCAATCTTTAACTACTCTTTAGAGAGGCTTACTTTCTGTATGAATAATCATAACAGGATGTACATATTATTTTCCTCCATAAATATTGCAGTAAAAGTAATGAATTGAAGAATTAAAATGTATATTATGCTGTTACTATATCAAATTAGTTTTGGTTTTTAGATACTTTAAAATATAAGGATGCGTATATATTTAAATATAAAACGAAACTAAAACTGTCTGAATTTGTCATGATGACAACGTCAAATTGAAGTTTCATACTTATTGATTTTGACAATTATACAATATTAATTTATCAACGAATGGCGAGATTGATAAATGTTTCCATCGTTAACTAATGTTAACCAAGCCCCAGTTAACGGCGACATTAGTTTAATATGCTCCAATTGTAATTTAACCACTATAAATCAAAATGCTACCCGGTATCGGTGTTTTTGGTACCGGAGCCGTAGCCAAGGTTTTAGTGCCTTTCTTAAGAGAAAAAGGATTTCCAGTGGAAGCGATATGGGGTGTGACTCTACAAGAAAGCGAAAATATTGCTCGGGAACTAAAAATACCATTTTTCACGAACAAAATAGATGACGTTTTATTGAAGAAAAACGTAAGTCTCGTATTCATTGTGTGTGCGCCTAATTTGCACGCACAAATATCGGTGAAGGCCCTTGGTATAGGTAAACATGTTGTTTGCGACAAGCCTGCAGGATTATGCCAGGCTGAGGCTTTAAAAATGGTTCGGGCTGCTCAGTATTATCCAACCCTCATATCAATAATAAATCATTCCCTTAGATTTCTGCCCGCGTTTAGTCATATGCGGAAATGTATACTTGACGGCTACTTAGGAAATCCAAGTGAATTGACTTTGATTGATGTGCGAGTACAAATGGGATCTCTACTTGGTGATACTTTTAATTGGCTATGTGATGATACCATGGGTGGAGGCACTCTTACATTAGTTGGCAGCCATGTTATAGACTTAGTGTCATATCTTAGTGGCCAGAAAGTAACAAAGGTACATGGTGTATTAAGAACGTTTGTGGAGGAAACTGCTAAGGTTAATGGCATTAGAAAAATCACAGCTCCAGATTTTTGTACATTCCAATTACAAATGGAAAAAGGATTATTAGTAACAGCAACTTTAAATAACCATTTACCAGGTCCATGCTTTAATCAGGAAATTTATGTGTGTAGCAAGAATGGTTATTTAGTTGTTAGAGGGGGAGATTTACATGGAAGATTACATAAACCAAATCCTAAAAGTATTATAGAAGAAGAGGGTAAAAGACCACATGATAAAGAGGAAGTTATTTACGTAGATATTGAAGACCTAAGTTGCGCATCAAGTATGATCCCTAAACCATATATTAAAGGACTATGTAAGATGATAAGTGCTCTCAAGGAAGCCTTCTTACCTGTTAAAGAACAAATGGACTGGATTAAAGAACCTGTTAAAGCTGCAGCAACATTTGAAGACGGACAAAGAGTCCAAGCAACGATGGAAGCGTTACGTCAATCAAGTGAAGATGGGTGTTGGAAAACAGTTCATCTGCTAACAGAACCTCCTGATCCAAACCCTGCATTGTCTGCAGCAGTTAGACGTACAGCCATATCTCTACAGTAATTTTCTAGAATCGTATTTGTATGCCATCATTATGTACCTTTTATATTATTAGCTTATTATTAAGAACTTAGCGAGTTGTACAGATTCATATTAAATTAGTTTAAATGGTTATTGCTTATATGTATTAATTTTAGCAACATATTTGTAAAACGAGTGTAATGTAAATAAGTATATTTGATTGTAATATTAACAATACTACTTTAAAATAATTAAAGAAATATTTCTGTAAGTTTGAAGCTATACTGCTTTTAATAGCCAGAGATTAAAACATTGATGTTAAAATCAAACATGTTATATTGTTGTCCACAATTTAAATACATAAATCTTTAGGACCAGATTTTGTTGCTTACATTTTATATTTAACATAGTCTAGTTCGGCCAGTTATTTTCAATGCCTATATGTCACAAATTGTAATCTATATGTTTGAAATAATGAATGTAGCAGAAGATATAACTATTTTATGTACTTTTTAGTATATAAGATGTATTGTAATAAAAGTCAGTAAAAGTATTATGATGATTATTATTTACTGTTATAGCATATGCTGGGCTGCAGGTATATGCCTGTGTGTATTGTGTATATTATTGTTGTAATATTATATGTTATATATATGTATATTTTATTTGATCGATTGATTGATAATATTATTGTTACAAATTCAAACTCACAATATGCATGATGCAATTTATGTCAGAAGTTACTTTTTAAAATTCCTTTAGACTAATATTTTGCATTATCAGTTGAAAGTCAGTCAACATTTGAAAGGCATTTATCATATTACCATAGCAATTATAAAATAATTACAACAATAATGCTGAGAGCATTACAGTTGAATTCTTAGATTTGTATCTCCATAAATGAGTGATTGCCATTTAAAATTATAATATATTATTAGAATTATATAAATTAAAATTTTAATTTAAACTTTAATCTGTCTTCAACAGTGATCACAATTACTGCTCATAATATTTAGATTGCCTCATGATCATAGCATGAATGATATATTTTATGATTTTAGACAAAATAAATCCAAAAGAACTAAAAACTTGAATAATATTTAAAAAAGTTTATTGGCATTGTAATTAACTCTACTTTTTAATAATTCTTATTTACTTTTAATTTGTTTATAAGTCATTTACGAAATGAAAATCAAGAAATTTCACTACAAATTAATGATTGACCACAAATTGATTGATAGAGTAGAATTGTCAGTAATTGTATGAAAAATAACTGAAGTAGAAACTCAAACATTTTTAGGACTTATCTGCACAAACAAATTTTTAGAATATCTCTGATATGTTGATTTATTTCAAATTTTAAAGGTTAGACAAAGGCAGTACTGTATTTCTATATAGCATGAGAACTTTATTAAATCAGTAGTATTTTGCGTTAATAAAATATACATTAATACTACATTTTATTTTACATACAAAAATAAATATAAAAAATAAAATTTAATAAGAATAGTAGCTTTTTATATTTAACCTGTGACACCAGTTTTTAACTGGAGGGGTAAGTTAATGCTTACCTAACGTGCGAGGACATGGGGACAATAAATACAACCAATTTTACAACAATGTTATAATAAATGCAAAGACAACATTATGTTCCACAGCATTGAACATATTACACAATCACATCATTTTCATACACTACGCAGTAATAACTAACCAATAATTCGAAACCGCGGCAAAATTAAGACTAGAACTAAAGTTAATTTTCAATTTTTGCCAAAATGTCAGATTCTCTGAAGAGATGATACTCCTTTTCATCATTTTCTAAACTAACTTTGGTACCACCGTATTCGGGTAGCAAAACTTTATCACCCACTTTAACCAGGATTGGAATAAAGTCTCCATTATCTTTTCTCGCTCCTGTACCCACAGCAACTACTTCTCCGTGAAGAACCTTTGATTGCGCCTTTTCTGGTATAACGATACCTCCTGCAGTCTTCGTTATTGCTTCAGCTCTTTTAATGAGAACTCTATCAAGCAAGGGAATTAATTGTTTCATCACGTTCGACATTTTTTCGTATATTACTTATGCGAGCTTAGATCAAAGACAAATGAATGTAGTTTATATCTGACTTTAAGTAATCTTGAAATCTAGAATATTCGTAGTTAATATGCCGGCGAACTATGAATTCTAAATTCCATGTGTTTACGGAGTTGCCACTTGCAAGGTTTTTGAAAATATTATCGAGAATCTTAAAAATATGATCATCACGCAAAAATATATACGTATTACTTTTAAATTTGTGTTTATTAATTTATCGGTAATTAAAAATTATTTATAATCGTTAAAAAAATATAACTGTATTGACATCTATGATCGGGTAGCTGAATTAAGATACTACAAATTATATCAAATATTGTCAATAGGTGGCGCTGAAATGATATTGAATTAGGGTAAAAATAGATGTCACTACTTGTATGAATACAATGCTGTGTAATGATATGAACTTGAGTTATTTAGTGTTGTTACGGTCTTTCTATTTTATTTACCGCGTTATTAAGATAGGTAAAATATGATGTAGCAAAAACGTCACCAGTACATTACCATTTAAACTATTTAACAAGTACATATTTATACATTTTACAAACTACCGAGTTAATGAATTGAATTGAGAAAACATAAAAGAGCTAATATTTTTAATTAGAATAGCCATGCATTATTATCTGCAATCATCTAGCACGCACTAGGCGCCGCGTCGTGACCATCAAAGGAATTTGCGCCGGCGCCGGCCAGTCTCAGACACACCTGCGCGCAGGATTTACTCACACTAGCGTAGAGACCACTCACCACTTGGACCTCACTATAGGAACTAGATTGTTGTTGTATCACAGAGACAAAAGTTTTCAGATTTATGATATTTCAGTTACTATTATACTTTACTATATAAAATAACCATTCAATTTCTTTTATATTAAATGAAAAATTTCGTCCTTAAATTAATTTTAGTTTATTATACTCACCATTTTCTATCAAATAATTCTGACTGATTTTAAAATTAGAACTGCCGCTAAAAGATATCGATAAATTGAACACTTGAAGTAAATAAGGCACTAAGTACCAAAAAATTTAAATTCGAAATAAGTATGCAATTTGGTTCTACAAGGCTTTTAGAACCAAATTGCATACTTATTTCGAATTTTAATTTCTAGGTACTTACTGCCTTATTTACTTCAAGTGTTCAATTGTATTTTGTTAACTGTTAACGTATTTATCATTCCTAAACAAGAAAATTGAAATCCAATAATGTAAAGAGATATGATTATTTATAAAATTTTCGTGTTAAAAATAATTATAATTAAATTTTATTTTTTGAAACATGATTTATGTTTAATATGTTTCAATAATTAAACTGAACTCCTTAAGTCTAATGGTATCTCTCTATAGACATTGTCGAGGCCAAAACGGAAAATTTCAGTCTCTGCTCTAAACTTAAAGGGAAGAACACACATTCATTTCGTGTCGGCTTCAACTGACGTATCATACATAAAAGACATAAAAGAACAAACAAGACCACATCCTTTTGTATTCCGTATAATTAATGTTTAAAGTTAAATTTCTTGCAATAAATGACATAAAAATGATTGCTAAGTATCACAGGCCAGACTGTGAATGGCTACAACAGAAATCAAAGAACCTGACACTGCTGCTGTCAGTTCTTAAAATACTGCCTCAATAACTGACAGCTATACGGAATTTACAGGATTAGGCGTTAGTTTGCGTAGATCCATACGAAAGTAATAACAAAATTATTTTGCTATAATCCGCGTTGAAGTAAAATATATATAATGTTAAATGTAGTGGAAGCATTAGTGAAATAGACAAATAATGTTAAAAATTAACTGTAATAGTTAAGCATAAACTTTGTAATAGATATAAATTAAAAAAGATAAACCTCGGCTCTGACCTATATCAGAGGAAGCTGAATGTAAAGTGGACAATCCGTTTTCATACGTTAAGAAAATATCCGATTATTAAAAAATATATATATTTTATTTTAAAGTTTTATATGTGATTATGTATAGCGAATAACATAGGTTAACTAATAATTTAATGTTTTTTGATTAGAAATTATTTAAAAAAATAAAAAATAATTTCTAAACAAAAAACATACAATTATAGCGGGATAGAAGTCTAAGTAAGTTTTTTAACATAGAAGCTAATGCAATTCAAATTTATATATATTTTTTTAATTTACTTATGTACTAGGTACCTATGTAAACAGTTTTCATAATTATATCATTAATACCTAATGTCTTAATACAAAAAGAGCTACACTGCAAAGGCATTTTGAATCAATAAAGCGAATTCAATAGCCTATAAAAAGGCTTTTTATGTTGTAAAAAGCTCTGTGATTGGGTTCACACGGACGGCCGTGGAGCCGAATTTTGCAAACAGCTCACGTGTTCGTATGTAGTTGTACCATCTTTTTAAAGGAATACGGACTGAAAGCATTTATTTCATATTTGGTAGCAGTGCCTTTGCCCTCGTGGAAATCAATGTCGCATCTTTAATCTTTAAATGAGCTAATCTTGTATTCAATTTTTCAATCACATTGTACAACCAGGGATTTATACAAAATTAAGGAAAATATTATTTCACTATAATCCGCGATATAAGAAAACACTGAACTATTTATTTTCATATCTGATACATGCAGGATTAGCAAAAACTCAACAACTCGAGCTATCTCCTGATGATTACGGAGTGAAACCACTATTGAGATTGTGGTAGTGAATGTATGCAGTGCCTGTGTATTGGTGGTTGGTAGTGCATGAGTTAGTACGAATCCTGCATATATCAGGTATGAGAATGGATAGTACCCTGTACGTTTACCATTGCATATATTTTCTTATATCGCGCATAATTGAAAAATAATATTTTCATTACTTTTTATTTTAATTGGCCTCTGCCTTTCGTATATAATTAAAATCATGGACACTGTTTAGAGTAAAAAGTTGCTATAATAGACATACACGGATGTTTAAAGCGTACAAAATAACACAACAAACACCGCAAAACACCTGATATAGCTTTATATGTATGAATTTTCTACACTACACATCTTAAATTCAGCGCGTTCTACAGCTATTAATATAAAGTCGATAATCGAGTGCATTAAGTGATGTGAATGCAAGCATAAAATTGTATTTGTCTGGAAAGAGATCGTGGTCGGTTCTCACGACAGAGCGGCACACAGGTGCGCATCCGGCTATCTCAGTCCCACCGCACCGGGATTTGAATTTGGAATCATTTAGCTGCTCTAATTATACCTGAAACCATAAACACGAAACATAACTATGCATGAAACAATGGTTTGGAATTCGAGATCAAGATTCTTTTTTTATGGATTTTACAATTCTCAATTTCCAAAAGATTAGTCATATGCTGAATACCGTCATTTCTTATGTATATTTACAAAAACAATAAACATATTATTTTTATTTATTTATTTACCAAAAAAAAATTGGGAAAAAACATTAGGGGTAAAAAAAAAACAAAGGTCAACTTATGCCTATAACAATGATCTCTGCCAGCTAACCTAAGAAGTGAGACAATTTATAGTTAAGTTAATTTTGTAATACTCCGCGATATCACTACATATTATAAAACAAAGTCCCTATATCCCTATGTACGCATAAAACTTTAAAACTACGCAACAGATTTTGATGCGGTTTTTTTTAATAGATAGAGTGATTCCAGAGGAAGGTTTGTACGTTTAATAACATTCAATACGGAGTAGAGAAATACTGTAATTTTTGAGGTTTCTGTAAATAATTACATTTTTTTCCGCTTACATTGCAAACGCAGGCTAAACCCTACGAGATTTATCAAAATAATGTCCTAAGTATTTGTAGTTCTTGAAAAGGTCTACAGAAAAGTCCGCGATGGTATATGTCTATCTCTTAAGGATAACCCACTATAGTATTTTTTGTCATTTACTTTTTAAGAAAAATTGTGCTATATTTTTGAAGCAATTTTTATACAATACAACATTAATCCTTATCCAATTAAGTACCTTAAATAAATAGTTGATTTAATATAGATCAATATTGCCGTTTACAGCATGTAATTTAAGTGAACATTTTCGGAGATATTACAGATTTAAAATGCCGTGAGGACGCCGCGCTTCGCCCTATAACACTTCGACTTTAGCAGCTATGTCGCTCTTTCAAGAGTTTGTTTAAATACATTCTGTAATTAATTGTAAAAATAAAATACATAGGGAAAATGTAAAAGTAAATAAGTAAAAATGTACTATACGAATTTAGATATTCCAAAGATAGCAGGAAATCTTCTTGGTATAGGGAAAGGAAATTATTTTTCTCCAAATTTAACGCTTGCGGGCCCCGGGCAGTAATGAATAAATCAAAACTACTCGATCTATTTTAATCATTTTTTTACACTGACTGACATGGGATATTTTATACCTGTGCGAAGCAGGGGCAGGCCGCTAGTAGTAAAATAAATAAAAGCGCAAAACGCTTTGCGATTTTGTCTCATGATGCTTCGATTGCGGGGCGAAACGATAGTTGAGTTTGTGATAGTGAACGTGTGAAATGCTTGTGTATTGTGGTGTCCGTGGTGGAGATTTACGGATGTTTTTTTACGAATCCTGCATGTATTATGTATAAAAACAGATAGTCCACTCTACATTTAGCATTATATATATTTTCTATTTGACTTTATCGCGGATTATAGCAAAATAATTTTATTATTACTTTTATATTATGGATCTCCGCAAGATAACGCCTAATTATATAAATTATTTAGTATATATTTAGTCTGTAAAAGCACTGATAGAATGCTTACGAATTCTTTTTAAAAAGTTTAAAAGTTTAAGCGTATTGTATTCCATATTTAACCTTATACATATAATAAAAACACTTGATATTTATCTTGGATAAAATATACTACGTCCATGATATTTATCGTAGTTAACATTCAAATAAATGTCAAAATGGAGCCGTCATCCGAACATAAATGAATGATTTTTAATAATTGAAATATTAATGTTTAATTGAGGCCAAAATATAAATAAAAAATATAAATAAATAGGAAAAAAAAATTAAGTTTTTTATTTTTTAACAAGTAAAAGCCATGACACGCTCCTTTAGAGGAACGCTAGCAAGGACATTACGACGGAAATAAAAGGTTTATGAACAAGCAGTAAGTTGTCAATGGCCTCTAAAGTGACTTTAAAATCAATTAACTAACTAATTAAAACACTTAGAGATAAATTAATGTTGAAATAACAAATGTTACAATATATCTAAATCAACTTCAACTGAATTTAAAACATTTCTTGGACACCATATAGGCGAAACGATGTTTTCCATAGTTTTCTATTCCCAAATGTAATTATTTAGTAGGTCATTTTCATTGTAATAGTTACTTTACTGTTCGGTATTTGATTCAGAAAAGTTTAAAGAATTCATTGAAAAAAATATTAAAAAAGGATGTATTTATTAATAAATAATGCTCTAGAAAGGATTTTAGACAAATAGGATAGTATATAGGATAGTGAATGATAACGAAAAAGGCTTTTCGGTATGATAGTTTCTTTTTGGATATGCCCAAGTTAATAGCTCCATCCAAATAAAATTCAAGAACTACTGTTCGCGTAAGAACGCTTAAACTGAACTTGTTACTTATCTTATTTCTAAAAACTACACCACCCTTTGACGATTCAACCTAGAAGCTGTTAATATTAAAAACTCAAGCAACAATATTCGTTTTTTGTGCTATAGAAGCATTAGTTTTAGAGTAATTTTTTTGGCATATTATCATCGCATGTTAATTTTATTTTTTAGAAATATTTTTGTGATTGGTATACTTAATTTCAATGTGAATTTGAAAACTTATTAGTAGGTAGGTATTTCATAATAAAACACAACACGACTACACGGTTTGACTAATTTCAAAATTTAAATATAAGCATGACATTTAGTACGTAATTAATGTTAATAATATATATATATATAGATTAAAACTTTTAGATAAATACATACAACTTATATATTTCAAATAAAGCTTAAAATTATTAAGATTCGCGGATGGCAACCCAAGCTATGACATTTCAAATTTTCATTTCACGTCGTATGTGATTAGTGATATATATTGAGAAGTATAAATATTGCCGGTGTCGCAAATAGAGAATCGAAATATTCGCCAATGAAATAGTACATAGTTTAAGTTGTTGAGTTGGCTAGATAATCGAGAAAGAAAAATGCAAATTGACTTAAGATAAACGCAGGAATTGGCTATAAGTCTTTATAGAGTACCAAAGACTACAAAGTACTATTAGTACTGAGAAAGCCAATGAACGCTACATTTTTCGTTGCATCTTTTTAAATATTGGCTTCAAGCAAGCTTAGGCGTTTCCTTTTTATTAATTTTTTAAGTTGAAAGTACTCAGTGAAATTGTTAAAGATATTTTGTATTTAAGTTTTCTACTGTGTGTTAACATCGTACAAAAGAATAATGGAGCCGATCGTTAATGTTAAAGAAGGCACGTTATTGGGGAAAGTTTGTCATACCTCAAACGAAATTCAGTTTTACACCTTTAAAAGCATCCCATATGCTAAGCCACCAGTGGGAGAATTAAGATTTGCTGTAAGTTGCTTAATATGTATAATACTGTAATCTACCAACTTTATCTGTAAAAACTTTAATTTTTCACATTAATTTTTTTGCAAAAAATGCTACAAGTATTAAAATAATTTGTTACTACAAGTATTATTAGTTATCTATTAAATGATCTTAATGTTACTTTGTTAAACAAAAAAAACTGAGGTATCCATTTATAAAATATGTTTTTTAGTTTCATGTCTTTCTGGAATACTCATTATGATTTATACTAATTAAAAATTTCGAATAATGGCAAAGAAATCTAAATCAGGGAACATTATGTATATGAATTTGACTGGGCCGTTGCTGCAGTGGGTAGTGATCCTGCCTTTAGCTCCACAGGTTGTGGGTTCGATTCCCGCTGAGAGCCAACATTTTCTTTAAATGAATTTGTTGGTCTTTGAGCCTGGGTGTATATTTGTATTTAAGTATGTATTATATAAGTATATAAAAATTATATAAGTATATATTCACTAGTTGTCTGTCACCCGTAACACAAGTATTAAGTTACTTACTTTGGGGATGGACAACCGTGTGTGTAAGTGTCCCATCCCATGAATAATGTTATGTATTGTGAACAATAAAAGGTAGCAGGGAGTTGTTGGATTCAAGCAGTACAAGATATGCGGTGTAGGGTTCTTTAGAAGAGACCCTTTGTTCTACAGTAAAAGTTTATCTGTTACAAACAATGTGAACAATTTAGATTTCTATTAATTTCAAAAATAGCATTCAACTGAGTCTTTTTCAAAGTAAAAGAAGTTTGGGACATCTTGTTTTTTGTGAATATTTTTTAGTGCTTATTAGAGTCATTTATGTGCATATTTTCTTATTAAGTCTTGCATTAAAGTATATTAGCAATAGGCTGTAAATACATTTTACAAAAGGGTATGAACATCCTAGAATATAGAAAACAAATTTGGGATCTCAATAGTATATTATTTCCTTTTTTAAGTTTAATCTATGTTAATTGACTTAAATAAATTTGTTTAGGCTCCTGAAGAACCAGAACCTTGGGAAGGAATAAGGGATGCTACTATAAACTGTAATATTTGTGCCCAGTTTGATAGAGAGACCGCACAAGTTGTAGGAGACGAAGATTGCTTGTACCTAAATATATACACACCTAGTCTACCTCATGCTGATACACCTTTACTACCTGTAATGGTATTTTTCCATGGAGGTGGTTTCATATTTGGAAATGGAACTGACGATTCACTTCATGGACCAGACTATCTAATTGAAAGAAATGTTGTTATTGTGTCTTTGAATTATAGGCTTGGAATTCTAGGGTTCCTATCATTAAATTGCAAGGAAGCACCTGGTAATATGGGCTTAAAAGATCAAGTATATGCTTTGAAATGGGTGCAACAGAACATTGAGAATTTCAATGGAGATCCTTGTAATGTAACTATTTTTGGGGTCAGTGCTGGTGCAGCATCTGTAGAATATCTTTTGGTCTCACCAATGACAAAGGGACTCTTTCATAAAGCTATTGCACAATCTGGGTCATCCCTAGTGCCTTGGGCACAAAATAATAAGATAAGAGACCTAGCCACACAGATACCTGTGTTAAGGAAAAGGATTATATCAGATAACCAAGATTTACTTAAGTATTTGAAAAATATGCCCTTAAGGGATTTAATATCTACTTCTATGATGTTGCTGGCAGCTGGTAAGTGGAAAGGTGGAATACATTTTGGTTTTGTGCCTGGCATTGAGCATCCAGATGGCTGGGAACCTTTTTATTCAAAATCTACATATGAATCTTTGGCTGAAGGAAATTTTAACAAAGTACCATTCTTGACTGGATTTTGTTCAAGGGAAGGTCTTTTAATGTTAGCCTATCCTGATGTGTATGAGAGAGTCGCAGAAGACAAAATATTTATTGATTTTCTTCCGTTCAAACTTGATGAAACAGTGAAAGATGAATATGAAAATAAAATGAAAACTATTTATTTAGAAGCAGAAAACAAATATGAGGATGAAGATGCATTTGCTATAGATTTTTTTTCAGATCTAGATTTTATAGGGGGCATCTATGTTGCTACATCATTGATCGCCAAAAATAATTCCCCAGTCTACTTGTATGAATTTGACTATGATGGTAACCTGAATTATTTGAAAAAAAAGCTTAATATTAATAGAGATGGAGCTTGTCATGGAGATGAAAATGGATATTTAATTACAAGTGATATACTTAAGGGTTATATTTCTGACACTGACATGTTGGTGCGAGACAGGATGTGTGTGATGTGGACCAATTTTGCCAAATACGGGTAAGTGAATTCAAACAAAAAATTGATGAAATGCGGATTTCAATCTTTCTTCAATATTTTTTTTAAATTACTTGGTTTTTTAAATTTGCATACAGAGTACAGGCTTAATATTTGATTGAAAAAAATGCATAATTTTTCATTCTGTTTATATTATATTATCTAAGATTGTATTAACAATATAAAAATAATATAATAATAAATAATATTTGTTGCAAGCAAATTTCATAATCTATTTCTTTATCTAATTGCGGGGACACCCTTCATTGCAGGATGGGTGGTCAGCTCCTATTCTGGACTATTCCACCCATAAAATGTTGCAAGCAAATTTCATAAAGCAATTACTATAAGTGTGTTTTTACATTTTTGTTTCTAATTTTCTTCATTTGACACTTTATGCTTAAAGTTATGATGTTTAATGTTAATTTGAATGTAATGACTACTTAGTATTTTACATCCATTATTTTATTATAGTAATCCAACACCAAAAATTGACGACCTCATTACTACTAAATGGGAGCCAATTACAGAGAATAAAATGTCCTACTTGCTGATTAATGATGAATTAACAATGAAAGATGACATGTGTACAGAGAGAACAAAATTATTCAAGGAACTATATGAAAAATTCAGACATGTTTAATTATTTTGGAGCATCAAATAGATATTGATGTTGCATGTCAAGTCATCAAAATAGCATGCCTAGTTGTACAATAGATTTAAGAGGCTACCAATAAATAATTTATAGAATTAGTCATTACTTTGCGTAGATCTGTAATACAAAAGTAATAAGTAAATTAACTTGCCATAATCTTCGCTTAAATTTATTTAAATTATTTATATTATTACTTTTGTAGGCTAATAATAAAAGACATTTTGATTTCTGATAAGATTTTTTTTACCATAGAAGATGAATGAACATCCTTAAGTAATATACACATAATAAATGTTTATAATAATTAAGAAATATTAGTCATTAATAACCTTGAATTAGATTACTTATTTGAGAATAACTTTTATCTTTTTAGTCTATTTACAATGTATTCATAATTTTACAGGGTTATAACGCAGGACTAAACCTTGCATAAGCATTTGTGAAATCTTTTTATCCTCTGCCCATAATGATTTGTCCAAAAATTGCCTTATTCAAATTTGTATGTCATTTATTTCTATATATTTTGTTACAACATGTTTTTAATACAACCTCCTTTATAGAGTTGACGATTAATATGAAAAAGCATTGTGGCTGTCATATTTTTATGTGTCATTCTTTGAGTTGTTGCGAAAGAGTAAATGGGTTGACTCTGGGAAAACTGCTTTTTATTTATTGAATAAGAATAAAAGAGAAATATCGTCGCTTTGTTATATTCAGAAGGGGATGTAACCTAAACTCACAAATAGAGTGGACAAAAGGAATATCTGGAGATTTAAAGAAAAGACAAATGACGATCAATATCTTGAGACAACACGGGGAATGCGAATTTCGTTAATATGAGAGATAGCTGCGATATGCGATGCTATGGAATAAAAAATTAGAGTTTTTATTTCAGAGATTATTGATGGTAATTGGTATTCGGTTAATTAATTCTGTGAGATCAACGTGACGATGTGCTATGTGAGGCCTTAGACGCGCCCGTGACTTTTGTTCGATGAAACTGTCAGCTAGAATGACGATTGTTCTCTGGATCTTTCCAGTTGTAACGATTGTTTTCTAGACTGTGGACATCTGCAACGACTGTCAGCTAGGCTCTGCCTGGAAGTGGTGATTGTTCTTTGAGCGTTATCATTTGCGAGTCTGTTTACGTGTGTATCTGCTGAGTTGGTTGCCACTAATTGAGCTGTGTTATGCCATGACAGTGATTGAGGGTGAGCTTGAGGTGCGAAATGCTTATGGTGCGAAAAGCTCAAGGAGTTGAGGAGTTGAGCTTAAAGAGTTGAGCATAAAGCGTGAGCTTAGAGTTGAGCATAAAGCGTGAGCGTAGTCCTGTCATGTCATGGCATGTGCGGTTTTCTTTTACAGATTAAAAGAGCAAGTACTGAGTTTCTTGCCGATTCTTCTCAGTACAATCAGCATTCCGAATCGGTGGTAGATTCATTCCCAGAAGTCAGCTTATGAGATTTGCGGGGTCGCAAATGTTGTCAGGATGGTCGACTGTTACAACATGTTTTTAATACAACCTCCTTTATAGAGTTGACGATTAATATGAAAAAGCATTGTGGCTGTCATATTTTTATGTGTCATTCTTTGAGTTGTTGCGAAAGAGTAAATGGGTTGACTCTGGGAAAACTGCTTTTTATTTATTTAATAAGAATAAAAGAGAAATATCGTCGCTTTGTTATAATTTATTTTATAATTAATAAAGGAGCTACATATAAAAATTGTTTATTTTAACTTATATAATGGAAGCCACTGTCATAAGTAATTTCAGGTGGTCATAAAGCATATAAGAAAGTTATAGTTAGCGAGTAGAGGTCTCTTATAAAGGTCCTCATTTCCTATGAACCATAGAGTTTTTGGAGCATGTGCAATATGACTTAAAAAGATGCGTTCCGCATTGGAGAGCTGATAGGTAGGCATGTCAGTTCGAATGTTTAACAAATAATAACAGAGGGAAGATATATATGTCTAATTACACAATTTACATTTCGTTGGATACATTTTAGGCTCCCGTACTCTAGTGTCAAAAAATAACTCTATGGGTATCACAAATTAGCTCTTCTAGATATTTGAATAAAGGATTACATGTATTATGTTAGATACATTTCTATTGCTTTTAATCTTGTTTGGTATATAATTTTTTTAATTTGTTATATTTGTTAAGTAAGTATTATCGACAAAATGAAATAAAAAAACATTAATAAATATTACAAAACTTTATTCAATTGTTATGTTATTGCTCATACTTCTCGTAAATTTCTTTAAACATTGCCATTTTTTTGGGTTCATAATTAGACTTAATACTTATATCCTCGTTAATACTTATGTATAAAGGCGAACTCTCGGTGAATGTCGGCCATTCAATTGAAATGTCATCCGAAGTTGGAACACTGAAATAAAATTAAAGGAGTATAATCACAGATTAAGAAAAGTTAACATCATAAATATCTAAATTTATGAATTAATTATAATGTGATATTAATTTAACGGAAGAACTGAATGGAACAGACGAAACTTTAATTTAAAAAAAGGGTATTGATAAAAAAATTGTATTTTGGAGGAAAATCTACCTACGACAATGACCCACTGCTGATTAACAGCCGGTGAATATAGAAAATTTTAGACCAAAGATCTAATTTAAAAAAAAACAATCACAACCGCTGTTGTTTGATTTTATTTCTGGGTAGAATGTTACATGCAGTCGTTAGTGAATGATAAATTGTTTTTAAACGCTTTAAGGTGGAATGTAACGCAATGCTAGATGTAGAATTCTAAAAGACTCCAGAGTTCATAAGAGAATTTCTTAAAATTTAAGAATTTCATAATACAATGGACGACAATGGCACTTTTCAAGTTTTTGTGGTATTTAAAGAATTCTTGTAAAAAGTTAACGTTATTCAATTTTTTTATCTGAAAATTTAGGTAAATTTGGATATGATCAACGACTATTAAAGTGCTTAAGAGTAAATAGTAAAAACATAAGATAATTAGATTTTAATTAAATTAGTGCAATGACATATTCGGGATGTTTGTTACTTGTAAATGTGGATTGCAAAGTTCCGTCAATTATTTCATTAAAAAAAAAAACTACTACCAATGATAAATAGATAACAAAAAATAGCATTCAATTTCGGTAATTATTATATTTTTACTCAGGTTATATTTTACTTATAAATACCTACTTACCCATTTTTTGCAAAATTCGTCCATAGCTTTGTCAATCTTGCCCTCACTGCGATATCCTTTTCCGTGGCAAGTTTTGTCAGGGAATGTTTAAAAATGTAAGCTATGTCATCACCGTGAGCGGTACCCTTCCTATTTATTCCAAAAAAATGTTTAAAAAAGTTTATATTGCCTTCATAACAGAGTTCATAAATATAAACCGGAACTCCATGGTTTGCCATAATCTCACCGCTTAACCAAGTTCCTGCCACAAAGTCTAGATCACCAAAGAAATCGACTGCCATTTTATCAGGTTCATCATCTGTTTGAATATCTTGTAAGTACGCTATTAAGAATCTTTTATTCCATTTCTCTTTTTCACTGACTTCCATGTAACAACTCAAAAAATCAATGAAATTTTTGTTTTCTATTAAATTACTTGTAGCGTTGGCATTTATAACACTTGTTAAATAACCTTCCCTGTTACAAAAACCCTTTATAACTGGAACGTGACAATATCGGTCTTCTTTTAATAATTTGTATGGTTTCTCAGTTATAAAGGCTTCATTATTACCAAAATCTTTTTCAATAGTTGGAACAAATCCAAAGAAACTTTTGTTTGGGCCATAATTTTGTATTACTTTAAAACTGGACTCTACGATCAGCAAAGCGGGACTTTTTAAAAGGTATTCATATATCGCATAATCGTCTTCAGTATTTCCATTGTACCCCATTGCTTCTAAGAGTTTCAGAGTTAATTTTTTAGGCTCAAAATTCATAGTCCAGTGGTTGAGACTAGAACCTGACTGAAAAATCGCCTTGTGGAAAAGATTCTTTCCAAATGGTGAGAGAATTTGATACCCCACTGAGGCTGAACCAGCACTTATACCGAAAATTGTTACGTTATTGCAATCTCCGCCAAATTTATGAATGTTACTTTGTACCCATCTTAGGGCTTGCTGTTGATCTTTCAATCCCATATTTCCAGCTGCTTCTGGGATTCCCAATTGTAAGAATCCAAATACACCTAATCTATAATTGATGGTCACCACAACTACACCATGTTCAATTAAGTAATCTGGGCCTAAGTCCTCTTTGTCAATGCCAGTGCTACAGATGAATCCACCTCCGTGAATGAAAAACATTACGGGTAAAAGATTAGAAGAACCTTCGATCTTTGGCGTGTAAACATTAAGATAGAGGCAATCCTCGCTGCCAAGATGAACTCCTTGTTTTATATCAAACTGACTGGAAATATTCTCTTTGTTAATGGTAGTAGCGTCTCTCACGCCGTCCCATGGTAACGGTGGTTGAGGGCTCTGCGATTTAAATTGACATTATTACCACCTATTACTATTGCTTATCATCTATTTATAAAACAAAATTAAATTAATTAATTAATTAAATTTTTAAATTTCAAAAATGTGGGTACTTTATAACCTGCTCAAAGACATTTCTAGACAAGCACGCGTGTACCATCTTAAACAGTATGACACCTGTCACCAGGTGTGATTGCAATCCTGTGACTGTGTACTGTTAGAAAAAGGCATTACTTGTGTGTGCATTTTTTGGTATTACGATTTTGTTCGTGGAGCCTATCCTCCTGATAATACTTCGGTTTCGGGGCGAAACGATCGTGGAGGTTGTGGTAGTGAGTGTGTGTAGTGCTTGTTTGGAGTGTTGCTGTTGGCGGCGTCTTGTAATACGTGTAGTGGTTTATCATGCATGTATGGGGTGTGTGATTGTTGCTTGCTTCATACACTTAGCATTGCATGTATTCTCTTAACAAATGCGAATTACAGCAAAATAATTTTATTGTAACTTCTGCCAATATTAGGAACAAGGGTAGACTATATTTATACGATTATAGCCTAGCTCGTTATAAGAATTTATTACTTTTTACTATGAGATTAGGTAGCTAGAGCCAAACTTAACAAATTATAATCTATTGAATACTAACCTTAAATCTCAGGTCACCAATAGGTGGCCTCGCATAAGGGACTCCAAGAAATTCATAATAAACAATACCGTTATCACCATTTACTTTTGAACCCTTAAGCATCCCTTCACTTATATTTACAGTGGCCATTTTCAAATAAGTAACTCCTGAGAACAAGTAAGTTATAACTTAACACGATATCAGACCACAGACAAAACCAAACAAGGAAAAATAGAATACCCAATCCCTCAATCTTAAATATCGCCTATATAAACTGTGAACTTCCTTTAATAGTTTTCCATAAATAACAAAAGCAAAATAACTTGCAAACACTTCATATTGCCAAACAGGCTTACCTTATAAACACTGTTTAATTCTGCTGATTGGCGAGACAGTGTTTTCCATGATTGTGTATGATATATAATCGCTAAGATAAAAATAAAGGCTGATAAGGATAGGAGTGCATTTAATAATATATTAATAATAGGAATATATACTTATCTGTAAATAGAATCACAAACATTTATTTAAAATAAACATATCCTTGTATTTTGTTACAAGAAGGATTATACGATTACAATACGATACAATACAAGGAATATACGATACAAGGACGATTCCGACGATTACGATAAAACGCGATTTGTGTTAGTTTAAGTGTAGACACTTTGCACAGGTTTATACAAGGTCATTAGTGTTACGCAATCCTCACATACAAAAACCCTAACAAAACTAAATACTTAGATAGTATAAAAACTTTGATGTTTAACAATGCAGTTAAACATCAAAGTTTATTTGACTGGCCCGTTGGTGCATTGGGTAGTGATCCTGCCTTCAGCTCTGCTGGTCGCGGGTTTGATTCCCACCGGGGGCCAACATTTTCTATAAATCAATTTAAAATTAATCATAGTTTAGGTCTTCGAGTGTGGTCTTCGATATTTGTATTTAAGTATATTTTTTGTTATATATGTATATATTTTTTATATTTTTTGTCACCCAATACACAAGTATTAAGTTACTTACTTTGGGGACGGACGACTGTGCGTGTAAGTGTCCCATATATTAATTAATTGATTTATTTATTAAGTTAAGTACCCAAGTTTATTTGGTAAAGTAAGTTTTAAGTATTCTTTGTTTTATTTTGAAGTATAATTTTGTTTCATTTTTAGTAATGAATGCTACGAAGAAACACTTTTTTAAACACTTTCTCAGTTACTTTTTGCTTGCTTTATACATTATCCGTTTACAAAAATATTCGTACACAAAACCGCGGTTACTAGATTTCACTCCTATCTTGAAGCCTTTAGTAGGAAAATTGATGTGGACAATCGCGCGGATGTTCACACAATGATTGTACCAATAATGGCAGATGATGTGAATGCCCATTATGTTTTCTGATTGGTGTTTATCGTCACGGATTTAATTAAAAATAAATAAATAACTATTCTTAGAGAACTGTGTAAAATACAATTATTTCCGCTTATTTTTATACAAGTTGCTTTAATATATGTCAAAATTTTGAAATATTTTTTATACTGACATTTAAATACATATTCCTATATTTAATTTTGTAAATAGCATCATATCATGATGTATATTAAAGCGGCTTTTTTCTTTCTAATGCTATTGGTAAATGGCTCTGATCTCCTCAGTACAGATTGGTACTGCCGGGGAACATCATCGTAAAGTTGCTTCCTCCTAGACTGAATGACGTATAGTGCAGGGCAAATTGTGATCACCCATTACGCTGTAGGAAGTGGCGAGAACATACAACCGACCGGCGTCGGAAAATTAAGACTTTGTTTCGCTAGTGCAAAAGTTTTTCTTGCCTTGGATATTGTGGAACACTGCTTTCAAACGCTGCATTTGGGACCAAACTCAACTAAGATTGGGTTGATGGCTTCCGCTATTGAATTCGTCCACCACCACCCCATATGTATTTGCAATTGTATATGTGGCCCATATACAATTGCAAATACATATGGGTTGGCTTGGATGGCTATATTTTTGGTGGGTCGACCTACCTGGGATAAAAGTAGAAGCCACTGTTACAAGTAGGTACGGGTGTACGAAAATCACTTAAGAAGATTATGGTTAGCATGTTCGAAAGGGTTGAACATTCCAAAAGAATTAAGGAACACTGTAGTCTTGACGCATAAGCAAGATTTCCTCTATACTTGTTAAAATACAAGTACGGAGGAAGAAGAGTAGAGAACGGGTATGGCAAGTTATTGTGTTGTGTGGTTAAATGAAATAAAATAGACGTGATTATTTATATATTTTTTATATTGACATTACCTACATTATATTTTTTTAATAAATTTTATCGCTAAAATAAAATGTTCAACATATTACGACACTTTATTTAAATTTAAATAAAATACTAAATAAATTTATTTGTTATTGCTCATATTCCTCATAAATATCTTTAAACATTGCCATTTTTCTAGGTTCATAATTAGATTTAATACTTATATCCTCATTAATGCTTATGTAAGCAGGCGAACTCATGGTGAATGCTGGCCATTGAATGGGAACGTCGTCTGAATGTGGAACACTAAAAAAAGGGAAGAGTATAGACACAGATTTATAGATAGACACAGACAAGTTCATATATGTAATAAGCGTCATTGTATTGGCGTGTCTTGTTAAGTATTATTATGTAAAAATATTTTTGTATTTAAGATAACATGTTTGTAACATGTTCTGCCGACCCCACTTAGAGCGGAATAAGGGTATGAGGAGACAGATAGAATAGATAGACCAAGATGAAGTCCTTGTTTTATATCAAACTGACAGGAAATATTTTCTTTGTTAATGGTAGTAGCGTCTCTAACGCCGTCCCATGGTACAGGGAGTTGAGGGCTCTGCGACTAACTATCATTTTACCATAACCATACCATTACCATACAATTACCAACGTTCAGTGAGTTTGCCACAAGTCCTAAGACAAATCAAGCACGTACCATCTTAAACAGCATCATCAGAAGTTTCGAAGTGCAGATATGATTGTAGTCTTTCGATAATCTAAACTTAAAAAAAGACATTACTTATGTGTTCGATTAGCATAGGTACTTGGAAATCACATGGCAAGACATTCCTTCTGTAATACTTGCAGCGCTTGAATTTAGTATGTCACAAGTAGGTAATGGACTCTTAATAGTTAGTTCTAATAGTTAGGAAATGGGTAATTATTATTGAAGTCAATACCTTCCGCGTTTCTGCAGTGTCTCCAGCAATAGCTTCTACGAACGATTTTTATTATATCATTCGGAGAACAATTGCTGGTTTGTTGGAGAGAACACGAAACAATACCAACAGTATTCTAAAAAGATTGTCGGACAAAATTGACACCAAATTGTTGGTCATTTTGTCCGAAGCATTTTTTGTTAGAAGTAATAGTAGTAGTACTATTAATTATATTTCAATTGTATTTACTAATACTTGGGCTTAACGTATTTTAGTAACAACTGGACTTGGTCTGTTAGCCTTAAATAGAGATCATTTATTATTATTAGGAATCAGGCCAGAAATTACAGCCTAGCTCGTTATAAGAAATATCACCTGAAACAATGAGATAAGATAGCTAGATCTAAATTTAATGAATTGATGTGAAATTATGGTCTTATAATATGGACTCCAAGAAATTCATAATAAACAATACCGTTATCACCATTCACTTTTGAACCTTTAAGCATCCCTTGACTTATATTTACAGTGACCATTTTCTAATAAGAAACTCCTGAAAACAAGTAAGTATAACTTACACGATGTCAGCCTAAATGATGGAAAAACAAAATATGGAATCCCTCAAACTTCAATATCACCTATATAAACTGTGAACTTCCTTCCAAATTTAGCCATAAATTACTATTTAAATTAAATTTGTTTTTGGCAGCATTAAATTTAAAATAATACAATAAATAACCTTTTATTTTTAAATTTATTATGTAGTACCAAAGCCAATTAATTATATACAGTACAATTACAAGTAATTACAATTAATAACAATTTTAAACATAAAAATAAACATAAGGGAATAATTAAAAAATTAAATAACAACATTCAGAAAGAAGAACAGCCTCGAATCTCTACTCAAATTCAACTCTGAAATTAGAATTGACTTCTAAATATCGAATTTTTCCAAACATTTTAACTACAAAACCATAATTTATTTCTGCTAAGCCGCGAAACAGTGTCCATGATTGTGCATGATATATTATAACTAATATTAAAATAAAAGGCGATAAAGACAGGAGTGCCAATAATTCTAAGCATTACTCAGCATAAAATATTAAACTCATAATAGTGACATATAAATAAAATCACAACACGTTGGTAATTAGCAAATCACCGTGAATTGCTCGTGCCTTCTCACATATGGTGAGCTAGTTTCTCCATCTTTTAATGAAGAAACGCCCGAAGCTTAGTTATTATTGGAACGCCCTTAGCTTGCCTTGTACACTTTATGCCCCTTCTGTTTAAGCATAGTATGAATGTGCTACATCCGTACATCCTGGCTAAGTCAATTACTCGTACACCTGCTCTTCTTTATTTTTAACAGACTTCAAAAAGGAGGTGGTTCGCAATGAGGCCGGTAGTTATTTTTTAGCCGTTAGTGGACCGATTTTAATTATTCTTTTTTTTGTGTAGAGACGAGCTGATTGTTGGTACCACTTAAATATGGTTAGGATCCATCTATGGGTTCTAGAAAAAATGAGGAGAACTCTTCAACGCATGTAAATATAATAGCCATAACTTCGCCGTTTATGAACCTATTTTAATGCCTTTAATATTCTATGATTTCACGCTATAATTTAATAGTTATAATCTTCATATCATCATCTTCATAATCATGACTCCTAATTATAGATTGAATTATGTTGCGAGGGGTAAGGTATAGATTTTTTTCACATCAATAGTTGGCGATTTATGATCTTGCGATACAATTAACTTTACGTATCTGCTATAAAATTCCTAAATGTGCAAACTACCTAGTTTAAGTGGAAGCATTATACATATTAATACAAAGCTGTTTTTAAGTGTTACGGAAGTCTCGCATATGGAAAATTAAATAAACTGCTAAATAAAGTATATAACAATCATGAAGTTTATATGCATCGTTAAACATTGTCTTTTTCTTTTGGTTTTCGTTATCTTTTATGAAGCTATGTTAAATTATTACTGAGAAATTTTATTTTATTTTATTACAGCTTGGTAGACAATTTAGTTTTGTTTGTTTGTAAGTGAATGATAATTATTTTTTAAATTATTCTGAATTTATAGCTAATAAAGTGTTCGTATAGTGAACATTTGAATAAATCTTTTTTTTTTCTATCACTTTTTTACTGAATTCAAACTTGCTTTATACTTTATCCGCTCTACATCCTATCAGTAGAATAGACGCTCGAGTTTCGTCGTTCAAGTCTCTAGCTGTCTAATTTTTTTTCGTACACTAACTAACGCTGTTAGCCCTAACGGCTTTAACAGCGTCACCGAGAGAGTGTGCGAGCGCAGAAGCATCGTCGGGAGTGAAAGTAGGAGAGTCTCGCAGCATCCTGAACATCGCCTTAAGGCGCCTCCTGTGACGCCGGTCCTCATCTTAAAGTGACGCGCTGTGAGGACTATATCGAATTTATATGGCTCTTTGACAAGTAACATCGCTTATTAAACATAATTCCCCCTCTAAATTATAAGCTACAACTTTTTTTTCTTATTGACTGTATGCTGTTAGCCCTAACGGCTTTTACAGCGTCACCAGGCGGTCAAGTCAGCGTAGCTTATTCGGGGAACGGGTGGTCTCTAGAAAGCTACATTCAGTTTTTCTACCTACACTAAAGATTGTTATATCTGGGATTCCGTCTATGATTCCGTGAAACGGTTTCAAAAGTAATACGGTCTCGTCTTACCGACACAACATTGACAACTAATTCAATTTCACAAAAACTATATCATATACAAGTATGTTAAACTATTTATACCTGAGATTATTTACTTTTATTATAATGTGTTTTTTCCCGTTCCCGTAGGAAAAACAGCATTTTTAAACCTATATGTAATTGTTCAATATTCTGCAGTGAAATAGACATGAAATAACCACATAGACTTTCGTATTTACAATATTTGTATGGTTCTCTTTAATATTTTTTTAACGATTTTCCTGAAATTGAGCACGTATGGTGTTTTGAGGGAGAAACATCAATCTACCTAGGTTTTATTAAAACAAATCGTTTTATCCCTGTTTTGGGTATTAAAAAATACTAACTACATTAAATATAAAACTACTTTTGCCATAAACTGTCAAGTCAGCGTAGCTTATTCGGGGAACGGGTAGTCTCGAGAAATGGTACCTAGGATCGAGACCCACCTACCCAATTATTTTTTCTTTTTTGTTAAAGTTTTTTTTTAATTTGTAAAGAATTACCGAGCATCATCTTCCTGCCCTAATCCCACTCTAAGTGGGGTCGGCGCAACATGTTATAAACATGCTGTCACAAGACTTGGCTGCGTTTTTACGATCGGCCGCCTGCCTGACATCGACTTATAGCTGTCGTATTTTACGACACCTCGGTAAGAAAGAGGGTGATCTATTCTACTAAACCGGATACCACACGGTGGGTCGACTTACCTTAGTCGCCTTTTACGACACCTCGGTAAGAAATGAGGTTGGTCTATTCTACTCAGCCGGATACCACACGGCGGGTCGACTTACCTTAGTCGCCCTTTACGACACCTCGGTAAGAAATGAGGTTGGTCTATTCTATTCAGCCGGATACCACACGGCGGGTCGACTTACCTTAGTCGCCTTTTACGACACCTCGGTAAGAAATGAGGTTGGTCTATTCTACTCAGCCGGATACCACACGGCGGGTCGACTTACCTTAGTCGCCCTTTACGACACCTCGGTAAGAAATGAGGTTGGTCTATTCTACTCAGCCGGATACCACACGGCGGGTCGACTTACCTTAGTCGCCTTTTACGACACCTCGGTAAGAAATGAGGTTGGTCTATTCTACTCAGCCGGATACCACACGGCGGGTCGACTTACCTTAGTCGCCCTTTACGACACCTCGGTAAGAAATGAGGTTGGTCTATTCTATTCAGCCGGATACCACACGGCGGGTCGACTTACCTTAGTCGCCTTTTACGACACCTCAGTAAGAAATGAGGGTGGTACTATTCTATTCAGCCGGATACCACACGGCGTGTAAAGAATTACCGAGCAAGGCTAGGTTATTGGTACTGTATATTTATAAGTTATAGTTAGGAATTTCACGCTATAAAAACTATATATATGACTGGCTCGTTGGAGTAGTGGGTAGTGACCCTGCCTTCAGCTCTGCGGGTCGCGGGTTCGATTCCCGCCGAGGGCCAACATATTCTATAAATGAATTTGTTGGTCTTTGAGCCTGGGTGTATATTTGTATTTAAGTATGTATTTAAAAAAATTATAAGTATATATTCACCAGTTGTCTGTCATCCATAACACAAGTAATAAGTTACTTACTTTGGGGACGGACGACCGTGTGTGCAAATGTCCCATATATTTATTTATTATTATTTATTTATTTGTTCTTTAACTTAAAGTACAGTTTGCTGGAGCGGGTATTGGGTACCAGTGACCACGCTAATGATGTCGGCATAACGCGTCGGTTAGCGGGTGACGGTCAGTTCGGCGCCGGCGAGTCGCCGCGTAAAATACTCAGGTGCATCCGTACCTGCCCACGGATTTTATACAGGCTGTGACTTTTACAACAACTAATTTACACGTCATGTTTCAATATCTACTAGATGAATAGATCGCCCTAGTTTCTTATCGAGGTGTCGTAAAAGGTGACTAAGGTAAGTTGACCCACTGTGTTGTATCCGGTTGAGTAGAATAGACCACCCTCTTTCTTACCGAGGTGTAGTAAAATGCGAATAATTTATTTATTTGTTTGTTACATTACATTTAATATCTTTACTATTTATTTCTTCACATCCATAAGACGACGAGTTGTCTGGCTATTGCACGTTTTTCTTAACTATTAATAATCTGAATGCAAATATACATAAAGTAGCAAAGGTATACAGAAAAAAACGAAATGATACTACTACTGATTATATACTTAAGAATTACTCCCTTAAAGAAATAGCATAACGATAATTTTATTCATAGTTTATTTTAGTGCTTAAATAATATATTGAATTAGGCGTTAATTTTCGGAGATCTATAATACATAAGTAATAATAAAATTATTTTGCTATAATCTGCGATGAAGTAAAATAGAAAATATATATAATGCTAAATGTAGAGTGGACAATCCGTTTTTATACTTGATACATACAGGATTCGTAAAAACACATGCACAAACTCCGCCACCGCCACCACAATACACAAGCACTACATACGTTCGCAAAATCGCAAAGTCTATCTCCTGATGATGCTTCGGTTGCGCGGTTGAGTTTGTTATAGTCCACTCTACATTTAGCATCATCTTCCTGCCCTTATCCCACTCTAACTGGGGGCGGCACAACATGTTATTAACATGCTGTCACATGATTTGGCTGCGTTTTTACGACCGGCCGCCTGCCTGACGTCAACTTACCTCAGTCGTATTTTACGACGCCTCACTAAGAAAGAGGGTGGTCTATTCTACTAAACCGGATACCACACGGTGGGTCGACTTACCTTAGTCGCCTTTTACGACACCTCGGTAAGAAATGAGGGTGGTACTATTCTACTCAGCCGGATACCACACGGCGTTCCACTCTACATTTACCATTATATATATTTTCTATTTAACTACATCGCGGATTATAACAAAATAATGTTATTATTACTGTTGGTATTTAAATTACAGGCCATTTATAGTTTATTTTAGCTATTTCTTTCTAGACTTAAATTCACCTAGAATAAAGTCATCATCATCATCATCTTCCTGCCCTTATCTTACTCTAAGTAGGGTCGGCACAACATGTTATAAACATGCTTCACCTAGAATAAAGTATTTAAAAATATGAATCAGCCTGTATACACGGCTGTCCTAAGATCCTTTCACGATGCTGTGCGCGTCGTGATTTGATTCCCACAGAGCGAGCCGAATGGTCTCCCTTTCTTCTTTTTTGGTCTGTTATTGTTTGACGCTGAGATGAATGGTTAACTCGTATGTGTTACGAATATCAAGTTTTAATTTGTGGTTTTATTTTTGTTAACTGCCTATTACGATGTAGCTGTAAATTTGTAACACATAGCTACATAACTTTTTATCGCCTTCTTAGTTTTAGTAGTTTTTTTAGTTAGTAAGGGCCTAAAAAGGCAGTAGTTTAAAATAGGAATTAACAATTGAATTTTTTCTTTATTAGGCTTTATTGTAAACTTTTTTTCTTTATTTGAGATCAAGTACAGAATATCATTAAAAGTAATTTTACAAGTTTAATTAATTGTTGAGCTTAACATGATAACACTCCAAAATATGATCTTAACATGCAGTATTAAATAAAAGCTACCTGAACGGATTAAATTAAATTACTTAATTGTAGACATCGTTCAGTAAGGGTTACCTTTAAAGTCTTTAAAGGTTCCAGGCTATTCCACTTGAATAATCCTTCCTGCGATCCTAGTTGTTAGTTCATCTAGAAGAAATTTGCAAAAGAATATCCGCTGAGCTCTTTCGCTCTTCTTAGTTAGAGCACGAAACAGTTCTAAAACATCTAATCATCATTTGATGATTCAAAAGTGCTTACAAAATTATATGTGGTTAAAGAACAAATATAGAGAACTGTAAGAAGGTACAAATTTGCCGTTACTATAGCAACAAGCCACAGCAAGAACAGTCTCTTAACAGCCTAGACTAGACACTCATCATCATCTTCCTGCCCTTATCCCACTCTAAGCGGCACAACATGTCATAAACATGTCGTTACATGATTTGGCTACGTATTTTACGACCGGCCGCCTGCCTGACATCAACTTACCTTAGTCGTATTTTAGGACACCTCGGTAAGAATGAGGGTGGTCTATTCTACTTAACCGGATACCACACGGTGGGTCAACTTACCTTAGTCGCCTTTTACGACACCTCGGTAAGAAATGAGGGTGGCACTATTCTATTCAGCCTGATACCACACGACGTAGACTAGACTAGACACTATAGTTTAAAAATAAATAAATTTTGCCTTGGAAATAGACTCGGGACCTCCCGAGTAATAAATAAGGCGGTACACCAGCCAGTAGGTACTCTGTAGAAATCATCAATAAGTTTTTACTTGTGTAATTTATATATGTTATGTTACTAAGAAATTTATACGCTCAAGAAAAAATCGATTAATATTGTTCAGGAAAAAAAAAATAACGTGGTTACTAGGACATTACAGTTAATATTAACATGTTGTACCTTGGTAATCAAGCCGGTAATCATCGGTAATTTTTTTAAAAGATATAAAAAAAATGAAATAAATAATTGGGCAGATGGGGCTCGACCCTAGGTATTTTCACCTCTCTAGACCGCCAGTTCCCCAAATAAGCTACCATGACTTTACGTTATAGCGAAAATTATCTTTTAAATTCAACGTAAATTTTAGCATTTTCCCGAAAACAGGGATAAAAAGACATTTTTATAATAAAACCTAGCTAGATCTAATTTTTCCCCCCAAAACCCCTACATGCCGAATTTCAAGAAATTCGATGGAGCCATTTCCGAGCTTCGAAAAATATATTTATATATTCTAATACAATAGGTGTAAGTTTAACTTATAAAATAAAATAAATAAATAAATATATACATACAAGATTAACTCATTTAAATATTAAAGAAAGATAAAGAGGTACATATGAAATTTACTCGACAACTATAATAACATTAATTATCAGATAAAATAATGATTGGTGATAAAACTGATCTTTTATCTTAAAACGGCTCTGGGATATCTTTGTGCTAGCCGCGTTTGTGACCTCCCGAAAGCATTACCGTATAGATTAGATAAGGGGATATACTCGTAAAACAGGCTACGGGCTTTCACAACATACAATAAACAAACAAAATGTAAATTTTTTAAAAAACAAAAATATATTGTAAAGCTTAAATAGAATAGAACAAATTCAAAAACCAAAATTGTTTAGCCTAGAGCTTCCTGAAAATGTAAGGTTAGTACTTAGTAGACACAAATAGAGATCGAGCGGCGCTAAATCGTATGGGTTGAAAATCCTTTGACGATATCTTTGTCAAGCAATGGATGTTTGTCGCTGGAGCTACTCCATTCAGGAAACACCTCATAGATTAACTAACCTGGACTTAAGGAAGCCACCAGATATAACGGTAGAAACGTTGTTAGCCGTAAATGGAAAAACAATTGGGACCGTGCGTAAGACTTCAGAACCGAGATAAATGAAGCTAGCATCCAAGCCATTAAACTATCTTTACACAGTAAATAAAAGAAAAACGAATAAAGGAAAAACATCCATTCATCCATTTCCTTTGAAAGAATGACAAGTAGTCACTTTCAACTTTTATAATATTACATTAGATGTATTTTGAAAAAAGCAAAATTTAAAGCTTTCCTTGCGTGCGTTAAGTAAACGGTGACAGTTATTATAAAATCTCTTATAATTAACTTAAGATAGATAGATTGTTACTTTTATATTCAAAATTTCAATTCAGGAAACAATTTGTGACACACTGATTAAAAAAAAATGGTATTATTCCTGTTTTAAGGGCTTTAAAAAAATAAAATGTATATTGAATTTTTGCCTTAAACTATCAAATCCGCGTATCTTATCCGGGGAACGGGCGGTCTCGAGAAATGTAAATACCGATCGATCCCCAACTACATAATTATTTTTTACTTTTTTATTTTTTTTTTATAAAAAATTACCGAGTAAGGCTCGGTCAAGCTGGTACTTTAAGTATAATATGACATATAGTACTATGGTCTTAGTATGTGATTTGTTGTAGGTGTGAATGCGAGATCGCAGCGGAATGCGGGCGTGGGTCGGTACTATTGTGCTGAGCCGATGCAGGTGCACTCGTGAGAAAACGATCTTTGGTTATTACGGATTAGGCGTTCATTTGAATGTATGTACCCGTATTAATGAAAGCCGTGATGACCGGTTAGAGTGTTCGTTCGGGCAGGAACCTATGAGTTAAGCTATATATATTTATAAAACTAGTTGGGAGGGAATTTATTAGAATTTCATGGGATTTGGAATTTATGTATTATTTAGGGGGCAAAATAATTTTTAACGTGGGGCATGGACCAAAAAAGGTCGGGAAACACTGGGTTAGAGTGGTCGTTCGGGCAGGAACCTATGAGTTAAACTATATATACATATATTTTTAAAATTAATTAGGAGGGAATTTATTAGATCTTCATGGGATTTGGATCTTGTGCCACTTGGATCTAGAGCAGTGTTTTCTAACGTGGGGCCCACGACGCTCAGGGGGGCAATTTGATGATTAATGGGGGCAACTCGACACGAGTTCAAGCCTTTCGCTCTGGGCCATGCAATAGTCACTTCGAAAAAAAACTGACAGTTCTTTGTATAGGAACGTAGGTGCTTAATTGCTATTTACAATTCATTATGCGTAGAAAAAATGTGAGGAAACCTGCGTGCTACTACAGAATTAGTACATTTAGAAAAAAATCCATTCACTTAGCCCTTCTGGAGAATACTTTGTTAACCTAAACCTTACTCAAGAAGGTTTTTACGTCAGGCAGGCAAGACGTAAAAACGCAGCCAAATCATGTGACAGCATGTTTATAACATGTTAGTACCCCACTTAAAGTGGGATAAGGGCAGGAGGACGATGATGATAATCGTAGATGTTACCCCGGTGCATAAGCTTTTCTTGTACTTTGACCCGTGAAACCGTAACAAACAGACAGACAGCCTTTCGCGTTTATAATCCTTTTACGTATTTATCTTATTGTAGGTCCAATAAAGATATCATTTATAGAAGCCAAAAATGTGACACATTGCGTTCTATTGCTTTATTATCGCATCACAATTACCCGGTTAAGTGAACAACTGTGATATTGAAGTGACCTTTAGAACGTGCACGCCATATTCGCCTCTTCGGATAACCCAATTATCAAATAGCTGACATTTGGCTTGTTGAGGCTACTTGCCTTCACTAAACACAATAATGTAAAGCATTGTGCACAATTGTACCCATATTTGTTAACAATGGGCCAACTGCGTATTGACATCTGCTGAGTATTGTGACTGCGGGACTATGTCAAACGATTACAAAATAAACCCTGCTGCCATATACTATAAAGTTCAGTTTACATAAACTGTACTTTACTTGTAATAGCTTAGGTATGGTAAGAGAGATATTAGACACAGTCTGTTTCTTCAATTGTCTATATACCCACGATGCACTCTGCAAATGAATTAAATAGGTATTTTTACAGAAGTTTGCGTTAATTTGCGAAGATCCATAATACAAAATTAATGATAATATTATTTATTTGCCTTTGTGTATAATTGTGATAAACGCCGTGTGGTATCTGAATAGAATAGTACCACCCTCATTTCTTACTGAGGAGTCGTAAAAGGCGACTAAGGTAAGTCGACCCGCCGTGTGGTATCCGGCTGAGTAGAATTGACCAACCTCATTTCTTACCGAGTTGTCGTAAAATACGACTAAGGTAAGTTGACGTTAGGCGTGTATATGTGTATAATTGCGATAAATTTCATCTATATCAGAACAGCAGTGAAAGCTTAACAGGCAGACACTTTCGCACAGAACAGACAGACAATATTAATATGGATGTTTAAAAGTAAAAGTAAAGTAACTGCCTCTTATCATTAAACTAGTGGACATAGGCCTCCCTCCGTTTTTGAAGAGAAGGTTTGGAGCTTTAACCCATTACGCTGCTGCAATGGTAGACTACACATATCTCCAGAATTCTCTAGAGATATGCAGGTTTCCTCACAATATTTTCCTTTACCGAAAAGCGTGTGATAAATTCATTATCAATTATCAATTAGACACATAAGTTTTAACAGAAAAACTCATTGGTGTCTGCCCGGGTTTAAACCCATGACCTCCTCGAAAGAGTCGCACGGTGTTACCGTTGGGCTACCACAGCTTATGTGTGTACCTACTTGATATTTAGTTTTTTAATGACCACTGAGAGATCACTCGTAATAGCGCATTCCTTTCACGATTATACAATTCCTTATACAATTAAATGATTTGAATAAATGACAATCAGTTGAGAAGTGTTTCTTAATGAATTATTAATAAATAGATACAGTATTGTTTTGTATGGAATTCGCACCTTTGTCTTACGTTTATAAAATACAAATAAACCAGTATGTATTAAGACGGTCGTAATCATTGATTATGTACTGATTACCATAGAGTTATTATACTTAGAATAGCGAAGCCAGTCTATATGTGACATTCATCATCCTCATACCCTTATCCCATTTAAGTGTACATGTATGCACATCATGTATTAAACATGTTGTTAGATGATTTGCCTGGTTATTTTACGACTGGCCGCCTGCCTGATGTCCACTTACCTTAATCGGATTTTACGAAACCTCGGTTAGAAATGAAGGTGGTCTATTCTACTCAGCCGGATACCAAACGGTGGGTCAACATGCCTTAGTCGCCTTTTACGACACCTCGGTAAGTTTCTTTCTTTTTTTTTCTATATTTCTTTAAATAATAGTGATCTTTTTTATTTACCCGGATACCAGACGGCGGGTCAATTTAAAGATAAAAGAAATAATCTATTCTAATCAGCCGAATATCACACGATATCGGACATTAATATACCTACAAAAATAGTTTTTTGCTATGATTTTATTCTTATCTTTCTGCTTTATAAAAAATCAGGCATAAGTTTAATCATTGATTATTTGACTTATTTGATTAAGAAGGAATATAGCAAATTTTATAAAATCCAGAAATTTTTGTTTACATAGTTATGACTATTATGTTGTCACATACGGTAGATAATATAATAAGTACTTTATCTGTAACGGCGTAGTATTATTATATTGTTTATAATATATTTATCATACATGGGACGAATACGAATAAGAAATAATATGTGGAAGAAGTGCATCATTATTCAGTTTAGTTGCAAAGCGATTCGTAATGTGAGTGCACGTAATTTATTAATTAGATAGTCAATTTCGGTTCCGATTTTAAATGTGTTCCAAAAACATTAGTGTATTCACACGTTTTCAATTGAACGGTCAATACTCAATAGTAAATAAAATTATCTGCAATCGAAACATTATATTATCTACATCGTCTGCGAGCACCTTAACACGATCATCAATCGGCCTTGAACGGTTTAAATTAAGAGAAGGTACATACGCCACTTCGCTTTAGTATTGCTTGCGACTCAATCTAAGTAACTAGTAAAATGGCTCAAAATGGTGAAGCAAAGAACGAAATTTATTCATCTGCTTTGGAATTGATCGGAAATACACCTCTTGTTGCTCTCGATAGATTGTGGCCTGGACCCGGACGCATTCTGGCTAAATGTGAATTCATGAACCCTGGTGCTTCAATTAAAGACCGTTCTTCACTTTATATGATACAGAATGCTCGTGAAAAGGGATCTCTAAAACCAGGTGGTGAGGTTTTAGAAGTAACTTCAGGAAATCAAGGATGTGGCCTTGCTGTTGTTTGCGCTGTGCTAGGACATCCTTTAACCCTTACTATGTCGAAAGGTAACAGCGTGCAACGTGCCATACATATGGAAGCGCTCGGCAGCAAGTGTATCCGAGTGCCTCAAGTGGAAGGATCTTATGGTAATGTAACCCTGGCGGATGTAAAGGAAGCAGAGGCGGAGGGCTTGCGTATAGTAGAAAAGACGGGCGCTTTTTATGTGAACCAATTTAATAACGCAATGAATTCCGCTTCGCATTATTACGGTACTGGGCCAGAGATATGGAGGCAGACTGGGAATCGAGTTGATGCTTTTGTGGCTACCGTGGGCACGGCTGGTACGTTTGCTGGGACATCGAAATTCTTGAAGGAAAAAAGTCCTAGCACTTTATGTTATGTTGTCGAACCAGCCGGATCTGAGCCAATTAAAGGTGAACCCATAACGAAACCTTTGCATTTACTGCAGGGTTCGGGTTATGGCTGCGTTCCTAATTTGTTTGAGTTCGAGCACATGGATGGTACTCTTAGTGTTACTGATGAAGAGTCAACCCAATACAAGAAACTTATTGGAGAGAAAGAAGGTTTATATGTGGGCTACACTAGTGGTGCTAATGTTGCTGCAGCAGTGAAGCTATTGAAGTCAGGCAAGTTGCCTAAAGATGCCTGGGTTGTAACACTCCTCAATGATACTGGTTTAAAGTATACTCCGGTGCCTGATGAGATGACGTAATGCTAATAAAGCGGATGCAATTTTTATAATATTGATAAATTAACGTCAATAATATTATTAATTACAGAAAAATTGTTTTCTAATTTAAATTTAATAATTAAAATTAGGAAACAATTTTTATTATACGACATATATTTAAAAAATCTTAATAGATTTTTTCAATATATGTAGTAGTTGTTATTTTATTGTTAATATATTAATGTAATAATTACTAATAAGCACTGTTGCATGGAAATTATTAATTTACTAATTATATATATATTGATTATAATAATAAGTATTTAATTTATATTATTTATTATTTGATCTTGTATTATAGCTACAAACAAATATTTTTTAAAGGATTAATTAATTAATCCAAAATTTATCAATTTTTATTATATCAGTTTTATATGTTCTCAAAATAGCTGCTATCGTTGTTTAGTTTAAACAAACATTATATAATAAGGCGGTAAAATTTCAACCGTATTGTTAAAGATCGTTTATGTTACAAATAAATGTTTTTTTAAATAACATTTTTCTTCTTTCTCTGTGCCTATATCCTAAATCCCTTGGATTTATTTATAGCATTGTAAAAATCAGTTAACATACATAGTAAAAATTATAATCGATTTTATATATTTTTTTGACAAACCTACTGTAAAATAGGTTTAAAGAATGACGTAATCGTAATACTTATATCAAAACCCACTTCATCTAATAGCTATCAAATTTATTACTTTTATGTTTCTTAAATTTAATATTTCTATTGTAATACATATTTTCGCATGTTTGGGGAAATAAAAACTATTGCCTCAGCCGAAGAATAAAGTTACAAGTTATATTATGATATTGATTTGTTAAACATATTTTTAAATAAGTTACGGTGTCATGCGAAGAGTTTCTTTCTTCCCTGTCCGTTTGTAAGTTTATGTAAGTTTGTATATTTCATATTTATTTTTCTTTTATTTTTATCTTTTCTCTCTCTGTGAACTTCTTATTCTCTCTCTTTTGATTATGTATTGTATAACTGTTTGTCTTCTTAATAAATAAATAAATATGTGTGTATAGTTATAAGATATACAACATCATCCTCCTGCCCTTATCCCACTCTAAGTGGGGTCGGCACAACATGTTATAAACATATTGTCATATGATTTGGCTACGTATTTTACGACCGGCCACCTGCCTGACGTCAACATACCTTAGTCGTATTTTACGACTCCTCGGTAAGAAAGAGGGTGGTCTATTTTACTCAACCGGATACCACACGGTGGGTCAACTTACCTTAGTCGCCTTTTACGACACCTCGGTAAGAAATGAGGGTGGCCTATTCTACTCAGCCGGATACCACACGGCGGGTCGACTTACCTTAGTCGCCTTTTACGACACCTCGGTAAGAAATGAGGGTGGTACTATTCTATTCAGCTGGATACCACACGGCGTAGTTATAAGATATACAACATGTAACTTTATTCTTCGGATGGGGCAAAATATTTATTCAAAATTTATCTTTATTTTATATTAAATGCAAAAGTAACGATGAAATTATTTTAATCAGGACATTTTTATTCCGAAACGTTCTCTACTACTATTGTTCCAAACGTAATTCTGTAAAAAAAATTATATGTATAATTCAACGATGTTAACATTTATATCCATTTCAATAAAAAAAAATCGATTTATATTTCATTTTTGTTTCGTTTATTGGTATTCTAATTTTCATTCCACATTAACATTGTCATCAAACTAGTCTTTTAAAATAATTTTGAAAAATTATCAATCTTTGAAATATATAATTTATAAAATTAGACGTTACTTTACGACCAGATCTCAAAATTATTCGTGGAGTCTATTTCCTGATGATACTTCGATTACAGAACTAAACGATTGTTGAGATTGTGATAATGAATGTGTGCTTTGCTTGTATAGCAATTGTATTTATAATTTAAGACCGCGTGATTCCCTGCGGGAGAAGCTTAAGGAAACAGGTATTCTTACATTTGCTTCGCAGTATATTTTAAGCAATTTAATTTACGTACATAAAAATTTAAAGAGTTATAAAACGATAGGTGATGTATACAATAGACAAAGCAGGAACCGACATAAGCTTGCGGCTCCTGCTTTGCGCCTTGCAAAAGTGCGTAAGTCGTTTGTGGGTTTTGGTATAAGATTCTATAATAAAATTCCGTAATGTAAATAGTATTAAGAATTATATCATTAAAAGAGCAACCGCCGATATCCTCCTGCCCTTATCCCACTCTAAGTGGGGTCGGTACAACATAATATAAACATGCTTTCACATGATCTGGCTGTGTTTTTACGACCGGCCGCCTGCCTGACGTCAACTTACCTTAGTCGTATTTTACGACACCTCGGTAAGAAAGAGGGTGGTCTATTCTACTAAGCCGGATACCACACAGTAGGTCAACTTACCTTAGTCGCCTTTTACGACACCTCGGAAAGAATTGAGGATGGTCCATTCTACTCAGCCGGATACCACACGACGGGTCAACTTACCTTAGTCGCCTTTTACGACACCTCGGTAAGAAATGAGGGTGGTACTATTCTATTCAACCGGATACCACACGGCGTCCTTATTACCTTTTACTACCTTTCATTTTCTATTTAATTAACTAACTTTAATTAATTAAATTGAAAATGAATGATTTGACTGGCCCTGTTTATAACATGTCTTGCCGACCCCACTTAAAGTGGGATAAGGGCAGGAAGATGATGAGATGATGAGTAAAAGGTAAAAGTAATAATAAAAATATATAAATCTATGAAATAAAATAAAACAAATTAATTTCTATTATAGTAAATAATCATTATTAAGTTTCCGCGTATATATTTTTTTGTTAAATAACGTTTGTAACTAGCAGGTCCATTAAATTCTAGCACAGCTAAAGTCAATCCTTTAGTTAACATATTAAAAGTTGTTTGCTGTAATTTCAGTATATCATGCAAAAGCAAACACTTCAATCACAATTATCAGAACACAGCAGGATCAAATGCATATCACTTGTCTTATGTACTTCTTGTAACAAAATTGTCTATTATTATAAAATTAATTTTATAATGACGCATACTAAAAAATTGGACAATGAAATCTACGCATCTGCTTTGAATCTTATTGGTAACACACCGCTAGTTGCGCTTGACAGATTATGGCCCGGACCTGGACGTATTCTCGCAAAATGTGAATTTATGAACCCTGGAGCTTCTATTAAAGACCGATCATCGCTGTATATGATTCAAAACGCACGCGATAGAGGAGAACTAAAACCAGGAGGATCAGTCATAGAAGTTACGTCGGGAAACCAGGGGTGCGGGCTTGCCGTGGTGTGTGCTGTACTAGGATACCCATTAACAGTTACCATGCCGAAAGGTAATAGCATACAACGAGCCATACATATGGAGGCACTCGGAGCGAAGTGTATTAGAGTTCCTCAAGTTGATGGCACCTATGGGAATGTTACTCTAGCCGACGGAAATGCTGCAATAGCTGAAGCGTTAATGATAATGAAAGAGACTGGCGCGTTTTTCGTAAATCAATGCAAAAACAAAATGAATATGTTTTCACATTATTGTGGCACCGGCCCTGAAATATGGAGACAAACTGGACATTGCGTTGATGCCTTCGTAGATACAGTAGGTACAGCTGGTACGTTTGCCGGGATTTCGAAGTTTTTAAAGGAAAAGAACCCTACAGTGTTGTGTTATGTTGTTGAGCCAGCTGGATCGGAACCAATTAAAGGAGAACCTATTGTAAAACCTTTCCACTTATTGCAGGGCTCAGGACCTGGAAAGGTACCATATTTGTTCAATTATAGTCATATGGATGGTACTCTTAGTGTGACTGACGAAGAAGTAGTAGAGTATAAGAAACTCATAGGAGAAAAGGAAGGTTTATATGTGGGTTATACGAGTGGCGCTAACGTGGCTGCAGCCGTTAAACTGCTACAGTCAGGCAAGCTGCCTGATGATGCTTGGGTTGTAACGCTTCTTAATGATTCCGGTTTGAAATATACACCAGTGCCTGAAGATATGAAGTGACTTTAGGCTAAAGTTCATTTAAGTTAAGTAAGTTACATTGTTCATTGACAAAAGTAATAATAAAATTATTTTGCTATAATCCGCGATGAAGTAAAATAGAAAATATATATAATGCTAAATGTAGAGTGGTACAATCGGTTATCATACCTGATACATGCAGGAGTCGTAAAAAACACATGCACAAACCTCCACCACCGCCTCCACGATACACAAGCACTATATACGTTCACTATCACAAACTCAACAATCGTTTCGCCCCGCAACCGAAGCATCATCAGGAGATAGACTCCACGACCAAAAACGTAATGCTTTACGATTTTGGTCGTGGAGTCTATCTCCTGATGATGCTTCTACGTAATGCTTTACAATTTTGGTCGTGGAGTCTATCTCCGGAGGTTTTTTCTATATAAATTGCCTATAATTATGCTATTTGTTATTATTGTTTTTGATTTTAAAAGCGCTGAAGTAAGTTAACATTGTCCTTATTTCGATTTGCCTTTCTATGAAATTGAAAGTATCGATTAAATTTGAAACCTGTGGATTAATGTTAGACACTTCTATGACCTTTAACTTACATGTGACCTCTACAATATTCATATCATAAATAGGTTATATAAATATTCTGCTATCTAAAATATGTGATATGAATTTGATAACGTGTTCTGCGTTCTACACTGGAAACCGTTAATTGTTATCTTAGAGGCGTGAATTAAAATCTAATAAACTTCACCTTTACCTTGATCAGCGGACATTACTCATAGAAATCGGTCTCTATTTATTTTTTTAATACCGTGCGAGCCGCAACACAATTAACATAAAACCATTATTATATTATTAATCTAAACCTTCTGGAAGAATTATAATCTCTTTTAGTAAAAACCGTACAAAATCCGTTTAGCAGATTTTGAGAAAATCAATCACATAGAGACAGCTTTTGGAGACTTTGTTTTATAATAAGTATAGATTGCCAGTAAACTATTAAGAACATCGACGACTAATTTCGAAACTATAATTTCACAGCAATGATTTCACAAAGAGCCATTAAGGATATGTCCATAAAGAATTAGCAAAAAACAACTGATCTATCCTGCCGCTGCAGCTGTTGTCAATTATTAAAAAATCTCCGATTGTTAGGTGGGAGACTTGGAGACTATGCACACCCGCATTAATTTAAAACGCAATTTTAGGTGTTCGTTCATAGTATTAATTTATTTCCGCATAAAAACTTAAGTCTTAAAATAGCTCTAATAAAGTAGAAGTAATTAAAAAAACTTTTCACTTTTTCCAAAGGAAAAACTACTTTTGTCCTATATGTTAGTCCGGTTGATAAACTTTCATCAATATTGGTCCGGCGGATTAATCGTGAAAGTGTATATACAGACAGACATACTTTAGTATATCACTGCTGGTTTACGCAGCGCACGCGAGTTTTTTTCACAATTATCTTAAAGAAAATTTACATAAAACGGTAATGTTCTAATAGCCTAAACCTTCCGGAAAAATTGCACTATCTTTAAGTAAAAATATAATTACTAAGTAATATAAATTTTAGTATTTTTTAGTACCCAAAAACAATGGTAAAACGATTTTTTTTTACATAAAACCTAGCTAAATCAATTTTACTCCCCCGAAACCCCCCACATGCTAAATTTCAAGAAAATCGTTGGAGTCGTTTCCGAGATTCCAAAAATATAGGTATATCTATATATACATACATTTTTTTTAGTGAAAACTTTATTGATGTATGATATATTTATAAATTTATTTAGTAATAGAACCATTGTTTGTTTCCCAAAAAAAATAAAAAAAAATTACAAGATTAACTCATTCAAATATAAAAGATATTAAAAATAGATGTGTGCGCAGGTGCTTTATTCGTTTGAATTTCTACGATCCTATGCCGTTTAGCATTTTTGCCAAACGATGCCAATTCGATGTAGTTTCAAAATCGCCTCAGGGGAATCATGTAAAAAACAATTAATCGGCCCTTTTGTTGTGTTAATAGCCATGGAGGATTTGTTTTGGAATGATATGGGATGTTTCTTGGAAACAGGCTATTACTATCAATTTGTAATAATGTATTTATTGAGTAAAATAAACAAGTTCTTATGAAATATGCTTATTGTTTAAGTATATTGTTAATTGTTCAATAATAACCGATAAGGTAACTGTATGTCGTAAGCATCTTGTGTGTTTGTTTTCGTACATAAGAGTGTATTGATAATATCATTTAGTACATACGTATTACTACTTGTAGCCGCGTATTTGATCGTGTTGACTTTTTTTGACAGTCACTTAAGAATAATGTGAAGTTTCGTATATGTTAGTTCCATATTTGAGTCCGATATGTAGGCTATCATCGTACCAAAAACACGTACATTAAAATTGGAGCATTAGCGACAATGTTACAGACAGATAGGCAAACAGGTAGATATTATAGTATTTATGTATGAATTCAACTTATGCTTAGTATACCTTATGTATGTAATACCCGAACAAGTGCTTATTGTTAAAAGAAGTTTATTTTAGAAAAAAATATGTGATCTGTAAAACATATTTTCATTTTGTTAATTTAACTTACTGCAAAAAGAACCCCAACTTAAATAAAACCCGTAGCTTCGTTTACATCAACTTTAGAGTGAAATTTTCTCTTAAATACTGTGTTTTTTTTTCCAGGAGGAAAACGGGAATATTCCTATGCTATATATAATTTAGCCCGATATATACCTAAGTTTTAATAATACTAAATTGCACCAATGTTGCCTAGCCAATTAATTAATTACATGATCAGTTTCTTAGTTTATTTTCTAGCAATATTTATGAAAAGTTGAAAAAAATAATTCTGTATTAATTTGTATACTTCACTGTTTATGCGTACGTGCGTTTAAGCACAGATAACATTAATGTTATATGTGCGTATTACGTTAACGTAATACTAATATAAGCATTGGGGATTTTTGTATATTTTTTATTATTTAACTACTAACTATACTAATTGAAAGTTCACACAGATAATATCATACGCATAAAGCTAGTAGTTACCTATGCTAATATGTAATATGTAATATTAGGCCCTAAAATTATTAAGTTGGAGGTCGCGATTTGATCGTTAACATAGCTCTCTTAATAATCGTCGATTAAAAAAGAGTACTGGGGTGACCAAGCCTTGCTTGGTAATTTATTTAAAGACATAAAAAAAAATTAAAATTGAAAAAAAATAAAACAAATAATTGGGCTTTGTGGGGCTCGGAGTAATTTTTTAGTCCGCCCGTTATGGGCTATGGCAACTTTGTAATTGACAGCTAAGTACAATATCATTTCCATTCCATTCTACATTTAACATTTTTTCAGTGCCCGAAAGCAGGGATCAAAAGCCTTTTTTAAAATAAAACCTAGCTAGGTCGATTCATTCATCTACAAAATTCAGCAAATTTCATGAAAATGATTGGAGTCGTTTCCGAGATTCAGAAAAATAAAATTAATAACAAATAACAAGATGTTGTAAAAGGCGACTGAGGTAAGATGACCCACTGTTGGGTATCCGGTTGAGCAGAATAGACCACCCTCCTTCTTACCGAGGTGTCGTAGAATACTAAGGTAAGTTGACGTCAGGCAGGCGGCCGGTCGTAAAATACCTAGCCAAATCATGTGACAACTTGTTTTAACTTGTTGTGCCGACCCCACTTAGAGTGGGATAAGGACAGGAGGATGACTAATATTAATACAAAACTAGTTTTGCCCGCAGCTTAGCCCGCGTTTAGAATGTGTCACAAAGTTTTTAAAAGTAGCCTATAAGTTGCTCCTCAAACTCCTCTATCTTAAAGTCACATCAAAATCGGAGAATCGCCAATGTGGAGAACGTTTTATTATCCCAAAACTTCCTCAAGAATTTTACTATCTTTTAGTAAAAACCAGTTCAGTAGATTATGAGAAAATCGGTCATATTCAGACAGACATATTTTGGGGGACTTTATTTTATATGTATAGATATATAGCATGGTATCATCCTTCCCATTTGCTAAGTAAATTCGACGATAATAAAGGTCCTTCAGGCTTTATTTGCAGTGATCTCGGCGTTATTTGTTTGAGATCGTGCCCCGATCACCGTCTAGAAGGTTAGCGAATACAAATAAACTGCTATCGTTTATTATCGATAATAGTTATTTGAACAAATAATTATTATCATTGTTTGTATTTTCTCTGTTACTTTGCGACAATTTGTCAGTCTGTTAGGGTATCACGACTAATCCTCTTCACCAATATTGATGAAATTTGGTAGAATTGAAACTTATATACCGTGCTAACATATTTGATAGAAATCACGTTTTCTTTTCAGGAACAGGACAAAATATAGTATGATATAATGAAGGGGAATTTTAAGGGTAAAATTGACGGAACCGAAATCGCAGTTTTGGTTTATAATTATTGAAAGTTTTAAAGATTTAAATTTAGTTCGAATCGTTCATGTCTTGGATACAGCGAGCAATTTCACTTGTTGTTTATTACGATTTTGAAGTTGCATATTTTTTTTTTGTTGTTCCGAGTTTTTCTTTTTAATTAAATCTTAACTATGATTGAGCAAAACCGGTAGATGTTGATCTAATTGATTGGTATTAACTTTAACATCGCTATCTTGATCGTTAGCATTGTATATACATTATATAATTATTTTTGAAAAGAATGACCGTTAAGTATTTTGCTAGTTCTTCTCGGTAGGAGTACCTTTCTGAACCAGTGATGTTCTTCATTAAAATATGTAAATTGGAAAGAGCTTGTAAAAACAAACTTTTATAAAGAATAATTCGATTTTTAGTGGTATTTTATTTAACTATTTGGTTAGTAAAATTCATAGTTCAAAATTAATTTATACTTACCAAAATGCCTTGTTAAAAAGAACCGTCCCAAAATCGTAAAACATGTACAACTCTTTTGGCGAACTATACTGTGCACATTGCAATAGATCTTTTAAAACAAAATTTGGTTTGCCAGTCATAGTTGCGCACATCTTAGCAAGTTAGCAAGGTTCGGCGTTGACGAAAAACGTCAAGGAGGACATCATCAGTATAAATTGTGAACTTGATCCGCAAAGCATTACTGTTAAGGGAAGGGAAAAATCAGACAATTATTTTTTTTATTAATCCAATTCACAGATATGCATACCAAAGCTTAATGATGGCATAACAATCATTAAGTTCACTTATAAACGACTCGTCAAACAACCAGTTATTCAAATTGCTCACAGGTATTGGAATTTTAATAGTGGCGCCAACATCGATTAGTGCCATATACTTTGTGTTTATTTTCTTTATTACACAACCTCTAACCTATGTGACCATATATTTGCTATTGCTACTGAATGACTACTTTTTTATACAGGAAAAATCCCTTATGGGTACCACTGCCCAACGGGGACAGGCGACGGTCTCCACTACGCTGCTGGTGGCGGGGACAGAATACCGTTGTACACATAGCCCCCATCCCCACCAGTAGCAACTCTCAACCCCAGAGTGCGCCACCTTTGTGTCGGGGCCCTTCTAAAAGTGGCCCCTTCCTCTGCAAGACGATGCATGAGGAGTACCAGATGCATAGACCGCCTCGGGGACCTTATAAAATGGGCGCCTGATAAACCCCTTTTGGAATGGAAGTTCCCCTTTAGGGCGGCACGCGATGTTATATAGCGAGTCGCCTGGGCCTGGTTTGCCCACGACGGATCGGATCCAAGGACTCGACATCCCGGATCCGCTCCACTGTCTCCTTCCGCGACACAACGTGCACGCAGAAGAAGGCTATTATTGCCCAGGACCTCTTCCCGCTTACAATGGCACGAGCCACGGTGGGAAAGGAGATACCATGTCCTGTCTGTGCGACGAGTTTCGACTGCTGAACCGTCCATGCTGGACAGTCCGCGAACATGTCGAATTTGGCGCCGCAGTCGTGATACTTACCGGTCGCTTCGCGCCGGGCCAACCGCACAGCTATCTCCCGAAGTATCCATATCCGGAAAAAACCTGTGTCAGGCGGAAGGTGAGGACCCCATGCCTTCTGGCGACACAGCCCTGGAGAATAGGCTGGATGGCCGCCATCTTTCAGAATCCCGCACTGGGTGTTTCCAGCCGCCGCTTCCATTGGCAGAGGAGCTCCTCCTAAGCTGTCCTCTACCAGTCCATGGGCTTCGACTCGACGATGGTAGGTCTGAACTAGCCCTTGGCTTCTAAGTCCCATTTTACGACATCTCGGTAAGAAGTGGGGGTGATCTATTTACAAAGCTAAATACCATACGACGGATATAATGATTAAATTGTATACTTTTGTAAACTAAGACATTGGATACGTTATCGCCAACAGTTTAACCACCCACGCTAATATAAAAGAATTAAGAATTTGAACATTATTTTAATGTTGCCGACTCTATATGTACGTGCGTAGGTGCACTTCCTCTGTGAACAGGTTTATGAGATAGCAGATTGATTTAATCAGTGTCAATATTGACACGGCCATGGGCGTGGTGAGAACCTCTCAGTGTGCACAGGTGGCCCATCTTAACATTATACAGCGTGTTTAAAAATTGGTAAAGAAGTAACGATACTGGATTTTATGAGATAAAATTGTTAGATTGCTTAGCTGGATTGTATTTTAAGAATTATAATTCTTATTTATTTATAACTAGCTTTTACCTGCGACTTCGTTCGCGCGGATTGTTATCGTGAGATAGATGGTGCTTCTCAATGTCATCCTATTCCTGTAGAATTAACAGGATTAATATAGCCTATTGTTATTCCAGTGTATAAGGAATAATTGTGACAAATTTCATCGATATTGGTTCAACGGATTCGCCGTGAAAAAGTAACAAACATACATCAATACTCACATTTATAATAGGTATTAATAGGATTCATATATATATGTTATATATATAATTCATGGTAAACGCTATTTTAATGGTGTCAACTTAAGTCTACAAAAAAATCTCTTGCCCTTACCCCACTCTAAGTGGGGTCGGCAAAACATGTTATAACTATGTTGGCAAATGATTTGGCATTTCAAAATCTAGGTAATCTTAGTTTTGCACTATTTTAATTTTTAATTAGGCCGATTTGGCGTATTTATTCTATTACGTAAAACCAATATTTAAAAGGACAATCTTACCATTATTACTTAGGAATAGCTGTCCATTTGTGTTTTTAGTAGTTTTTGTTTATGTGATAATCGAAACACTCGCTATATCCTATGTTTGTTAAAAAGTTTATAACTAGAGTAAACAGCTTTGTGTGTCGTTTAACCTAGTTCAAACATGAAGTTAATTCTTGGCCGCATTATTAAGTAATAATTACCCTTTCAAGTTCGTATCAATGAAAAAATCTTGAATAGGAAACTGTTAATTAGTTAATTCCGTTATTTATAAAATTTAAAAAACGCTTATATATAAATGGTCATTTCAAATACGAAGGTGAAGGTAAACTCTTAAATATAACAGGTTAATTTTTTTGATATTCGGAATGTTTACAATTTAACAACTTAGTTATTAATAGGAACTTTTTTGGTTTAAAGTAACATCAGTTATGACGCTGACAGTCAAAACCAATAGACCTTAATGAGAGATATTGAAATAATAATAATAAAAAAATATAAAACATAATAAAAAATATAAAACACTATTTTTGCCGGAAACTGACAAGTCTAGAAATAAAAATACCTAGGATCGAGCTCCACCAACCCCATTATATTTTCTTATTTATTAAAGTTTTTTTTTATTTTGTAAAAATTTACGTTAAGTTTTTTTTTATTTTGTAAAACGAGGTAATATTACGTAAATTGTGTTAGAAGTTGTAGAATAGTGTAATAACTAAAGAGATACCAGAATTGAGGAATGACAGAAGAGAATAATTTGTTACAGGGGTATCGCGAAAGGCGACTAAGATAAGTTGACTGGCTGGTCGTAAAGTACCTAGCCAAATCATGCGACATACCTAGCCAAACTATGTGACAACATGTTTATAACATGTTGAGGATAAGGGCCAATAATGATTTAAAAAAATTATATTTTTAAGGTGCCTGCCCGGGATTTGAAGTTGACATGATCTCACCATTCGACTATAATAGCGTTGCTGGAGCACTTAATAGCAAACTATGAAATATATTAATTTAGAATCCATCCGACTACTTATTCAGAGCCGTTTTTGTTCTGATATGTCCTTGATTTGAATTTATGTCTGGTAATAAAGTAATTTCTGTCAATTATGCCTCTAAAACCTGTAAGAGAACCAATATAACGACTGTTATTTATTTTATTTCCTGCGGCCCCGTGACCTGTGCCTATCACAGCTACTAAGGCCGCAGCATACTGTAGTCTTTTTTTATACTATTCTACAAATCGCTTACGACGACACGATATCCAATGCTAGTGTGTTGAGACGAGCAATTAACTGTTTTTTTTTTTAAATAAGGAACTTCAATTAAATAACACGTTACAAAATCTCTTGCAATGAAAATAATGCTATAACACTTTCGGTTCTAGTTTTCTAGTTCAATCTTGTATCAATTATGTAACAGTAGCAATATATAAAACAATAAAAATTATAACAAAAAATAAATGCAATGTATCTTTTTAATCTTTTAATTAATTATGTATTTTATAACATCCATTCTTTAATCCCTGAGATTAAAATTTTCTATGTATTGTATATAGGTATGCCAATCATTTATGACTTCTATTAAAAAAATAAGATATTCACATAAAGAAATAAGTATTTTTAAGGGTAATTCAACCAAGGTAAAACTATTGTATGCGGTATAAAGAAATACTGCATGTGTTGAACGTATGTAAGGTTAAAAAAAGAAAGGGTATTTAACGATATATAATATTTAAAATTTTCTTAATTATCTGGCCATGAAGGTTGACCGGAAAACGTAGCGTCGGTAGACGACCTCAAAAAGGTCGCAGGTAACCACTAGACCCAAGCGGTATAAGATCGTTTGGTGAGGAGAGTTTTTATGGCCGACAGTGGACGTCTATCGGTTGACAAAGAAGAAAAAGAAGTAATTATCAGATCTTCGTCTCGTGCCACCTCCTGTCGGAGATTGGCAACCATCATGGCTATTTTTCATTTGGAAGCTGCTGCCCGAAATAGCGAACGGGTACTCTTGCTGTACCACTGTCTCAAATTTTTAAGCCAGGATATTTTTCTTCTGCCGGGTTTTTTTCTCCCCTGGATCTTTCCTTGGATAATGAGTTGCAGGATCTCATGCTTATTATTGTGCATTATGCGGCCAAGATATTGGAGCTTACGAGTTTTAACTATTCTTAAGATCTTTCTGCCTTTGATTTTGTTTTTGTTTCTAGTCTCTGAAGTATAGTGATGTTTCGCACTTTTTGTGTCCAAGATATTTTTAGCATTCGTCGGTACACCCACATTTCAAATGCTTCTAGCTTTTTTCTCATTGCTTCAGTGAGTGTCCAAGTTTCGGCTCCATATAATAACACAGAGAAAACGTAACGTCCAATAATATGTATACGTAGGCTGAGGCTTAGCTTCCGATTACGAATAATATTCTGCATTTATCTGATAAATTTCGTTATTATTTTAAAATAATACTTTTTTTAAACAATTATACGGTTCCGATCGGTTCATCATACGTAAGCGTATCGTATCGTAGTCACACCTTATAAAATGCCCGTAGCCCATGGCCTAAGAAAATTGTCATTTTCCTGTGGCAGGTGTTCATACTCTATCTTTAGGTCTAATGAGTCCGGTCTACTTTATGGCTAGCGTGCTAATATTCATGCAGTTTTTGCTCTAACTCGCAGTAAATAGACTTCCTGTATAATTAGGTGTGATGAGATTACATATGACTAGTTTTTACAGCTATTTTTATGCAAAGTTACTATCGCGGTTAGTGCCCGTATTCCTTTTATGGACGCATCCTTTTGAGTAAAATAGCTCTTTAAATTAACGGATCAAGAAAATAGATTTGTTTTTTTTAATAATAATATCGATCTTGTAATAATATTTACCGCTGTGTGGTATCCGGCAGAGTGAATAGACCACTCACATTTCTTACAGAGGTGTCGTAAAAGGCGACTAAGGTAAGCTTTCTAGAGATATGCAGGTTTCCTTACAAAGATTTCCTTCAACGCAAAATTAATTAGAAATATGTATAAGTATTTATAAAAATTATGTCCGTATCTATATTTTGGACTCGAGGCCACCTCGTAAGGATATTGTTCTTTCACCGTTTTGTCATCGCGGCAATTGCAGGTTATTTTAATAGTTAAGTGGATGAGTTATCGGAATTTTTGCCGTTTAACTTATCTCAGTGTCTTGAAGAACACGTCAAGCCATCAGGTTCAATTATTGTCTGTAATTTATCTTTAATATTTAAATGGTTAAAATATTGTAAATTTTTCCAACGATTTTCTCTAAATTTAGCATGCAGGAGAGAAAAATCATATAGCTAGGTTTAAAAAAAAAAAAGGTTTATCTCTGTTTTTGGGCATAAAAAAATATTAAAATTTACATTTAATATATATATATATATAACACTATTTTGCCGTTAAATGTCAAGCCAGCGCAGCTTATTCGGGGAACGGGTGGTCGCGAGAAATGAAATTACCTAGGATCGTTCCCCACCTACCCTATTTCTTAATTTTTTTTTAATTTCTTTTTTTTTGGAAAAAATATTGAGCAGGGCTCAGTCAACTAGGTACTACTACTTAATAACACATGTGTATTGAAACAATAAACAAACATACAAAAATTTCATACGTATAATGTTTACATTTCCACGTACACTGTGGAGTTTACCTAAATGTGATATCGACTTTATGATTTGTAATCACGTGTAGGTAAGTGACCGTGAACGTTAATACACTAAGTACATGATATGCCTTGGTCTTTTATAATTTTCCGGATAACACGATCAACTGCCTTCATATCTATTTGTAAGGTGGTTAATGTTGGATTGTGATTGGAGAAGTGCAGCAGGTGGCGGCCGCGGGGCAGCCATTATGCGTTTCCTATTAGAATCGTGTTAGAGAGACTATTCTGTAATTATTGTACGCGTAGGGTTGCCTCGGTGAGAAAAATTATATATTATCTTTAAATGAGTTAGTCTTCTATGTATATATATACTTTCGGAATCTCGGAAACGGCTCTCAAAATTTAGCATGTTGAGGGGTTGGGGGAGAAAAATCGATCTAGCTGGGGTTTATGTAAAAAAATCGTTTTATCCCTGTTTTTGGGATTCCATTAAAAAATACTAAAATTTATATTAATTTATATTAATTAATACACTATTTTTGACATAAATTGTCAAGTCAGTGTAGCTTATTCGGGGAACGGGCAGTCTCGAGAAATGTAAATACCTAGTATCGATTCCAACTACCTAATTATTATTTTTTTTAAGTTTCTTCTTTTTTATTTTGTAAAAAATTACTGAGCAAGGCTCGTCTGAATTTGAATTGATATTATGAAGTGTAATATAATATATTTTCGAATATATTGACATATATTGGTTGGTAGTGATGAGTTTTCTATGAATCCTACATTTATCAGGTACCTTTGCGAACGAATAGTACGTTCTACATTGCCATTAGGTACATATATTTTCTCTACAGTAAAATGATAATTTCATTACTTTTGATGTGTTGTTGTACTTTTCTTAATTGCTTTACAAGAAAGTCTACTTAAGTATTGTATGTGAAAATTTCGCTATTTACGGATTATATTAGGAAATAAATCTTAGACAATTAGTTCCATTATAACCACAACGTACTACAATGTATACGTATACATAGAATGCAAGGAAAAATCAAACATACTAGTACATATAGTATTTCCGTTAGAAAATAAAATTAGACAATAACAGCTTTTCGTTATATACAGAGTTTTCCATAAACAATCAGACAACCCTGAGTTAGACATAGCAGGTGCAAGGCGCCCACATAGAATACAAGAGTCATTTATCTATTGACATTAAGTAACGGAAATCACAGCCGATGTATATAAAAGTCATTGTTACTCTTCATAAAATCGTTAATTCACGCTGCTGTCAACATAAAATGTCGATGTGCTTAAGAGAGACATTTGTATAAATATAGATAACAATAAATTAGCTTATTCGAAAGTCTATAGCCGCTTCCAAGTAAATAATACACTTCGCAATCTTTTCCATTTTATTTCTAATTAAATTTGTTTTATTAAGGCAGCAAAGATGTTATGAAAATAAGCATATAACATTATTAACCTTAAAACTTGTTTCCAACAATCAGAACCGAATTTAAACCAAGAATAAGATTTTTACAATCTGTGTGAAGGACCAGCTTTCTCCCTTTCATATTAATAGAATACACTTAATAAGTAAATAGTTATATTACATTTTTTATTATGTACTAGCTTAACCTGCCTTATTTATTTATATGGATTTCCAACAGCATAACATATTATTTAATCCAAAAATATCCAAAAAGTCTTAAATTAATTATGTAGTACCAATTATAAATCACATCATTCTTAGTAATAAAAAATAGAAAAATTTATAAAGCAGTCATAAGACCTGTCGTATTGTATGAAAAATTTATAAAGCAGTCATAAGACCTGTCGTATTGTATGGATCAGAATGTTGGGCAATGAAAAGGAGGGATGAAAGAAGAGTACATGCAAATGAGATGAGAATGTTAAGGTGGATGTGTGGTGTGACAAAACTGGATAAAATACGAAACGAGTATATTAGGGGAAGTCTGAAAGTTGCGCCCGTTATAGAAAAGTCGAGAAGTGCAAGATTGAGATGGTATGGACATGTAATGAGGAGGGATGAAAATCATGTGACCAAACGTGTGTTAAATTTGAATGTGGATGGATATGTGCCTAGAGGGAGGCCTAAAAAGAGATGGTTGGATTGTGTGAAGTATGATATGCATATAAAAGGAGTGGCGCCAGAGTTGACGAAAGATAGGACAGAATGGAAGAGAAAAACATGTTGTGCCGACCCCACTTAGAGTGGGATAAGGACAGGATGATATATATCATTCTTAGTAATAATTTTACAATCATAAGCCTTAAAAATAAACAGAAAAACAAAAAATGAAAATATAAAAAAATACATTAAGGATCAAAGTCAGAACTTAAAATTTTAGTACATTTTTTTATTAATGATGAAAGCCCATCGCAGCCAATATCCGGTAATAATTCGTCCATTATGCAGCTATTATATAAGCGCGAGATACGTGATATTGGGGTATTCTGCCCCAGTTTTGTTCTAGCAAACTTTGTCTTAAAGAACGGACATGGAATGCGATGAGGTTTACGAGGTACATTTATATTAAATCTACTTAACAGTTCATGCTTATCAATTTACCCATTGAATTTTATAGATAAATTTCATGTCTAGTAGAGATCTTCGAAAAACTAGTGATTTCATTTTTCAATTAACAAGTCTGTCTTTGTACGACTTTAAATAATTGGGAGCTTTTGATTTTATTTTAGTGAAGGTATTTTTTTTAATTTTACTGAATTAAATGATGTAATTAAATGCTACTATGGTACTAACGATAATATATAGAACGTATATTTTGTTATTTCATTTTATCTAATATGTAATCGGTGTTATTGTTTTTTGACATTATCAGGTCATATGTACATGCTGATAAGCTCTTTTAAAATATAACTTAAGTTTGAGATTAAAAACATAATAATTGTTTTGTCTAGATGATAGCTTATTGTCGCGCTAATATTTGATATCTGTTGTCAAATTATAATATCTCTAATATTTAAGTGAGTTATTAATTGATTAATATTTAATCTTCTTTAATATTTAAATGAGTTAATCTTGTATGTATATAAATATATTTATATTTTCGGAATTTTGGAAACGTGTCCAACGATTTTCCTGAAATTCAGCATGTAGGGAGTTTTGGGGGAGAAAAATCGATCTAGCCAGGTTTTATTTAAAAAAACATTTTATCCATGTTTATGGTCATTAAAAAATACAAAAATTTATATTGAATTGAATTTTTGCCTTTAACTGTCAAGTCAACGTAGCTTTTATCGGGGGACGGGTGGTTGAGAGAAATGAAAATACCTAGGATAGAGCCCCACCTACCCTATTATTTTTTTTCTTTTTTTTGAAGTTTCTTTAATATATTTTGTAAAAAATTACCGAGCAAGGCATTACATCATCCAGATGTTTGTACTTTAACTGTCGTTTTAGATTACACTCCTGTTGTATCGATCCACCAAAATATAGGCGGCCATAATCTGTCTTACACATTCTTTCTATATACGCTTAGTCTGGGACCCTAGAAGCGGTAGATATAAACTTGTGAGTGTTAAAGAGAACTATAATTTGGAGGTAAACACTAGTTATTTTAATTTTTCGTAGCTTGATATCATTGAAATAAAGATTATAATGTTTCTAACTCAAATAATTTATAGAATAAGGCGTTACTTTGCGGAGATCCATAATACAAAAGTAATAATAAAATATTTTGCTATAATCCGCGATGAAGTAAAATAGAAAATATGTATAATGCTATATGTAGAGTGAACAATTCGTTTTCATACCTGATACATGCAGTGGTGGAGGTTTGTGCATGTGTTTTAACGAATCCTCCACTCCACGTCCACTCTACATTTAGCATTATATATATTTTCTACTTTACTTCATCGCGGATTATAGCAAAATAACTTTATTATTACCTTTGTTTCTAACACAATTAAGCCTAATTTTGAATTCGGTCACTTTAATACTACGTGTACGATATATTTTCTTTATTTATTAAATATACCCGCCAACAGAGTATACATTAATTGACAACTTAATTATAACATATTTAATATAATATAATAATTTTTTTAAATAAATGGATAATAATAAGTTTAATAGAACTTTCATCGAAGATGGTCGTCTATTCTGTCTATTCTATTATACTCACGGTCTATTATACTCAGCCGAATACCACACGGCGGATCGACTTACCTTACTCGCCTACGATACCTCGGTAAGAAATGAGGGTGGTACTATTCTATTCAGCCGGATACCACACTGCGTTTACTAGAATTTTCTTATTAAACTTTTATCGCGGATCAAAGCTACTTAACTTTCTCTTACACATCATAAATAACGAACGAGGCAAGCTGAAGGAAGCGCCTATATCTATCCTAACCATTTTCTAACGCCGCCTGGCCCGCCGACCACCTGTCGCGACACTTTTTAATCCTGTTACAGCTACTTACCATACCTTATACATGTAGTCGTCTAGAATTACGCCATGACTCTTGACCATAGATATCAGAACTGCACCTAGAAAGCACACAATTATCGTATTTCAAACTAATACAATATTATCCGACAGTATCTGTTACTCTGAATCAATATTAGATAATATGGACAAAACAATAGATGACATTTGTATATTGGGCTTATATATAGTTGAAAATTCCCGTTTTTAGGAAACACACATTTAAAACAGGGGAAAAGCACGTATTACTTTATTGAGGATGCTGAAACCCCCTATACGTTTTTTTTATATATTTGTATAATATAAAGACAGAAATTTAATATAAGGAAAATATTTTATAGGACTTTTATTATATAATTTTGTTTTCTTTTTCATATGATTTATATAAAAAAAACATCAATAATATATTTCTTATGATTTATATTTGGTTCATAAAGATGATTTTTATAAAGAAGTTTATTTTCAATGAAAATTTTTAATTTAATCGTTGTTAAAGTAGCGGCCTATTACTCTCCCACTGCTGGGAATAGACCTCTGCTCTCTGTTTTTGGAGAGAAGGATTGGGGCTAAAACCTACCACGCTGCTCGAACGCGGATTGGTAGGTTACACATACGAGTATTTTCAGAATTCTCTAGAGATATGTAGGTTTGTTCACGTTGTTTTTCTTCACCGAAAAGTATGTGATAAATTGAAATTATCAATAAGACACATAAGTTTTAATATAAAAACTAATTGGTGTCTGCTCGGGATCGAACCCGTGACCTCCTCGAAAAGTCGCACGTAATAGTTATAATAGAAGGTATTACTAGCTATCTCACAGATTGATCTTTAAAGCGTTGTAGAATACAATAGCGGACTGTTATAATCCCACTGCTGGGCATATGCCAAATCTCACCGTATTTGGAGAGAATATTTGGAGTTAAGACGCTGCCGCAATACGGATTGGTAGGTTACACGTAACCCAGAATTATGTATAATGAATCAATATAAATAAAATTTAATAGGGACCAGTGTCACCAGAGAAACCATTAAGATTTAATAGATATTGATAATTAAAAAAAAACTAAATATTCCCAAACACTCGCTTCATAAGTCTATGGGTGGTCATAGTCCTGCGGTTTATAGACGTGATTTGAGCTCTAACGCCAGAGAACGCTCGTCCTGTCACCTGCCTCTACATTCCTCGCCGAGATTATAAACACCTGCACTTAGATAGTCCAACTATATATGAGAAAGGAAGTATTAGTTGCGTCGTTATAAATGCTTACAACTAACTAGAAACAGTTACAAAATCAACGTCTTCAAATAATTTATGATATAAAATTAGGCGTTACTTTCCGGCGGTTCATAATACAAGATTAACGAAAATATTATCTGATGGCAAAGTGAGGTACTATTACTCTCCAAAGAAAAAATGATTTTATTGTTCTGTTCGTTGATTTAGAGTCGTCATTATTCTCTTACCCTTATCCTACTCTAAGTGGGGTCGGCACAATATGTCTTCTTCTTCCATTCTCCTCTATCATTCGTCAACTCTGGTGCCACTCCTTCAGCATGCATATCATTTTTCACACAATCCATCCATCTTTTTTTCGGCCTTCCCCTAGTCATACATCCATCCACATTCATATTTAAAACTCATTTGGTCACATGATTTTCATCCCTCCTCATTACATGACCATACCAACTTAGTCTCGCACTTCTCATCTTTTCTGTAATAGGCGCAACTTTCAGTATTCCCCTAATAAACCCATTGCGGATTCTATCAAGTTTTGTCACACCACACATCCACCTTAACTTGATTGTTGATTTAGAGTGTTCTTAAATAATTTTCTTATCTAATTTACCACAGCTATTTGGAAGTTTCAATCATGTCAGTTATCAGCGTCATTATAAAGCAATTATAACACGTTAACAAATCACCGCAAAATCGAAATAAAAAGTATTAAGAAATACGATAGCATAGACTATCTTATAATTTATCGCTAGCTGAATTCTAGTTAATAATTCTTTTATTAATCGACGTTTTTATAATAAAAAACAAGTGCTCTATGCAAGAGAATCCGTCATAGACTGGCACCGAAATTATATTTTTACATATTAAATTATATAACTTTTATACTTATATTTTATATGAACTGGAGTTTAGGAATATTAAAGGAGACATAGCTTGACACTAGTACTCAGAAAACATTTTATTTTCTTTACTCAAATTTTATTTCACTGTGTAATATAAGAAACCTGACCATATTCTGTATTTGCAAATTTATTTTATCATTTTTATTTTTATTTTTTGGAATAGTCGTAAAAACCGCACCAACGTAAAGTCAGAATAAAAAATTTCATAGTAGTAAAATTTATTCCAGTTTCCATATCATAAAATTGAAGAGACGTAAACATTTTGAAAAAAGAATACTTTCTTATTTTAAGACGTCTTGTGATTCTGATTTGTGATATCCACCGTACATTTTCTAAACGTTATTCAACAAGTTTAGTTGCGTGATAGGATATTAAAAGATGACAGGATGTAATAAATTGTTTTAAATACACGATGGCGAATATATATTAGTATAATTTTATGCGTGCAAGTCTTTATGAAAGTGCATAAGCTAGTCTGAGTAGTTGTCAAAGCGTATCTCTTTAGACCGGTCTTAGAGAGCAAGACTGTCTGGTTAAATATATTTTGGCTAGTACAAGGGTATAGTTGGATTGGTCATGTAATAAGGAATGAAAATCATGTGATCAAAATATTAAATATGAATGTGGATGTGTGACTAGTGGAAGGCCGAAAAAAAGATGGATGGCTAGGGTGAAAAATGATATGTATATCAAAGGAGTGGCACCTGAGGACGAATGATAGAGGAGAATGGAAGAAGAAGACATATTGTGCCGACCCCATTTAGAGTGGGATAAGGGTAAGAAAATGATGACAAGGGTAAGCCTACATTTTCTACTTCTGAATCCAATAGATAACTATTGGACAAAGTTCATTAACGGGATGCCATACGATGGTTACAAGGAAACCTTGCAACTTTTCTTCTATACACTATGACAATGGATCCACGAACACTGCGTTTTTCGGTTTTTTCTCCTAAACACCTTAGTAAACCAAAGGCCATCGGATCCTAGTCATATGTGCCAAATCGATTGCCACTTTAGCTTCGCAATGAGGCGTCAGTAATATTAGTGCACGCAAATTTATTCTTTAAGTTCCGAAGATTTGTCTAAGCGCTTGAGATTTATTAACGCTGATCCTAAACCTATTTTGAAGTATTTGAAGCCAGTTTAGATCGCTTCTTAAAAGCTTTTTAATAGAGTCCCGTAATTTAATCATTTGACAAATATAAATGAAAAAGGAACAAAATAAATTACATCTATCCCATATATAACGGGCCATAGATTCGTTCAAGGAAGTTGTAAGAATAAGTCGTTTTAATTGGCTTACCTATCTACCTTGTATGTAATTACATAAATTACACCTCCGTGAGCCTGTGAAACACGAGTATCAGGCGAGACAGATTCTGTTAACGATAACCATTAAACGGTTCTAAGGTTTCCAAAATAATGTACAATTCGTGCGGTCACCGAGTGCCACCGCACACTGCTGACTTATAAAATAAAATATTTGGGTGACCGAGCTTCGCTCGGTAATTTTTTACAGAAAAAAACTTAAAAAAAAGAAAAAACAATTATTATTTGGGATCGATCCTTGGCACTCACATTTCTCGAGGCTGCCCGCTAACCGAATAAGCTACGTCGACTTAACAGGTAATGACGAAAATTCAATTCAATATAAATGTTAGTGTTTTTTAATGCCCAAAAATAGGGATAAAACAATATTTTTTTACATAAAACCTAGCTAGATCAATTTTTCTCCCCCAAAACCTCCTACATGCTGAATTTCAGGAAAATCGTTGGAGCAGTTTCCGAGATTCCGAAAATATATATATATACAAGATTAACTCATTTAAATATAAAGATACTAGCGGCCTGCCCTTGCTTCGCACGGGTATAAAATATATATCCCATGTCAGTCAGTGTAAAAAAAATGATTAAAATCGATCCAGTAGTTTTGATTTATTCATTACTGCCCGTGGCCCGCAAGCGTTAAATTTGGAGAAAAACAATTTCCTCTCCCTATACCAAGACGATTTCCCGCTATCTTTGGAATTTCTAAACTCATATAGTACATACTTATTTACTTTTACATTTTACCTATGTATTTTATTTTTACAATTAATTACAGAATGTCTTTAAAAAAACTCTAAAAGATTCGAAGTGCTATAGGGTGAAGCACGGCGTCCTTACGGCATTTTAAATCTGTAATATCTCCGAAAATGTTCACTTAAATTGCATGCTGTAAACGGCCATATTGATCTATATTAAATCAACAATTTATTTAAGGTACTCAATTGGATAAGGATTAATGCTGTATTGTATAAAAATTGCTTTGAACATAATACATCATTTTTCGTAAAAAGTAAATGAAAAAAACTGCTATTGTGGGTTATCCATAAGAGATAGATATATACCATCGTGGACTTTTCTGTAGATCTTTTTAAGGTGTACAAATACTTAGTACATCATTTTGATAAATCTCGTAGGGTTTAGCCTGCGTTTGCAATGTAAGCGGAAAATAATGTAATTATTTACAGAAACCTCAAAAATTACAGTATTTCTCTACTTTGTATTGAATGTTATTATACGTACAAACCTTCCTCTGGAATCACTCTATCTATTAAAAAAAACCGCATCAAAATCGGTTGCGTAGTTTTAAAGTTTTATGCGTACATACGGAAATATGGACTTTGTTTTATAATATGTAGTGATTAAGATAATAGGTGTACGTAATTTTGAAAATATCACATTTTCCGTTGGTTGCCCTAATACTGCCAAAAATTGCCATCAATTATAATTATAAATTAATTATAAATTTTATATTTTGCAGCGCAGCTGAAATGCTAATAGATGTGACATCTAGTTGAAAGAAGAAAAGAGACATTGGAGTACTAAACTAGCAACCATGTTGCGAAAAACGCAGTGTTGGTATTGGATAAACATTAAAATACAAGAAACTCTTGTATTCAAACTGTTTTAGATTATATGGAACTCTTTATTCAAGACACCTATATTCAACAGAAGACGTCCATCTTTTGACAAGGGAAAGAATAAAATAGTAAAAAATGTGAAACAGAATATATTATACAATCTCCTGTCCTTATCCCACTTTAAGTGGGGTCGGTACAACATGTTTTTCTCTTCCATTCTGTCCTATCAATCGTCAACTCTGGCGCTACTAGTTTTATATGCATGTCGTACTTCACACAACCATCTCATTTTAGGCCTCCCTCTAGGCACATATCCATCAAAATTTAACACTCGTTTTGTCACATGATTTTCATCCCTCCTCATTATTCATACTATCTTAATCTAGCACTTCTCGTCATTTCTGTAATAGGCGCAACTTGCCTAAAATATAATGTGAAAAAGTATATAATAAAATGTTACATACATTCAAAGGTAATTATTAGTTTTCAACATCCCATTGATGATTAGTGAGAGATATTAAATGTAGTAATTATAAGAAACTTTCTAAACGTATAAGATGCACGTTAAAACGTCTAGTGTGTACCCTCCATTAATTCTCGCACGTTTCTCTAAAATCCAGTGTCAAAGGTGAAGATTAGCTTAATTACCCCTACACCTGAGACTTTGATATTTATCAGAGTGTCCGTGTGTAATGTGTAATGGTTTTTATAATATATGAATTTTAGTACTCACGTACCTTTCATAAGTCTAAATAATAAAGTAGCCTAAATTGAGTCATGTGTTAGTATAAAAGTAAAACATGAGACGTAAAGAAAAAAATAAACTCAATAAAATTCTGGCTATTAAAATTAAATGAACTAGCAGAAGAAGCATATGATTTTCATATGCATAGTGTTAGGCTCTGGCCAACTTAAAAAACAGTTTAGTCAATTGTTTATGTGATTGTAGGTAAATATATTGCAATCCATATGAATATTATAAGATCAAGAGAAATATTAAGATTAAGGAGGCATGAGGATACAACTTATGTCAATTGATTTAATTTTTATAAATAAATGTATATTTAAATAAATATTTTTTTTAGTTTTTATTAATTTATTTATTTATGTTATTATTTAGTTATTTTTTATTTGTTTTAATTTTTTATTAAATTATAGATTTTGTAAAATAGTTTAGTTTAGTAGATTTTAAACTTTCGCGATTCATACTGATTATTAAATAAACATACGGGTCACATCGCGTTATAATTGATTACCTTTGTTAATTGATCCACCGTGGTCATGGATGCAACTCTGCCGAAACGTAGAACCTTATACAAAGGTAATCAATTATAACACGATGTGACCCGTATGTTTATTTAATAGTTTAGTTTAGTTAATCATTTATATAGTAGATATATGTTATATAGTATTAATTTAACTGTCAAAGAAAAAAATTACACTATCTTAATTACAATTAACAATTTACTACTATACAAGTTATGTTAACTTGATTTGTCTTAAAAAAGCTCGCTGCAGTTCCGCATACAGAATTAAGGGTCGCATTATTTAAGTACAGTATTCTTAGTATCAAACCTTACTAAAAATTAACGGAATCAAATTTCTACACGTAATCTCTTCGGCATCATCACATATTACTCGTATTATGATTAAAACGGATATCGGTCTAAAACTGTTATGCCCGACCAGGTCACTTGAAGGCAGTTTATCATGGCCGGCGATCAGCGGCGAGGCAATACGGTAAGGTTAGAGAATTCTTTCATTTATAACGATATAATAGCGTTGGGCAACACGACTTCTGTTGAGCCGATAAGATTTAAGTTGACATCAACACATCCATCAACTGGGAAATGTTTTAACGAGCTGAACTTAATTTACATATTCTTCCTACTTTTTAGAGGTAGCTATAGTTATTATTTTTACTCTATAAAGAACTATCTGTGCCAGCAGCTTCGTCGAAACAGGGTTACAATTTTTTTCTCGAATTGGAATTTTGAACATAAAAGTAGTTATCGTGTGTTAATTATAAGGGATTTTTTTTTACCGTTTACTTAGCGCACGCAAGGAATGCTTTATATTTCCCGTTATAATATTTATTGCTGCTCCTCTCCTATTCATCTTAGCGTGATGTTATATCCGTGATAGTCTATAGCCTTCCTCGATAAATAGACTATGTGACACTTAAAGAATTTTTCAAATCGGTTCTGTAGTTCCTGAGATTAGCGCGTTGAAACAAACAAAAAAACAAACTTTTCTGCTTTATATATAAAAAATAGAATAGTATAGATAATAAATTAATGTTCTTCAATTTTTCCAATCTTCTTTAATTTACTAATGTAAAGTTACCTGTAAGAGTACTATTAGTAATAAGGCCGCCTATGAACTTTTCAATCGCCCGGTGACGCTGTAAAAGCCGTTAGGGCTAACAGCATATAGTCAATTCAAAAATACTATTCATAAGTATTATTAACAATTTTCTATATTTGTTATATTTTAGTTTGTGCAATACTGTATTTATATTATTATTATAGCTAACAAAGAATCAATAACCAGTTATCGTTTAGTTTTGAACCGCACGCGCCTGTCTCTAGCGCACCTATGATTTATGGCATCGTTGGCGGCGAGTGTTTAACTTTACTATAATAGTTGTAGAATACACAGAAATACTTTGCGTATGTATTACAACTATTATTATTAAGCTATTTATTTTTATCCAGCATAAAAATCTGTCTGAGATCTGACACGGCAAAGCCATTTCGACGAATAGATTGAAGGAGATTTTGCATTGAATGTACTGGAAAACTAAATCTTCATCCCGTATTCGTGTCCCAGTCCTCGAATATATTTTGTACACCATGATTAAGTAATTAAAAAAATGAGAACATTTGAATCTGACTGTTAACATAAATTTTTGAATAAATGCTCATTTATTGCTAAAACACATATCTCTTCTCCACTGCTATTCTTATAACGTGAGTACGTTAAGTACTTGTACTTGTGGACAGTCTCTCAATAACGGACATGGCTGACTTAAACCGAGATATAATTTTTACAAATATTATAATAATTTCCATATAATGACGATTTCTTCTTATTTCAAATACTTTACCTACCGTCGTATGAGATGGTGATAAATAGAAGCACAACATTGTTTAAATCATTGAGAACTTTTAATTTGAACGTTTAGTTTACTAATTCAAATGTCGATATAAAAAGAGATTAAAATTGAAATTTTAACTTTTTAATTGCCATTTTATTAATATACACGGACATTTTCCGGTAGAAAGCAATCAAAATTTCTATAAAACAGTAATGTTGTTGAATTTAATGTCTATAAAAACACCTCTGGGATTGTGGTGTCTTTTAAAGAGAAAGTTTATTTTGTTCATTACATTTTTATTTGATGCTTTTATAATTATACTGAACACTGCGCGACTACCAACTGTTACTTGTAGTTAGCATTGCCAAAAATCATGAATTTAATGGAATTTCCCGATTTCATTTTGAGTTACCCATCACTACATATTATAAAACAAAGTCCCGTAAAACTTTAAAACTACGCAACAGATTTTGATGCGGTTTTTTTTAATAGATAGAATGATTCCAGAGGAAGGTTTGTACGTATAATAACATTCAATACGGAGTAAAGAAATACTGTAATTTTTGAGGTTTCTGTAAATAATTACATTTTTTCCCGCTTACATTGCAAACGCAGGCTAAACCCTACGAGATTTATCAAAATAATGTACTAAGTATTTGTACATCTTGAAAAGGTCTACAGAAAAGTCCGCGATGGTATATGTCTATCTCTTATGGATAACCCACTATAGCATTATTTGTCATTTACTTTTTACGAAAAATAATGCCATATTTTTGAAGCAATTTTTATACAATACAGCATTAATCCTTATCCAATTAAGTACCTTAAATAAATAGTTGATTTAATATAGATCAATATGGCCGTTTACAGCATGTAATTTAAGTGAACATTTTCGGAGATATTACAGATTTAAAATGTCGTGAGGAGGCCGCGCTTCGCCCTATAACACTTCGACTTTAGCAGCGATGTCGCTCTTTCAAGAGTTTGTTTAAAGACATTCTGTAATTAATTGTAAAAATAAAATACATAGGGAAAATGTAAAAGTAAATAAGTAATAATGTACTATATGAATTTAGATATTCCAAAGATAGCAGGAAATCTTCTTGGTATAGGGAAAGGAAATTGTTTTTCTCCAAATTTAACGCTTGCGGGCCATGGGCAGTAATGAATAAATCAAAACTACTGGATCGATTTTAATCATTTTTTTTACACTGACTGACATGGGATATATATTTTATACCCGTGCGAAGCAGGGGCAGGCCGCTAGTCCGCTAATAAAATCAAAAATTAACATACATGTTAAATTTTAAATATACCTAAAGATTTATTCTTCGCTCACATTATTTTTTCGGTAACAGTAAACCTCTGTAGGAAATCTTCGTTGTCACATTTGTAATATCGGGAAAAATCCGGGAATATATGTCTATATCTCCAAAGCTGTTATGATGCAATCTCAACAAAGAAGAATCAGAGGAACACCTTGCAAAAGGGTAGGTTGTTTATGATTTTTTACTTAAATAATGTTCAGTGGTTATATTATAAGATAAATATTAATTCGTAATAGTAGTTATCATAAAACAACATTCCGTATTTATGGTTTCATAGGCTGTTACTAAGACAAAATCAAACAACTATTTATGATTTAAATTAGCATGCATGCATTTAATGTTGTTCACATGCTTATGAAATTTAGTTGACCATCTACTTGACTAAGCGTCCGTAAAAGCGAATACTCTATTTATTTAAATTTACCCATGTTAAAGTTTTACGGAAATTCCAAACTGAGCAACAGCTAAATATGTCTGTCACGCTCGCCTTATATTTGGTTACTTAATTATATACATATGTTTAATATACATATATACACTCTATGGTACCAAAATTAGCGATAATAGAAAGTGTACTTCCCCATTTTTCTGTTGGAATTATTACTAAAATATTTAAAATATGATCAGTTTCTTATGAAAGTGGTGTGTATAATAATAAATCTGTCGAGGTGAACTGCAAAATTATAAGAAATTAATTGCGAAAAGAATTAATAGCTTCAAGCTTCAATAGCATCAATGCCTCGAAGGTATTTCATACTAAAATACAATGGTAGTTTTTATTTAAATATGTGATTTATGACAATGGAGCTCTATAAACCGTGTTAAAAAATAATTTACATAATTTATAAAAGGTTTAATGTTAATTCACGAACTTCCTGATCAGAAAAGTAGTAAGAAAAGTAGTTTTTTTAACCCCCCTATTATTATTCTTTAAGTTATAAAATATATCATGAGTTATAATATGGTAAGTTAACTACTCAAGCGGGATTTCAAGCAACATTAAACCAAAGTTTGCAGTAAAGATTATAGGGTTCTAGACTTCATTATTAATTACACATATTAGTAGCAAAATCTCAAATTTTTGATACAATTCTTTTGTCCCAGAAAACGTTAAATCGAAGTTGGTGAAGCTACATGTAGATTATAGAAGTTAAGTCATTAGTTAAACATAATAATGTAATTTAAATATTCTGACGCGTAATTTAGTGTCTAAAAGAAATATTTTAATGGTGATAACGATATAAAATTACTGTGAATATACCTGTGACACTATAATTAAGAACAACCTTGCATATACATGATATCCTAAACCAATTTACGTTATACAATAACATGCCTTATTCTTTAAGGAATAGTCCTTAATTTTCTCTTTAATAATAGGATTTATTTATCACGATATTGTCGACCAGATGCAGTTATAGAAGTGTCACATTCGACATACCTTATTGCAATATGTTTTATCGTATCTCAGTCGTAGAAAGCGTGAATAGAACTAGCCAAAGGCTTGAATTGAGAAATATGTCAAGTCTGTTAACATTTAGATAGCATCTGTTTCGTTTACATGGAAATGTTTGTTACTTTGTTCAAGAAACTTGGAACTAATTAGCGTTTAAAAGGTTTGCAGGTTGATTTAAAAGTTAGATTGTCAATGAAATATGTTACAAAGTGATTCTAAACATTCGAATATAAAAGGAATGTATTAAATTTAATGAATTTCTTTAATGCGCTAATACTGAAAGTATCCATACAGCCGTGTGTGTAAATTGCCCAATACTAATATAAAAAATTAATAAAAATATTATTTTTCTATAATCCGCGAAAAAAGAAAACATATGTGATGCTATATGTGTACTAATCATTCTCATACTTGATACATATCATCATCATCATTCTCGTGCCCTTATCCCACTTTAAGTGGGGTCGGCACAACATGATAAAGACATGCTCCTCCCGAATGTGGGGGGGCCGAATGCAGGCTGCCGGGGCCTTTACGCTGGAGTGGTCCGGTCAATGGCCCTGTACGGCGCTCCCGTATGGGCGGAGCGGCTGACTGCCAAATCCCTGCCCCTTTTGCGCAGAAGATTTTGGCAGTCAGACTTGTACGGGGCTACCGGACTATCTCCGGCGAGGCGGCCTGCGCCTTGGCCGGGTCCCCTCCATGGGATCTAGAGGCCAAGGTGCTTTCTCAGGCCTACCGCCGCAAAGTTGAAGCCCGTTCATCGGGGGAAAACTCTGCGGCGGTTGTAGTGGATTGGCGGCGTGAAGCTCAGCAGGAGCTCCTCCGCCAATGGGGGCGGCGGCTGGAATCGCCCAGTGCTGGATTCTGGACGATTTCAGCTATCCAGTCCATTCTCCAGGGCTGGGTCGCCAGGAGGCATGGGGTCCTCACCTTCCGCCTGACACAGGTGCTTTCCGGACATGGTTGCTTCGGGAGGTATCTGTGGCGGGTGGCCCGGTGCGAACCGACCGGTGAGTGCCACGAGTGCGGCGCCGAATTCGACACGGCGCTGCACACGCTAGCGCACTGTCCAGCTTGGGTGGTTCAGCGGACGGAACTCGTGGCACTGGTCCCCACCTGTCTCCCCACGATCTCTCCCTGCCCACTGTGGTTCGTGCCATGGTGGACAGGGAGCGATCGTGGGCAGCAATGGCCTGCGAGGACGTTATCTCGCGGAAGGAGGCGGCGGGGTGGATCAGGGAAGTCGAGTCCTCGGATCCAATCCGCTGCAGGCGAGCGGGGCGCAGGCGACTCGCCGAAGTCCGTCGCATGCCGCCCTAACGGGAACCTCCGAGCGATCCCAACGGGGTTTTATCGGACGCTCGCTGGAAATAGGTCCCCGAGGCGGTCGATACATCTGGTGCTGCCGATGCATTGATTAGCGGAGGGAGGAGCCACTATTAGAGAGGCCCCGACCCAGAGGTGGCGCACTCTGGGGTTTAGAGTTGCTGCTGCCGGGGATGGGGGGCAATGTTTACATAGGCACCCTGTCCCCGCCACCAGCAGCGTGGTGGAGCACTGTCAGGTTTTTAGACAGTGCGAGTCCGACATACCCGCCGCTCGTCCCCGTCGGGTGGTGATGACCCATAATGGGTTTTCCTAACATAAAAAAAACTTGATAAAGACATGTAACATGATTTGACTATATTTTACGACGAGCCGCCTGCCTGATGCCAATTTACCTTAATCACCTTTTGCGACACCTCGATATGATATGAGGGTGGTCTATAACCACATGTATCTGTACTAAATATATTTTCGGTTCCACTTGCTACTTTAATGCATATAAGTAAAAAAGTCAAGGCTTGTTACAATCCTACTGCTGGGCATATGCCTATCTCTCCGTATCTGAAGAGAAGGGTTGGAGCTAAGACCTACCACGCTGCTCCAATGCGGATTGGTAGGTTACACATATCTCCAGATTTCTCTAGAGATATGCAGGTTTCCTCGCGATGTTTGCCTTCACCGAAAAGCGTGTGATAAATTGCAATTATCAATTACACACATAAGTTTTCATAGAAAAACCCATTAGTTCCCGCCCGGGTTTGAACTCGTGACTCCCATTGAAAAAGTCGCACAACTCTTTCAATCGCGAGGAAACCTGCATATCTCTAGAGACATCTGGGGATATGTCTAACCTACCAATCTGCATTGGAGCAGCGTGGTAGGTCTTGGCTCCAACTGGCTTCCAAATTTGCCCAGCAGTGGGATTGTAACAGGCTGTTACTTTACTTTTTTACTTTTATGCATTAATATAGCTAGTGGAACCGCCGATATATTAAGTTAAGAGATATGTGGCGACTAAGGTAAGTTGACCTACCGTGTGGTGTCCAACTGAGTGAACTGGCCACCCTCATATATTACCGAAGTGTCGCAAAAGGCGATGGTAAGATGGTCTTACCGCTGGGCTATCACAGCTTCTCAGATACATATCTCATTACTATATATATCGGTTTCACTAGCTACTTTAATATATATGTAACTTAAATATTCACGCCGAGTCTAACATATATCACCATAAAACAGATTGGGTTTTTCCAAAAACTGGTTCGTGCGAAAACAGCCGGAATTTTGCATTAGAAGTTCCGCGATAGGCGACGGCCGGCCGTGGAATGCCGTCTAGTACGATTTATTTAGAACAGCCTTCAGGTGTTTATGTTAAACATAATATCTGCAACGCGAATTGTGAATACCAGTTTAGTTGTTGCTAACCGTTTTGTTGTTTATTAATTCTCTTGCCTTTATATCGGCACAATGTGTTATAAACATTTTGTCACATGATTTGGTTAGGTATTTTACGACCGGCCGCCTCCTGACGTCAGCTTACCATAGTTGCCTTTTACGTCACTTCGGTAAGGAAGAGGGTGGTCTCTTCTACTCAGTCGGATACCACATGGCACGTCAACTTACCTTAGTCGCCTTTTACGACACCTCGGTAAGAAAGAGGGTGGTCTATTCTACTCAGCCGGATAACACACGGCGTGTATACCCCAATCTATTCTGATTTATAATAGAGATTAGAGGTTGCCGTGACTTCGTACGCGTCAATTTTAATTTTAAAATATCCTCTATTATGCACTAATTTTTCCTTTACCCCAAGTATGAAACAGATTATTTTATTGCATAATAGCTGATAGGAAATCTTGTGTCATAAAGTTTTCCGCGCGTGAATCCCGATCTTAAACAGCCCGTAACATTATCCGTAATCACCACTGATATTCGAATATTAAAAAGTTTTTAAATAAATTTTAAGGCATATATTTGAATGAATTAAAATACTGAAAAATGAATATAATGTGTGAATTTAGTGTGAAGTACATTTTTTTTTTTTCGAATTGACAATATGCTGCCCTAACGGCTTTTACAGCGTCAGCGGGCGGGACGGCGAGCGAGAAGCATCGCCGAGGTTGCGAAATGCGTAGAGTAGAGCGCAGAAGCTCTACTAGCGTCGGGGAACGTCTTCCTAAGGGTGCCTCCTGTGAGGCCGGACCACGGCTTAGGACGACGTGTAGGTGTGAAGTACTATAATGTTTTGATAAGTACGAAAATATACACATAAATAAACATTGATTACCTATATATACTAAATAATGATGAACTGTCTAGATATGTAAACTCAACTTGATATATACATATTTTGAAATATTGAAACGGTTCACCGAAAAAATAACTTTCGAATTAGGTATACTTGCTTTAATATAATAGCATATTTCTAAATAATATAGACCCTCATTTCTAACGGTTGAGTGGAATAGACCACCCTCTTTCTTACAGAGGTGTCGTAAAATACGACTAAGGTAAGTTGACGTCAGACAGGCGGCCGGTCGTAAAATACTTCCCTTCTTTAGCCAAACCATGTGGCAATATGTTTATAGCATGTTGTTCTGACCCTACTTATATAAGGGCAGGAGTATGATGATGATTTCTAAATAATGTTGCTTTTTAGTCATATTATTATCATAACGCCTGTAAGATAATTTTGAGCAATTGCATGAAAGTTATGATTGTATCAAATTGTATCTCGACAAAAAGCACTTTTATCAAGTGTTATTATGTTAATAACTATATTACATTTCATACCTAATACATGCAGAATCCGTATAAATGTATGAACTACAAACCACACCTCCTCAACTCTCATAATATTCAACGACTCTAACTGTGGACCACGCAAGAGAAAGACTTCTATAATCCGTTGATGTGTAGATTACGAGGCGAAACGTTTTTGGATGAAAACTGATACTACACTACAATACTACGTCGATTATAGCAAAATAATATTGTCATTATTGTCATTGAAAATTATGGACCTAAAGTAAAGTCTCATTCTATAAAAAAAAAATTACAAGATGTATTAGATCTATGTTCTATTAATATTAATAAACAAAAATTCATCCATTAATCATAAAACGCGTTGTCTATGTTATCATTGCCATCAATATATTATGTATTGCCATATTGGCCGGCGCAAATTAATAAGTGAGATACCATAACTAAGAGTAGTAGCCTCGGCGACGACCAGGCGGCCGCACACCTGCGCTTGCGCATCTCGACACGAGCAGCTCAATGTGATCTTTATTCACTTAAGATTAAGACTGTTTTAATTTGTACGAATTATACTCTCATTACCAATCACGGATGTAGCAAACAAATATATTCAAAACTCTGTACCTTTTACAGCAAAGTTGGATTTTACGGTCAGTTGTGGCTAAGATTCCAGAGACTTATGGTCACGATCGCTTTTTATGTTTTCTTATAAATCACGGTAAAGCCTTCCAATAAAAGAAATTATGCGAACACTTGTCTCATTAAAATCTTTTTCGTAACGACCTTAAACGATAACCAAATGCGGTAATCCATCGCCTGCTTATTGCGCTTGTTTGTAAATTTGTTTTGAATATCGCCAACAGATGGAAGTGTTAAATGTGAGCTTCTTACTACAAATAAAACTTCGTTTTTAAATTAATATAATAGTAAAACTTTATAAATACTAACTTTAAAAATATTTCTTAGTAGTAACTGAAAGATGTAGGCTATAATAATATCAGTATTCATAGAAAAATTGTCGAATAAATGAAAAATTCTTTAAAATTTTAAATCGCGCTAGAGGAGTTTTTTAAAATTTTATGTATATATAGTCTAGTAAGTTCAGTCATTGTGAGTTCCCTCCAGTTCAGCTATCGGGGTTACCTACAGAATCTCCAATGGTTCTCTTACCTCGTGGAAAGTCCCCGGAGACAGGGCTGAAAGAGTCACATCGTGAAGATGTAAGGCCGAGCATGGCATCGTAGGGTAGGAAAACCTGTGCGATGACAGCTCGTAGCGTTGCTCAGAGCACAGATATGTTGAAAGGGACGTTAGTTCCACAACTAAATGGGGCTTACTCGGATTGGAACTCTTTTTTTTATTCCCTAAATTTTAATAATTTTAAAAAGATTATCGCTTTAGAAACTTTTATAAAAATAATTATTGTTATATTATGAATATGTAATAATTTTTTTTTTATATATCTAACTAAACTTAAATTAAATTAATGTAATATAAAAACAAATTATCAAAAAAAATTAAAATGAAAATCATTACCAATTTAAGTAATCTTGCCCCCAGAGAGATTTGAACTCTCGACCCCTGGTTTACAAGACCAGTGCTCTAACCCCTGAGCTATGGAGGCGCTGACAGCGACAACAAATACGTGAACAGTTTATTATGCTTGTATAAATTAAATGTTATTTTATATGAACAAGTCGTGATGGCCGAATGGTACAATCACTTATAAGAAGGTCGCGGACTTGATCTCAGGCCTTTGAGTTTTCTATAGAACTTTATACTTATTTGATATAATACATAGGTAATGTAGTATTCGATGAAGGAAAATATCGTGAGAATTATTGCATTTTGTAAAGAATTCCTGGGGTATGTGCAATTTCCTAATCTTTATTATACACATAAATATGGAAATTGTTTTTATTTCTATGTCCATTTTGCCCTCTTATTGCAATGTTAGAAATAAAACGGGTAACAAATATTGTCCTTTTACTAAATTCATGTGAGACAAAGTTAGATGTTTTATACGCAATATTTTATAGGCTTAAGTAATTCGCAGTGGTGCACTTTAATACATAAAGCGTACACGCAATCTTGACTAACGACATGTGCCGTGTTGAATACGAACGCAGCTAAGTTGCATTAATTGAATATTAGTTGAGTTGAGTGTTGCTTCTAATGTATGAATAGATTATACGCAGCATGCATACTACTTGTGTATATTTTACCCATTAATACTATGTTGGCCTTCAAGGCTCTTACTGTCAGGTAAAGAAACGGCGTTAGAACTTTGTGACTGCGAAAAAGTAGAGGCTCAGTAACTCTACTAGTGTGATAATGACCATTGTTTTAACATATCTTTAATAAATTTAAATTTATAATATATATTTAATTTAAATGAGTTAATCTTGTATGTATACGTATATTTTTTTCAAAATCTCGGAAACGGCTCCAACCATTTTCCTCATTCAGAAATTCAGCATGTAGGGGGTTTGGGGAGAGAAAAATCGATCTAGATAAGATTTATTGAAAAAATTGTCGTTTTATCAGTTTTCGGGCTCTAAAATTTTTTGAAATTTACGTTAAATACAATCACAATTTGTCGCTGTCAAACGTAAAGTCATGGTGGTTCATTTGGGGAACGGGCGGTCTAGAGATGTGAATGTACCTACGATCGAGCCCCCCCACATTCCCTATTATTTTCCATTTTTTTTCAATTTTTTTTTTTATTTTAATTTTTTTTAAATCATTTTAAAAATCACCGAAAATGCTCGGTCTAAATGTGCAAACTACCTAGTTTAACGTAACTTACTTATACTGTGTAAGTATATATTACTAAGGAATTTTCAGACAGTCCAAAATTAACCAATTTAGAATGATCCTGTAAGTGTAACTACATGACGTCTCTAATTAATGTGGCGTTATTCGGGATATTTTTTGTTCAGTTTTTTTTTCAACTAATTCGAAACCAAACTGAAACTGAGCCACTGTTGTAGTGGCTCAGTTTCAGTTTGGTTTCAGTTTGGTTTGGTTTAGTAAGTTAATATAAATTGATATAGAACCGAAGAATGGATGTTTTACCCCATAATCTCATAAAACAGCTTTCTGTAACGATTTCTTTAAAAAAAATTATTTAAATTGGTAAACACATACTCTTAGTAATTGTATACCAATTTAAATACTACGGAAATTTTGAAAGAATTTTAAATGAAAAAAAGTGCTTAACGATGTCTGATTACACTGAGTAATAAGGCAACAAAGTAACTGAGTATGTTAACGGTCAGCTTTCAGTATACCGTAAAGGATATTCCATTCCGGCTATTTAAATTGGCACGTTTCAAAATAAGTGATTTAACTTATTCTATAGAATTGATGGCTACGAGTAAATTGTAAGATAACATGACTTTTGTCAAGGTATCGCGGCTTAAATTTATGGTATGATGATATATATATATGATATGATAGGGTATATGATAGCTATTATTATTTAAACAAATTCAAATTCAATTTTTTTTTATTCTAATAATCTTGTAAACAAGTGCTTTTGAATCATTTTTATCTATTTTGAATCATCAAATCTATTGTCGGTTCAGAAAGCTGTTCCTACCGAGAAGAGCCAGCAAGTAACTCGGCGGTTGCTCTTTTCAACATAATACTTATAACTAGTTACATTTAGTCATTACTGTCTTGTACAGGATCGGACAGCAGCTATATCCACGCATTCTGATCATCTTCCTCAACAGTATAGTAGGCTTTTTGTATCAGCCTCTCTTTAATAGTGTTGTGTGTTAGTACAAAAATTATGACCCTAATTCTTCTTTTTCAAACGATGGATGTCGACTGCTGGATATAGGTCACTTTAATCTGGTGTGGTATCCGGTTGAGTAGATAGACCAACCTTATTTCTAACCGAAGTTTTGTAACTGCTACTAAGGTAAGTTGACCCACCTCGCGGTATCCGGTTAAGTAAAATAGACCACCCTCTTTCTTACCGAGGTATCGTAAAATACGGCTAAGGTAAGTTGATGTCAGGCAGGCGGCCGATCGTAAAATATGTAGCCAAATCATTTGGCACAACATGTTTAACATGTTGTGCCAAACTAAGTTAGAGTGGGATTAAGGGCAGTAAGATGATGTAAGTTAAGCTAAAAGGTTGACGCCTCTATAAAGGTCGACGTTCGATTTAAACCACAGACAACAGAGGCAGCCCGCTCTAAATTTTTTGTAGTCTTTGTAGCGTGAGCAATCACTTTTTTATTATTCATTGAGACGACGAAAGTTTTTATAGAGTTTAATAAAACCTTATACTTTTTTAAAACGGGCTTCATGATAGTTTCCGATTATGGGCTTTGGGCAATACGGTCAAGTAACCGCAAACCGATAATTTACTTTACCAGTAATGCTCTCGTTACAGGTTTTTTTTTCTTATTTCTGTACCCGTTTTAAGGCCGTTAATTGGTACTTGCCGATCGGATATATTGGTGATCACGATCTTTACGTATAACTGTATTCTCATATACAATGTCGTGTAAAAGAAAAATAATCTTAAGACATCTTACTTATAATTTTCAATTTATTTAGTAAGCAATATCAGATTTTGTTAAGTATAATAAAGTGATCGTAGAGCCCAAAGGCCTCCTCTCTTCATGGCAGATGACGAGTAGCACATTTCTTCGGAATTTCAAATATATGCAGATTTGTCTTTGATGTTTTCCTTCACCGTATAGCAAATGAAATTTATTTATTTTACAACAATCTCTCTCTCTCTCTAGTCGTACTTCATTACTGAAGATCGTGGTCCTGGCTAGATATTATCCTCGAGTGGATAATTCGTTTCCACCTGCTTCTGTTGGTGGCCATTGTTGCTAACTCATAAAATTTGGCGGACGTGCAGGACTGGCGCAGTTGGTCTGACCACCTAGTTGGTGAGCGGCCTCTAGGTCTTCTGCCTCCTGTATTACCAGTAACTATTAATTTTTTAACAAATATTGTGTCCCTGGCTACCAAGCTAGTTTAAACTGTATTTTGGGACCCAGTGCCCACCGTAACTTGGTTCAACTTATATATATATATTTTTTATTTATTTATTTATTTATTTTACAACAATGCACATGTACAAATATTGTGTCCCTGGCTCCCAAGCTAGTTAAAACTGTATTTTGGGAACCAGTGCCCACCTTAACTTAGTTCAACTTATATATGTACAGGAGTAAAAAAAAATATATAAATTACGATGACAAAAAAAATTACAATTAATAAGGAAAAAAAGGAATTGGTATAAAACTAATAAGAACAACATTTAAATGTTTTTCATCAAAAGTAAAAACGAAAAGAAAAATAAAAAATATAAAACAAAAATTAAAAACTTATATTACAGCCGTGTGTGTGTGCATGTGGATGTATGTGGATGTGTGTCTTAAAATAAGTGATTTGCATGTAGGTAAGGTATGAGTGAGTGTTGTGTATGATTGTGTGTATTTTAGTGTTTTAAATAAGGGTTAAAAGAATATTTTCAATTTGATTATAATCCATTTGTATCAACCATGAAATAATTTTATTTTTAGCAATATGTTTAGTGTTAGGGTAAAAATCCAAATACTTGTTTATTTTATTGTATATAAATGGTGCTAAGAATGAATATTGGTGTCTGATGAAGGATGTTCGTGGCTTGTGTGGAATACGACAGACAATATCACGTCTGCGCTTTTTAGCATACAGTTTGTGATCAAATTCAAGCGATGAATGTGTCCTTAGCGTAATGTTTAGTAAATATAATTGGCGAACTGTTAGCAACTTGCAAGACTCATATAATAATTTTGTGGGATAACGATAAGGTTTGTGATACATGACCTTAAGAACCGATCTCTGTGCCCGCTCTAAATGAATTAAATGAGTCTTACAAATACCACCCCATGCTGAAATACAGTATGCTATGATAGACTGACATAGGCCAAAGTAAATCGTTTTTAATAAGTCTGGCTTACCCACTTTATTTAATTTTTTGAATACCCACACGAGTTTCCTTACGCGAGTGGTTATTTGTTTTATTTGAGGAATCCAAGACAATTTCTCATCTAAAACAACTCCCAGATATTTAATATTTTCGACACGTTCAATTTCAGGACACTGACAAGATATAGAATGGATGTCATGACAGCTATGGACTTTTAAACAATAATTTGGCGTAGTTGTTCGTGTTGAAATTGAAAATGCAATGTGTTTAGTCTTACAAGCGTTGAGTGTTAGAAGATTAGATTTAAGCCATTTTATAATATTTTGTAGACCCTCCTGTGCCAAGGAGTAAACCTCTTCCCAACTCTCTCCCTGGAATACAAGAGCTGTATCATCCGCAAATGTAAAAATGTTGCCATTTTTAAGTTCCGTTTGACACAGATCATTTACGTAAATCAAAAAGAGAGTTGGGCCCAGGATACTGCCTTGGGGAACCCCATATTCGACAGGATAGTCATCACTTACATTTTTATCGATAGAAACTTTCTGTAATCTGTCAGTAAGGTAACTAGTAAAAAGAGCAAGGGGTGTATCACGAATACCGATTGATTGCAGCTTTACTAACAATTGTGGCACAAAAACTGTATCAAAAGCCTTTGCAAGGTCTATAAATACACCGACGCACTTACGCTTCTGATCAAGATTGCGGGAAATAAAATCAACCAAAGTAACGACGGCATCTTCAGTTGACCTGCGAGCACGGAAACCGAACTGATTGTCAGAGATTATTTTATATTTGTCAAGGTATTGATTAAGTCTTACGAGAATTAACTTTTCTAATATTTTGGAAAGAGCTGTCAGGATCGAAATAGGTCTATAATTATGTACGACGCTTTTGTTTCCGTTTTTTAAAATAGGATTTATTAGGGCTCTTTTAAACGCTTTAGGGAAAATGCCCTTATCAAGACATAGATTAAAAGTAGATGTTAAAAATGGGATAATTTTATGTCTTATTCTTTTTATTAGTGATGTAGGGATATTGTCCCAGCCCGGAGCACAATCACTTTTAAGATTAAGAATTAATGTCTCAATTTCAGTTTCTTCCGTGGGCAACAATACAAAAGAATTGGCAATAGTGTGCCGAGTTGTAGGGATTGACTTGATATGACTCACAGACGAAGCATGTTTGATGCTCTCAGCTAAAGATTTACCAACGTTCGAAAAATAAGAGTTGACTGCATTAACTGATTTCATAGGTGTACTTTCTATCGATAAAAGCGGCCTGGAAGATTGCTTATCACTATATACATCAGCGATTTTTTTAATGATCTGCCAGGTTTTGGCCGAATTGTTGGTGGCTTTTTCCAGCTCTGACCGTTCGTAATGTCTTTTAAGTTTTTTTAATAACTGATTGCAAAAATTCCTATACCTCTTGTAAGTTAATTGAATAGATTGATTATCAGGAAATTTACGCGCCTTCGAATGTAATTTATCGCGGTTCCGTATACACTTAACTAAACCGGAAGTGATCCATGGTTTGAGCGGTCGATATTTGTTCCTAGAAGTAACCTGTAACGTGTGATCTTTGATTTTTTGAGATATTGTTGTAACAAAAGAATCAATTAAAAAGTCGGGATCCTTTGATACACAATGTCTTGAGAAATCGATTTTTTCTAGATCTGAAACCACCATGTCCCAGTTTGTTTTATTATAGAAGTGTTTATTATTTTGCTGCTTAGGTCCTGTATTCATACACAGTAAAGTAGGTAGATGATCAGTTATGTGTGAATTTAAAATAAAGATACTAGATTGTACTGGTGATTTCAATAACACATGATCTAGACAATTTTTTTCACGCGTAGGATGAGTATGTCCCGGAAACAATCCTAGTTCAGAAATCAAGTTCAAGTAACGAGAAGAATTACTGGTTAAACTACTAGTAATTTTTATGTCAATATTAATGTCACCTGTCACAACAACATTATTAAAACATGTCAATGAAAGACACGTATGTTCCAATGAATTTAAAAAACTATCAATATTACAAAAAGATGGCGATCTATATACTGCTAGTATAGCCAGATTTAATTTGTTTTTTAGTAAAAGACAGTTAGCTCCTTCAAATGGCGGCTCTTCAACTATGTAATTTAGATTTTTTTTTAAATAAACAACAACACCGTCATTCTGATTACGATTGTTCACAGTGTGGTGCATCGTATAATTAGCCAACTGTGGTGGCGCTTTGTTCGGGCTGAGCCAACATTCGGTCAAAACAATAATATCACAAACTAAATTAAGCCTGTGATGCAAGACTTCGAACTCCGATAGATTTTTATAAATGCTCCTAATATTTAAACTAATAATTTTTAGGGTATTTATTTCGTGTTTCAATATAGACAAACATTTTTCAGGTTCACATTTCAAGTACGATGGAACCGCGTTAAGCGATTCTATTTCTTCTATAATGTTATGAACGTTAACCATAATTAAATTGTTTATTAAAAAAGTACGGTTCAGCAACTAGTTGATTAAACTTATACCTAGAATATAAATAATAATTATTTAATGTCTGTCTATACGATAGGGAGTTTACATCTGACGAATTTAATATCAAATTTAATTTTAAGATATCCGTATAAAACTCAGTTAGTGAAGTCATTATGAAGTGGCTACGAATGTTGTACACTCGAATAAGATAGTTAAGTCGGTTAACATTAGATTCATTGCAGTTCGCTTTAAATATGAATATTAAGTCAGAGCTATAAAGGAGGTAGTTACATTTGTGTAATGGTAAATTATGTGATGTGTTTTTAAACTTTGGGCTGTGTGAAGGGAGGTTGATATTTTGACAATAACTAAGTAAAATGAATGAGTAGGATGGATTGTAAAAGGTATGTAATGGGGCTGTAATATCAAAAATCAAAATGAATAGTAACAAGTTAGTAAATAGTAATAAAAATATTTTAAATAACATAACATTACAATAATAATTACGACGATAGTGGTACCATAGTCATATCGTATTTTTTAGACTGCTTAGTTTCTGCTCGGAGTCAACATGTATTTGCGGGGCGCCTTCTTCTTTGCGTAAGTAAATATTTCCATGCGTAGTCCAGCAGAATAAATATTTGTGACATTTCGCAAAATCACGCGCCAGATAAAAGATTCTTTTAGCCTTACGAGTAAGTACCTCCGAAATAAATATTTGACGAGGGGAGCCATCAATATTGATGGTTGAGGTGTTAAACTTTTGACCAGATTTTTGTTTATTAAATTTTTTAAAGTTATAAATTATATTTTCTTTAATTGAAACATTGGTAAATTCGACCATAATAGGTTTGTATGAATCCGATTTGACATGGCGTCTATATACATCCCTTATATCTGAGCATTGGATGTTAACTGACAAGGCTGAAGCTAAACGTGTAACCAATAAATTTAAATCGCTTTTAGACTCATTCGGCTTTATTGTGGGGATATTTCGTAATTCAATGCACGATGTCAAAGATTTCTTTTCCAAAAATTCGATTTTATTTTCCAGGGATTCAATGTAGGAAAGCTGTTCTTTTCTTTCTGATTCAAAAAAATTTAATCTACTTTTAAGGTCGTCATGTTCATTTGACAGAAAGTCTAATGTTTTGTGCAATTCGTCATTTTGATTTTTTATTTCGTTCACTGTCTTCTGGATAGTTGCCAATTTTTTGTCTTGCTCTGCACTAAAACTTAGGAACATCATTCGCATTTCCGCTAAAATTCCTCTCGTAACGCTATCATCCTTCCCTTCAAACTTTCGCTTTTGCCGCGTAGTAACATTGTAATCCATATCAGTAGAAACATTTAATATTGGCTCGGAATCACAGTGCTGTAGCGGTGACTGAGTGGCGACGGAGGGGGTCGCGGGGGACGCCGGGGGAGTACGGTTGAGCGGCATGATGTCTAAAGTACCAGGGCAACAGAACACTTTCGAATGGAATAGTTGTCGCCTTCGGGATCTATAATCGTATATGGATGTGACGCGATTACACCTTTATGTCTGTGTACTTGGAACTTAGAATCCCAGTTAATTTAGTATAAATGAAATGCATAAATTTGCTTAACTGTTCATAGGGGTCAAGTTCTCAGCAAGCCGATCGATCACTTTCATAGAAAACAACTTTCCGTCCAGTTAACGTAGACCTCTAATGATGGATGAACAGGATTATTGTCGAAAAGTGCTCTTTACTCACTCAAATAAGGTCCAATGTTGAAATCCTTTAATTTTGCTATTGCACTTAACACCACAATATGTAATCTGTAGGCCGTTATGCACTCCTAGTATTTGGCGTTCGTATAATAGTTGATTTAATTTAAAAACTTTATTTTTAATTAAATAAATAATTTAAAAAGGACAAAATTTTAATTAACGGACACGTCTGTACTCTTTCGAGGTCCAGGGGAAGGGGATATATGTACAGGAGTAAAATATATAAATTACGATGACAAAAAATTACAATTAATAAGTAAAAAAAGAATAATACTGAATATTCATTTAGCACTTGATAAAACTTACGCCATTAATTAATATTCAAAAAAAATTAATAGCGGCCTGTCCGGGGTTTAAACTCTGAACCCCCTGAGACACAGTCTCACGCGTTCTGTATCAGGAATATCGTTTTTTAATACACTTAATACATAATGTACATAATGTATTATTATTAACTTTTTTTTTGCTGTACAATAAAGAATATTTGATTTGATTTGAATTTTTTTTTAATTATCACTATTTTTTATTTATCATATTAGTTTTATTTAAGTCAGTGTCATTTTCTTTATTTGTGTCTTTAGTTGCAATAATGTATTCTTTTTTCGTGATGTATTGTGTTTAATGAGTGTAAGTGGATCATGTATGTTTTAATTAAATAAAAAATAAATAAATTAATATGATATTTGAATTAAGCCCATGCTTATTTCTAACAGAATTCAGTTGTCTTATAGCGATACGAGTAAGGTTTGACGTATTAAGTATCTTATTGACGTCATGTAGTGACAATTAAATATGAGAAGTAATGAATCATCTATAAAAACTGGCTATACTCACGTCATAATTATAATGTTATTGCTAATAGTTCGTAGATCGGCGCATTTGCGTGGAAAAACAATGAATACTCCATAAAACTATATGCTTAATTGCTATTTATAATTTGTCAAGAGCTTTACGGTAAAGAAAAATTATTAGGACGAAATATGCATACGCCTTACAAATTTTCTTAGCCGTGGTACCATATCGGTGAGAGGTTTGGGGGAGAAAAATCGATATAGCTAGGTTGTGATTCAAAAAAATCTCGTTTTATCCCTATTTATAAAAACTACTAAAATAGTAATAGAAAGCAAACCGTATTTGAGCTTTCAAATGCAAAGCTGTGATAGCCTAATGGTAACGTGCAAAACTAAAAATTTTAAAACCTGGGATCGGTTCCCACATGTCACTCGGTGTTTTTGTTTTAATTTTTTTTATTGCTTTTTTGTATATCATCATCTTCCTGCCCTTATCCCATTCTAAGTGGGGTCTACGTAGCCAAATCATGTGACAACATGTTTATAACATGGCTACGTATTTTACGACCGGCCGCCTGCCTGACATCAACTTACCATAGTCGTATTTAGCGACACCTCGGTAAGAAAGAGGGTTGTCTATTCTACTCAACCGGATACCACACGGTGGGTCAACTTACCTTAGTCGCCTTTTACGACACCTCGGTAGGAAATAAGGGTGGTCTATTCTACTCTGCCGGACACCACATAGCGGGTCGATTTACCTTAGTCGCCTTTTACGACGCCTCGGTAAGAAATCAGGGTGGTACTATTCCGATGGACACCATACAGCGTATTGCCTTTTTTGTATATCTTGTAAAAAATTACCAAGTGAGGCTTAGTCACTCAGGTTCTTATTTAATTATACGATAATATCACTGTCAAGCAAAACACCACATAACATAATCCAATTATCCAATTATCCAATTATCTTCGACTTCAATAAAACTTGTCAGTTTTGCGTACTTGTGATACTTAGGAGACGTATAGCTGAGTAATAGTTAATAAGGTCTCTTTACAACAGGAAGGAGGGTAGCTTTAATAAGGAAGCAATTGGTTACGACTGTTTCAGTTAATTGTAAACTATATTTGAACATTTTACTGTCGAATATTAATATTCGACCGCCGTGTGGTATCCGGCTGAATAGAATAGTACCACCCTCATTTGTTACCGAGGTGTCGTAAGAGGCGACTGAGGTAAGCCGACCCGCCGTGTGGTATCCGGCTGAGTAGAATAGACCAACCTCATTTCTTACCGAGGTGTCGTAAAAGGCGACTAAGGTAAGTTGACCCACCGTGTGGTATCCGGTTTAGTAGAATAGACCACCCTCTTTCTTACCGAGGTGTCGTAAAGTACGACATTGGTAAGTTGACGTCAGGCAGGCGGCCGGTCGTAAAAACGCAGCCAAATCATATGACAGCATGTTTCTTACATGTTGTGCCGACCCCACTAGAGTGGGAAAAGGGCAGAAAGATGATTAATGGTCTTCGACTTTCTAACTAGTGTTACTATAAAAGATGATACTATGATATTTATAGTAATCTCGTAAAACCATTAATAGGAGTGAGTATTAGATCTTTTTAAATATACAGTACCTGGTTGACCGAATCTTGCTTGGTAATTTTTTACAAAATTAAAAAAATAACAAATAATTGGGTAGGTGGGGCTCGTACCTAGGTACTTTCATTTCTAGAGACCGCTCATTGCCCGAGTAAGCTACGCTGATTTGACAGTTTCTTGAAAAATAAAATATATATTCAATTAGAATTTTTGTATTTTTTTTAAGACCCAAAAACACATGGGATAAAGCGATTATTTTTAAATATAACCCAGCTAGATCGATTATATATATATATATATATATATATATATATATATATATATATATATATATATATATATATATATATATATATATATATATATATATATATATATATATATATATATATATATATATATATATATATATATATATATATATATATATATATATATAATTGCAATTTATCACACGCTTTTCGGTGAAGGAAAACATCGTAAGCATCCGCATTGGAGCAGCATGGTACGTCTTAGCTCCAATTATTCTCTCCAAAAACCGAGATAAGAGGCCGATTCTCAGCAGTGGGATAGTAACAGGCCGCTACTTACTTATATATAACAACTTTAGTCGCGGCAGTCGCGAGTAATGAAAATACCTAAGATCGAGCTCCACCTAGCCTATCATTTTTTATTTTTAAAGTATTTTTATTTCGAAAAAAACTACCGTCATCCAGGTACTCTATAAGATGAAATCTAATAATGTAACAAGAAATTTAATCATATAAAAACCTATATTACTTTGCGTTCATATCTGACTGACTTAACAATCATCACCTACTATATCATCACTGAATGATTTATTCATTCTATAAGACATTGGTGTGATCGAATTTAGACATGCTTAATTGCTTCTCTACCACAATTATTTGGATCATATGTAACATTAAACACCATGAGTATATTGTTAAGACTCAACACACGCTAATGAAATTAGTATAAAGTAATTTTAAAAAAATCTAAATTTGATTTTTGAGTTGATGGTTGGCGCAGTTGGTAGTGACTCTGCCTTCAGCTCTGCGGGTTAGATTCTCGCCGACAGCCAACTGTTTTTTATAAACAATTTGTTGTTTATTCGAGCCTGGTTATATTTTTGTTTTTAATGTGTCTTTAAAACACAGTTATATATTTACTAGTTGTCTGTCACCCATAACACAAGTATTACGTTACTTACTTTGGAGACGGATGACCGTGCGTGTTAGTGTTCCATATATTTATCACTACATATTATAAAACAAAGTCCATATTTCCGTATGTACGCATAAAACTTTAAAACTACGCAACCGATTTTGATGCGGTTTTTTTTAATAGATAGCGTGATTCCAGAGGAAGGTTTGTACGTATAATAACATTCAATATGAAGTAGAGAAATAATGTAATTTTTGAGGTTTCTGTAAATAATTACATTTTTTTACGCTTACATTGCAAACGCAGGCTAAACCCTACGAGATTTATCAAAATGATGTACTAAGTATTTGTACACCTTAAAAAGGTATACAGAAAAGTCCGCGATGGTATATATCTATCTCTTATGGATAACCCACAATAGCAGTTTTTTTCATTTACTTTGTACGAAAAATGATGCCTTATGTTCAAAGCAATTTTTATACAATACAGCATTAATACTTATCCAATTGAGTACCTTAAATAAATTGTTGATTTAATATAGATCAATATTGCCGTTTACAGCATGTAATTTAAGTGAACATTTTCGGATATATTACAGATTTAAAATCCCGCGAGGAGGCCGCGCTTAAACCTATAAGCACTTCGAATTTAGCAGCGACCGGAGGCGCAACTAAATGTCCTTCTTTCAAATTTATATTGTCGAATGATAAGAAAGCTATGAATGTTGTATGTAAAGACATTGTCTAATCAATTTTAAGAATAAATAATATCACTACATAGTATAAAACAAAGTCGCATTCTCTGTCTGTCCCTATGTCCGTATATCCCTATGTATGCTTCAATCTTTAAAACTATGCAACAGATTTTGATGCGGTTTTTTTTTAATAGATAGAGTGATTTTAGAGGAAGCTTTACATGTTTACATGTCTAATAACATTCAATATGGAGTAGAGAAATACTGTAATTTTTGAGGTTTCTAATGTGATGTCGTAAATAATTACATTTTTTTCCGCTTACATTGCAAACGCAGGCTAAACCCTACGAGATTTATAAAAATGATGTACTAAGTATTTGTACAACATGAAAAGTTCTACAGAAAGGTCCGCGATAGTATATATCTATCTCTTATGGATAACCCACAATAGCAGTTTTTGTCATTTACTTTTTACGAAAAATGATGCCTTATGTTCAAAGCAATTTTTATACAAAACAGCATTAATCCTTATCCAATTAAGAACCTTAAATATATTGTTTATTTAATATTAATCAATATGACCCTTTACAGCATGTAATTTAAATAAACAGTTTCGTAGATATTACAGGTTTAAAATGCAGAGGCCGCGCCGCGAGCCTATAAATAGCGCGTTGGAGGTTGCGGTTCGCCTCTCGGCGATGCTTCCGCACTCGCCCGTCTTATCGGTGACGCTGTCAAAGCGATTAGGGCTAACAGCATTAGTCAAATATGAAAAAAAAAACGCGGTTCGCCCTTTAACCATTTGAATTTAGGAGCGATCGGACGCATTTATGATCGGAGCTCTCTAGCGAGGAAAATAACAATCACTACATATTATAAAACAAAGTCCATATTTCCTTATGTATGCATAAAACTTTAAAACTACGCAACCGATTTTGATGCGGTTTTTTTTAATAGATAGAGGGATTCCAGAGGAAGGTTTGTACGTATAATAACATTCAATACGAAGTAGAGAAATACTGTAATTTTTGAGGTTTCTGTAAATAGTTAAATTTTTTCCGCTTACATTGCAAACGCAGGCTAAACCCTACGAGATTTATCAAAATGATGTACTAAGTATTTGTACACCTTAAAAAGGTCTACAGAAAAGTCCGCGATGGTATATATCTATCTATTATGCATAACCCACAATAGCAGTTTTTTTCATTTACTTTTTACGAAAAATGATGCCTTATGTTCAAAGCAATTTTTATACAATACAGCATTAATCCTTATCCAATTGAGTACCTTAAATAAATTGTTGATTTAATATAGATCAATATGGCCGTTTACAGCATATAATTTAAGTGAACATTTTCGGAGATATTACAGATTTAAAATGCCGTGAGGACGCCGCGCTTCACCCTATAACACTTCGACTTTAGCGGCGATGTCGCTCTTTCAAGAGTTTGTTTAAAGACATTCTGTAATTAATTGTAAAAATAAAATACATAGGGAAAATATAAAAGTAAATAAGTAATAATGTACTATATGAATTTAGATATTCCAAAGATAGCAGGTATAGGGTATAGGGAAAGGAAATTGTTTTTCTCCAAATTTAACGCTACGGCCACGGGCAGTAATGAATAAATCAAAACAACTGGATCAATTTTAATCATTTTTTTACACTGACTGACATGGGATATATGTTTTATACCCGTGCGAAGCAGGGGCAGGCCGCTAGTTTATTTATATAAGTAAAAGCATTAACATATGGGGTAATGGACTGAGTGTAAAGTTATATACAAAACAAAATACAATATAAATCGTACAAGATAAATCGATTACGAATCCTGCATATATCAGGTATGAAAACGGATTGTCTACTATACATTTAGCATTATATCAATTTTCTATTTTACTTCATCGCGTATTATAGCAAAATAATTTTATTATTACTTTTGTCTTATGTATTGTATTAAAGCTGGCGCACAAAATTATAGTATAATATTTGTTAATTTACTAAAGTGAAGAAGTCTATAAAAGGAAAGAAATACGATGTTCATGGGTAACTCAGGACTAATTAAATTATTTTACAACGATAGAATATAAATTATAAAGCGAATGATTAAATCCATATTTCCTCTACAATGACAGTATGACAGAGCTCTTATATGAATTGCTGAAGTGGTCGACGTTGTTTGCATGATATAACTTGTCATCCATATGCCAAAGGTACGGCGGTCCGTGTGTCTGTCCAGCAGAGCGCGGCGCGCGCTGTGACGTGTGCTTTTTATTCAGGGTTACCATACGTTCAAATATATAAAGACGTAATTTATAGAATTAGCCGTTACTTTGCGGAGATCCATAATACAAAAGGAATAATAAAATTATTTTGCTATAATCCGCGAAGAAGTAAAATAGAAAATATATATAATGCTAAATGTAGAGTGGACAATTGGTTATCATACCTGATACATGCAGGATTCATAAAAACACATGCACAAACCTCCACCACCGCCACCACAGTACACAAGCACTATATACGTTCACTATCACAAACTCAACAAACGTTTCGCCCCGCAACCGAAGCATCATCAGGAGATAGACTAGGTCGTGGAGTTTTAGGGCATTAAAAAATACTAAAATTTATATTGAATTGAATTTTTTCATTAACTGTCAATTATATAAACACATCGCACAACGGGTCACATCGCGTTATAATCGTGACCACTGCAACTCTGCCGAAACGCACTGCAACTCTGCCGGTGGATGCAACTCTGCTGAAACGTAGAACCTTATACAAAGGTAATCGATTATAACGTGATGTGACCCGTATGTTTATATAATAATCAGTATGAATCGCGAAAGTTTAAAATCTACTATTAACTGTCAAGTCAGCGTAGCTTATTCGGGGAACGGACAGTCTAAAGAAATGTAAATATCTAGCAAATACCTAGAATTAAATATCTAGTAAATACATAGCATCGAGCCCCACCTATCCTATATTTTTATTCTTTTTTTTTGAAGTTTCTATTTTGTTTTGTAAAAAATTACAGAGCAAGGCTCGGTCACTCAGATATTGTTTTATATACGTGCATAAAAAATGGTAACCCTAGTTACGCCAACTGAGATTCGGTTACCTCCTGACGCCGTATCGCCTTACTACGTTCTCTCGGAATAAGGTCCGAGCGGCTGTTGTCTTAAAAGGAGATACGGTGTATGGATTTCAAGAACCGGCTTGATTAATCAACATGGCATAAATATGATGGATTGCTTGATAGAAAGTAATTTATAACAAAAGTAACGCGTATATAATACGCGCGTTGATAAGTGGGATCTGTCGTGGTATCCGGCTGAGTAGAATAGACTACCCTCATTTCGTACCGAGGTGTAGTAAAAGGCGACTAAGGTAAGTCGACCCACCGTGTGGAATCTGGCTGAAATAGACCACTTTCATTTCTTACCGAGCTGTCGTAAAAGGCGACTAAGCTAAGTCGTCCCGCCGTTTGGTATCTGGCTGAGTAGAATAGATCACCCTCTTTCTTTCTAACCGAGGTGGCGTGGATTACGACTGTCGGCACATGTTATAAACATGTTGGCACATGATTCGACTAGGTATTTTACGACCGGCTGCCTACCTGACGTCATCTAACCTTAGTCGCCTTTTGCGACACCTCAATAAGAAAAAGTCTACTCAGTCGGTTACCACACGGCGTGGCAACTTACCTTAATCGCCTTTTACGACACCTCGGTAAAAAATAAGGGTGGTATATATTCTACTCAGCCCAATTGCAAATGTAAACCGTCCCAATTGCGCGTACGCACTGTATCATTGCAACGCGTCGGAATTGGAATAGATTACACGCATCAACGCCGCTTCCTGTCGGCCATTCACACGGGCAGTGGGACACCCTCGCAAACAATTGAAGTCGTCGTGCGACTGATTTTATGGTAATTTTAGTGTAACGGGGTGACTTTGATTCATTATTGATTTGAATCCGTGTGAATTTGATAGACAGACCAAATTTTTTTAGTACAGTTTCAATACATTAAACGCCGTGTGGTATCCGGCTGAATAGAATAGTAACACCCTCATTTCTTACCGAGGAGTCGTAAAATACGACTAAGGTAAGTTGACGTCAGGCAGGCGGCCGATCGATCCGGCTACCGGACTATCTCCGGCGAGGCGGCCTGCGCCTTGGCTGGGTCCCTTCCATGGGATCTAGAGGCCAAGGTGCTTGCTCAGGCCTACCGCCGCAGAGTTGAAACCCGTTCATCGGGGGCAAACTCTGCGGCGGTAGATGTGGATTGGCGGAGAGCAGCTCAGGTAGAGCTCCTCCGCCAATGGAGGCGGCGGTTGGAATCGCCCAGTGCGGGATTCTGGACGATTTCAGCCATCCAGCCTATTCTCCAGGGCTGGGTCGCCAGGAGGCATGGGGTCCTCACCTACCGCCTGACTCAGATCCTTTCCGGACATGGCTGTTTCGGGAAGTATCTGTGGAGGGTGGCCCGGCGCGAAGCGACCGGTGAGTGCCACGAGTGCGGCGCCGAGTTTGATACGGCGCTGCATACGCTCACAGACTGCCCAGCTTGGGTAGTTCAGCGAGCGGAACTTGTGGCTCAGGTGGGGCACGATCTCTCCCTGCCCACCGTGGTTCGTGCCATGGTGGACAGGGAGGAATCGTGGGCAGCGATGGCCTCCTTCTGCGAGGACGTTATGTCGCGGAAGGAGGCGGCGGAGCGGATCCGGGAAGTCGAGTCCTTGGATCCAATCCGTCGCAGGCGAGTGGGGCGCAGGCGACTCGCCGAAGTCCGTCGCATGCCGCCCTAACGGGGACCTGCGAGCGGTCCGAACGGGGTTCATCGGACGCTCGCTTGAGTTGGTTCCCCGAGGCGGTCGATGCATCTGGTGCTTCCGATGCATCGTCTAGCGGAGTGAGGGCCTAGTCTAGAGAGGCCCCGACCCAGAGGTGGCGCACTCTGAGGTTCAGAGTTGCTGCTGGCGGGGATGGGGGTAATGTGTACAACGGTACCCTGTCCCCGCCACCAGCAGCGTGGTGGAGCACTGTCAGGTTTTTAGTCGGTGAGAGTCCGACATACCCGCCGCTCGTCCCCGTCGGGCGGTGACGACCCATAATGGGTTTTCCTGACATAAAAAAAAAAAAAAAAAAAAAAAAAAAAAAAAAAAAAAAAAAAGGCGGCCGATCGTAAAATACGTAGCTAAATCATATGGCAACGTGTTTGTAACATGTTGTGCAGACCCCACTTAGGGTGGGATAGGATGATGATAATTTAGACGTTAAATAGTTACATTTATATAAACTTTTCTTTTACTCTATATTACCCGTAATCTCTTTCTTCTTCACTTCTTGTCCTTTTCCTTCTGTTACTCGAAGGTTGACTGGAAGATATCCCATTTAGGAATAAGTCCGCATTTATGTATGTATTTTTTTTTCTTTCTCTTTTCTAACTATATGTATAAAAAGAAATAAATCATTAAATCAAGGAAGTCGTTCCCATAAATTTACACTTAAAGTATTTAATCTTCAAAATTTTTATGGGGAATGAAGCAACAATCACGATGTTATGGTATATACAATACCATTAAATAAACTATATTCTCCATCACCATTTCAATTCAATTATGAATTAGCTAATAAAGTATATATAATTCGCGATTTATTTATTTATAGCTTAAAAAATTTGTCTGTCACTTTGAAATTTTGAGCGTTTAAGAAATATTTTAAAACAATTATTATGATTTTCATGATTTTTTTTACAATTCGTGTTTTATAAAAAAATCTATCTGATCTCTATCTTCTTTATATTTAAATGAGTTAATCTTGTATATATATATACTTTCCGAATCTCGGAAACGGCTCCAACGATTTTCCTGAAATTCAACATGTAGGAGGTTTTGGGGGAGAAAAATTGATCTTGCTAGGTTTTATGTAAAAAAAAAATTATTTTATCCCTGTTTTTGGGCATTAAAAAACACTAACATTTATATTGAATTAAATTTTCGCTATTAACTGTCAAGTCGACGTAGCTTATTCGGGTGACGGGCAGACTAGAGAAATGTGAATGCCAAGGATCGATCCCCAACTAAATAATTGTTTTTTTTTTTTGTAAAAAATTACCCCACCCAGATATTCAATTTTATGCGGCTAAAATCTTAATATCTCAAACTAATTGCATTATATTGATGTTGAACTTGTTATGTTTTTAAAGTTTTTGTTTTATTTAACTCCAAAGTTATAATTTCATTTGGTGTTGACAGAGTGGTTAATTCAGAAAATTTAAATTCAAAAAAAAAAAACTTTACAAATAAAACAAACAAACCTAAGTATATTCAAGGATCATTTATATCTGCGACTGATATTACAAGTTTAAAACGACAAGAGTAATTAAACAGATCTCGTAACTTTCTGCTTGAATTGATATCAGGCTAGATGTTTTTTTTCAATCATATGATTAGGCTGATTATTAAAGATCTTTTAAAAAAATAATTATGTGCCTTTAGCAAGTATACTGGACATTTACCACTTAATAGACACAACACGTTTGAGCCATTATTTACGTAATGATTTTAATTATAAAAAATATGTATAAATGAAGAATGATATAAAAAAATATTTAGTAGATACAAATGATATGTCTGAAATCATAAATGGAATTTGGTGTTACTTTGCGAAACTCCCTTCTAGAGAACGATATAACTATTTTATTATAGCCCGCACTGAAAATAATTAATAACCTCTATTAATCAGTTGACAACACATAGTTTTCTTGGATTAGAATTTCATAAATGTGGCCAATTTTTAAATACTTCCCTGACAAATTTTTGCAATATACTATGCAGTGTTTTATAAACTGTTAATTCGTTTTTAGTACACTCTACATTTAGCATTATATATATTTTCTTTTATCGCGGATTATAGCCAAATAATATTCTCATTAATTTTGAATTTGAAGTTGATCAAGTTGATGAAAAGATCGATTTGAGGGACTCTTGGCAAGTTCATTACCTAGAACAGTGTCGTGTATAAGCGGCCTTAGGTAGCATTGACGGCACTTACACGGTTTTAATGCAGGAACTGGTTTGCAGACAGTGGAGGCGTGAGAGTGTCCAGTGCAGGGATATTCTCAGGGCCAAAGTAACTGCACCTGCGCTCTGACAAAAGGACAATGTCGTTAACTTATACCATTGCTTTTCAAGTTCAGACAAGTTGCTACTCGAGACTCCACTGCGGCACCTGATTTCAATTGGAAGCAGAATGTTTATCGATTACTGAGACATATATTTTATACAGTTTGAATGGCGGAAAGATGCTTTGGGATATCTTATCTTATTAAATATATAATATTCAATAAGATTTTTTTTATTTAGTAAGAATTAGCCAGAATAGATTGAGTCTCTTTCTACTTAGGTGTCTGCGTGTTTTTTTATAAGATATAAAAAGATATAATAAGAAAAAAAAGAAAAAAGGGATGATCATATCTGGGACTTGATTTCAGTTTCATTTTTAATGTCAGTCCGTTCCCATCTGAGCTATTAATTTTGCAAGTAACAATGTACTATACCTTCGTTTTCTAATAATATTGATGCAGTCTTACAGTGCCTGAAAACAGGGATAACAAAACATTTGTTTTAAATTGAACCTAGATCGATTAATTGCCCCCAATATCCCCTACATATCAAGTTTTATGAAAATTGTTAGAGCCTTTTCCGTAATTCAAATACTATACAAACTATATACACTATACAAATAATATTTATTATGTGAAGTTCGTAATGAATAGAAAAATTTTCGGTCACAGAGAAAAAAACACTTTTTCCAATATTGAAAGTAATTAAATGCTTAGTAATTAAATGCTTTGTGTAAACGAAGTCGCGGGTACTATTAGGCTCTTATAAGTTATTGTTTATATTAAAGTCCGCCGTGTGGTATCCGGCTGAGTAGAATAGACCACCCTCATTTCTTACTGAGGTGTCGTAAAAGGCGACTAAGTTAAGTTGACGTCAGGCAGGCGGCCGGTCGTAAAATACTTAGCCGAATCATGTGGTAACATGTTGTGCCGACCCCACGTAGAGTGGGATAAGGGCAGGAAGAAAACTAAATGGTTAAAGTGGCTTAACCTTAAAAGCTAGACGTATACTTTCGCGGACTTTTATTTAGAACTTTAAGAGAGAACCAATTTTGTATAACATGATTTTTAATAACTATTATCGTTCATATGTATAGCTCAGCGCACGCAAGGAAAGCTTTTCGATTTTGCCGTTTTTTTGTTTCTATTTTTTATTGTTCCTCCTTTCCTACTCATCTTAGCGTTATGTTATATAATATATGCCTATAGCCTTCCTCTATAAATGGACTAACTTACACTGAAAGAATTTTTCAAATCGGTCCAGTAGTCCTGAGATTAACGCGTTCAAACAATCAAACAAACAAACTGTTCAGCTTTATATATTAGTATAGATTATTATTTAGTTATAGATGAGTTGTTTACGGTAAATGTTAATGAGCTATCAATGAAACTGTAAAAATATTCGTATATTATCGCAGTTATGTTTATCGCAAGACATTACTTGTGATATTTTTCATCAGGTCGCTCTGCATATCGCAAACAGGCTGTGTCCAGTACGCAAACCTGTCACTGTTTACCGTCAATAACGGTACTATTCAGTGCAAAAGAATAACAGGTATAAGGTTTGTAATTATTTTTTATGCACGTCGAAGAATATTATCCTTTATTCAGGGGCTTAATCATGTAATTACTTTTTGTTTTTGCTAGAATATTATCATTGCACATGAAAATGTATTCTTGTTTTGAACATATCAAGCATCAGTATTAATAAAGTCGAGCTATATGCTTGGCAATTATGCTCTATAATATATGACGTCGAATAGTACATTTAGTAAGAAAAAATGATTATTTGAGTGGCGACATTAGCATCGTAAAACAACCTCAAATTGATTGTAGAGAGAGCCGCTGGATGAAAGTCTGTGTAAAAATTTTATACATTAAAATGATCAGAGATTTTTTTAAATTTATAATTATAATAAAAGGATAAAAATTTTTATTTATAAAAATGAATTAACTAAATTCATAATGTAAAAAAAGTAAAACTAGAGAACTCATGTGCGCGAAAACCCTGACAAATGTTTAATTGTACAGTTTGAAATATCGGTTAACTGTCTACCAACTGTCTGCTATTTTTCAGAGAGTAAGCTCAGGGTACCTCTTTCAACACCTTCCTTCCTTCAACGCCTAATGGCACAGACAAAAATTTCAGTATTTGAATTCAGAATAATCAACAACCCGCAAACGTGCACGAAGCGCTTCGGATCATCAATTCGCCTGCGCACAACGCAGGTGTGGAATTTTCGTCTGGCATCATCTTTCCTACTAATTATTATTTTAACTATAAAGCAAGACTGGGTAAGCATCTTCTTGACAAGCATGCTATATCCTAAACACTACCGCATTCCATGTAAGTCGTTTTCAAAAGCGCTTATCTATAACACATAAAAAGGCCTTTTACCAATTTAATTTGAAGTGGGATTGGTATTGAACGTAGAATTCAAACCAAATCAATAATAATAAGTTAATTTGAAACCATTGTATTTTATCTTCTTTCACTTTTAATGAGACTGCAGAAATGTTCCCAAAAGAAAGACTTATTCCTGACAGCTGAAAATTCAATAAATGCAATATAGTATGGCGACCGTTTCATAACCAAGAGTGCAGAACATATAGGCGTATCTAAATCTTTAATAACATAACAGGCGCATATTTTAGCTACCGTAACACCAACAGACAAATCACGACAGTGTATTGAGTTGTGCTGTCAACCAATCGAGTTAAGAAATATCAAGTGAGATTGCAAATATGTATTTATATGGCATAATTTTCGTATACCCAGTACCTAAGTCCAGAACACCTGCCGAGGTTCCCACGCATAGCTGCAATACGACGGCCGCACGCGTAACGACTCCTAATCAATCAATCTGTTAATCTATGCTAATTAATGTCTAACATGTACATTAGGTGTGCCATGGGTTTTTCTCGGGCTTTTGAAATTCATTCATTGATTACATTGAATGAAGTTGGAACAAGTAATGAAGCTTGTTAGATATTTGTCAGTTTGCGGTTGTTAGGATGAATTAATAAGTATTGATACGATCTTAGGCGGTTTATTTGTGGTTTATAAAATAATTAAGCTATATTGCACCGTGTATGTTGTCAGTGATGTCATACTGATCCGAAATTTTGTCACTGACTATGGACTTAAAATAAGAAAGCTAAGGAAGAAAGAGACACTCAACGGGATATGGAGCGAATTATGCTTAGTTTATTTCTGTGCTCAAATGAGAAATTACAAAGAAGATAGCTCAGCGTGCCGAGTAGCTGAAGTGATGGGCGTTGGGATGTTAAGGTTTTGTATTTCAAAAAAGAACCATACGTGGCATTTACAATTTAGGTCCGCGTGATTCCCTGCGAGAGAAGTTTAAGGAAATAGGTATTCTTACATTGGCTTCACAGTACATTTTAAGTAATTAATAAATTAATTTTTGTACATAAAAATATTAAGAGTTATAGAACGATAGGTAATGTACATACATACATACATAATAGACAAAGCAGGAACCGACACAAGCTTGCGGCTCTTGATTTGCGCCTCGCAAAGGTACGACATTCGTTTGTGGGTTTGTGTATAAGATTCTATAATAAAATTCCGCAATCAATTTTAGCTTTGCTATTACAGCAGTTTAAAAACACTATTAAGAACCAGCAAAACGCAATAACATAGCTTTGGCAGACCTCTACGAGCTACGAGACGACCTCAAAAGGGTTAAGATGAGCTCGGGATGAGATCGGGTGTGAAAATGCCGTGAAGAGACCTATTTGTAGCACTGGACGATCATCAGTTGGAGTTGAAAGAACTCAACTGTGTTGATTCTTATTTAGTGCTTCAAATCCTAGGCAGCAATTAATAACGTTATATATGTTAGTTTTAATTATATAACGTTTTTGTACAAAACGCTGTATAGTTTTTAGATAAGCACTTTATTACAATCTATTACGGTTTATATTTGAATATTTCTAAAGTAAATGAGTATTAATATTTCTGTGAAGCCCTACATGGTTAATCTTTATTAGTAATATCTTATAATAGGATACCTTAAATAATTCCCGCAGATCTTTATATTTGACTAACAAAATTATGCTTGGTTTTGACAGAAATATTGAATGAAAAATTATCAATAGACACATTCTCAGAATAAATTTGCAATTGAGATCCTATATCCATTTATTGAGGAATCAAAATTAATTCTAACATGTTATCTTTCGTTTTCCATTTTAACATCTCGATTAATTGCCCCTTTACGTTTCAAGAGCTGGCTCCTTTTTCGCAAAAGAAATTGTTTAGCGACTCAACGCCAAAACCCTCAAATCAAATCAAATCAAAATAATTTTTATTCAAATAAGCTCTGTCAAGGACTTTTGAATCGTCAAGGATCAATATGATTAATGAAGCTGCAACTGGTTCGGAATGTTGCTCCTACCGAGAAGAACCAGAAAGAAACTCGGCGGTCAATCTTCAATCAATCGGTCTTTTAAACATGTTCAATTTTACATTATTAAAACACAATTCTGTAAGAAGCTGAAAGGATTTTCAAATTGAGTCTTTTTATTATCCAAATGTCAAACAAGCTGCTAAGCATTTTTGAGAATATTCCACGTAAGCATCATCCTCCTGCCCTTATCCCACTCTAAGTGGGGTCGGAACAACATGTTATAAACATGCTGTCACATGATTTGGCTGCGTTTTTACGACCGGCCGCCTGCCTGACGTCAACTTACCTTTGTCGTACTTTACGACACCTCGGTAAGAAAGAGGGTGGTCTATTCTACTTGACCGGATACCACACGGTGAGTCAACTTACCTTAGTCGCCTTTTACGACACCTCGGTAAGAAATGAGGGTGGTCTATTCTACTCAGCCGGATACCACACGGCGGGTCGACTTACCATAGTCACCTTTTACGAAACCTAGGTAAGAAAAGAGGGTGGTACTATTCTATTCAGCCGGATACCACACGGCGTACGTAAGCATGATTTATAAAGTACTAGCGTGTAAGATATAACTTGTATTATATTAGTTGTAAACAAAAGTTATTTATTCTCAGAAACCATATACAAACAACGCAACAAGAACGTGTCTACATGCCTCAACAGTTTTTTTAACCAATTGGCCAATAGAATACAACCTGTTGCAAACAAGGTTGTCCGGATAAAAAATCACATCCTGAACTGACGGAGGCTCTAAAATGATTGCGAATGAATAAAAAAAGCATTTATTGTGTAACATACGTGAGAACCGCGGGCAGGTGCAAACGCCGGAGGAAATCTCGTACGGCTTCTGTGCACTAATCACTTAGATATCATGATTATTATATTCTCATCATTAAATGAGTATGTTATTCATAGCTTATTAACTTACTGGTCGTTCAATTATGTACTATATATTTCTCCCTTCTGGATTTTTAAATTCTAAATGTTGGCCCGGTATCCGGTATCCGGCTGAATAGAAAAGTAAGCTGACCCACCGTGTGGTATCCAGTTGAGTAAAATTTTTCCTTGTTTCGAATTGACTATATACTGTTAGCCCTTACAGCTTTTACATCGTACATCGGGCGGGCTAGCGCAGAAGCATCGTCGAAGTTGCGAAATGCGGAGAGTAGACCGTAGAAGCTCTACTAGCGTCGGGGATGAGTAGAATAGAGCACCCTACGACTTTCACAAGTTGACGTCAGGCAGGCAGCCGGTCGTAATATATTTAGCCGAATCATATGACAACATGTTTATAACATGTTATGCCGACCCTAATTAGAGTGGGATAAGGGCAGGAGGATGATGTTATTCATAGCTTATTAACTTACCAGTGATACCCGTGACTTTATTCGCCAATTCTTTATGTTTAAATAACCTCAGTTATGCACTATATATGTTATCCCTTCTGGATTTGTTTATCATATATTTATTTATTAAGAAAAACCAATAGCATATCAAAAAGTAAAGTAAGAGCCTAATTTTGAATTAGGTCACTTCAATACTAAGCGTTGCGATAGATGTTATAAAATACATTGTAAACAAAATTCCTTACAGCCGTTAGGATTATTTCGTTTCATAATACCGACTAATCAAAATAAGAAAAGTAGCTTAAAATAAATTGAAATATTCTAAAACATAATTGAATGCGATACTAGTAATATAAAATTCCCATAATTATCTTAGAGAACAGAGGAAATCGTGGGAATCTTTAACAGGTGTACGTCAATTATATTACTTTTTGTTTATTCCCGGCCAGTCAATCTCCGCCGTAAGATGGGGCTATAACTAACTATATTATTACCTAGAACAATGAAAAAGATATTTCTTTACCTATATATTAACATATAGCAATAATAGCAGCAACATTTTTTTTACAATCAGTAGACCTAATTAATCCATCATCATCATCTTCCTGTCCTTATCTCACTTTAAGTGGGGTCGGCACAACATGTTATAAACATGCTGTCACATGATTTGGCTGCGTTTTTACGACCGGCCGCCTGCCTGACGTCAACTTACCTCAGTCGTATTTTTCGACACCTCGGTAAGAAAAAGAGTGGTCTACAATCTACTAAACCGATACCACACGGTGGGTCAACTTACCTTAGTCGCCTTTTACGACACCTCGAGTACTTGGTATGTATTACAAATCGAAAATTTAACAAAATTTTGTATCAAAATGATAAAAAGATAAGTTAATATAGAAGAATTAAGATGAAAGTGCACCTATACTATCAGGAACGGTTTCTTTACATACCGATAGGATAGCATGATACCAGATAATTAGTCACGTTTTAACCTCATATAACCTTCTATCAACACTAAACCTCAGGGCAGTGTAGGTCATGTGACGATTGCATCTGATGTGATGTAAGAACTTTGCTCTAAACTCTATGAAACGCTCGTTTGATAGAGTTTCATCCATGAAAACTTTTGGGATCAGGCAAGTCAGGCAGGCGGCCGGTCGTAAAAACGCAGCCAAATCATGTGACAGGATGTTTGTAACATGTGCCGACCCCACTTAAAGAGGGATAAGGGCAGGAGGATTTGTTATTTATTATACCAAGTACATCAATCTATATGACTTTAACCGTTATATTTTAGATTCCGTTGCAGCCATTTGAATATGGAATCATGAAAACCCCGTTAGGTTGTATTGCAAAAGGAAAATCAACAACATAGAAAACCAGCATAATAGGTAGTAAGAATATTTTATACTAGTCACCGTGGGAAGCCATACAGGTGACGGACTGACGGCGCCGGCGCACGTCATCGAGATCGATATATCAGCTTAATATAAGCAATGTTAAACTTCCTTATACATCGAGCATGAATGCCACTTGATCTGCGCAAAACCGCATAAATAATTGCAACAACAGTTTAAATTATTGTTCGAACGTTTTATATTCTTGATTATGTTATAAAGACTACAAAATGACAGCTTGCCTTTTATCCATACTCCTTATTATACAAATGTGAAAGGGTTTTTTGTTTGGTTGTCCTTCCTCTACGTCCAAACGGAGCAATATATAGAATGTGATTTTTTGTATGAATATAGGTAAAGTAGTGGAGAGTGTGTTAGCTTTTTTTAGTTCCACACTAAATTTTACACAAGCGATATCGCATACGCTACTCATCATCCTCCTGCCCTTATCCCACTCTAAGTGGGGTCGGCGAAATATGTTACAAACATGTTATCACATGATTTGGCTGCGTATTTTACGACCGGCTGCCTGTCTGATGTCAATTTACCTTAGTCGTATTTTACGATACCTCTGTAAGAAAGAGGTTGGTCTATTCTACTCAATCGGATACCAACGGTCAACTTACCTTAGTTGCCTTTTACCACAGCTCGGTAAGAAATAAGGGTGGTCTATTCTACTCAGCCGAATATCACACGGTCGGTCGACTTACCTTAGTTGCCTTTTACTACAAATCGGTAAGAAATGAGAGTGGTTTATTCTACTCGGCCGGACACCACACGGCAAGACATATGTTTATTTCATATCTATTTCGGTGAATATGTTAATCTGTCGTCAAATGTTTATTGGCATTGGCTTCAGGTTCCGCCAAATTGCAAAGATAATATAATAGTGAGTTAATGTAAACTGTACATCAATAAACGCGTATCGATTCATTTTACGTTCAGACTTGAAATGTTATTCTTAACTAGCTAGCAGAACTGTAGCTAACTGCGTTAGACGATAATACAATAACATTATAGCGTAATACGAATATCGTTTAATTTTTTACTACATAAAAATTTCAGTTTAAGACGAACACCGCAGAAAATCTCAAAAACTATCTAAATCATTAAGATTTACTGTCTCTGCGCGTAAAGTAAGTTACCTCTTAATTCAGGCGATTTATTTATTTATTAATTTTATATATATTTATCTACCAAAAAAGAAAAATATACAAAAATACAGTTAAATGCAAAACAAGTACAAAGGATAACTTATCTCTATAAGAGATTTCTGCCAGCGACACTTGGTGGTTGAATTGGAGTAGAAGAAACGTGGTATAGGTACATTAAAAATTTTAAAATACAACATCAAAACACTATAAACAAAATAACAAATTATATATTGATAAACTTACATTCTAATATTCATAAAATAAAATACATATATAATAATACGAAGTGAAATAAACTTACATAGATATAGATTATGACAGCGAGGAAAGATAGTGTTGCTTTAGCCTAAGTTTGAAAGTTTGCAAGGAAGGAGAGTCTTTGAAAATGCTATCTGGTAGTAAGTTTCAAAGACGGGATGCAAGGACTGTAAAAGACTTAGAGAATAACATGGTTTTATAAGAGGGCTCAGACAATAACTTAATTGCTACGCAAGAACGTGGGGGTCTTTTACGAGAGGAGCCATATGAAAGCGCTCACGAAGATAAAGAAGTGAATAAGTATTAAAAACTTTAAAAAAAGTGGTGAGAATGTGAATATTCTTGCGAAGTCGGATAGGGAGCCATTCAATTTTTGACGAAATTGAGACATATGAACAAATATGTATAGTCCGTATGTAAAGGAATTTACTATTCCTGGAGTACCTAGCCAGCTATAGGAGCTGTGATAGCCCAGCGGTAAAACCGTGCGACTCTTTCGAAGAGGTCACAGGTTCGGCCTCAAATTTTATTAACTTAATTCTCGACTTTCTTATTTAACATTATCTTAACACTATTAACGTAATCGCCTCAATCGATAGTCACCTAAACGCCAAAACAAGAACTTACACACAATATTAACTAATCAATCAAAATAAAATAATATCATTATATAATGTTAAACAAGCCTCAAAATTTTTAAGTAGTTAAACTGCACAAATAAAACAAAATTTGGCTAGTTAGTTGAATATTATTAATAACAGAAAAAAACATTGAAATCGGGTAAAACTCCGAATGGAAGTTTTTATTTATTTCGTAAAGAACCAAAAAGCTAGCAAATCAAGAAATCGACGTGAACAGCGCAAGGCAAGCTAATATAACGCAAGATAAAAGGCCACACACATTGCGATGTTTAGCGTTAATAATACCACTCGAACCAGCAATTTTCTCCGCAAGAACCGAATCACTGTTATCGGTATTGAAGCGGTGTAAAATTTTACCGTACAGCTTTTATATCTTGAATTTGCGCAGCCAAAAAATTTTACTTAAAATTTTGCGTTACATTTTCACTCAGAATTATTATTTATACTTAAATATTATATTGACTTAAATATTATACATCAAGCTTTGACAGTCCAGCGGTAAGACCGTGCGACTCTCTAGAGACGACGGGTTCTCATGGGCTCAAACCCCGGGCAGGCACCAATCAGTTTTCTATGAAAACTCATGTGTCTAATTCATAATTGCAATCACATGCATTTCGGTGAAGGAAAATATCGTGAGGAAACTTGCATATCTTTACAGAATTCTAGTGATGTATAACCTACCAATTCGAATTGGAGCAACGTGGTAGGTCTTAGCTCCAAATTTTCTCTCCGAAAACGGAGAGAGGAGGCCTATGCTTAGGAGTGATAGTAACAGGTCGTTACTTTATTCGAAACAAGCGGCCTGCCCCTGCTTCGCACGGGTATAAAATATATATTCCATGTCAGTCAGTGTAAAAAAAATGATTAAAATCGATCCAGTAGTTTTGATTTACTCATTACTGCCCGTGGTCCGCACGCGTTAAATTTAGAGAAAAACAATTTCCTTTCCCTATACCAAGAAGATTTCATGCTATCTTTGGAATATCTAAATTCATATAGTACATTTACTTTTACATTTTTACTTATTTACTTTTACATTTTCCCTATGTATTTTTACAATTATACTGCGTCCATCATATTATCAGTCTTTTGACAGCTCACGCTCATTAAGTTTTGTATTGCTTACGTACAAATATCATACAAATAATATTTGTACTTTATGGATGGGTACCGCCCACTTAGTGATGTCACACATAATGGTTACTACGATTATGCCACAGATTAAAAATAATCGGTAGAAATCGATGTTACGAGTATTAAAAGACATTTAATAACATTATATAAAGTTTTACTTTCTTCTTAGTTAATACATGAATACAAATAAAACAATCAGGATATTTTAATTTATTTTATTAGCACGAGTCGTCGGAATGATAATCAACACTAGACTCCTCCGATGAGGAGTCTTCAGTAGCAGTTATTATTAGCTCTTGTGTAGATAATATATTATCAAACGCAATATCACGTTCCCAATCAGAGAATATTACTCTTTTAGTTCTTTCCACCACACTTGCCCAGTTCTCGGCCGTTACGTGGGTGCAAGCATTTTTTAGCAATTGCAACATTTTATTCGCTGTGAATGGGGGGCTTGTATTGCATCTCGCAGCATGCCCTTTTACTTGTGCCCATATAAGTTCTATTGCGTTGTACTGGCAGTGGTATGGAGGAATCCGAAGAACAGTATGGCCATATTCTGCTGCCATTTCATTGATTACATAGCGTTTTGCTCTCTTTTTGGTTTTTAATATTTTTATTAATTCAACTTTTAACATTGAGTCGTCCACATTTTCTCCATTGTCCCGAAGCCAATTAATTATTTCATGCTTTTTATTAGCCTGTGTTGGCATTTTGTCAATTTGACGGGAGTGGTAGGGCGCATTATCAATAAAAATTATTGATGGTTCTTCCAATGAAATGAGCATTTTTTTGAACCACTCTTCATACACATTTGCATTCATCTCTTCGTGGTAGTCATTTGATTTCTTCGATTTAAATGCCAACAGTGCGTCTTGTACAAATCCTTTTGCTGTACCTGCATGGCAAATGATTAGGCGCTCACCTTTTCCCATTGGTACTGAGGAAGTGGAATCAGCAGTATCATCAGTCCAGAAACGAGATAGTGTGTGGTTAGCGTTGAGCCATGTTTCATCCGTGAAAACAATATTTGCCCAATCTTGTATTTTCTTTGCTTCTCTTAAAAAATCACAACGTGCTATAGCTATATCTGTGCGTTCCATTAATAATTTTCTTTTATTTAACTTTTTATATGAAAAGCCAATTGTATTCAAAACTTTGACCAAAGAAGATTTTTCACCATGAAATAGACCACTTCTTTTCAAAGAAACAATAAGTTTTCTCAAAGTTGGAATTTCTTTTCTCAAGTAGTAATCATATACATGACGACGAAAAGCGTCAGCGTCAAAGTCATCAACAGCTGTCACCTTATGAGCCCGGCGCTTTCTTTTTGGTGTAGATGGTTTGTTTTGCTCCAAGCCGCTCCTGCCGTGGGCATCAGTAGTGATTTTAGTCACAGTTGATAGACTGATCCCCAACGCAGCTGCAACACGGTTTCGGACTTGCGTGATAGGTATAAGAGGTCCGCCATTTTGATTTTCTTGCTCAAAATACTCATGAAGTTTTAACACTAACTGTCTCGATTGTGCTTTCAACACACGTCCTTTCGGCATTTTCACGATCAATTAATATAAGTTTCACAAAAGTTTTTCCGAGGAATAAAGCTACTTAACTCAAGGTGTAACAGATGCGAGAGAACACTCAGCGAACGTAAATGCGTGTGACTATCACGGGCGTTTCGTTGAGAGTGAGAGATCACGTCAAAATGGCGGCCGAGCGGAAGGTCTGTTGATGTTGCCAGTTGATGTATAATATATTTTTTATGATTATAATAAATACACACGGATTAACATTTATTTTCAAAAAACTAAGGCAATATTAAATCAAAATGTTGATTTCTATATCTGTTATTAGTTTACGTAGGTTATCATTAATCGAATTACTTAGGTACGTAATTCGATTAATGATAGTAGGTACTATAATCGGAATGGTATCGCATACGAGAATCTTTAGGACATCACTAAATATGTAAATCGTCAATCTGTCAAAAGATGGTTAATATAATGGACAGTGTATAATTACAGAATGTCTTTAAACAAACTCTTGGGCGAAGCGCGGCGTCCTCACGGCATTTTAAATCTGTAATATCTCCGAGAATGTTCACTTAAATTACTTGCTGTAAACGTCTATATTGATCTATATTAAATCAACTATTTATTTAAGGTACTTAATTGGATAAGGATTAATGCTGTATTGTATAAAAATTGCTTCAAAAATATGGCATTATTTTTCGTAAAAAGTAAATGACAAAAAAGCTATAGTGGGTTATCCATAAGAGATAGACATATACCATCGCAGCCTTTTCTGTAGACCTTTTCAAGGTGTACAAATACTTAGTATATTATTTTGATAAATCTCGTAGGGTTTAGCCAGCGTTTGCAATGTAAGCGGAAAAAAATGTAATCATTTACAGAAACCTCAAAAATTACAGTATTTCTCTACTCCGTATTGAATGTTATTATACGTACAAACCTTCCTCTGGAATCACTCTATCTATTAAAAAAACCGCATCAAAATCTGTTGCGTAGTTTAAAGTTTTATGCGTACATAGGGATATATGGACTTTGTTTTATAATATGTAGTGATTAACCATTTTCGATTTTTATTGTAAATAGACTTCGTTACGTCCCTAATCCACGCTTAATTTCCACTGTTATACGTAATCCAGTACATTGTTTGCATTGAAAATACATTTACGCAGTCAGTTGTTTGATCGGACCGTTTAATGGAGTTGGAAAACAACAAGCCGGCTACGAATTAGATCGAGTATCAACATTCCGTTTTCGGCTGTTTTTAATGCGGTTTGTTGCATTTAATGTGGCTTCAGTAGATTAGGATAATGTAACGATCAAATTATTTATTTCGTTACTCAGAATGATTTTATTTGGATACAAGTTAATGCTCGCGTAAAACTAACTTTGTACTCTTAAAAGAGCAAAACTCTTGCGGCATATGTTTATGGACGTAAAACTTACAAAAATCTTAACACACAATATGCTTCAAGTGGACAGGTTTTCAATATTCTAAAACATTCTTACTAATATTCAGAATTATTTGTTTCTCTTAAATGGACGTTCTGCTTTCGACACAAACACGTTTCTTTAATCAACTTCCGATATACAATGTCTTGTAGTACTTAAATCTATAAACCTCTTAAGAAATTTTAGTATTTGTCTTCCCACCTAGTGATACCTATCTTCTATCAAATTATTATATATCAAATTATTACCTTTCTATCAAACAATACGGCGTTTTCCTATATAGTCTCCACTCCTACAACCTAAAACTAACTATATATCTAGGGGTATATTTATAATTATAAATGTGTCGGACTGTCATTGTTGTTTAATAGCGAAATTAATGTCAATGTGTACAATTCGGAAATAATTAAATTCTATTCATTATTTAAGAGCGGAAATGGGATTCAACTCAGTAAATACATTTACATGTATTTACTGAGTTGAATCCCATTTTTTCAGTTTTTTTATTTAGGTATTATTACCTAAATAAAAAAACTTAAAAAGAGGATTTATCGGTTGTATATTAATATTCTACGTATTGAGACGATATATAAAGTAAAATATTAATTTCTACTAAAACAGGCACTTTAATATAGTAATAAACAACTTCGTAAAATAACTTATTACGCGAAGTAAGTCAATGATTATAATGAACCTAACCGTATTCAGGTAGTAAGTACCGCTTATTGGCATCCTTACACTTTAATTAAACTGGTCCGTAAATGTTTACTTGGCTAATAGATAAACATTTTAGCATATATGTCTTTTTATAATCAAGTTTGTTTGACCGTAATCTCTTAACATCTACTACTTTATGATAAATCATCATCTTCCTGTCCTTATCCAATCTAAGTGGAGTCGGCACAACATGTTATAAAATGTGAAATGATTTGGCTGCGTTTTTACGCCCGGCCGCCTGCCTGACGTCAACTAACCTCAGTCGTATTTTGCTACACCTTGGTAAGAAGAGGGTGGTCTATTCTACTAAACCGGATACCACACGGTGGGTCAACTTACCTTAGTCGCCTTTTACGACACCTCGGTAAGAAATGAGGTTGGTCTATTCTACTCAGCCGGATACCACACGGCGGGTCGACTTACCTTACCTTAGCAGCATTTTACGACACCTCGGTAAGAAACGAGGGTGGTACTATTCTATTCAGCCGGATACCACACGGCGTCTACTTTATGATAAATAACAAGTATATTTTGATAAAACGCAGTTACTTGGGCAACTATGACAGTTGTCAGTAACTCTGTATACTATCAAAAACGTTTCCAAGTTGTGTTTTACTAAAAAAAACATCATAACTGACTAATAACGATTTAAGCAATTTCTTGTCTTAATTGTCATGAGTTTTATTTCATTAAAGGCCTTCATTTAAGCTGCCGTGTATATATGTGAAGGTGGAATCTTGCAAGTTAAACTTGACCCACTTCCTGGCGCCCGATTGGGCTGAAATTTTACATACTGGTCCAGTCCCGATTACAATGCATGTTTATGATAAGCATGACCCGATGTATTGCCAGGATTGACTCCGGATGAACTCCTTAACGGTTAACAGTAGAGACTTGAAATTTTGTTAAAAGGTCTTATTTATTAATAACTTTTAATATGTTTAAGATTAGGCTTTGGTAGTCCAGGCGTAACACAGACTCTTTCGAGGAGGTCACAGGTTCAAACCCGGGCAGACACCACTGAGTTTTTCTGTTAAAACTTACGTGTCTAATTGATAATTGCAATTTATCATACTCTTTTCGGTGAAGGAAAATATTGTGAGGAAACGTACATATCTCTAGAGAATTCTGGAGATATATGTAACCTACCAATTCGCACCGGAGCAGCGCGGTAGGTCTTAGCTCCAAACCTTCTCTCCAAAACCGGAGAGAAGAGGCCTATTCTCAGCAGTGGGATAGTAACAGGCCGTTACTTACTTTTTTTTAACTTTAATATGTTTAACGTATTTTAATTAATGTATTGTGTACACTTTACTTCGTTCTCGTCAACTTTAATCAAAATACACCCTCAATCATTTATTATCTGCCTCCCCTAAAGAAAAACAGGAATTTTACCCTATACATTAACCTTGTATATAATATTCAAATGTACTATATTTAAATAATTTAAATTAATCACTAAGCGTAACGTGACTAACTGATTGATTAAAGGCAGTAGTAGTTCTATCCCTCGACTAATAACTTATTTATTAAAAAAAAGCCATATAGCTGGCCGACTTCCCACGATTGTTTTGGGCGATCGACCTTCAAGAGGATATCCGTGGTTTTGGAGCTCGTTGACTTTTGCCGTTACGCATCATTGTTGCAATGAGTGTACCGTGAAATTGATCTGTTTTCTTTCAATTTATGAATGGATCGTAAGAACGGTACGTGGAACTGTCTATAACAAGGATCACGCTGAACTGTTCTCGCTTTCAAGGGATAAGCATATTTTAACAAAGCTGACATCAAATCTTTGCTCGTTGGAGACGCACCCAATGAAGAATATGAACAAATAAATGAATATTGTATATGGGACTTACACACGCGGTCGTCCATCCAAAAAATATGTAACTTAATACTTGTATTATGGGTTACAGACAACTGTTTATATACTACTTATATAATTTTAAATACATACTTAAATACATCCGCCGTATCTGGCTGAGTAGAATAGACCACTCTCATTCCTTACCAAGGTGTCGTAAAAGGTGACTAACGTAAGTCGACATCAGATAGGCGGCGGTAAAATACCTAGTGAAATCATTTCATAACATGTTTATAACATTTTGTGCTGACCCCACTAAGACTGGGATAAGGGTAGGAGAATGATGACTGTAAGTATCATTTTTTTATCAAGCACTTTCACTATCTCTAGCCGATAGTCTCGAACCGTTACCCCGTTCAAGAAAGTTGTGTATATGAAAGAATGAAAAATAGCCAAACATAATTCCGCATACAAAATTATTGATATCTTTCTCTTTATTTCCATATGTTGCATGAATATGTTAATATATTACGCTGTTTTCTTACCAAGGCACAAGTTTTACATTTTACATTTGATTTGTATGTTCACGTTTCAATGAAATCAAAATTAACGTCAATCATTACTGATAAGAAAATTTTATGTAAGAGTAAACCGATAACAAGGGCAATAGACTACTTTCTTATATTTTTAACCTCACTAATAGTGTATGTAACAAGGCAAATATTGCTGCTCCCTAACATAGACTGTAGCGGTAATATAAAACTAATAATATAAAACAGCAAACAGAAGGTAACAATACTCGCATGGTTTGTATACAAACAGATGCGCAAGCGCAAACGTCACAGCTGCCTGCGTTACGGCCCGCGTTACCGATCTTAAATATATTTTGATTAGAAATTTCTATTAAGCTGCTAAAACGATAATATATTTTCCTTGCTTAACGTAATCCAACTGCAAGATTATATTAATAAATATGTCTAATAATATATAATCATTTTTAAATCTAACTAAATATTATCTGACTTTGGTTAAATATTGCAACGTTATCTTTATACTGAAATAAACTAAAAAGAAATTATTTAAAAAACAAATCTATCATAAACATAATTACAGGTGGAAGACTACTCTCAATTATATACTGTGTGTCTGTGCTCGTTTCCGAAGAAAAACTAATTTTTATTCTATATGTCAACCCGGTATATTGTACCAAATTTACATATATTGTATTTACGGTATATTGTATTCAATTGTACCAAATTTCAAGAATATTGGCTCAGCAAATTAATGGTGAATGCTTAGCAAGCAAAGGTATTTATTTAAGGTATTTATCATATTTATCATTCTTCTTCAACCGATGGACGTACACTGCTGGACATAGTACTCTTCATGAAATCTCCAGAACACACGATTTTGTACCGCTGGTACAAAATCGAGCGTCTCCCCGCGCTTTCCGGTTCAGGGTCGCCATTCCAACACTTCGAGACCCCAACGCCCATCGGTATTCCGCACTATGTGCCCCTCCCATCGCCACTTCAGCTTCGCGACCCGCTGAGCTATGTCGTGTATGTGACTCTGGTTCTTCTACGGATCTCCTCATTTCTGATTTAATCACATAGAGATACTCCGAGCATAGCTCGCTCCGTAGCTCGGTGAGCAACTCTGGGCCTTCTTATGAGGCCCATAGTCAGCGAACACAGTCTTTCGTATTTATAATATTACTATGGATTATTATAATTTAGTTAGTTGAAGACCCGATGATACGCTTTCAGAACATCTGGGAAATCGGGGAATAAGTAATAAAACTAAAGCGAATTCGAAATCTGGTAGTGGAAGCGAATGCTCCGAATACCCTAGACGCCGAAACCTACAAATGTATCTAGTCTCTCTCAACTCAGCATAAAAATCTAATTATCCACTACGTGTCTTCAACGCGTGCTTCCGTATTTCAGCCACATAATGCGAAGAGGAGATGGCAACCTTGAAAAGCTGGTAATACAGAAGGCAAAGACCAGGTTGCCGGTCACTAATACGATGGTCTGACTTAGTAAAAGAAACCACCTCCTCATCTAAGCTTTACCAGACGGGCTACTATGGTTCAAAATAGATGGTGGCAGATGTTACAAATGAAGGGTTTAGGTGCCCACGATCCTCAGTAAGGCGGGACAATTCGAAGAAGCAGAGTTAAGTACATTGGTTTTTGCTGAAACGGTCATACCGATTTTCTGAATAGCTTGTTGTGGCTTTGCGCTACATAGATACTAGCAACCTAATACATCCTTGCGTTTCTGTCAAAATATCTAACACATTAGTTTTTGTTGATATTTATTTTTGACCTAATTCCACCGACTGTGGTTAAGTTTGTGGTTAAGTTTTAGTAGTTGCTATGTGGCATAGCGATCTGTATGCAGTCAAGATTGCCTAATGAAATAATAAATCGGCACAGCGTTGATACAACAATAAAATCAATGTCAGCGACAACGTATTTTAGCATCTGTCGGTAGCAGCCGCCATGACATGTGCGGGTAAAACAAAACCTACCCCTCATGGGTGAGGGGTGAGATTTCCTCTACCAGGTGAGAGTACGTACATATGTTGCCACGTGTGGGGAACCCCTTACAGGTGCCGCTATGAATGAAGTCTTTGTTATTATTGTTTCATTGACAACTGTTCGCATTTTGGCGGGATTTCACGTTCGGAAATAATATAGTTATATGTTTGTCTATGGAATAATGTACATCGTTGAGTGATTATTGAAAAATGTATAAATAACTTTTTCAATTAAAAAAATGACTTTTACAATTAATAAAATAATATGGATTAAGTAACCTAATAAGTAAAAAGTGTACTGCTCTTAGGCTGCATCATCGCTTACCATCAGGCATGATTGCAGTCAAGCGCTCGTCTATTCTGCAATAATAAAAAAATTAAAAAGTACCAAAATAAAAGTTCAAAATCAAAAACAATACAGTCTTTAGCCACAAATACAATTTGAAGGAATATAGGAATAATATTCTAAATACCTAATATATTTTATAAATATTTTCAATTTTAACTACACAATATATGTGGTTATTTTTAGACTTCATTTGTTTTAGTTTTGCTTGCAGAGATTTATAAAGAGAAAAAACATTATTTCTATCATTGATAATCTACTTAAAACTTATAGAACAGAAGATAGATAGAAAATTGTTTTGACCTACGAACTATATACAAAAGTACTATCTTATAATAATACTGTATAATTGATTTTTTTTAATTTGTTATAAAAATAATATTGTTCAACTGTAACGTCAATTTCTTGTTAATTCCTTTTAAATTGTTGACCCCAGCTTTATTCCCATGATTAAGATTCCCCAAGGAATAATTCCGTTGTTCCCCCCAAACAGGTGCTCCTGATTAAGGTCAAGGAATTCCCAGTGCAATGGGTCACTGATTGACGTGCTTCCTTGGTTCCGCAACCGACCATAAATGACCGTTGAGTCATAAATCCATAACTCCCATCTGTAACTAGTTTTCAATATTAAAGGTTTGCCGTTTATGGCGTTGTGTGCGTGTGTTATGCCAGACTGATTTTAGTTTTTGTATAAGTTTTATGGATCACAACTTACGTAATTAATCATTACCACTTATAGAATTATTTTATATTTTGATGTCAATGTACTACACAATTGAGATTCACATCTTCCTACCCTTATCCTACTCTAAGTGGAATCGGCATAACATGTTATAAACGTGTTGTCATATGATTTGGCTACGTATTTTACGACCGACCGCCTGCCTGACATTAGCTTATTTTGGTCGTATTTTACGGCACCTCGGTAACAAAGTGAGTGGTCTATTCTACTTTACCGGATACAACACGGCGGGTCGACTTACTTAGTCGCCTTTAACGACACCTCGGTAGGAAATGAGGGTTGTACTATTCTATTCAGCCGGATACCAAACGGCGTATGTCAATGTACTTAATTTTTTTAAATCTTATGTGTGAAATGTGCAATTATTAACCAATATATATACAGTTTGTTAGTTTTCATTTTATTTCTTTTTTCTATCATTTTAGTCGTGTAAAATGAGAGCCCTCAGCGAAAATCGAAGCCGCTAAAAGCAGGCCCAATATCTTCTGCACCAGCGGGCCAGTCGTGTATTTGTACATGTAATTACTTATTAATTCCACCTACACAGTTTAGTTACAATAATTAGAAAAAGACAGTTCAGGAACAGACGTCACAACTACTTCCTCATTAGTGTTCACTAATCGACGCTTCCGGTAATTATGCACTAACTGTGTAATACTGCTAGTACAGGAAATGTCTACGACCTCCACTAATCTTAATAGCAGAAAATTATCCGTAATTACACTAAAGTTAAATAATAATGACCTGTTACAATTACACCACCAGGTAAATGTAGTTCATTACATATGAAAGAGGGATTCATTACATATGAATCCCTCTGCTGGCATTTTATACGACTAAAATATTCGTTTTTCTTTGAATCAGGGTATATTTATTATGTATTTACTAAGCTATTTAAAATTGTAAGTAAGTACCTGTTACTATCCCAGTGCTGAGAATAGGCCTCCTCTCTCCGTTTTTGGAGAGAAGGATTGAAGCTAAGACCTCCACGACGCTCCAATGCGGATTGGTAGGTTACTCATATCCCAAGAATTCTCTCGAGATATGCAGGTTTCGTTCACGGTGTTTTATTTCACCGAAAAGTATGTGATAAATTGCAATTATGAATCAGACGTTTTAATAGAAAAACTCATTGGTGGGGTTTGAACCCATGATAGCCTCTAGAGAGTCACACGGTCTTACCGTCGAGCTATTATAGGTTTAACCACCAGGTAAAAGTCTGTAATTATCCAACTATTAAGTAAAAAGCACGCTTTTTCTTAGGTCAGAAATATTGGACTATACCCAACATGCTGTTTTAATATTGACATGTTACACATACCCCAGAAATTCGCAATAGGTATGCAAGTTTCATAACTATGCCAAGTTCGTGGTGAACTTCTCAATACCAATTAAGCAATACGTTAGAATACTCTTGATAGCCGATACATTAGCTGTGTGGTATCCGGCTGAGTAGAATAGACCACCCACATTTCTTACCGAGGTGTCTTAAAAGGCGACTAAGTAAGTTGACACATCGTGTGGTATCCGGTTGAGTAAAATAGACCATCCTCAATCTTACCGAGGTGTCGTAAAATACTACTAAGGTAAGTTGACGTCAGGCAGGTGGCTTGTCAAAATCATCTGACAACATGTTTGTAACATGTTGTGCCGACCCCACTTAGAGTAGGATAAGAGCAGGAGGATGATGAGACATTTATATTAAAGTATGGACAAACACCGGTGGCTATTCAGGTAATTTTATGAAGATAAAACGGAATGTTTAGAAAAATCACCTCGCATGTTGTTGTTAGATAGTCGCTGTCATAATATCTCACTGAGCACTCATATTCTTATCTTATCTACGCGGTATCGCAGCGTAACAAAAACACTTGCTGATAAAATATGTTGCTAACTATAGAAAGTTTAATAAATGGATAATCTAAGATGATTTGATAAGTCCCTTGACGCAGGTGGCAGTAACTCTTAAGCCCCGCAAGTCTCGGGTTTGATTCCCGCCAAGGGCCATCATTTATAACACATCTTTTATGACATTTTATAATACAAGTATTAAGTTACCTACTTTTGGGACGAACGGCCGTGTGTGTAATAGTTATATATATTTACTAGCGGCTTGCCCCTGCTTCGCACGGGTTTAAAATATATATCCCATGTCAGTCAGTGTAAAAAAAATGATTAAAATCGATCCAGTTGTTTTGATTTATTTATTACTGCCCGTGGCCGTAGCGTTAAATTTGGTGAAAAACAATTTCCTTTCCCTATACCAAGAAGATTTCCTGCTATCTTTGGAATATCTAAATTCATATAGTACATTATTACTTATTTACTTTTATATTTTACCTTTGTATTTTATTTTTACAATTAATTACAGAATGTCTTTAAACAAACTCTTGAAAGAGCGACATCGCTGCTAAAGTCGAAGTGTTATAGGGCGAAGCGCGGCCTCCTCACGGCATTTTAAATCTGTAATATCTCCGAAAATGTTCACTTAAATTACATGCTGTAAACGGCTATATTGATCTATATTAAATCAACAATTTATTTAAGGTACTCAATTGGATAAGGATTAATGCTGTATTGTATAAGAATCGCTTCAAAAATAAGGCATTATTTTTCGTAAAAAGTGAACGACAAAAAATGCTTTAGTGGGTTATCCATAAAAATTAGACATACCATCGCGGACTTTTCTGTAGACCTTTTCAAGATGTACTAATACTTAGTACATTATTTTGATAAATCTCGTAGGGTTTACAGTTTAATTATTTACAGAAACCTCAAAAATTACAGTATTTCTCTACTCCGTATTGAATGTTATTATACGTACAAACCTTCTTCTGGAATCACTCTATCTATTAAAAAAAACCGCATCAAAATCTGTTGCATAATTTTAAAGTTTTATGCATACATAGGGAAATATGGACTTTGTTTTATAATATGTAGTGATAGTGATTGTTATTTTCCTCGCTAGAGAGTTCCGATCATAAATGCGTCCGATCGCTGCTAAATTCAAATGGTTAAAGGGCGAACCACGTTTTTTTTTTCGAATTTGACTAATGCTGTTAGCCCTACTGGCTTTGACAGCGTCACCGATAAGACGGGCGAGCGCGGAAGCATCGCCGAGAGGCGAACCGCGACCTCCGACGCGCTATTTATAGGCTCGCGGCGCGGCCCCTGCATTTTAAATCTGTAATATCTTCGAAACTGTTTATTTAAATGGCATGCTGTAAAGGGTCATATTGATCAATATTAAATAAACAATATATTTAAGGTTCTTAATTGGATAAGGATTAATGCTGTATTGTATAAAAATTGCTTTGAACATAAGGCATCATATTTCGTAAAAAGTAAATGACAAAAACTGCTATTGTGGGTTATCCATAAGAGATAGACATATACTATCGCGGACTTTTCTGTAGACCTTTTCATGGTGTACAAATACTTAGTACATCATTTTGATAAATCTCGTAGGGTTTAGCCTGCGTTTGCAATGTAAGCGGAAAAAAATGTAATTATGTACAGAAACCTCAAAAATTACATTATTTCTCTACTCCGTATTGAATGTTATTATACGTACAAACCTTCCTCTGGAATCACTCTATCTATTAAAAAAAACCGCATCAAAATCTGTTGCATAATTTTAAAGTTTTATGCATATATAGGGAAATATGGACTTTGTTTTATAATATGTAGTGATAGTGATTGTTATTTTCCTCGCTAGAGAGCTTCGATCATAAATGCGTCCGATCGCTGCTAAATTCAAATGGTTAAAGGGCGAACCGCTTTTTTTTTTTGTAATTTGACTAATGCTGTTAGCCCCAATGGCTTTGACAGCGTCACCGATAAGACGGGCGAGCGCGGAAGCAACGCCGAAAGGCGAACCGCGACCTCCGACGCGCTATTTATAGGCTCGCGGCGCGGCCCCTGCATTTTAAATCTGTAATATCTTCGAAACTGTTTATTTAAATTACATGCTGCAAAGGGTCATATAGATCAATATTAAATAAACAATATATTTAAGGTTCTTAATTGGATAAGGATTAATGCTGTATTGTATAAAAATTGCTTTGAACATAAGGCATCATATTTCGTAAAAAGTAAATGACAAAAACTGCTATTGTGGGTTATCCATAAGAGATAGACATATACTATCGCGGACTTTTCTGTAGACCTTTTCATGGTGTACAAATACATCATTTTGATAAATCTCTTAGGGTTTAGCCTGCGTTTGCAATGTAAGCGGAAAAAAATGTAATTATTTACGACATCACATTAGAAACCTCAAAAATTACAGTATTTCTCTACTCCATATTGAATGTTATTAGACATGTAAACCTTCCTCTAAAATCACTCTATCTATTAAAAAAAAACCTCATCAAAATCTGTTGCATAGTTTTAAAGATTGAAGCATACATAGGGATATACGGACATAGACAAAGTCTTTACATACAACATTCATAGCTTTCTTATCATTAGACAATATAAACTTGAAAGAAGGACAAATAGTTGCGCCTCCGGTTGCTGCTAAATTCGAAGTGCTTATAGGTCTAAGTGCGGCCTCCTCGCGGGATTTTAAATCTGCAATATCTCCGAAAATGTTCACTTAAATTACATGCTGTAAACGGCAATATTGATCTATATTAAATCAACAATTTATTTAAGGTACTCAATTGGATAAGGATTAATGCTGTATTGTATAAAAATTACTTTGAACATAAGGCATCATTTTTCGTAAAAAGTAAATAAAAAAAACTGCTATTGTGGGTTATCCATAAGAGATAGATATATACCATCGCGGACTTTTCCGTAGACCTTTTTAAGGTGTACAAATACTTAGTACATTATTTTGATAAATCTCGTAGGGTTTAGCCTGCGTTTGCACTGTAAGCGGAAAAAAATGTAATTATTTACAGAAACCTCAATAATTACATTATTTCTCTACTTCGTGTTGAATATTATTATACGTACAAACCTTCCTCTGGAATCACTCTATCTATGAAAAAAAACCGCATCAAAATCGGTTGCGGTTTTATGCGTACATACGGAAATATGGACTTTGTTTTATAATATGTAGTGATGATATTAACGAATTAAAAAGTTTTTTATATAAATCATTGAACCGTTTTTTTCGGAAATTACACATATAGTATCGAATTAATGGATAAATAACAGTAATTGTAAACGTTTTATAAATTTGTTGTCACATGATTTGGCTTAGTACTTTACGACCGGCCGCCTGCCTAACGTCAACTTAAATTATTCGTATTTTACAACACCTCGGTAAGATATAGGGTGGTGTATTCGACGCAGCCGGATACGACACGGCTTAAATAATGGTAATTGTTGACGTCATTACTCAAACTAAAATACAGAGTTTGGGAGTTGACTCCGTATAATCATCAAAAAATATTATTTCATTCTCGTATATAATAAGATTTTTTTACTACTACGACTTCATTTTGAGTTTTGCATTATTTCTAAAAAATAGGACCATAAAAAGATCCATCTCTGAACAAATGCTAACGACTTCATTATCCTCCTGCCCTTATCCCACTCTAAGTGGGGTCGGCACAACATGTTTCAAACATGTTGTCATATGATTTGGCTACGTATTTTACGACCGGCCGCCTGCCTGACGTCAACATACCTTAGTCGTATTTTACGACTCCTCGGTAAGAAAGAGGGTGGTCTATTTTACTCAACCTGATACCACACGGTGTGTCAACTTACCTTAGTCGCCTTTTACGACACCTCGGTAAGAAATGAGGGTGGTCTATTCTACTCAGCCGGATACCACACGGCGGGTCGACTTACCTTAGTCGCCTTTTACGACACCTCGCTACGTAATGAGGGTGATACTATTCTATTCAGCCGCATACCACACGGCGTAAATGCTAAAGACTTGTCACAATTTATTCTTCTCACAAATACACGCAACGTTGATTTAATATTGAAATACGTTAAGTCAGCGTGTCTAGTCACTGGAAAACTTATAGAATTTTTTTATAATACATACGTATAATTCATGTGAGGCAGTATAACATAATGAGCGGACCCCACATACAGTAGGATAAGAGAATAATGACATATTTATGTATAATTCTCGTTATTTTAAAATCATTGCATTGTAAACTGATTCTTTAACAATTCGCCATCCAGTCCAACTCAGCATCATTTTATACTAAAATATAAAATAATATTTATTATATATAAAGTTTTTTCATTGGAAACAATTGAATAAATATGAAAGTCTAAAAACTAATCTTATTTCTACGTATTCCTTTTTTACTTTAAACGTTTATAATTTAATAAAATCAATTATGGCGAAGAAATTTTGCTCGAACTTTTTTATGTTAATATCTGAATATATCCTATAAGATAAATATTTTCCCATTTTACTTTATAAAAGCGAGCGTTTAGGCGAGCTTAATAAATCGGATGCTCAACCGTGAATTCGTCTGCGAGTATTTTTCAATCTAAGAACTGATTGATAAATGTGAGTACATCTATCTCAAAACTCCGCAATCGAGCTCGCTTCCAATTAATTTGTTTCAGCTAAGAAACAAATACATTGTAAGGTAGTATACTCCATATAGAAGAGTATCTTTAATATTTAAATGACTTAATCTGGTCTGGTCTGGTCTGGTCTGGTCTGGTCTGGTCTGGTCTGGTCTGGTCTGGTCTGGTCTGGTCTGGTCTGGTCTGGTCTGGTCTGGTCTGGTCTGGTCTGGTCTGGTCTGGTCTGGTCTGGTCTGGTCTGGTCTGGTCTGGTCTGGTCTGGTCTGGTCTGGTCTGGTCTGGTCTGGTCTGGTCTGGTCTGGTCTGGTCTGGTCTGGTCTGGTCTGGTCTGGTCTGGTCTGGTCTGGTCTGGTCTGGTCTGGTCTGGTCTGGTCTGGTCTGGTCTGGTCTGGTCTGGTCTGGTCTGGTCTGGTCTGGTCTGGTCTGGTCTGGTCTGGTCTGGTCTGGTCTGGTCTGGTCTGGTCTGGTCTGGTCTGGTCTGGTCTGGTCTGGTCTGGTCTGGTCTGGTCTGGTCTGGTCTGGTCTGGTCTGGTCTGGTCTGGTCTGGTCTGGTCTGGTCTGGTCTGGTCTGGTCTGGTCTGGTCTGGTCTGGTCTGGTCTGGTCTGGTCTGGTCTGGTCTGGTCTGGTCTGGTCTGGTCTGGTCTGGTCTGGTCTGGTCTGGTCTGGTCTGGTCTGGTCTGGTCTGGTCTGGTCTGGTCTGGTCTGGTCTGGTCTGGTCTGGTCTGGTCTGGTCTGGTCTGGTCTGGTCTGGTCTGGTCTGGTCTGGTCTGGTCTGGTCTGGTCTGGTCTGGTCTGGTCTGGTCTGGTCTGGTCTGGTCTGGTCTGGTCTGGTCTGGTCTGGTCTGGTCTGGTCTGGTCTGGTCTGGTCTGGTCTGGTCTGGTCTGGTCTGGTCTGGTCTGGTCTGGTCTGGTCTGGTCTGGTCTGGTCTGGTCTGGTCTGGTCTGGTCTGGTCTGGTCTGGTCTGGTCTGGTCTGGTCTGGTCTGGTCTGGTCTGGTCTGGTCTGGTCTGGTCTGGTCTGGTCTGGTCTGGTCTGGTCTGGTCTGGTCTGGTCTGGTCTGGTCTGGTCTGGTCTGGTCTGGTCTGGTCTGGTCTGGTCTGGTCTGGTCTGGTCTGGTCTGGTCTGGTCTGGTCTGGTCTGGTCTGGTCTGGTCTGGTCTGGTCTGGTCTGGTCTGGTCTGGTCTGGTCTGGTCTGGTCTGGTCTGGTCTGGTCTGGCCTGGCCTGGCCTGGCCTGGCCGGGCCGGGCCGGGCCGGGCCGGGTCTGGTCTGGTCTGGTCTGGTCTGGTCTGGTCTGGTCTGGTCTGGTCTGGTCTGGTCTGGTCTGGTCTGGTCTGGTCTGGTCTGGTCTGGTCTGGTCTGGTCTGGTCTGGTCTGGTCTGGTCTGGTCTGGTCTGGTCTGGTCTGGTCTGGTCTGGTCTGGTCTGGTCTGGTCTGGTCTGGTCTGGTCTGGTCTGGTCTGGTCTGGTCTGGTCTGGTCTGGTCTGGTCTGGTCTGGTCTGGTCTGGTCTGGTCTGGTCTGGTCTCGTCTGGTCTGGTCTCGTCTGGTCTGGTCTCGTCTGGTCTGGTCTCGTCTGGTCTGGCCTGGCCTGGCCTGGCCTGGTCTGGTCTGGTCTGGTCTGGTCTGGTCTGGTCTGGTCTGGTCTGGTCTGGTCTGGTCTGGTCTGGTCTGGTCTGGTCTGGTCTGGTCTGGTCTGGTCTGGTCTGGTCTGGTCTGGTCTGGTCTGGTCTGGTCTGGTCTGGTCTGGTCTGGTCTGGTCTGGTCTGGTCTGGTCTGGTCTGGTCTGGTCTGGTCTGGTCTGGTCTGGTCTGGTCTGGTCTGGTCTGGTCTGGTCTGGTCTGGTCTGGTCTGGTCTGGTCTGGTCTGGTCTGGTCTGGTCTGGTCTGGTCTGGTCTGGTCTGGTCTGGTCTGGTCTGGTCTGGTCTGGTCTGGTCTGGTCTGGTCTGGTCTGGTCTGGTCTGGTCTGGTCTGGTCTGGTCTGGTCTGGTCTGGTCTGGTCTGGTCTGGTCTGGTCTGGTCTGGTCTGGTCTGGTCTGGTCTGGTCTGGTCTGGTCTGGTCTTGTCTGGTCTGGTCTGGTCTGGTCTGGTCTGGTCTGGTCTGGTCTGGTCTGGTCTGGTCTGGTCTGGTCTGGTCTGGTCTGGTCTGGTCTGGTCTGGTCTGGTCTGGTCTGGTCTGGTCTGGTCTGGCCTGGCCTGGCCTGGCCTGGCCTGGCCTGGCCTGGCCTGGCCTGGCCTGGCCTGGCCTGGCCTGGCCTGGCCTGGCCTGGCCTGGCCTGGCCTGGCCTGGCCTGGTCTGGTCTGGTCTGGTCTGGTCTGGTCTGGTCTGGTCTGGTCTGGTCTGGTCTGGTCTGGTCTGGACGGGTTGGTCGACGGGTTGGTCGACGGGTTGGTCTACGGGTTGGTCGACGGGTTGGTCGACGGGTTGATCGACGGGTTGGTCGACGGGTTGGTCGACGGGTTGGTCGACGGGTTGGTCGACGGGTTGGTCGACGGGTTGGTCGACGGGTTGGTCGACGGGTTGGTCGACGGGTTGGTCGACGGGTTGGTCGACGGGTTGGTCGACGGGTTGGTCGACGGGTTGGTCGACGGGTTGGTGATTCCAGAGGAAGGTTTGTACGTATAATAACATTCAACACGAAGTAGAGAAATAATGTAATTATTGAGGTTTCTGTAAATAATTACATTTTTTTTCCGCTTACAGTGCAAACGCAGGCTAAACCCTACGAGATTTATCAAAATTATGTACTAAGTATTTGTACACCTTTAAAAGAGAAACCAGAAACCTCAATAATTACATTATTTCTCTACTTCGTATTGAATGTTATTATACGTACAAACCTTCCTCTGGAATCACTCTTTCTATGAAAAAAAACCGCATCAAAATCGGTTGCGTAGTTTTAAAGTTTTATGCGTACCTACGGAAATATGGACTTTGTTTTATAATATGTAGTGATAGTGATATTTAGACAATGCCTTTTTTTTTTCAAGTCACAGATTCAAGTCGATAGGTTCTAAAAATTTTACTTCTAAGAACTAACTCATCATCCTCCTGCCCTGTTCCCACTCTAAGCGGGGATAACGGCGACGGCAACGGCAACGGTATGTTTTAAACATGCCACGTGATTTGGCTAGGTATTTACGACCGGCCGCCTCCCTGACGTCAACTTACCTTAGTCATATTTTACGGCACTTGGGTAAGAAATGAGGGTGGTCTATTCTACTCAGCCGAATAACGATGTATTTCAGTTCTTGTTATGTTACTAACTAACGAAGTACGAACGACGGGTTGGTCGACGGGTCCGTCGACGGGCTGGTCGACCGGTTGGTCGACCGGCTGGTCGACCGGTTGGTCGACCGGCTGGTCGACCGGTTGGTCGACCGGTTGGTCGACCGGTTGGTCGACCGGTTGGTCGACCGGTTGGTCGACCGGTTGGTCGACCGGTTGGTCGACCGGTTGGTCGACCGGTTGGTCGACCGGTTGGTCGACCGGTTGGTCGATGGGTTGGTCGATGGGTTGGTCGACGGGTTGGTCGAAGGGTTGGTCGATTGATTGGTCGATTGGTTGGTCGACGGGTAGGTCGACGGGTTGGTCGACGGGTTGGTCGATGGGTTGGTCGATGGGTTGGTCGATGGGTTCATCGACCGGTTGGTCGATGGGTTGGTCGACGGGTTGGTCGACGGGTTTGTCGACGGGTTGGTCGACGGGTTGGTCGACGGGTTGGTCGACGGGTTGGTCGATGGGTTCGTCGATGGGTTGGTCGACGGGTTGGTCGACGGGTCCGTCGATGGGTTGGCCGACGGGTTGGTTGCCGGGTTGGCCGACGGGTTGGCCGACGGGTTGGTCGACGGGTAGGTCGACGGGTTGGTCGACGGGTTGGTCGACGGGTTGGTCGACGGGTTGGTCGACGGGTTGGTCGACGGGTTGGTCGACGGGTTGGTCGACGGGTTGGTCGACGGGTTGGTCGACGGGTTGTTCGACGGGTTGGTCGACGGGTTGGTCGACGGGTTGGTGATTCCAGAGGAAGGTTTGTACGTATAATAACATTCAACACGAAGTAGAGAAATAATGTAATTATTGAGGTTTCTGTAAATAATTACATTTTTTTTCCGCTTACAGTGCAAACGCAGGCTAAACCCTACGAGATTTATCAAAATTATGTACTAAGTATTTGTACACCTTTAAAAGAGAAACCAGAAACCTCAATAATTACATTATTTCTCTACTTCGTATTGAATGTTATTATACGTACAAACCTTCCTCTGGAATCACTCTTTCTATGAAAAAAAACCGCATCAAAATCGGTTGCGTAGTTTTAAAGTTTTATGCGTACATACGGAAATATGGACTTTGTTTTATAATATGTAGTGATAGTGATATTTAGACAATGCCTTTTTTTTTTTCAAGTCACAGATTCAAGTCGATAGGTTCTAAAAATTTTACTTCTAAGAACTAACTCATCATCCTCCTGCCCTGTTCCCACTCTAAGCGGGGATAACGGCGACGGCAACGGCAACGGTATGTTTTAAACATGCCACGTGATTTGGCTAGGTATTTACGACCGGCCGCCTCCCTGACGTCAACTTACCTTAGTCATATTTTACGGCACTTGGGTAAGAAATGAGGGTGGTCTATTCTACTCAGCCGAATAACGATGTATTTCAGTTCTTGTTATGTTACTAACTAACGAAGTACAAACGACGGGTTGGTCGACGGGTCCGTCGACGGGTCCGTCGACGGGCTGGTCGACCGGTTGGTCGACCGGCTGGTCGACCGGTTGGTCGACCGGTTGGTCGACCGGTTGGTCGACCGGTTGGTCGACCGGTTGGTCGACCGGTTGGTCGATGGGTTGGTCGACGGGTTGGTCGACGGGTTGGTCGAAGGGTTGGTCGACGGATTGGTCAATGGGTTGGTCGATTGATTGGTCGATTGGTTGGTCGACGGGTTGGTCGACGGGTTGGCCGACGGGTTGGTTGCCGGGTTGGCCGACGGGTTGGCCGACGGGTTGGTCGACGGGTAGGTCGACGGGTTGGTCGACGGGTTGGTCAATGGGTTGGTCGATGGGTTGGTCGATGGGTTCGTCGACCGGTTGGTCGATGGGTTGGTCGACGGGTTGGTCGACGGGTTTGTCGACGGGTTGGTCGACGGGTTGGTCGACGGGTTGGTCGACGGGTTCGTCGATGGGTTGGTCGACCGGTTGGTCGATGGGTTGGTCGATGGGTTGGTCGACGGGTTGGTCGACGGGCTGGTCGACGGGCTGGTTGACGGGTTGGTCGATGGGTTGGTCGATTGATTGGTCGATTGGTTGTTCGATTGGTTGATCGACGGGTTGGTCGACGGGTTGGTCGACGGGTTGGCCGTCGGGTTGGTTGCCGGGTTGGCCGACGGGTTGGCCGACGGGTTGGCCGACGGGTTGGTCGACGGGTTGGTCGACGGGTAGGTCGACGGGTTGGTCGACGGGTTGGTCGATGGGTTGGTCGATGGGTTGGTCGATGGGTTCGTCGACCGGTTGGTCGACGGGTTGGTCGACGGGTTGGTCGACGGGTTTGTCGACGGGTTGGTCGACGGGTTGGTCGACGGGTTGGTCGACGGGTTTGTCGACGGGTTGGTCGACGGGTTGGTCGACGGGTTGGTCGACGGGTTGGTCGACGGGTTGCTCGACGGGTTTCTCGATGGGTTGCTCGACGGGTTGCTCGACGGGTTGGTCGACGGGTTGGTCGACGGGTTGGTCGACGGGTTGGCCGACGGGTTGGTCGACGGGTTGGTCGCCGGGTTGGCTGACGGGTTGGCCGACAGGTTGGCCGACGGGTTGGTCGACGGGTTGGCCGACGGGTAGGTCGACGGGTTGGTCGATGGGTTGGTCGATGGGTTGGTCGATGGGTTGGTCGATTGATTGGTCGATTGGTTGGTCGATTGGTTGGTCGATTGGTTGATCGATTGATTGATCGTACTTCGTATTGAATGTTATTATACGTACAAACCTTCCTCTGGAATCACTCTTTCTATGAAAAAAAACCGCATCAAAATCGGTTGCGTAGTTTTAAAGTTTTATGCGTACATACGGAAATATTGACTTTGTTTTATAATATGTAGTGATTATATACCTACTAGTTATTAGTTATAATATACTACCTAGTTTTTTTTTGCCAGATCAAATATTTACAAAAAAAAGTGACCAAAGAATGTTAGAGGTGGACAGCCCTTATCACTTAGGGCTATAAAAAAATAGATAGTAGCCTATTGTCAGACCAACTGAATATACATATTAAATTTCGTAAAAATCGGCAACCCGTTTATCAATTGGATCGTAAATAATATGATGACATGATGACAGAAATTTATATATACGATTTATATATTTAAGGAGCAATTTACGCGCAATTTTCACACAATATGGTATCCGGCTAAGTAGAATAGTATCACCCTCATTTATTACCGAGGTGTCGTAAAAGGCGACTAAGGTAAGTCGACCCGCCGTGTGGTATCCGACTGAGAAGAATAGACCACCCTCATTTCTTACCGAGGTGTCATATAAGGCGACTAAGGTAAGTTGACCCACCGTGTGGTATTCGGTTGAGTAGAATAGACCACCCTCCTTCTTACCGAGGTGTCGTAAAATACGACTTAGGTAAGTGACGTCAGGCACGCGGCCGGTCGTAAAAACGCAGCTAAATCATGTTACAGCATATTTACAATATGTTGTGCCGACCCCACTTAGAGTGAGATAAGGACAGGAGGATATATATCATTTTTCACGCAATCCATCCATCTTTTTCGGCCTCCCCCTAGCCATACATCCATCCACATTCATATTTAAAACTCTTTTGGTCACATGATTAAGCGCAATAGTTATATGTACTCAAATATATCGCTGATAATTTTATTAAGAAATGGCAATTTCATATTTTTATTTGTCACTTTCTAGCCCTTCACTATCTCCATAACAAATATCAAGGAATATATATCGATGTTAAGAAGCTATAAAAATAAATGACAGAACAATAAACTCACCAGCAATCTATGTTTATTTACCACGACCTAAGATGCCCTCTTTAATTTGAAATACTAACTATAAGAGACCTGTTACATTATAGCAATAAATAAAGTATGAAACTCAAATGAAATTAAAAATATAGCATTAATTAATATATAATAGGTATTACTTCGAAAAGGTAAAAATGTACAAGTTAAATCTGTCTTAAACTACTTACACGGTAGGACTATACAAATCCAGCCCATGTGGAATGGTACCAAGAATGCTGGCAGCGTTTCCGCGCTGAATCGCTAAGCTGATCCTTTGTACGAAAAAAGAGCCAGCCTTCTTGTCACCTGTAATAGGTAGCAGGTTATTGTAAATTTTACCTACAAGTACATGTGAAACCCAGAGTAGATGAATAATAAGATTTGTTACAATAAAAACAAATATAATGGTTTCTAAAAAAATTAAATGAATTTGTACCAAATTTAGATTTTTTTTAATGTAAGTGAATTTAAAAATCTTATTTAAGATGCTTGAAAATCGTTTGTAATTGTTGAATTCGTTGAAAATTTACAAAACTGAACGTCATAATTGAAACAATGAAGATGAATCCGGTAATCGGACCAGACCAGACTCCGCTTTATATCAGCTGATGAACAAAATTTTTAGTAATCGTTTGGTTCTTCATAAAAATTTGTCTAATATTAGGAAAGGGCAGAGCAACACTTGTAGCACACATGCAAAAGGCCTCCTTTCTTCTTGGAGAGAGAGATTCGAGCTTAAATATACTACAGTGCACCGATACGAATCGTAGAACATTAACATTCATTCAAATTATCATTAGTTTTATTCGTTAAAAGTACCTAAAGTATAAAGGCTAAAATATAAACTTCATTTACAGATAAAAAGGGGAAGTAATGGCTGAAGTGAAAGATATTTAAAGAAAATTATGTAATAAAAATATTCTATTATTATTTTTAATATACATAGGCAGTGTAAAAGTTCTCTTATATGTTACGCCGCGCTCCTATTGCAGAGTTGACAATATGGAGAAAGTAACTCAGTGTTATCATTAGCTAGACCATTTATCTTGGTCATAAATAGTTGTCAGTAATTTTTTACAAGCTGTACTTTAGAAATATATATATATATGCGAGTTTAACTCACGTATTAATTATGTGAACTGTGATAGTGCAACGGTGAGACCGGGCGACTCTCTCGAGCAGTCACGAGTTCAAACCCCGTGCAAGCCAACTTCAACTTATGTGTCTAATTAATAATTGCAATTTATCACACGCTTTTCGGTGAAGGAATTGTTATAAAAATGTTGTCACATGATTTGGCTAGGTATTTTACGACCGGCCGCCTGCCTGACGTCAACTTACCATAGTCGCTTTTAACGACACCTCGGTAAGAAATGAGAATGGTCTATTCTACTCAGTTAGATACCAAACGGCACGTCAACTTACCTTAGTGGTCTTTTACGACATCTCGGTAAGAAGTGAGTGTGGTCTATTCTACTCAGCCGGATACCACACGAAAGTTCAACTTACCTTAGCTGCATTTTACGAATTCTCGATAAGAAATAAGGAAGGTCTATTCTACTCAGCCTGATATCACACGGCTTAAACTATAGATTTACTGATATTTGCACAATTTATTTAATTTCATTGAAACTCTTGTGTTTAATTTTCGTTACTTATTTTTTCCAATAAAAAATGGAATCTTCGCTATAAGATATAGCATGTCGTGTCGATCGATATAGAATGTCGTGTCGTGTAAATAATCGTGTGGTGTTCAACTTGAAGTTGACGATAAGAGACTATTGTTGCCAGTGTGCAATAATTTGGAAATCTTAGTCTCCCAGAACGCCTTCAGGATCATAATCATAATAATAGCTCCATACGGGTAAACAATTTACGATCACGACTTGCGCGTGACTACGAGTCGTGAGCCAGGTGTGCGCAACACCTAATTGACGCATTCCCCGACGCCCGCGCGTAATTGGACGTCGTATACGGACATTGCGCACCGATTGGACGATAATATTGTCAAATTTGGATAGTTATTACGAAGATATTATATCAGGTATTGAATACAGTTGCTACAATTTTGATTTAAATAATAAACGGCTATGTAATGCTGATATGAATAAGGATGAAGATGTCAGCGACTGTTAATAGCAAAATCAAATTTAGTTTAAGTAAATTACAGCGACCACAATATAAGATGTATTATATAATGATTTTTAACCTTTATATTTAACTAGCGGCCTGCCCCTGCTTCGCACGGGTATAAAATATATATCCCATGTCAGTCAGTATAAAAAAAATGATTAAAATCGATCCAGTAGTTTTGATTTATTCATTACTGCCCGTGGCCCGCAAGCGTTAAATTTGGAGAAAAACAATTCCCCTCTCCCTATACTAAGAAGATTTCCTGCTATCTTTGGAATATCTAAATTCACATAGTACATTTTTACTTATTTATTTTTTACATTTTCCCTATGTATTTTATTTTTACAATTAATTACAGAATATCTTTAAACAAACTCTTGAAAGAGCGACATCGCCGCTAAAGTCGAAGTTTTATAGGGCGAAGCGCGGCGTTCACTTGAATTACATGCTGTAAACGGCCATATTGATCTATATTAAATCAACTATTTATTTAAGGTACTTAATTGGATAAGGATTAATGCTGTATTGTATTAAAATTGCTTCAAAAATAAGGCATTATTTTTCGTAAAAAGTAAATGACAAAATATGCTATAGTGGGTTATCCATAAGAAATAGATATATACCATCGCGGACTTTTCTGTAGACCTTTTCAAGGTGTACAAACACTTAGTACATCATTTTGATAAATCTCGTAGGGTTTTAGCCTGCGTTTGCAATGTAAGCGGAAAAATATGTAAATATTTACAGAAATCTCAAAAATTACAGTATTTTTCTACTCCGTATTGAATTTTATTATACGTACAAACGTTCCTCTGGCATCACTCTATCTATTAAAAAAAACCGCATCAAAATCGGTTGCGTAGTTTTAAAGTTTTATGCATACATAGGGATATATAGGCAATCAAAGAACTTTGTTTTATATGTCGTGATGATGTATTATACATTTAATTAAGGAATTACTAATATTAGGACCAAAAAAAATCCTTAACGTGTAGACGTTGAATATAGATTAAGTAATTGATTAAAATGTTGTGTTTGTCATATAGGATTGGTTTTATAGACTAAGATGTTACATGAAGAAACATTTAATATCAACAGTAACTGAATAATACTGCAAAGTCTTTTTTTATTTATTTCTAATAGAATCTAATAAATAAACTAACTGCAAAGAATATTTTGTAATCTTATGTGTCGCAATAATATACAATTTACGAGTAATTTATAGAATTAGGAGTTACTTTGCGGAGGTCCATAATAAAAAAGTAATGAAAATATTATTTTCCTATGATCCGCGATAAAATAAAATATATGTAGTGCTAAATGTAGAGTGTACTATTCGTTCTCATACTTGATACATGCAAAAAAAATTGTACAAAAAAATCGCAAACTGATTTAGTCGTGGAATCTATATCCTGACTATGCTTCGGTTACGGGGCGAAAGAATTGTTGAGATTGTGGTGGTGAATGTGTGTAGTGCTTGTGTATTGTTGTGTTATTAATGGCGTGTACTCATGCACTTTTTTTTTTACAAATCCTGTATGTATCAGGTATAAGAACGAATAGTACACTCTACATTTAGCATAACATATATTTTCTTTTATCGCGGATTATAACGAAATAATATTTTCACTGCTGTTAAATTTACGAGTACATAATTCTCCTGATTGTGGAATAGCTGTAGTAATTCTTATTAGATTACTTTTAACGAAACTGTTACATACGGACACTTTTGCAAGCTTAAAAGCGTTTTTACCGTCAATATATAAATTTTCAGACAAATATTTTCCCAGTAATGACATGGGATCTTAAAATCATGATAATGACGTCATGACGGTTTAAAATTAACGATTCACGCGTGACTCTGAATCGTGAACCAGGTGCTCGTTATTGACGCACATGGGACAAACGCTGCCGTGGCTTCTCACCACATTCCCAAAGCCACGATGACTAATCATTGTTATTCCACCAGACCTCCACTACTCGTCCGAAGCCGCGGTCTGGCCTTGTACGAGGCATCGACCGAGAGCGACTTTTCCGATATTAGTAGAGCTTCTGCGCTCTACTCTCCGCATTCCGGAACCCTGATGATGTTTTCGGGGTCACCCTGAATTCAAAATCGTTACCTTATATCAATCCAAAGTCAGAGCGACCTTATAACTATCTTGAAACCATCAAATTGTAATAATTTTTTTAATAGATTAGCCACCGAGTAGATTCGTACTGGTTCTTCTCAGTAGGAGCAAACTTCCGAATCAGTAGTATGTAGCTTCTTTAAAACATTTGACGATTCAAAAGTACTGTAAACGGTCAACTTGAATTTGAATTTGAATTTAAAATTTTACGACGTGATAATAGCTGAATATGTTTTTCAAACTTCTATGAATTTTACTGTACAGTTCGTAAATATGTACTCGCATATTTTTTTGACAGTTTGAATATAATATTTGAATAATTATTGGTATTAATTTTAAAAATAACGATAGCAAAATGATCTCAAAACATACGATAGGTAATATATAGAAGCGTCTAACTCACGTCTTATTCTATCGGGTTAGCCCGACTAGTTTCGAACCCATGCGGGGCACTTATTCATGAGCTCTTTACACGACGTTATCACGGTGAGAACTCTGTACGATATATCTATACGATAGTTGTAGGCCATAACCACAGTAATAATTTAAAAAAAGATGGACGTAAGTTTTTTTTTAAAGAATATAACACGATATTAGGAATACCAGCTACTTGCAATATCGTTATTCGTACTATTGCCCCAAGCGCTCTAAACCTTACTTCGACTATTAGAACAAAAATTCCGAACCTCTCCTACGAAGACTCCTTTCGCGTAATCATACTTCATATTAGTTACATTAAAATTGGTCTCCAATTTTATCCTCCAAAGTACCTAGTAAAACATTTGTACTTGATGTTGAATTAAGTGTCGGTTAAGAAAATCAGTTGCCGTTGATATCGTGCTTAGGCACCGTGAATCCTGTGATTCACTTTTTACTCTTACCGGTCATTCACCAAAACGCATCAGAGCGATAATAAAGGTATGAATAAAAAGGTGCGGTGAGGAATCACGCTGCGTAGACACCCTACAGACTGAAGATATAATAAGCATAATGATCGGTAAGGAACGATTCAAGACTAAAACTAAGGAACTGTGGTATGTAGTCACCCTAACGAGAAACGTAGCACCTGCATGTATGTGATTTTTTTTAATTGCGCAAACTAAGGTATCTATACTAATATATAAAGCTAAAGGGTTTGTTTGTTTGGTTGAATTATTGTTTGAAGGCGGTAATCTCAGGAACTACTGGACCGATTTGAAAATTATTTGAGTTTATCAAGGAAGGCTATATAATAGGATGAATAGGAGAGTAGCAGTAATAAAAAATATTACGAGAACGGCAAAATTTAAAGCTTTCCTTGCGTGCACAAGTAAACGGTGAAAGTTATTCAAAAATCATGTACTACAAAATTGTTCCCCTCTAAAAGTTCTAAATAAAAGTCTGCGACATGCGTATGTCTTGCTTTTATGGTTAACCCAATTTAACCACTTTTAATGAAAATTATATACCTATTACGGTTTTAATCTTTACACGCGGTGGAGCCACTAGCAAAAGCTACTCTATAATAAATTTGATTTATCTGTGCATCAAAGAATCAAAAATGTTAAAAGGAACGCTATATTTAAATTAGAAATTCATTCGTATCTACTTGTAAAATAGTGGGGTTTAATTTGGGTATTGCATTAGCGTAGATTTTTGTTAGTCGAATATTAGACTTATATGTAGTTTATTAAATGCCGTGTAGTATCCGGCTGAGTAGAATAGATCACCCTTAATTCTTACCGAGTTGTCATAAAAGGCGACTAAGGTAAGTTGACGTCAGGCAGGCGGCCGGTCGTAAAGAACGCCAAATCATGAGACAACATGTTTATAGAATGATGTGTCGACCTCAATAGAGTTGGGATAAGGGCAGGATGATGATGCTGATAATTATTATACTACTTTATTAATTAGTTAACAATGAAAACTATGTAATGATTATTAAGGTTGTCAATTCTGCAAATTTACTGAGGATTAAATGTGTAACTTGTGTTTAGTATTCAATAAAAAAAACTTAATCAAACTTCTCAATTGAAAAGTAATATCAATAATTTGTTCAATTTTATATTAGTTCTGGCGTCATGAAACCGGCCATTAATAGAGCATTTTGTAGATGTAGTAGGGCTTATATCAGTAACAGGTTTGTAAAGATATTATGAACTTAACATATCAGAGGAAGTACGGAAAATTGTCATCGACGTCTTTGTACTTATTTTTAATTAATGATAATCCCTCTGAATGAAAGGTCGAATAATTGAATGATTTCATTGGATCTCTGCTTACAGAAACGCTTAATATAATACGCCTTTCAAACCAAAAATATTTGAAAGTTGTAATGTCACCACATAAAAAGTTTAGTAAATAGATACTTTTTCTTAAATTAAGTTATGTGGCAGAAATAGCTTAAAGTTTTTAAAATTTATTAATCTATTAAATTTATTTAGATGACAAATGCAATATTTAATTTATTGTTTTATAATTATGGAGTCGAAAAGAACCAAAAAACTTTCAAATTTAAATCACTTTATTCGATGAGGTACACAATACTTAATGAATTATTTTCTCCACATCTGTAATACGAATCGACGTCATTTCGTTTCTCAAGCCTTCTCGAACGTATTGTTTAAGCTGCCGTTGAAGTCGCTTAAAGAGGTAGCAGCCTAAGGCAAGCATCGCCTTAACAATTAGCCCCATCACTATTATATCACATGTTGAAAGCACTTCCATAACTTCCTCGTGCGCATGACCACTGATTTCCACGTCCATGGCGGCAATGACGTCAATTACTTTATATACACTAACTAGGTGTACGTTATGAAATACAATATCAACAAATGAATGTAACAGCAGAAATGTTTATAATATATCATTTTCGAAATTGCTTTGTAACTGAGAATAGAAATACTGAATCTCCTTTTTGCTTCACGATTTTGTAGGAAAGGTATATAAAATGAAAAGACCCTTTATCTTCCACAACATTTTTGTGGACACAACTACCACATGGCACCATTACATTGATGCTGAAAAAATGTATATTTAAATATGTATATTGTGGTTCACGTTAGTTATTGCGAGTTACTTTACATATTGTTTCTTCATCATCTTCCTGCCCTTATCCCATTCTAAGCGACGTCAACTTACCTCTGTTGTATTTTACGACACCTCGGTAAGAAAGAGGGTGGTCAATTCTTCTAAACCGGATACCACACGGAGGATCAAGTTACCTTAGTCGCCTTTTACGACACCTCGGTAAGCAATGAGGGTGGTACTATTCTATTGAGCCGGATACCATACGGCGTACTTTACATATTGTTTATGAAAAGAAATTGTAAATACTATCACAATAATACAAAAGCATACCATTGCATTGTACGGGTGATATTAAAGTTAAGCTGCATAGCTAGCTTTGGTTGTTATGCAAAGCCTGTATTTCGTTCCACTTCTAATGTGTGTCCAGAAATCGTTTCAAGAATAAGATTACATCGGTAAATATATCGGTTTTCATAATGAGATGGTTGTTAATAATACTGAACCAGTTTTATAAGCAACTTAGGTCAGCACAGGGAATGCAATAAATGAAAAATAAGCGAATACGCGACTCCTGGGTCCAGAGGAAACAAAGGGCTTTGTTCAGTTCCAGGTATGGTCATTTTTACACTCAACGACTAAATTGAGTTTGTAGCAGCTTAAATTAACGAACTGATGATTTAAGTGCGGGCATAACTTCTACAAACATTTGATACCATAGCAGCAACATTGTTGTTAGATTAATATCGTTGTTAGATGTGATATGTAGTATGCCACTGTTTTAATATTAGCGGATTTGTTTTTTTATCTTTCATTATTATGCAAGATAAAATTATTAATAAGAAATAAGGATATTGCGGATTATAGCAAAATAATATTTTATTACTTCTGTATTAGGAATCCCTGCAAAGTAACATCTCATTTTATATTTTACATTATACAATAAGCAATGTAACTTGTTTAAAGTAGAAAATTAACTATGCTGACATTTAAATACAAAAAAAGTCATATTATTCACTCATCGAAATATATATCTAGTATTGGTCAATATCAGTTTAAATAAGCACTAGTACGATATATCACCCCACTCGAAAAATAATGTTACACGTTCCATGTATTTTAAACATAGAACATGTTACTTTATTCTTAGGATAGGGTGATATATGGAATTTATAATTTACCATATTTGTAACGATGACATATAACTAGTGAAAAGACGTTACGATTACTTTGAATAAATCATGCTGGTCATGGAATGGAACGTGTTTCAATTTTTGTTCCTCACGATTATGTCTTTGTCATCGTAGAGACATAATGTCGTTACTGAAACGTCGCGGTATCGTTAAATGTCAAGAAGGTTTAGTCCGCGGTGTTAAGTTACGGAATTCTATAACTAATCGAAATGCATATTGTTTCGCGAAATCTGATTAGCTCCTTATTCTTTGTGTTTTGACGGACCCTTGATATGCGGCTTTGATGTTTTGAGTTTTTTATTTTTATTCTAATTCGTTTTGGAATTTTATATTGTTCAGATGATATTCCGAGTTTAAACAACTTCTAAAATATGAGAACATTTTAACTTTTAGGAACTCACGAAGATTTTTTTGTTTATTAATATGGTTTAATAATAAATAATAAAGACATATTCATGAAATAGACGCTAGAATTAATTGAAAAGTAATTCTAGGCTATATGTTTTTTACTACAAAAAATTAATTTATTTATTTATTGAGGAACATCAACATCACACATATTAAACATTGATTAGGCTAAATACAAAAATAAGAAAACATCTGATACATGCACCAATTATAGATGTACACAGCAATGTCTGGACGGTTCGCTGTCTACTATTAATTACAATAAATACAAAAACTTAATACTAATAATAATCACAAAGCTGTTTAATTCTGAAGCATTCATTTAAATATTTTGGCTTATTTAATAATGTATTTTTTTTATTTATTTGTATTATCATGTTATTACATAAAAAAATTATTGAATATATCTAAAAAGAACGTGTGGTATCCGCCTAAGAAGAATATACCATCCTCATTTCATACCGAGGTGTGGTAAATAAAAGGCGACTAAGATAATTTGACGTCAGGTGACTGGTCGTAAAATAACTGGCCAAAACATGTTACAACACGTTTTACCCCACTTAGAATGGGATAAGGGCAAGAGAATGATGATATATATTTTTTTATTCCAACAAAGTTTTACATTCTCTTACAACTAATTATCTTGCCAAACTAATTTAGTTTGATGGCGAGTACACGATAAAATAAGTAGTAGCAGCGAGTATAGAGAATAAAACACGACGCAATCGTCGTTACAATATTAATTATACCATGCTTTGTGGATAGTAAATTATTTGTTGCTGAAATTTAACCGCCATGAAGCAGTGAAGGAAGTGGACGTTTTGGTAGGTATGATAGGAAAATTAACAGTAATCATTAATTATATAAACATAATGCTAAGCTTACACGCGGCGACAATTAAAAGTAACCGCATCGCAACAAACAGCTGGTATACATGAATGGGACATAGCAAGTCGCTGGCGCCTCGCGGGTTATCGCGGGTCGCGACTATCAATGGACGCAGCTGGCTTGTACTGTATTACACTCGGACACTGCTCGGACATACATTTCTTGATCACCGTTTGCGTCTTTTAATCAAAATAACCTAAACTCTGTCCTAGAATGCGGCTCAGTAGAATAGATCAACCTCATTTCTTACTGATGTGTCGTAAAACGCAACTATGCCGTGTGGTATCCGGTTGAATAGAATAGTACTACCCTCTTTTCTTACCGAGGTGTCGTAGAAGGCGACTAAGGTAAGTCGACCTGCCGTGTGGTATCCGGCTGAGTAGAATAGTACCACCCTCATTTCTTACCGAGGTGTTGTAAAAGGCGACTAAGGTAAGTTGACTCACCGTGTGGTATCCGGTTAAGTAGAATAGACCACCCTCTATCTTATCGAGGTGTCGTAAAATACGGCTAAGATAAGTTGACGTCAGGCAGGCGGCCGGTCGTAAAATACGTAGCCAAATCATGTGACAACATGTTTATGACATGTTGTGCCGACCCCAGTTAGAAGTGGGATAAGGGCAGGAAGATGATGATGTGTCGTAAAACGCAACTAAAGTAAGTCGACCTGCCGTGTGGTATTCGGGTGAGTAGAATAGACCAACCTTATTTCTTACCGAGGTGTCGTAAAATATGACTGAGTTAAGTTGACGTTAGGCAGGCGGCCGGTCGTAAAAACCCAGCCAAAACATGTGACAGCATGTTTACAACATGTTGTGCCGACTCCACTTAGAGTAAGGACTAGGGCAGGAAGATGATGATGAGAATAGATCACTCTCGTTTCTTACCCATTGTCGTAAAACAATACTAAAGTAAGTCGACCCGCCGTGTGGTATGCGGCTAAGTAACCACCCTCATTACTGATTACCGTCATTACTTACCGAGGTGTCGTAAAAGGTGAGTATGATGATGATGATGATACGTGATATTGCGGTATTCTGCCCCAGTTTTGTTCTAACAAATTTTGACTTCGACAGTCCCAGTTCCCAGTTTTCATACTTTCAATGAATCGCGGAGTTCCGGTGTAACAGATCTCTATTAGTTAACCAGTCTGGTTACACAACATTAACATCCCATTGATAACTAACGGTAAAATCGATTTATGCTTAACTTTGAAGCATATACGATTACGGCAGGTGTCTGTGGAGCCAGAATTTTAATATTCCATTCATAAAACAAGCTTGAGTGGATTGACGGTATGATAATTTTTGTTTCATTCACCATTAATTTATCTTTAACTGCAATGGGTTTATATCTATTTCATCACTATGTAATGAAATACAGGTTCCTGTATTAATAACGATCAATGACACAGAACTCGTTTTTAGATTTTAATCTCCATCATCATCCTCCTGCCCTTATAAACATGTTGTCACATGATTTGGCTGCTTTACGACCGACCGCCTGCCTGACGTCAACTTTCCATAGTCGTATTTTACGACACCTCGGTAAGAAAGAGGGTGGTCTATTCTACTAAATCGGATACCACACGGTGGGTCAACTTACCGTAATCGCCTTTTACCACACCTCGCAAAGAAAGGAGGTTGGTCTATTCTACACAGCCGGATACCACACGGCGTGTCGACTTACCTTAGTCGTATTTTACGACACCTTGGTCTATTCGGGTGGTCTATTCTACTAAACCGGATACCATACGGTGGGTCAACTTAACGTAGTCGCCTTTTACGACACCTCGGTAAGAAATGAGGTTGGTCTATTCTACACAGCTGGGTACCACACGGTGGGTCAACTTACCATAGTCGCTTTTTACAACACCTCGGTAAGAAATGAGGTTGGTCTATTTTACACAGCAGGATACCACACGGCGGGTCGACATACCTTAATCGCCTTTACGACACCTCGGTAAGAAATGAGGTTGGTACTATTCTACTCAGCCGGATACCACACGGCTACCTCCTTACAATAAGTATGAATTGTAATTTATAGAATTAGGCGTTACTTTGCGCAGGTCCATAATACGAAAGTAATAACATATTATTTAGCTGTAATATGCGATAAAAGAGAATATCACTGTTCTCTCCTCCCTTTCTCAACCGATGGACGTCTACTGCTGGATACTATTCTACTCAGCCGCACCACACGGCTATTAGATTTTAATCGCCATTAAAATAATTGTAATTTAACAGTGTAAACTTACCTTTAAACATTCGTGTCAAGATTCTTGAGTGTCACATTACCATCAATGTACCGGGTCATATCGCCGGCGCCGGCGCACCACGTAATTCATGGAAAACGCATGGCAGATTTACAGTACATATGATTTATGCAATGGATCAAATTTCATTCAATAAAAATTGTATCATAACAACGATGTAGATACAGAAATAAAAATGAAACAACAAACTCTTTACTCTGGAAACAGATTTTGATTTAAATTGACTAAAGAAAGAGCTTGGTTCAGCGTTGTTTTCTATTCAACTTTTTGCATTTCTCTTTTCTACAATTTCAGAAATTAAGTTAATCATAGCAAGATCTCTTGATAACGTGTTTCATTTTTGTTTTGTAGAGACAAAAATGAAAATGAAAGAATAAACTCTTTACGCTGCAAACAGATTTTGCTTTAAATTGACTTAAGAAAGAGCTTGGGTCAGCGTTGTTTTCTATTCAACTTTTTGCATTTCTCTTTTCTACTATTTCAGAAATTATGAGTCAATGCAAGATCTCTTGAAAACGTGTTTTACTATACATACACTGAATAAAATCAGCAATCTCGGTTTTGGGTCTAAGTTTTGGTTATGCGAAGGAAAATCTTACAATAATGTAAAGAATGAGATTCATTTCCTTATCGGGTTAGAATGCTATGGTTCCTGACAATACACATACAAAAATAATGAAAATATTGTTTTTCTATAATCCGTGATTAAAGAAAATATATGTAATTCTAAAAACGCCGTGTGGTATCCGGCGGAATAGAATAGTACTATCCTCAATTCTTACTGAGGTGTCGTAAACGGCGACTGAGGTAAGTCGACCCGCCGTATTGTATCCGGCTGAGTAGAATTGACCAACCTCATTTGTTAGCGAGGTGTCGTAAAAGGCGACTAAGTAAGTAAATGCCGGTCGTAAAAACGAAGCCATGTCGTGTGACAGCATGTTTATAGCATGTTGTGCCGACCCCACTTAAAGTGGGATAAGGGCAGGAGGATGATGAACAAACTCTTTACTCTAAAAACATTTTTTACTAATGAAAGAGCTTGGTCAGCGTTGTTTTCTATTCAACTTTTTGCATTTCTCTTTTCTACAATTTTAGAAATTAAGAGAATAGCAAGATCTCTTGAAAACGTGTTTTACTATATATACACTGAATAAAATCTCAATCAGCAATCTCAGTTTTGGGCCTCAGTTTTGGTTATGCGAAGGAAAATCTTACAATAATGTAAAGAATGAGATTAATTTCCTTATCGGGTTCGAATGCTAGGGTTCCTAACAATACACATGCAAAAATATGTATATATCCGGTTAAGTAGAATAGTACCACCCTCATTTCTTACCGAGGTGTCGTAAAAGGCGACTAAGGTAAGTTGACCCACCGTGTGGTATCCGGTTTAGTAGAATAGACCACCCTCTTTCTTACCGAGATGCCGTAAAATAGGACTAAGGTAAGTTGCCGTCATGCAGGCGGCCGGTCGTATAAACGCAGCCAAATCATGTGACAGCATGTTTATTTATTTATTTATTCTTATATCTTATTAACTATTACAAAATTTTACTTCTTATACTACAATATCTATATAAAAAAAAAACAGTTACAGATATATAAAAAAGGAGTGCTGTGGCGCTCGCACTAGGATAACCTGTACCACGTCCATGTTTATAACATGTTGTGCCGACCCCACTTAAAGTGAGATAAAGGCAGGAAGATGATGACTTATTATAAGGAGGATGATGACATATTAGTTATTGTAGATTTAGCTTTCGCTATTCAAGATTGCATTGAGCTATTCAAGATTCAAACACAGATGTAGTGTTTTGTTTAGCCAGTATATTTGTAAAGTAGTAATAGTTGGTGTGAAACAGGCTAAGCGGCGCCAAGCACGCAGCTGCACTATTTGCGGTGATCGTATTGGATCGCTATGCATCGACTCTGCAACATTACCGTTGGCTGACCCACTTACCTACATTTCACTTTAAACGCGCCATGTCAACTGATGTGACCAGATTTTGCTTTAGCATACGCTATATAACGGCTCAATAACAATGGTAATTACTGTCTTTAATTTAAATAAGTTAATCTTGTATGTTATATATGTTGTATTGTATGAATAAACTTTATTATTATTGATATATATATATATAAATATGTAAGATAAAAATCACGTTTTCGTTCGCGAACAGGGAAAAAACATATTGCATTATTGGGGGTACTTAAACGCTGAAGTTAGCACGAACGAACGCGAGCACCACTACTGATGAAATATGCTCGTGTTGACATAAATTGTAGGTTTATTAATACTATATAGTATAAAATGAATTCGCGATATTAAATGTAGCAAACAGTGGTGACGAAACAACTTGTTTACTCGGACGTGTTTTCAAATGAACTAGATATCATAACATTACGCATTGCTAATTTGTGTCTCCTTGACAATAAGTCTGCAGTGTTGAAATTTTATTCTTTATATAGAACTAGTAATAACCGCGACTATGTTTGCATTGACTTCAGTGTTAACCTGAATTATGTACTACATTGTTATGTATATAAGCTTCAGCCATTCCTCTTTCTGTCTACTGTCCTTATCCCAACCAAAATGAGTTCGAAACAACATGTTCTTATCTTCCAGTCTTCCCTATTTTTTTTATACAGAAAAAACCTCTTATGGGTACCGCCGCCCGATGGGGACAGGCGGCGGTTATGTCGGACTCGCACCGACTAAAACGACCTGTGTGCTCCACCACGCAAGGACAGGGTATCGTTGTAGACATTGCCCCCATCTTCGCCGACAGCAGCTCTGATCCCAGAGAACACCTCCTCCGGGTAGGGACCCCTCGGAAGAGAAACCCCCTTAGCCTCTTTTTAATCACATATTCATATTTGAACACCCAATGGTTTTTAAAGACATTGCATTGAACTGATTCGGGAGTTTACGCTAACTAAAGAAAACCAACAATAAACTCGGCGGATACTCTTTAAAAAAAAATTATACTCATCATAAGACTGATTAGTTAATCGTTGTAGTCTCGCGCATATCTGCCTGCAGTTAAAATATGTTACCATCCATCAAACAATCTTCAATTATTTTACTTTAATCCGCGCTTGGTAAGAATATATGCTAAGTATACGAAGCAAGCAACATTCACATACCTTATACATGCAGGACAAGTCACCACACGTATCATCAAACGCCGCCAAAACCAATACGCCCATTGCGATTTTCCTGTGTTATACAAACAGGAAAATCGTTATCGTTAAATACACAGGTATGCGAATGTTGCCTGCTTCATACACTTAGCATTGCATACATTATCTTAACAAACCCGAATTATAACAAAATAATTTTATTGTAACTTCTGTACTATGGAATTCCGCAATGTAACGCCTGCTTCTATAAATCTTCAATTGTAATAAACTAAATTTTTTTTCACCGGTAGTACATCATATATCAGCACCACACTACTTCTAACTTTTTATATCCAGTACACGCTACGAATCTATACAGCTGTATTAAATTTCAATTAGTATTGTCGTAATTCGATCACTGGTCTCAATTTATCAACGGGGCAATAAATGCCTGTCATGTATTTCGATACAAGCAATTAATTAATTCAGCTCATCGCCTTATGAATAAAAGTTGATGAATTCGTAACAAAATACGATCAGAATCTCGTGGAATTTTTATCACTGTTTGTTATTCTACTTGACAATCGTTAAGTTTGCAAATATATCAACGCATGGCATACGAAACCTTAGTGGCAGGTGTTACATATATCACTAACAAAAATTCAATGGCCAAAATAATCAAATAAAACTAGTTAGTAGAACTAGTTTAGTTAGTAGAACTAGTTCCATAAAACTCAGTTAAACCATTCAGAAAAAAAAATACTATTAGCCTAAACCTTTCTCAAGGATTGCACTATCATCTTGTAAAAACAGCACAATAATCTGTAGATTTTGAGTATTTTTGAGAAAATCGATCACAAACAGACATAGCTTTTAAGGACTTTTTTATACTTTTTATAAATTAACTAGCGGCCTGCCCCTGCTTCACACGGGTATAAATATATATTCCATGTCAGTCAGTGTAAAAAAAATGATTAAAATCGATCCAGTAGTTTTGATTTATTCATTACTGCCCGTGGCCAGCACGCGTTAAATTTGGAGAAAAACAATCTCTATACCAAGAAGATTTCCTGCTATCTTTGGAATATCTTTACTTATTTAGTTCATATTTTTACTTATTTACTTTTACATTTTCCCTATGAATTTTATTTTTACAATTAATTACAGAATGTCTTCAAACAAACTCTTGAAAGAGCGACAAAGCTGCTAAAGTCGAAGTGTTAGGGTGAAGCGCTGCGTCCTCACAGCATTTTAAATCTGTAATATCTCCGACAATGTTCACTTAAATTACATGCTGTAGATGGCCATATTGATCTATATTAAATCAACTATTTATTTAAGGTACTTAATTGGATAAGGATTAATGCTGTATTGTATAAGAATTGCTTCAAAAATAAGGCATTATTTTTCGTAAAAAGTAAACGACAAAAAACGCTTTAGTGGATTATCCATAAGCGATAGACATATACCATCGCGGACGTTTCTGTAGACCTTTTCAATGTGTACAAATACTTAGTACATTATTTTGATAAATCTCGTAGGGTTTAGCCTGCGTTTGCAATGTAAGCGGAAAAAATGTAATTATTTACAGAAACCTCAAAAATTACAGTATTTCTCTACTCCGTATTGAATGTTATTATACGTACAAACCTTCCTCTGGAATCACTCTATCTATTAAAAAAAACCGCATCAAAATCTGTTGCGTAGTTTTAAAGTTTTATGCGTACATAGGGATATAGGGACTATGTTTTATAATATGTAGTGAAAATGAAGAATTTATTAATTCTGTGTATAAAACCTTTCTTAACTTATCTCTGTTTCGTCTTATTAGAAAAATCTCTCACTACATGTGACTGTTAAAATAAAGCACAGCAAAAGAAATATAATGAAAAAGTACTGAACACAACTTGAGAATGGCGTTCATTAAGCTACCACCTCAAAAGTATGAAAAGTATAAGCATAGAAAATTGCATTTTACATAAATAATAACTTAGAATTTAGAATATATTGTATTTATATATACACGCCTGTATGGTTCTTTGTTAAATTTAAATCAACTTGATAAAACTTCGATATTAAAAAAGAATTATTTTTAATACTTATTAGTCAATAAAAATTATTCAATCCTTTATTATTTTTGGAAATGAATTCCACACACAGAGTTACATTTTTATATATGTTACCAAAATTTTGAGTCGATTTAAATAAAGCATTTGAATTAAATTAAAAGACGCATAAGCCTGTATAAAAATATATAATAATTGATTAAAAATATATACCACGATCATTTTCAAACCGATAAAATCGATAACAAAATGGCAAACGTTTGCATAATATGAGTGTTCTAATGTTGTCATAAAACAGTTAGAAGGCAAGGTCGATTTTTAATATGGAAAGAATTGAATGTTTATCTATATATAGGATTTGATGGTTATTACTTTAACTAGCTTTTATCCGCAACTTTGTTTGCGTGGACTGTTGTTATAGGTTGATTATAGACGGCGCTTTACAATATCATCCTGTGCCCGTAATTAACAGGATTTCTATAGCCTGCATGTTACCTGACCTGTATAAAGAATAATTGTGCCAATTTTCATCGATATTGGTACGGTGAATATTGAAGAAGTATTATATTATATATAGTAGTATATTTAAGATATTAATTATAGTGGCTACATATCGGTTTTTTAACATACTACGACTTCATAGCAACCGTAGTACAGCTATATATTTAATAAAATATGGTAGTCACATAAACTCATATTTGGCAAAAGCTTATAGATAGTTACCAAGAGCTGTAGTAACTCAGGAAACGCCATTCTAAGGGTAGTTATGTGATACTGAACTTTGATTATAGGCACTTCAAAAGAAATACACATAAGTAGAATTTTATTATTCATACTACTTAGTGTAAGTGTACCCCCAATTAAGGGCGAATACAACCGACTTAATTTATAGTGTTACATTTGAAGTTCGAGTTGAGAAGATTTTTTTTAAATTGAAGCGCAGAAGAGAGGAAATTGCACAACATAAGCCGCAAAAGAAGTGGATTTACTTGTAGTAAATATATTTTTAAATGAGGTATTTTATTTTCAAAATTTTTATATTTTGTTAGCTTCAATTACTCGTGTGTTTTGTTGACGCTACCATCAAACCTGCTCTATAAATAGAAAACGACATTACCTTTTATATTCGACCTTGTGACGGCTGCCGGCGCCAAATATCGACCAAAGCGGCTTCTACCCGGAACTATCTGTTATTGAGATTTTAATTAAATGCATTTTATTGTCCTAAAAGCAGGCATCTATAGTCTTTGCTTACACTTCCAAGGGTTTCAAGCCCTGGCTTTATCAAAAGGTCGTTGGTCTCTAAAGACCGAAAGTCTTTGAAGTACACCAGAAGAACGGAAAACCTCACAAAGGTCCTAAGAAGCACAAGATGGTGGAAATCCCTTGCAGAGACCCATTTCTTGTAGAGAACCAAGTCTACCATGTCTAGGAGCTCCTGCTATGGCCTTTTAAAAGTACGTAAGTCGTTTGTGGGTGTGGTTATAAGATTTAAAAAATTCCGCAATCATTTTTATCTTTGCTATTAAAGCAATTTAAAAATACATTTATCAGCTGATAACAGGAACTCTACTATACTGTTGAGGATTTTTTAGATGGTAAGAATGATATAGCTACTTTTCGACTTTGTACGAGACAGCAATGTAAAAGCAGTTATATTTTGAAAAGAGCAACCGCCGAGTATTTGCTGGCTGGCTTTGCGGTTGGAACAGCATTCCGAACCGGCAGTAGAGTTGACGAAAAGCACTTGCTTACTAAGTTCATTTTAATAAAGAATATTTTAAATTTGAATTCATTTCGTTCATCGATTTAAAGAAAAGGTAATATCGAAAACGATTACACGATACCACGGAGATTAACTTTCTCGAATAAATCACATTATTGAGCAAAAATTTCTGCTATAATTTATCAATGTTGATATACCAGATAACATATTCCTTGTGCTTATTCAATGTCTTTTTAAATTATTAGTGATAAACCAGACCAACATTTATCAAGTTTATATCCGACGCTTATATCATATAGTTGACGAGGTGTTTTTGGCGAATGGGAAATTATTTATAGAATGTCTTTGACCATTACTTAACTTTGCAAACACGTGGCAGTTGTTAGCACGCCTCTGTCTACAAATAAATCTTTTTTTAGGTGAAAAGTTAACGCTTAAGGTTTATGTTACGTGATGAATGTTTTGATATAATCTAAGATGGAAATACTTTGAACTAAAATAATTTACTGCAGGAATAAGGTTAACTGAACAGCCTAACGGTAACAACTAGTTGTTTTTAAAATTTACACATTCCGACTTGAGACGGATTCAGGATATTAACAAAGACTCATGAGACACTTGCTGAAATATTAAAGTCTACTTAAAGAGAGGAGACAAAATCTCCAGTTAAATGTAATAAAATTGCAGTATTATGGATTCAGATTAAAAATTGGAATTTTTTCTTTAAAAAAAAACCTATTTCAATTTAATAGTTGGTAATTAATTTAAATTGAGTAGCTGAGACAGGTTGTAACGACTTTAATAATTTGTTTCACTACAAAAGTTTAGTTCCAAATTTAAAAGAATAAAAAAAGCAAATTTAGAGATACAACCGAATCCTATATAAATATTTACCTTATTCATTCGTGGATCGTCATAATCCTGAAGTAATATTTATTAAGCACCTTATTAATTTTAATATTATCGTCTTCACCATAATAGTAATTTAATGGTCATAATTTAAATCTTAATGAAGATTCATTAGAATTGTTAAGGTGACATACAACTGGCATATGTATTTTTGCATGTGTAAAACTTTTATTTCTTTCCTTATAGCTCTCATATACTCGTTTCACTCGCTACTTGACCGACGTCAGAAGTTAAGAATAATTCAACCCAACTTATTTCATAGCAAAAAAATATTTAAACAAAGAAGAAGAAGAAGAATAATACTCTTTATTTAGAACAAAGCATCATTTTACTATCAATTTCTAATAATTTATAGAATTAGGCGTTACTTTGCGGAGGTCCATAATACAGAACTAATAAAAATTTTATTTTGCTAAAATCCACGATAAAAGAAAATATATGTAATGTTAAATATAGAGTGTACTATTCGTTCTCATACCTGATACATGCAGAATTTGTTAAAACTCATGCACTACCCGCCACCGATAATGCAATAATACACAAGCACTGCACACATTCACCACCACAATCTCAACAATTATTTCGCCCCGTAACCGAAACATCGTCAGGAGATAGACTCCACGACAAAATCTCAAAGCGCAATGATATTCACGAGGCAAAATCATAAGATTGTAATAATGTTCTTAGTAAATAATATTTCATGGGGCGCAAAGCTCTTTTTCACTAAATCTGATTTGCCTACAACTGTCCCCATAACAAAAATCACATCGTTCATTGCTTTAAACAAACAAACTATTTTCGCATTTCTGATATTAATATGAATTATCTATCAAAGAGGAGGAAAACTTTATGCAAAGCTTGACTATAACTTATGAGTAGGATTAAATATTTATTCGTCAAAACAAACTAAAAACGAAGTGTTAAAAGCCATAGGTCCTTTATGCGATTTTGTCGCGTTTCGAGGTGTCAACAATTTGTTTGACATGTGTCGAGGTTATAGCTCGTAAAGCGGATTATTTATGGCAAAATATATCGAAATTTAAACGGCTTGTGTTCACAGATGAGAAAAAACGAAGTGAGCTGATAAGATTTTAATATTTCTGGTTATCTAAAATAGTCTTGTGAGCTGATAAATATTGACAGGAAACTCTATGAACTCCTATGATAAGAGATTTCGAATGTTAGTCTAATAATAATAATTAAAAAGATATTAGTTTGGCGGTATTAACTCTTAACAGGGTCTTAGGAAAAATATGTTAAAATTATGCTCAAGCATTTTAATTTAACTTCCTTAACCCAGAGTTCACTAAAGGTCGGTGGACAATAGATGCGGGTTTGAGGATGTTAAAGCGTATCTTCGAAGAGTGGGCTCACAAAATGCCATTGAGGTATTTTTCCTGAAGAACAAGTTCCTGAAACAGAAAGTATTGCCAGTGATTATATATGGATTAAAATTCAGACTACTGGATTTAACCTATGATGAGACTGAAGCATTACGTAAAATCATATCAAAGCACTCTAAAAACTGTTTAATTTTTTAACTAATGTGCAATAGAAATGAATATATATTTGATATTAATTTCGCTACTGACATAAATGTAATAATAATATACAAATTTTTAATAGTTAGTTTAAGTCCCGTCAATAAAAAGCTCAGATTGATCGTTACATTTAATTGCAGAATCATAATTGATTTACTTAAATTTTGTAATTCGCAAAGAGACGTCGCAAATGAAAGCCGGGCGGGTGCGAATTAAAAGCAATATAGATGACTAAATTTACTGTTCTTCCGCCTTTTGGCACTTCAATCAACAGAAATTAATAACCGCGACACAAAAGCAAGCCCACGACAAAGGGTTATTCAGTGAACACATAAAGTTTTTATAAATTTTAATGTTCGAACAAACCATCGCTTCTAGTATTCAAGTGAGAGGAAACTTCGTAATCAGGACTAGGCAGTAAAATAACCATCAAACAACTCGACATGACGGGTGTGTCGTTGTAAACTGAGAAACAAATATAATATGCACGTTGAATTTTATAATTGTCCTTTAGGACATTGTAAATAAAGATGAATTTCCTGTGTAGGATGTAGCGTTTTCTGATGTCTTTGGCGGTTTATGCGTAAAATCCGCTTGCCACATAAATTACGTTTTGTACGACAGAGCAAGTTGTTGCAAGAATTTTTACGATCGAATACATCGGCGATATGATTAACTTACTCATTTTTTACATTTCCAGGTGGTTTTGTTTAAGCCTTTAATAAGGATTTATTGTAATTTACTAATTTGGGTAACGCAATAAGAGCGCAATAAAAGGGCGATAATAAAAAATTTTTACTGCTTCAAAATAATGAACTACATATTGTTTGATGCTTACGTTTCGACATCATAGTTTCGACTAATGGCTAATGTATTTATATAAGTACATATAAAGGACAGTCGAACTGAAGTAAAATAAACCAAGTTTTATGATATTATAAATCGGTGTTGTCGGCCATTAATCATTTATTTCATCCATCCATCTATCCATTTCAGCACCTTACGAATTCTTTTGCTTTACCATCGTTACAGACCTTCAGAATCTTTAGGCTATAGACAGACTCGCTGTAGCGAGCGCTCGTAGAGTGCCATACAAGAGATGACCGCCCGCATCTACCTCAATCCCGTTCTCGTCCTACCTTCGCGTCCTTGTACCCCGCAGGCGAGGACTAAGTTAAGCGATTAGCCTATAGTAAATTCCGTTAATGCCTTTTCAACCTTTTTATAAATCCTAGATAGCCAAAGAAATATATTCTATCTACACTAAATGTGTCGTACTCCTTTATAATAAGATGGACGAGTAGGTTAAAACTTTTTTGTTTAAACGTACGAATAATGCTTGACTGCGCTCAATGTAAATCTTTGCCAACATTTTCCAATATATAACCTTAAAGATATCGCAAGTTCTATTATGGTCATCAATGAGAGCTAAAGGAACCCGAATACGACCTACGTCGCAGGTAAAATACATCTCGTATAGTTTTGGGCTAATTTTATTTTGCCGTAGATCTCTTTAGATTAAAATCTACGTGCCCACAGTAACTGAGATTGAAACACTGGACTAAAGCATAAATGTTGATTATATTCATCTACATTGGTATCAAGCATTTAGCAGTGAAAATCAATAGAATAGAATAGAATATAAATATACTTTATAACCCCAATATAGAATAAGAAAATTAGTTTGAACATAAAACATTTTTATATACGTGATTAAGACATTCAATGTAATTTTTAATTGTACTGGATGGTCATGTTGACTATATAAGTATTTGCAACCGAATTTTAGTCATAATAACCGAGTAATATAGTCGTTTACAGTGGGCACCTCCATACAGAGACTTCGATACCTAAATTATACATCTCGGAAATACCCAAATAACGTAACATAAAAGACTTGCCAATAAACTCGCTAAAATGGAATGATGTTTCGCGAAGGTTATCCAGGACAACATATGGCGTTCGACATTTGCAGCATATACTTAAGTACGGCAACATATTTTATAGAGTGGATGATAAATCCTCGACATTGATCTCAACCACCTTCAGGTGTTCAATAATTTGTAACGATTCATCGCGATAACCTCGCACTCTTTGTTAAGATAACGGATGTACTAAAGTAATTGATTTATATACGCATACAGATAATTGATACTTTAGTCTGTTGACGCTGTCTGTACTTCAATTATTCATCAAGTACTAGATGTCTGGCCTCGTGTTGCTGTGGCTGTCTAGTATCAAATTCCCTTCGAAACAGAATTCAACCGAACTTTACTGGATCATTCACAGGTTCATTCTAAAGATTGAAAATTTAATTTAAATTAATCCAGCTGTTTCGGATTCAGTAGATTTTGAGAATTTCAATTATATGTAGACAGAAGACTTTTTAATCCCGTACGGTATCCATCTGAGTAGAATAGACCACCCTCTTCCGTACCGAGCTGTCGTAAAGTACGACTCAGTTAAGTTGACGTCAGGCCGGCAGCCGGTCGTAAAATTCGTTGCCAAATCATGTGACAACATGTTTATAACCCCCTTAGAGTAGGATAAGGGCAGGAGGATGATGATGCAGAAAGAAAGGTTCTAAAGACTTTTTATTATTACTTTATTTTAAGGGACTTTTATCTGTTCAAACATTTGTAGCCCCATTGTAACCTAACCTAAATAGTGACGAACTTAAGGGATAAGTAAATAAAATAAATAAATAAATTCTTTATTGTATAACCAAGTGAGGGAGTCATTGATACACAGCAGTAACAAGTTCATACAAATCAGTGATCTGAATCTGGGTTTTTTAACGCACACTGCATGTCACCAACATTGGCATAGCACAGACTTTGTTTTATAGTATATACAGACTCTACACTAGCAAATACAGCACGTGACTGACAGACGATGACTCAATGATCAGCTGCAGCCTCATTCAAATGCCTTAATTACGAAACGCCACACCAAGGACTGACGTCATCCGCAACCGAGGTATTCACAATAACTTTGATCCCGCTCAACACTCTTACGGTATTTCAATATCATCGTAATTAAGGTTCTCTCATACTATAATAAACTGTAAATAATCTTTAATATTTAAATGAGTTAATTAATCTTGTATGTATATATACGAGGTGTGTTCAAAAAGTATCGCGAATTTTGAATATTCGCGAGTTACATATATTCCAATTTCAATTTTTTTGTGGCGTTATGTTGGTACATATGTCTCTCACTTATGCTGACAAGTTGGGCCATTTTGAATGTTCGGTTAATTGTTGACAGCTGCTTTGCTTGCACGTGTTTTGGTTCGTCTTCGATTTTTTGACCTATTCAAAAAATAGAACAAGGAACCTGTATCGATTTTTGTGTGAAAAACGAAATTAAGTGCGCGGATGAATTCCGAGTGTGGACTGTGGCATATGGAGAAGCTACTTTGGACAAAAGGAACGTTTATCGGTGGTACAAAATGTTTTTAAAAGGCCGAGAAGATGTGAATGACGAAGAGCGTGCCGGACGCCCGAGCACTTCAACAACAGACGAAAAAATTGATGAATAGAAGAAAATGGTATTGACCAATCTTCGAATCATCGATAGAGAAATTGCCGAGGACCTAGGCATATTGATTGGCTCGTGCCATTTGATTTTAATCGATAATTTGTGGAAAAACAAAATTGGCTTTTGCACCTCGATAACGCCCCTGTTCACACATCGCGACTTGTACGCGACTTCTTGGCCAAAAACAACAGACCAATGATACCGCAGCCACCGTATTCCCCAGATCTGGCCCCCTGTGACTTTTTCTTGTTCCCGAAACTGAAGAGGCCCATGAAAGGACGACACTACGCCACGATTGACGAGATAAAGACGGCATCGAAGGAGGAGCTGAACTAGATACAAAAAAATGATTTTTTGAAGTGCTTCGAAGATTTGTAAAAACGTTGGCACAAGTGTATAATATCCCAGAGGGATTACTTTGAAGGGGACAAAATAGATATTTACGAATAAATAAATAATTTTTGAAAATACACAAAATTCGCGATACTTTTTGAACACACCTCGTATATATATATATATATATATATATATATATATATATATATATATATATATATATATATATATATATATATATATATATATATATATATATATATATATATATATATATATATATACATCTTGCACATCATGTTGCGTCCTACATGGCACTTTTTACCGATCTTGTTGCGTCCAACTGACTTGTTGCATCCAGTATACGGACGCAGGATAAACCAACCCTAAAAATTTGTCAGGGGACTTTTTTTAATATATATAATGCGTGGGCAAAAAATTGGATAGGACGTTATTTTATTGCGGGAATGAATTCCGCTGTATTTATTAGTTCAGCGAGTTGCCGCGCACAATTTGGAGGTCGCTACGTGCTCGCGTATATTTGGGCACGTATATTATATTTCTGATGCTAGCATTCTATTGCCTCCGACGTATATTTAAAAAAGTTTTTTTCAATTCTTATTTAGGATTATCTTGCGTCCAAATTTTTTCCCAATTTAATCGATTTTATAAGTGATTCGGGGGCCCAAGGGGTGCGCGCGCGAGTCCTGCGTTTTGTTAATAAACAAACATTGAGCCGTTAGGACGCGTTTTAATTTGCAAAGTGATTGTACTCATAATTGCGTATATTATTAATATTGTAAAACTGTAAATATGAAGAGAGCGGATAAGACATCGCTAGTTACTAAATCAGATCTTCTTATTTGTGCTTACGGATCCTAATATTAAAAAAGTCGTTCGGAAAAACATTTTATTAATCTGGTTTCAAGAAAAGTAAGAGAGTTAGCAAAATTTTTAATCGAAATTTAAAAAATTAACAATTCTATAATAAATTTATTGAGTGCCTTAAAACCATTCAATTAAGATCTTATGGCAGAGGCAACTAAAGTTTTAGATAACTGTGATGCCAAAAAGGATAGATTCGAAACCTTCTTTTGCTATGAATGTTTCACTACTTTTAAACAATGCTGCAATATAGCCATTATGTTTGCATTGAAAAAACAAGGTCCTTACAATGAAATCAATACCGCAGAAACAGAAGCAGATCTTAAGACATTGATGCATCTTATAGATGCAATTTGGCGACATGTCATCTCCAGTCAAGCTGCAACAGATTTAAACAAAAAAGAAGTGGAATAAAGTCACTATAGTCCCGTTAGCCAATGAAGCTGCAACCAAAATGAAATCAGGGTACTACTGTTGCAACGTATATTCAGTTATTAGAAACCGTTTATTGCAAAATTTTATTATTATTACAAAGTTCTCGAGGGATACCCAAGATTATCTGGACCCAAAAACTTTGGGTTTTTGGGTCCAGATAATCTTCATCAATTTCGTCTACGTGACTCAGAAAACATTTAGCAACCTTTTTACAAATATTTAGCATAACTGAGAATGATATGAAAAATTTAGATACGTTTATGGGCCATACCGGTGACGTGCATAAAAACGGATATAGATTGCCGGATTACGTGGCATCATCATTATCAGCCCATTTTCGTCAACTGCTGGACATAGGCCTCTCCAATTATTCGCCACTTAGTCTGATCCTTGGCTTTCTGCTTCCATCCACTGTCCTACGTATATCGTCACTCTATCGAGTCTCAGGGTGTCCTACACTACGTTTCCCGATTCGCGGTCTCCAATCCAGAACACGTCTACAACAACGGTCATCGGTTCTGCGACAGGTATGGCCGGCCAATTGTCACTTCAGCTTGCTTATGCGCTTAGCTATGTCGGTGAACCTAGTTCTCTGACGGATTACTTAGTTGCGAATACGATCCCTCAGAGAAACCCCGAGCATAGCTCTTGCCATAGCCTGCTGAGCGACTTTAAGCTTGTGGACCGCCTTAGCTGTTAGTGTCCACGTTTCGGCACTGTAAGTCAAGACAGGTAGGACACACTGGTTAAATACTTTAGTCTTTAGACTCTGCGGGATGGGTGACGAGAAGACTCAACGTAGATTGCGGAATGCTGCCCAGCCTAGCTGTATCCTTCCCATAATCTCACACTCGAAATTGTTTTTTTTTAGTTCGAGCGTCTGTCATAAGTAAATGTACTTGTCAACAATTTCGAGAGTGACCCCATCTAAGGAAATCGGTTTCGGAGCAACGTTCTCGTTGCAAATGATTTTGGTTTCACTCAAGTTCATCCGGAGAGCGATCCTTTGAGAAGAAACAGCAGGTCCATGCAGCATATGGATTCAGTCGTTAAGACCATATCATCTTACGCGAATCTGAGATGAGCGCCATTGATATCTATGCCATGACCAGTCCAATTCAGCGTCTTAAACATACCCTCTATTGCGTTTGAAAACAATTTAGAGGAAATGACGTCCCCTTGTCTTACGCCTCGCTGCAGATGGATATGCCTTGTCTGCTGGTTTTGGACTCGGACTGCCTTTCTTGCGTTTTCATACAGACATCTCAGCATCTCAATATATCACTAATCGACTTGGCATCTCTGTAAAGACTCCAGAACAGCCCAGGTTTCGACCGAGTGAAAAGCTTTTTCATAATCCACAAACGCTAGGCATAGTGGTTGATTGTACTCTTTAGTTTTTTGTACAATTTGCCGCCCGGTGTGGATATGATCTATCGTGCTGTACTCGCTTAGAAACCCGGCTTGTTCGGGAGATGGAACTCGTCGAGTCATCATGCGAGGTGGTTTGTGATAACCTTTGAAAACAGCTCATAGACATGGCTCAGAAGAGATATTGGCCTATAGTTCTTTAAGAGTGTTATATCTCCTTTTTTGTATAACACTATACTTCTGTGCCATGCCTTTGGAGTCCCCCGGCAAAGAGAACGGTTTTAAACAGCTCTTGAAGCTCTGTTACCAATAGAATTCCACCAGCTTTTAACAGTTCTGTTGTAATACCATCCTCACCCGCGACTTTTCTATTTTTAAGCTGTCCAAGGGCTAAAACAATTTCATCTAGATCGATATCAGGCAGTTCTTTCGTATAGTGGCGGCTTAATTTGTCCTCTGTGTGCAGTGGTAGCATGCGATGCGTAAAATTCAGCGTAGTGGCTTTCCACTTCCGAGAGGATTTCCGGTTTGGAAATAATGACTTTCCCTTTAATGTGGTTAACTTCGTCAGGTGACTTTTTCTAAAAGGCTTAATAAACACTTTTGGACCCCGATTCTGCTCAATTGATTTTTGAGCGTATTAGCTAATCGGAGGTCGCGTCGTTAACCATCTTGGTAATTATTTTGTTTCAAGCCTCTACTCTCACGAAGTTAGCATAGGGTTCGTCGCTCTGCCATTAATAGGAGAGTATCTCCCGAAAGCTTTGACTTCATGTCCTTACGTTGGCTTTCGCAAATTTTTGTGCCCTCATTTCGAAGGACTTCTGCTACTCGATCGAGTTTTTGCCCTACGTTATCCGTGATTTCCAGAGTAGTGAATTGGTTTTAAGTTGTTTCTAGAATGTTACAGATCCAATTACGGTTTGGAGAACATTCAGACGGACTGTTGATTTCATCAAACGGACCCGTTCCAGCTTTAGATAAATGTCCAGAGTGCCTCGTACCAACCTATGGTTGCTAATAGTCGGTGGTAAGCACCGAGACATCCCTAAATATACGCTTCTTGTCCGTAATAATAAAATCAATCTCATTTTTCGTCTGCCCACCGAGACTTCGCCAAGTCCACCTACTTTGGGGCTGTTTCTTGAAAAAAGAATTCAAAAACAACTACTCCTTCTCGAGAAAGTTGATAAGCATTTGTCCGCACTCGTTCTTTCGACCCAAACCAAAAGGTCCTACAACTAATTCAACACACAACACAATTTTACTCCCACTTTAGACTTAAAGTCCCCCATAACAACGTTGAAGTGGGCTCTAGAGGTATGGCGTAAGGCTTTTGTTATATCCTCATATAGAGTTTCCACTTCCGAATCCGATTATGACTCCGTGAGCGCGTACGCTAATACCACCTTAAGTGTATACCATGCAGATATTTTCAGCACGAGATACGCAACCCACGGAGACACACTGGTAGTTTCTAAAACGTTGTTACAAAGGCAGGGTATTTATAGCTGAAACACATACACGCGCACACACGCAGCAAGCAACAACAAAAATGCACACACACACACACACACGCACGCACGCACGCACGCAAGCACGCACGCACGCACGCACGCACGCACGCACACACACACACACACACACAATATATATATATATATACACACACACACATCACATGGCCTCCATGCACGCACGCACACACGCATACAATACGCACATTCACCTAATAATCTCAACTACTTCCCTGCAGTTCAAGTTTTTTCTGGGTTAGTACCATCACTTACCTGCCTATAAAAGCTTACTTTATTAGTTAACTGAATGACGAGGATACTAAGTTACTTACCTGTTCATAAAAGCTCACTTAGTAATAAGTAAACGACTATAAAAAAAATTATTTAATAATATGATTCACGTGCCATATTTAAGTATTAGAAATCTGATGAAGTCAATGGAAGCCGTTAAGTCAATGTTACGCATAGGTTCATACAGCAGCAATATTCGGAAGCATTTTAGTTGAAACAAAGAATGGATGTAATAATGTCAATGTAATATAAATAACATATATTGAATAATATACAGAATCAAGTTAGATATAAATTAATTAGGAAGCGTGAAAGCCTAAACAGTGTACGAAGTGTATACAAAAATATACAATGTGCCACATTATTTCGACGACGAACGGAAGCGCTAAGTGATTGAGACATTTTTAAAATTGAATATCGGTATAATACTTTTTAATGGAATTTAAAGATGTGTAATGAAATAATACAGATTGAAAGGTATAGTATACGCATTAATTTAATTAAAAATCCCTTCAGGAATGGTAGACGCAACAGGGTTCGAGTTTAAAATGACGCAAGAAGTCTTCTGCGATTTAAATATATATATATATATATATATATAGTGTCTCCTTTCATGGGCCTCTTCAGTTTCGGGAATGAGAAAAAGTCACAGGGGGTTTTGGGGGAGAAAAATCGATCTAGATAAGTTTTATTTTTAAAAAATGTCGTTTTATTCCTGTTTTCGGGCTCTAAATTTATTTTGAAATTAACGTTGAATATAATCACAATTTATGGCTGTCAAACGTAAAGTCATGGTAGTTCATTTGGGGAACGGGCGGTCTAGAGAGGTGAAAATACCTAGGATCGAGCCCCACCTGCCCTAATATTTTTTACCGATTAGTATATAAATAAGCTTATTTAGGTATTGCTTTGCTTTGCGATTTTGTCGTGGAGTCTATCTCCTGATGATGCTTCGGTTGCGGTGCGAAACGATTGTTGAGTTTGTGATAGTGCATGTGTATTGTGGTGGCGGTGGTGGAGGTGTTCATGTGTTTTTACGAATCCTGCGTGTATCAGGTATAAAACGGATAGTCCACTCTACATTTAGCATTATATATATTTTCTATTTTACTTCATCGCGGATTATAGCAAAATAATTTTATTAGAATAGAATATCTTTATTCATTCACAGAACACAAAATAAACAATTTACATACAGAGAGATGCAATGACAACAAAAAATTATATAAAAGGTGAATTTAGAGTGTGTCGTGCCAATGAAAAGGCTCAGCTTAGTCATCATCTTCCTGCCCTTATCCCACTCTAAGTGGAGTCGGCACAACATGTTACAAACATGTCATATGATTTGGCTACGTATTTTACGACCGGCCGCCTGCCTGACATCAACTTACCTTAGTCGTATTTTACGACTCCTCGGTAAGAAAGAGGGTGGTCTATTTTACTCAACCGGATACCACACGGTGGGTCAACTTACCTTAGTCGCCTTTTACGACACCTCGGTAAGAAATGAGGTTGGTCTATTCTACTCAGCCGGATACCACACGGCGGGTCGACTTACCTTAGTCGCCTTTTACGACACCTCGGTAAGAAATGAGGGTGGTCTATTCTACTCAGCCGGATACCACACGGTGGGTCGACTTACCTTAGTCGCTTTTTACGACATCTCGGTAAGAAAAGAGGGTGGTGCTATTCTATTCAGCCGGATACCACACGGCGTGAAAATGTTTAATGTATACAGTTAAAAAGGCATCTTAGGCCCTTTTACAAGTTAAACCAATGAATTCAAACGAGTCCTGAAAAATTCTAAAGGTTTCATTAATTCTTTTATGAAACCTTATGATTTTTTAAAATAAGTTTCCAGCGTATTTCATTTGCATATGGCAATCTTATATTCAAATATAAACAATAAATAAATGAATAAAATTATAATAATGTAGGACACGTGCGTTAAATGAGACATGATCGAATTACTAATCTACTCAGTAGGCACAAATTAGTAGCCCATGTACTTGCCTACTTGTAATTCGTATGCATGTAACTTGCACTCCAAGCACTGTTATTGACAGACTTTTTGTTTACACATAAAATATGTTTAATCGATCTTATGTTTAATAGTAACTAACCTTTAAATAAAGATGTTATGGTTACCATCATATCGTAGTAAAGTCATAATGAGATTTTCTTTTAATCTTTATATGAGGTAATTTTGTTTATATATATAAGCAGAATTTCGGAAACGGCTCAAACCATTTTCATGAACCTTAATAGGGGGTTAAAATACTTTCATTAAAAAATTGTCGTTTTTTCCTGTTTTTAAGCACAGAAAAACTCGTAGAATATTATTAGAAAACAAAGGTTATTTACTCTGTCATTTGCATAGTTATAATAGCTTAGTTAGGAACGGGCGGTCTTAAGAAGTTAAAATATGCTGGATAATTCCAGATTTCACAAGCCCTTTGTTCTACATATTGCATCATTCAAAGTCAAAGTCAAAGTCAAAATCATTTATTTGGTTAAAACATGGATACAAGTAGATGTTATAACTAATTTTAGAACATGTTTAGTCAAGTTTGACGTGCAAATTATTTAACAAAGTAAAATTAGAGTTCACTTATTATATTATTATTATATACATATTATTGTTATATTATTATTTATTATATTATTGTTATTATATCTCTATATATAATATATCATTTTATATCTTCTAAATAAAATCCCGAGCGAAGCTAGGTAGCGCACTAGTTATTATTAATATGGATTAATTTGAATATTTCAAGTTGAATTCGACGAAACAAATGTATAGGTTTTAGGTATTATGGCATAATTACGTAAGTTTGTACAATAGGTGTGGCAAAAATCTATCATCATATGTTAAATGTGGCATAGCTGTTAGCAAAAAAGTCCGTTCTCATATTGAATGGCTAAGTAGGTGCGGCATGCGAGTCAATCAGCTATTCAAATTGAGGCATTTTGTTTAAATAGTCATAAAACATAATAATAGTCATAAAACAGTCATAGAATTTGACAGCATAATAATAATAATAAATTTTTTATTTAAGACATCTATGGCCCAATAAATTTACACGAAATAAAAATAAAGTTATAAAAATTAAAATAAAAATAAAAATACAATAAAAAATTAAAAATAAAATTAAAAATATTATCTAGAGAATAGGTGAATGGATTTAGGACTGCCTCACAAGCACCTTAGTAAAGTGATGCAGCACAGGCAGTCCATCTATACCTCATATATATATCTGTCCATAATGTGCTCTGATAAAAAAATCAATCACAACAATGATCCAAAAATTAAAAAAGTAATAATAAAATTATTTTGCTATAATCCGAATATTATCGTTTCGCCTCGCAACCGAAGCATCACCAAGAGATAGACTCCACGACAAAATAGCAAAGCGAAAATCAACAAAGTCGTGAAGTCGATTGTTGAGTTTGTGATAGTGAACGTATGTAGTGCTTGTGTGTGTGAAAAACGGATTTTCCACTTTATATTTAGCATTATATATATATTTTCTATTTTTCTTCATCGCGGATTATAGAAAAATAATTGTAGTATTACTTTTGCATTATGGATCTCTGCAAAGTAACGCCTAATCCTATAAATTATTTAAAATGATGAAATTTCATAATAGAATTGATGGAAATCTTAATAAAACATTAAAGTTTATACAAACTCTATTCACCGAGGTTTATTTCTCCCGACATTTAAATATAACCGCGGGTGATACGCTTTAACCTTCGTATCAATGGTGTTATAACAATTTTTAGTCGATCTTAAACAAAGATTAAGGCTTATAGCAAAATAATTTCATTATTACTTTTAGCACTGTTTAAGTTAAAGCAATGTCATGGAAACACCTTTTAACCTTCGATTAATTTTCAATTGTTTGTTAAAATAACCGGAATTAAATTTCAAATTCAAAATATTCTTTAATCAACTTTTAATCAAGTGAATAAGTGAAGGTTTGTGCATGTATTTTACGAATCCTGCATGTATCAGGTATGAAAACAGTTTACATCTATGTAATGCAAAGTGCAGTAAGCAAGTTTTTATTCCTCATACATGCAGAATTGGTTACCGCACTTAGCACAAAACCCTACCACTGACACACTACAGAAGCGAATTGTCGTAGTGAATGTATGTAGTTCGCAATATCAGCGATCGTTTCGCTTACATAATCTGCTGGAGCAATGTTGATGAATTAATACTTAATAGTAATAATAGTATAAACGCCGTGTGGTGTCCGGCTGAATAGAATAGTACCACCCTCATTTCTTACCGAGGTGTCGTAAAAGGCGACTAAGGTAAGTCGACCCGCCGTGTGGTATCCGGCTGAGTAGAATAGACCAACCTCATTTCTTACCGAGGTGTCGTAAAAGGCGACTAAGGTAAGTTGACCCACCGTGTGGTATCCGGTTTAGTAGAATAGACCACCCTCTTCCTTACCGAGGTGTCGTAAAATACGACAGAGATAAGTTGACGTCAGGCAGGCGGCCGGTCGTAAAAACGCAGCCAAATCATGTGACAACATGTTAATAACATGTTGTGCCGTGTTGTGTGTGTGGGATAAGGGCACGAAGATGATGAGTAATAATAGTATAAATAATTGAAGTTTTTGAACTGGGCTAACATATATGATAAAAAAAAAATTCAATAAGGAAACTATTATAATTGAGGGTATTTTAACACTTAAGTTGACACAGACGAAGTAGATACATCTAGTTTACAACTAGTGGTACTCCCACTATATGTAAATATAACAGATCGGCCATACGGTTTGGTCATCAATTTGGTCCAATACACAATCTGATATTGGTTTCGTATGCAAAACTCATTGTGAGTCTGATAGTGCTTTATGTGGCAGATTGACATTTCAATAACGATAAATGTTGGCGAGGGCGGACTGCGGTCCGCTATGCAGCTGGCCGTACACGTGCGCTCGTCACGAAATCGTCTGCGAGACCTCACGACTTCGCTATCACGATCTTGAAACATCCTACGAGCGTATGATAAAATTCCTTTTTAAATATGTAAATAAATAACTGAAAGCAAAAATTAAAAATTTACTACGACCATAGAATTATAGCGTCACAAATCCATACAAAAAATATATTTCCGAGGATACAAAGCGCGAGTTATATATGTGACAAAATCACTCACATCAACTCACTCAATCGAAAAGAACAACAACACCTACGCGTCCAAGTGACTCAAACTGTGGTCTTATTTAATTTATAAAAGCAGGCTTTACTTTGCAGAATTCCATAGTACAGAAGCTATGAAATTTGGTGACTTTCATTTAATAATTCTGCCATCTTCACGTTGAGGTCGGAAACTTTTCATATAGGTACCTATGTTAGCAAATTATAAAAAAGACAGAGAAAATGGAACTGCATGTCATACTTCTGGTACGGTTATACTTTATAGGTTATAGATAAATCCGAGCAAGCCTATGCACAGTTCACTAATAATAATTTAGAATTATACTTCCAAAATGATTCTACCATCACTTTGGAACGCTGTCATTTACAGGGAAGAAGTGCAAAGAAACCCAGTCGCTGCTCTTAATATGTTAGGGTGTACAAAAACAACAGTGTTGTTTGCTCAACATCTGTGGATATTAGAAATACGATTCTAATTGCAATTCAAATGGAATTCGCGATACCTTACGAATTTCAAAATTTTGAAGATTATATATTTATGTATTCATGTAACCTTCAATGGTGTGACCAGTGAAGGTTCATTACACTTTAGTTTGTGTTATGGATTTACATCGAATACACTTATCGTGTAAGAAAATTCAAATTACAAAACTAAAAATGGTTACTATTGTTTTGATATTGACATTCAAACTGTAAGTACAAAATATAGTAGTAACGGCCTGTTACTGTCCCACTGCTGAGAATAGGCCTCTTCTCTCAATTTCTGGAGAGAAGGATTGGAGCTAAGACCTACCACGCTGCTCCAATGCGGATTGGTAGGTTACACATACCTCCAGAATTCTCTACAGATATGCAGGTTTCCTCACGATGTTTTCCTTCACCGAAAAGCGTGTGATAAATTGCAATTATCAATTAGACACATAAGTTTTTAAGAGAAAAACTCATTGGTGTCTGCCCGGGTTTGAACCCGTGATCGTCTCTAGAGATTCACACGGTCGCACCGCTGGGCCATCACATATAGTAGAAATGGTAAATAATACTTGAATTCATATCATCAAGAATGCTAGAATTGGCATCACTTATTATAATTTTTAGGATATCGTTCTTGAATTCGTTATTTTTATTTAATTAGTGTGGCCATAATATTTACTTCTTAATCTGCATTTAATATAAGGCCGAATAAAGGTTTCTTTTGTGGTATACCAGCCAGTATTTTTACTAGTATTTTTTTGTCATTTTGAAGATAAAAATAGTTATTGTGAGTTAACCATAAGAGATAAAGACATGCTATCGCCGATTTTTTATGGTATTATATATCTACAATATTTTGAATCTACAATTATTTAGTACATTAAATTTCTGCTGCTGTTGTGGCATGCGCGGGTAATGCTTCCAGTACGCGAGTTTTTTTGCAACCGCGCGCGAATTTTTTAACACAATGAACATAAAACCTTAATATGCTATTACCCTAAAACTTCTCGAAAATTGCACTATTCTTTAGTAAAAACTACACAGAAATCCGGTCAGTAGGTTTCGAGAAAATAGATCTCATACAGACAGATCTTCAAAGAATCAATCTTTGTAATTAATTAACTGTCTAAGCCCTGCATGACATGAAAGCCCTGGTTTGTTACGTTCGTGGTTTTATTTAAACGCCAACTTCAATAAGGTTAATGTTAAAGCTGTTTAAAATAATAGAAATGTTCGAAATCATTGCTGTATGTCCGCATGACCAGAAACAGGAATGTTTACTAATTTTGCGCCTGCTACTGCTCAGTGCACGTGGCCCACCAAGTCGACACCCTTAACAGAAAACAGAGTGACTATTTACGTACCCGTCATGTAATGATGCTTTACAGCTACCGTGCAAGTCATCAGACGAAGCCATATTTAGACGTCAAGATCAAATTAACCTATAATTAACAAATTTCTGTATGCTTCTTAACATACTTGCTACTTAAATTGTTTACTGTTAATTTAGTGTGGCTGAAAACGGGAAATATTCATAATAAATATGCCGTTATATAATTTGTAATAAATAAATATATGGGACACTTACACACACGGTCGTCAGTTCCCAAAATAAGTAACTTAATACTTGTATTATGGGTTTATATACTACAGACAACTGTTCATATACTATTTATATAATTTTAAATAAATACTTAAATACATCCGCAGTATCCGGTAGAGTTGAAGAGATCGCCCTCATTTTTCACCGAGGTGTCGTAAAAGGCGACTATGATAAGACGACCCGTCGTGTGATATCCGGCTGATTAGAATAGACCACCCTTATTGCTTACCGAGGTGTCGTAAAAGGTGGCTAAGGTAAGTTGTCCCGCCGTGTGGTATCCGGCTGAGTAGAATAGACTACCCTCTTTCTTACCAATGTACGTAAAATACGACTAAGGTAAGTTGACGTCAGGCAAGCGGTCAGTCGTAAAATACGTAGCCAAGTCATGTGACAACATATTTATATCATGTTGTGCCGACACCACTTAGAGTGGGATAAGGGCAGGACGATGGTGAATATTTTAGTAATAGGTAAAAGTTCGTCGTACATTAAGTAAGAATTATGAGACAAAAGTTTAGACTATACCGGTAACTTAAGTCGTAAACATGAAAGGGATTTATTTATTTTCAATAGAAGAGACATTAAATTAAATATATTGTTAGTAACTGCATTCCTGTGTCACGAATATTAATATTCCTCGTCTGGAGCCTCTAGCTAAAAATAATCGTTTATTACGATATCATATCCGGCGGACGATGCCAAACGTGTCATGTTTGCATATAAGCCTTCGCAATATCAAAGGCAGACGTAAGTACGCATCATAGACCTATTATAATAATCAATTGTACTCGTCAAAATGTCAGAGAATGTTTTATTCATTTGATATCGAATTTACGATCTAGACTTAACTCTTGTATTTAAAACAAGACAATACAAATTACAAATATCTACCAAAATTCCAAATACGAAAGAGTTTTAGGTACGGCTAAATAGGAATATAGATTAAAGAAACTGTTTTGCAGAATTATATAAAAACGGAAACAACAACTTATAACTATCAGTACCTAGTTAACCTAGCCTTGCTCGGTAATTTTTTACAAAATAAAAAGAAACATCAAAAAAAATGAAAACAATTATTGGGTAGGAGGGGCTCGATCCTAGGTAATTTCATTTCTCGAGACCGCCCGTTCCCCGACTAAGCTACGCTGACTTAACATTTTACGGCAAAAATAGTGTTTTATATTAAATGTAAATATTAATAATTTTTTATGCCCAAAAACAGAGATAAAATTATGTTTTTTTAAATAAAACCGACCGAGCCTTGCTCGGTAATTTTTTACAAAATAATAAAAACAACTTTAAAAAAAAAGAAGAAAATAATTATGTAGTTGGGGATTGATCCTACGTATTTACATTTCTCGAGACTGCCCGTTCCCCGAATAAGCTACGCTGACTTGACAGTTAATGGCAAAAATTCAATTCAATATAAATTTTTTAATATAATAATAATTTTTTTTACAAAAAACCTAGCTAGATCGATTTTTCTCCCCCAAAACACTCTGAATGCTGAATTTCGGGAAAATCGTTGGAGCCGTTTTCGAGATTCCGAAAATATATATATACATACTCATTTACTCATTTAAATATTAAAGAAAAGATACGGTATTGGCGATCCAGTGAAAATTCTACGCGTGTATTCGTCAAAAAGGAAAAAAAACGCGCGCGCAAACCCAAATAAGCTTTACAAGTTGCAAAACTGCACTCATATGCTGGATGGCCATGTGCTAAGATAAGCCGAGCATGTGCGTATCAAATGTTCCTCCACACAGGGCTCCCATTCAGCTCCAGCGACAGCCACCCTGCCACGTGCTGTCCAGATTGCTACCACGTGCACAACCACTCTTTACTAACGATGTGTTTAATAAAGTTCTTTGATTGACTGCCAGCTATATTAAGATGAACTGACGCGTCTTTGGCGTCGCCTTATAATAGCTTCTGCCTGTGACTCCATCGTTAACTTAAATTCTCGATAAAAATAGCCCGTGTAACTTCTCAGCCTTGGACTATCTTCATACTAAAAATCGCATCCAACCGCGTTTCCATTAAATGAAAGAAATACTAATACACTTTTGTATATATCCTCCTGCCCTTATCCCACTCTAAGTGGGGTAGGCACAACATGTTACAAACATGTTGCAACATGATTTGGCTGCATTTTTACGACCGGCCGCCTGCCTGACGTCAACTTACCTTAGTCGTATTTTACGACACCTCGGTAAGAAAGTGTTACTATTGAGAGTGCTACTATTCTACTTAGCCGGATACCACACGGCTAACTAATACACTTTTGTATTAGTATGAATTCAATTCCTTTCATGATGCCCGTGATCGGTAAATTTTGAGACCTTATGAATTTTACCAGGAGAATTCAAAACTTAGGTAACCAAATGTCGAGACCTACTGAATTTTACCAGGAGTCGCAAATTGAAACCATGGCCAGATACCAATGAGTTTTCTATAAAAACTTATGTGTTGAATATTTACCATTTTTCATTTGCTTTTCCGTAAAGGAAGCATCGTAATGCACCTTAACCTTCACGAAAGTTTGACATTTGGCTAGCTTTGGTAGACTGGAAACGTTCTATGAATTCAGTATGTCTTTGATTTTAGTAGGAAATATTAACATGTTAATATTTATAAAGTAAAGTACCGGCCTGTTATAATCCCACTGCTGAGCTCCTCTTTCCGTTTTAGGAGAAAAGGGTTGGAGCTAAGACCTACCACGCTGCTCCAAGGTTTGGTAGGTTACACATATCCCCAAAATTCTCAAGAGATATGCAGGTTTCCAGATGGTGTTTTTGTTCACCAAATAATGTGTGATAAATTGCAATCATCAATCAGATATAAGTTTTACCAGATACAAAAATACAGAGACTACCCGAGTTTGAACCCGTGAACTTTTTGAGAGAGTCGCACGGTCTTACCGCTGGGCTATCAAAGCTTGCTACGTAGTTACATTTATGTTATCTATAAATTAGTCTCTTATTATGTTTATGCATAAACACATGTTCATATTTTTTTACTGTGTCACTCGAATTGCAGATGGATTTATTGTCAGAAAAAATGTCATCCTAACTGCCAGTAAAATATCGCGACAGTCTTTACTACTGTAAAAATCTTAGGGCAATTCACATAAATTGCTATCAAGATCATATTTCAATAATGAAACCTTCAAACATCCAGGCCGAAAATCACTATTTTTATAAATCATGAGAATAACATAATATAACAAATGTGGATGAAATTTATGCAATCAGCTAATACAATCTAAAAAAATCTAATCACATTATTAGTCCCCACCCTTAGTGGGGACGACACAACATGTTTTAAGCATTCTGTTACATATACTAGTTGATAGTTCTTTTACGACCGATCGCTTGACGTCAACTTATTTAAGTCTATTAAACCTTTTACAATATCTCGCCAAGAAATCAAGGTGGTGTATTTTACTCAGCCGCATACCACACGGCGGGTCACTTACCTTGTCGGTTTGTATGACACTTCGGTAAGAAATGAGGGTGGTCTATTCTACTCAGCTGGATGCGACACAGGAGCAATGATATAGAAGCATGATTACTCATACATGTTGCTAATGCGGATTGGCTGACTGAGTGATTTTTCAGTAGAATTTGAATAGACGGAAGGGTGGCAAGAAACCACGACCAACCGACGTCAGCAATCTGGGATCTCGTATTCGCTGGCGAAGTCGCTGTGCGTGTGTATTAAGTGTTTTTGTGTTTGCGATCGTTATTTGATCGTCAGGGTCATATAGGACGCTTTTTGGACGCCTTTATTTTCGGTTGTCAGACCTTACTGGGATGTAGGTGGAAGCAGCGGAAATGAGGGGGTTCGGATGTACCTCAGATTTCTCGAAGTAAGACTTCGAAAAACGTTTAAAGAGGTGAGTAATAGTAGGAAGATCGAGGTCTCTATGGAGATCAACGTTCCTCATGAACTACGGACAATCAGTGGCTGTCCGCAGATATCGGTTCTGTGGAAACTCGTAGTACTATTAAAGACAGGTGGGCATAGGCCTACTCTCTCCGTTTTTGGAGAGGATTGAAGTTGAGACCTATAACGCTGCTCTAATGCTAGTAGTCTGCACTGATTTTGAACCCGTGACTCGTCGAAAGAGTCGCATAGCCTTACCGCTGGGCTATCAAAGCTTAGATGGCTACTTAATTAGATGGCTATTATTATCGACTTGAAATGAAATTCAGTAGTTATTAGGTATGCAGAGGGCAAAGTATTTCTTTTGTAAATTGCTTTAAATGTATCCAAAAACCTGTTTCTCTTACGTAGAAGTATTTATGACAGTGGAGGAATATTATATCACTGATATAAAATTCACAAGCCACCAGCTGCGCGATGTCTCTGGTTTTCAACGTGTCGGCGACTACAAAGCTCTTGCGACGCTATCGCGATGTCAACTGCCATTGTTTCTTTTGATTCGATCGACGTGCTCTATCGGGGAATCAGTTCTTGCAAGTTAACGTGACGCAGATCACAAAGATTGCGACCCTCTGCAAAATAACGCAAATGATATAATATTTGCGGTTGGTGTTACTGTAAAAAGACAATTATACGAGTATATTTTCCTGCCCTTATCCCACTTTAAGCGGGGTCGGCACAACATGTTATAAACATGTTGTCACATGATTTGGCTGTGTATTTTACGACCGGCCACCTGCTTGATAATCAACTTACGTTATTGAGTCAACTTGGTCAGTGGATAGTGGTTGGTGGGTCAATTTACCTTAGTCACCTTTTATGACACCTCTGTAAGAAATGAGGATGGTCTATGCTACTCAGCCGGATACCTCACGGTGGGGCAATTTACCTTAGTCGCCTTCTACGAAAACTCGGTAAGAAATGAGGGTGGTACTATTCTATTCAACCGGATACCACACGGTGTGTAAATAACAGACAATTATTACCATATAATTGGTTTTTATTTTGTCTGGTAATTGTAAGATCTGATGAAATATTTACCTATATAATAAATCATTATGATCAAAGTGATGAATATTTTTTACAACCGTATGGTATCCAGCTGAGTAGTATAGACGACCTTCATTTCTTACCGAGGTGTCATAAAAGACGTCTAAGGTAAGTTGACCCACCGTGTTGTTTCTGGTCAAGTAGAATAGACCACCCTCATTTCTTACCGAGGTGTCGTAAAAACTGACTAAGGCAAGTTGACGTCAGGCAAGCGGCCGGTCGTAAAATACCTATCCCATGCCGACCCCACTTAGAGTGGGTTAGGGGCAGAAGAATTATGACATTAAAATATAAAGTAGATTTTTTATTATGCCCAGTTTAGACCTTAAAATACGCTCAGCTGATAGAGCGCCGAAACTTTACAAACGCTCACACACGCCTTAATAATAGTGGGATAATATTCAAACAACAAAAGCTCATTTCGAAGTATGTTTACAATCACAAATTGATTGGCAATGGTCATCGACGTTCATCAAAAGCGATGACGCAACGCATGCCAAATGAGCACCGACTCTTCTATTGTAATCCACGTATGTAAAGCAGGACACGTGCTTCCTGGCCCAAGGTTCCTGCGAAATAACAGAATACGCACATTAATATGTAAAAGAGACATTTGGTAGCGATGGTACCAAATATTGCGTCTTTAAATGTTTTTGTGGCGCAATGGCCACTTGAAGGATTGAACTAAATAGTCATGCATTTAGATGATCTAACTAAATTACTTAGATAGATATTTGTAGTTAATAGACAGATATTTGGGGTCTGCTATTAATTTGCAGGTGTCATCTTTAGCTGGTTAACGGCATAAGTAAAATCCAAGCGCTACATAATTTATAATGTATGTTACATTGCAATATTCTTTAGAAAACTGCCATCACTTACAATAGGATTCAAAAGATTCGCTGTTCTGGTAGCAATTAGAAAACCTCAATTCCGTAACAATCATTTAAGAACAAACCATGTATAATATGCTACAATTAAATGTTCCGTTATGGCTGATATTTTATGATTTTTGAAACTTGTACTCCAAGTTGAAATGAATAATGTAATCCAAAGGACATAATTTTGAACTTGTGAAGGATTCGCTTTAAATAACAAAGTTGTAAACCAGTTTGTATCCAAAACTGTAGATAGACATTTATATTGGTAAGTTGAAGGAACTAATGAACGTAACCTAGTACAGTTTTAGGCACGCAATAAGTGCGGACTTCATATAGCTCTCTCTGTCTTTTCGAGTAAACTTAAATCTGATAAAAGTAGTTTTAAGGATTTTCCCATTAACCTTCGGGCTTTATCTACCCTTACCTACTCCTACGCTACTATAATGTGAAGCAGAGCGAAGAAATTAATATTATCCGAAAAAAACAATAATGACGTTGACTTAGTTGTAATCACATTATTTAATTGCAAAAGAACTTATTCCTTTAATTACCAACGTCGATGTTTATCATGTCTCTTATAAAGTCCGGTGACAACCTAACACCATCTAAAACTGACCGATATCAGAAGTTAGCGTTATCAATATAAGGCGTTGTGTTATTGGTTAACAAATCAACAAATCAATCTTAACCATATAAATCTGTAACTATTGTAAGTTACAGAAGAATTCCTTCTAGAACGCAATCAACAATTGCAGTAGCTATCGAAACAACGAAACCAGTTCTGTTTATTCCTCACACGTTTTTGTAATGTAAATAAATTGTGAACAACAGGTATTCTAGGTCATTCATAAAAGATCTATCTAGATGTTTTGAAACACTCCAAAGACAAAAAATCATAGACCTGTAGCTAGATCTGAATAACAAAACATAGCCTTTCAAACAGTATTTGAATTTTTTTTTATTCATTCCTGAATTGTCAATTCAGTGACGGGAGTTCAATTTATGGTATATCATTGCTTTATTTGGCAATAACATAGCGTAAACATTATTTATTACAAACTGTACTCGGGACTTTGTTTGCATCAACTTCATTGTTAAAATTTTAATATTTGGGTGCTGTTGGCACAGGTGGCAGTGACCTTACCATCAGCTCCATAGGTCGCGGTTTCGATTCTTGTGGAGTTTGTTGATATAAGTCTGGGTATACTTAAATATCTATACTTATTAATAGACAAAGTTCACAAAAGCTGTCTGTCTATGTGAGATCGATTTTCTTAAAATTTACTAAAAGTATTTTTGTACGGTTTTCACGAAAATATAGTGCAATTAATTGTGCCAACCCCACTTAGGGTCGTATAAGGGCAGGGGTATGATGGTTTTATGTAAATTGTGTTCAAGATTTTGCGTGGTTGTAAAAAACTCGCCTATTGGGAGCTTATTACATACACCGTAAACCAAAAGAGATATACGAAAGTAATGTACGAGAGAATTGTAGATCTACGAAAATCCTACTACAAGTAAAAGTCCGCAAAGTAGACAGCATGCCTCTATCTCTTCTAGTTAACTTACAGTAACTACTTTTATGTTCAAAATTACATTTAAATACACTGATATCCACGTGGGCGAAGCCGCGGTTATATACTACAATCGTATACAAGATACACCGAACATATTAACCGTTAACATATCCCACGTCAGAGAACAGCAATCTAGTAGAAAATTATATTTCGTACTTAAATAGAGCAGCATCAAATCTGGTACGAGAAATATAAGCCGAATTTCTTCTCGTTGGCTTAAATTCATTGTCAACAGAAATAGTCTCCTATTTATAAATTTATTATAAGTTTACAATTTTCTACTACGTAACTTTATATGAAGTAACGACCTTCTGCGTTATCTAACAACTATGTCACAGAGATCAGCTGAACTGGCAGGAGAATCAATTTAACGAGATCTTATATCACTAAAGAATTTTCCCTGTGATCTTAGGTCATCATATCATGAAATATGTATTAATTACGAACTCTTCAAATATGTTATGGCTATAAGAAAGTTAATAGTTCTTAGTTTAATAAATACGACGATTAGCGCCTTGAACATTACCTACATACACCTTGAATAAATTTTCACGCGTTTTATTTTTTGCGACAATACATAAAATTATATGGAATATATATATATATATATATATATATATATATATATATATATATATATATATATATATATATATATATATATATATATATATATATATATATATATATATATATATATATATATATATATATATATATATATATATATATATATATATATGTATATAAATGAAATGTGGTGTAAAGTATAGTGATTATAATGTTAAGATAATAGACGCAGATAAGTAGACAAAACTTTTAAAAAAAATTATTTACGGGATAATATCTAAAGATTGAACATCTCTACAATGTTATTTTATATTGAACGGATGAGCGAGCCTTGCACGTTTTATTTAGAAGGTATAAAAAAGATGTAATATAGAAAAATAAAACAATGATATAAGATGCCTGGACTCGCACTGGGGTATTCTAATCTTCAGGACCGCCCGTTCAACCCAATGAGTTATTACCACTTTACAAATGACAGTAAAAGTTGCCTACGTTTCCAAATAACATTCTAGCAGTTTTTCGGTGACTAAAAAACAGGGATAAAATAAAAAAAAGAATATAAAGAAATCTAGCTAGATCAATTTATCGCCCCCGAAACCTACATACTAAGTTTCAATCGAATCTTCAAGTTCGAATCGAATCAATAGGAAAATCGATGGAGCCGTTTTCCAAATTCAGATTCTATATGGGTATAAATACAAGATTAACTATTAATATTAAAGATTTAAATAAACAACTTTATGTCATATATTTAACACTAAACTTATAAAGTAATATATTAATGACACTTTGGCATTACAATAATTCATTGACCGTTACATTACTCTTAAACCTGTGGCAAAATACGCAAAAAACAGTTTTGCCAAAAACTAAGACATCTGTGATAAAACGCAATATTAACTTATTACTACGAAAAATATTGTATATTACAATATATATTTAATAATTGTCATTAGGATACCAAAAACCAAAGAGCAGAAGCGATATTTCTGGAACGGTTCTTTGTACTGCCGACATCTGCATAGCAGATTCATTTCGTTTGCCCAAAACCCTGCAATCCAGATGGACGTGAGAACGTATAGGAGTTTTGAAAGAACGACTAATTATTTTTATAACAGCCCTCCATTGGGAACACGTGGAAATGTTTCTGGAATTGAAACTTGGATTGTTCTAAATGTGAAAGCGTTCAGATGCCGTTTATTGCTTAGTATGTTTTAAACTAATAAATTATGTGAGACAATACGTAGTTCACGGTATCATCATCCTCCTGCCCTTATCCCACTCTAAGTGGGGTGGGCACAACATGCTATAAACATGTTGTCCTATGATTTGGCTGCGTTTTTACGACCGGCCGCCTGCCTGACATCAACTTACCTTAGTCGTATTTTACGACACCTCGGTAAGAGAGGGTGGTCTATTCTACTAAACCGGATACCACACGGTGGGTCAAGTTACCTTAGTCGCCTTTTACGACACCTCGGTAAGAAATGAGGTTGGTCTATTCTACTCGGCCGGATACCACACGGCGGGTCGTCTTACCTTAGTCGCCTTTTACGACACCTCGGTAAGAAAAGAGGGTGGTACTATTCTATACAGCCGGATACCACACGGCGTACGTAGTTCACGGTATACGTTGAAATATCTTCCAATATTTATATAGTAACTAACCTTTAGAAAGTATATTTTAAGTACATATACATACATAGATAGATAGATAAAAACTTTATTGTACACAAAATTAAACAAAAAAAAAATTAACAGTCATATAGTAGTAGTACAAAAGTAATCTCTTCCAGGCAACCCCTACGGAGAGACGCAGTGAAAAAGACACGGGCAGAAACAACTGCTCAATCAATTCTTACATACGTATTATTGGAACATGTTATAACATGTTTTTATTTTTTTAAGGATTATGATGTTTGTCTAACATTAATGTAAACAACATGCATGTATACACTGTCCATTATATTAACCATCTTTTGACAGATTGACGATTTACATATTTAGTGATGTCCTAAAGATTCTCGTATGCGATACCATTCCGATTATAGTACCTACTATCATTAATCGAATTACTTAGGTACGTAATTCGATTAATGATAACCTACGTAATCTAATAACAGATATAGAAATCAACATTTTGATTTAATATTGCCTTAGTTTTTTGAAAATAAATGTTAATCCGTGTGTATTTATTATAATCATAAAAAATATATTATACATCAACTGGCAGCCGCGTTGGGGATCAGTCTATCAACTGTGACTAAAATCACTACTGATGCCTACGGCAGGAGCGGCTTGGAGCAAAACAAACCATCTACACCAAAAAGAAAGCGCCGGGCTCATTAGGTGACAGCTGTTGATTACTTTGACGCTGACGCTATTCGTCGTCATGTATATGATTACTACTTGAGAAAAGAAATTCCAACTTTGAGAAAACTTATTGTTTCTTTGAAAAGAAGTGGTCTTTTTCATGGTGAAAAATCTTCTTTGGTCAAAGTTTTGAACACAATTGGCTTTTCATATAAAAAGTTAAATAAAAGAAAATTATTAATGGAACGCACAGATATAGCTATAGCACGTTGTGATTTTTAAGAGAGGCAAAGAAAATACAAGATTGGGCAAATATTGTTTTCACGGATGAAACATGGCTCAACGCTAACCACACACTATCTCGTTTCTGGACTGATGATACTGCTGATTCCACTTCCTCAGTACCAATGGGAAAAGGTGAGTGCCTAATCATTTGCCATGCAGGTACAGCAAAAGGATTTGTACAAGACGCACTGTTGGCATTTAAATCGAAGAAATCAAATGACTACCACGAAGAGATGAATGCAAATGTGTATGAAGAGTGGTTCAAAAAAATGCTCATTTCATTGGAAGAACCATCAATAATTTTTATTGATAATGCGCCCTACCACTCCCGTCAAATTGACAAAATGCCAACACAGGCTAATAAAAAGCATGAAATAATTAATTGGCTTCGGGACAATGGAGAAAATGTGGACGACTCAATGTTAAAAGTCGAATTAATAAAAATATTAAAAACCAAAAAGAGAGCAAAACGCTATGTAATCAATGAAATGGCAGCAGAATATGGCCATACTGTTCTTCGGATTCCTCCATACCACTGCCAGTACAACGCAATAGAACTTATATGGGCACAAGTAAAAGGGCATGCTGCGAGATGCAATACAAGCCCCCCATTCACAGCGAATAAAATGTTGCAATTGCTAAAAAATGCTTGCACCCACGTAACGGCCGAGAACTGGGCAAGTGTGGTGGAAAGAACTAAAAGAGTAATATTCTCTGATTGGGAACGTGATATTGCGTTTGATAATATATTATCTACACAAGAGCTAATAATAACTGCTACTGAAGACTCCTCATCGGAGATGTCTAGTGTTGATTATCATTCCGACGACTCGTGCTAATAAAATAAATTAAAATATCCTGATTGTTTTATTTGTATTCATGTATTAACTAAGAAGAAAGTAAAACTTTATATAATGTTATTAAATGTCTTTTAATACTCGTAACATCGATTTCTACCGATTATTTTTAATCTGTGGCATAATCGTAGTAACCATTATGTGTGACATCACTAAGTGGGCGGTACCCATCCATAAAGTACAAATATTATTTGTATGATATTTGTACGTAAGCAATACAAAACTTAATGAGCGTGAGCTGTCAAAAGACTGATAATATGATGGACGCAGTATAAAATAAATAATCGATAACGTTTGACATAAATCATTTTCATAAAACTTTATATAAAAAATATAGAAATAAATGAATACAGCAATATTCCTAAGTTTTGACAAACATTATTCACCAAAAAAAAATTCCAACATACATACTTACACTTAAATTTATCTTTAATATTTAAATGAGTTAATCTTGTATATATATATATTCCTAATCTCGGAAACGGCTCCAACGATTTTCCTGAAATTCAACATGTAGGAGGTTTTGGGGGAGGAAAATTCTAGCTAGGTTTTATGTAAAAAAAAAATTGTTTATATTGAAAACACTAACATTTATATTGAATTGAATTTTCGCCATTAACTGTCAAGTCGACGTAGCTTATTCGGGTAACGGGCAGACTCGAGAAATGTGAATGCCAAGGATCGATCCCCAACTAAATAATTGTTGTTTTTTTAAGTTTTTTTTTTGTAAAAAATTACCGAGCGAAGCTCGGTCACCCAGATATTGGAAATAACGTAGCTTTTATTTCAAACATAGTTTACCGTTAAGCTAAGATTACAAGTTAAGCAAAGGGCATTTATCATGCATGTCGTTACAAACTGATAGTATATGATGTAACAATCTTGCACAATAATCTGCTATGTTCGCCTGTGCCATTATTGTAATCAATTAACGAAATAACGTAGTTATTTAAACGCCTCTTGCTATGTTAACTATGATATAGACCCAGCGTTGTTATTAATCATATTTGTAGATGCCAAAAGCTTTAACCGCTTCCGTAATACACTGAGAGGCATTCTTATGGAAACCGGTATTGTGGGTTACACTGATTGATTATATGATGAATTCTTTTATTTATATTACGCAATGTATAAGTGATACCTGCTTAGTGATTTATAATGTACAGCTCTATACAAATGTCGTGTAGAAAGTCAATCATCATTATTCTCCTGCCCTTATCCCACTCTAAGTGGGGTCCGCACAACATCTTTTAAACATGTTAGTTGATTTAGCTGGTTGTTTTATGACCGGCCGCCTTCCTGACGTAAAGGTAAGAACCTTAGTCGCATTTTACGACACCTCGGTAAAAGTATAAATAGAGGTATAATACGAGTATTGATATATAAAATCTTTCCCAGAGGTTTAAGCATATATGTAATACTTCGTTTGTAAGCTATTGATTGCCTTCCAATCTAAAATTTATTAGAATTACACTAATTCATGTATTGACACTACAAATATTATAGTTCAGATCGATGGTACCGATCGAACTATTCTGAAAAAAAATTCAAAACACTATTTATTTCAAGATTGCTGCTATACAAATATAAATAGAAATGAAAGAGGTAAGAATAATAAACGCCCCACTAAACAAGAACGACTAATGTTCATACAGAAACTCTTCATCCTGAATACGCATCAATAAGACGTAGATAAATGATAGCTCAGTCACAAAAGGTGAGATTCACTGACCAAACGTTAGTGAGGCCAAAGAGTCACCTCCCTAATCAATTGTCCGAACAACTGTACGCACTATACCGACTGGTTCATAACACGTCATATTAAATTATGCAAGTAATAAATTCCTCTGCAACAAAGTCACCCTCTGAGGACGCCATTTTTCAAAACATTGTCGCATCATTTTTCATTGCGTCAATCAAGAGTCACTTGACGATTATAGTTCAGGGATGGCACTTTAAAGAATCAAGAAATCACTACAAATTTGTGGATATATTTGTTATGTTAAAGTACGAGAATATCTGTACATTACATTTATATAGTATAAATATTACTAGGAAAGCAAAAGACAGATCTAGTTTTATTTAAAAACCACGAACGAAAAAGTATATCGACCATTATTTCGTAACGAGATATCTATAGTAAAAGGAAACTATGGTAAGTTGACCCGCTGTGTCGTATCCGGCTGAGTAAATTAGACTTGGTAAGTTGACGTCAGGCAGGCGGCCGGTCATAAAATAATTAGCCAAATGACCCCAATTAGAGTGGGATAAGGAGAAAGATGATGGATGATGTATCTTGAAACCAAATGTTTTAGTAGCATAAAAACTGAAGACAGTATTCGCTTTTCTAGTAATAAGTAAATATTTATTTTATCAAGTAACCTTACTCTTTGATGAATTTGTCACATACGACCTTATGCAATTTTGTATCTTCGCAACTAATCTAGATAGAAACATAATTCTTAGATTGTTAGAAAGAATTTAGGATAGATATGTAAAAAAGTGAAATTCTGTCTAAAGTTGACATTCGACCTTATGCGTCTCACGTTGAGAAATATCGCATAAATACATCAATTTAAATACATTGTTATTGAGTACATAACATCTATACTTCCTTAGATATTTTGGGTTCAGCTAAAGCTATTATCTATTGAATAACACAACATTTTCAGTCCGCGTGACAGTAGACAGTTACAGTTGTCTATGCTTTCATTCTCATTTCATTGCGGGCTTATGTATGATTAAGTAAGGAGATTGGCTACGCCACAGCGCACTTTCATTTATGTTATATTTTATTATTATGATTCATTTAATATTTAAATGAGTTAATCTCGGAAACGGCTCCAACGATTTTCTTGAAATTCAACATGTTGTTTTGGGGGAGAAAAATCGATCTAGATAAGTTTTATTTAAAAAAAAATGTCGTTTTATCCCTGTTTTCGGGCTCTAAAATTTTTTTGAAATTTACGTTGAATATAATCACAATTTTTCGCTGTCAAACGTAAAGTCACGGTAGTTCATTTGGGGAACGGACGGTCTAGAGAGGGGAAAATACCTAGAATCGAGCCCCACGTGCCCTATTTCTTTTCAATTTTTTTTACATATTTTTAAAAATTACCAAGCAGGCTCGGTCACTCAGGTACTTATGACTTATGTTCATTATCATTGGGTTTACCGAGTTAAACCATAACAATAATATTAATTTGCTATAGTTCTCGATTAGAGAAAATGTTCTCTTTATAATCTCTATATAATCTTTATGTACATTTACAAATACATTTTTATACTTTATAGATATCAAAGCTTATTACAAAGCTTGCTTTCGCCTGCAGGCGGCCGGTCGTAAAGAATGAGCAAAATAATGTTACAAAATGTTTATAATATATTGTACGGCCCCTCATAGAGTGGGATGAGGGCAAGAGAATGATAATAATATCACAATTGTATTATGGAATTAATTATTCTAATATTTCAAGGATTTGTCATCCTTAACAAAAAATGTCACATCAACTGCTAACCAGAGTGTGAGCCGATGAATATTTTTATCGACGCGTCCGACGAGTCCGCGAAAGATTATGAAGTACTACGTCGCGACCTGGATCCTGATATAATTTTTTTATAATTATAAACCTTATCATAACCAAACAAAGTTACTTTTTCGTTGTGTCACGGCGTATTATCGCGTCAATGCAATTTAGTTTTAATTTTAAGGTTGCATAGCTTATCTTTGCTTGAAAAGTGGCATAAGTCTAAAGTCATCAAAATAATGTACCTAACAAGGTGATTTGTTGAACGATATTATGCTCCTCTCTTGTCCGTTTCTTATGCAAATATTGACACAGTATTGCAATCATTAATCAATCGAAATGTCAAGGGATGTGGGGATAGTCCTGAATGTCAAGTTGTGAAGCTTTCATATGCCTTTATGCGCTTATCATATAGTATATATAGTTTCTATTATAACCCCTACTAATACTATAAGTGCCATAGAATGTTTGTTAGTACTTCTTTTATGAAGAAAGAGATCGATGTAATTTTTTAATATAGTGATAGTTGAAGGGCATAGGATACTTATGTGTTCGGGGAATCCAACACTAAATTCTAGTAGGTCTTCGAAGCGGTCGGTGCAGCTGGTACCCCCAATGCTTCGATTTGCGGCGGAAGATTCACTTTAGAGAAACCTCGACCCGTGGAGCTCTCCTGAGAAAGTTCCGCTGTTTCGAGAGGCCTCGACCCGTGGAGCTCTCCAGGGTACAAAGCTACTGATGGTGGGGATTGGGGCTATGTGTACAACGTTACCCTGTCGGTTTCTAGTATGGTTCTAGTATCGTGGTTCGACATACCCGCAGTTGTTTCCATCAGCGGCGACGAACCCTCATGGGTTATCGTGACATAAAATAGGATATCTACCTTTGTATTAGTACTTTGCAGCAATGTTTCCCTACCTACGTTGGCGTTGATTGTTAACCCTTTCGCTTCGGGCTTTTTAAATGCAATGCTTGATTACGGTACCAAATTTAAGGAAAAAGCTAATTCTATTTCCTTTATTTATATAAGTACAATTTTTTCAGTTTCTTAATTTAACTATTCAATTTTTTTAATATTAAAAGTATTTATGTTACTTAGGAGACATAAGAGTTTTAGAAAGGCTAAGGTAAGGGCATGGCACAAAAAAGGTTGGAAAATTGCTTTACAGCATTATAATAGATGTAACGACAACTTTGAGTTTAAGGAGCAACATGTACTGCGATACAGTCACAGCATAATAAAAAATTAAACACTCCATATGCGTCGCAGATTTGACTGTCAACTGCTTTCCAATGTTTTCAACAAATGTTCGTAAACTGCGGGTTTTTTCCATTCAAGGACTACAGACTATTTATTTCTATGTTCGACAATTTTTTTTACTTTCGGGTGCGTTATTGCGCCAAAAGAAAAATTGCCCCCAAAAAAGTATGCTAGAAGTGTATTTGAGAGATATGTAAATATTCTTACTAATATTATAAGTATGGAAAACAGTATGTCGGTCTGGGCTTTCATGGCGTTTCCACTGCAATATTGATGTAATTTGTTGCAATTGAAGCACATATATCAAGGCTTACAAACAGGACAAATAATTCTGGTTTCCCTTCGGGAACGGAAAAATTCACGTAGTTATATAATTCACTATAAACTAGCGGATATAGCTTGTTCATAAAAAATATTTATACATAATTATAATATAATTGATTTTGTAATATGAAATCGTTAGAATTAAATTAATAAATAATACACGTACAAATATATGGGTCAATTACACACCCAGTCGTCCGTCCCCAAAGTATGTAACTTACATGTGTTATAAGTGACTGACAACTAGTTGATATATACCTACATATATAACTTATAAATAAATACGACCAGTTTTCGAAGAGAAAGCAAAATGTGTTTAGAAAATAAAAGCCCCCCCAACCTGCACCCCCAGAGCGGAAAGCAGGAGCACTGTCATCTACCGGCCAAGGCAATAAACGGGCCAATCATCATCAACGGGTCAAACAAAATGGATATCTGAACGACTTTCTGCACTATTTGTTATAACGTTAGAGCCTTCTCACATTTTGTCGTGTCAAATCATATCCCTGTTAATCTACAAGCTGTAACGCCCATATTTAGCCAGAAGTGGTGAATTTCCTCATTACAAATCATATCTCTATCACCCTGTTAATCTACAAGCTGTAACGCCCATATTTAGCCAGAAGTGGCGAAGTGTTAGGGCGTTTGCATACGGTAGCAGCTGTGTGTGCGGCAGCTGACGGCGTATGTGAAAAGCCGCGGACACAGATTCACAGACGTCACGGGGTTTAATAGGGGACGGTACACCTTGCCGTCTACGATCAGCTGTGAAATGGTTTTCCTGAATTTTCAATAAACAACAACTGTTCATAAATAATTAAAACAAATTATAATCATTGTTAAATTTGATAATTAACACAAAAGTTTAACCACAATATAATGGATCTCTCTATCTAAATAACAATTTTGGCATTGACAATTTTAAATCGCTGTAGTATTTAAATCCTAATTTTTTTTTGTAAACTAAACCACACCCAGTCTTATTATTGATACCTATAGTCTACATAGCAGCCAGGTTATTCTCCAATTCTCGCACTTTCACATCTCCTTGGACATATAAAAACTTTAGGCTATAAAAATCGCTTTTAAAGCTTACATTTTTAACAACGCTGTCGACACACGTTTGTCGTAATGACATAAACCAAAATAGCGGCTGGTTCTCATTCCACCGCTGGGCAAATATGTTGTCTTCTGTCTTACTTTAAGAGATCAGGGTTGAAGCTTCGTTAGACCTAGAATCCAATAAGAATTATCAGGCAACATATAACAAAAATTCCCCGGTGATATGCATATTTCCTGGTAGTTTCCTCCGTCAAAAAGCGCATAGAAATCACATTAATGACTGCCTGTTTTAGCCCGCAACCTTTTTCAAGGGTCGGACCGTACGACCACTGTTCGGCTATGAAGATTTATATTTGACCCTAATACAATTAGTTCGATCAATGATATTATACAGAAGGAAATTCTTCTTTTCCGATTCCTCATATTTTTTTTAAATATCTAAATGATTTCTTATTGTTTATGTAAATAAATGAGTGAAATCTTACATCATCATCATCTTCCTGCCCTTATCCCACTCAAAGTGGGGTCGGCACAACATGTTATAAACATGCTGTCACATGGTTTTGTTGCGTTTTTACGACCGGCCGCCTGCCTGACGTCAACTTACCTCTGTCGTATTTTACGACACTTCGGTAAGAAAGAGGGTGGTCTATTCTACTAAACCGGATACCACATGGTGGGTCAACTTACCTTAGTCGCCTTTCAAGACACCTCGGTAAGAAATGAGGTTGGTCTATTCTACTCAGTCGGATACCACACGGCGGGTCGACTTACCTTAGTCGCCTTTTACACCTTGGTAAGAAATGAGGGTGTAACTATTCTATTCAGCTGGATACCACACGCCAAAAAGTAAAATCTTACAATTAACATAAATAATTTGTAGTCACAATATTTTTCGTTTAAAATGTATTTCAACTTTGTCTTAACAACCAAGAAAACATTCACATTAAGCACTACAAAAAAAATGATTTAAATGTTGATAGCATCAAGCCCAAATAACAAGTACACAATAGAGAACATATTTCACCGCGTCAAACAGATGCTTTACAGCAGCCAGAAACGGTAAAAGTGTACAAATAAACCAATAGCGGCGTCAACTACACAACAATACAACTATACAATCCCTATCGCATCATCTGCAATTAGGGACCACGAATAATTGAAAAGGTTAAGGGCGTTTCTTAAAAAAACCAACATTCATAAAACCCTCATAAGTTTAAAGTGAATCAAGATATCGGTCCCTATATAACACCGCACCTGGCTTTCACCCTGGTACAGTCGTTTTGTATTAAAAGTACTCAAAATATTAATAACGCTCTTCATACCTCATTGGTTTCGTGGATTGCGAATATATTGTGAACACGGCCATTATGTGTCGCTATTATTTAGTTTCATTGTACATAAAACTAATACGGGTAAAGGCTAATAATAATGCATACCTTTGGTAGGGAAACAATAAGTACCACTCGAGTAAGACTTAAGTATCCGCTAATCGTTAAATCTCACTTGCGAAATAAGTTTCTTTTGAACATTTTTAAATGGCAATTTATTAACCCGCTTTCATGCAATAATTTGCATTTTAATTATATATATGGTATGAGAAAGGAACATAAAATTAAATATTTCTTATTTTTATATACTAGAACTTTGGCTAACTCTCTTGCCGGTTCTTTTCGGTAAGAGCATCCTTCCGAACTAAATGAAAAACTCAAATAAAGAACATTTTAAATTTTAATTTGAATAGCACAGCCATTTTAAATTATATGTTAGAATAGATAAATAGATAGGTTCGTTCAAATATTGGAATGATTTATTATTAAAATGTACTTAATGTTGATTGTTTTATATTATTTGACATCCTGTGGCTAAAATACAATAATGAAGATACTCTTTCAACAATATTCGTTCCCCGATGCTAATTGAGCTTCTGCGCTCTACTCTTCGCATTTCCACATCGTCAAAGATACTTCTACGCTCGCCCGTACTGCCCGGTGGCGCCGTAAAAGCAATTAGGGCTAACAGCATATAGTCAGTTTGACAAAAAAACAACAACATACATCTTTATTTTAAATAAAGAAGAAAATAACACAATTTCTTGGCGTCAAATAATCGACATTGCTATTCGTAATACGAATTTTTCAAAACACAGATAAATTAAATATTAGTTCTAATGTTTCCTATTACACTTAGTTCTTCGAGAATATTGAATTGTTTTTCTGCTCTAAGTGCTTCATCTGGTACGTTTAAAATGACCTTTTATTAACCATAACATTAAAAATTTACCTAAGTGGTTACAAATATATATTTCAATGAACTCGGTTGATTGCAATCTGAAGTTGCTGCTTTAGGATAAAATCCATAAATACAAATTTCCTTCATTCACTCATTCATTCATTCCAGTTAATAATTGTTTAATTAATCTTAAATAATCCTGTTCGTCTTACATCATATTTGCAACGCTAAGGCTCCGTCATCCCCAAACCCTACACGAGTCATAATCCAATCTCCATTGATGCCAATAACGAATGAGCAAAACGAATCCGTCTAATGGTCCTATAGTTCTTTTATCAGAGCCGAGTTAAGTGCCGACACAATGGAGGCAGCTCCCACGCGTGTCACAACACCCTATAAACCACGCACCACCATTAAAAGAACCATAACATTATCAACGTCTTCATATTATTCATAGAATAAACTTTATAGTATCGCAATCAGAGGCCTTCGTAAAATGGTTATTTTATACAGGGTTACGTACCCCATAGTAATGATTCAATCCGCGTTGATCCCAACATTCATTATTGAAACGTATGTGGGAAAATAGGCGAAGTTTTTATAATAAATCTGTGGGAGTTACATTTGTACAATGGTATCGTTGATAAAAGGCTTGTATAAAATGTTTTTGTAAACATTGAATAAAGAATGCTTGCATAGAGTACTTGTACAATTTGCAAAGCATTCCTCGACGCTGACAACAAAATTAGAAGATGTTGATGTTGTTGTTGGGTTGGTTGTTGAAGTTTGATGTTGGACTTTTACGACTTTCTTCAATTAAAACGGAATTTAGTAAAAGTATGTAGGTTTGGGTATAAATTATTCTTCATTCTGTAATAAAATTCCGCATTCAATTTAATTTTTACGATTACAGCAGCAGAGACTGATACAAAATGCTTACTTTTCTGTTGAGGATTACATAGATGATAAGAATGCATGTATACCTACGTAATCTTCGACCATGTATAAGACAGGATTGACTGAATGTCAACTAATTATTAGAAATATATTCTGGACACAGCAAACGCCAAGTTATCTTCTGACTCTTCTAGGTAGGAACTGCTTTCCGAACCAGCAGTATAGTTGAGTTCAAAAGCACTTGTGTACAAGTTTTCTTCAACAAAGAATATTTGTCTGTATTTGCAAGTGAATTTTAGGATACCAGTTGGTTGCATAATTCTTAAATATAGACGGAATGGGACTTCCAGAACTATAGGTTTTCAGTAGTACTTCTATGGTCTGCATCCTCGCTAGCAGAAGCTAATAAATACAGTTACTTCTAGAACCTCCCGTACGCTACAGTCAGCTTTACCTAATACGCTTGCATTGGGAACAAATATTTATCCGACCTTTCTCCAGGTGAAGCGTATTTAAATTTGCCGTTAGTAAAGTCGCTGGTCGTGGACACCATCTTCGTCTCTTTCACTCCCTTCCACCATATTACATATCACCATATTAGAACGCATGGTTACCATTAGATTACAGTAGCAGACTGAGAAAGAGTTCAGAGAGACACGTGAGTCTAACTCTTGTAAGATGAGCTGTAGATACGCGATATCTTAGAAATACAAGATACGTTTTAAATGTAAATACGAACTTGTCATTCTATTAGTAATAAGTATATAATATTGTTTGTGGCTTTTTTTTATTTTTATACGAATTCTGATTGTATCAGGTATACAGCATCACATACTTTTTATTTTATGAAGGGATATAGCAATATAATTTTATAATTACTTTTGTATTATGGAACTCCGCAAAGTAATGTCTAGTTCTTTAAATTGTTCCAATGAAATTTTGTAAAAATTAAATCCTAATACCTGTATAATAATCTTACATGTTCTACAATTAATAATCAAGATTTTGTTAAAATATTTAATGTAATAGCTTATAAATCCACCCTCGCCCGCATAGGAAATAAAGAAAATATTCGAGCAGTCGCGTGACTGCCACGTGACCGCCCCTCCCTCGACCCTCGGCTTCATTACGCGATAGCTAGGTATTTGTTCGTTGCACGCGCACATGAACGGACGTCTGCATTATTAAATGCCTTTTACGCTTTTTGCAAATTAAACTCCCCCGCCTATATTGTAAGCACGTCATTAATCCTAGTCAGGGATATAAAACGGTGATATCAACTTATTAAGTCATTTATTTTCTTCAAGGTTAAAACATACCTACTAAAATAATTACACAAAAATACTTTTCTAATTCAGAAATGTTTGCATTCTTACGATTGAATTCAAATATACAATATTTTTACGGATATTTATTATCTTAAAGACAAAATACACTATTCTTTTCCACCGAAGAAGGGTATACATAAATCCATGGAGTCCCAAATATCCACGATACATGATCTCTCGTACCTCTTAAATCGTTCAAGAGCCAATATAGGTCACTCTAACTGGTCACTACTTAAAGGAACCTTCTTCGAACAATCCTCCTCCTGGCATCGTAATCCTCAATGCTGAAGATCGTGACCTTTACGCAACACTTTACTTAGCACTATTTTTCGCCACTTGGCTCTGTCCTCTGCGGCGTGGATGTCGTGCCCAAAGAACTCCTAAAGCCTGCGGAGTTATGGTGGAAAATCTTGTCTAGATTTGAAATTCCTTAATTATCGATGAGTTGTTTCGATGATCTGTCCAAGGAATGGTCAACATCCTTCTCCAGCACAACATTTCAAACGCATCCTCGAACAATATGTACTTTTAAACAAAGTAAAGTTAGTTGATAGCCTCAGCATATTGTAAAGCAGTTCTCACTGAAAAAATCCTATGCAATGTTATTAAACTTACAATGTAACACAAATAATCGGACCGATATTATGCCATAAACATATAAACAATTGTGGATAATAACGAATCTCACAGGACGCCCCGTTGAGGTGCGCGTGAGCAGACGATCGCTTCTCTGCAATTATCCCGGCGGCCTCTGACCCGGGCCGCTTCCCACGCCGCATAGCTCTTTATTCACACGAGAACATGACCATTCCCATCAGAAATATACCTTGTCTTATATAATAAAAATTTCACCCTACATACATTTTTTTATTTTATTTAATTTTGGGAAACACCATTCAAACACCTACAACCGTAAAGGCGTTGCGAAGATGCATTAAAGATTCCCTTTGAAATCGCACTAAAAACACCTGTTTTCAATCCCTTAGTCTGCTTTTTTATGGCAGAAGGAAACTTATCTGCACTTAGCCTAGTCACAAAGCGATATGTGAGATGACAAATTGGACGAATAGCTGTAGCCTAAATAAAAATAATCCATAGCGATTTTTTTCCTTACGAATATCGATCAAAAATCGATACAACAATATATCTCAGTTGGAGTGAAATTGATAGGCAAAGACGTATATATTACCCAGGCTATTGAAAATTGAGCATAAGTAAGTACGTTGTTTTGTCATATAAATTATTTTCTAGTATTAAATTTCTTTACCAAATAATTAAAAAAAGCTTAGGAGTGGACAACCCATATCACTTAGGAGTATGAACACTAGATAGTTGCCAATTCTCAGACCTACTAGATATGCATATAAAAATTCGTAAAAATCGGTCAAGCTGTTTCGCAAGAGGTAACTAACATTGTGACACGAGAATTTAATACATAACATGATGCTAAGAATAAAATTGTATTATTTATTTATTTTTATTAAAGTATCAATTACACACAAGAAACAATTAATGATTCGGCAGAAACTAAACAAATACACAGATTCTTTGTTTATGATTCATAAGTTACCTATTACATTAAACTTGCTATGGAAGGAAACTGACGCCTGAACTAGGATTCCCTGTATTTCAGGTCGCCAGAGACTGCCCCCCTTACGAAGTATAATAGACCAAGTTATACAAGTTATAGTAGATTAAGAGAATCTACTACAGTAAGTAGTAGATTCTAACTAAATAAATATGTATTCCATATATCTTTTCCATAGTAATATTGCACGCTCACATTTATCGACCTATGTTGATCAAAGAGATTATTCAAGTGCGTGCAGCGTATTCGCTCCGCAATACTAAAGTAGATACGGCGTACACGCGCCGGCACGTGGCGGAAAAGCGAGTAATGAGTCCGCACCTGCAGGTTACGAATTAAGGGATTTCTCGCGCCCTCCCGTGGGACCGGAGGGAACGCGGATCGAAATGTTTGCCCTGTCAATAGGTACACATGGAGTAATAACGGCTAACCAATATAGCCGGTGGTCTTTTATGGCTTCGAGCTTGGGAATTATTTATATGCATTTCCAATTTCATATATAACGAATAGTGTCTATTAAATTCAATGTTATATGTCAACGAATCAGTTCCTTATTATATTTTTTTTAACTCGAATTTCAAAAATAGTTTTTACCGCACAAAGAATCAGCGATTCAACGGGGAAACGCTACCACCAGCATTCTTAGAATCATTACTCGTGAGCATGATTTTTATAGAGAACTAGCGTGTAACTAATTTAAGATAGAAACAACTGAAGTTATAAATAAATAATAATATTCTTTTTACCCAAACAAGCTGTTGACAAGATATTTATATAAATAAATATCAATTCCAAGATATATATATTCCTTATTACTACTATTCTTGTGATGCAAATTAATCCAGCTTCTTCATTTAATTGAAAGGATTAATTTACTATTTTTAAATTTAACTAGTATTTTCCGTGATTTCTGTTCTCTTTGTACTATTAATCAGCCCGCTCGCTCTAAAATCATTTGTTTTATTCTTGAGCTAGCAATCGCCAGCGGCTCCGCCCGTGAGTTTAAAACTGTAATATAGTATTTTGATACCCATAAAAATGGTTAAAGTGGGTTAACCTTAAAAGTTAGAAATATGCTGTCCCGGACTTTTATTTAAAACTTTTAGAGGGGAACAATTTTTGTAACGTATGATTTTTTAATATCTATTGCCGTTTACTTAGCGCACGCACCTTTAAATGCTTAGCTTAAGCTTTAAATTTTGCCGTTTTCGTACTATTTTTCATTGCTGCTCCTCTCCTATTCATCTTAGCATGATGTTATATATCCTATAGCCTTCCTCGATAAATGGAATATCTTACACTCAATGTATTTCTCAAATTGGTCTAGTAGTTCCTGAGATTAGCGCATTCAAACAAACAAACGCTTCAGCTTTATATATTAGTATAGATTATTTTGTGACGTTGCAGCACCGCAAATTGACAATTCAATAGATTTAAGATATTGAAATATTTGAATATGATGTGGCAACACTTGAAACGTTGCTATTCGATGTCGTGCAAATATTTTAATGGTTACCTTGATTAGTTTCACGCACAAATCGATTGTCCTTAGACATTTGAGTGCATTTACGAAATGAATAGAACAATATCAGGTTGCGATCAATCGGGGTGGTTCACGCGATGGGAGCGGCACGCGCGCGGCACTCCCACGGCACGGGGGTGAATGGGCGAATGTAAGCACTCCGCCCCGCGTCTAATGCAATGGCCTTAATGAAACTCGCTATTTAATGAAGGACTACGACATTAGACTTATTGTTGTTTTCCTTTTAATATAATTGACAATCATAGATAGTAGTCAAATTAGTGGTCATTAGTTACTCAGGGGGTTCTTGTTTAGTTTAAACATAATCAATACTAATATTCTAAATACGAATATGTGTGATGTTTTTCTGATGAGGATTTATGTGATTTTTGATAAGAAAATAGTTGGAGAAAATGTTTAGAGTCTAACCCTTCCTTCAACCCTGATCAATAGTGCATATTACTTTGTAACCGTTACAGAGTAATATGGACTATTGATCGCGGTATGTAGTCAATACAGACGAAGTCGTGTCGTTTTGTTATCCTTATAACTTAAATCTAACATATTATTTCCTATACTAATCAGACAGCCTTAGTTATTCTGACTTATATCAGACATTAGCTGTGCCCGCATCTTCCTTCGCGTGGTAATGAATGCGTCATAAAGATTTTCCCTCGTGAATCCCGATATCGAAGGATTCAAGGATATAAAGTAGGCTATATGTTGCTCCACAAGCTTCTCTACCTTCCAGTGAAAGTCCCATCAAAATCGGTTTAGTCTTTCCAGAGAATGCACCACTAACGTATACCTTCCTCAAGAATTGCACTATTTATAAGTAAAAGCTGTACAATAATCCTCTTAGTAGATTTTTCGAAAATCGATCACATACAAACAGATAGCTTTTTGGAGAAAGCTAAATCTGTTCAATAGTTTCTGAGTTCATTAGGAACATACGAAAGACGTAGGCACAGTACTAAGGTTTATTTAAGGTTGTGAGAGTGTATGTGGTGGCATATATCATTATAATGGTGGTGACGGTCTTCCTGCCCTTATCCCTCTCTAAGTGGGGTCGGCACAAAATGTTGTCACATGATTTGGCTACGTATTTTACGACCGGCCGCCTGCCTGACATCAACTTACATTAGTCGTATTTTACGACACCTCTATAAGCAAGAGGGTGGTCTATTCTACTCAGCCGGATACCACACGTCGGGTCGACTTACCTTAGTCGCCTTTTACGACACCTCGGTAAGAAATGAGGGTGGTACTATTCTATTCAGCCGGATACCACACGGCGTAGTTTCTATTAATAGTATATATTTTAAAAGAAAAATTAAAACATCACCAACCGTCTGCAAATACGTGCTCGACGTATTATTACAAGGTCCCATCTATTTTAACAATTTCACACTTAAATCCTTCAAAAGGCCATCATATACAATTTACACCTGCGAGAACAAAATTGACAGACCGTATTATTTTTTCTGTACCATAAAAAACACTTACGAAATGTCCCTCGAGTGTTGTTGAGGTGTTTATGGCGCTGTTGTTTTTTCTTCTTAAAATCGTATTGTCTCAAGATTGACAAAGGACGATACCTGTGTATCAGACAATATTCTGTAACAAATTGCACTGCAAGGTGCTTTTAATGTGAGATTAGGTGTGGACAAAGATACCTGTACGTGAGGGGACAATAATGTTAGTTGAACGATTTTAATTTTCGAGTCAACCGTGAAAACACGTTTTTAAACGGAACGGTCATTGCGGAAATGTTTGCTTGATTGATCGCCGCGAATTGTTTAGATAGTGCGCCATAGTAGTTAATGGCATCCGTAAGTATCGTGATAGCCGTGAAAACATGTTTTAACGAAGAAAAATTTGAAGAGAAGAGAATTTTGTTCAAAAGTTGATTGTCAAATACAGATTTAGATAGGTATGACTAATTTATATAAGTAGACGTTACTAAAATATGAAAGAATTATTTGGCTATCAACCGCGTTTGTTAGGAAGCAAGTTATGCTCACATGCAGAATTCACGTATCAAAAAACACCGCCACCAACAACACACAACACAAGTACTACACACTCACTACAACAATCTCAGAGAATCTATGTAATGCTAATATGAAATATGAAGTAAAACCGTTCTTATAACTTATAGGTACATGCAATATTAGTTACATAGAACATAGACATACAATAGACTAACAATCAAGAATACATCTTTGATGATTGATTATACATATTTACATTAAGATTTTGTCTTGGACTCTATCCTCATGATGATCTTCGGTTAAAGGGCGAAACTATGGTAAAGATTGTCGTAATGAGTGTGTATAGTGCTTGTGTGGTGTGTTGTTGGTAGAGGCGTTTTGTGATACGTGTGAAAACTGGTCCTGCGCCTATAAGGTACGTGAACATTGCCCGCATTCTATACTTAGCATTACATAGATTCTCTTAACAAATTTAGATTATAGCAAAATAAGTGTATCTTAGCTTCAGCATACTTATTTACATACACTTACAATGCCACCACTTTTGCGATGGGGTTAATAAGCCAATTTCTCAATTACAGTATTTTGGTCCCTTTCAAATAAAGCAATTTACTACCTGAATTCCTCTCCGTCAAGGTGACTTTTTGCTGATTCTTTTTTTCTTTCGCAGTTGTTAATACAATTGTGTTTCGGACCTCTTTGTGTGGCCGTATCGCAGGCTAATGCCTTATTCGACTCAAATTACAGTTTTAATCTTTTTTATTACTTATTTATTATAAAACTTCACATGTACACTTCACTAACCAAACCGCATACATGATATATATAAAAACATAAAAGAAACATTTATAATATAAAATTATCATTATCTAAAGCAATTAATAATTTCTAATAATATTTAATTAATTCTAATTCATAATGTTTGATATTTGCGTACCAACTTTTTCTTAAATATAAATTGTCTCACTTCGTAGGTTAGCTGGCAGAGATCTCTGTCATAGGGATAATTTGACCTTCGTATACTTTTTTTTTACCAATAATGTTTTTTAAAAAAAAAATTTATGGTACATAAATAAATAAAGTACCTGGGTGACCGAGCCTTGTTCCGTAATTTTTTTAAAGATATTAAAAAATTAAGATTGAAACCCGGGTTCGGGGTTTTGAACATTTTCGGTTTCGCCCTTTACCCATCGGCTAACATCACGTTTGACAGCAAAATAATCCTTTGCTTTCAATTATACATTAACCATTTAATACTTAAAAATAGGAAAAAAACGACATTTTTTAAACCTAGCTAGTTCGATTTTCTCCCCCAAAACCCCTACATGCTGTATTTTAGGAAAATGTTGAAGCCTTTACCGATATATATATATACTATCTAATTATGTTTTCCTTTTTTTTAGTTCCTTTTTTTGTAAAAAAATTACCGTGCAAGGCTTGGTCAACCAGGTACTATTTATATATACATACAAAATTAACTTACTTAAATATTAAACTGAGTCAACTGAGTCAAATACAAACAGAGCCGTGGCACAATGGTCTAAGAGAGCAGTGGGGTGCAGTGGGGGGCAGTGGGGGAACAATGGCAGTACGTGACGGCATCCACTTGTCGCGGCGACAGGTTTCGGAGGCTGCGGCTATCGAAGCACCCAATAACGTATTCAGGTAGAAATGAATTGTGCGTACGAGTATATTAGTAAGTAGCTCGTTGCCATATAGCGTAATCAATGCGTAATCAAATTAGCCTTTCCTTCAGCACGTGTAAACTAAGACATTAACATTTTCTGTTAAAACCTCTGTTCTGTTAAATGAGGTTAGTCTATTCTACTCAGCCGGATACCACACGGCGGGTCGACTTACCTTAGTCGCCTTTTACGACACCTCGGTAAGAAATGAGGGTGGTACTATTCTATTCAGCCGGATACCACACGGCGTATATATAATACAAAGTATAATATATAAATGTCAACAATTACATTATGATGGTAAAGATGTGTAATATTTTTTTTGTAAGTAGCGGCCTGTTACTCTCCCACTGCTGAGAATAGGCCTCTTCGCTCCGTTTTTGGAGAGAAGGTTTGGAGCTAAGGCCTACCACGCTAATCCAATGCGGATTGGTAGGTTACACATATCTCCAGAATTCTCTAGAGATATGCAGGTTTCCTCACGATGTTTTCCTTCAGCGAAAAATGTGTGATAAATGCAATTATCAATTAAACACATAAGTTTTAACAAAAAACTCATTGGTGTCTGCCCGGGTTTGAACCCGTGACCTCCTCGAAAGAGTCGCACGGTGTTACCGCTGGGCTACCACAGCTTACGAGTATATTACGGTTAGAAAATGTTTACAATCCATTACAGAAAATACGAGATGTTAACGATTAAAATGGTATGGACATATCGCTTAGTATTAAAGTGACCTAATACAAAAAAGTTGTTGACTGGCCCGTAGGCGCAGTAGGTAGTGATCCTGCCTTCAGCTCCACGAGTCGCGGGTTCGATTGTCGCCGAGGGACAATGTTTTCTATAAATTAATCTGCTGGTCTTCAAGCCTGGGTGTATATTTGTATTTACGTATGTATTTAAAAAATATATTAGTATATTTACATTTACATATTCACAAGTTCTCAGTCACCCTTAACACAAGTATTAAGTTACTTACTTTGGGGACAGATGACCGTGTGTTTGTCTTATATATTTATTATTTATTTATTTTATTATGTAGTACCTGGGTGACCCAAAAAAAAGAAACAATAATTGAGTAGGTGGGGCTGGATCCTAGGTATTTTCATTTCTCTGGACCGCCCGTTCCCCAAATGAGCTACGCTGACTTTACAAGTGACAGCAATAATAGTGTCTTATATTCAATGTAAATTTTAGCATATTTTCTTTTCCCCCTACATTCTGAACTTCATGATATATACATATATTATATACAAGATTAACTCATTTAAATATTAAAGATAAGTATGTATATGTACTTAAAATATTGGTAAAATAATAAAAATAAATTATTTATTATTATATAATATAGTCATTATTGCAAAGTACCGTTGCTAAAGTTAAGGATAACTTTTTCTGAAAAATTACATATATATTTATTTCATATACATATAAAAATTTACAGTTATACAGATCTTAGCCTTAATTAAAAAAAATAGCATTCTATTACCATGCCTTTGCTTCGCTCAGTCTTCATTGTAGAGAAAAGAAATAGATCTTAACTAAACCTTGGTTGCAATATCATATTGTTATCTAAATTATTAATAATCCCAATTATCTTGAGTATATCATAAAAATAAAACAATTCTCTATCATAAAACAACTATGTAAATTTCAATAACTTCTAATAAGCTGAAAGTAATGAAAAATATCACTGTTGTCATTAAGGAACATTAAATGTAGTTACTTAGGGACTTCAATCTATATTATTGACATGTAAACCGAAGCCTTGTGCCATCATCGATATGCGATAGGTATGCGGTTCCAAATTCGTTCCTGGTTTGAATATTCAGAAGAACACTTAGTTTTGTAAGTCGGTCATTATTAAATAAGATGAAACATGCTAAATAAAGTCTCAAAACAAACATTACAGGACAAAGTGCGTGTCACGAGCGCAACGGCCTTAACCAGGGCCGCCCAACGCAAGGCAGACGCCGCCGTGCGCCGCCATGGGAAAATCAGGCTTTGCCGCCCCCTCCGCGCGCCCATTGGCTCGCCCCGAGCCCGCCCCGCGCCCCACCCGCGCGCATAAATACGACGTCGCACCGCGCATCTCCTCATTCCTCATCCGCCACTCGTACAGGACGCGTTACGTGCCGCGACATACGTTACATACCAGTGCTCGTGTTTAGTGAACGTCACGATGAAAGCTATAACCGCAGTGTGCGCTACCGGAGCGTCCGTGCCGGCTATCGCCAACGGGCGGGTGCAGAGACATCGGGACGGCGAGAACGCTGAAATCCAGATGTACCTTTCCAAGTTGCAAGACTTGGTGCCGTTCATGCCCAAGAACAGGCGGATCTCGAAGCTGGAAGTGATCCAACACGTGATCGACTACATATGCGACCTGCAGTCGGCTTTAGAGAATCATCCTGCGGTGGGTCAATTTGAGGCTGAGGCGGCGCTAGCGCCTGCGTGCGCCTCACCCCCCAGGCCTCGCCGCAGACCTCTTGGCCCGCGGCCGGCGCCAAACACCATCCTCCCCGCCGACAGACCCGTTTCATCACATCACTCCAGCCACACGGTAAGCGTTCAATTCAAAATAATAGTATTTTACAGACTTTTTGAATAAACATTCTAAAACGAGTTTTCATAGTTAATTTTATCGATTCTAGTTTGTCAACTATTAAACGTTTCAAAATTAAAAATCGACTTGAATAGACATTAAAAGTTAATGAAATCGGTCGTGTCAATGTTTTTGCGGCGCGCGCGCACCTGCGTATTTCGCAAGCGAAGGTAAAAGTGGAGATGCTGGCAGTTTCACAACCCGTGTCGACGCACGAATACTTAGTTAATATTACTCTATAATTTAAACAATATAAATATGAAGTCAAAATGCTTAATTTCGTCTAAATATTTTTGTAAGCAATCCTTGATATTAAAAACTGAACTAATACGAAAATAACATTATTAACTAAAGGTAATTTATTTTACTAGTGTAGTGTACGGGATTTAGCGGTAATGTTTGTGAATACACAGTAGTCATAAACACGAATAAAAATTGGTAAATAGCAACAATTTAGTCCGCCACTCATGCATGCGTGACGGCTGTTTTGAATTTCAGCCTTGAAGCGCGGCCACCTGCGCCGGCGCCGCGTAAACGACCCTGTACTGACAATCTGAATATTCAAGTCATTTCTGCCTCGTTTAACATTCCAAATGACACCTGTATATGACTGTATATCCATTCTAACGTGATTGCTCATAATTTTCCGGTAAGGACTGGATTAGCTAGACTATAAATGCATGAGTTGTCCGGACTATGGCAGGTGCATCTCCGAAGGATTTATTCGTACGCCTTGCGTCTACGCGCCGGGCTCGTTAATACTTGGTCGCGCCACGTAAATTTTAATCACTGCCAGTTGTTAGAACTGAGGGAAATGTTTGAAACAGACGTGATTTAAGAGATGCAAGGTGCAGCGATTTACTAATGAGACTGTCGCGTATTCAGTAGTTACTGACCGAAACATATATTTATTGTTCTGTTTTCAAATTTGCAACCTCTCCAGACGCGCTATCATAGACGTGTAATATTTTTTTACAAAACATATATTTTTTGTTCTATTTTCAAATTTGCGATCTCTTCAGATTTACGCCTTATTATATGCGTGTAATTTTTTTTCTCTAAATATATTTATTGTTCTGTTTTCAAACTGGCAGTTTGAACTAATTCAATCTCTGTAGACAGACCCGTTTACATATAATTACGTATTATATTTTTTTTTTCACAATATATCCTTACGTATATTTCAGACGTATAAATGAATCTAAACAAGTCGAAGGCGCCAACAAAACAGTCGCTCATATTGAGATCGAGATATTTACTAATATACCGCCCACACCGTACAGGAACTATCGGAATGTCGGGCAATTCAACCGCATTCTTGAATACAAATGTGAATATACAAACTTACAAGGACATCTGAGTTTGCCGAACGCCTGATTCGAGCAGGTCGCTTTAAAAAAAATAGAAAAAGCTACGGTGAAAATCGTGCGGGAATGCTTCGTGCACGTCGTGAGGCATTTTACGGGCCCTATCGCGAGATCAGGCGCTTGTGCCACAAACCTCGGTCACGAACATACGTCACGGCAACTATCACGAGACGCGTCTTAAATTGTTACCCGCAGCTGAGCGCCCTCGAGCGTTCACGATCAAGAAACCTATCAAACAAATCGAAGTCTGACAGGCACCTTACATTCTATGCATTACCGCATCAATGCGTATCCACGAATACTTGACTTTTCGCTCTGACCATAATGAGGAACTAAGTACCTATTGTAATAAAAACTGATAGGCGTGTAATCCGCTGCACCCCCATACAATCGAGCAACCCCATTTGATATCTGTAGATGCTCATTTACGTGTAATACGAGTTCATGAGGTTTTAAGTACCTTGTTTATGACTTTCGACTACAATAATTGGTTAAGTAAATCCGTTTCTAGGATTACTTCTTATTCACTTTTTGTTTGTCTTACTTGCCGCTTTAATTTTTATACTTGTGTTCAATTATTTTCTGATATTCAGAGTAGTATATTAGGTATGCTTTATGGGGTTAATTAAATAACTTAAAAATATAAGGAGTGTACGCATCTAGTGCCCACCTACACCTCCCGCCATCAGGAGGCGAGCGGCTAGCGCGACAGGCGACAATAACGTGCCGCCAGGTGTTCGCGCCCACGCTCACCATTTGCCCGCTCGTCTGAATATCTTTGTCTCCGCTTACTTAGCTCGTAAATCGCGCATGTGAAAGTTTTACGATCACCTCAACGCTTCTCCGAACTAATAAACCGGCATCGGCGGCGAGTAGACAATGCAACTTCCCCGCGAAACGTCTTGGCAAACCTCTACCGGGCTGCACACGTGCAACGATTTCGCCGATCGCTCGGATTCCATCGACGATCGATCGAGGGCATTGTGCGGGTAACGGTCGTTCACAGCTGCGTACGAGCGTACACGTGACGCCACCGGTGGCGGATAGCTAAATAAATGCAACGCACCTATTCATTATCCAGCCGACAATGCTCTTCTCATAAAGGGATTTCACGTGTTCGCTCTCGCGAAGTCCCGATCCGTTCGGGACATGTGCGCTCTCCCTTCAGCGTGTCTGTAAATAGGGTATGGCCACGTGCGGCCGTTCAGCTGTGTCGCGGATGTGCGGACGGGAAGCGGTAATCTAACCCTTACCGATACTCAGAACGACACGTCTAAACGACATCGCGAACAGAGATCATGGCAATCAAGGAACTAATCAGTGAAAGACGGTATAACGTGAACTGGGGTGATGCCGATACCATAAACCCTTTGACCGAACGCTATTGCATTAAAACAGTGTTGAAACGTAGGGCATATGTGACGACAGATGGCCGGACGCGGGCGGGATGCGCATGTGCTACTCGATACACTATTTGTCACAATCAGTAATAACTGTAATAACATTCAGAGGGACCAATTAATTTGCCTCGTACAAGCAGACATTGCACGCTTTGTTAAGTAATCAATTCGCGCTCACAATTTCATTCCATTGACTGGGGTAGTTACAATATTTTACATTAAATAAACCAAATGAAGTGTAGTTTTTAATAGCGTTTTCTCCTTGTTACAGACTCCAGAGAAACAAGATCAACCAGACAGGCCGATGTCCTGTTAAATGATGAATAGTTGTAAGGACATTTTTATTAATGGTGAACTTCAATACCTCGAGGTGCATGGGAAGCGCTCCGCGGGAGAAATGTGGTATGATTACCTCAGGATCGGGAGCCTCCTGCATCAGTTCCAGTGAACTTCATCTCGTGATGATATCCTAAGTACGATCTCGTTAAGATCAGTGTAATACGTTAATTTAATTATTTCGTGGCATTACGTGCAGAAGACTTAAGCAATGCAATCGGTCGCCATGTTCGCTCGCCGACGGCAGCGGCGGCGGCCAGGCAGTTTGTTTTGTTATAATGTTAATGTAAAAAGCTTTATTAGTTATTAATTTAGGTTGATGTACGTGAACGTGTTTGTAAATATTAATGTTGAGTGGTTTGCGACATCTAGACAATTTTTGATTTATCCACAAAAAAGAAAAAGAACTTTCACTATCAAACAGGACACCGACGTAATACCTATACATTTTTTCAATACAAAAACAGTTATGGGGAAAAAAGGTTTTCTTAATTAGGTATTTAGTTTTAAAACGATGCTTCCATTTATATCAAAGACGTAAACCAATTCTAAGTTGGTTTACCTATATAATTATATTATTTTAAGTTATAAAAATTCACAAGTGTGATTATGCGTGGCGATTTTGTTGCTCTTATATAAATTATGAAAATATAAGTTCTAAACGCAAAAATTCTTTTATTAATTTATCATACTGCGTTTAGTACAAACTAATGTATATAGTGTAATGATATGGAAAATTATATAAACAAATTAGCGAAAAAAATGAGACACTTTATGATTTATATTGAATGTAAGGTGAAAATGCTTTAATTATCTTATATAATCCTTATTATGGTGTATTATGATTTTAAACAGACTGTTATAGATTAAGTTATTTTCGGGATGCGTTGTAAATGATAAACAAATTGTATTGTTAATAGGATATTAGAAGTGATAGTGAGGTAATGAAATATAATATAGAAATTTAGATATGTTTAAATACATTGCGACTTTTAAACATAGACTGGATAAGACCACAGCTAAAATTTCTCTTAAAACAAAGGCTGAAACATTTGCCACATATTTCAAGTTTCTATTATCTATTAATTGCCTCACTAAGACAAATTAATTACTACCACAAAGGTAGCTTGTATTCAAACTTTGTCACAAGCACTCTTATATATAGTTGACTGATTCACATACTTTTTCATTTGTCATACGTTTTTTATATCTAGAAATTTGCACTCATATTTTGTATAAGTACCGTGAATCCACAGAAAATAAAAAGCATTATTGATTTTATATTTCCTTGTTTTATTGCGTTTAATCTTTACCCATTTTTTATTTATTTAATACTGCAAATGAAACTTGAAAGTCGAGGTCTTAGGACTTCCGGCTCACAGATTATTAAAATATGAAAAAAAATAAAATAAAATAAATATTAAAACACGAATATAAAAGATATTTTATGAACTTAACAATCAAGTTTAGAATATGAAATCGTCATTCTCCTACCCTTATCCCGCTCTAGGTGGGGTCGGCACACCATGTTATAAATATGTTGTCACATGATTTGGCTAGGTAGGTACTTAACGAACAACACCAACTTTACAATTTAGAATATGTAATGTCCACATATATTCGTAAGAAAAGACATAATTATAATATTAACAGTGCGAATAGTTAAATGTAAAACAAGTAAAGTAACGGCATGTAACTATCCCATTACTAGGCCTTTTCTCCCTTTTCTCTCCTTTTTTGGAAAGAAGGATTGGAGCTAAGACCTACCACGCTGCTCCAATGCGGGTTGGTAGGTTACACATATCCCTAGATTCTCTAGAGATATGCAGGTTTCCTTACGATGTTTTCCTTAACCGAAAAGCGTGTGATAAATTACAATTATCAATTAGACACATAAGTTTTAATAGAAAAACTCATTGGTGTCTTTCCGGGGTTCGAACCCGTGTCCCCTCGGAATGTTTGCACGGTCCCACCGCTAGGCCATCACAGCTTCATACGACGTGTGTATACGATACTGAAATACATATATAGATATACATATAGATTTTACAGCGGATGTAGATAATACATGAATAGTACATGTTTTCTCACCAATAATCTTCTTGTAATAAAATCTTCAAAATGTTGCCCATCGACAAAATTAAGCTTAGTACTTTAACATATGAAAAAAAAAAATTACTAACTTAAACTTCTAATGGATAATGAATACCAACTTAGAATACAATGAAAATTATTTCTTTTCTATATTAACTTAATTAGACTAAGAATAGACCCCCTTGTTTCTTACCGAGGTGTCGTAAAATACGACTAAGATAAGTTGACGTCAGACAGGCGGCCGGTCGTAAAATACGTAGCCAAGTCATGTGACAACATATTTGTAACATGTGCCGACCCCACTTAGAGTGGGATAAGATCAGAAGGATTAATAAGTTAGTTTATATAATTATAAGTGACCGGGATTCTGGCAATTTAATTTGGCAAAACGTTGTTTTATCATAATAATTGTTTCTAGGGAATTTCTCTTTCTTATACACACGTTCACTATCATAAACTCAACAATCGTTTATCTCCACACCAAAGCATCATCAGGAGATAGACTCCACGAATGATTGCAGAATAAATGTTTTTTTATTTCATTTTACGACAAAATCGCAAAGCGTAGTAATAACTTGTAGCTCGCCATTTCACTATCATAAGTTCCCTTAAATGTTTCTCTAACACAACTCGACACCTACAAATCTTAGTTTCTTTCTTAGCCTACCTATTCTTAGTTTCATTCTTTTACAGTGATACCACTCAGATATGATATTATCTTGAACCAGGGGAAGTCAACCGTTGGACGAGTTTGTTTTACATGATACTTGGCCCTCTTACAGACTTCAAAGGTTCTTCTTTATCTTTAACCTTTCCTTAGGTTCTTTTCACCTTTACCTTTACTTTATTCTCCCACAGACAATTTTTAGAATTAGGTGTTATTTATCTATTAGGAAGCCAACGTGATATGCAATATAGTTTATTTTAAACTTATATAAATTTGTAATTTATAGTTTTCTATTATATATCTCACTTAAAGGCTAACTCAGCATGTATAATTTAATAAAAAGTTAAATAACGTTCTGCTCACTAAATCAAATACAAAAAAATAGTAAAAGTAAGAAGAAAAAAAGAGTTATTATAATAAATTTAAAAAAAAAACTAGTCTAATTTAACAATTTAAATGTGGGGGAAATAATAAAAAAAAACAGTAATATTAAAAACTAACATTAAAGATGATAAAATATCTTTTTATGAAGTATATATTTCTTGATTTTTTGTTTAAAAGTTTTATTAGAGGGTGTTACTTTGAGGAGGTCCATAATATAAACAGTAATAAAATAATACTTTGCTATAATCCGAGATAAAAGAAAATATGTGCAAGCATTATATCTGTATTCAGCAGGCTTTACGATTATGTCATGGAGTCTATTTCCTGACGATGCTTTGGTTACGGGGCGAAACGACTGTTGAGATTGTGCTGATGAATTTGTGCAGTGCTTGTGTATTGTTGAGTTATTGGTGGCGGGTAGTGCATGAGTTTTTACAAATTCTGCATGAATCAGGTATGAAAACGGATAGCACACTCAACATTTAGCATTACATACATGTATTTTCCTATATCGCGGATTATAGCAAATTAATATTTTCATTACTTTTTGTCTTCCACAGACTTTCAAGGCTCTTTCTAGCTTTACCTTTACTTTATTCTTCCGCAGACTTTGAGGGTTATTTTAAACTTTATTTCGTTCTCTCACAGATCTTAAAGGTTCTTATACTTTGGCCTTTCCTTTGTTCCCTAAAAGACTTTTAACGTATAATTTTTAAAACAGAAAGCCAGAAAAACGGATGCTAGAATCACGCGATTGCATCACGGCCAATTATCGTCACTACAATATTTGATCAGCTGCGCTTGTTAAACTTTTACGCCAACAAGTATTAATCAAAAAACAACCTTATCTTATTAGTAATAAAGACTATAATAGTATAACTTAGTCATTAAATCTATTCAAGCGATTTTATACCTTAACATGATAAATATAAATGTTATAATGGAATTCAGGTGTTTGTTGCTAAATTGTACTTGTTCGCCAAACATTAACTCAATGTCGTCACTATACAACAATACGGGCTAATTACAAAAGTAAGGTAAGCGAGTTGGACAAATAATTTTAAATAAATAAATTATAAAACAGCCAGCGACCCTGCCAGGATTCGAACCTGGAATCTTCTGATCCGTAGTCAGACGCGTTATCCGTTGCGCCACAGGGCCAGTTGTTAACGTGCTGAAATATTATATTCTGTTTCTTTATTCTATATATATTATAAAACAAGTCTAATGGACCAACAAAATACCTAAAATAGCACTGCGTTCAGAAACTGAACTGGCTGAACTAGAAAGTGACACTTTTTTAATGCAACAATATGTAGAAATAATAGGTATATATTTTGAACGAGTATTTACATATAAATGCTTCAAAATACAGGAAATATAGGTCGTAAATAATTGTTTATTTTAATACAGTGCTATTGTACACATCTTGCGTGATCACGTCCTATATTCGTTAGTCCATTAAGACTTAATTTCACTAAATAATAAGTTTCCCTTATCATTCCATTATTAGGTGTAAAAAATTAGAATGATTAGTTTTAGTTTTGTTAGTAGGTTTGATAGTGATTTTTTTCCATATAAAGGTATTTATTTTAACTTTCTGTTTAATTTAAATTATAGTTAAAAAAAAACCTTCATCATCATCATCATCATCATCATCATCATTCTCTAACCACTATCCCATTTTTAGTGGGGTCGGCACAATTTATATTCTTCCATTCTCCTCTATCATTCGTCAACTCTGGTGCCACTCCTTTGATATGCATATCATTTTCCACACAATCCATCCATCTTTTTTTCGGCCTGCTCCTAGCCATACATCCACGTTCATATTTAAAACTCTTTTGGTCACATAATTTTCATCCCTCCTCATTACATTACCATACCACCATGATACCAACTAAAAAAAACCCTTATCATTTTGAATTATCTCTTTTACTCAGTCACTGATTGAGTGAATGAATTCCTTTACTGGAGTTTTATTATTAATTATTGCTTTTTTAAAGTAAATTGGAGTGTTACTGAGAGTTACTCTCGAGTAACTGTAACTGTTTTTTTTTTTACATTTTTGAAAGTTTGTACAGGCTTCCCCCACTAAAATGGAAAACTTCATATAAACTTTTCTTCCTTTTAGGACTTAATCTTCACAATCCTATAGGTCCCCATGACGCTTTAGTCACTGCAAATTTAGCATACCTACTATTAGTCTCTTTAATTCATTTTAGTCCGATATTCCACCTACGCTGATGAACGTATCGAATCTCCAGTACGAAGCTGATAAGCTATCGCCTGATAAGGCTAATGCGATTACACAGGTGTGCCAGCCGGTGTACGAGCACTGCACGACCTTCCTTTACACGGGTTCAAAGGCACGGAAGCGATTAAAATACTTTTCATATATATATTTATTGCCAATTCAGGTATTCTTAGAATCATTCTGATAGGCGGATTTTGTATATGTTATCTCTTTAATTGATCAAGCGAATATTACGCACTAAATAATGTTGATAGCTTAATTTTGAAAGCGTACTTTTTGTAAGCCTCCCACACAGCCGACACCTACGATTTAATATAATATTTACAGTTAAGGTCTACATTATTATGTTTAAACATCTCTTGACTATTTCTGGAATAAATATCTATAGCTTCTCAACCCACATTAAGGCGACAAGTCTAAAGTTCATTTCTTCAACGTAAAATCAAATTCTTATTTGGCAGGAAGATGTTATCAGCCTGATAATGGTATTGAATTTTCATATCCTTATAATAATTCTGCTAACAACAAGGAATTGTAGGCATAAAGGCTTTTGGCAATATGGCAAGGTTAACTTTAGCGCACTAAAAGTATGATTATGTTCATCATCTTCCTGCCCTTATCCCACTCTAAGTGGGGTCGGCACAACATGTTATAAACATGCTGTCACATGATTTGCCTGCGTTTTTACGACCGGCCGCATGCCTGACGTCAACTTACCTCAGTCGTATTTTACGACTGAGGTAAGTTGACGTAAGGTGGTCTATTCTGTTCAGCCGGATACCACACGGCGGATCGACTTACCTTAGTCAGCTTTTACGACACCTCGGTAAGAAATGAGGATGGTACTATTCTATTCAGCCGGATACCATACGACGGACTAAAAGTATGATTATGTTATGACATGTATGGATAATAAATTATATAATTATCAATATAATTTGGTATTATATTAATTCTACTTATAAAAATATATAATACAGAACAGCGTATGAAAATACACAATTTTACGTGTAGGATGTTCAATTCAGGCCCGCTAAATTTTTGAATCCAACCCAAAATCCAATTTTGAATGCACACATTACATCACAGCTCACATCAGTGTGCTTAACATCTAGTGACCACTGTTGCACTGGTGGCAAGTATAAATGAGAGAAAGCAAAATATCTTTATAAAAAGTATCTACATGTTACATAACTCCTATTGTTTATAAAGAAATTTACACACGCTTAATTTAGTGCTGGCAAATACGCAGCCCTTCAAGTGCTTTAATATCCGGAAATATCACATATTGTTTGTTATCGTGGCATATCATAATCGGTGTTTTCTAAGATATAACGGTTACTTGTGACAGGTGGTCTTAGCAGGTGTTTGCACTTGCTAGGTGTGAGTACACCGACTCTGATAAGAATAAAGATAACAGGTATAACCCTTAATACGTAGGTACGTTACCGGCTTCGAAAACGAACTTGTTGATGCGTAAAAATATCAAGATATCAAAAATATAAAAAACCTGTTTTAATTCAGTGTTATAAAGTGAAACAGTGGTCTGTTACTATAACCTCCGACTAAAAAGATGACAGTGCTCCACCACGATACTGGTCACGGCAAGGTCAGGGTAACTTTGTGCAACATAGCACCCATCCTCGCCAGCAGCAGCTCTGTACCCCGGAGAGCGTAACATCCTGATCGGGGCATCTTAATATAATGGACCCTTCCTCCGCTGCTCGATGCATCGGGACCACCAGATGCCTCGATTACCTCTAGATCGACAGCCTCGGGAACCACTCGGGTACTCCACCCGGGCGTCCTATTCCCTGTTCGGTCCCCGTTAGGGCGGCATGCGACGGACATCTGTTATTATCACTCCAAATCTAACACCTACCACACTACTCCAATGTGGATTAGCGGGTACATCAATGTCCAGCGATATTAGTATCATTTTTGTACTAGTATCATCTGTGATGTGTTTGTAAGAAAAACTATTCACAATATATGCTACATTAAAATGGCAAATGTTATTCTGATTTGCATTTCTTACTATACCTACGACTCAAACGACAAAAGGAGCCTAATGCAGTAAACTTTTTTTAGAGTTCTGTAATTTGTACGGACCATGAGAACATTGTATGAAAAAATTGAAAAGTAACACTTAAATTATATTAATATATAAAAATACTATTAAAATATATTAATTTGGGCCAATAAAATAACTGTGTGTATTAAACGCGCAAAATTTTAAACTATATTTACTGCAGTTGACATTTTCGTATTAAAAATAGTGTAAAGTACACTATTTTTGGCATCTTTACCTAATTTAACAAACAATTTTTGTACACACTGAAAAAACAAAATAAAACGATCCTCAAAATGTAATGACTAATATGTTATTTTTATTAATATTCATCATTATATTATGTACCTTTGTTTTCGAATTGCGAAAGCATAAATAAATATAAAAACTCTTTAAAAATCTTTTTATTCCTAAGATGGTACTTAAGTCTCTTTTACTTTTTAACTCCTATATGGAATTGAAAAAAAAACGTATAAGAATATTATCACATAAATGGTGCCGACAAAAAATGTTTTCCTGAGTAACAGTGGAATTTTCCGTGAATTAATCCACTATCGACGTCCTTATTTTAATGTGTATCGAAACATTTGGAAGTTTTTATTGGTGGTACCAAGCTTGATAAGCAACCTTTTGTATTCGTTGATAATTGAAAACTTGCCATAATAAAAATGAAAATTAGGATTTTATGCGTTTCAGCTATCTTAATGGCCGCATTTTAAATAACATGAAAAAATACTTGAAACGTTTAAAAAGGGAAGATTATACAACATACAGAAAATTCTTAAATTTCGTAAACGCGCCAGATGGAAATTTAACTTCTAAGCGTTACTACAGCGCTACACTAGCACAACACACATTCACTACTACAATCTCAACATTTCACCCTATCCAAAAAATGAAGTCACAAGTCCCATATATAAGCAAAGGAAATGTGAGTTTATCATTCGAATAGGGCGATTTGTTACACCCTTTAACTAAAACAAGCAGAATATCGACACCAAGACAAAAACGCAAAGATTTGCGATACTAAGTATCAGTCAAAATGTGCCTTTATTATAGTCAGCTTGTAAAGCCTTAAAAGAATAATTCGCAAATGAGATAAATTTCAAATAATATATAATACATATAATATTATGTCACATATAACAATGAAAGTACACTACAGGGATCAAATGTAAAGCCAAACAAGTCAAATTGTTCTACCAATATAGCCACATGTTGGTTGTCGATTCACCTCCACTTACATTGCAGGGAGCCGTGTACAAGACAACACGTCGACATTTCATGTCGTTAAGCATGGCTGCAATTATTTGTCTTGCACGATATGCATTGCAAAGCGATCCTTATAGGGTTCAAGCAGAAAGGTAGGATTGTAATCTGTACCTTAGTACGTGACGCGAAAACTTTTTTATCCATTTATACAAAGTTAAGCAGTCGCAGGAGTATGAAATTTGGCTTCATTTTAGTTTATGATATACAAGATGTGCCAGCAGTTTCGCCCACATGGAAATCAGTGATTTACAATTTTTTTTCCGAATTGACATTTTGAACATAAAAGTCTCACATATAACATAAAAACTCAAAAACATAAAAAACTAACGATAACTATATCGTGAGTTTAGCGTACGCGAGTAAAGCGTTAAATTTTGCCGTTTTCGCAATATTTTTTATTGCTGATCCTCCCCTATTCGTCATAACGTTATGTTTATAGTCTATACCTACTACCTTCTTCGATAAATGGACTAAATTACAGTCAAAGATTTTTTTTAATCGGTCCTATAGTTCCTGAGATTAACGCGTTCAAACTCTTCAGCTTTGTATATTAGTATAAATTCCGATACTGCTCCTAATATTGAAAACAATGTGTATTTTAATATTTACACCTTTTTGTTGTTGTTCCCGTATTGCAGCCTATGAGCGATATCTTAAACCCCAAAGCAATAACGCTATATTTGTTTACTTAATCTTGTCTGACAGGTGGACGCACCAAATGCACTAAGCGTACCGGCTTAACACTCTCAAACCTAAATGCTTGAGTACATACACTGATAAACTGATAACCATTGTTACTGATATACTCTAATTAGTGTACAAACACACGTATTATTTTGTCAAACGATTTATCAAAATTTGTACTATTATCGATTATGGAAACGATGACACGAAACTTAATCAATAATTGATAATTTAAATCCGCAATGATGAAGAGCTATAACGATTAAATAAGTGCAAATCAACAGTAACAATAACATCAACCTATTTTTAGGGGATTATATTTATCGGAGCGAAATTTATACAAAAGTAGTAATATCCCGCGGTTTCACCCGCGTGCCTAACGATCTCATGGCAGTGGAAAGTCTACTAAGTCGGTCCATCGATTTATTTTTTTTATGTAATATAGCCTACGTTGCTTAGTAAAGACGCAGCTTACCAATGGTGAAAGAATTTTTGAAATCGATCTAGTAGTTTTTGTGAGAAAACATTACAAACATACATATAAATTTTTCCTCTTTATAATATTAGTATAGATGGAAATATTTATAATTCTTAGATGCGATGCAGGAAAAGATAGTAAGGAAAGCTGCATATCTATAGAAATCCTGGCTGAGTAGAATAGACCACCCTTATTTCCTACCGAGGTATCGTAAAAGGCGACTAAGGTTAGTAGACACACTGTGTGGTATTGAGCTGAGTAGAATAGACCACCCTCATTTTTTACAGAGGTGTCGTATAAGGCGACTGAAATAAGTTGACCCGCCGTGTGGTATCCAGCTGAGTAGAATAGACCACCGTCATTTCTTACAGAGGTGTCGTAAAAAACGACTGAAATAAGTTGACCCACCTTGTGGTATCCAGCTGAGTAGAATTATCCTCCCTCATTTCTAACCAAGGTGTCGTCAAGAGGATCGGCACAACGTGTTACAAGCATGATGCCACATGATTTGGCTATGTATTTTACGACCAGCCGCCTGCCTGACATCAAGAAAAAGGGCGGTCTATTTTACTCAACCGGATACCACGCGGTGGGTCAACTTACCTTAGTCGTATTTTACGACACCTCAGTAAGAAAGAGGGTGGTCTATTCTACTCAACCGGATACCACACGGCTTAATTAATAACAATCTTCCCGCTATTTTACGGTGACTAATAAAAGGTATATTAAGTTGGTATTGCACTTAGGGCAAGTCGCACGCTGTTAACCTTTCACGAAACTACTCCTCTCCATAATTCATATTTTAATGGGCTCATCGTGAACTTCGTGTATATCAACCGCACAAGTAATATTTCTCATAATAATAACGATACTTTAATAAATTTTCAAAGATTAATAATAGGAATACTCGAAATTGATGCAATGGTTAATATATTCATATATGCCGTGAGGTATCCGACTAAGGTAAGTTGACCCGCCGTGTGGTATCTAACTGAATAGAATAGACCACTCTCATTTCTTACCGAGGTGTCGTAAAATACGACTAAGGTAAGTTGACAGAGTGGATGTGGGTATGCCATACCTTCAAATTAAAAAAATTATGTGACAATACGATTTAAACCAGCAACCGCCAAAGCAACCGCCGAGTTTCTTGCTGGCTTTTCTCGATAGGAACAATTTTCCGTACCAGTAGTAGAATTGACGATTCAAAAGTACTTGCTTACAAGTTTATTTGAATAAATAAAATTATGAATTTGAATTTGAAATTTGATTAGCAAATTAATGTAATATGAAACTCCTTATTCTTTAAATTATTCGGAAATAGAAGTCTTTTGTTTATGTCTATATCTATACTTGTAACAAAGTCCCTAAAACCTGTATGTCTGTATGTGATCGATTTTCTTGATATTTACTGAACGGAACTTCGTACGGTTTTTACGGAACAAGACTGCAATTCTTCCGGAAGGCTTGCTAATAGAATATTACCGTTTTATGTAAATTATATAGCAGAGGTCATGCGGTTGTAAATAACTCGCATCCTGGGAGCTTTACCACGCCGCGTAAACCAATAGAGATATACTAAAGCAATATACTAGAGAATTGTATATCTATAAAAAATACTACAAATAAAGTCCGCGACAGCATGTCTCTATTTCTTACGGTTAACTCACAATAACTAATTTTACGTTCAAAACTTTCATTCTGGAAAATTTTGTCACACATTGATTTCACGGCGGCCAAAGCCGATGGCACAGCTAGTCTTATATAGTTTTATAACCGAAGAATATTGTGCATGCACCCCCAAATTTATTTCTTAATATTCAATATCGATAAGACGGCACTAAAACCGTATTATATATGCACGGAGGTCGGGGTGAGTGAAACTGACGGTACCTTTTTAAATATTCAAAGAGTGTAAAGGGCAACTACGCGTATATTTCCCCTGAGGCTTGACTTTAATATTTCATATACGTGCCATACGTATATATTAATGTTTCTAGGTAGATTAGAAAGATAGATATTATAAAATTATTTAGCTGCGTTATAACATGTTCGACACACACTTACTAGATAAGTAGATTTAGCTGTTATATTTATTTAGTGGAATATTTCTTCTTACAGAAAACTAAAGTCATGTGGTTTCTAGCAAAAACCACATGCCTTTTCGTACGAATTAAGCAAGCAGCGAAAGTATACGTCTCTCATCGAGAGTTATGTATTTCTGCCATTTGCAGTAGAGTCCCTAGGGCCATGGGGTCAAAGTGCAAGAAAAAATTATACGTTTTAACCCTCCCTCCCTTCCTAATTGCCCCTTCAGGTGAAGAGAGGGCTGGCTCCTTTTTTGCAAAAATAATCAGCTTACCGAATTCAACGCGGAAACGCAGCCAGCATTCTTGGGACCATTCCACGTGGGCATGATTTTTATAGTCCAAGCGTCTAAGTAATTTAATAGATAAAAAAACCTTGTACAGTTTTGTCAATACTATTATTATAAAGAGGAAAAATTTGTATGCATGTTTATAATGTTTTCACACAAAAACTACTGGACCGATTTCAAAAATTCTTTGACCATTGGAAAGCGGCATCTTTACTGAGCAACATAGGCTGTAAAAAATTAGTCATAAAAATCTGTCATCCCATACGCTGCGGAAACTATTGATGATACACTTAACAAAAATAAATCAATGGTCCGACTTAGTAGATTTTCCACTGCCATGAAATCGGTATGTACGCGGGTGAAACCGCGGGATATTACTAGTTGTAAATAAATAGAAAAAAAAAGATATTAGGAAAATGATACAATTCTAGAAACTAAAAATACCATAAAGTCTGAAACTCACGATCAGGTTACATAAGTCGTGTTATGTAAACAGTTGCCGTAATAGCATCGAACATGTAATGCATTGTTAGTGTTTACAGTTATTTGCCGACCATAACATTGTTAGCGCACATTACTACTTATTGTGGTAGTTAAATACAATAATGGACGAATAGCTGCCTGCATCTTGGTCTCCATGGACTGCAGGATTTTAATAAAAAGTAGTTGGCGTGAAGATTCCTAAATGAGCCCGCCGTTGTACACTGATCATATGCCTGGAAGAGATTACTTATAAGTAATAAGGCCGCCCTTTGTACGGCCTATTACGCCTTTGTACTACTACTATAAGTAAGTTATTTTTTTTATATGTAATCTTGTGTACAAAAAAAAATAAATATAAGGCACAACATGTTATGAACATGTTGTCATATGATTTGGCTACGTATTTTATGACCGGCCGCCTGCCTGACGTCAACTTATCTTAGTCGTATTTTACGACACCTCGATAAGAAAAAGGGTTGTCTAATTTACTTAACCGGATACCACACGGTGAGTCAACTTATCTTAGTCGCCTTTTACTATACCTCGGTCAGACATGAGGGTGCAAGAGGGTGGTCTATTCTACTCAGCCGGATACCACACGGCGGGTCGACTTACCTTAGTCGTCATTTACGACACCTCGGTAAGAAAAAAGGGTGGTACTATATTAGGCGGATTTCTGTGTTGTTCACAGAAATATCTAAATATAAAGAAAATACAAACAAACAAGTTGATTTTGGAGACCACTATGTTGGCGCTGACGTCTGAAGCTAGATACAAGAAGCTTATGTCACTCGCAAAACCATCAACTGTCGATATATCAATAGCCATATTTATGTCTATTAATATAGCATCCATTGCTCCGTTACATTCGAGAATGATTAACAACCAAACAGACTCCCATTACCAATACTCTTCGATTAAGATAGTAACTAAATATACTAGTTATAAGATTATATTTTGAAAGGAACAACCAGCGAGTTTCGTGATGGTCTTCTCGGTAAGAACAGCTTTTCCGAGAAGTAGAGTTGATAATTCAAAAGCACTTATTTACAAGGTTACTTTGAATGAGATAAAGGTAAGAGAATGACGATCATTGTAATTAGTAATTGTAACGATCTCTGTCCAAATGTTATCAAAAAGTGTTTTTCTATAATGTTATGTTTGCTGTTGGTACATCTTGAAATAAATAAATAAAAGATAAAGGAAAATCTTATATATATAGTAAGTAGCGGCCTGTTACTATCTCACTGCTGAGAATAGGCCTCTTCTCTCCGTTTTTGGAGAGAAGGTTAGGAGCTAAGGCCTACGCTGCTCCAGTGCAGATTGGAAGGTTACACATATCTCTAGAGATATGCAGGTTTCCTCACGATGTTTTCCTTCACCGAAAAGCGTGTGATAAATAGCAATTATCAATTAGACACATAAGTTTTTAACAGAAAACATTGGTGTCTGCCCGGGTTTGAACCCTCCTAGAAAGAGTCGCACGGTGTTACCGTTGGGCTACCACAGCTTTAATTAATGTATAGTTTCTTGTAATGTATTTAGTTGTTTATGTAAGCCTGTCATGTACATCGTTGCACCGCTAAAAATAGACTTCAATATACGCCATAGATAACAGAGTAGGTATTAGGTACACAATGCACGAGGTGACTGGGGCATCACTTCCGTTATGCCTGTCGACGACTCTGTTCACATATAATCTGCGTCATAGAATGTTGATATTTGAAAGCATGTTAGAGCGTCTTATTATACATTTTTTTTCCATTTTTAGTGCGTCTCTGCCTGGTTATATTGTGCACTTTTGATAACGCTTCGCCAGGGGTCAAACTAAGCTCAGGTCAGAGGTGATGGCTTCCCCTATAGGATACGTCCTCTATCACCCCATAATTAAGGGGTTTGCATATACAGCATAGCTTATTGTAATTCTTAGAGATATAGAGATATTTTTACATACATTCTTTACAGCTGTTATATAATGCATCTGTCTTACTAGCGAAATTACCTATGGTCTTAATAGTCTAGGTTTGTATATTAATTACTCGGATTCTGCATGAAAAATGTTAATGCATAAATAAAGTTTATGAATAACGAGACTAAGACCAACCTCAATTTTGGTGGATACTTTAAGTATCTCAGGATGATTAAAACAGGAAATAAGAGATATAATAGAAAGCACCACCAAGAAAGCTACCCACCTAACCACCTAGAAAGACCAAAACTACTGGAGAGGCAATGGGCTGGTCTCGCAGTACCAAGAACCGATTAGAATTGGAGGCCTAAGGTGTAGGAATGGCCAGGAGGACTAATGAGTTTAAAAAGAGCTCATAGAGTTGCGGTGTGTCGCTGGATCTAAGTGACACAATATAGTGTGCAAATTCCTTAAAGAGACCTATGTCCAGCAGTGGCTGTCTATTCTGGTTGAAGAAGAAAAGAAGACCTTGAATTTTATAGTTATTGTCTTCAAATATGTAATTTTTTTAATGAAAATAACGCGGCTAGCCTGTAAAAATTATACTGTTGCCGCCTACTACCATGTTCAGACCAACTGAACGTTTTCATTAGCCAATAGCATAACGTTAAAATAAAATAAAATGCGTTCGCGTCACTAATTAAATTTATTAGTAGTAATTATGTAGGTAATAGAAATTATCGACTTCATTTAGATTAACTTTACTGACGAAAGTCTGAAACTTTATAAATACTTTTTGTATAAGAATGTTATATTTACCTATCCTGAAGTCATATTGGATTCTTACAAGTACATTAAAAGCTGTAGGCCGAGAAAGATTAAACAGTTTTATTCGATGTTTTAAAGTAGTGTAAGAAATGCAAAATAGTCATTTTCAGAAATAGTTTAAGCAACTATGTCAGTATTGTGTTCAAAGTGGCTCACAATTTAGTTCAAAGAAATCGGAAGCAAACGTACATAGTTACAGGTCAAAGTTGTATAAAACGTGTTAAAAATATTCGCGCTACATTAAAATGATGAAAAACTAACAACTAGATAATCCAAGTTTCCCATTACAGAGGATGTTTCGAACGGAAATAGACGCGTGCCGCACCACTCACAAGTAATTAATTTTGCTGTTAAACACGTGCGCATGCGTACATCATAATCATAAAGCGGCTTTGCTAAACCGGAGATTTCTCGGTCCATTTATCTAGTTTTACTGTATCCACAAATAGAAAGGTATAATTTCTATTCGCAAATATTACGCCTAACCACTAAAAACTAGAGCCTTATATTTTTATATACTTTGAGTGTTTTATTATTTATAATTTCAACTCCGTGGACACAGCAGTCGTGGCCGAGCGGTTAAGGCGTCTGACTAGAAATCAGATTCCCTCTGGGAGCGTAGGTTCGAATCCTACCGACTGCGGTAATGATAACTTATTGTTTTAAATTTTTTCCATAAACCTTTTTTTAGTAAAAATATTTAAATTAAATTAAACTAATAAAGTCTCAAGATACCGACAAGTTTTACAGCGTTATATGCCGTTACTAGCTAGTTATTGACACGAAGTCCATTTGATTAATTATTACCATAAATATATCGATTTAATTAATTATACCATTAAACTAAATAATTTAAATAATTAAAGTTATCTGGAGTAACAAGAATGCCCTCGAAAAATATCTCACACACGGGCGGTAGTCATTATTTACGGCTGATAAAATTGTGGACAAACTGGAAACTAACAAAGCGGCGCAACAAAATTACAAGCTAAATGTCTCTCTCAATCTACCTTGATATTAAAATAGCTGCACGAAGGCATTACACGAACATAACTCAGAACAACAAAACTAACGAGCTTCCCACTCATTGATCGGTCGGAAGATGGCCGGCCAGGCTCTCATTAAGCCGCGTGCACGTGCGACGCCCACGGCATTGCATTTTACCAGGGTTGCGACATAACACCGCTCATATAAATGAACACTGTCATATAAATGTATATAGCCTTAATAAGTCTGTAATAGGGCTGTGCGAAGTCTGATACAAAAAGATCGTCGACATTGACAAATGCGATTGAGTGTAATTTTATATTTCAGTAAATTTAATTTAATTTTATCGATTAGGCCTTATGGGAAACAGACAACTGGTAAATATATAATTTTGAATAATAATACATATAATATTAATTTTGAATAATAATACATACACATATAATATTAAATAAATACTTAAATGCATAATTACACCCAAACACAGAGAACCGAGAACTTGGTTTTATTTAGAATAGTGTTGGCCCTCGGCGGGAATCGAATCCACGACCCGCGGAGTTAAAGGCAGAATCGTTGTCACCAGCGTCAACGGGCAAATGCAACTAGTTATTTCAGTAAATTTAATTTAATCGATTAATCGAGATAAAAATCGTCAGCTTTATTCTTTCATCTTTATTTATTTTCTGATCTTTATAAATATTACTAACAAACTTTTTGTTTCTGTAATTTATAAAATAAGAATTTAATATAATTGATGAAATTTGTTTAAAAAATTTATTAAATTAAGACCTTTTATTTATAACTAAATTTAAACGTTGAATATAAAAAACACTTAAGGGAAGATCTTTTTCTCATAAACTATATGACTTCGTTAAATAAACCATAACAAAAAAATTATCAATGGAACAGATAACTTAGTTAAATTACATGATTGTGTAAGTTTATCTTTAAGTCAGCTTCGATGCATTTTGGTAAGAAGTTTTCATAGAAGAAAAGGCTTGCATTATTGTGTTGTATTAGTGGCCGCGAACATAAAAAATCAATTCACTTTTACCCATACCTCTTTCAACCTTCTTATTTTTTAATGTATACTATAATGAGTACAGAAATCCTTAATTGGAACACCTGGCATATAATATGTATAAGATCCTGTTTGGTTTTATCGATTACAAACTAGAGCGGAAGAGTGCAGATTTACCACTTACGACGCGGAGGCCAGCGAGTTAAAAAAAACAAGTTCCCTACCTCGCAACTTTTAATTACATTAAATACTACTTAATGTATTTAAATTTTAAAAAAGCATCGTAAGCTGAATAAAAACACAATTTGTGCAGAATGAAACACTAAACCACATTAGCTCCGGCCAACTGCCACCCCTGTGCGAAATAAGTTTTCGTCATGGGATTACGACTCCGCGCCAGGGATTTAAGGTTTCATTACTTCGCTTCGTATTCTCCCTACGCCTTGTTGGCCTTACCAATGTAACATTTGTTACAAAATAAAGAATGTATCGTAAATGCTGTGACGTAAAAGTATAACTCATAAGCAGTATCCGGCGCTTCGCCCGCGTAGAAGTCACTTCGTTACAAAGTTTCTCCCGTGTAAATTCTATCCCTGCGGATATTCTAGGATAAAAAGTAGCATATATGTTACTTCACAAATTCCATAAGCCAAAGGCCGTATAAATAACTGTTGTCGATAAGAGATCCTAGAATATTACACCATATACATCATTTGTATTGTAAGGCACATTTATCATATGATTTTTGATCTTAAATTATAAATTAATTATAATAATTCTTTATAAACGACTATCTCAAACATATCAAGCACGAATTCGTTACTCTATCTGTGTGCTTTTCACTCAACCGCCGAAACATCCTTAGAATAACAATTTCATAACAAAATTAGAAATTCTTCGTCTTTTTCGTCGTATGTTGTAACGAATAAGTAATTGTTGCGGTAAGAATGAACCCGTGACCCCTTCAAAAGAGTCGCATGGCCTCACCGCTTGGTTATAATAGTGAATATATGTTTTTCATGTTTAAATAGAAGTCTTTGCCATATGCATATATATTTTTTTTCAAATCACTGTATATTTGCTCTTTAATATAAAAGAAATCTATAATTAAACTATATGTTTGGGAAACATACAACTAAAGGCCGAGTCATAATTGGTCCGACCATTATCATTATGCTTGATGTCGAACAACATGTTTTAAGCATGTTGTTACATGATTTAGCTACGTATTTTGCTAACGGCCGCCTGCCTGACGTCAACTTAGTCGTATTTTACGACACCTCGATAAGAAATGAGGGTGGTCTATTCTACTACCATTACCATTACAACTGAATAGTTATTTTTCTTAAATGTAGTATAATATCTTTTTTTTTGGATTTATAACTTACACAACACACTCATGTCTAAATAAATATAAGTAATTCAAAAAAATATTTACGTTCCATTATATTACTATTTCACCAGTTACATAATATCATAAGTCATATGATTAATCGCATAATGATTATATCTAGCTATCGAGTTTCAATAGTAAATTTTCATCCCTCGATAAAAGTAACACTGCCGAGTCAAACTAGGGTATGAAGCGTAGCGAGGCGAGACCTCTAATGTACAAACATTGCGGGCGAAATGAATATATTCGGCCCTATCCGCCTATCCCCTAAGGGGCGAGACAAGTGCACGTTTTGATTAAGTCGCTGATATGAATATATGGAAGCGCAAATTTGAAGCGACATCTTACAAGATGGATGAAATATTTTATCTTCACTTTATGTTTCACTGAATACATCTATATTATATTATATTAATTGCGAGAATATAATAGGTTAGTTGCTTCGCCAAGCGATATCATTACAAAAGTCATGTTATGTTAGTAAGGTAAATATAAAAATTTCGTTTTCTGTGATTTTGGAATATAAATTTGTATATCTGCTCCTCTCCTATTAATCTTAGCATTATCTTATATAGTTCCTTCCTCGATAAATAGACTATCTGGAACTCAAAGAATTTTTTAATTCAAATTAAAATTTATTTATTGCTTAATGTGCTACACAGAGATGTCACATAAATATAATCTAGAACAACACATTCTGCCTATTATAAGAATGCAAATAGTACATTGTATAATTTTATATAATGTTATCTTTTATTATTTATTTTTAGCTATTAAATTATTATATTTATCAAAATTATAATAATTTTGATAAATATAATAATTATTATTCTTATCACTATTATATTTATATTATATTCATATAAAGACGTTGTGAAACATTATTAATGAGGTTTAAAATTTAGAAACTCTTCAATATTATAAAATACTTTGTTAACAAGGATTTTATGAAGTGTATTTTTAAATTTTATATTAATCGGTCCAGTAGTTCCCGAGATTAGCACGTTCAAACAATCAAACCATCTCTTCAGCTTTATATACTCGTATTAGTATAGATATCAATAAATAGTCATTACTTTGTTTAAATTACTTCATAGTAAGTAAAATTTTGTGGAATGACATGATATACAAGAAAGAAGGAACTAGAAAAGAAATAAAATTACCTACTTTGCTTTAATCCGCAACAAATAGATACTTTTAAGTAAATAATACTTGTAGCTGTCACTTACACCACGTAGATACATTCCACAAGGTTGGCTTCACGGGCGATAGAATTTCTTTTGCTGTCGCGGTTTCATAATTCAAATATACATATGCAATGAACCTATCGATATATTATGTTAGATTTTGTTTAACGGAACAAAAATATGCGTATGCGTAAACCAGAACACTGTATTTATCCAAAGCAATTGTTCATTATCTTCCTGGCCTTATCCCACTCTTAGTGGGGTCGGCACAACGTGTTATAAACATGTCGCATGATTTAGCTACGTACTTTACGACTGGCCGCCTGCCTGATGTCAAATTACCTTAGTGGTATTTTACGACACCTCGATACGAAAGAGGGTGGTCTATTCTACTCAGCCAGATACCATACGGCCTAATATCTAAAGAAATTAGTAGAACATTCAAATCGCTAAGCCCCACAAATATTTGAGCACTGTTTTAGTGTACAGTTTAGTGTAGTTAATTTAACATACAAATGTTATGTAATTCATAAAAATATATATATATGGGACACTTACACACACGGTCGTCCGTCGACAAAGTAAGTCATGCTTGCGTTATGAGTGAGAGACAAATATTATCATATATAGTTTTAAATACATACTTAAATATAAATAATACACACCCAGGCTCGAAGAACCAACAATTTTTTTATAGAAAATGTAAAAGTCTGGAAGTAAAATGTGTATAACTATTTAATATCTATAATTAAAAGTCTAAGAAATCCAATGTAATCATTGTGTTCAGAAATCAATAAATCTCAACCCTACAATAAAGACATTTAAAATAGCGAAAAGTCCTAAAACAATGTTTGTGCGCAAAAGCTGACAGTTGTTCCCAATCGGACCAATCCTTGCTGCAGTACGTCCCAAGTGTCCCGCTAATACTCCATATGGCGTTACACAACGTGCCACGTTCAAAGAACCATTATTAAAAGACCGCTAAAATCAAATATAAAACGTTGGAAATAGACGGGTCTAGTTATACTAGTTCAATATTATAATATTGAAAGGGCGGAAAAACTGATGCAATGCCATGTGCATGCATTAGGGTTGATGAGACAATCGGACACCAGTCGCGTCGATTAGTTCATACAACTGGCCACTGTTGGTGACATTATGACTATATTATGAGATTACAGGTCAAGGGTGTAGACAGGATTCTATACACTCCTAAATCCTATATTGTTTTATTCAAGGTTGGAAACATATGAGTATCTTCTTAAATTATTAGTTTAAATGAGGTAAATTATAGGTCTCATGCAAGCGTTATAGTGACGCGAGCTCTCAGTTTACCAGCGACCGACCGCTTTTCTATAAGGGGTCCTTTCCCCGTACCTCTCAACGCTCATATTAGATTATTTATATAAATAGGCGTTACTTTGCGTGGATCCATAATATTAATATTACTTTTGCCCATATTAAAGGCTTATTGTTTAAAATTCATCATTTAACTGAGCTTTCAATAAAATATATCACACACTTAATGAAACGTCTGCTTATTTGATAACATTGTTATCACTACATATTATAAAATGTCCGCCGCCCCGGCTGTGTTTGCCTGTCAACTTAAAATCTACTAAAGGAATTTTCAAAAGCTTTTCTAAGATGAATAAAATTTTGCATAAAGAAAGTTCAAGTGTATAATTTATTACGTATGTAAATTAGTCGAAAACATAGTTGCTCAAAAATGTTACCTATCTAGGAGTTTTCTTCGAAAATGGTGCCGCTCGTGCGAAGTCATTGTGTAGGGAGATGATATTAACGTTTTATAGGTCTACGCAAATATTCTGCATCGCTTTGTCAATGTTTTTAGGTTACCTTACTATACCCTAACTTCTAAGAAATTGATAACGGACATTGCGGTAAATGAAAAACTATTTACTATTTAAACACAGTCTTAATTTTAAATACGTTACTTACTTTATAAATTACATGTTTAAGTTCCCCTAAACTTTTTACACTATTTTTTTTATTATTCAATCAAGGCAATATTCATATTATGTATTACTACCCGTGCAAAAACGTAACGAGTAAACTAGTAACTAATAAAACGATCTATATCTTATCTAAAAATAGTAATAATAAAATTAAGCTTATAAAATCTCTTGTGCAAAATTAAAATAATAGCTGTTATCCTTGACTTCGTCTAAATAAAATAATTAATTCAATTCTTTAACTAGGTCAAATGTACCTGAAATTTTTAACATATATTAATTAAATCGGTTTGAAAAAAAAGCTAAAAATAACAAAAAGTAAAATAGTTATAATTTTTAATGCCGTAAGCGTACTATTCGTCTCATTCATACAAATGATTTTTAGTAACATTTCTGATAACGCATACCTACATTTAATGTTATTTTTAATGTAGCTAAACTCAATAATACGTAAAACATGTTTAGATTGCGACACCATTTTCAACCTCCGAGGTGTGAATTGTGTAGGATGACGTCCGTGTGAACAGCAAACAAAGCTGGAGGTTTTACTCAAACATTTATATTTTATGGCAAGACTTTTCCGGCGGACGAAGCTTGACTTCAAACTACGAGTAAATTTTTAATTATTCATCATCTTCCTGCCCTTATCCAACTCTAAATGGGGTCGGCACGACATGTTATAAACATGCTGTCAGATGATTTGGCTGCGTTTTTACGACCGGCCGCCTGCCTGAGGTCAACTTACCTCTGTCGTATTTTACGACACCTCGGTAAGAAAGAGGGTAGACCACCCTCTTTCTTACCGAGAAATTCCTCTTTTCATGTTGTGCCGATGCTCCTGACGATACCTTAGTTAGAAATGAGGGAGGTTTATTCTACTAAACCGGATACCACAAGGTGGGTCAACTTACCTTAGTCGCCTTTTACGACACCTCGGTAAGAAATAAGAGTGGTACTATTCTATTCAGCCGGATACCACGCGGCGTTAATTTTTAATTATTATTACTACATAAATAAATTACTCTAGACACCTCGTGAGTGATATACCGACTCATATCCAATATACAAAAGCAAATTATAGATACTGCAAAAAATTTGTAATGATATTTTTATGCTATATTCCTCTACTGAAAATATATACAAATAAAAAGCTTCCTATACGACCCTGATGATAAAATAATGATCGCAAACGTCTCCGCCGGTCGTCGAAGACGAGATTCTAGTTTTCTCTTCTTTCGGCCGTGCTTCTTACCACTCCTCTAACGTAGTAATGACAATAAATAACCGTCCTACCACCAGTCCTCGCCCTCGTCGCCGTAAGCCGTGGTCCGGTCTCACAAAAGGCACCCTTAGAATGACGTTCCCTGATGCCTGGTAGACCTTCGGCGCATTGTTATCTTTCCTTCGCATTGCTTTTGTATGTAGGATATACAAAACAACTACAATATATCTCATAACCACATCTACTGTAAATATTCACTACCACAATCTCAATAATCTTTTCGCCCCCTAACCAAAGCATCATCAGGAGACTCCACTTGCTTTGCGATTAAGCCGTGTTAATATCATACAAATTCTACGATTTGTTCTTTTTGTTATTTAAATTTCTGAACGATCCCAATCATAAATATAAGAATTTCAAATTACAAATCGCGTGAACAGTTTTTATAGTTATTACCATAATTGATAGATTTTATTTGGATATTGAACTGTGTGATACGGATGAACGCTAATCGAGATTCAATTTGTTGTTTTATTTGTTTTTTTTCTTAATGATATTGAATCACATTATAATCTTGTTTCTTTAAGTTAAATTTATGCTAATGCTAGTATATATATTTAAAACTTGAAAGAAATTGATTTTGCTCATATTCTATCACCATTAAACGTATCGTCCTAGTCAGTTTCCCTAAATGTTAACCTCACCTGCACGTCGTACATACACCCTGAAATAAACCGAAGAGGCTCTAACGACCGACCAATGGCGATAAAACCATTCCCAAGCTGACAAAATGGTCAGCTCCGCTATCACTAACTTCACTATGGTGATTATTAGCATAACCGCGATGTACATTATCTTTATAATTTTCTAAGCTTGCTGAAACTTCCCAACCTCTCCACTGTAGTCTTTATACCAATAATGTATTCAGTCACGTTTTCCTAAGCACTTGCGCAACTCACTCGGTCATTGTAGTTAGAAACAAACGAAGGTGTCGTCTGACCGGCGCCAGTTAGCCGGCACTTAAAGAAACCTGAGAGAGAGAATTTGCAAGCATTCGCAAATATATGTGAATGCTTAACAATCAACTTGCATTTGAGCTGTATTATATTACACTAGACAATGTCTGTAACATCAGTTATACGTTTTCTAATAGTTGAACATCATTACAGTCTACTAGCTTTAATACACTTGCAGATGTTTACCATGGATTTTTTTTTACAAAACCGTTTTCATCGTAATATAATGAAAATGCATCCTCTTTCTTGTGAAAGAGGGATATTAAAGTTACCTACTATGCTCTTGTAAGGGTTACTGGCATATTAGAATATAAACCAAATTTTTAAATAAATATATACCTAAAGAAAATTAATTATATAGGTATACTTATATATATTTACTTCTAAAGTCATCATCATATTCCTGCCCTAATCCCACTCCAAGTGGGGTGGGCACAACTAGTTATAAACATGCTGTCATATGAATTGGCTGCGTTTTTACGACCGGCCGCCTGCCTGACGTTAATTTACCTCAGTCGTTTTTTACGACACCTCGGTAAGAAAGAGGGTGGCCTATTCTACTAAACCGGATACAACACGGCGGGTCAACTTACCTTAGTCGCCTTTTACGACACCTCGGTAAGAAATGAGGGTGGTAGGGTATATTCATATTCTTTATTGCACAACAAAAACATACAGATAAACAAGATAACTTACAATTATAAGACTTGTACAATAAGGCGGTCTTATGGCTTAACAGCGATGATGATATTAAAAGCAAGGATTCAATATCAACATTCTTTTTTTACTCGGCATGTCACTTCTTCATTGGTGACTAGAAAATTCGACAAAAATAATCGGCACGTTATATCATTCACGCTCTCCAAAAGCTCCACTTGACACTGTACGGTGTCGTGTCACACTTAGAATTTAGATTTGAGATGTGTTGAAGAGTTCTTAAAATTTTTGTTTGTCGTTAATAGTGACATCATATCGAGTGTTTATTAATTTAATAGTATATTATATGTATGGTAAGTACACTAGTAATTGACCATGTACTAGTAGTTGACCGTTTTGTATGAAATTATAAATAATAAGCGTTTTGTTTGTTGTAACTATTAGCTAATAAAAAATAAATTTGTAATTGCCTGTTGCCATCTATTAACAACTGCCCAATAGCTCAGAACTGTAGCCCATTGTTTAATATTTAAAATTAATAATATTAATTAATATTTTTTATAGAACGTGTTTTGTGTATGATAAGGCTGTATTATTATGTCATTTATATTTCCAATACAATTTAATAGTATCTAAGCACTTCTGCGAGGGTACATCTATATTAATATTATAAAGAGGAAAAATTTGTATGTATGTTTGTAATCTTTTTACACAAAAACTACTGGACCGATTTCAAAAATTCTTTCACCTTTGGAAAGCTGTATCTTTACTGAGAAACAAAGTCTATATTACATTTAAAAAATAGGGATCTAAAAATGTAATAACTTTTAAAAAATTTGTTATAAAAATCTGTCATCGCATAAAAATAAGTAAAAATAAGTCTAATGTCCGACTTAATAAACTTTCCACTGCCATGAGATCGGTATGTATACGGGTGAACCCGCGGGATATTACTAGTTGGGAATTAATAACAAGTACCTAAAAGTTTGAAAAATTAAGTTCTACAATTGCAAATAACTTTTTAGGTTTTTTACACTAAATTAAAAACAATTTTGACGATATGAAACTGGATTTTTTTATCTTTATTCTATAATAAACCGCCATAAAATCCTATTTTTACTAGGGATGTTGCGAGAGTGTGGACTTGTCGAATAGGCCAGGCGCCGACAGGTTGATTGCAATGGAACCTTGTCGCACTAATTTACGACACATAACGGTCTCCATGATACGTTTTATAGTATGAAAAATAGACCTACACGAGAATATAAAAGCAGTCGTAAAATATGAAAGAGTACTAAAATGAAATTCATGTTCGTTGGACAAAGTAGCAATAGCTATTAAAGAAGGATGGGAGCTATTTTTTGTTGCCCGAGCCATTATATACTTAATACTTAATCTCATGTTACCTTAGATGTGATGAAGTATAAACAGAATAATTAGAGATATCTACAAAAAGTCCGCGACAACATGTCACTATCTCTAATGGTTAACTCGCAATAAGTACTTTAATGTTCACAATTTCAATTAAATACAATGATTTCCACGCGGTCGAAGCCACACGCACAACTAGTATTGGTATATATTAATTAGGCTTGAAGATTATAGTATAAGTAGTAATATTTTTTTTTATTCACTCTTTTTCCTCATTTATTTTTATTTTTTATTTTTATTGTTAACATTATATTTAATTTAGACTTATTTAGAATTATTTTTTATTTTGATCTCAAATATGTGTTTAGTTTTTGTTATTAAGTTTATATATGTTATTTCACACCTTTTATTAGTAAGTAGGCTAGCTTTAAAAAAAATATATTGAGATGTATTCTGTGTTTGTTTGGTCTATTAACTGTTAGCATGCTAATAAATAAATAAATAATATAACATAAATTGCAACATAAGTATGCTAGATCAAAAATGATCGTTGTCTTCTGCGTACACTAGAGAGAGTAGAGCGTTCTCAGCATTGTATCGTCCCAGATTCGGATCACGTTTGTCATGTTGCAACACGTTGCTCACACTTCATGATGACAACATAATTATTCCCTATTCTTTCGATACCTACCTTACAAAATTTATATAAGGCATATTTATTTTTTTAGACTAGAATCTATGATATACGTTACAAACAAACCCTAACCCAAAACAACTATCGATAAAGATTCATAATATATAGACTATACCTAATATGAATGATTCAAACAATTAAATGCTATTTTTAGTCTATTATGTTCTGGGCAGACTAATAACTATGTTAATGAAATGTGTGTTATAATTAATTCCAATAATTAAAAAAAAATCATATATTGTTATGAAACAAAAATAAAAAAATTAAAGAAACTGAGCGACCCTGCCAGGATTCGAACCTGGAATCTTCTGATCCGTAGTCAGACGCGTTATCCGTTGCGCCACAGGGCCGATATCTCGAGCGCAAAATTCACATTAGTAATTTTAATCTGTATATAACTAACAAGTTTGTATGAAAAAAAAAAATTTCTTCGTTATTATTTACAAAAAACACAAAACATTCTTTTAGGTAAAGTTTATAAAGTAAAGTTTAACAAATTTAGTAGGACTTATTATGTTAAAGTTAGTGTAAATGGGTGTCATACATATATCATTTTGTATTAATTTTTGGGCAGATATAAAAAAAACAAACACATATTTTGCATTTACAGACCTGGTACTGTTTCATCCCTTCAATCTCATCATACTAGAAACAAATGTTTGAACAAGAATATAATATAAGTAATAGAAAAATTATTAAAAATGCCGTATGGTATCCGGCTGAGTAGAATAGACCACCCTCATTTCTTACTGCGGTGTCGTGAAAGGCGACGTCAGGCAGACAGCCGGTCGTAAAATACCTAGCCAAATCATGTTATAATATAGAGTGAGATAGGAACAGGAGAATGATGACTACAAAAAATATTAATAATTCCACATTGCCGAAGAAAAAAGCCATTTAGAAAGCCGATGTTAAAAAAAATACTGAAATCATATAGTAACCCTTAAATAGTGACTAATATATAAATCAGAATAATTATTTAATTTAATCTTTTCAAAAGGCGTTTTACTTTAATAACAAGAATCAAAATTAAACACAAGTGTCAATGGGGGTAATATTTACTCATAGATAAAGCATACATATCAACAAAAGATGGAAAAAATAGGCCGAGAAACTTTTAAAACAACCCAAAAAAAAGCAATTAAGCAAGTCGCATATCATTTTAAGGCATATCCACATACTACTGTCTGAAAAGGATTAGAAAAAATCTTATAATCTCACTTATGCAATAGCACATACATATATTTTGAGAAATGAAAAAACAACATTCTTAGATAGGGTTATTAGCATAGTAAATTATATGTTATATTTTTAAACCTTATACTTAGTACAAAAGTAATAATAAAATTATTTTGCTATAATCCGCGATGAAGTGAAATAGAAAATATATATAATACTAAATGTACAGTAGAGAATCTGTTTCATATCTGATACATGCAGGATTCGTAAAAACCCATGCTAAAACCTCCACTACCGCCACCACAATACTAAAGCTTGTGTATGGGGATTATAGCAAAAACAAATATTATTACTTTTGTATGGATCTCCACAAAGTAACGCCTAATTCTATAAATTACTTATAATTAGTATTAAACTGAAAATTAGCTTTAATTGAGTTAGATACATTGTAATGCTTATTTCAATATCATTTATGACATCACGCTACGAACTATTAAAAAAAACTAGTATTTTCTTGCTTTTCCAAGTTATGGGTATCTACGAGTTTTGTAAGCAGCACGTTACCTTTAATTGCAATTTGTCTCAAACAACTTCTTTGTATTCGGTCACTTTAATACTAAGAGGGTGACTTTTCTTTACCGGTTATATGTGGTTATACCTTTATCCAAAGACACAAAAGTGTCATCACTAGACAAAAGTTCGAACCACTTATCACCCAATTTGTCGTTGAAATACAAAAACAGAAACATTTAAACATTCCGCAATATCTTATACATATATAAAAATGGATGTTTGTCTGCATGTCCCTTATAGAAACTTTTAAATTAAATTTTCACATAAATATAAATAAATAAATAAATATATGGGACACTTACACACACGGTCGTCCGTCCCCAAAGTAAGCAACTTTAATACTTGTGTTATGGGTGAAAGAGAACTGGTTAATATATACTATTGGTTAATATATATTATGTATTTTTAAATATATACTTAAATACAAATATACTCCCAGGCTCGAAGATCAACAAATTCATTTATAAAAAATGTTGGCCCTCGGCGGGAATCGAACCCGCGACCCGTGGAGCTGATAGCAGGGTCACTACCCACTGCGCCAACGGGCCAGTCAAAAGATAATCTTTAGATTGACCTAGCAGATGTTCCTGTAAAGTTTTCTGGCGATCGGAGCATTTTTTTGAACTGTTAAGTTCTGTGAAGGGAATTCGAAACCAGACTAAGCCTCAGCAACGCGTTGCCTGACATCTACTATTTTATATTTAATGTGTTCCGTTTAAGACGAAACTTAAATATTTAACTTTAGAAACCTATAAGTAATATTGAATATTCATAGACACGAATTGGACGAGCGTTTTAAAGATAACCTTTACATCTTAATCGGCAATACATAAACAGTAGTGCTTATTTAAAAAACAAATGACATATATAACGACCAATTAGACCATGAATCACATAAACCACTTCTTATGTGATGCATGGTCTAATTGGGATCTGAGTTTCTTCGTCTTTAACAATCTATAAATCCATAATTGTTTTTGCTATCACTGTATTTGCCACAAATTTACATGGGATATCTTTAATGATAAATCCATCTTTTGTAATTATACAAATATTATAATATATACAAACAAATAAAATTATTTGGACAAGAGAGCTGACTTAACTAAGTAATTAGAGGGAGGCCGAAAAAAAGATGGTTGGATTGTGTGAAGTATAATGTATGTAAAAGGAGTAGCGCTAGAGTTGCTGATAATTAGGAGGTAATGTAAATGCAAACCATGTAAAAGCCAACCCCACTTTAAGTGGGATAAAAGAAGTAGAATGATGATGATTAAAAAAAAGTTTTTTGAAAAAACTAGTTATTTCGATCCACTAATAATTTTTAATAAATTAAAATTAAATTAAATAATTTCAAATACATAAATTTATAAAGTACATAATTATTAGATGCCTTAAAGTCAGCTGACTTCTCAGTTGCATATAATTTGGTGATCTAACTTCAACAAAAAAAAAAATTATTTAACAATTAAATTGTTTCTTAAATCTTTTACCGAGCTAAAACAATTAGCTGATAAATGTTAATTAAAATCTACCAATGTTAATACATTAAAATTATTTATAGTACCATAAATTATACCAATTTTACTGTAACAGCATTCGGCAGTGTCCCAGCTGTTTAACTATTTAAAGTATGCTTATCAGTGGAGGTCAAGAGCGCGCCTTCCGCCCGATATCGCTATCGACTATACGCAGCCAAAACTCAGCATCCTCTATGGCAGGGTTTTCAACCGCAGACAATAAATATTAAATAAGTCATTATTTTTACAAATATTAAAAACTAGATATACGCTCAACGACCCGTTATTCTCTTTTCAAATTCAAAATTCTTGATTCAATTATAATATGTAGGAATCTTATTATTATTTTATTAATTTTTGTGTCATGTAGCATTATCAAAAAACATCATGGATGTCAATAGTAACATTATTATTGTTTAAGAACAATCTGTGTGTTGAAGGGACTTACAGACGGCATAAACCAACACACTAAACTACACATACATTGCAAAAAAAATCACAAAAAATTTAAACACTCATTTCGCACCGTAATTATAAAGAAATTTCGTGTTTAACACAAGTAGCGTTTGAGTGTCTTTAAGATATGAAACTTAATTAGTCTCTCAAAATTGATTAGGTAATATTAGATTAAGTACAATCAGATAAAAAATAGTCAGAGCTTCAATTAATTATTCCTGATACTCATAACTAAATCAAAATCATAAAGTTCCCAAGCATTTTTTTATTACTAGTATCAATAGAATTGCCACTATAACTATTTGCTCATATACATTATTAAAACCTGACTTACATAATAAATATAGGTTATGTAATATAATAATTTTAAAAAATTCTTTTTAAGTCATAATAAAAGCCGTTGATAACCCGGAGCTCGTCACAGTTTTTGTCGTTACGTCTGCTGACACGATAAAAAGTATTTTAGATAAACTACAAGGTACAATGACATAGAAAGTTGTCATAAAAAATCTAACAAAATAAATTGAATTTAATTTATGACACGAACCAGCCAACATCATGATCGTAGGTAGAGTCTTTGTTTTTTTCAACTCAGAATATCTAAGGTCCGTGTAAAGTAGACATTTATTTATTCGGAATTCGGATCTCCGTATTACATATTAAATGGGATAGGAGAATACTTCATTCTTAGTTACAATGTTACAATTATAAGTAATTACAATTAATAACAATTATAAACCTAAAAATTAACAACGACTACTCTGACATACAACTTTGAAATTACAATTTTAGTACATTGGTTGACATTGGTTCTTTCAAGGGATTTTTACGCCACACAATTATGCATTTAATTTTTTTATATTAACATACAACCTAATTACATATTTTTTGTCATTATGTAATTTACGCTGAGTGGTTTATGTCTTTAATGTTTATTTATAATGTAATCCTAATGGATTTGATTATTGATGTTATATAAATTGTAAATTAGTTAAATTTAAATACTCAAGTATATATTTTAATTATAGTATTTAAATTTAATTCAGTTAACCGTAGAAACGTTAATCGTATAATCTTGGTTTTAAGTGTTTCAATAAATATTGATAATGATTAATTATGCAAATAACGTTAAAGCAGCCTCGGCCTACTTTTAATAGTTGTAGAAACCAAAGGTACAAATACAATTCCCACAGAATAAAAATTAAAATCCGAAATTATGACTTTATAACTCACACTTAATTTACAATATAAGCGTATATAAAATCTTTATATTATTAAAAATATATATATACAAAAGATTTACGTTCCTGACAGTACATTGCTTTAGAATCTTGCGTACGTGTTTCAGAAATCGATATACAATTCTGTACCGTGTGCATGTGAAGATGTAGATTTTAAATATTTTCTTACCTTTTAGTCCCTTAACGTTATACGTGGAGCAAACATCCTGCCTGGACAAATATTGAACTGTCCGAGATGGCCCGGACATCGCGGACATGTGCTAAACGCCTATCTAGTGTAAACTCAGTATTATGACTTTTCATTTACTTTTGAATACTCGGTATACTTTCTGTTTACTCTCTTCTAAACCCTGCGCACAACGTAGATAACTAATCTTTTAATCTCCGATAAGAAAAAAAAGAATATGACACGTGGTCAGACTGAGAAAATCTAAAAAAATAAGCCTTACGGCTTAATAAAATAATAAATTTAGCTATATTAATAAAAAACGCACACACTAACGTACGATACTGAATCGATCGAAATTCGTTTGTGGGTTTGGGTATAAGATTCTATTATAAAATTCCGCAATCAATTCTAGCTTTTCCATAACAGCAGTTTAAAAACACTATTAAACTGAGGCTGATACAAAAAGCCTACTATACTGTTGAGGATTATTTGGATGATAACAATGCGTTGATATAGCTACTGTCCAACCCTGTACAAGATAGTAATGACTTAATGTATCGAGTTATTAGTATTATGTTCAAAAGAGCAACCGCCGAGTTTCTTGCTGGCTCTTTTCGGTAGGAACAGCTTTCCGAACCAGCAGTAGAAATGACGATTCAAATGTCCTTGTTTACAGGTTTATTTCAATGAAGAAAATTTTTAATTTTTGATCAAGACCTTTATATTCAAGCTTTTTTTAAACAATAAAGCTTGTTACCCTTAACACTTGGATCCAAGCACCCATTTACGAGAAAGTAAGTAAAAATCTCGTCCATACTGCGTATTTAGTCTTTTGTAACAGAACGTAAAATAATATTATTTTATGTATCATATATTTTTGTTAACTTATTTAGATCATTATTATGTTCAGGTTAGTTGTACTGGTTAGTGTTCTTTCTGACCAGCAGATTTCACTAACCCACCAACGAACTTTCCAGAAAAGAATTTCACCTACACTGAACGAAATATAAATTCTAATGTTAAAATACCACTATTAAATATAATTTAAATTATTTCTATTCGCCTTTATGCACAGTGGTTCTGATGGCCGTGATAATGTTTTTCGGTTGGATAACAAGGGTTCTTGTGGCAAGCGCTTCGCTTTCATGTGCCATGAGGCGAGTATGATTAGATTAGCGCGCACTTCGCACTCATACACCATGGAGAAATTATTTCTAATAAATAAAGACTATTAGATACCTACATATATTCTTATTTACGTAACTTTACCAAGGTGACGCAAAATGCGACTAAGGTAAGTTGAGTCAGGCAATCGGCCGGTCGTAAAATACCTAGCCAAAACATGTTTATAACGAGTTGCGCCATTTCACTTAGAGTGGGATAAGGGCAGGAAAATAATGATTCTTACTTACGAAACTTTACTCTGAATGTATAGGTGTGTGAATCAATGGCAGAAAATGGCAGAATGGAATTGAAGAGAAAGCCGAAACGAGTCTCAACAATAAGGTGTCAACAATGACAACTCTATCATGTATGTCACATATAAAAAAACCGAATAATTATTAATTATACTAGTGCTAGCCGCGAATTTGTAGTTTCTTTTTTTTTGCTGAATTTGTTTGTGTCGATTTTAGTGTTAAATTATCCTCAATGCTGTATTTTATCTTTTCTTCTTGTTTTCCGAAGAAAAAGCAAGATTGTTTTAAAAAGTAAAATTTTGTTAAAAAATTATGCTTTTAACTCATACTAATATTATGAATGCGAATCCCTGATTGTTTCGCAGCTTTCACGGTTAAATAACGGTACCAATTTTGCTATGCAATTTTGCAATTATGCATCAATTTTAGTACAATTGAACCTCAAAACCCCGGACTAAGACATAAAAAAGTCCCTTTTTTGTAAAGAACAAAGCATAGTACAATACATTTGAGTTACATTTACAAATATTCTCCTATTCACTGCAGCAAGTAAATATAAGATTTTATACATAGCGTTATGAATCAACGAAAAATCAACTTCCTGTATGGCACTTGAACACATTTCCGGTACTAAGGGAAATGAGTGTGCCGGTTACTCTTTCGTGAGAAAAGTTTATCGATTTTTCGCCATAACAGATAACTATCTAAAGGGAAGCATAGACCATAGACGCTTAGAAATTGACAAACAAATATCACTAATAACTAAAGAAATAACATAACAAAAGTCGTAGCTCGAAATATATAAAAAATCCATTCCTTTTTTAAATTACAATTTATCTGATTGCCTACTTTCGATTTAATTTGCTATCAATTTATTGTATTAATGATTTAATTAATAGTTTGGCCAATATAAAGGGTAACGCTGCCAGTATTTTAGGAACTTTACCCCATTGCAATGGAATCGATGGTCTCGATTTAGTAAAAATATGTATAAGTATATTTATGTATTTATTTATTTATATTTTTTATTATTTAGTTAGTTTTAATTTATATTAAGTTTTTGTAAAATAATTTAGTTTAGTTTAGTAAATAATTTATATATCATAGTACATATTATATAGTATTAAGTTAACTGTCAAAATCAAATAATTTAGCATTCGTAATAACTGAAATAAAGACATTAAAATTGAAGTACGGAAGTTTATATTAAAGTGTCTTATCCTATGCGAGTTTGTGGGTGGAAATAGCCTGCAATGGACATATAGGAATAACTTACTGGGGCGTTGACAAACGACGCGATATACCGTTTATATACTTTATGTTTCTTAGTAATAAATATATCGGTCACACGAAAACAATCCTATCCTATCCTACCAATATCATAAATGCGAATGTTTGTGAGTTTGGATGTATTTGGATGTTAGTTACCCTTTCATGGAGAATCCGCTGAAATAATATGGATGAAATTTGACACAATTATTTCTTATACAACAGGATAACATATATCCTATAGAATTTCTGGTAATTCTATAGGAATAGAGCTTAGCCCAACGGTAACACCGTGCCACTCTTTCGAGGAGGTCACGGGTTCGAATCCGGGCAGAGACACCAATGAGTTTTTCTGTTAAAACTTATGTGTCTATATGTATAATGAATTTTTCTGTTAAAACTTATGTGTTTTAAAACATTGTGAGGGAACCTGCATATCACTAGAGAATTGTGGAGACATGTGTAACCTATTGAAGCAGCGTGAAAGGTCTAAATAAAAGGAAAGAGAAAGGTCCAATCCTTCTCTCCAAAAACGGAGAGAACAGGCCTATTCCCTGCAGTGGGAGAGTAATAGGCCGCTACTTTACTTTACTACAGGAATTAGATGACATTGAAAATTGCCATCTATTATCAACCTATCACGCAACAACAGCCCACGCAAATGAAGTTGCGGTAAAAGCTAGTATATCATAAATCGACTGAAATCGTAAGCAAAAGCTATAAAATGTTAAGCTCATAAAGTCATCATCTTCTGCCCTTATCCCACTCTAAGTGGTGTCGGCACAACCTGTTACAAACATGTTGTCACAAGATTTGGCTGCGTTTTTTACGACCGGCCGCTGCCTGACGTCAACTTACCTCTGTCGTATTTTACGACACCTCGGTACGAAAGAGGGTGATCTATTCCACTAAACCGGATACCACACGGTGGGTCAACTTACCTTAGTCACCTTTTACGACACCTCGGTAACAAATGAGGTTGGTCTATTCTACTCAGCCGGATACCATACGGCGTATTAAGCTCATAAAATAAGAAATGAGGAAGAAGAAATGAGAGTAAGAAGCTCATAATTCAGTCTAATTTTATAAATCATTGCTAAGAGGGCTACAATTGAGGAAATTAATCTAATTTAAGTAAATCGACATCGGTATAAATCATACGGGCGAGCCCGTACAAGTCCGCCAGCTGTACGCCCTCAGCAATTTAATAAAAAGGTTTCCCATTGAGCACTTGATAGTAATGAAACCTCTTGCACGTGCAATGTTTATGTTGCTATTGATTAGAAATACAATTTGCCTTTTCTATGATGTTTATATTACGCAACGTGTTATTTATATGTAATGTTTACGTCAACAATATTTAACTTCGCATAAATCAGACCATAACAACGTATGCTATGAATGTCATTGAAAACAAAAACATCACTACTGTATATAATCTAAATCCATTTTTAGAATTGAAATCATAAACTAGTGACACTAAAGTTAATGATTACTATTTCAACCATAAGTAAGACATTTTGACATTAACATGGATGAAAAGGTAACAAGTATAAATACGTACTGGTAAAATTAATTTTACGGAAAAGATCTATAAAATAGCGTACTAGTACGTCGTGCGTGAATCAAATTTTATTTTATTTTTATTTTATTTTATTTGATAAGCCAACAACATGTATGCATTAAGGTAACAAGAAATAAAAGAAACACATAAACGTCATAACAGGCGTGTACAATTAATTTACAAACAAATATGACAAATAATGAAGCAAGCATAAGTTTAACATCAAACACGAAGAGGCAAAAAAAATCCTGATGCCACCTTATATTACAAGTGGGGTTTTCTTGTCAAAAATCAGGTTTCAAACATTGGCATTCAGGCCTAGTCAATTTCAAAGCAGCTTTTAAATGTATGACCGTATCTATTAACTCCGATTTAATTAATATGTATAATTTTTGCTACATCCCTCCTACTCGCGTCGCATTCCTCATTACAGAGGGTCGTGATCCCTACGATTAGAAAGCAGACATTCTCGTAGGACTTTGACGAGTTTGGTCTCCAGCGTGGCACATATCTGGATGGGCTAGCTATTTTCCATCCACCTCGCCGGTTAGCTTTTACAGATTATATGCGTCTTTCCGGGCTATTGTCCAAAAAACTCCATAATTCTTCGCATACATATAGTGGATAGCATATACTTGATTTTTCAATCACAGTCAGTAGAATAGACCATCCTCATTCCTTACCGAGGTGTAATAAAAGACGACTTAGGTAAGTTGACCCACCGTGTGTTTTCCGGTTGAGTAGAATATACCACCCTAATTCGAAACGAGGTGACGTAAAATACGACTAAGGTAAGTTAAGTTAAAAAATATAAAGCCAAATCATGTGACAACATGTTTATAACATGTTGTGCCGACCCCACTTAGAGTGGGATAAGGGCAGGAGGATGATGAGACTGGTTTGTTCGGAAGGTACTACATAATAATTTGTTTTTTACAAAATTGACCAGCGTACTGTTAGTTAATATAGTTTTCTTGAAAGTCTGTCGTGTAGATGAAGTATTATATTTGCTAAGTTATCACGTTTCTAATGCATGACTAACTATATACACAAAATATACGTTATGTTCGCACGATATCGTTCACAGGGTAGGGGGCTGATTAAATTACTTGACATGCGCGCGCCAATTTGTATCAGACCAGCTCCCCTCTTGAAGCAAAATAAACTTCGTCAGACAAATCACATTACTATCATAATTAAATAGATCCTTGTTCATACAAATAGTACTATACAGTTGCAAGCGATGCTCAGTATCTACGTACTCGCAATTCGATCAGAAAACAAGAGAAACGTGAAAATAAAAAATCTATCGATATAAACCATTAAGTCGCGACGTTGGAGTTCTAAGCTACTAAAATGGCGACCTTGCACTCCAAAACTCATATTGGTGAACACCCACGAGTTGACGCTCTCAAGAAGTTCAGAAAACTGCTAGATTAAAGTAGTACAAGATTTTATTGAGTTGATATACCAAAAAGGAAACCACAACAATTTTGGCATATAGCCAAAAATAAACAACTATGCTTTAAAAGATGAATATCTTAAATATTTTAATAAGATATTTTTTCCGAATCTCGGAAACGGCTCTAACGATTTTCATGAAATTCGGCATGTAAAGCGTTTTGGGAGGAAAAAATCGACCTAGCTAGGATTTATTTTTTTAAAAATGCTAAAATTTACGTTGAGAGACAATTTTCGCTGTCAAACGAAAAGTCATAGTAGCTCATTTGGGTGAACGGGCGGTCTAGGGAGGTAAAAATACCTACGTCCAAGCCCCACCTGCCCAACTTCTTTTTACCATTTTTTTCATTTTTTTTTTATCTTTTAAAAAAATTACCAAGGTACTTTAAGTATAAAATGGTTCCGGACTTAATTCAGGCTTAACGTAAGATTGAATATACTACTAACTGCTTCTCCACTTAAAATGGATTTTCAATTAGCGCCTATTTACACGCGAGCCTTGCTAGAAAGCAAGCACTGACGCAACAAAATTGTTTACACGACGCTTTCGCATTTCGTACTCATAAAGCACACTAAAAGCTTCTCTCATCGACCTCCAGTCCACTTATACACTTCCTACTATAAACAATAACATGGAAACTTTTTAACACGTCATATAGTTTATACTCTAGTAGCAAACGAGGCGAATAATTCGACTTGTTAACAAAATACGTGCACGTGCAGCCGTTTGCGTGGTTCAAGTGAAGTTTATTTTACGTTTTCCAAAATTAACGAGCTCGGAGCAGATCTGATAAAGGCCAATTTAATGTTTTATGGTTGAGATAATGCGTTATATATAGCCACTGTGAAGCGTATGATTTTTTTTCGTCTTACATCCAACTTGGCTTCAATTAAAAAAATACAAGACTAACTAAACGACGGACTTTATTTTTGAAAGTGAATTAGTGAAATCGACATTTTCCTCGTGCGTAAGTTTTACATTTAAGCGATTTATAAATGAGTATCCGTTAAGTGCCTCTAATAAAGTTATCTTAACAAATTGATTTTATAAAATTTGTATGCAAATACAATGTCATCTGTAATATGTAAGAGTTAAGCAGTCCAGAAAATTTATGATTTCACTTTTACTCTTAATTTCACTATTACAGAATAAATAAATACAAATTAACACCTAAGGCAACTGAATAAATATATATGTTCTCTAGAACAGATTTGGATTCGTTTGCTTCTAAAAACTTTGCTGCTATTGGTTCAATGCATATGGTATAAAAGTCAAGTCCAATACTATAAATTTGTGTAATCTAGAATATTTAAATCCCTTTTTATGGTTGCCATTTTTTGGCATATCAATTGAGCCATTAATACAAAGATTCTTCCGATAAGCATAATGTTTTAAATCACAAGAAAAAGCTTTGCTGCCTGCCATAAAATAGGAGTTTTCTTTTTATTAATATTTTAAAAAATCAAGAATAGCCTGTTTACTGTCCCGTGGAAAGTACTATCGTTAGAAGAAATACATTGATACATCGAATACATTGCAACAATTAGTGGTTACACATATCCCAGTTGTTCTCTAGGATATTCAGAATTTATCGCGTATTCGGGTAATTTAAATATCGATTAAAAAGAAACTTTTATTTGGAACGCATAGGTTCTCTGTCTAAGATAACGCTAGGTTTCCGATCCAATCTAAAACAGTGAAGTTTCAATTACGTTTGAAAAGGTATGTATTTTGGTTAATAGTTACTGACAGCATTAAACTTGTACCACGCATTTATACAAACACAGGGCGGCGCCGACGCCAGCCAGATTATGATCGGCGTGATTAATAACAAGTAGAGAGCGCGCGCGCAGCGTTGCCCGGATCATATCTCTATGAGCCTCTTGCGGAAAGCTCTTAGACAACCAAGTTAAATGTTACATTTATCAAGATTTATCAATATTAATATTTAAATGTTTCATAATATTTATAAAGTGTTAACTGGGTAAATCTATCGCAATTATTAGATATGAGATCTTGTAACTGTTACCAAAGAATTGCGTGATTAATGTCCGGAAAAGCACGAAATTTTTTATAAAATTTTATGTGCGTAATCGTGTATTTACTATTTTTTTATTTTAAGATATATCAACAGCAATCATAAAAATCATTAACTAATTTAGATAAACATTTAAGCAGGGACCGTTACAATCACTTATTACAAGTATATACAGCATTAAAAATAGGTCTTATACCATATAAAAAGATTAATCAAGATAATTGTTACAAGGTAATAATACAACACTATTCATAATTCGGTAAAGAAAAACATCATAGTAAAAAAAAAAATTACAGTATAGCCTGTAGTGGAGGAACGTGGTGAGTTAAAAATCCAATTCAATTTTCTCCAAATAAAGCAGTTTCTTTTATTACTTACCCATTTTCTTTTATTACTTTAGACTTTTACTTAACTAGACTTGAAAGTATATTGTAAATATAACAAAACATTTTATAAAATCACAATACAATGAAAATAGATTCGACGTCTCCTTCATTGACGCGCCTAGACGCTATAATTAAGTCAATTGCCGCTACTCATAAAGGTTCAGTCATTTCTTTAATATGACGAATCAAATTTTAGCATCAATTTTAAAGGATCTTAAATATTATCGATTGTTCAAGATATTTCAAGTTATTAACTACTTTCACTCGAATCCAATATCTTGGTTGCAGCTGTCATATCGATATCCTGTATCAGTTGGCCGCCTCATTGTTTTCATTACTTAAGTTACTTTCATTGATAATTTGAACAAAAGTTGTTCTCGAATTTCAATAACTTTATTGAATTTATTAGGCTTCAGCTTAGATAATAGTTGCGAAGTTGATTTTAAATACAAACGTAAATGTAACGAAATATTCATCGCAACATAACATTTTACATCATCCTCTTGCCTTTATCTCACTCTTTATAAGTGGGGTCGACACAAGATGCTGTTACATTATTTGGCTACATATTTTACGACGGGCTGCCTAATTGACGTCAACTTACCTTAGTCGCCTTTTACGACACCTCCGTAAGAAATGAAGGTGGCCGATCCACTCAGCTGGATACTACACGGCGGGTTGACTTGCCTTATTAGACTTACCTTGATAAGAAATGAGGGTGGTCTGTTCTACTCAGCCGGATATCACACGGCATAATATAAATATTTTACATACTCAAATATCAATACATTATTGAATACAGCATAAACGTCCCTTTTTTTATTAATTTTTATTACTTTATACGCATTTCACAATATTTCACATCCGAACGATGTTCCAAATAAAAAAACATATCAATAGGAGATTTCTAAAGCGTTGTTTCAAAGTTAATATCGATATAAATTATGTTCAGTGAAACTTGACAGACAAATAATGAACCATATTTTTGTTTTATTTATTTTATTGTTTGTAGGTGTTAAAACTAAACGATATACCATAAATATTAAGGGCAAAGTTTTAAACGAAGAGTTCACATTCTATCTCTGGATAGTGAATAGAGTTTTATGTGAAAATATTAAGCTTGATAAGTACTAATGACCGACCAAAATCATTCGTGTGTAAACGCGTATACCTTAAGATATATAGTAGTTATGAGATACTGATGCGAATGATTAATAATAACCTAAACCACCGCACCTAAAAAAATACTAATTTTATTCTTTTTAAATACAATTCTTTGAAATATTTTTGAAAAAATAAAGAACAGTAAAACCTGTAAAATATGCAAACAGCAACGGCTAATTTTAACGGACAAATTAGCAAAAATACTGCAAACACCAAACAAGATAATAAATAATGATAATTATCCAAATATATACGGATTTTTTTTCAAACCAAGATCCCGACTACATTTTCAATTTAATGTCAATACAAACCGAGATACAAACAATCAAAACAAAGAGTTAAGAGACAGCAGCGTAATAAATAAATCACGGTGCATGCGTCGGCGTCGCCAACTATGACGACGCACGGCGCTCCGCGACGTTTGACGAGTCGTTCGATGACTCATTCCTTCAGAGCTTTTCTATTGCGCATACTGTTCGATACAATTTTGTAACTGATCATTCAGTGATTTTTCGCTATATATATATTTTTTTAAGACAAAGTGTAAAAAATTATAACTAAAGGAAGCGGAGAAAGTACTCAAACTACCGGTGGCTAGAACTCGAGACTGGGGAGCAGTAAAACTCATTAAAGTTAACTCAGTCAGTTAGAAGTTATGACAGAATTATTTTGCTATAATACACGTTTGTATATCAGTCAATTAGGACAAATTGCAAGTTGGTGCTTTAATTGTGTGCTGTCAAAACGTGATTTGGACGAAGCATTCGATTTGTTCAAACTCTTTTTGATGAGCTCTTTACGTTAGTTAGTTGACGTCAGGTAGGCGGCCGGTCGTAAAATACCTGTTGTGCCAAACCCCACTTAGACTGGGATAAGGGCAGCAGAATGATGACTGCCTTTTGTATCCTACGCTTGATCCAACAACAGAGCGAGGGCCTCCTTCGATGTTGGCCGCTAACCAAAACAACAATTATTGTTGAGTCAATATCCCACAGGCGGTTATCTCATGAGATATAAATATTTGGTCAATATTCTTCTTCTTGTGTGCATATTATTATGTGATTTTCATTCAATAATTAATTTGATTATAACATTTCCGATTCGTATCTTTAACAACTGTCTTGACTTGTACGAGCTTACTCAGCGGAAAAATAAAAGGCCTTAGCGTGATGAATAAATCACTGCACACGCGTCAGCTTAGTCGCTCGACAACAAATACTTTAATGGCTCAACTTATACAAAGCTGTCTATTTATTTGTTCTTTATATTTGAATCATTGCACTTGATTTCCTTTTGGTATTCCAAAATAAAAAACACTCAAATTTTACAAAATAGATTTCTACATGATAAAAAGCGCAAATTTTCGTATCGAATGACAGATGTATTTTTTAATATAAATTTTTTTATAATTTATAGAAGTAGGCGTTAGCTTGCGGAATTCCATAGTACATAAGTCTTGTAAAATATAACAAAAACGCAAAGCTTAGCGATTTTTTCGCGGAGCCTATCTCCTAACCATGCTTCGGTTATGGTGCGAAACGATCGTTGAGATTGTCGTAGTGAATGTGTGCAGCGCTCGTACGAGTATAGTGTGCTGTTGGTGGTGGTGTTTTGTAATACGTGCGATAAATAATCCTACATGTATAAGGTATGAGAACGGTTTTGCTTTTTACACAGCATAACATAAATTTTCTTAACAAACACGGATTACATCATAACTTTAGAAATCTTTTCACCAATAATCTTTTAGGGATAAATCCGCCTTTGTACATGTACATGTTTATCTTTTTTGACATTCTTATTTTATGTATAATAAAAAGAATATCAATAAATAGATAAATAAAGATGTGACGAATATGCCTGAATCCCACAAATTACATGCAGTTTTAATACATAGGGTCGATTTGCATTTGGTTTACGGAAAAATATCGGTTGTGCAAGGATAAAATTGTAATTGCTTTATTATTCATATATAACATTGAATAAACGAACAAGCATGTAACATAACGAACACAACAGTAACACTGCACAATTGTCAGATATATCGAATCATAAAACCGACGACGCAATTTTCTTGACAAATATCGAACAGCGGTATATAATTACATCGTGAATTTAGATTTTAAATTCTGGTAAATGGCAACTGTTTATTTGAAATAGGGTTCAATTCGGTGATAGATTTTGTCGGAATAGTTGTATAGCACGCGTGGCCTGTGTTTGCAAAAGGGTCCTAACTTAATAATGCAACTTTTTTTTCAAATCAATTTTCTTTCTTACCTGTGGTAATTTGTTATCAACTAATTAACGGAATTTAGAAAATGCTTTATAATATGGCTATATTGCTCCCAAAAATATTTTAGTTATGAATAACTAATAATAAAACAACATAATTTAAAAACTATTGTCTTTGACGAAAAATAAAGAGGTTTGACTCAATCTTTGATAAGATTCGTCTGTTTTCAGACCTTATACATGCAGGCATGACACAACAATACGCAAGCATCGCACATATGCACTACCACAATCTCAACAATCTTTTGTCCCTCGATAACTGAAGCATCATCAAGCAAGACAGACTCTTTGAAAAAACGCAGATCATGTACTATGGACCTCCGTAAAGTAACGCCCATTTCTATAAATTAAATGTGAACGACATTTTTATTTATTACACTTTTATTGACAACGCGCTATGAGGTAAGGTCAAACGGAGGAAATGGACTCCACAACAAAACCGCAAAGCTTTGTAATATGAACCTCCGCTAAGTTAACGCCTATTTCTATATTCTATAAATTCTGTTCTATAAATTGCTTTTTTAGTTATTACACTTTTATTGAAAACGCGCTATGAGGTTAATTCAAAAGGAGAAAATAGACTCCACGACAAAACTGCAAAGCTTTGTTATATGGCCCTCCACAAAGTTAACGCCTATTTCTATAAATTCTATTCTATAAATTACTTTTTTAGTTATTACGCTTTTATTGAATACGCGCTATGTGGTTAGCACAAGTGGAGCGCAGCTGTTGTGATGGCAGACAACAGTTGTCGCCGGAGTGCGAGTTGACGCGCGGTGCGAGTGCGCGGCACATTAACCACTGATTTATAGTACACTATTTTTTAATACCACTGCCAGATTACTCATCGTGTACACTAAGTTAAGCCTAATTTATCCCGAACCTAGTCCTTGTCTAACTAACAAGTTCTACAAATGTTATTGAGCGTGGCGACAAATATGATCGATGTTCCAATTTAACTTGATTAAATTTGTCAGCAAGTGGCATGTAATGCTAAATCCATTTAAGTCGTTTATAAGTGCTGCATTAAAATTATGATATATTTAAAATTTGTAGCTTTTATATAATATTTATGAGTTAGAAAACTGAGCAAATAGTTGTACTTAGTGCGAGATTTTTTTAACCTACAGCGGAACAGCAGTCACTAGATGTCGCTTTTGCAGCGTCATACAAATTGGCGTTATGCTAACGTGATCAAGTAGGTTAAAAGACTCGCACTAAGCACACAGATACAAATTACTTCAGTTTTTTCTAAAATTTGTTTATAAATTGAATGGAAAATGGCATTTACCTGCCTACACGTTTGAGATTATTATTACGGTTCCTACTTGCTTCGTTCAGTGTAATTTGCAGAAAATTTCAATTTTCCTAAAAATAATGCCCGAGATCTAATTTTCATGAAAAACTTCGGTAGCAACTAGCAACTTGGCGAATTTAGCTTTTCTACAATACGAACTTTTAAGCCTCGTGGTCATATAATTATAATGAATGCAATATTTTGACAATAACGTGTTGCGAATGATATTACTAAAGTTTAATAAAGGATAATTCCTAATACTTGTTTTTCTGAACTCATTACTACATTAACTAATATTCTGAACTGCCGAAAGTTTTGAGGAAAGATATCAATCACCATATCTAATACAAATCCTATAATGACAGTAAAGTCTTGTAACAATATAACAATATTTTAATAAAATATACACTAAAATATTTCGTAACAAAACTATACTTATAAATAAATGGTTTCCTCGTGAAACCCAATTTATAAACTGATATAATTTACTACACATTATCTTACCAGTCACATAACCGCATAATATTTTTCCCGTAGTAAATATTATAAATGTCCTCAACGTGTTAACCAAGCCACAACGTTATTTATTATATAAAAAGTAATTTATACCACAAATAAATGTAGAGCGTTATATTTTTTTGTGTCATCTCTTTGGACACGGTCAACAGCGCGTCTAATAAATATGTTGGTATGAATTTCTTAATGTCATATTAATTTACTATCCACTTTTCCCTCATCGTAGTGCTGTCGTCTCTATTATCATTTTGGGCGTGTCATCTTTGTTTCTACTAAAAAAAAATATATTTTCTAAGAACTACGAAAGTTTTATTTTAATCATATTAAAGTCTACTATTACCGCGACGTTTCTTTCTGGCTCTTCTCGGTAGGAACAGCTTTCCGAACCAGTAGTAGAATTGACGATTCAAAAGCACTTGTTTACAAGTTTATTTGAATAAATAATATTTTGAATTTGAAAAAATTTGATTGTTCTATTAAACCCTCAGCTACCTATAAATGTTCTCTTACCATATTATTTCAAAAGGATTCAGACTGTGCCCTATGTTTTGGGATAATAAATATATTCCGTAGTTATACGTACAAAAACAGTATGGTATTATAGTCTGTATATTTCGCATGAGATAACCATGCATTATAATGTAAAGTTCAAAGATTGTAGCAATGCTCTTCATGAAGATGAGCTTTTTGCTTTTCATTTGTGATATGAAAATATATTTACTCGTACGACTTTTCTTTAGAACAACAATGTTATCTATTCTTCTAAAGCAGCTATAACAATGGTATATCGGTTATTGTCGACTGTCAAAGTACTTCAGTTTATCAGTAAATTATATTATAGACATGCACTTTATTGATTTTATCTTATAAAAACCACATCATTATTATTCGTCTATTGCACATTGAATTTTTGATTTTTTTTTTTGTTTCTATAGTATTATTTTGAAATTTTTATTACTCTCTGTCTTTTAGCTTTTATGATTTATAAAATAGTGGAAACTTTATTGGTCAATGATGATGAAATAAATATAGACAGGTTATTTATTATGGTTATTTAATATTTCAATTAGCCGTGTTCCTTGAAACGGGTATACATTTTCCTGCGGAACCGCACTGTATGCTCTTGATTAAGTCACCGACTGGTGCAATGTGATTTTTAAAGGAAAAACGTCCAGATGAGCGCCGTATCTTGTGACATGAACGAAAATAATTTGACGCAGCCGTTCGTCGGGCGACATACGGGGACACGTGGGCACGATATATTACACGCGAGCCGCGCACTAAAAATATTGTGTTGGCAAATTAATGGGCATTCCCGACGGTAGGTTGTGGGATGAAAGGAAGTGCCTTTTATATGTGAAACGTTGGTTTTGTATGAAAATGCATGGCAGCCGCTCACACCTGTCCGCGCGCTTTTGATAGGCCAAGAAAGTGCTAAGCAATAGGGTTGACGATAGCTGTTCAGAGAACACTACTATTGCTAATGTTAGCGCACACTTTCAACAATAACACGATATAATAGAATACCACAATTTCCGAAATACACTCCTCTTGAGTAACGAACAAAGAATGAATGCCACTGAAGGTTTTAGAAATAGTAAGACTCCAGAAACAAACGTCACAGTGTTGCCATCATTTCAGTCAAAAGGGTGCTAAACTCTTGTTTCACGACGGTGTGACACTACTAAGACTAATTTTAAAAAAAGTATGTTTTATCACTGAGTAACAGTCGCAATAAGTTTTTAAACCTTAAAGAATTTGCTCCTAAAATTACTTTCTTTCTGTGTCATGTCAAACTGTGGTCATTTCAGTAAACCTTCGAAATCTCTGGCGATGACAGGCAATAAGCCGGTCTTATTTACAGATTTATTCTAATAAAAGTTAAGGAAATAAGATTTTCTGAATATTATAAACATAACTGTTAGCTTAAGTGAAAAGAACGAAGGTTTGTCTTAAATAAATTGAGTAAGTTTAATATTTGAATAAAGAATAGTTTGAATTTGAATATATGTAATATTTTGTTCCTTGTTATTCTGATGTAAAGAAGTAAATAAGTAGCGGCCTGTTATTATCCCACTGCTAAGAATTGGCCTCTTCTCTCAGTTTTTGGAGAGAAGGATTGGAGCTAAAACCTACCATGCTGCTCCAATGCGGATTGGTAAGTTACACATATCTCCAGAATTCTCTAGAGATATGCAGGTTTCCTCACAATATTTTCCTTTACCGAAAAGCGTGTGATAAATTCATTATCAATTATCAATTAGACACATAAGTTTTAACAGAAAAACTCATTGGTGTCTGCCCCGGTTTGAACCCGCGACCTTTTCGAAAGAGTCGAACGGTGTTACCGCTGGGCCATCACAGCTTTCTGATGTATAATGAGGAAATTAAAAAACTTTTCCATCTGCCTTTATGTAAAATATTGTTAGATTTATATTTTCGGTCTTCACAAATAATCATCAAACATCAGGCATTGATAACTAGGACAAAATTACTTAAAATTCTTACTGACAAATTGATAAAAATTTCGAGAAAATAATCAACAATCGAAAATTTATTATGCTTTAATCTTATCAATGTTAAAAACGTAATTTTACAAATAATGCTTATTAAGTAATAACAAAATATACGTATAAAATTATTCTAAGAAGTCCTAAATCTCGTCACTCTAGTGAGATGGAAACGTAGCATATTTCCAAACATAAAGTTTTGTTTTTAGACTCTTTAATCAACACCTGACAGCCCTGCACAACGGATGCGGTCCGAGGAAGACATGCGTCGTGGCCGTGTCAACTTCATAACGATTGAGAAAAATCATAACCCTAGATTTAGATTTAAGAATAACAAAAGCTTTATCAAGCCAGATATATTGTGTAACTTACTTACTCAATTGTAAAGTTTTAAATTTATTTATAAAGCTTCGTTCGTTTCAACTTTAGCTTATAGTAATACAGAAGTTATAATAAAATTACTTTGCTGTAATCCTTTTTTGTTAAGAGAATACATGCAATGCTAAGTGTATGAAGCAGGCACCAATCACATACCACATACATGCAGGACAAGCCGCCACACGTATCACAAGACGCCACCAACACCAATACAAATACAAAAGCACTACACACATTCACTACCGCAACCTCTACGATCGTTTCGCCCCGAAACCGAAGCATCATAAGGAGGATAGGCTGATTGTATAGCGTCTTGTTATACGTGTGTGATACGTGATTGTTGACTGCTTCATACACTTAGCATTGCATGTATTCTCTTAACGAACGCGAATTACAGCAAAGTAATTTTATTGTAACTTCTCTACTATGGAGTTCCACAAAGTAACGCCTGCTTCTATAAATCACATAACAGTAATACCTAATGCCCTCAACAGAATACAGTTTTTTTACCCTATATGTTAGCGCGGTATATAAACTTAAATGAAAAAAATATTGAAATATCATTAACATCGCTCAAGTAGATTAGCTGTGAAAACCATTTATAATATTAGTACGAAAGTATGTACTATTTACTCGTAGCTTACTGTTAATTAGTCTTTTATCTAATCACAATTAAAGAACTACAAGTTAGAATGCCGCCTAAATCACTATAGCAGACATAGAGTACGTTTTAAAATTAATTTAAAATTGAGATTTGAAAATGTAAATAAAATCATAATGAAGTAGCTCATAAGCATATAATCATCTCGTTGCCACTGTAATTACCACAGGGTAAGTACAATTATTAATTTTTGTATTATATACTAGACGCCGTTTATAAAAGCAAAAAACTATATATTTTTAATTGAATACCCAGAAAAATCTCCAACGATAGACGAAAACCGGCAGAACTTGTAATGTACTTTTAAACCTGGCCAAGGTAATTAAATAATAATAAATAAATATATAGGTCACTTACACACACGGTCGTCCGTCCCCAAAGTAAGTAACTTAATACTTGTGTTATGGGTGACAACTGGTGAATAAATATATATATATATATATATATATATATATATATATATATATATATATATATATATATATATATATATATATATATATATATACTTACATATATATATTTTTTAAATACAAATATACACCCAGGCTCAAAGACCAACAAATTCATTTATAGAAAATATTGGCCCTCGGCAGGAATCGAACCCATGACCGACCCATGGACCCACGGAGCTGAAGGCGGGGTCACTACCCACTGCTCCAACGGGCCATTAAAAGTTATATTCTATAGTTCAACATATTATACTTTTAGGGGATTCAAATTCAAGCAGGGGCAAAGGGTGATACCCGGACACCCTTTGCCCCTGCTCTTCAAATTCTTAGCGCTTTTGTTACAAGATACCTATTTATCCCGGCACCTAACCTAGGGTTATCAAATAACCAAAACAGGTTGTCTACCCAGGATATTTATGCGTTGTAAATTCACGTATATAAGTATTACAAGTAAAAGCACTTAATGAATCTTGTTTCCATCGCCTTATTTATTCAAGAACATTTTAAAATGCAAATGGATATTATTACATTACAAATCGTGTCTTGTCCGCAAAACTATTTTGCATTAAGAATATTAATAGTAACCTTGGTTAACGGATGTAACAAAAAAACACATGTCGAGGTGTGCATCGGTTTCATAATAATTAAATAGATCGACTCTCAGGATGTTCATATTTCGCCGTCCGGCCCGCCGCCTGTCGTCTCCTTCCGCCATCATTTTTATAAAACAGTTGGATGACAATTTTTTTTATCATCGATACGATTTATAGAAGCAGGCGTTATTTTGCGGAATTCCATTGTATAATAACTTTTATTATAAATATTTTGTAACTTTTACAATAGAATTGTTTTGCTGTGATCCGCGTTTGTTACGAGAATACATGCAATGCTAAGTGTATGAAGCAGGCAACAATCACATACCACATATATGTGAGACAAGTCACCCCCGATGTATAAGGTTTAATTGAGCCAAATTTCATGTATATTGATTTAATGGATTCGCAGCGGGAAAGAGTAACAAACATATATCATTACTCTTTAATCCATAAACTTTCGCTTTTATAATATTAGTAGGATAGAATAGTATAGTTAGGTATTTATTAAGAACATGAACAAAGTGTGTTGCTATTAAAAAGAAGTAACAAGGATCGTGATGCAGGGCGGGCGGCGTATAAATACGCGGCACATGCGCCCGCGCAGCTGCCCGCCACGTGGCTGGCTCTTTACATAAAAATAGATCATTGTCTCTATCGCGGACACGCCCACTGAACATATAAAATACCACATCAAACGAAAATTCATAAGGCTACGAACGCATCATATTTTTTCAAGTGTTAAATTTTTTTTTTTATTTTGTAAGTAAGTAACGGCCTGTTACTATCCCACTGCTGGGCATAGGCCTCCTCTCTCCGTTTTTGGAGAGAAGGTTTGGAGCTAGGATCTACCACGCTGCTCCAATGCGGATTGGTAGGTTTCACATGTCCATAGGATTCTCTAGAGATATGCAAGTTTCCTCACGATGTTTTCCGTGAAAAGCATGTGATAAATTGCAATTATCAATTAGACACATAAGTTTTAAATAGAAAAACTCATTGGTGTCTGCCCGGGTTTTGAACCCATGATCGTCTCTAGATATTCATTCAGCCGCTGGGCTATCACAGCTTCTCTAAATTATTTTGTAACAATTTAATCTTTTCAAATTATTTTGTAACGGAAGGAAAATGAGCGGAAGTTGTAGCATAGAGACGTGAAGTTAGCTCCGGTGAGGTGTGCTGACGGTCGGAGAGGTGCGGTGCGGAGAACAGCGGAGCTGTGCTGAGAGGATAGTGCTAGCGCCTTTTGACATAGTCGTTATTTGTGCGCGGAATTAACAAGTTGTTGAAAAGAATAAATGGGTTGACTTTTGAGAAAATTGCTTCTTATTTATTGAATAAGTGTAAAGGAAAAATATCTTTGTTATAATTTATTGAATCCATATTAAGTCACAGATATAAATTATAAATATGAAAGTCTGTCTGTCCGTCTATAGAATTATGTCGGGATATTAAGATTTTCCTAGAGAGCTGTGAAAAATTAAAATTAAATAACTATATTAGTAAAGTAAAAGTTGAGTAACGACCTATGATTATCCCACAGCTGAGCATAAGTTTCCTCTCACCGTTTTTGGAGAAAAGAGTTGGAGATAAAGACCCAACAACCCTATTACTCATATTATCAAAATTCTCCAGAGATATGCTGGTTTCTTACGATGTTTTCCTTAATTAAAAGCTTGTGATAAATTGCAATTATCAGTTGCCCGGGATTTGAACCCGTAACACCTTCGTAACATACGCCCGATCTTACCGCTAGGCTTAGCTCCACTAGCACCATCACCATAATGGTAATGATTCAGAACTATGGTTATCTAACGTTTTATACGTAGCAAACTTCTTGCAAGCTTATTGCTCTGTATTAAATAAGTTTTTCGTCATCTTAGACATGAGTTTGAGTTACAGCTATTTGCAAAAATTTATATTTTATTTACAAAACTGCCTCCGTCTTTTCTTTTAGTATTTCATTAAATCAGTTTTTATTTTTATTTTTTTATTTTTATTTTATTTATTCGGAACAACCAGTGGCAGTTACATTAAAACATTAGAATAAACTAAATACGCCACAAAAACATTAAATGCACTGCCTTTAGGTGCCACAGCATGCACATCATTATTTGTAAGGACAACGTAACATAATAACTAATATAATAACTTAACTAAAATAACTGTGTAACTTAACTAAAATAAACTAAGCTAATAACTCAATGGAACACTACGGCTCCAATGTTTGGAGCTTAAGAATATTTTTTTTAAACTTAATAAATGTATCGCTGAACATATCGATAGATTCGCAAATTGCATTATATTCTCTTGATAACCTACTTAATGCAGAAAAATGCCTAAGGTTAGTTCTAGAGCGCGGCGGGTACAACAAGCCAAGAGGTTTGCGGGGCAACCTGCTCGGAACACTTATATTTAAGGATTGCAATAAAAGTGGACAGTCAATTTTGTTGTTAAATAATTTAAAGAGGAATGTCAAATCTAAAAGTTTCCTACGATCTACGAGCTTAGTAATATTAAATAATTTTAGTTTTTTATTGTAACTTAGTTTTTTGTTTAATCGACACGAAAATGAGAGATGTTTCAAAAATTTTTTTTGGATACGTTCTAAACGTAATTGATGAACAGCATAATGAGGCGACCAAACGAAGTTGCTTGTGAAGCAAAGATTACTTTTATATCTATAAAGCTAAGTGCACGTAGGACGATCATTAAGTACAGATATTAAAAGTCATCGCCCAACGAAATAGCTCATCAATCAATGATTTCATAATTGTGAGAACTTAGCCTAAATCCGCCGTTTGTTCAGTAACCAACTCTGTTATACCACCTGCACTAACTTTCGTAATGTTTTCACAGATTCATGAGCTTTTTTATTGATCAAATGTTTAGACACGGCTTGAAAGTAACTAAAAACAGCAAAGAATACCGCACCAGATGTAATGCTGGTTTTCAAATTGCTTTATCGACCTATAAAATCTCTTACAAATATATATATTTTTTAATGTTGTTTCTACATCAATATTCAAGTAGACCATCACTTGTGCTGATCGTAAACATTATGTAATGCTTCGTACATGCTACACCATCCTCCTGAACTTATCCCACTCTAGGTGGGGTCGGCACAACATGTTACAAACATGTTGTCCCATGATTTGGCTGCGTTTTACGACCGGCCGCCTGCCTGACGTCAACTTACCTTAGTCGTATTTTACTACTCCTCGGTACGAAAGAGGGTGGTCAATTTTACTCAGCCGGATACCACACGGTGGGTCAACTTACCTTAGTCGCCTTTTACGACACCTCGGCAAGAAAAGAGGGTGGTCTATTCTACTCAGCCGGATACCACACGGTGGGTCAGCTTACCTTAGTCGCTTTTTACGACACCTCGGTAGGAAATGAGGGTGGTACTATGCTATTCAGCCGGATACCACACGGCGTGAATTGTACATGCTACATCGCTTTTAATTATATAATAAGCCTTTTTTCTTATTACTGACTTGATTGCACTTAATAAAAACTACTTTATAAAAGTGAAGAAGGAGTCAGATGAAGGCATGCATTTAGCAAAAGGTTGACTTCTCTGCTGTTCTTGCACAGTAGATCTCTAAACCTATCTGACTAGACTAGAGCATATAATTAGAGCATATAATAAATCTCAATAATGCAACGACCCTAAGATCTCCACTAATCATGTGGCAAACGAACTACTGAGTGATCGCCCACGAAGATCGTCCACTGTATTAATTGCTCGTGTGTCATATATGTTATGAAGCGTCCGAATTGTAACACTTTCCTCTGTTGGTTTAAGCAATTTCTCCTCATCAATAAGTTTAGATATTATAAATTTCATTGTTAAAATGTAATTATTTAAAGTTAACTAGCACTCTTCTGGTACCAGAGATAGTTTGCTTGTTCTAACCTATATATACGATATTAGTTTAACACAAAGTAACATAGCGTGAAGTCAGTAAACTATAAATCAAAACCAATTCAACGCAGATACAATAGATAGCAACTTTGTCAGTCGCTTCGTTATCAAGTCATATTTAAGGTATCAAGTCATTCATTCGTTATCAAGTCATATTTAAGGTAAAGAAGTAAAAAAGTAAACCAATAATATATGTACGAAATCGTAAAAGATCCAGTCGATTTTATAAAAATTGGAATAAAGCTTTAGAAACTTACACTTTATTATTCAATCGTTTCATTTTCGCAAACAATTTATACTCCTCGTACCATTTACCATGGAGAAGGGTAAGCAAAATTCCTACACGCCTTAACCCCCTACCCTCCCCACCGATCGATAGCCGCCATTTTGAATTTCCCAACCAATGCACGTAGCCATGGAAAGCTATCGCCATAGCAACGCGACGACTCAACCTGAAGGGGAAAGTGTAAAGGCTATAAAGTCTTTTTGTTACGAAACTCTACCTGTGTACAGATATACATGTAGAGTATAGATTGCGCTACCCTCTTTGTATCATTTTCCAGCATTATATTATAAGCTAGCCGTGCAATCATCCGTCATTCACATCTTCTCGGCCTTTTAAAAACATTTTGTACCACCGATAAACGTTGCTTTTGTCCAAAGTAGCTTCTCCATATGCCACAGTCCACACTCGGAATGCATCCGCGCACTTAATTTCGTTTTTCACACAAAAATCGATACAGGTTCCTTGTTCCATTTTTTGAATAGGTAAAAATCGAAGACGAACCAAAACACGTGCAAGCAAAGCAGCTGTCAACAATTAACCGAACATTCAAAATGGCCCAACTTGTCAGCATAAGTGAGAGACATATGTACCAACATAACGCCACAAAAAAATCGAAATTGTAATATATGTAACTCGCGAAAATTCAAAATTCGCGATACTTTTTGAACACACCTCGTATATTATCTGAATAACGTTAAAAGCAAACTCCGGCCTCCCAAAATACAGGATAACCTAATTTGGGGGCTACCAGTAAATCTAAATACTTAGTTATAATTATTTAGCATCTATTTAAGTTAAGTTTATTTGAGAAATGTGAATTTTGTATTTTTGAACAACGCCGTGTGATATCCGGCTGAATAGAATAGTACCACCCTCATTTCTTACCGAGGTGTCGTAAAAGGCGACTAAGGTAAGTCGACCCGCCGTGTGGTATCCGACTGAGTAGAATAAACCACCTTCATTTCTTGCCAAGGTGTCGTAAAAGGGGACTAAGGTAAGTTGACCCACCGTGTAGTATCCGGTTAAGTAGAATAGACCACTCTCATTTCTTACCGAGGTGTATTACGACTAAGGTAAGTTGACGTCAGGGAGGCGTCCGGTCGTAAAATAGGTAGCCGAATTAGGTGACAACATGTTTGTAACATCTTGTGCAGACCCCACTTAGAGTGGGATAAGGTCAGGAGGATGATAATTAATCATTTAATTAAAGGTAACAGTAAATAACATCAGAGAACAATTTAATTCCGACACCTGCCGCTTCATTTGTTATTAATTGCATATCTGGGTACAAGCCAATTAAGACATAAAACAAAGCTAAATATCTCTCGGTTACGCTAATTAACTGTAGCTATAGCTTTTGACGATCAGTACTTTACTTAAACCAGCAACCTCTTAGATAATGATGAAAGATACTTCTCCGAGTGTCATATAATAGTATTTTCATTAAGGCAATTTGCTCAGATTCTACGCCATGTGGTATCTGGCTGAATAGACCACCCTCATTTATTACCAAGGTGTCCAAAAAAGTGACTAAGGTAAAAAGTTAATCCACCGTATGGCATCAGGATACGTAGGATAGACCACCCTCCTTTATAACCGAGGTGTCGTTAAACGCGACTAAAGTAAGTTAACCGATCGTGTGGTATCCGTTTGAGTAGAATAGACCACCCTCTTTCTTACCGAGGTGTCGTAGTATACGTCTAAGGTGTGTTGACGTCAGGCAGGCGGCCGGTCGTAAAATATGTAGCTAAATTATATGACAACAAGTTTATAACATGTAGTGCCGACCCCACTTAGAGTGGGCAGGAGCATTAGGGCAGGAGGATGAATGAATATTCAGATTGATAAATTTCAAACTGCGCCATGACAAAATACGGACGAATTTTATGGCTTATTCAATCTTTTATCGCCTACTTTCTCGAGCATTTCAAAATTACTTTCAACAAATATTAAGATGTTATAGAATACTGCAACAGCAGTACTTTCCACGTGCATTTATTGTTACCATTTTTACTTAGAATCAAGTATTGTATGAATATTTTGCCAATACCGATGCCCGCTTTACAATATGAGCGTTACGCTAATTCTTATTATACTCAAGTAAATTTCAACAGTATACACAACTTCCTCGTCATTCTAAATTTTAAACCACACCGACATAGAAGCCCTTTTGTAAATGGTCAACATTGTTTATATTCAAGTTTACTTCAAGGCAGCTCTCTAGCGAAACAAAAACACCTGCGCGTTTCTAGTTACCTGTGCAAACAGCAAAATCTTTAACAACATCGCTTTCATCCATAGTATTTCCTGCGTTTGTTCCCTAACAATAGACTAACACCGTTGAACCGGCACTGACAACAGACTCGTCATTCAAATTCGATCCTTACAGTTACTACTTAAAGCAATCTTGACGTTGTATTCTTAACATTATGTAATTGTTATACGAATTTGTAAACCAGAGACTTTTATTAGGGACTTTCAATTTGCCATTTAATCATTTGAAGAACATTGACACCTTTATCATTGTTCTTTACACACGCGTGTGTGTGTGTGCGTGCGCGCACGCACGCACGCACGCACACACACATACGCGTATAAATATATATCATTAACTCATAGTATTATTAATGTATCATAGTGGAGGCGGGCATTATTGGCTGCGACACAGTTTTTAACTAATGCAGTCAATATCGTTTCACTTTAGTTTTTTTTATGAAAGTATTCATTACGTACGTACGTAAGTACTACATTCATTGTAACGATATATATAAATAAATAAATAAAATCCTTATTCCTTATCCTTATTGTTATTCAGTATTTTTATTCGGCGTAGAAAAAAATGAAATCCCGTTTCGCCCCGCAACCGAAGCATCATCAGGAGATAGACTCCACGACAAAATCGCAAACGCAAAGGTGGCGGAGGCGGAGCTTTGTGCTTGTGTTCTTACGAATCTAACATGTATCAGGTATGAAAACGGATTGTCCACTCTACATATAGCATTGTTTATATTTTGTATTTTAATTCATCGCGGATTAAAGCAAAATAATTTTAGTATTACTTTTTTATTATTGATTTCCGCAAAGTAACGCCCAATACTATAAACCCCTTTCCACTATTTTGAAATATTTTCTTCAAATACTTTCGATCTAAAAATGATATTCTAACAAAATCATTGCTTCACATTATCTACAAGTTACCGTAGATATTTAGAATTATCACAATCATTTTGATGGAAAACAAACATAAAAATCACATTAAGCTGCCATTATAAGAGAAAACGATTCCAATCATTCAAAGACCTACAGCGGAGCTTCATTACTATTATCAACAGTTAGTTAATTTGGAATAATTACACAATGAACTTGATCATTCCACGATTTTAAATGGAAATGTATGCCTTTTATGAGCATTCAGATAAAATAGGGCCTTTTAAATTTTAAAATACACGTAATGACCCTTATTTCAATTGGATGTCACAATATTGTGATAAATCTTGTTAGTTATACATTCGATAGTACTTAATTAACAAAATATAATTAACAATTAAAGAGGCATTTGCTATAAAATAGATTATTCAGTATTTAGATGAAAGCTACTGAAGGAAATTGAAAGACGATTCTATAAAAAAGGGATTAAGTAAGTAGCGGCCTGTTACTATCCCACTGCTGAGAATAGGCTTCTTCTCTCCGTTTTTGGAGAGAAGGTTTGGAGCTAAGATCTATCACTCTGCTCCAGTGCGGATTGGTAGGTTACAAATGTCTCCAGAATTCTCTAGATATATGCAGGTTTCCTCAGGATGTTTTCCTTCACCGAAAAGCGTGTGATAAATTTCAATTATAAATTAGACACATAAGTTTTAACAGAAAAACTCATCGGTGTCTGCCCGGGTTTGAACCCGTGACCTCCTCGAAAGAGTCGTACGGTGTAACCGCTGGGCTACCACAGCTTGATTAACAGAACTGGGTATCTGACTGACTAACTGGGTATCGTTTTCTCAAGCTGCCGCAGATTTTTTTTCATACAATTATAGAAAGGTCACGATATTGTATTTTAGAAATAATCTATGACATGTTAAAAAAAAGTAAAAAAGCACATGAATATAGGCGGACTTATCCCTAGGAATTGGGGAAAAGGGAAAGAAAAAGGACTTTGTTTGTATCAATCAATTGTTTCTTTTTCTATATTCTAATATCTGTTTATTCATTTTAATTCCATATTAAAATCAGATTTGTTTTATTATTATAACATACCGGTACGTAATAACTTAAAACCCTCTTTATCTTGCTAAATCATAACCTATGTTAATGTTAAATAAATAGCACGCATAGGTCTTTATATTCTCGCTTAGCCGCACACTGTTGAATCACAGTCGCCCTGACCTGCAGCCGCAGTCGCATTCTTATCGCTAGGCTCCGCCGAGCGTCGAGTGCTGGGGCCTCGGCCCACACGGGCGTCAGAGCATTGACTCCGCAGGTGTCGCGCATCTCGCGATGACGTCACCGAGCGATTCCTGCACGCTGTTAGGATGCGTACATAACATATAAATCACGCTGAGATAGTACATTTCACATTTTCATCACACGACAACATTACACGAACGAAGTAGCGGGGAAATACTAGTTGAATCTACAAAAATAGTATCACGGTACATGTGTATAAAAATAACCATTCAGTATCTTAAAAGTATTTTGAAAGTATCGTAGGCAAAATATAAATCATTCAGAAAATCATATTATAGTAATTACTATTGTAAATGACTATATTCAAATTTCAATGAACACTTGTTTCCGGACACACCTACTGTTCGACGCAGGTAGATATAACGCTAAATAGACTGACAAAACAAGCATTCATTATGTCGGCGCCCTTACGCGGTCGGCGCCGGCGCGCGCTCGCTCAACAATGCGCATTATACTTTGATTTACCTCGCTCTACCCATATAAAGAAAATGCTATGTCTGTTGCATTCAATTTGAATTTAATGAGACTACATTTCATATAATACTTTAGACCATTTGCGGTATTTATAACAGGAATTGTTTTTTTATGAGACACTTGTTTGTGATAAGAAGAAGAAGAATAACTTTATGGCACAAATAAAAAATACAAAATTAACAGAACAAGAGACATAGATAATAGAAAGAGTTAAATAAATATAAATATATGGGACAATTACACACACGGTCGTCCGTACCCAAAGTAAGTAACTTAATACTTGTGTTATGGTAGACAGACAACTGATGAATATATACTTATATATTTTTAAATACATACTTAAATACAAATATACACCCAGGCTCAAAGACCAACAAATTCATTTATAGAAAATGTTTGCCCTCGGCGGGAATCGAACCCGCGACCCGTGGAGCTGAAGGCAGGGTCACTACCCACTGCTCCAATGGGCCAGTCAAAATGTGCAAAGGGCGGTCTTATCACATGATTTCGTAATAACATTTCAGTTTCGGGGTTAAGATCTTAACTCACAGTGGCAGTTAAAGTAGCAACCCGTTACGATCCTTATAGCTTCAACGCTGATTTACATATTAAATATATCACAAGAATTATATAAGAGATGCAGATTTCTTTTTATTCTGTGATAGCCCAGTGGTGAGACTGTGCGACTCTTTTAAGAAGGTCTCAGGTTGGAAATCCGGGCAGGTATATCTAATTTATAATTGCAATTAAACACAAGCTTTTCGGTGAAGGAAAACATCGCGAGGAAACCTACATATCTCTAGATAATTCTAAATCCGTATTGGAGCAGCATTGTAAGTCTTAGCTCCAATCCTTCTGTCCAAAAACGGAAAGCGGAGGCTTGTGTCCGGCAGTGGGATAGTAACAGGCCGTTACTTTACTATACTGTACAGGTTTTATACTGATAAAGTTCTGCACCATATATCACATTTTGAAGTATGAATACAAATTATGCACATAAGTTTACAGTAAAAAGCACAAAGGTGCTTACCCGAGTTTTGAACCCGCGAAATCTTTCCCGCATACAATTACTGACCTAATAAATAACGAATCCTATACCTATTCAAGTGTATTATACAAGTATATTAAAGTAATAAAAGCGGCATAATTAAGCCATATGCCTTCCTATTAAAATGCCTATGCCAATACAAATTTTCTAATCTCGCCAAGTATAAAGTATTGTAGAGAAATTTCTCGCCTTGAATTTTGAGCCCGACTACAATTTCAAGAAATGATTAGCGACAGTTTGAGATGAGGTTTGTGTGGTAGTTGATGAACTTATTACGGAGATTAAAGCGATTTTATTAAGTTAGAGTTACATATACGAAAACATATCAAGATTAAAAATTAGCCATATTCTTAGTTTTTCTCATTTCAAACGACCCAAAAATAATACCTGGATGACCGAGCCTTGCTCGTAATTTTTGTTAAAGATATCCAAAAAATTTAAAATAAAGTATATAAAATAAACTAGAGTTCCAAGGTGTAATACTGAGAAAGGTTTATATATCATCATCTTCCTGCCCTTATCCCACTCTAAGTGAGGTCGGCACAACATGTTATAAACATGCTGTAACACGATATGGCTGCGTTTTTAAGACCGGCTGCCTGCCTGACGTCAACTTACCTCTGTCGTATTTCACGACACCTCGGTAAGAAAGAGGGTGGTCTATCCTACTAAACCGGATACCACACGGTGGGTCATCTTACCTTAGTCGCCTTTTACGACACCTCGGTAAGAAATGAGGTTGGTCTATTCTACTCAGCCGGATACCACACGGCGGGCCGACTTACCTTAGTCGCCTTTTACGACACCTCGGTAAGAAAAGAGGGTGGTACTATTTTACTCAGCCGGATACCACACGGCTAAGAAAGGTTTATATATCATGATATTATTATATCATGATATTATTATATCATGATAACCCAACGATTAAGCAATATGATCTTCGTCAAGGGATTGCAGGTTCGAAACCCAGCTAAGCACCATGTTATAGAAGAATGTCTTGGGATTTCATATATCTAAGTCGACGAAGAGTGCATACTGTTTAATGCTCGTATTTAGCAAGATATGAAACAATGTGAATATATTGCCACAAACTTCAGGAGTAATAAAAATTGTCGAAATGCTGTTTTTCACTGTTATAATAAGTACACCAAGGCAATGTTTTCCGCTTAATTGAAACCTTACTGAGCCTTTTATAAAGAAAGTTAAATTATTCCCATCGTAGAAAGTTTATGATCAGACCTTACTTTTAAAGATATAAAAACGTATTCCTGATTTGTCTTTACCAGCAGGTGAAGCGTGTACTTTTGTGCCTCTCAGCTACCTTTTACAGACCCGGCTCATAAAGGACTTGTCTAACTCAGCAAGGAAAGTTGGTATTGCCTTATCGTTTACGTCACCTTTATATACATAAATTCTTTAGTATTCTACACGTGAAAGTTTAATGGGTCTGTATGTGTTTTTGTAACATTTTCACTATGTACATTTCGACGAAATAAACTTTACGGCTGTAGTCGATGAAATTATGTTATTGATGCCAAAATCAATGTCTATATTTGTGGAAATTTTGAAGTTAAGTAAGAGAGTATTTAGGAGTTGCAAGTATAAGGCAAGTTAAACCGCCTTGTGATATCTGGCTGAGTAGAATAGACCACCCTCAGTATCCGACTAGGGTAAGTTGACGTCGGGCAGGCGGCCGTCTAAAATACGTAGCCAAATCCTGTAGCTGTGACAACATGTTTATTATTATACATGTTGTGTCGATTCTACTTAAAGTAGGATAAGGGCCGGAGAGTGATGATGTAAGTTATTCAATTCAATAGGTATATTAATCACTAGCAATCGCCAGTGACTCCGCCCGCGTGGAAAAATTTAAACCGTAATATGGCTTTTGATAACCATAAGAAATGGTTAAAGTGGGTTAACTTAAGCTAGACATATGCTATCGCGGAGTTTTATTTAGAACTTTTAGAGGGGAACAATTTTGTAATACATGAAATGAATGAATAACTATCACCATTTACTCAGCGCACGCAACAAAAGCTTTAAATTTTGCCGTTTTCGTAATATTTTTTATTGCTGCTCCTCTCCTATACATCTTAGCTGATGTTATATGGCCTATGGTCTTTCTCGATAAAGGAACTATCTTACACTGAAAGAATTTTATCAAATCGGTCCAGTAGTTCCAGAGACTAGCGCGTTCAAACAATCAAACGAATAAACCAACTCTTCAACTTTTATTTATTAGTATATAGATAGATTATTTTATTTTAAAATTATTATATTATATTTTGTATGATACACATTCGAAAAGGTATAAAATATCTATAATATTTAAATAAGTGATTTATGATCATTTAATGATAATGATGATTTTTGTTTAGTAGGTAGTAACTATTCCGGACATCATAGTATTTTAAGCACGCACAAAAAATATTTAAACTACAGTGTAGTCCAATAATATTTTAAATATATACATTTTATTATTTGTGGTTACATAAATTTATATTTATACCTAATGTTAGAGTGTTTCGCTTTGAAATTACTGAGTAGTAGAACGTCCTGACGGAAAAAGTTGCGCGCCAAAGTTAACATCAAAACCACAAGTGTCCAAGCTCGCGGAGCGCGCTTGTAAGAAATCACTGTCCACACATATCGTTAACCATATTAGGCCTAAATGGACAGACGGCAACCACAGCAGGTGTACTGAAATGCCTTATAATCAAAATTGCAACGTCCATGTGTTTCTTATAAGGCCTTCGTAACAGCCCTTTCGTCCTTACTAGGAAGTGGGATACGGAATGAGTTATATAAGTTTTTAGCTGCTGTTGGTATAAGTTTACCTCGCTAATAGTTATAATGTAGTGTAATAATCTTAAAGATTTAGTCACGACATTCTACTAATATTATAAATGCGAATGTTTGTGAGTATGGAGGTATGTTTGTCGCTCCTTCACGGCAAATCCGCTGAACTAATATCGATAAAATTTGGCACAATAATTCCTTGTACACCGGAGTAACATATGGGCAATAGAAATCCTGTTAATTCTACAGAATGGATGACATTGAAAACCGCTATTTGTTATCAACCTATCACGCGACAAAAGTCCACGCAAACGAAGATGCGGGTAAAAATAATAATTATTATTTTAAAAAGTAGGTAATAAATAAATGCTGAATCATCAAAGTTACTACTTAAGTTAAGAGAAGAGAGACCAAATTAAGACTTCCAGTAAGCTGTAGAGTTGGTATAGGTAGTTAACTTCCGAAGCTTTCCACATCAAAGCCGATATGTGAGTTATATTTGATTGTATTTGTATGCAAGAGTAGGTTTTATTTAATTCAACATGTTGTACTCATTGTAGTAACGTTAAACAGTACTACAAATTATAATAACAACTGGAAGTACATAAGACTTCACATAACATATATTATAGTTATTACGCGATGGTTGCTCTTAGATTATTGTTTTGCAGAGCATACTTAAAGTGTCCTTTCTTTTCGGATTTTGTTTCAAATTAAAATAATCTTCATTCCTATAAGCTCTTTCATGTACTTTTGAATCGTCAAGGATCATTATGATTAAAGAAACTACAACTGGTTCGGAATGTTGCTCTTACCGAGAAGAACCAGGAAGAAACTCGGCGGTCAATCCTTTAAACATTTTCAATTTTACATTATTAGAGTTGGTACGCAGATCAGACTAACCACAATCATCTAATATAAGCTCATCATCATCCTCCTGCCCTTATTCCACTCTAAGTGGGGTCGGCACAACATGTTATAAACATGTTGTTACATGATTTGGCTGCGTTTTTACGACCGACCGCCTACCTGACGTCAACTTACCTTAGTCATACTTTACGACAACTCGGTAAGAAATTAGGTTGGTCTATTCTACTCAGCCGGATACCACACGGCGTCATCTAATATAAGCTCATAGTGTTTGTAATATGGCGCGTAACAAATAACCAAATTGATTAGTTATCGTCCAGTGGTCATAAACAAACCTAAAAGGCGCAGATGGTAAGTGACGTTAGTTAAGAAAGTAAAGTTAAGTACAAATACATCATTCCAAAAAAGTATGTGGAATTTCTCACCATATTCGTACCGTCGCTGGTCGTTATAGCTGCGGCATACCGGCGCCGTGTTATCAACTTTCAAGCTGTGGCATTTGCCCATTTATCGAATACTTAAAGTAAGTAGCTTAGGAAACTTAGTAGCAATCTCAACTTAAATAAAGCAACTTGTGCTCTCACTTATATATGTCTATTGACTCATAATAAAATGAAACTAAATGAAATGAAATTTATTATAAAATGGAATGATATTTATTATAGGAAATATAAATGTCTCGTTACACTGAAACTTAGATTGTATACAGATATTATTTTAAGTATAAGACGATTTACTTCATTAAGTTAGTAATAAATTAAATAATACTGCTAAATGTTTCCCAGAAACTTACTTAATCAACGAAAAATGTATATGTTATACATGGTTATTATTCTCTAACCTTTAGCCCGCTCTAAGTGGGGTCAGCACAACACTTTTTTACCGTGTTGTGTCGTGATTTGGCTAGGTATTTTACGACCGACACCCGCTTGTCGTCAACTTATCTTAGTTGTCTTTCTCGACGTATTAGTAAGAAATGAGGGTGTTCTATTCTACTCAGCCGGATACAATATTAAAATAGTTTCTACATAGATAATTTAAATCACAAAAACTTTTCTTTCAGAAATAATTTATTTGAAATTGAATAACCATATTTGAAGAATTGTTTTACTCCAACGTGTATTATCGTTTCGAAATTAATGTACTACCTACGAGATACAACTGCCGACAGTAAAGGTTTCCTTAATAGAATCTTATCAAGTAATAAAATCTATATATATTCCAAGAACATTGTTATAATTATATGAGAGGAATGCATGATATTCCAATAGGGCTGGCCATATATGAAAATAATCCGTTTTTTTATCTGACTAGTGAAAATAAAAATCTCGTGATTATTTTTTTTATTGAATGACAAAATTATATTCCATACTGTCTATTTTATCACATTATACAAATATAATTCACAAGTTATTACATGGTTCAACATTCCGAACCAGTGGTAGCTTCTTTAAATCTAATTAATCCTTAACAATTCAAAAGTGCTTGCAAAAGCTAACTCAATCAAATCGTGCTCAAAAAATACATACATATATACTCAATAATATTTTTTTTTATTTTGATTTCATTTGATTTGATATAGTCTTAAAAAAATATTTCATATCTTCTTCGGGCGTTAGTAAAGAAAGCGTTCTTTGACTTGAAAAAGGCGGCTAAGGTAAATTGACATCAGTCGTAAAATAACTAGCTAAATCATCTAACATGATTAAAACATGTTATTTCCACCCCACTTAGAGTGGGATAAGGGCAGGAGAATGATAATGATTCTTTGACTTCATTATCATAGAAAACACTTCACGCTTAGTATATACATATATTTTATCTGTTTAAAATACCTTAATCAGTCAACCCTACGAATTCAGTATTTGCCATGTCTGTGGTCAAAGGTTATCATGGCGACCGCGCGGCGCCATTCCATAAAGGCATCAGCCTTATCAACCTGCCACTTTGGAATTATTCAAGCACTCAGTCATGTCAATACAAAACTGCCACTATTTGTCATGCTGACATCATAAATTCCGATGGACGTAAATAAATATGAAGATAATGATTTTGGTAAACATAAAGTTATTTAACTTTAGTATGGCTTTTCAACGCATCATTAGATTAGTCACATTCATACCTCTCACTGGTCTGGCTTCACAACAGGCTTCAGACTGCGTTCGCCGATGCAAGGATAGGAAACAGGAGCTCTAATCTAAATCTCTGATTTTTTACCGTTAACGCTCATTTCGCATTTTTTTCACCATCAACTTCATGCAGTAAAGCTGCTAATGCCGCATGCCCGCTGAGTAGAATACACCACCCTCTTTCTTACCGAGGTGTCGTAAAAGGCGACTAAGGTGAGTCAACCTGCCGTGTGGTATTCGGCAGAGTAGAATATACCACCCCCATTTCTTACCGAGGTTACGTAAAAGGCGACTTAATTATGTTGACCTACCGTGTATCTGGCTGAGTGGAATAGACCACACTCTTTCTTACCTACAGGTCGTAAAATACGACTAAGGTGAGTTGACGTGAGGCAAGCTGTCAATGCGTTGCCAAATCATGTGAAAACATGTTTATAACATGTTGTGCCGACCTAACTTAGAGTGGGATAAGAGCAGAAGGATGGATATTCAGTAAAGCTGCCAAAAGCGTTAAGGTCGCCAGCATATCATCAATTTGCTTTACCAACTTATTTAAACATAAAAAATATTTTATAATTTTGAAGTAGTACAATTCTAACCAGACGATTTTAGTTGATAACAACCTTACAAATAAAATGAATGATTTGACGAAAGTGATATATAATTTATCTATTTTGTCAATAATGTAGCGGAACATTCCGAAACAAATTTAAATTCCAAAATAACCCATAAAATTGTAATGACTAAATGACTAATGATATTTTCGGGTTGTTAGGAAACTATAAATAATGGTTCCGTATTTATTTTATCATAACGTACAGTGTATTTAAAAGACAACATTATTATCATTAAGTCAAATAAAAAAATACGTAATAGTTAATCATATATAGAAATAGACGTTACTTTCCGGAGGTCCATAATGCAAAATAATACTAGAATTCTATCGCTTAGAATTTAGATTAATAAAGAAATCGCTTTATCGCTGCTATAGCTAAGTAATTTTATTATTACTTTTGGACGTAGTAATAATTAACTACGACGTAGCAAAGTTAATTATTGTAGCTAAAGAAATCTATACACGTCACCTATAAGAAGAACAAATTCCTTAATTAATTAATATACTAATTATATTATATATATATATATATATTAGGATAAACTGTCATTTCATCACGTCCATTCACAGAAATATATAAAATATGAAAGCTTATAAAGCTTTCCTTTACTGGAAATTTCTAGTTACGCAAATTCCTTAGACAAACGAATGATGGATATTTTAATGAAAAAGAAAGATGGCTTCGATTGGGTAATGACCTCTGATCAAAATAGATTTGAAATTTGTTTAGCCTACCACAAGCCTAAATAGTACATTAGTCTAAGGTGTAACCACGGTTGCAAGCTAAGAGTAGGATACCTTACGTTATCATGGAGAGAAAGTATATAGTATCTGCTACTCTGTTATAAAACATGCAATAATTAATTGGTCTAATTTAACTGCCTTCTCACAAAGGAACCCCACAATGACTTATTAACAAATCTTGGGAAACTTCTTGACATTGTGAAGGCTTTTAAAACACAATAAAAAAACATACACATTTCTTCAATACAAAAATGCACCTGAGAATGAAGGCGGGCCACTTGACTAATATTTCGATTATTACAAATCACTGTTAATAGGAAATCCTTAAGTATTCTTGTACATTTCTTATAATGTTACGATCTTTTGAATACTGAGGCATGAATAACACGCAATGTATTTGAGCATGATTGAAATTTTAGTATCGAACATTCGTCACCAAAAGGAAGTTGCAGGTAGTTGAATAATTCGTTTAGTCCAAGTCGCACCCACACAGTTTTTTTTTCACTTTGGGCCACACAGGTGCGTCTCCTAATTTACCATTCCCAATACAGTGCGTGATCCATGAGAGCATGTCTGGGTCCAAGGATTTAATGGCCCTTTGAAGTTCTATGATAGGATTTTCTTATCTCGAATATTTTAATATTAATGGACATTTATATGGGACGCTATTTGTCGATACGCTGACATTCATCGGATTTTACCTTTGTTAATGAATAATTAATCAAAAAAAATTTTATTTATAATACTAATCTGTATTAAACGTAAATTATAAATATTTTAAAAGTGGCGTTCAATTTAAAATAAGGCCGCCTGCCTGACATCAACTTAACTTAGTTGTATTTTACGACATCTCGGTAAAAAAGAGTGTGGTCTACTCAGCCGGATACCACACGGCGGGTCGACTTACCTCAGTCGTCTTTTACGACACCTTGGTAAGAAATGAGGGTGGTACTATTTTAGTCAGCCGGATACCACACGGCCAAAGTGTTCTTAAACATCCCCCGTTCAATAGTTAATATAAATATATCATAAAATCTTATATTTTGACTTGTCACACTAACGAGCGACAATTAACAAGAAATTATTTTTTAGCACAGATAAAGGATTAAAATTTTTGGAGCATAACGGTCAGTGATTGGGCAAAGACGACATCTAGAGCGCTCGGATAATTAAATGAATAGTAAGAGTTCGTGACCAATCTTAATGGATCAGTAACTGATCAATTTGTTACGATAACATCGAAACATGCTTTGCTGGAATAACAGTTATTTAGCTTTATCTAGGCTAATCTGAGACTAATGAATTATCAGCCTAAACGTGTAAAACTATAAATAGGTAAGCTTTGGTCTATAGTATATAGAAAATATCAAGTACGAAAATAAAACCTTTTAATTTTATTCATGTTTATGATTACTTTGTAATATTTCTCTCAGATAATCGCGGATTATAGCAAAATAATTTTATTATTACTTTTTTATCAATTATTTCATATTCCACATATTATTTCGAAAAATGCTCAAGAATAGACTATAAATGTTTGACCTGATTTTATCTGATACTGCTTCAGGGTTAATCGTGATCAATCAGTGTTCGGGTCGGTCATGGACCCTGATTGTGTCGGAAAAAACACAACAACAGACATATTCACACAAAGCAATTTGGTAACAATAGAAAACTATTTTTAGTGCGATAAAACGTTGTTCTAATTTCACAATTTGTTTGTAACGCTCATGTCAGTGGCTTAATTGCTTTCAATTAAAATTGTCTTTGTCACTTTTATACTTAACTAATAGATGTCCTAAATTTCGCCAACGATACAAAGTTATATTATACTTTAAACGAATTGAATACGTCAAAATGTTTCGTTTTCTAAATAAATAAAACTGAAACGAAATCAAAATATAAGTAAATTGATACAAATCTAAATATCTATAAATTCTTACACTTTTATAAGACTTAATAGCAATAATTTATTTAATTATAAAAACGTATGTAAGTTTATATTCAGAACAGAGCGTTATCCATGTAGAAAAGCATCTAAAGCGCTATATCATCATCACTACATATTATAAAACAAAGTCGCATTCTTTTCTTGTACGCATAAAACTTTAAAACTACACAACAGATTTTGATGCGGTTTTTTTAATAGATAGAATAATTCTAGAGGAAGGTTTGTACGTTCAATACAGAGTAGAGAAATACTGTAATTTTTGAGGTTTCTGTAAATAATTACATTTTTTTCCGCTGACATTGAAAACGCAGGCTAAACCCTACGCAGGCTACCCTATTTATCAAAATGATGTACTAAGTATTTGTACACCTTGAAAAGGTCTACAGAAAAGTCTATAGTATAGTACTAAGTGGTATATGTCTATCTCTTATGGATAGCCCACTATGGCATTTTTTGTCATTTACTTTTTACGAAAAATAATGCCTTATTTTTGAAGCAATTTTTAAACACTACAGCATTAATCCTTATCCAATTAAGTACCTTAAATAAATTGTTGATTTAATATAGATCAATATCGCACTTTACAGCATATAATTTAAGTGAACATTTTCGGAGATATTACAGATTTAAAATGCCGTGAGGAGGCCGCGCTTCACCCTATAGCACTTCGAATCCAGCAGCTATATCGTTCTTTCAAGAGTTCAATTCAATTCAATTCAAGGAAGCTGTGAATGTTGTATATAAAGACATTCTGTAATTAATTGTAAAAATTAAATACATAGGGAAAATGTAAAAGTAAATAAGTAAAAATGTACTATATGAATTTAGATGTTCCAAAGATAGCAGGAAATCTTCTTGGTATAGGGAAAGGAAATTGTTTTTCTCCAAATTTAACACTTGCGGGCCACGGGCAGTAATGAATAAATCAAAACTACTGGATCGATTTTAATCATTTTTTTTACACTGAATGACATGGGATATATATTTTATACCCGTGCGAAGCAGGGGCATGCCGCTCGTACATACTAAAATTAAAAAATGCGAAAGTCCAGTCCTTCTGTCTGTTACGCTTTTAGGGCTAATCCAATATTGATGAAATTTGGTACAATCGAAGTTTATATACCGGGCTAATATAAGGCATAAAAAATTCCCGATTTTCCTTCGGGAATATATAAACAACACATTTTCGAAATGATCGAAGTCGAGGGTACCAAAAGTTCTAACTTAGGCTACAGAAAGTGTCCTTAAAAATCCGTACGTAGGTTTACAAAATATGATGTATTCACAATAATACTTAATATCTAAAAATTATGGCTGTCGGTATTACACCGTAGCTTAGAAACAAACGTGACGCCTGTTTTGAATTCAAAATTTGGAGGATTAAGCTTATCATAATCAACATTAATCGATCCACGTATCGTACGGGAAGTAGTTGAAATAAAACCTCGGTCACAATGGCGGGAGGCTATAAAGCAAGGCGCCATTTTGAATTGGTATTGACGCGATGCAAGTATTGTCTCTGGGAGGTCCACATCCGGCGCCGGCCATTTGCATCGAACGCGACTTGCATCGATTATTTAATTAACAATTAATTTGTAATCATTTATTTTGAGGCTGTAACTATATTATAGAGAATAGAAACTTTTATTATTAAAATCAATCTACATCCTGATAAGAATTTTCTTAAAATAACCTACACAAATTATTAACAGATGTCATATGTCATATAATTGTCAATAAAATCGATGTAGAGTAAACACTCAATTTATTTCGCTCCCACTAGTCATTATTAATATTGTCTTTAATATTTATTTTTAATATTTATTATATCTATTTGTAATCTTTCATATAAAAGACATTCGAAAAATTCGTGCCACTGTTATGAATTAGTCTAAAATGTAGATTAAAACTTAAGAATTCGTAATATTATAAAAATAGTCATTTTTCAAACGAGGAATTATTTTATGTTGATGTCGTAAAAGTGGTACACAATGCTGATATTTCTTTTCATTGATGTCCAAAATTAATTATAAAAAAAATTGGCGTTGGCAACGCCTGGACAATATCATAAATCATGTTTGTTCGTTACGGGCAGATTAAATGCCTAAATCATATGAGAAATAGGAGCATAATACCAGTACAGTAATAAATACCATATTAATTAAATTTTGAATTACTATAAGTAGATAAGCAATTAAGTAAATTAGTGTGTAACTATCAAACAGTGCATAGTATAATGCGCACTGAGCACTGTCAAGTAACTTTTTTTAATTAAACACTATAACATGTTTTATCGAAACAAATAATGTGAAGCTTGTTTTAGATACTGATCCAATTCATGACAATATTTTAATTAAGAATGTGCACGTATCCATTAATGGAACAAACTTATAAGTGCAGAATCAGCGACAGGTGTCCCCGCACGTGCTGGCTTGAATAAAACCATGAATGTCTAACGAAGGCGAATCTGCATTTAAGAGCCCTTTGATTCAACTCGCGTATTAAAAACGCTCTCTCTCTTTACAATACTATGGTTGAATGTATGTAGCATATAAAACTCGCTTACGACTTTACGCCAATGAAATAGAAAAGATACTTTCTGATTCCATATCATTAAGATATTTATTGCGAATGGTGCGCGTGCTATCGTTTTATTTTGGTGGTTCGGTTCAGGATCATAAAAGACAATTTCGCCGGTTCGGGGTGCGGCTCCAGACTGAGGGTTAATTCGCCACCCTCTATGACTGTCTGACTTTTCATTATCGAGATGTTTTATTAAAGGAGGGCCTGGTATAGGCAATAGGGGAATATTAGGGTTGTCTATGGGTGAAAATAGAACATATTTGATATTCTAATTTTAAATTTTTTTTAACAAAGTTTTTTACAATTTTTTCTTTAATAATTATTAATAAAAGTATACAAATACAAAGTGTTTATTAAATTTAAGACTTAAATATATATATTATGTTGGCATTTAAATATAAACATAACAGTCTCACGTAACGAGTTCAGTATAAAATTAATAGTCAAATCCTGTAGCGGATTTCTATGGGCAAAAACTTATACTGGCAACCCTATTATGGATCAGCCGCCAAATATTAAGTTACGAAGGGAGTGGGTGGAATGTTTACACTGGGATTTAGGGTTGCCAATATTGCATTCCTCCACACAACAATACACGATATGGCAAGCTTACGTGTTAGAACATGTAGTAATATTAATGGACGGCCGATATGTGCAGTTTTGCAATTGCATATTCAGACCACTGTTTTAAAATCACTTGTAAACGGGTAAGGACTCGGAAATGGAAAAAAATATTTAATTTTGAAAATGTCGCGTATTTATACAGTTTCGTTCGGCAGAGGATGTCGTAATCATCATAAAGCTATAGATTTGGTTTAAAGCTATAGATGTTATAGAGAAACAGGCGTCCAGTTTCGAGGCATAAATACATGAAGATACATCACCTAAGTTAACGTCACACAAAACAGCATATATTTTACATCTCCTTTGCATATAAAAGCTTGTGTCTAATATAACATCGGTGTATTGTACATTGTCTATCAAACAGGACATTCGGTACATTAAACAAGCCGATGTTATAACAACACGCAGCCGGTTCCACGAAACTGTTAACTAAACACGATAGACAATGCCACGCGCCGAATCCAAACATGTGACTCGGTCATATTCACTGTGCTCGCTAACCACCATATTGAAATTAAAAAACTGGCGGCTAGAAAATCATTTTAAGTATTTTCTGCTTACATACAAATATACAAATCATAACCACTTACGATAATCCAATAAAACTAACTGTGTTTCTGTAGAATCATTAAACACGACTTTACGCAAACGAACTAAACCACTTGTCACCTGAAGAGTTAATTCGTCTAGGTTATAACACGAATAAGAATTGTTGACCTCAACTACATTCAACATGTTGTCGAAAATGACTTTCGCTTTGTATTTTATAGCAACACTGTCATAAAACAAGAGTTTCACGCCCTTTTGTCTGAAATGTTGGCAACATTGTGTCATGTTGTTTCCGCTGGAGTCTTCCTATTGATAAAACGTTTCAGTGGCTTTCCGTCTGTGTTCGTTGTTCAAGAGAAGTGCATCTCGGAGCGGGAATTGTGGTATTCCATTATATCGTGTTATTGTATATAGTGTGCGCAAACAAATATCTTCTTCCATCGATAGATGAGTTCTGCTAGATGTAGATCAAGAGATTTCTACGTCTCATAATCCTATGGCGCTCCCTTTCCAATCATCATTTTTCTGTCCTTATCCTACTATAAATGGAGTTGCACATGTATTAAACATTTTATTTTTTCAGCTTTGCCATTACAGCAGTTTAAAAACACTGTTAAAAAGAGGCTGATACAGAAAGCCTACTCTTGAAGATTATTTGGAAGATAAGAATGTTTGGATATAGCTCTCTTTGAACCTGTACAAGACAGTAACGACTTAATGTAAATAGTATTAAGAATTATATTTTTAAAAGAGCAACCGCCGAGTTTCTTGCTGGCTCTTCTCGGTAGGAACAGCTTTCCGAACCAGCAGTAGAGTTGACGATTCAAAAGCACTTGTTTACAAGTTTATTTGAATAAAGAATATTTTGAATTTTGAATTGAATTGAATTATGACACCTCAGTAAGAAATGAGGGCGGTCTATTCTACTTAGCCGAATACCACACGGCGGGCTTCTCCAATACCATATCCCTTTTCAGTCATATGTCTGACAAGTAGAAATTTCTTAATCATTTTTTTTATACCTAGGCTTTCTCCAAAATCTTATACCAAAACATCCACAGGTTCTTTTTAGTGAGTGCCCCACATAACACTTAATTTCGTAATATTATGGTTTAAATCAGTAATTATGGTTCTTTTACGGATCTCCTTGTTTCTGGTTTGATCACGTAGACATATAACTTATCTCAATCCATCCCACTGAGAGATATCTGGAGCTTTATGGATTTTATCATCACTGCTACTATTCGATTCAATAACAATTCGAAGACTTCTTGCACTAAGATGTAGCCGACTAAAACGTCGCGAAAAAATAAAGTTCCGCGACTAGCTTGTTTCGTAAAATTTGACCTTCGAAGGAGATTAGAAAGAGAGAAGAAGACAACAAAGAGATCACAGTTAGATACTCAAATGGCACTAGATTTTTAAATCTTAAAAAGATAATTTTGCAAGTGCATATAGTTGGGACTACAAAGCTGATGCTGCAACCTTATTCAAGAAATGTTAAAATATCAGATTATAACTTCGAAGCCGGCAAGAGTTAATACTTTCAGTGCCAGACTTTATCAAGTAAAAACATTTATTATAATTTTGTTATAATTTATTATAATTCAAAGCGTTACAGAAGTCAAAAACCTATATTACACCACCACTACTGCTTGTATAGATTAGAGAAACGATTGTAAACTCAGCCCACCCGCTATCAAGTGAGAACTAATTGGCGCTATCAGACAGATGGCAGCTGAGATAAAACTATTGCACCCGCGCTTTAATTTATAGATCTTGTTGATTTTATATAATATACTAGCTTCTGCCCGCAACTTCGTTAACGTGGACTTTAATAAATAATAATGAATATATGGGACACTTAAACATAGAATAGTACTACCCTCTTTTCTTACCGAGGTGTCGTAAAAGGCGACTAAGGTAAGTTGACTCACAGTGTGGTATCCGGTTAAGTAGAATAGACCACCCTCTTTCTTATCGAGGTGTCGTGAAATACGACTAAGATAAGTTGACGTCAGGCAGGCGGTCGGTCGTAAAATACGCAACCAAATCATGTGAAAACATGTTTATAACATGTTGTGCCGACCCCACTTAGTGTGGGATAAGGGCAGGAAGATGATGATGATGAGACAATTAAACACACGGTCGTCTGTCCTTAAAGTAACTTAATACTTATGTTATGGGTAACAGACAATCGGTAAATATATACTTACTAGTTAACCCGGCGAACTCCGTTCCGCCTTCGAGGCAATGAATATTGACTGTACATACAGACCGAAATTTATTCAATTCAATTTTTATTAGGAAAAACATAAATATAAAAAATTACGTATTTTAATGATTATTTATTGTTCATGTATTTTGGTGCATAGGATGCACTCTTCAGTTAAGCACCTTGTGATACACGTCATTTTTTGTTTTATTATCGGGCGCAAGTACAAACAACGCAGATGGACTTCCGACCCGTGAACATGCCACATATAATTGACCATGTGGAAAGCATTGATTTTGCAGATTCAGACCACAAACTTTTAAGGATTGTTCACGCAATGGTCATGGCGAATGCTAGACCGATCGGAAATTGAAGTCTCTTAAACTCAAACGGCATATCGGTTGGAATCATCGGGATCCTCGGAATGAGAACTTCCTCACCTTCAAATTTTCCTTTGAGTATATTTGCGTAAATCACATTGTTCATCAATTTACTTACCACCAAACGCGTACCGTTGCAAAGTTTTGGTGGGTTTATGTTTTGAAGCATAATTACTATGGAGCCAACCTTGAGGCGTAAATTGTGCGGTGGTAAGCCAGGCACATCCAAAGAGTTTAAAAATTCAATCGGATAGTTGGTGGCTTCATCAGCGGTTGTTACACTGTCAATTGATTTAAATAAATGCATTGTTCCAATTATATCATTCTGAATGATGTAGTTTATGTCATCTACATCTTTATTCTTAGCCGCTAAAATTGCTAGTTCACTCAACCATTCATTATTTTTGTAGTTAATAAATATGTTTGGGAAGACTTTGTTGATAAGTTCGTCTTTCGATGAGACAAAGTTACAGAAATTTTGAGTAAAAGAAATCAATCCGCTTGATTCGTCGACCGGTACTCGACCATTACCGATAGTAAGCAATCGCTCAGAGAAATCTTCAGCAGTTCTATCATTAAGCAATGCAACCCTCATGTTTGTTGTTAGCTGAAGTTTCGTCACATAACGCCATAGATTTGATGATTTGAGGCAAGCGTTTATTTCATCAGCAGCCGTTGATTTTGGAATTACTGGCAGTGTTTGGCGGAAATCGCCAGACAGTAAAATCACAGCGCCTCCAAAACATCTCGAATCATTGCGTAGATCTTTCAACGTTCGGTAAAGTGCTTCTAATGCACGTTTATGCGCCATTGTGCATTCGTCCCACATTATGATTTTCGATGCTGATAAAACTTTGGCCATTGCGGAGTTTTTTGAAATATTACATGTTGGTTCCTCAATAGTTTGAAGATTTAACGGCAATTTTAATGCTGAATGAGCCTTACGGCATCCTTCTAACAATGTAGCTGCTCTTCCTGAAGAAGCAACTGCAAGCACAATGTTGGATCTCGCACGAACAGTGGCTAAAACTAATGATATCAAGAATGTCTTACCAGTTCCACCAGGGGCATCCAGGAAATATAAGCCACCATTTCCATCATCAATTGCCTTCATTAATGTATCATGAACTTCCATTTTTTGGGGATTCAACAATGGTATATTCGTTTGAACTACTAAATCTAATTCCTGGTGATCATATTCACGTTCCCGTTTCAATTCTCGATTAAATGCGTCATTCATTTCACGATTTGGCGCTGGCATTCCTAACCTGACTAATAAACTGCCGCACATAAGGTAACACATATCTTAAATCAATAGTAAAGCCCGATTATATATTTCTTCATTCATTTCAAGATCGGGATTTCTGGAACTGACATGAATTTGATGTAAAATATCTTCTCACATATTATCCTTGTATTTATGCCACATTTTAGATGGGTTCGATGGAAAGCATGTCGAAATTATGATAGCAAATAATGTGCGTATCTGACTTGGATATGCAGAGATAATGGCTTCGACGATTGTCGTATCCCAATGGGTATCGTTTTCTAGTAAATTGAGCTCTTCACATGCAGCACGATATGTTGGGAATATTGTGCCATTAACAGTCCGTAGTGACTCAAACGACGTTGACCCACGCACATTTATCAGCACCAATCGCAGATAGAAGCATTCGTCATTCTTTGGATGAACTGTATACGTACGACCAAAAGCATGAGTAGAACGCACATCTGGATAACCAGGAACCGTATCACCTTGCTTTCGTCGTTGAAAATTCTTCGATGAAGCATTACAAGTGTAATAACGTGGCATCTCCGAGTATAGCAAAGTTCTTGCAAACGGATCGCTTTGGCAGATCGCAAAGAAACTGGTCAATGTTGTCGCTGGAGGTGTTTCAGCACGTTGATCATCATTCGAAGCCCTGAAATATACTCGTTCACCATTCTCTAGGTGCACCGCCAATTGCACAACAGTAGGATGACGTTCGTGAATAGGGAATACGAATATACGCCAAATTGCTTCATTGCAGTTCACATACCGACCAACTTGATAGCGCGCAATTTCATCGTTGGTATTAGAGGATTCGATACCAAAAATCCGCCATATCGCTGCCTTTCGTGACATATTTACAAATATATTTTATGGATTTTACTGAATTGCAGTACTCAACGTTGCAATGTGTCTTGAATGTTTTGAAAATAAGTGGCGAATATGGAACAATCCAACTGTTGTCGAGTACGAAATCCATTCTTGTTACTTTTAATGTGATGGTTCGACCGTTATCATCGGGTGATCGACGGCAATACAGTGGATAATCATCGTTGCCAGTGACGGTCTCCGCTGTTAATTTCCTTGGATATCGTTTAGAACACTTGCCGTCGACCATGCAAGGTGATTGGGGATTGATGGCGCCACACGGTATATGAATCATATTTGTAATTACAACATCACGTAGGTCTGGATCTGCTTCGTGATCAGTAATTTCGGCACATATGATATCATCTATTTGGTCTGTTTGAATTCTTTCCACTAACCAAATAAGGATGTGTGCGTGCGGCAGACCTTGTTTTTGCCATTCGATTGAATACATCCAGCATCGAGTATCTCCAAAGACGCGTTGTTTAACAATGTAATTAATCAGGGACTGCATTTTTTGTCTGAATACTCGTGCGGTAATGTCATGTCGATCACTTGATGTTTGTCCGGGAAGCAGCAATTGAACAATTTGTATCCATTTAGATACGTACTTCTGCATTTAGAGTATCTTTCAAGTATTCCGCCACTAAATGTTGGAATAATATTCCTCCACCGATTAAGCATGCTAAATCTAAATTCATGTTCAAAAAACTGTTAACTAAATTCCTTTTAGATAGTCAAAAACATACTGAACATCTAGTGGCGGAATACTCCTTTCTCTGAATCAGCAGATTGACATGGTTGCTCAGCATACATGCAAAAACATATTTCTCTTTATTTATGTTTTTATTTATATATTTTTTCCCTTTTAATTTCTTCATTTATTTAACCCTAGTATAATTCATGATAGTATAATAGTAAAAAAAATTGTTATAATATTAGGAGACTTTAATAAGTAGATTTAGAAGTTAATGATTAAAAATAATAAGTTCAATAAAATAAATAAGTAAGTAGTTATAGTTTATGTCCGTGACGTCATCTGCTGGGCGTCATCTGCTGGGCGTCATCTGAAAATCAGTGCTGAATGTCCTAATTTGGACATTCAGCTCATACTGAGATGAAGGCCCTTTGAGATCTACGTACTGAAGGTAATAGACTGTAAGTTTAATGATAATAGGTAGTATGTAATTAGATTTATTTGTTTTCTGTTACATTTAGTACATAGAGTTGAATAAATTCTTTTTCATTTCATTTCATTTCGTTTCGTTTCGTTTCGTTTCGTTTCGTTTCGTTTCGTTTCGTTTCGTTTCGTTTCGTTTCGTTTCGTTTCGTTTCGTTTCGTTTCGTTTCGTTTCGTTTCGTTTCGTTTCGTTTCGTTTCGTTTCGTTTCGTTTCGTTTCGTTTCGTTTCGTTTCGTTTCGTTTCGTTTCGTTTCGTTTCGTTTCGTTTCGTTTCGTTTCGTTTCGTTTCGTTTCGTTTCGTTTCGTTTCGTTTCGTTTCGTTTCGTTTCGTTTCGTTTCGTTTCGTTTCGTTTCGTTTCGTTTCGTTTCGTTTCGTTTCGTTTCGTTTCGTTTCGTTTCGTTTCGTTTCGTTTCGTTTCGTTTCGTTTCGTTTCGTTTCGTTTCGTTTCGTTTCGTTTCGTTTCGTTTCGTTTCGTTTCGTTTCGTTTCGTTTCGTTTCGTTTCGTTTCGTTTCGTTTCGTTTCGTTTCATTTCATTTCATTTTGGATTACAGGTAAAAGTAATAAAGAGATCTGGCTGACCGTAATGACGAACATATGTCATTGCATCTTGAGCATATTCATGCATATGACATGGACTGCCTATGTACGTCGCCGGAAGAATAGTTAATCGACCAATATTAGCTGTATTTCCTTCAGTACCAATTGCATCACTTAAATGTATGTACTCCTCAGAACGCAGTTTGGCTTGGTTCAACCTAATGAAATTTAAACGCTCCGATTCTATTTTGACATACATGTCGACGCAATACTGCTGAAACAATCGACGAAACCGCAGCAAATAATTTTCAGCATTTTGACGAATCATTAAACGATATGCGTAATAATTCATCGAGCTAACTTTTTTTTGTAGTTTCTTCACCTGAAATTAAAACATTAGATTTAGTACTTTGTAAATATATAATTTTTGAATGATTTTATATGGGTTGCCTGTTATTTGTCTAATTTTACAACAACCCCTTATCTTTTCCAGATAATAAGCAGTGTAATTGGTCTTTTATTGTAAACCATAGCCAAACAATGTGAAATGTACGTCATATTGAACTACGATATTGGTTGAATGGTGAATTCAATGGATTTATCATTTTGATATTAAAATAATATCCATCATCTCCTTGCCAAAGATCAGCGGGTACTGCAACGTGTCATATGAACGATGTGTTTCAGATATCTGTTGCAGTTGCCCAGTATCGCGACGTGTAAGCACAATATCGCGTGTTTCGAATTTTTCACCAACAATCAGTATGGCAACTTCATCTATTGTTGGAGCGTTATATGTTCGCTCGTGTGTTCCAGATGGTCGTTTGTCTGCTCTGATAACGAATTGGAGTCATCATTTGGCATGCGTTCCAAAGCAATCTTGAAAAGCCTGACCAATGCATGATGGTCATGAAGCAGTTGCTGCAGATCCTGAAGAATTGCTCTTTTCATTGCTGCATTTATCTCTTGACGTCGATCAGCTTGTTCCTCCATGTTACCCATGAAGTATATTTGCAAAAATCTATGCCGTGCATCTTCGAAAGGTTGCAACGATCCCATTCGATGGTGAATCAGTCCTTGTATCTACATAATAAAAAACAAATCCATAATTTATGATTTATTAAGTTTTTCTGTTTAATCAGCAAACATAATACGGAGGAATAAGTATAGTAAGTTATTGATCTTCTATATTGTATGTAAGTACAAAAATTAACAAATAAATACCTTGAATGTCGGATAAAATCCTTGTTCTTCGACAATGTCTGCCCCAAATGAGGTCATTTGGAAACAACTATTGTATTTTTGACTGTTTGCAAGAAAATGACGTGATTGTGCTGTTTTGCCACAAAGCAAAGAATGCAATGGCTCAGGTGGCGGAGTCAATAATGGCAATTTCACTTTGCCACTAAAGCAGCACAATCCGGGCGTTTCTCCTGAAAACTTCAATGCGTCACAATACTCGCAAACAACATCCATTGGCCCAATGCAAACGCTAGAATGTAAGCAGTAATCAGTGCTGCAATCATATCGAAACGCTGCTCGAAACAAATCAGCACTTGAATGAGCAATGACATTTCTTTTTGTGCGTCGAAAATTATTTACTTCTTCATTCCTGTTATTCGCTTGACGATTTCGCATTACCAACCGAGCCGCTTCACGGGCGGCCTCGCTTTGCTCTTGTGATCGAGAAGCACGAAGTCGAGTCATACTAACGCGACGCTCTTCACGGGCTGTTCTTTGTGCTTCTTCAGTCATTTCATTCACAGTGTTTCTTATCCTTCTTGCACTACGGCTTTGTCGGGAAAGATTTGATCGTCTTGGTCGCGGCATTGTTAATGATGAATCCAAGAGAAAACAAATTACCGTAGATATTATCAATAATTACGTTTAGGTATTATTTTGATAACTGTCAATTTTTTCAAATCAAAGACAAAATTACGTTTAGCTGTCATTTATGTTTTGTTATTCCACTGAAATTTGCGTTTTATTATTTTACTGTCATAGTCGTTTTTGTTATACCGCGTTTTATAGCGACTTGACGGGATAAAATAAATGCGGTCGAACGGGATAAAAAGTACCCTATGTCCGTCTCCTGGTTCTAAGCAACCTCTCCACCAATTTTCAGCCGAATTGGTTCATCCGTTCTTGAGTTATAAATAGTGTAACTTAGACCAACTTTCTTTTATATATATATATAAGATAAGATATAATTTTTAAATACATACACACCCATGACAATACACCCAGACTCGAAAACCAAAAAATTCAGTTATAGAAAATGTTGGCCCTCAGCGGGAATCGAACCCGTGACCTCTGGAGCTGAAGACAGGGTTACTATCCACTGCGCCAACGGACCAGTCAAAAGTACTAAGGCTAATTAAATTAACCACTCATCATCCTCCTGCCCTTATGCACTCAAGTGGGATCGGCACAACATGTTACAAACATGTTATCACAAGATTTGGTTACGTATTTTACAACCGGCCGCCTGCCTGATGTCAACTTACCTTAGCACTTGCAACTTAACTCACCTTACCGTATTTTAACGACACCTCGGTAAGAAAGAGGGTAGTCTATTTTACTCAAGCGGATACCACACACTGTATTAACTTACCTTAGGCGCCTTTTACGACACCTCGGTAAGAAAGAGGGTGGTCTATTTTACTCAAACGGATACCACATGGTGAATTAACTTACCTTAATCGCCTTTTAAAACACCTCGGCAAGAAATGAGTGTGTTCTATTCTATTCAGCCAGATACCACACGGCTATATTAAGTTAAACACTATCTGCCAAATTTCATTTATACGATAGGACGTTTTTGGTAATCAACATCAAAACAAACTTTCATATTTGCTAAATCATGTATATCATAATCATATACATGGATTATACAATGAAACTGTCAAAAAATCAAATTTGTGTGTTTGTCAACAAATATTTATAAAAAAAAATATTATTTGACATAATCGAAACCTGTAAAGATCTTTGGCTCTTTGGATCTTATAGCTTTTGCAAATAACTGAGTAAAACGCTACTGCATTATAGAAAAAACTATGATAAAATTTTTGATTGTTTTATTACTTGATACACCACCTTCGGAAATCTCATTAACAAACTTCGAGATGATCATATTTTGTCAATTTTGAAAAACAATTTTATCTTTTTACTGTTTATTATTTTAATCCATCCAATCCAACTGTATTCTTTCTATAAGGCAAGCGGAAACATCGCGAGGAAACCTACATATCTCTAGAGAATTCTAGGGACATGTGTAACCTACCAATACGCATTGGAGCAGCGTGGTAGGTTCTAGCTCCAATGCTTCTCTCCAAAAACGAAGACAGGACGCTTATGCCCAGCAGTGAGATAGTAAAAGGTCTTTACTTAATGTACTGCCGAAGGGTCACTATTGCCGCATCGTTAGAATATATATAAACACGATATTTCATGTCTTATACTAAGTGGTCCTAATAAATATTCATAATTTTTTAAAAGTCGCCGTAATCCCGAGCCTATTATAATATACACAGAGTAATGATTACGTAATATACATTTATTTTGAGGTAATCATAACTTTTATTTGAAAAGCTTTAAATTTTATTTATAAAGCTGCTTAAAGATTAAGCATTAACATTCGTAAATATGTAACCGATTTCATATTTAAATGCACTTGACTTCTAACATTAAGTGTTAAGTAAAACATTCTTGAGATCAATCATTAGGTTAAGGGACGGAAACAAAAACAAAAAATTGAACTAAATAAAAATATTTACGTAGTGTTTATTTTTTATTCATTAATTTTATTTTTTTCTAAAACAAATTTAAAATCTTTCATAGATTTCCTCTAATCGCGAATTATAACAAAATAATTATAATATATGTATATCATTTCGATAGCTAATTCATTGGTACTAACCTGGCGTTTGAATTGTACAATTTTTGGCATTAAGTACATTATAATGTATATTTATACCTAAATAGGTACACAAGATATAAGAAGAGAAACATCATCTTCCTACCCTTATCCTATTCTAAGTGGGTTCGGCACAATAAATATATACATATAAACATGTTGTCACATGATTTAGCTACGTGTTTTCAGACCGGCCGCCCGCCTGACATCAACTTACCACTGTCGTATTTTACGACATGTCGGTAAAAAAGAGGGTGGTCTATTCTAATTAATCGGTGACTACACAGTAGGTTATCTTAACTTAGTCGCATTTTACGACACCTCGGTAAGTAATGAGAGTGGTCTATTGTACCCAACGCAATACCACACGGCGGGTCAACTTATCTTAGTCATCTTTTACGACACCTCGGCAAGAAATGAGGGTGGTACTATTCTATTCAGCCGAATACCACACGGCGTAGATATAAGAAGAGCGTAAGGCGAAGTTTAACACGTGAAATATGTATTTTGATATACATACGCCATGGCCGCCTGTTTAAAAAAACGAATTAAAAAATCTCCAGGTAGTTCCGGCTCTTAAAGTGATGTGGACAATTTACCCGATTCCAAGGTAGCGCACGTGCACGTTACAGGGTCGACGCCTCATGACTTTGCTTCTCGGGCCGTGTAATGATTCATATGCGCCAGGTACAAAACTGAACTTTTCTTTTAAGCCAGTTCGTAAATGTAGCTGTATTTTATTTACATCTTGGTTCAAAAGTAATGATAACATTATTTTGCTATAATCCGCGATAAAAGAAAATATATGAAATGCTAAATGTAGAGTGTACTATTCGTTCTCATACCTGATACATGCAAAATTTGTAAGAAGTCATGCACTACCCGACACCGATGACGCAAGTACTGCACACATTCACCACCACAATCTCAACAATTGTTTCGCCCCGTAACCGAAGCATCGTCAGGAGATAGACTCCACGACAAAATCGCAAAGCAATTTTTGTTGTGATTTCTCATTACTTTTGTATTATGGACCTCCGAAAAGCAACGCCTAATTCAATAAATTATTTACATCTTGGTTTATTATTTCTAAGCTATATATAATAATTTTTCTGTCTTTTTTACTATTTTTTCTATTACCCGCCTTATTCACTATTCATTCGGTCTGTTTATGAATAATTCATACTAACTTTATACATGCGAAAGTCTGTCTGTTACAGCTTGAGCAATAATGGTGAACAGCGACATCATCAGACATTACGCGAAGATGAACAGTGACATCTAGTGACGCTAACGCGATCTAGTAGGTTGAAAAAACTAAATAAAATAAATATATGGGATACATACACACACGGTCGTCCGTCCCCAAAGTGAGTAACTTAAAACTTGAGTTGTGGTAGGCAGACAACTGGTGAATATATACCTATATATTTTTAAATACATACTTAAATACCCATACACCCAAAGACCAACAAATTAATTTATAGACTATTTTGGCCCTCGGTGGGAATCAAAGTTGCGACCCGCGGAGCTGAAGGCAGGATCACTACCCACTGCGCCAACGGGCCAGTCAAAATCTCGCAAAAGTCTCGCAAAAGCACACACGTTATACCTACTGTAGGTAGGTAGTGTACCTTTTTATCGACTGGTGGTAAAAATCTACGTAGAAACGAGCGTCAACCGTTCGTTTTTTCAGCTCATACAGAAGTTCAATAACTTCTAAATAAAAAAAACATGCATTTTAGGTTCCAATTAGGCATTATTTTGCGGACGTCCATTCCACAAAGTAATGAAATATTTTTGAGTGAAATAATTTTGTAATGTAATGTAAGTAATCTTACTTATTTACTTATTGTGATGCAATTATGAAATAATTTTTATCGCGGATTATAGCGAAATAATATTTCCATTACTTTCACAAAATTTAAAAAAAAAATCTCCAAAAATGTGGCGCCCGAGTACTGCTTCAACCCGGGTGCCTGTCTTCGTCATCATCAAGGTGTTTTCATCCTCTATGATGGTAATCATTGAAAGTATAATAAATACTATTTAAGTTAACTCAAACGAAGTCGCGGTACGGTACGTTTTGTATATTACTAATCCATGCATTACTTTCTGGTTAACATCTTTACTTGCAGCCCATCTTAATTTCTGTCGTGTTGAGACATGTTGGATCTTGCCTATCGGCGCGCCGTGCCTCAGAGTGTCATTATCATATGGTACCTAAGTATTATTATTATGTTTAAATGTTTTGTTATTATGTCAATGGTTTCATTTAAAATTTCGTGGCTTGTGTCATAGATAACACACTATATGGCTTGTGTGGATGTTGTTATATAGTATGAATTACGCGTTACTTTGCGGAGATCCATAATGTAAAAGTAGGTAATAATAGAATTATTTTACTAAAATCCGTGATAAAATCGATATTTATCGCGGATTATAGCAAAATAATTGTATTATTACTTTTGTGTGGATGTATTTGATGTCTTATGTGCAAAGTACTGCCTTTCGTTTCAGACTATCAGTGTTCGAGAATTGCGCGGTTTTAATGTGTACTAAGTCGATTTGTGCCTTACGTTTTTATTGCGGTTTGTGACGTACCTAAGATGCCTACATGTAATTAGAACTTTTCCTGGCGAGATAATCAAATGTATGACTCGTCTGAACAGGTGATAGAATCATTTTGGTTGCTATCATTCTAAAACGTAGTCTAGATAAAGCGAATTATCATGAGGCTGCATGACAATTCGCTTCAATTAATTAAGAATTCATCTCAAAAGTTTATCTCGATGCCTATATACATGTCGTACAGTAGGTAAGACTCCTGTGGTATATTCATTCCGAAATATATATTCTATACTTCTATATTAATAAATAATCTATATCTACGTATACTAATATATAAAGCTGAAGAGTTTGTTTATTTGTTTGATTGTTTGAACGCGCTAATTTCACGAACTAATGGACCTATTTGAAAAATTCTTAAAGTGTAAAATAGACCATTTATCAAGGAAGGCTATAGACTCTATAACATCACGCTAAAATGAATAGAAGAGGAGCAGAAATAACAAATATTGCGAAAACGGCAAAATTTAAAGATTTCTTCTATCTTTTAAGGCTTTGTTTAAAGGAAAAAATTCGTGATACTCATTTCCATGCGGGTGAAGCTAGCTAGTGCCAATATAAACCTTAATACGCCGTAGCTACTAATACAGCTTATGTGGCTTGTGTTGGAAAATATATCGCCGTCATAGACTTTTTTTTTCTAAAAATTAATCAACATTGTAACACATATTGGTTAAACACGTCCATTATTTGATAGATACATAAAGAACTGAACAGCGGTGAAACTAAATCCAAATATACATTCAGTTTCTTGTCGACTGATGATCCAATAAAGAACGCGGCGTCTCAAAGTGAAATGGGACCAAATACTCAGGTGCGGCAACGAACGGATACATTGTGATGCCGCGGCGCGGCGCGCAGTTACAAAATAGAATTAAAAGAACCACAATGGAACGGCCCTTACAATGCCCGCACAAACACGGAGCTAAATCCTACTAAAACGCTCGCTTCAGGTGTTCATTCGGTTAATGCCAAGGTTACTTGACGGTAAAAATTATTGCAGTATCCGTTTATTTGAATAATTACGGGCGTGAATGATATAGGATGACTAGGTAATTCTTGTTTTTTACCGTGACCGTTGCTTTTTGTTGCAATCGTAAATATACACAAATCAGCATAATGATTAGTAAAATATTACACACATATTCTATATCGTTTACTTAATATCTAAGTAAACGGCTTCAATAAGTAGCGATAAGTAAATATTATTAAATTAATAAGATTTTCATTTTAGGCTATATTTTAATTAACTTTCTACAAGATTTTTTATTATATAAAATTCTTGTATACAAGATTATCTACAAGCTAGAATGGCCTCACCCACCCCACTTTTTTAAAGATATAAAATAATGCAATAAAAAAATTTAAAAGCACCGGGTGACATTTGAGACTCGAGACTAGGTTTCGACCCATTTTTGGTCCGCGTTACCATCAGGATGTTACAGCTTAGCATTTGACAGCTAAAAAATTTGTTACTTACGTCAAATTGGGTAACTTTGAATTTTCGGGTAACATTGAATAAAACGACTAAACTAATCCTTATTTTTTTTTTTAATATTTGTAACCTGATTTAAAACTGATAACTGAGTGAAATGGAAATAATAAATGTTCTAGTTGCCAAATGTCATTTAAAATTTATAGTTTTTAAACAAATTCTGACACTTTTTCAAAATTTTCTGTTCGCGGTCCTTTTGGAGTGAAAAGTATGTGAGTTAAATTTCCGATTTTATTACAGAAGGGTGTGTAAAACACATACTTTTCGGTTTCTAATGATCAATTGTACATTGAAATGATACTTTTTCATATAATTTCCCGATTTTGCATCGTTTTATATCCATTGACCGGTGAATTTGTGGACCACCCCTATTTTTAGTTAAATATGTTTCTATTTTAAAATGATAAAATGTACATTGAAGATGATATCACGTTCATGGAATGGGGTGAATTATTTTTCAAATTCTCTTGCCAACCAATAATGTTTTGATCTCATTTGAATGGTAATTGATTATAGAATTTGTTATTTAGGTTTTATTTTTCATTAATATTTACAATTACAAATAAATATGTATTCGTTACAAAAAAAAAATCTACCCATATGTTGCTAATATTTAGTAAATGGCAATTTTAAGTAAACGGTTGGCTGTTAAGTATGACAAGTTGACTTTATTTGACAGATCTATCTTTCATTCATTCAGAACATAAGTATAATTTTACCCATGATACGAAAATTCTGTGAATTTAATGATTTTTATTTTTCAAAATAATTCGGTTCAAAGTTACCCAAAACTCAAGGTAACTTTGAACACGCACAAAAGCATATTTTTTTCCATTTCCTTTCTAGTTACTTAGTAATACAGTTAGTTATTCTAAAACTCGGTATAAAAGAACACTCATTATTCATCAAAACCTTAAATAAGGTCATCCTATTTTTTTATATTTTGAAAAATCTGAAAAAGTCATTCAAAGTTACCCAATTTGACTGAATTAAAGATATTAAAATATTTTGTGCCATATCCCCTTAGTGTTATTAAGCGCTTTAACCGAACGAATTATCCTGAGTTTAACGCCATCTGCAGTGGAATAGCTGCTTAATTGAGTAACGCCATCTGTTGTAGAATAGTCGTACGATTATCAATCGCCATCTATATTGGAATAGCTGATTAATTGTCAAATACAGATTATACAAAAAATGTTTAACATGGCAACCCTCTTAATATATAAATCGACGTCATAACAAGAAGATTCCTTTTTTGATTGGTTGTTTCGATTGGCATATCCTCCTATCCGTGAAATGGACGTAGAAGCGTTGCCGGCGGCAGTTGCGTCTGTATCCGCCATTTTGCTGTCGATCGAAGTAGAAGCCGGCTAAAATCCAGCCGCATTGCGGCAATCGGTTCCTTATTCAATGCAAGTAAGTGTCTGATTGTTATATTTTATGGTGTTTTTTTCTTTTTCATATTTATTTGCACTAGGTATCTCCACGGCAAGGTAATAATGCCGGTCGTGGTCGTTTTGTCAGTGCTATATTAATTACACTCACCCATTCGGAAGCACAAACCAATTCTGTTTTCGTTAGTTACGAGTTTTACATCTGTTATTTAATATTGCGTGCTTAAATTGTTAACACGTGTCTGTCTTTTACTAACGATTGCACTATTTTTAGAGTGGATAACACCGGTTCAAGATGTATTTGTATAACCTAACCCTCCAAGGTTCTTCAGCCATCACCCATGCCGTACACGGTAATTTTTCGGGTACGAAACAACAAGAAATTGTGATATCACGTGGCAAAACATTGGAACTATTGAGGCCAGATCCCAACACAGGAAAAGTTCATACTCTGATGAAAGTAGAAGTATTTGGAATTGTCAGATCCATGATGTCCTTTCGTCTAACGGGAGGAACTAAAGGTAATTTGAAACTAATTTTCTTTAGCAGCTTTATTGCATTGTCTTGCTCCATGCCTTTTTGTGGAGGTCTATGGTATAACTAGATGCAAAGACGAAATCCATTACGTCGCTCTTGGCAATTTAGATAAGTGCTGGGTTGTATGTTGTTATGGTACATTCATGAATTCAGAATTTAAAAAATGAAACATTCTTTAAATTTTATTTAATTACTTCTTAATATACGCACTGCTAAAAATATGTAATAACTGAGCATAATAGTATGAATTGTTACAGATTACATAGTTGTTGGATCTGATTCGGGCCGCATTGTGATATTGGAGTACATTCCAGCTAAGAATATTTTGGAAAAGGTCCACCAAGAAACATTTGGAAAGTCAGGATGTCGTAGAATAGTGCCAGGACAATACTTGGCCATAGATCCTAAAGGAAGAGCGGTTATGATTGGTGAGAAAAAAAAGCTTTTATATCACTTTATTATATCAATTTTTAGCATATTGTTAGTAAATAATGAGGACACATAACTTAATAATTAATGCCAAAAAATCAAGCTACCTTATCATCATCAATTGATGATTGATAACATGTAGTTATCAGTGCTAAGGAGGGAATTTTCATGTTATAAACTCTTAACTAACAAATCAATTTTCAGTATAAAGTTATCAGTAAGTTGTTAAATTAAAATCACATTTTCTTAACACTGTTATGTGGGCCCCACTTAAAAGTGGGACAAGCACATGAGAATGTTTTTCTTAATATTGTTTATTATCACTTTTTCTTCATAATTTTATTTTATATAATTTAATGGCTTTATAGTCGTTACAGCTGCTGTATTTTTAATACAATGACCTAGGAGTCGAACGTTCTTCATGTCTGTTAGACCTGAAAACCCTCACCTTAAAGTTAATTGCAATTGTAATTTTAATGTACAAAATCAATAGGACATTATGTTTTTATATTTAAGTTTCAAGTAAATTTATTTTAATATTTCAGGGGCTATTGAAAAACAGAAATTGGTGTATATTTTAAACAGAGATGCAGAAGCTAGATTAACAATTTCATCTCCATTAGAAGCACATAAATCAAATACATTAGTTTACCACATGGTTGGTGTAGATGTGGGATTTGAGAATCCTATGTTTGCATGTTTAGAGATTGACTATGAAGAAGCTGATGCAGATCCTACAGGTAATCAAAAATTCAATACAAACACTTAATTTAAAAAAATAGTATTTAAGTAAACACTAACTTAATATGATGAAATGTATTCACCCAAATTTTTCATCTAGAATTTTGATCTTAGCAAGTTAATGTCATGACCATGACCAAAATCCAAACTTTAGACAATAAAACTTTTACCTTTATATTACCATTATTTTATAAAAAGAGACTTAAGATACTATATTGTAAGTACATTATAATCTCAAAAAGTCATAAGTAATTAATAAAATAAAGCATTTCATATAGGCAAAAATATGTATTTAATATGCAAGTAAAAAACAATTAAGTGATTAATTTGAGGTCCGTGTTTCTGATTGATAGTGACGCTCTAACCCTCATTATGATATTTATTCAAAAACACTCCAATTAACTACAACTACATAAAAATTAACAATTTTAAAATTTTACAGGAGAAGCAGCACAAAAAACGCAACAAACATTGACATTTTATGAATTAGATTTGGGCCTGAACCATGTTGTTAGAAAATATTCAGAACCACTTGAGGAACATGCCAACTTTCTTATAACAGTTCCAGGTGGTAATGATGGACCTTCTGGCGTTCTTATATGTTCTGAAAATTACCTTACCTATAAAAATTTGGGAGACCAACATGACATCAGATGTCCCATACCAAGGAGACGAAATGACTTGGATGACCCAGAAAGAGGGATGATTTTTGTTTGCTCGGCAACACACAAAACAAAGTCAATGTTCTTTTTCTTAGCACAAACAGAACAAGGTGATATATTTAAGATCACAATAGAAACTGATGAAGATATGGTCACAGAAATTAAGCTTAAGTATTTTGATACTGTTCCTGTTGCAACAGCTATGTGTGTTCTTAAAACAGGTTTCCTGTTTGTAGCGTGCGAATTTGGAAACCAGTAAGTATAATTGTATTTATGTGGAATTTAATTGAATATTTTGAAATATTAATTGTCACACATATTAGAAAAAAAAAGTTTTAGGGTAGCCAAAACTTAAAATAAATTAAAAATGTGATTTATGCCATTTATCAAATACTTTAATAAGTGTACTATGATTTTATAATTAAATTACTGTAGTATGGTTTATTTTAGCTCATATTTAAGGAAATTTTTGATAATATATTTTTCTAATGGAATGTTTCACTCAAACATTTTTCAATCATAATGAAGCAATAATCATTAAATTAATTAATCAATGTCATATACTAAAGTAATTGAACTGTGTACTTGTACATTTTAAAATAAAAATATGCATGTATGCCTTGTGTGATTGAATAATTTTCAGTTGCACTACTATATTTCATGCTAGAAAATTTATCTCTGAACCAAGGTTCCGCCCTATTCTATAGGATGAGTACACACTGATATGAGATAAACAAGTGCTATTCTAGATTATATATTTCCAACTATACTAGTATCACGAACATACGCAACAGATTTTGATGTGGTTTTTTTTTAATAGATACAAGTGATTGAAGAAAAAGTTTTATAAGGATCATAACATTCAATATGGAGTTGAGATTTGTTTGAGAGTTGATATTTATATATATATATTATTTAAAAAAGAAAAGAAATACTGTAATTTTTGAGGTTTCTAATGTGATGTCGTAAATAATTTAATTTTTTCCGCTTACATTGCCAACATAGACTGAACCCTACGAGATTTACACAAAGTATTTGTACACCTTGAAAAGGTCTACAGAAAACTCTGCGATAGTATCTATCGCGATAGTAAGTCTATCTCTTATGAATAACCCACAATAGCAATTTTAAACAATATAACATTAATCCTTATGCAATAAAGTACCTTAAATACATTGTTCATTTAATATCAATCAATCAATATGGCTGTTTATAGCATGTAATTTAAAAGAACATTTTCGAAGATATAACAGGCGCATAGTGGTTGCGCGTCGGAGGCTACGCCCTATAGCACTCATTTTTTTCATTGCGTGACATAAGCTATATATTTTATTCCCGTGCGAAACAGGGACAGGTTGCTAGTTTCTGACATTACAGGAATCTTAGTAGATGGTTTATCTTCTTACCATCTCACATAAACCTTAGAAATACATAAAATTACACAAAAAAATTAAAGATTAACCTATTTTATATTTACAGCTACTTATATCAGATTGCCCACTTGGGTGATGAGGACGATGAACCAGAGTTTAGTTCAGCCATGCCACTTGAAGAGGGTGACACATTCTTTTTTGCTCCACGACCCCTTAGAAATTTGGTTCTCGTTGACGAGTTGGATTCACTATCACCGATATTAGGTAAAGACACTACTACTGCAAAAAAATTATGTATGCATTTATTTTTAATTAAAACAATACGTCGTGTGGTATCCGGCTGAATAGAATAGTACCACCCTCGTTTCTTACTGCGGTGTTGTAAAAGGAGATTAAGGTAAGTCAACCTGCTGTGTGGTATCCGGCTGAGTAGGATTGACCAACCTCATCCGGCCGGTCGTAAAAAACGCAGCCAAATTGTCAACATGAGACAGCATCTCTTTAACATTTTGTGTCGACCCTACTTAGAGTGGGATAAGGGCAGGAGAATGATGGATTAAAACAAATACTTTCTCTTAGCTTGCCATGTGGCTGATTTAACTGGTGAAGACACTCCTCAAGTATATCTAGCTTGTGGCAGAGGACCTAGATCATCACTAAGGGCATTAAGACATGGGTTGGAAGTGGCAGAAATGGCAGTATCTGAATTGCCGGGCTCCCCCAATGCTGTGTGGACTGTAAGACGTCACAAAGATGGTGAGTTAATATGCAATACCTAATAAATAAACTATTTAAACCAAAAACTATATTCATACTGGTACTACTAAAACATGTTTAAATAAAAATTTATAGTACCTGAAGTTACTAAATGATTTTTTTTTTTACTTTTTGATATGGAATACAAAAATCTATATCTTACATTCAACTTCAAGTGTTAGGAATTTAGCTAATATGAAGTAGCTTAATAAAAATATCTGGATTAGTATAGGAGCTTAATGATTATAAAAATTGGTCCGTGTTACTGATATACTGTGACGCTGTCATATAACCTCATATGAAAGCTCCATTTTTATCAACAAATTACTAATAAAACCCTGGTTGTTTGTCATACATAAACACCAGTGGTTTTTCGTTTCAGAATCCTCTTTTGGGCGATGAACAAATACAGAAGGTCTTCAATGATTCACAGGTAGGCATCAGTGTACTGTTTTACTGGAGGCAGCCATCACACGAAGACCTGCTTATTCAAAACAGACCTAATGCAATATATTCTATCACTGTTTTTTCTCTTGGTTGCAGACGAGTTTGATTCTTACATCATAGTGTCATTCGTTAATGCTACCCTTGTGCTCTCTATCGGTGAGACTGTAGAAGAAGTAACTGACTCTGGTTTTCTGGGCACAACACCAACATTAAGTTGTCATGCACTTGGTAGTGATGCTCTGGTTCAAGTATACCCAGACGGTATCAGGCATATTCGCGCCGATAAAAGAGTAAATGAGTGGAAGGCTCCTGGCAAGAAGTCCATAGTAAAATGTGCGGTGAACCAAAGACAAGTTGTGATTGCACTCACTGGTGGTGAATTAGTTTACTTTGAAATGGACCCTGTAAGTATTTGTACTAGCACTTAATTTGCTGTCTGTATCATTTACATATGTAAACATTTTATACATTGATTTGTGTCCTAAACTACTGCTTTTATCTTTCTTGTATATGAAAAAAGTTAACACAAACAAAAATAAGATTATATGAGGGGATCAGAATCAAAAAATCCTTAAATCCTTTTTAATTACTTTGGATATAGCTAGGTATGATTCTAACCCCCTTATTTCTGGTACAAAAGGTATTGATTTCATAAATATACCGACGTTTAACGGAATGCAACTTTCGGGTTGTTTTTCGTTTCAGTGGCGCGTAACTGTACCATACAGTGAAGAACCCACAACGTCGTAGATTATACCATGCTCCCACTTGGTTGAGTATGGGCTTGGCATATTCCATAGCCAAACTGGAGCCGTTCAGGCTGTGAAGGTGGCAAAACCATGCCATGAACAAATATTTTATCCCACATGTAAACTATGAGAATGTCCTAGATTTGTTATTAAGTAAAGATTTTTTCCAGACGGGCCAGTTAAATGAGTACACAGAGAGGAAAAAATTGTCATGTGATGTGTCTTGTATGGCATTAGGTTCGGTGGCGACAGGCGAGCAGCGAGCATGGTTTTTAGCAGTTGGTCTTATTGACAACACCGTCCGGATCATTTCACTCGACCCTGCAGTAAGTTGTATATTTAATTCACTTCCAAATGCCAGTATACAGCTAGTTTAAAATTTAACTACACATAAAATTAATCATAAATAAATTAATCTGTTGGCTCAGCACTACCACTATGCCACTACTAAAGCTATGCTCATTATCTATAACTGATATTTGGAGCTGCCTATGTAGGTATATTGATGATATAGTATTAGTTATTAGCAATCGCCAGCGTCTCCGCCCGTGTGGAAAGATTACAACCGTAATATAGTATATTGATAACCATAAAAATGTTAACCTTTTTTATTTAGATCTTTTAGAGGGAAAATTTTTGTAATACATGATTTTTTTAATAACTACCTTTTACTTAGCGCACGCAAGGAAGGCTTTAAATTTTGCCATTTTCGTTAATTTTCTTCTTAATCTTACACTAAAATAATTTTTCAAATAGGTCCTGAGATTAGCATGTTTAAACAAACAAACTCTTCAGCTTTATATATAAGTATAGATACATTATACAATAATATAGAGTTAGAAATATGCATAAAATTTTCGAATATGATGACAAAAGGACACCACTGAAACAATTTGATTACATCTTCCTAAAATGCGTTATTCTCTAATATCTGATTAAATTTTTCTAATGTTATTCTTATGAATTAACTGTGTTAATTCTACAAAAACAGTACTATTTTTAGGATTGCTTAGCGCCGCGCTCTATGCAGGCGCTTCCTGCGAGTCCAGAATCGTTATGTATTGTTGATCAGCCCTTTGAATCAGGCGCCAAATCTGCCCTGCATCTAAATATAGGTCTTAACAATGGAGTACTATTGAGAACAACACTGGATTCTGTTAGTGGGGATTTAGCAGATACCAGGACAAGGTAAATATTTTTAAATTTGAATAGTATTCATAGTTTGTGAAAGACAGTTTATTAGAAACCGGCTTACTCACTAGTTCTCTCCCCGATAACGCCGTATAAATAGCTCAGGAATAAGGATTCCAGATAAACTTGACTAGTTAGACTAACCTGATATAATAAGACTTCAATATATCCGGTTTCTATACATAAACCAACGTAAATATTTGAAGAATATTATCTCAATTATTATAGTGCACATTTACTCATATCAGAACTTAATAATTAAAAACTATTTCGCAAGTGAACAGATTGTCATATTCGAATACGGAAAAATGTTTATATGACTATATCAAATTGATCCAATTTATTTAAATTTTCAATGATGTGAAATTTTTTCGCTCCGTGTTTCATCTGAAATACATTGACGATTAATTAACCAGATCTGAGAAGCTGCAACTAATAATGTTATATATGTCTTCATACTTCAGTAAATAAGTAAACTTTTCTTTATATTTTTTTCAAAGATACTTAGGGTCTCGTCCAGTTAAGCTATTCAAAGTGAGAGTACAATCAGCAGAAGCAGTGTTAGCAGTGTCATCAAGGACATGGCTTGGATACCAATATCAAAATCGTTTTCATCTAACACCCCTATCTTACGAATGTTTGGAATATGCAGCTGGGTTCAGCTCTGGTAAGTTTTATTTAGTAGTTAAGTATTAGAATTAAGTTAAAAAAAGTTTCAATAATTTCTATTCTACAAAATTCTCTATTATTGTTATACAGATTTTTTGGGCTTACACTCTCTTACTTACAAAATGGATTGAAATCAAATAGTTATTATTTTTAAACAGTAATATTAAATATGTAATTAAAAATATATTAACACTTTCATGAAAATGTTAGTTGATAAAACACTAATTTGACGTGTGGTTATGTTTGAGTATATTTAACCTTTTAATGCACATTTTCGTTCTAAAAAGACCTGTTATATTTTATTTTAGTAAAATCTATATTAGAAATTTTTATATGTTTTAATGTGTAAGTGCAATAAAGTTTTAAATAAAAATAAAATGGAAAATAAGCAAACTAAAATTGCGCATTGTTATTTTCAATTATCAAATTATTTATTTATTATTATTATTTTCAAAATATTATAGCACCAAAAGCATAACGCCACTCAAATTATATGTAGTGTGCACAGTTTTCACCAGTTTAGCATGCTATAGTTAACTCAAGCATGCACCTTAAGGGGTTGATGTTCTATAATAACAACAAAAATTCAATACGATGTATTATCACAGTTCTGTCTTCGGGTAGCTCTGTGGTAAATGTGGTGTGTAGCTGTCTCATACAGTGAAGGTACCCACAACATCGCAGATCATATCAAACTCCCACTTGTGGTAGAGTTCAGCCACAGCATATTCCATAGCCAAACTGGAGTCGGTTAGACTTTGAAGGTGGTAAAACCATGTTGTGGACAAACTATTTGAAAAAAAAAAAGATATATATGTTTGACAAAAATGTTGCTATTTAAATTTATTTAAGGTGCTTATTAATCAATCGCATGAATAAGTGATTACCAACAGTCTAAATTTTATTTGTATAACAATCAGCGTATGAATATCCCAAAAAAAACAAGTACTTAATATGATATATATTAATATATACTCGTGATTCCTTTAAGAGTTTAATTACCATTAATAATGCTAAGTGATTTTGTCCCTGTTACCGAAAGAAGTACGAATTTTACCCCTATATGTTACCCAGGTGAATAAGCTTTGTGTATAGTTAATGTATAGAATCCGACTCTACCCACGTCTTATTCTTATTGGGTAAGCCAGACTAGTTTCGAACCCATCCGGGGCACTTATGCGTGAGCTCTTTACACAACGTTATCGCAGTGCGAACTATGAATACTACACGATAGTTTAAATTTAAAGATTGCTAGCTTTCAATATGGCAAATTTCATTTATATTGCTCCATCTGCTTAGCGGCCGACACACTTTCGCATTTATAATTGTGGATGTAGTGAACTCATAGATGAAATTATAAGTATTTATAGTAGTAATATTAGTAACATTAGTAATACAATAAAAAATAATCATTTCAGAACAGTGTACTGAGGGTATAGTAGCAATCTCATCAAACACATTAAGGATTTTGGCTTTGGAAAAATTGGGTGCTGTGTTCAACCAGACCTACCAGCCCTTGGATTACACACCTCGGAAGTTCATAATAAACTCTGAAAACAATCAAATAATTATTTTAGAGACCGACCACAACTCTTATACGGAGGAAATGAAAAAACAAAGAAGGTAAATATAAAAAATACAATATTTAAAAACAACTGTATACCTAATTTCATATAAATACATTATATCAATTTTAAATAAAGAAAATATCCAACATTAGTCAAATTGATTGATAAAACAGTAGATTTTCATTAATTATTATCAAGATAAATGATGAAAAAATCACACAAAAAGCTGAATTTTCTGTTGAATACCCTGCAGTCCTGATCAAATCACACTGTTTTATTGTTACCTATGTTTTAGAAACAATATTTGTAACCATTTTGGTTTTCTATTCATGTAGGGTTCAAATGGCACAAGAAATGCGAGAGGCGGCAGCAGGTGGAGGTCCTGAAGAACAACAGCTTGCTAATGAAATGGCAGATGCTTTCCTGTCTGATGTATTGCCAGAAAATGTCTTCTCTTCACCTAAGGCAGGAGCTGGTTTGTATATCTTTATCTTATTTTTGCCACATTCTCTGGGCAAGAGCAGGTGTGTCTCTGAGCAATCTGTCTCTAATCGGATGTGGCTAGATCAAATCCAAGTGTTAATCCCAGACCACTTAAAATAAGTTGTTTGATTCTATCTTAGGATACATTTCTTATTAACTATTATTAAAATACTATTATGAAATAACAATTGTAAAAATATTTTTAATAAAAAAAATATTGTATCTACTGATTTCATTATTGTAAGTCTAAAATAACCATTAAATGTTATAATTTTCTTTTTAATTTTTCACTTAAAAAACTATACACTAAATATAAATAAATAAAATACACTAATGTATGAAACTGTGTGGGATCCGGCTAAATAGAATAAACCACCTTCATTTCTTACCAAGGTGTCGTAAAAGGCGACTACGGTAAGTTGACCCACCGTGTGGTATCCAGTTGAGTAGAATAGACCACCCTCATTTCTTACCGAGATATCTTAAAAATTGACTAAGGTAAGTTGACCTACCGTATGGTTTCCGGTTGAGAAGAATAGATCATCCTCTTTCTTACCGAGGTGGCGTAAAATACGACTAAGGTAAGTTGATTTCAAGCAGGCTGGTCGTAAAATATGTAGCTAAATCATATGACAGCATGTTTATAACATATTGTGCCGGCCCCACTTAGAGTGGGATAAGGGCAGGAGAATAATGAAGATGTTATATACTAATGTATGGAATATGTAGAACTTGTAAATAGAATATGATTATATGTTGTCAGGCATGTGGGCATCACAAATCAGAGTTGTAGACATGACCACAAGTGGGACTCCGACCACAGTAGTAAAGTTGGCTCTGGAGCAGAATGAGGCAGCCGTGTCATTATGTGCAATACGCTGGGCCGCGCACGCCGAGCACGCTATGCTACATCTAGTTGTGGGTGTTGCTAAAGACTGCTACCTATCACCCCGATCCTGCACAGAAGGCAGTCTGCATGTATACAAGGTGTGTATAAGTAGATAATTTCATACTACTGCAACATTGATTTTTCTGTATTCACATATCCAGAAAAATTTAAAGTGAATTAAGTTCTCTGTTGTGATATTTTTGTATATAGATTGTCAAAACTTTGAGGGGTGGATTTCTTTATTAGTCTTAGAAAAAGCTCAATAATTTGTTTATTCAAGTTATTTATTGCAAAACTGCCACCACTCTCCATGAGGTGTACCAGTACCCAGTGTGTAATTTTGAGAAAATTGAATTGTTTAGTGGCTATAATTATAATCACTCAAACACAGTCCTTATTATTCTTTACATTAGTTAAAGTAAAATATTATATATAGATACCATTATATAGATAAAAAAAACATACAAATATTGATATCAAATGTTTGCAATGACTTTTGTTTGGCTTAGAAAAACTACAAAATGTACCCTTAAGTTACAATCATACAATATAAAAGCAACCTACTACATTTTTAGTTGTAACTCAGTAAATATTGTTTTTAAAATTTTAAAATTTAGTGGTTACCTGTAATTGTAAGAACAGTTAGATTTAAGTCACGTGAAATGTATATAATAAATATTGTTACTGTTTCTTATGTTCGTGATCCAAATCAATAAATAAATAAAAAACATTATTATTACTATCACATAAGAAAAACGAATTGTAACAGTCAATAAATTCTTTACAGGTGTATAATACGGGTAAATTAGAATTAGTTCACAAAACTCCAGTAGATGAATATCCTGGTGCCCTAGCCGCCTTTAACGGAAAACTGTTAGTCGGCGTAGGGCGTATGTTGAGACTGTATGATATAGGACGAAGAAAATTACTTCGCAAATGTGAAAACAGACACATTCCAAATCTCATAGCAGACATAAAGACAGTCAGGCAGAGAATTTTTGTTGCCGATGTGCAAGAGTCCATATTCTGCGTTAAATATAAAAAGAGAGAAAATCAGTTGATAATATTTGCAGACGACACTAATCCTAGGTGGATAACAAATAGCTGCATTCTTGATTATGATACATTAGCAATGTCTGATAAGTTTGGCAATATAGCTATAATGAGATTGCCGCAATCTGTCTCCGATGATGTCGATGAAGATCCTACGGGTAATAAAGCTCTATGGGACAGAGGTCAGTAATCATATTATGTTCCACTCAATTACCATGTAAATTTAAGCGTTAAACAATGATTTTAACATTTTGTCATCTCAGTAAGTGCATTTATGAGTACATAATATCTGATATTAACTTAAATACAAGTCATTAAGTATAAACAAACATAAGTCTTACATAATCACATCTACACAACAAATGAGTTTTTAATACATTATGTCTTTGTTAAGAAGAAAGAATTTTATGTCAAATAGCAACTAATTGAGTAAATTAAAATTGATTTTATAAACGTAAGTCAAATGATGAAACAATTATATCACATGCTAGACTAATGATAATTTATGATTACATTTTATTTATTCTGATAATATTACTTCATCAATTGACATATCACCTTTATGACAGGATGTAACTAAATTAAAATACTTTTTAGGTCTTCTCAATGGAGCATCACAAAAAGGCGATGTTGTCGTTAATTTCCATGTAGGAGAAACGGTGACGTCACTACAACGAGCTACACTGATTCCCGGTGGATCAGAAGCTCTTCTTTACGCCACCGTAAGCGGCTCACTTGGAGTCCTATTACCATTTACATCGAGAGAAGATCATGACTTCTTCCAGCATTTAGAAATGCACATGAGAAGCGAAAACCCACCACTTTGCGGCCGTGATCATTTATCCTTTAGAAGTTATTATTATCCTGTAAAAGTAAGTATAGTATAATTACTTCATATTTTCAAAGAATTTGAGGATTGAGGAAATTTTAAATCAATAAAATGAAAATTCAATTTTTCTTAAGTATTTTAATCCTTTTACAATTTTCACTTATTTATTCATTACATTGCTTCACGGCGCGAGAATTAATTTCTATGTGGTTCCAATAACATTTATTTTTTACCTTTTAATCATTATTCTCCTGCCTTTATCCCACTCTAAGTGGGGTCGGCACAACATGTTATAAACATGCTGTCACATGATTTGGCTGCGTTTTTACAACAGGCCGCCTACCTGACGTCAACTTACCTTAGTCGTATTATATGACACCTCAGTAAGAAAGAGGGTGGTCTATTTTACTAAACCGGATTCCACACGGTGGGTCAACTTACCTTAGTCGCATTTTACGACACCTCGGTAAGTAAAGAGGATAATCTATTCTACTTAACCGGATACCACTACTGTGGGTCAACTTACCTTAGTCGCATTTTACGACACCTCGGCTATTTTTTTACCTTTTAATGTTATTTTAAAAATTATTTTTTTTTAAATATTATTTTACTTATTTTACACATTAAGGAATTATTTATCTGTAATACATAATAAAACTCGTTGGCGTTTTTCAACAGACTGTATATTTTCACAGAGTAACAAGGAAGGTTATAAAGTTTTACATCGTATGCAATAGATGGTGTTACTAGACTAATTAATATATTGTTATTTATCTCTAACACCCTCTCTTAACAAAATATTCCAATAATTAGTTTTAAGTTACAATATCACAAGTATTTTAAAAAACAACAATTAAGAAATTACTTATTTTAATTTACCTTTCCTATTCCCATCATATCCAAAAATTTATAATGTTTATTTTTACAAAGCCCTTTAGTAAGTATATCTGCCGGCATACAAGAAGTTTGTAAATAATAAATTTGAATATCTTTATTTATAACACATTCTCTAGTGAAATGATGTCGTACATCAATGTGCTTAGTACGCCTGTGAAACAATGGATTAGCAGCCAATTTCAAAGAACTTTGATTATCACTATACAAGCTCAAAGGTTTATTTTTATCATACACACAAAGTTCTGACATTAAATTTTTTAAATATATTGCCTCTTTACAGGCCTCTGAAAGCGCCATATACTCGGCTTCAGTACTAGACAGGGCTACTGTCCTTTGCTTCCTTGACTCATAACTTATTACACAACCTGACAATTTAAAACAATATCCTGTATAAGACCTTCTGTCCATGTTACAAGATGCCCAATCAGCATCAACAAAACCATGTAAATCAGTATAATTTCTCTTAAAAATTAAACCAAAATTTTTAGTTTTTTGTAAATATCTCAATAACCTTTTTAAATGTCTCCAATGTGTTTCATTAAAAGAGGTGTTAAATTGGCTCAAAAAACTAACACTAAAGGAAATATCTGGCCTTGTAAGAACTGAAAGATACATCAGGGATCCAACTAATTGTTGATAAGGATATAATTTACTACAATTGTCATTAACAGCTTTTTCTAATTTTAAGTTTACTTCCATCGGAGTATCCGAAACTTTACAATTAGTCATATTGAATTTTTTTAGAATAATATCAATAAATTGTTCTTGATCCAAGGTTATACAATCTCTTTTTACATTTACATTCATGCCAAGACAATTTTTTATTTGACCCATATCTTTAATCTTGAAATTTGACTCTAAGACACTTTTCAAGCTATTGTAAGTATTTTCACAATTATAGAATACAAAAAAATCATCCACGAATATTGCTACATAAATTTTAACATTATCATGACATTTTATAAACAAACAGGGTTCATATTTGGACTTCTTGAAACCTAACTTTAACAAACTGGATTCCACTTTTATGTACCAAGCCCTTGCTGATTGTTTCAACCCATATATGGCCTTTTTTAATTTCAAAACTTTATTATCACAATTTTTGAAATTCAAATGATCTGGTATTTCCATAAATACACATTCATTAATGTCACCGTTCAGAAAAGCTGTTGGTACATCTAAATGGTTCATTTTTAGTTCTAACTGAACACTTAAGGCAAAGAGGAGTCTCAATGTAGAATAACGCAAAACAGGTGAAAATGTTTCATTATAGTCCATACCTTTTATTTGGGTGAAGCCCTTAGCAACTAGTCGGGCTCTATACCGCATATCACCACTACTGTCACACTTTTTCTTAAAAACCCACTTGTTTTACACAACAGTGCCCGCACTCGGCCTGTCTACTAATTCCCATGTGTCATTGTCTCTAAAAGATTTAAGCTCTTCTTGCATGGCACTAAACCACTGGTCTCTTTCGGGTCCTGAGAGAGCATCCTTCAGGGATATTGGTTCAATTGTTAAATCTTCAATACACATGTTAGAAATATAGTATCTATCTGGTGCACGACGGACACGCTTCCCTTGTTGAATGACAACTTTTCCCTCTGTAGTGACCATCTGGTCGTCTGCTGTTAAGCAATCACTGTAGTCCTCGTCCTGATCACTTGATGAATCACTTACAAGATATGTTGGATCATCTATGCTTATACTCTCATTTTCTTCAATGATTTTTGAATTTTCCCCTTCTATTGTCGTATTGTTTTTTATATCTTTGTCTGGCTCCCTCTCTTCAACCACTATTTCTGTTGTGTTATTCTTAAGATTTTCCATTATCACAACATCCCGTGCCACCGTTATTTTATGTGAGTTACGATCATACAATCTATAGCCTTTGGTATTTTCTGAATATCCAACTAGATATAACATTTCAGACTTTTTGTCCCACTTGTTACGTCTCACTTTTGGAATGTGCACCATAGCTGGGCTTCCGAATACTCTGATATGGCTAAGATCAGGCTTTCTGGTAGTCCACATTTCATATGGAGTAGTGTTATTGCCCAAAACAGCTGTTGGTGATCTATTTTTTAGATATACAGCTGTATTCACAGCTTCTGCCCATAGGCTTTTGTCAAATGAAGCATCATATAAAAGACAACGTGCCTTTTCTACAATTGTCCTATTATATCTTTCGCTCAACCCATTTTGTTCAGGTGTGTAGGCGACTGTCTTTTGGTGAATTATACCATGTTGTTTTAAATAATTTTCCATTTCAACAGAGCAAAACTCTCCACCATTGTCAGACCGCAATATCTTTATTTTCTGTGACTGTTGATTTTCAACTTGCTCTTTAAACTCTCTAAAATATTTAAAAGCTTCATTCTTTTCCTTTAGAAAATATACAAAACACATCCGGCTGTAGTCGTCAACAAATAACAGATAGTATCTAGCTAAACCAAGAGATTTCTTTTCCATTGGGCCACATAAGTCTGTGTGAACCACTTCTAGGACTCTGCTACTAGCGCTTGTACTCGCAGAGAAAGGCAGCCTAGTTTGCTTGCCTTCACAGCAAACTACACAACTTGATTTACTTATTTCCTGCTTTTCTTCGTAAGTTACACCTTCTACTGCTCCTTTTTTCATTTTATCAAGGTCATTCATATTTATATGACCTAATCGTCTGTGCCAAGTGTCACACGAAATCTTTACTGTTGCTGCTAAAATCTGCTTTGACTTTTCAATGTTTAATCTGTACACATCATTTTCCAAACTTGCTTCACCAATGCAAACATTCTGAGCATTGTAAATGTAACATCCATTTTTATTGAAGGAAACCTTGTTACCATTTGCAATCATTCTGCTCACTGAAAGCAAATTTGTAGTGAGTGTTGGTATGCACAAAACATTGTTAATTTGTACTTCATGTGTGAAAGTATTCACTCGCGTAGTAAGTCGAAGATTACCGGAGCACAACACCGGAACTTTCGTGCGATCGGCCACAATAATTTCTTTAACTTTCGGTTCGTAAGATAAGTTTGTTAACATATTTTTGTTTGACACCATGTGAGCACTGGCGCCAGAGTCGACGTACCAGTCGTTATGATTAAACTCTCGCGTAAGAAAAACTGCACTCAACACATTCGTTATTGATTTTTGTTTGTCTTTATTTAATAGGCGACACTGGCTTTTAAAATGGCCTATCTTTTTGCAATGGTAGCAACGAATTTGTTTTTTCGGAGTTGTATTGACATTTCCAATGACAGATGACGTGAGAGTTTCGTTTTTGCTACTTTCGTTACTACTTTGCGCTCGCACTTGTGAGTGACGTTTCTGCGCACGTGCAATTAGCCCACCTCCCGATTTAACCTCAAAATCCGAACTCATGTCCAACAATTTTGTCTTAATAGCATCAGCACTTATCTTCAGTCCTGAATGTTCTATTGCCATTATCATAGGACCAAATCTTTCAGGGAGTCCTGCCAGCAATAGCGAGCCAATCCACTCATCGTTAATTTCGAAACCCGTACCCTTCAACCGTTGAGCCGTTTCAACAAGTTGGTTGACGTAACTGGTCATACATTCACAACTCTCCAATCGTATTGATATGAGATTTCTTAATAGAGTAATCTTGCGAGTAAAACCTGAATCGTCAAACAAAGACTTCAGTTTGATCCATAGATCCTGTACAGTGGCTTCGGTCTTGATGTGGATAAATAACGATGGATCGATAGTCATAATGATTTTCGCCCTCGCCTTCTTATTTTCCGCATCCGTTAACTCCATTGCACTGGTCACATCCACGCCTTCCAAAATCATGAAATTTTCGACTGCGAACGCCCAGTCATCATAATTTTCTCGTCCCTTTAATTTTTGAACGTTAACTGCGTAGTTACCAGACATTTTAAAGCACTAATGCACAAAATAACACACTGAAAGTCTATTAAATTTGAGTCTGGGCCCATAACCTAATAAAACTCGTTGGCGTTTTTCAACAGACTGTATATTTTCACAGAGTAACAAGGAAGGTTATAAAGTTTTACATCGTATGCAATAGATGGTGTTACTAGACTAATTAATATATTGTTATTTATCTCTAACAATACATTCCAAAGTTAGTCAACAAGTGTCTTCTAAGAGGCATTTGTGTTACAATTTTGGTAGAGCGAGCGGCAACCCACCGCGGTCGCGGGCGCGTCGTCTTGACGTGCGCGCGTCGCGACGTTGTCGTGCGTTCCCGAGAGTCGACAGCGTTTATTTGACGCTGTTGTAGTATTTGGAACGAACAATACTATTCTAAAAACTAAGAAAAAAGAGAAATTAATTCTTTGGTAGCATTACTACGTGATTTTATGTAGTATAAATATTTTAATAGTTTTGCCATTGAACATTAGCGAGTATTTTACGACACCTCGGTAAGAAAGAAGGTGGTCTATTTTACTTAACTGGATACCACACAGTGGGTCAACTTACCTTAGTCGTATTTTACGATCCATCGGTAAGAAAGAGGGTGGTATATCCTACTAAACCGGATACCACTTGGCGGGTTGACTTACCTTAGTCGCCTTTTACGATACTTCGGTAAGAAATAAGAGTGGTACTATTCTATTCAGCCGGATACCACACGGCGTATTGAACTGAAAGTAATATTATATAAATAATTGCTTTACCAAAGCCTCTCTTGGCTGTGTAGACTAATCTAGTACATGTTTTAAATAAACTTAAATTTAAAAATTATTTTGGCATTGATTTAATTTTCTAAACATTAGGAAGGGGAAGCATTAATTAAAAGTGTAATTTTTACAATTCCACAGATTATAAATTATAGTTTTTACAGTGAACCTTTTTTTTCGAAATTTTGTAGATATATTCTATCTCTATATATAACGTTATTAATACGCCGTGTGGTATCCGGCTGAATAGAATAGTACCACCCTCTTTTCTTACTGAGGTGTCGTAAAAGGCGACTAAGGTAAGACGACCCGCCGTGTGGTATCCGGCTGAGTAGAATAGACCAACCTCATTTCTTACCGAGGTGTCGTAAAAGGCGACTAAGGTAAGTTGACCCACCGTGTGGTATCCGGTTTAGTAGAATAGACCACCCTCTCTTACCGAGGTGTCGTAAAATACGACTAAGGTAAGTTGATGTCAGGCGGGCGGCCGGTCGTAAAAACGCAGCCAAATCATATGACGACATGTTTATAACATGTTGTGCCGACCCCACTTAGAGTGGGATAAGGGCAGGAGGATGATGATATAACGTTATTAATGTGTGTTAAACTTTTTTGCTTGTTGCAGAATGTCATTGATGGAGACCTTTGCGAGCAATTTAATTCTTTGGAACCTGCTAAACAAAAAGCGATCGCGGGTGATTTGGAAAGGTTGCCAGCTGAAGTTTCCAAAAAATTAGAAGACATAAGAACAAGATACGCATTTTGAATTGTATTACACATTAATTATTATTAAAAATAAATGGATTCAATGAATTTTTTATTTTATTTTGTAATTTTTTTTTTACTCATTTGCTCCAGTGGAACATTTCAAAAGTTTTAGTACCTACCTAAACAATTGTTACATGTTTTTAATACAACCTCCTTCATAGAGTTGGCGATAAATATGAAAAAGCATTGTGGCTGTCATATTTTTATGTCATTCATTGAGTTGTTGCGAAAAAGGTTGACTCTGGGAAAACTGCTTTTTATTTATTGAATAAAAATAAAGGAGAATTATCGTCGCTTTTATACAATATCTCCTAAAAATAATGCTCCTTTAAAACGTTCATTTTTTTAAATTTGTAATAATTAAAAACACTATATGTTCCCTTGACATATCAAGAGCTTGTATAGCATTACTATAAATAAAGTAGCGGTCCGGACACGCGTAGCTGTGGCTCAGTCTAGTTTCGATTTCTCCGAAACAACTAATTGACAGTTTTTAAAATGCTCAGATCGCTACCAAACTGAACAGGATTATCCACTGAGGCTTAATGTCTGAAAATTTCATTAAAATATGTCCAGTCGTTTCGTAGTCTAACGGAGGTACATACCTACTTTCTCTATAGATATATATTTAGATTTCTTACGGATCAAAAAATTTACCATTAATCTGCACGTGATTTTTAAGTAACTACATATTCACATATATATTATTGAAGCACGTCTCGCAATCTGATATATCTACTGCTGAAAAAATTGTGGCCTATTTTTATATTAACCGCTTACTGATATTTCCTACATGGTAATATGTTCTCTGATTCATGCCTGTGCTAGGATGACCCCTATCCGAAAAATAAAGTTTCATTTCCTATGTCCTATACATACGACATATTATAACTTTATTCTTCGGTTGGGGCGATGTAAAGATTTTTTTTTAAAGATGCAGAAAAAGGTAGCAGTATTTTGTTTCAGATAATTGCTCAGTAATAATACTAATCTCCTCATGCCCTATGTCTTAGCATCAGCAAAATTTGTTACATAAGAGATAAAAATTAATAGTACATGAATTTTTAAGTGATATACGTTGCAATAGAATAATTTCGTTTTTATTAAAAGTAATCACACCAAGCTGTGGTAGCCCAGCGGTAACACCGTGCGACTCTTTCGGGGAGGTTACGGGTTCAACCGGGCAGACACCAATGAGTTTTTCTGTTAAAACTTAATTGATAATTGCAATTTATATACAACCTACCAATCTGAATGGAGGATCTAAGCTCGAACCCTTCTCTTCAAAGACAAAGCCTGTACCTTAAAATTAGAATAGGAAGAGCCCATTACTTAAACAGTAATTAACAACATGACATTGCAGCTTTCGTATGAGCTAAGATAATGAAGATAAAATAACGCATTTTATGTAATCAAAACTGTGCCTGCGATCAAACAAGATGATGTTTCATGTAATTAATTTAACAATCATGTTTTGTTTAATTATACGCTCAAATCTTAATGTTCAACAACACAAGAAAAAGCATAATTTTCAGTCACAAACAAATCCAAAACTGCTTTTCCTTTCGCTTTTTGAAACAGTTATCATTACTTATGCTGTGTATACAAAAACGAAATAAAAATGTAAATGATCAAACATATATTATGTAGGTTAAAACGAAACCAAGTATGTTACACTTCGGCACTCGTATAATGCGTCAACCTGTGGTGGCCTAAATGCAAATGAGAAAAACCATATTTCCTTACACGTAAAACAATCGTTACTATGACAATATCGATCGAGGGCTTTTCCGAGGCTTTCGTCTGAAGTAATTCACATTGCGTGCTGAAAATACATAGGGGCTGAAAATGTCTAGACATCGTGACTATTCGGTGTTTGACAACGGTCGTTTGCGACCAGTATTACGTTGACGTACGTAACTGAGAGTCGTAAATTGAATAAAAAAGGTATCAATACAATATAACAGAATACAAAGCACGCAAACAATGAATGTACGAGTGAATCGAAGCGCGACGCGCAGCCACCTATGCGCGAGCGTCTGCTTTTGAAGAGCACTCCGGAGCACTCATTAGCCGGTGCACCGTAACTGTGTTGTGGTCGGTAGGAAACGCAACGCGTGCTATACGGGCTATTAGAAAGTGTAATGTATATTGTGCGATGCTGTCAGTGGGCAAGCCCGTGTCGCTAATCCAGCAGAAGAAACAACAGTGGGCACAGGAGAGAGGTGAGTAACGTCCTGGCGCACACAGTATGCACGCGCGCGCAACTAGATGCCCGTGCGTTAACTCCGTTCGCATTGTTTTGCAACAATTGGCGGTCGCGATTTTGTCGTTAGTGACCACTGTCACCGTAATCAACAAACTGAAGCGTAGGTAATAAGGATTGATACAAATATAATATATGTAAGTATACGTATTTATATCACACTTTTTAAATGTTACACAAAAGTCGTTCAAAATATTTACTTTTTATTTAAGAACTGTATTTATATTTAGTTTAAGCAACTGAATTACTGATACTGTACAGACGTATAGAAATCTTTTTGATGATGTACATACCGCCAAAAGTTAACTGCAGCACAAATTATGTAATAGCTCTTTATTTAATACTGAAGAAGTATTTATATATAGTGGATATCCTTACTGGCATTAATCTATTAAGCTTTGCTTTAAAAATGTATATTTATTAACGACCTTCCAAACAAAACATAATAAGAGTCAAGCCAGTTTTGCTAATTTAACACATTCACATTTAGTCATAACGAGCCAAATTCAATAGAAGATAGAAATTAGTATCGAAATAAAAGAAAACTAAATTTCACAAAAGTCGAAGATGCAGTAAACGCAATTCGTTGACCGCAAAATATCTCGCAAATCTAACAAGTCGTTTGTGAGTTTAGAAATCGAAACTATTCTTATAACTGCCTCGATCTGGATTACAAATTTCTGGCACAATTCTGTAAGATCACGCAGCCACTTCATAAAGTGCTTTGTAATTAGAAAGCAGAAATAGTTTTTCTACATATTCATATGGATATAGTTTTATATACTCATCAGAAATTTATAAAAACTTCATAATACTTATATTTATTATATTTCCAAAACTTTTTTTAGCCTTAAGGCTGTTGAAATGATTACCAGGGTTACTCGAAACTGTTACTTAAAATTTTAAGGAGCCCCGATCAAAAAGGATCATGAAGTCAGAGACTTCATTAATTCTTTTCGATCAAGTATAAACCTTTTGCTGAGACGAAACTATAAAGTATGAAAAAATATATATCATAGTCTTTCTGCCCTTACCCCACACTAAGTGGGGTTGGCACAACATGTTATAAACATATTGTCACTTGATTTGGCTACGTATTTTACGACCGGCCGCCTGCCTGACGTCAACTTATCTTAGTCGTAATTTACGACACCTCGGTAAGAATGAGGTTGGTCTATTTTACTCAACCGGACACCACACGGTGGGGTGACTTATCTTAGTCGCTTTTTACGACAACTCGGTAAGAAATGAGGGTAGTCTATTCTACTCAGCCGTATACCACACGGCAGGTAGACTTACCTTAGTCACCTTTTAATTAAACAAATCAAACCTAAAAAATATAAATATTTACATCAAAATTCATACTTATTTGTATTGCTTTCCTATCGATTTGATTACGATAGTTTAAATAACAGACTATACCACTTCCTGTAACACATCTTTACAAATTACAATTGATTATTTCCGGGACGCTTGAAAAGCCCACTGAATGAAACCGACTCCTGTGATTATTTAGTTTATATGATGATTTTGATGAATACGCTTCCCAATAAAAGAAAGTCCAGGTTATTACAAAGTATTATTATATTTATTTCTCAATATTAGCCAGGACTTTGGAAGCTTCGTATTGGGTTAAAACCACCATATCGAGAAAGCCACACCGTTACACAATATAGCGTTCCAAAACGATAGTACATAGAAATCGGTGAAAGATATTTAAATTTAGATTAGCGTTAAATTTGTTTTGGCTAAGTAAACACAGTGTATACTATAATTAAGCAGTTACAAAAAACCAAACTGCATGTGATGTAATATTTATCTTTAATATTTAAATAAGTTAGTCTTGTTTGTATTTGTATATATATAAAAAATATTTTCTCAAACTCGGAAACGGCTACAACGATTTCCCTGAAATTCAGCGTGTAGTTGTTTTGAGGGAAAAAATCGATCTAGCTTAGTTTTTGTTAAGTTTTTAACATCAAGAAACTCTTTAAAGATACTGCTATTTATAGATATGTCTAATGGCACATAATTTCTAGACGTATTACGTTTGCAAACAATGCAATCAGATGAAAGAAAATTCGAATAAATCTTTAAAATGGATTCTCAACTTCTATGATATATGGATTAATTCTATTTTTAAATTACTAAATAGAATTATATTCGCAGAAATGGATATTAAAATAAGAGGCACATATATAATTACGGTCAAGTGCAAATTCTGCTCATACATGATTCCTCGTTATTTGCTGTAACAGGCATTACGTAGGTACATTAAATATTTAATTATTCACCACGCACTCGGAGTACAAAACGTAAACTGCATTGAACTTTCTTTTAAAACCAAGAAAATATTTCAATTTTACATAACAATAATATACATATTGCCTCGGATTTTATATAATTTACTCTAATTTATTTTAAGAATGTAAATTACGATATGTCACACGAAAGGTTTTAAATTCCGTTATGAATAATTTTAACCAAAGTAGTACCTACCTTACAAGTAATTTTGTATAATAATGGACCATTCTTTTAATTTCCTTCAAGACCGCAAAAATTCATTGTAGTGAAACTTTTTAGACCTATTTGTACATGTCTTTTTATTTTGATTATTAGTTATTTATCATTTAATTTATTTTAGGCATTAAAATATTTATAAAACATATTAATATAAAATAAGTTAATTGGCACCTACGTGACTTTTAAAATAGATTTGGATTTAACGCCTGAGTTTAAGATAAAATAATGTTTTTAAGTTCATACAATATTTGTGTGGTATCCGGCTGAATAGAATAGTACCACCGTTATTTCTTACTAAGGAGTCGTAAAAGGCGACTAAAATAAGTTGAACTGCCCTGTGGTATTCGGCTGAGTAGAATAGACCAACCTCATTTCTTACCGAGGTGTCGTAAAAGGCAACTAAGGTAATTTGACCCACCGTGTGGTGTCCGGTTTAGTAGAATAGACCACCCTCTTTCTTACCGAGGTGTCGTAAAATACGACACAGGTAAGTTGACGTTAGGCAGGCGGCCGGACGTAAAAACGCAGCCAAGTCATGTGACAGCATGTTTACAAAATGTTGTGCCGACCCCACTTTGAGTGGGATAATGTGACCTATGTGACTTTTGAAATAGATTTAGATTTAACGCTTGAATATTAGATAAAATAATGATTTTAATTTCATACAATTCAGAGATATAGAATAGAAGCAGACAGCCAAGGTTTGTTGGTGATTGATGCTGAATATCGAACCCACAAAGACCTTGACTTCCCCACCATAGCCGGTCTCTTTTAGCACTTTAAATCATATTTTCAGACAGCTGAGATACATTCGAATACTTATATCAGTGGTTTCCACCTACATTCCAGTAAAACTCATACGTGCGTGTACTAAAATCAATAGATCTTAACCCCCACACATCCGACAGCGTGATAACGGATGATTACAAGTCACAATCATACCACCAGCCCTTCACCACGCACTAGGCTTCAAAGCAAACTTAGGGCATTCCCCTATTTAAATAGAGCTTCTAGAACACAATTTCTAGATAATTATTTTGAACTCGCTTTACGTAGGCGTCCGATCAATAAAATAGTCATCAAATATGTTCATAGTGTCTCATAATTCATTAACCTCTATCCTTCATATAATATTTAGTGTACGAGAACCTTTCACGTTATACCTACGTTATGTAAAATTAAAATAAGTTCAATATTTCTCATTTCTATTCAAATATGCGGTGTTTTACCGCTCGCTTTCAACATTTCTTGTGTTCGTAACAATAATCTTGGATTTTCATTTCTTAATTAAACCATAACATAGGATGCTTCCTCCTAACGTTAGCGATTACTTAATACAGCCGTCAAGTTAATTATTAAAAAAGTAGGAAACGACAATTTAGTTTTTTAAACGAGGCCAAAAATGGCACCGGCATGACTTATATTACGTAATGTTTTTTTTCTCTTTATTTGAATAGACAACGTTAATGATCTGATAATTAATGCAAACAATATAATATCCGTAAAATAAGTGTACATTGTTCCGCTTTATATTGACGCTAGTGAATATGTACGTATATAAGTTTCTTGCTGGTTGTATATAAGTTTCTGCCGAGTTTCTTGCTGGCTCTTCTCGGTAGGAACAGCTTTCCGAACCAGCAGTAGAGTTGACGATTCAAAAGCACTTGTTTACAAGTTTATTTGAATAAAGAATATTTTGAATTTGAATATAAGAAGTACAAATTAAATAAATAAATCATTATAAAATTAATAAAGATTAAAATATAATTTTTTTTCTATCTGAACCATGTTAGCTAAAGAGTTAAATCTTAGGGGTTGTAACTTGTTTCCGCTGTGTGGTATCCGGCTGAGTAGAATAGACTACTCACATTTTTTAACGAGGTGTCATAAAAGGCGACTAAGGTAAGTTGACCTGCCGTGTGGTATTCGGTTGAGTAGAAAAGACCACTCACATTTCTTATCGAGGTGTCATAAAAGGCGACTAAGGTAAGTTGACCCGACGTGTGGTATCTGGCTGAGTAAAACATACCATCCTCATTTCTTACCGAGGTGTCGCAAAAAGCGACTAAGGTAAGTTGATATCAGGCAAGCGGCCGGTCGTAAAATACCTAGCCAAAACATGTGACATCATGTTAACAAGATAAGGACGGAGGATAACGATGATAAATCTAATAGAAAACATCCTTTAAAAATATCTATACACTATTAAAAAGAATATTGCCATACATAAAAATAATATCATGAATGCTTGATATAAAAAATTGTAATTGAAAATTGTTTATAATTATGTATACAATTATTATATAAAAATACTTAGCGTTAAAATATTATAACAAAAACATTCCCTTGTGAATACACTTATTGCGCACGAAAGCGTGGCGGGTAACAAAATATTACCCATCCAGTTAATCTTATTGACGGTCTTGAACAATCTGCTAATTGAAGCAACGAAGCGAAAATAATTCGAAAACTACATTCTGATTTTATTAATTCTAAGATATGACAGCTGTTATTTATAAATAGACTAAACACTTTTTTAATGACAAAGACTTAATTAAGTAATTAAAAAACGTATGTAAGTATAAACAGATGGGCATGATAAGCATAATAAATATTTTAAATTTGTATAATAATGCAGCAAATGTTAATTATATTTATTATTTCTTACTAGAACAGTTAACATCATAATCTAAAAATACATCATCGTTTAACCTGACTTAGAAAAAAGAATGTGTAATGAGCGTGTGTTTGTAAGAACGATAAAAAAATTTATATTCAAATTAAAAATATTCTTTATCCAAGTAAACAAGTGCTTTTCCGCAATCAAATACTAAATCAGTCTACAGAAAGGTTTAAATCTAAGTGGGTCGGCACAACATGTTATAAACATGCTGTGACATGATTTATCTATGCTACGTATGTTATGACCGGTGCCTGCCTGATATCAACCTAACTTAGTCGCCTTTTGCGACACCTCGGTAAGAAACAGTCTTTTATACTCAGCCGGATACCACACGGCTAGGTAGGTTTTACCTATAAAAATATAATTGTCAAATTTTTATATCTCTAAACCGGCTAATGCCAACATAATTTCATCGTGTACAATTGAAAATAAAACTATAGTTTCGGTTTAATTCACTGATTACAGTTACTTGTCCATTCTGTACATATCATTTCTGTCAAATATATATAAATAATCAATCAATCAGTTATAATTTAAATAACAGATAGATTAGGTAATAAATTGCAAGAAAAATAATGTATATTTAATATAATTACGTATAAGCGAAGTTAATATGGCCACTAAATCTCATTTAACGATTACTGCTCATAAAAACGATTACAAAGGAGTTTAGTAGGTAATATTATATCGTTACATTCTTTGTGCTGTCCCACTTATAAACCTTATCGATTCAACTAAAATACCCTTAAATAACTATGTTAAGGGGAAATTTTGAGTTAAGTCTCGTAAACGAATATTTTTTCTGACACATTTCAACCCGAATTTCGTCACGAACTGTTGTTTGAATTGCGCCTTCACATTATTATATTACCGATTTGTATTTATTCGACAGAAGAGATGTCACATCTTTATTTCCCTTGGGGTTCGGGCGAGCGTTACACTAATCGCTTGCAAGTACGTAACCAATTCGCAAGTTCGCTGGAATTACACAAGCAATCCTCATACGAATACCAGGAGGCGATACAACGGCAAAGAAGCCCAAGTCTACCGCCTATACACAACATTGATATAAACAAGTCTCGAGACGACAGTAAAAGAAACAAAGAGATACTGAATCGAAACTTATCGAGTGCAAAGAGATTTGCTTTCTACGATGAAGACGGAGAAGGAGATACTTCGGGCTACGGCAGTGAAACTTTAAACATCAAAAACCAGTGCGAAGCCTTCAATGGAACTAGTATTAGTCATAACAATAACAACGTTGTTGCGTGGCATCAACACACAAAAGATAACAGGTAAATATATATCTATATATTATTCCTGTATATAATACAAGTAATTAGACATTTATATTATATTTATACACATAATTTCAATTAGCTTATTTGATTATAATGTATAACTCAAAATTAAATGAGTACCTAATTAAAAATATTACATTAATTATTTCCTTTAGAATGTTTAAAAATGGCTGGGTATATTTTTATTGAAAATATCCGGTAAGTGAAAAAAGTAATATACTATGAATTAAATGATATTGTTTCCTTATTGTTATGCCAAAAATCAAACCAATGAAAAAGTTAGTGACGTTCGGAAATATTTATCATACTTATTATGGCGCAGTTGGCAGTGAACCTGCCTTTAGCTTTGCGGATTGCGGGTTTGATTTCCGAAAAAGTAAAAAAAAATCTATAAACAAATATGTATATATATTTATTTTCCGAATCTCGGAAACGGCTCCAATGATTTTCCTGAAATTCAACATGTAGGAGATTTTGGGGGAGAAAAATTCATCTTGCTAGGTTTTATGTAAAAAAAAATTGTTTTATCCCTGTTTTTGGGCATTAAAAAACACTAACATTTATATTGAATTGAATTTTCGCCATTGATTGTCAAGTCGACGTAGCTTATTCGGGTAACGGGCAAACTTGAGAAATGTGAATGCCAAGGATCGATCCCCAACTAAATAATTGTTTTCTTTGTAAAAAATTACCGAGCGAAGCTCGGTCACCCAGATATTTTTTATTTAAGTATGTATATAAAATTATATATGTATATATTTACCAGTTGTCTGTCACCCATAACAAGTATTAAGTTACTTACTTTGGCGGCGGTTGTGTAGATGTCCCATATTTTTATTTATTTTTTATGCAAATGCTTTTTATCCATCCATCCATCTATCCATCAGCCTATCGCAGTCCACTGCTGGACATAGGCCTCCCCATGTCTGCGCCAGACATCCCGGTTCTCCGCAATGCTCATCCACCTGGCCCCGACAACCTTCCTGATGTCGTCGGTCCAGCAAGACGGTGGACGCCCTACGCTGCGTTTGCCAAGACGCGGTCTCCACTCCATATATGCTTTTTATACAAGTTTATTAATTTGCTTAACAAGTAGCATCTTCGTTTTAAAAAGCTTTTCGGTTCATTTAGCTTATTACCTTGAAGAGACTCTTTAGCAATGAACGTCTGTCAGTCGACAATCTTTTAACCACGTCTTAGCTTTAACCTGCCTTATTTATCGTTTTCATTTCATTCACTACTTTACAACGCTTAGTTATATGGAATTCAGGGCAGCCCTAAATTGACCCTGTTTAATTAAATACACTAACCCCAAATTGTGCAGTTCGGCGTTGACGATTAAACCTTATAGCCGGTTATTGTACTTTAACATTTAGTAGTAACACATAGCATTTATATTTATTATTGTTAATTGTTATGTGATTTATATAAAAAAAACTAAATATACTTCATAAGTCATTCCTTAATTAACTTCTTTTTCGAATACATAAGTAAGTATCTATACTAATATATAAAGCTGAAGAGTTTGTTTATTTGTTTGTGTGATTGTTTGATCGATTGATTGTATGAACGCGCTAATTTCAGGAACTACTGGACCGTTTTAAAAAATTCTTTCACTGTAAGATAGTTTATTTATCGAGGAAAGCTATAGGCTATATAACATCACTTTAAAATGAATAAGAGAAGAGCAGTAATAAAAAGTAGTACGAATACGGCAAAATTGAAAGCTTTCCTTGCGTACGCTGAGTAAACGGTGATACTTATTCAAAAATTCGGTTTTAATCTTTGCATGCAAGCGGACCCGCTGGCGCTTGCTAGTTATATATAAATGTTGTCTATGTTAGATCAGCTATAATACAAAAAAAGACAGCGGTAAACCAGTTCAATTCTTCCGCAATTCTTAAGGCACAAATATATTAACGTAACTTTAAGATTGAATTATGTTACTGTTTAGGACGCATTAACTGAATATCATAAAATTACTTCAGAAAACAACCTTCGAGCGGGCGGTCGGCTATGACGGACGGTGCTATATCTGCGCGGAGCACGTCCGGCCATGAGGAGGGGCGGCCACGATGGGGGGATAGAGGCGTCGCAACCGGCAGGCTTTGGGAACCTACTGCCCCCACCGCTAGATTACCCCAGGTAATTAAGAAGTTAAATAGGTAACTGAATAAAATTTGCTTTGAAATTTTTTTTAAATTTCGAACAAAAAAGCTTAACTGTAAAAACTAGAATTTATAATCTGTAGAATTGTAAAAATTACACTTTTAATTTATGTTTTCCCTTCCTAATATTCAGAAGACTAATAAATAATTCAATAAATCGCAAGTTAATTTTTAAATTTAAATTATTTATAAAATTAGGCGTTACTTTGCGGAGATCCATAATACAAAAGTAATAATAAATTTATTTTGCTATAATCCGCAATGAAGTAAAATAGAAAATATATATAATGCTAAATGTAGAGTGGACAATCCGTTTTCATACCTGATACATGCAGGATTCGTAAAAACACATGCACAAAATCCACCACCGCTACCACAATACACAAGCACTACATAGGTTCACTATCACAAACTCAACAATCGTTTCGCCCCGCAACCGAAGCATCATCAGGAGATAGACTCCACGACAAAATCGCAAAGCGAAGCAATACCCAAATAAGCTTAAGGCCACCATTTATTTTCTTTTGCCTGGCAAAATAAAAAATGTAAATTTTATAATTTATTCCGGTGTATAAAGAATAATTGTGCCAAATTTCATCGATATTGGTTCAGTGGATTCGCCGTGAACGAGTAACAAACATACTGACAAACTTTCGCATTAATAATATTAGTAGGATAATATTTTCATTACTTTTAGAAAATTACAAAGATAAAGAAGTGTATGATTAAAATAAAATAATATTATTCTAGATGCCAAATCAAAATAAGGGTACGCCGTCGTGGGTGGAGCGTGGACTGAACATGATCGACAGCGCATCTGATGTTCTTGTGATCGATCAAAGAAGTTCCACTAATTCCGGATTAGACTGCGACCGATCGTCATACAATGGTAGCGATGAAGGAAGGTTCGTTTAATATTTATTAAATATTGCTACTTTTAAAAATATTTGCTCCGCCTTTTTTAATGTGAATAATCACGATTAGTTAATTTTCTAGATATGTATTCAATTTTATTCGTTATCAAATTTGATTCAAATTATTATTATTATTCTAGGACATTTCTCAGAGGCCAAAATGCACCTTTAGAGCCTGAAGTAAAAGCGCAAAGAGAAAATAAACGTATTAAAGCGTTAGAATTACAATCTGCAATACTGAGTCAATTAGAAGAACAAGAGACTCGTCGCCAAGAAGAAAGGGAAAGAAAGTTACGAGAAGAACGTATAGAAGAATTAAGGATACAACGACAACAAGAAGAAGACAGATTAAGACTTGAAGAGGAGAAAAGAAAAAGTAGAGAAAAGCAACTTTTTGAACAACGAAAATTGGAAACGTTAAGGAAAGCACTCGAAGATGCTGAAAGGAAAGCAAAGCAAGACAAAGAAAAAAGGTTCAGCTGTCATAAACAAGCAACTAACTTTATTGAGATAGCCGAACAAGATAAAATCAACGATACCATAGCTAGTGAGACAGTGCAGTCGAGTCCAACAAAAACTTGTAGCCCAACTAAAACGTGTAGAACATATGATATACAATCGGCACCAACTCAAAAAGATAATAACTCTCAACAAACCACAGCGTTTAACTCACCCAGATCTGTGCCAGCTAGTAATTTAAATTTATTTATTCATAATATGCCACCTCTTGCACTAACAGACAATCATTTTAATATTGTGCCAATTGGGATAGCCAGTACTGCCGATATTGTAAATACTCAATCTAATAATATACAACTTGCAGTTTTAGTACCTCAAAATAAAAATGTTTATAGTATGTCATTAAATTCTTTAAACAATATTCATGAATTAGGTGAAATAGAAAAAATACTCACACCCAATAAATATCGTAGCCTTAGGACGAGAGACGCTTATACACAGACAGAAACAGATACACTTTGTACAGCATTATACGAAAGAGTTGAAAAAGCAGATACAGAAAGAGTCACAGATAAGCATTATCCCAATATTGACGAAAATGCGCCTCACGAATTTCACCGAAGTGTTATAAAAAAAGACCGACGTTTAAGGTCAGAAGAAAGATACAAAAAGGAAATGGAAAACCGACCTAAGTGGGGCGCTAACAGACCTGCAGCACAATATAAAAAACAAAGTGAAAAAGATCCATTTTATGCACAAAAACGAAAAGTACGACAGAAGTATAGACCGCAGATACAACAATATATTTCAAATTCAAGTGAGGATAGTCGATCTCCAAGTCCTCCAACAAGAAGTGAAAAAACAATAGATAACAATAAACCACGAAATTCATTGAGCCAGTCTTATTGGAGAAGCAAACGAGGAAGTGACGACTTGATATCAACTAATGTATGTGACACAGCAACTACTACAGTTCCTCAATATATATCATTGTCGCAAATAACAGGAGATGTAAAAATAGACCAAAAAAAATCTCCAAAAATGTCGCCATCGAAAAGAGTTACACTGTCCCAAAAATTCATTAACGATAAGTATGGTAGTAGAAAGTTATGGATTGACGATGTGAATGACCGATCTTGTAAATATAGTCTGAGTGATCTAGATAATCCTAAAAGAAACAGCGACAGGAACTATATTAAGAGAGATATTCATAATGAAAAATCCGAAGACTAAGAAATTTTTCTATTACTTCTTTCTTTTTTTTTAAACATCACACGTTCATCATCATATTGGATACATAGTCAAGTATGATAATTACAAGCAATATTTTTTAAATATTAATACAAAGCTTAAAGGGGCAACATAATATATTCGCATTATTGATCCAACCGTCTCCAAGTTACAAAAATGTTACATCGATAATCATTCGTGACTGCAGTTTGCTGATGTTCATTTTGTAGCTATTGCAGCTGCGAATGCAGAGGATTTGATATCAAATATGTCTAAACTTGATGATTTGTTTGACAAAAAAAAAGATGAAGCTCCTATGCTGGATTTATCCAAAGTTGTAATAAATACACCGGAAGAATATCGTGAGGTTTTAGACAAAGTACCAGATTTTAAAACTAGACCAGAAAAGGTTTGTCGTTAATATAAATCACATTTATCTCAAAATGATTAGATTGGTTCTATATACTTGCTTTATGTTTAAACAAAACTATATTATAACAATCATACCAAAAATTATAAAGGTCAGGCCAGAAGATGTTAAAATTAAAGATAAAACTGAAGATCAAAAAACCAAGACATCAAAGAAGGAAATAAAGGCGTATGAGAAATTAGGTACGCGTGGTTACGAAGAAAAGCACTTTACATTTATGGATCCAATACCAGTGGAAATGCGTGGACTAAAATTTGACGAGCTGTGCGCGGTGCCTATTGAATGGCGAATGCTTACATCTATCAGACCAAAATCTAAGCTCGACGAAGAATATTTTAACAGGTAAGTTAAGTTACCTTTTGTTTATTAAATGAGAACTTTAAAGAGAGAAAGCATTGTACGTAAAAAAAGTGCCTAAATAGTTTAGTACACACAAATAACTGTAACATATTTAGTCATGTATAGCTTTTGACCACATCCAACGAATACTTTTAAATGAATTGAATATGGACTCGCAGTCATACGGTATTTTGAATAACTACGATACTTTACAATCTTTACATTCATAACATAGTGCATAATAAATTGTACTATTATTACCAATTCTATTCATTAGGAAATTGTATTAGTATGTATGTATTGTATTGTAAGTTAAAGTCTCTAAAAACCGTAAACGACTACAAGCATATTAAACAGTTGCATTTCGCATTTTATACAACAGGCAGAAAAAAATATATAAATTTATTGATAATGTAACATTACGTAAACATGACATCCGATATGCGATTTTCAAATGATTGTATTTTAGTAAACAAAATATGTACGTGAGATTTCGCAACGATTAACCACGTAAAGAAAGATAGTCAAAGTCCAAGAACATTCCAAATTAACAAACATGCTTCCAAGGCAACTGGTTTGTGGCTTTCAAGAGTTTAATTTAAATCTTATATTACGAGTGAAATCGGAAATGAAATGAAAACGAAAATGAATAATTATTAATTTCGATTATATTTTCCAAAAAAAATTCAAAAATGGGTACCTACTAACTCGAAAATGTACTTTTTTGTAAATGTATATCTGGCCGTGAATAGATCTACTATCAGGTGTTACAAGATTATTCCTTCATTATGGATTCCCTGAGAGTCTTACATATGACGTGAACATCATATTTAAGACTCTCATGTTTTCTGTTTTTGTATATTTCGCTAGCTAGTGCTAGTCTATGAAAGGGATGTCTTGGAAATAGAATTAAAACTTTATTGTATCACATAATGCCACGGCTTAACTAAGACAACGTAATTAACAGCGTCAATTTAGACGTTCTTTTTAAATTATATTCATGAGCTATATTCACATCTGCAGCTACTTATTAACATGACCAATTAGGTACTTACTTTTTGAGCTACAGAAAAAAGGTTTATATCTAAAGATATGTCATAATATTGCTCTTAAATTATTATCTCACAGATTAGTGGAGTTTGGCAAATCTGAACTGAGATCTAAAGCCAAGGACAAAAGAGATTACGGTAAAAACAACATGGTGAAAAAAACAAAAACTCGGTCGGGCGTCACGGAAACACGCATCGTGTCATGCTCCGAGTGCGGGGAAGAGTATTGCAATGGTGCGTTGTACGCCTCGATTACTCATTACCGTCATTTGTTACGCTGGCGTATTTCAAATTATCATTTATATAATGTTCTCTATTAAAAGAGGTATTCTAGTAAAATTGTGTTTTATGTCCCATAAAACATTGGTTACAATATAAACGCAACGCGTGAAAGTTGTGCTAAAATCGACGAAGTACTTTTTAGTATAAAGTTAATTTTGTTATTTATATTTGATCACAAGAATGCATTATCTCTTTTTTAAGCCTTTAAAATACTTAAATTACTAATTTTAAAATTCGAATGCCCATCATTTTACGATTTACTAACAACTATATAATCAAACAATTATGGCATTTAAATGAAATAAAATGAATGTCCTTAATTAATACTTGAATGCTTATTTCGCTTCTTGATTATTAATAATAGATAACGACATAATTAATTTATATTTTGCAGGTAAAATGTGCGCCATTGTAAATTATGATATGTTCGCACGACTAAAGCTGGAGGTAGCAACAAAAAGCACCCGAACACAACTTCCTGCTGCACAATTGAGTAAGCTAAAACGCGTTCGTCGCCGAGTACGTCGTAAGCCTCGAAGCAAAAGTGCAGCCCCAGCATACCAAAAGCCAAATGGTGCGAAATCTGGAGCTAGAAGTGATACGGAACATTAAATTTATTAACATCAACAATTAGTTAAAGCGGCGTAGTTAGAAATTGGCCCTTCTTGTATGCTCTAATAAGATCAGGCTGCATTTTTACTAATTCTATTATTTACTCTATATTTACTAACATTTCCTCATTTTCATCAGCCCGGATTGCGCCCCTTGATCTAACTGGATAATTACTAGTGGATAGGTCCTAGCTTTCGGTGGGCCGTAGCTTCTCGCCATACTCCCAATGCCATGATGACTAATCATCATACTATTATCCCTCCACTACACGTCGCCCTAAGCCGTGGTCCGGCCTCACAGGAGGCACCCTTAGGGCGACGTTTCCCGACGCTAGTAGAGCTTCTGCGTTCTACTCTCCGCATTTCGCAAGATAAGGGCACTAGTAATTGACCATGTACTAGTAGTTGACCGTTTTGTATGAAATTTTAAATAATAAGCGTTTTGTTTGTTGTAGCTAATAAAAAAATATTAATTAATAATATTACATTTTAAATATTAAACAATGGGCCACAGTTCTGAGCTTTTGGGCAGTTGCTAATAGATGGCAACAGGTTACAAATTTACTTTTTATTAGCTACAACAAACAAAACGCTTATTATTTGAATATTCATACAAAACGGTCAACTACTAGTACATGGTCAATTAAAAGTGCACTTACCTTACATCGTGGTCGAGTGACCATGATGTAATCCTTTGAAAAGATTTGGTAATTAAAGCCGTAACTATTTTTTTCAAATCAATGTTGATAGTTTTAGTTGTGAGAGATTTGAATTGAATTTTCATTGTTATTCATAGTGTTTTTCCTCTTTACTCCGCTGGCGCAAGTTTTTAGAACATACAAGGCAAGTATACTTGCTTAATTCAATTACGTCATCATCATCCTCCTGCGCTTATTCCACTCTAAGTGGGGTTGGCATATGTTATAAACATGTTGTCACATGATTTGGCGACGTATTTTACGACCGACCGCCTGCCTGACATGAACTTAGCAAAGTCGTATTTTACGACACCTCGGTAAGAAATGAGGGTGGTACTATTAATTCTATGCAGCCGGATACCACACGGCGTAATCAATTACGTAAAATAAGTTAATCATATTGTATTAATGTAATTTTCAGAGACCTCTGGTTGATAAATGCTTGTAAGATGTGCTGAATAAGTTATTGATATTATTATCTAGTCGATAGTTACTGTAAACTTAGAGTAACTTAGCATCTTTTTTTATATTGTTATTTGATTTATATAAATAAATTGAAAAATTAAATTTTTGTCTTTTATTGGTTACCTGCATATCATAAAAAAAAGTTCCGCGCCACTTTTGTCTCTGTCACGAATTAACATAAAAACTACAACGGTTTTCTTCACCATTTGAATTCACTTAAAAATTAACACCAGGGTGACCGAGCCTTGCTCGATAATTTTCTTAAATGATATAAAAAAAATGCAAAAACAAACGAAAGTAAGGGTCGGCGATACGTAGGACTTGTAGGTTATTTCATGTTAATCCGCCCGTGTACCATTGCGCTATTACCACTTGACAATTGCCAGCAAATTTAAGCTTTACAATCTATTTTTATTATAGCAGTTTTTTCAATGGAATGGTGGTTTTTTTCAACAAGGATAAAAAATATATAAAACCTATCTATATCGATTCCCAAAAACCCGGTACATGCTGAATTTCATGAAAATCGTTGGAGTCGATTCCATAATTCAGAAACACATATATACAAGATTAACTCCTTTAAATATTAATCATAAATTTGAAATAGATGGACAAGTAAAAAAAGTATTTTTGTGTTATACAACAAGTCTACGGTTTTAATATACCATTTAAAGTACCTATATGTGAAAGAAAAAGATATATAATAAAACACAATCTTATTAATATCACTCTTTATTGATTTAAAAAAATATTTATATTACACATTCATTGTTTTAGAGCCTATAGACAACACTCAAGATACGACGTTGCATTCTAACAAGACCGCCTTGGAAGCGGCTGATCTTTTCAAAACTATGTATACAAACCAAAAAATATATTCTTTTAATCTAATATACCAATGATATATATAACAAAACAACTACTACACTTTCAAAATCTATCCTATAATTTAATGTAAGTTAAGGCCCTAAGTACAATGTTTAATAATAAAAAATCTGAGTATAATTTTAAAGAAACAATCAACTGAAAATATTCCACTATCAACAAATCAAGTGAGTCATAACAGAATTATTTTCAAAATTGCAATAATAACATTCATTTTACTTTATTACTTTTGCAACATACAAAAACCTAAACGTACCTTTATCACAAGATAAAGTAGTACAAACAAAACTGAATAATTAAAAAATATTGGGCTAAGATCTTTAACATTGCGCTTAATGAAGATTAACGTCTTGACCTTGAGAAAAGAAATGGTAAATCCATGCACAGCCAATCTACCCAATACATAATTCCAACTTATTAAAAATTCGAACCATTCTATTGATAAGCAGATAACATTCTTTATCGCTGCCCGTCCTAAACTACTATTATTTATAATAATAAATTATTATATTATGCTCCAAACATCTGAATACCTAATCTTGAATTCCCAAATTTAACATTTCCAAGTACTTAAATATATTATACTTAAAACTAATTACACTAAATAGGAATCTGCAATAAAACATAGATGTTCCGCGACGGTCAAACAGTAACATTATATAAGATCTTATATTACTAGCCCAAATTTCAAAACGACGCAATTTTTTTTCAACTGAAATTAATATTCTGTAGAATACTTAAAACGGAAAAAACAAAGAACGAAAATAACAGTTTCGACATAATGAATAGGTAAAACACAAAAAATATGAGCTAGTTTAATGAGACAAATAACAAGAAATTTACAAACTATTCATATAAATTAATATAATTTTGACACATTTTAAGATTTTTTTTTGTGGACGGAAAATCCATGATAGTTGCGTGTAACATATATACAGAATCAAAAATTACAATTAATTGGATCATCACTGGTGATACTGGAATAGTTTAGTTAAAATCCTACCAAGTCCGTCACAGGTAAACATCTTATAACTTTATTATAAAGGCCTATACCTAGTTCACAATAGGGAATACAATATTTGATTAATAGAGAAGATATACACAAATGGAATGAAGTCAAGATACTTACCACTACAAGCACCAGAAATTTTAATGTTATTATGAAACTATCGGGATAAAGCATTAAACGGGCACTACAGCGATCCGACGAAAGAATTCAAAACGCGCCATACAAGCACTATGTTGTGCTCACATCCACTTTAACCGTGAGCGGAAAGTTGTTCTTTATGTTGTTGTGGAGTAAAACTAATCTGAGATTTATATGAATTGTAATTAAAAAAAACTATTTCAAATGTTTTCTAGCCGTCAAAATTCTTCATATATATTCTCGAACGCGTGCGCTCAATAGTGATTCGCTTAACGCAAACGTAGCCCTAAAAATTACCTACGTAAACCCTACGTTAATGATCTACACGTATCGTAATTTTACCCAGTTATACTGCCATATCAAGGCGTTAACAAAGCACCCGCCTAAAAAGCAATAACACCAAAAAATATTGCAGATTCCAAAAGTATTTTTTCAAAAAAAATATGAGTATAAATGTTAAATACATTTCATGGTAACGCAAAATTCGGATCCGCCATTCCTGGACAGCGCGTTCCAACTCCTCATCTGCTATAAACTCTAAAAACTATAGACAATCTGAATCTTGCGATACCATCGATTAATTTAAATGTATTTAATATTTATAAATTTACCTTTATTTAAGGGACAATTAACACCACAAAAAGAATAATAAAAAATAATATAATGACTCTTTTAAAATATATAAAAACAATTTTTATTATGCATCATTGGAAAACAATAATTAAATTATTACGAAAAAACAAGTCATAACATAAAATATGCAACTAAAACATGGACGTAAGTAAATTGAATTTTTAAGAACAACTCTAGAAACAAAACTTAATAATTATAAACAAATTCACACCATATAAAACTACAATTGAAATGTCACGTTATTTGTTAACTTTAATTAATTGCTAGTATAGTTCGTTAATAAATAAAACTATATTATTACAAAAAATTTAAGTATGTCATTTTATAAATCATATAAATTATAAGCATAATGTTTGAATTGAAACATTGTTTAAATTCAAATTATGTACAATTGCATTTATTTTCACCTAATGCACATTTAGATATTTGTTTTCGAAGTGATATAATTCTTTTAAATTAACGAGCGCGGACAGAAGCATCGAAGCTGATCATTCTAAGACTACCTTTTTAGATGGATAAAAAAATATTGGAAGAATGTTGTTCTTTTAACTGACTCTAACTTTAAATGCGTCGTGTAAATGCGATGCTACGATCATCACGGTCATATTATTTTTTGTTAAACCAAAAGATCCGTTAAATTAAATGAAATCAAATCGCGTTATGTCCGTATTTTGAAATTCTAACTAATCAATTTCCAAGTCTTATATTGAGCAAACGAAAGGCCTGTTTTGGCATATTCATGTATGCTTGGTTGATTCCACTACAATTTAAACATTTATACAAAATCAAAATTATTATATATATCACATATTCTGATATGAAAATGGGTTTTTATGAATTATTTTAAAAAACCTACCACATAGTGTAAAAGCGAAGATTGTATATTGATCTGACAGAGCAAAATTGTAAGTTCTTTGCAAATTACAAAATAAACAGGCAATAAACAATTTTGCAAAACTTGTTGTATCTATAAAATACATATTGTATAAATTACTGGTAAATCTTATTTCGACAAATATAATTCTTGTTTGAATTATTATTTCGTAATTAAAAGAAATAAAACAGTGTATCTTGGCATATTGGATTTATAATCCTAAATGTGCACTAGGATAAGGTCTTAGGAAAACTTTTGAAGAGACAATAATTCTAAAAATTAGGTTAAAAGAGAATAATAGATATCGCCTAGAGAATTACATATATTGAAAACCATTTCTGAATGTGTAGGTAAATAAAGTAAGGATTTAACACAACAATTTTTAAATATACTTTGAGTGATTCAGAACTTTTATAACGTATTTTTTCTTATATATAGATTTCAAAACATACAACAAAATAGTAATTAGCTCAAGTTCGTTTGCCCTAAACACTGCAATATGTTTTTTCAAGAATTTAATCTGCAGTAGAGTATTGTAAAATGGAAAGTATTAAAATCCCGAGAAGCGATGCCACCATAAAAACATACTGATCGTATAGTTTATTATATAATTAAATTATGTAACAAACATTTCGTTATTATCTGGTGATATCCGATAGTGTGGACCAAATAATTGATTTGGTACTAACAATGCTGTGCTTGCATTTTGTAGTTTTACGAGTGATGCGAACGGCATTGAGCTAGCGCGGGGCGGAGCGCCCGCGGTACCCTGTACCACCTCACTCTTTGCGAGCCTTCTTTTTGCTTTTCTTAGATACTTTAGCATCTGTCCAAGTATCTGTAAAAATGTTATATACAGAATTATAATAAAACGCCGTGTGGTATCCGGCTGAATAGAATAGTAACACCCTCATTTCTTACCGGTGTCGTAAAAGGCGACTAAGGTAAGTCGACCCGCCGTGTGGTATCCGGCTGAGTAGAATAGACCAACCTCATTTCTTACCGAGGTGTCGTAAATACGACATGAGGTAGGTTGACGTCAGGCAGGCGGCCGGTCGTAAAAACGCAGCCAAATCTTGTGACAGTATGTTTATCACATGTTGTGCCGACCCCACTTAGAGTGGGATAAGGGCAGGAAGACGATGACAGAATTATAATAAAATTGGCGATGTATATAATAGACAAAGTAGGAACCGACATAGAATTGCGACTCCCGCTTTGCGCCATGCAAAAGTACGTGCAGAAAAATGACGTACGTATGAGATTTTATAATAAAATTCGACTATCGATTTTATCATTACAGCAGTTTACAAAAACTATTAAAAGTAAGCCAAAACAGAAAACCTACTATTGAAGACAACATTATATGACATGAATGTGTGGATGCTGTAGAAAATAGTGGTAATAATTATATTTTTTTAAAGAGAAATCACTGAAGTTCTTGCTAGCTCTTATTGATAGCAAAAGCTTTCCAGACCAGCAGTAGAGTTGACAATTGTAAAACACTTGTTTACAAGTTTATTGGAATAAAGAATATTTTGAATATGAAATTTGCTAGAATAACGACGATGAGATATGAGGTATCCATCATCATCTTCCTGCCCTTATCCCACTTTAAGTGGGGTCGGTACAACATGTTATAAACATGCTGTCACATGATTTGGCTGCGTTTTTACGACCGGCCCCCTGCCTAACGTCAACTTACCTCTGTCGTATTTTACGACACCTCGGTGAGAAAGAGGGTGGTCTATTCTACTAAACCGGATACCACACGGTGGGTCATCTTCCCTTAGTCGCCTTTTACGACACCTCGGTAAGAAATGAGGTTGGTCTATTCTACTCAGCCGGATGCCACACGGCGGGTCGACTTACCTTAGTCGCCTTTTACGACACCTCGGTAAGAAAAGAGGGTGGTACTATTCTATTCAGCCGGATACCACACGGCGTATATGAGGTATCCATATTAATATTGTAAATGTCACTCTCTCTTGCTATCTGGCTGTTATAGTTTAATGGCTAATCTGCTGGTGCAGTACATAAAAAATATTCTTTATAAAAATTCATGAGGGTAATTGATATGTGCAATTCATCATGTAACTTACAGATAGAAACAATATTGTGAGGAAATATGGGCATGCCATATCTTCCTTATACTTGATAACATCTAACTAATATTATAAATGCGAAAGTTTGTGAGTAGGGATGTATATTTGTTACTCTTTCACAACGGATCCGCTGAACTAATATTGATGAAATTTGACACAAATTATTCCTTACACCAGAATAACATCTATAGAAATCCTGTTAATTCTATAGAAATAGAATGAAAAGCGCCATCTATTATCAACCTATCACACGAAAATAGTCCACGCGAACGAAGTCGCAGATAAAAGCTAGTTTCTAATATAACAAATATGATGAAGCCTACCTCCAAGCTCATCAAAAACTGGACCAGCTGGTTTGTCTTCCTGCTTCTCAGAGTTATCTGAAATCTCTTTCTCTTCCGCCTTCACAGTTTTGGCCACAGCAGGTGGCTGAAAATCATGAAATTGTAAATGAAACAATACTTAAACACAATTCTTAATACATAAATAAATTATTTAATTTAACTTTTTACTATTTCTATTATCATTTTATTTCATTGTAGTAACATTGTAATTATAGTTAGCTATAAGGAACACTGTTACATATTATAACAGAGGAGGGTGTTGATCACTGCAACACAGTTTATACTTCTGGAGGATCACCGTTTTTCATTGTATTATATACCTGTGTATTGTTCCCAATAAAAGTTATTATTATTATTATTACTTACATACATGGTTGTCTGTCCCTAAACTAAGTACTTAATACTTGTGATATGGGTGACAGACAAATTTTAGAACAAACCACCACAAAAACTTTAAAAAACTGTTTTTTGCAGGCATATAACAAGAAAATAAAAACAACAACAAAAAGCCCTAATAAATAAAAACCCCTATATCATAACCCTAGACATAGACAAAAAAAACATTTTAATAAATCTATAGTCACGTCTAATAGGATGACAAAATTCACTTGAGAGTATTTGAATATTTTTTTATGGACTAATTCAGAAATACAAATTAATATAATCAATGAAATGGTCTAAATTTATAATTTATTCAAATTAAACAACCTCACTAGCCTTCTTCTTGTTTTGTTTTTCTTTGTTTTCCTTCTTCTTATTACTTCTGAGATCCTTGACTTCAGTTAATTCGTTCTCTGTGCCATCCTCTTCATCACTAGTCGCTTCGATGGCCTTATCACGAAGTTCTGCCTGTGAACAAATTTATTATTATTATATATGAAATTATCCATAATTTACTACATACAAAACAATTCAATAATATTATATCAACTGAATAGCATTGCAGTATATTAATTTTCAATATACATATTGCCCCATCTGAAGAATAATAGCACAGGAAATGTAATTTTATTCTTGATGGGGCAATATATGGCAGGCTTTAAGATAGAGATGTCTTAAAAACATATCTAAGTGATAAAATAAACTTTGAAAATATCTTTGGAATGGTGAATATGAAAATAATATGGACATCCATACAATTAATATTTAAAAATAATAATAATACAACTGAATTATATTCAGAATAACAGCAACTAAAAACAGATATTTTTTGGAATGAAAAAAGAGTTGTCTTTTAATTTACAAAAGCTATGAGCATAAGAACATTCTTAATTTAAACCTAAACATTACATAAAAGAAACAAAAAGAATATTACAAAAGTAATAATAAAATTATTTTGCTATAATCCGCGATGAAGTAAAATAGAAAATATATATAACGCAAAGCTTTGCTTTTTTGGATTATAGCAAAATAATTTTATTACTACTTTTGTATTATGGATCTCCGCAAAGTAACGCCTAATTCTATAAATTATAAAAAGAATATTACAAGCAAAGATATAAAACGGAGAAAAATTCACATGATGTCAATCTAATACAGCTATACAATTTTTTTATTATTAAATAAATACACAATATTCAAAATATTTTTAAATAAGATATCAATGATGTTAAAATTTTACTAAATACTAATGAATGATACATAAATATAAGATTGATAAAATTTAAACAAAGAAATTAAACATTTCAAGGTGACCTACATAAAATAGACTGTTAAAAGGTTATTAATTACTTTTAATTGTACTGAATCTGCATCTGGTTGAGTAGAATAGACCACCCTTTTTCTTACCTAAGTGTCGTAAAATACGACTAACGTAAGTTGATGTCAGGTAAGCTGCCGGTTATAAAATATGTAGCCAAATCATGTGACAAAATGTTTATAACATGTTGTGCTATCCTAGTTAAAGTGGGATAAGATAATAAGGGCAGGAGGATGATGATATAAATATCTGGGTGACTATTGTTCAGTAATTTTTTTCAAAATAAAAAATGAAACAATAATAGGGTAGGTGGGGCTCGAACCTAGGTAGTTTAATGTCTCTTGACCAACCGTTCCCCGAATAAGCTACGCTGACTTGGTAGCTAACGGCAAAAATTCAATTCAATTTAAATTATAGTATTTTTTATTGCCCAAAAACAGGAATAAAACGACTATTTTTATATAAATCCTAGCTAGATTTTTTTTTCCCCAAAACCCCCTACATGATTAATTTCAGGAAAATCGTTGGAGCCATTTCCGAGATTACGAAAATATATATATACATACAAGATTAACGCACTTAAATATTAAAGATATAATAAAACCCAAAGAAAACTTGCTGTTGTAATATTTACCTCCTTCAGTACTCTTTGTAGCTCTTCCACTTGAGCCTGCAGAGCTTTAGTGGAATCTTCATCAACATCAGGTCCTTCTGCACTCACTACCTTTATAGTCTCAACAGATGTTTCCTTTGATTCAGGTTGCACAAAGTCAATTTCAGATTCTTTCACTTTCTTCTTGTTCTTTTTAGTAGGACTTTCTTTCTTTTCTTTGTCATCTGGACCTTTTACTTTCTTCTTTTCACTTTTTTTTGGCACTTCCTCCCAAAGGCCATCATCAAAGTCTGCTGGCTTTTCTGTTTCAACTGCAGCTTTTTTCTTGCCCTTTTTTACTTCTGCCGATCCATCCTTCTTCACAACTTTAACCTCAACCTTCTCTTTTGGTTTTGGTTTTTCAATTTCTTTTACTTTTTCTTCCTTTTTCTCTTTCACAGGTGATTTCTTAGTTTCACTCTTAGACTTAGCATCGTCATTTGAAGAGCGATTTGGGGAGGCTTTCTAAAATTAAATAAATTCAATTTAATCTTTTTTATGTATATTTATATTAGTATTTACTAAAATTAGCTTCAATTACAACCAAGAGTATAGATTATTTTGCTACATGCATACTATTTCTCGAATAATTGGATTTGTATTGTACGGTTTTATCTAGACATATGTTTGTAGGTTAAAAATAAAATGAGCGCAGGCATAACTAGAAGTAGCTTTTCGAACACTAACCTTTTCCTTGGTTTTTCTTTTCTTGTTGGATGACTTTCTGTCATCGACCACCAGCGGTAATTTATCGAATTGCGGCTGCTCCACCGTATGGAAACCGAATATAAATACAAGAGCAGCACACACTAAAACAACCGCCACAGCTGTTGCAGGAAATAAAAATTGTGTGGTGGACACCTGCCTCAATAGCTCCATCTTAAAATATTATTTTCGTTCCAGTCCTGCAGTCCACATAAAAACGTTTCGATAAGATGTGATAATGCCGAATAAATTAATTCCAAAGCGATAAAAGTAGACACGGAGACATGATGACGCGGCTGTGACGTGCCAAAAATTGCAAACGCGATCGACTGGGGTGGCTACAACACAACATTATAAATAATACTTTATACAAATAAAAACTCAATTATAATTAACACCTTGTACTGTAGTTGATTTTAGATTTGTATGACTAGAAATAATATTAAATTCAGTAAATAAAATAAATATGTAAATATAATGAAATGAATAAATGTTTGTGTTATATTCGTTAATCCTTTGAACTGTTATTTAACAAAGATTTTGATAAGTATAAATATTATATAATAAGACAAACTAGCAATTACCAAGGAAAATAACATTAATTATTAGAAAGAAACAAAAATCATTTTTGGGGTTTGTAAATATAATAGGAGTTGTGAACAAGCCTGCTCGTATCAGTCACCAGCTGGGTTCGTTAAAAACGATGAACGATTGTGCTTCCTACACTTAGAATTACATAGATTTTCTAAAATGTGGATTATAATTACGTGGATAATAGAATAATTTTATTATTAATTACATTTTATTATTAATTACTTTTGTCCTATGGAATTTCGCAAAGTAGGTTCATAGTCGTTAGTATTTTTTTATATTTATACAGATATTTTTCCCTTTTTTTTTCAAGTTCGTTTTTGTGAGAACAATAATTATGATTAGGAACCTTCTATCAACGCCGAACGCATCTAATTCAGATATAAGGACATTTAAAACTTATATTAATAACTTGTGGTTGATAATAAATAAGATTTTAAAGGGGCTGATATTTACCAAGTAGTCTGTGCTTCAATTCCAGGTTGTTATATTTATATTTAGTCTATGGTTTTAATTTTGATTTCGGAGGTTATATATATTTTTTAATGTATTTTTGCTATAAATAAACAAATCGATTACATTGAAAACGACATTGGTGTTCTATTTTTTATTGAGAAGGTTATTTTTAATTACTCTAACTTTACAAAACGTAATAATCAGTATAGATTTTTATAATGGGTCGCAATAAAAAAAATAAAGAAGGAAAACACGTGGATAAGGCTGAAATTGGAACGCAAAATGAATTGGAAGCTGAAGGTACAGTTAGCGTGACAGAACAAAGAAAGAGGGAATTACCAGATGACTTCGCAGCTGAAAGATCTCAATCTAGTGACCATGAACATACCAAACCGAAAAAAATTAAGAAAGAGAAAAAAAATGAAGTCGCAACTGATACAACAGGTAAAAAAAATAAAATGTCAAAACGACAAATGAAACTGGAAAAATATTCAGCACGGCTTGCTGTAGAAAAAGCTCATGCGAAAGACCAACTTAAGTCACAATGTCTAAATTATTTGTCACAGTGGAAACATGATAAGCAAAACTGGAAGTTTATGAAAGCCAAGCAAGTATGGCTTTATAAAAATAAATTTTCAATCGATTTATTACCTGATGCTAACTGGCCATTATTATTAGAGTACTTCGAATCTGCTCAAGGCAATATAAAAAACATGCTTCTGAATGATGCTACTAAAATCATAAAACAAATGGATGAATGGACAGAATCACAAAATGGTGCCGGCGATGAAGAACCAGTTACTACTGAAATTACGAAACCTGATGAAGTAATTTATAATAGAGCTAGAGCTATAATACAATGTTTACAAGAATAATAAGCTAGTTTACTTTTACCACATTATATTTCAACTACATATTTGTTATGTATAACAACAATAATTTATAAGAACTGGTTTATACTCCAATGTATCTTTTATGCTTTAAGTTTGACTTCAGTATCTTCTGATGTGAACTGTCCAATCCATTTTTTCAGTTTGTCTGTGTCTTGTAATCCCACTAATCTCTGTTGTACTTTACCATTCTTGATAGCGACAAGAACTGGTACAGAACTGACTTCATAATCTAAAGCTAAGTCTGTCTGTTCATCAATGTCTACTTTGGCCAGAAGTACTTTGCCTTTGTTTTCGGAAATTATTGACTCTAGCCTGGGTGTAAGTAATCTGCAGGGATTGCACCAGCTAAAAAAATACTATGCTATAATAACCATTTTGATCCATTCAGAGTAAACAAATGTGAAGCGTAAAATTGTAATATTGATTAAATATTTAAAAGCTATTTAATCAACATTAGTATTTCACTAGGCGATAAAATTTGTCATAAAAATTATACTTACGTAGCAAAAAAATCAACCACAACAGGCACTTTGCTGTTTATAACTTTATCCTTAAAGTCATCGGTACTTTGAATTTTAATTATATTATAAGTTGGAGAGGTGACGGATAAGTTTCTAAAGTACGATGGCTTTGTAAAGTATGAATTTCGTAAAAATAAGGAAGCACAGTTCCGTCCCAACATTTTCGTAATTGTGAAAATCTGCGAAAATTTTGTGAACTAACAAATGAATTGCGATTTCGCGTCAAACGTAATTGTCAAAAATTTTCACCATATTGTCTATTGATCTGATTGTTTTTGTCATAATTTAACTTAAAATTTTTATTTATTAAACTTATCTATTCTGTGGCTGGTAAGGATGTGACTTAGAGTAGAAAAAATCGATTAATAAATAATCGATTTTTTCCCTTTAAAATAAATCGATTGTTAAATAATCAGTTGATTTGTATCAAAATACTGAATAATAATAATCTTTTGGTGGATTAATATGTACACAGTACATCAATTTAACTCCAACGAATTTACTTTAATACAACGAATGTATAATTTTAAACAAAGAACCTCAACATGTTGTCAGTGAGGCGAGTAGCGTTTTCGGAAAACGGGGAAGATATATAAATATTTTTTAATATTTATATATCTTCCCCGTCTTCTTTAATATTAATTTTAGAAAAAAATTATCTATCTGGAAGGAATTTTTCTTGGAAGGAAGGAAGTTGACTACCAATAAATACACTGATTGTGAAATTAGATTATAAAGTGTAGTTAAGTTACATTGGTTTCTTCCCACAATGCATCTTATCTGAAAAACCAAAAAAAAGGAGATAATGAAAATAATCAATTCATATAAAAATCGATTTTTTGCATCCCTAGTTGATACTTGATAACCTTAAAAATTGAATCAGCGAGAGTAATTTTTGCCAACAAAGTATAGTTTATGTTAATTCCTTAGATTTTTCAGAATGTATTCGAGTGATGATTACAACGAGGTATGCTTTTAATTTTTTTTAGAAACCTTATAGATTATATTATATAGATAGTTCGAAAGAAGGAATAGATTTGTTCCAACTTTATTATTTTCATATGAAGCTTTTACTAAACATTGTAGGGTGGATATGAATCTTACGGAGATTACGAGCCTCACACAGGAGACCCGCAATATGACTTGGAATACGACAGGTCGTATTATCAAATGCCCGACATGGTAAGTTCTTTTTTTATACTTCATGGCAATCAACTAAGAGCCTAGTAAAACCTTTTAGTTACATTTATATTTCATATTTTATTTATTGTATATTTATTTTGTTTTTGTCATTCTCATTAATAATAATTTTTAATAACTGTTTAGGTCAAGAAGTTCTTGGTGTATTTCCGTAATATGATCACCGAGGGAGTGACCTTTGAGATCCTAAACCTTTATGAAAACACCTTTCCTAAGCTCACTGAGCAATACTTTGAAAATACACCTTGGCCGGATGAAAAAGAAGTTGCACCAATTGTGGATAATGATCATGTAAGAGAAATTTTTGCAAGTTATTATTTTAATGTGATAGGTTGATAATAGATGAGGCTTTTTAGTGTCAGTCTATTCCTGTTGAAAACAGGTTTTGTATAGCCTATATGTTATTCCAGTGTATAAGGAATAATTGTGCCAAGTTTCATCAATATTGGTTCAGCAGGTTCGCTGTGAAAGAGTAACAAACATACATCCATACTCACTACCTTTCCCATTTATAATATTTGTATGATGATAATATTATGTCTGACCAATACAATATAATTAAAATTATAATTTATTTTAAAATATATTTTATAGGTATTCATGATTTTGTACAAGGAACTGTATTTCCGTGATATCTATGCACGAGTGCCTGGTGGTCCAAAACCTGAGCAAAGGTTCCTCTCCTTCTACAATTACTGTGACCTGTTCAATTACATCCTATCTGCTGAGGAAACACCTGTCCCTTTGGAATTGCCTGACCAGTGGTTGTGGGAACTTATTGATGAGTTTGTATATCAGTTCCAATCGTTTGCTCAGTACAGGCAAGTATCACTTTTGGTTTGTAATTTTGGACATTTCATATTTATTAATTAAGAAAATTTAATTTAAAAATTTTAGGTCTCGCACTTCCAAACTGAGTCAAGCTGAGATAGAGGCATTAAACACAGAGAATAAAGCGTGGAATGTGCTTTGCATTCTTAATGTACTGCATTCACTTGTGGATAAGTCAAATATTAAAAGACAGCTTGAGGTATGCAATTGGTAATTAGATATAAGATATTATTTGATTTTTCATTAGTTTTTCATTTAGTACGGATGAACAATAAATAAAATTTGTTACAAGCTGTAATACAATATTTTTACATATAATTAATTCTTTAATTTACATAAACATTACATCTTTAATATTTATATGAGTTAATCTTGTATGAATCTCGGAAACCTGCGCCAACGATTTTCCTGAAACTTAGTATGTAGGGAGTCTTAGGGGACAAAAATTTATTGTAAGAAAAATATATATATAAGTATTATTAAAAAAAACCCTGTAAATTAGTCCTAATATTTACTGTTTGTTGAATACAAAAGAGAATTTTTTGCTGTCAAATGTAAAATCATGGTAGCCTATTTGGGTAATGGATGGTCTAGAAACGTGAAATATCTAGGTTCGAGCCCTACCTGCCCCATTATTTGTTTTAAGTGATTTTTTTTAATTTTCGTTTTTTTTAATTTTTATTTTTTTATATATTACAAAAAAATTACTGAGCAAGGCTCGGTCACCCAGGTAATTAATTAAATGTTATGTTGTGGTTAGTGTATGTTAAGGTTTGTAATTTTGTTATTTGTTTATTCATCTGTCATTGTCTATACTTATTAATTAAAAAAACAATTTTTGAAGTATATTTTAAGTATTTGTTTGGATGATTGATATTCAAGTAAATTGTTTATTAATTGACTTTCTGAAGGTTTATGCAGCTGGGGGTGATCCTGACTCGGTAGCGGGAGAGTTTGGCCGTCACTCCCTCTACAAGATGCTGGGCTACTTCTCTCTAGTAGGCTTGCTGCGCTTGCATTCACTTCTTGGAGATTATTATCAAGCTATCAAGGTATGATTTATACTTTTTTTATATTTGTTCACAAGCTCTTTGTTATACTATGCTATGTAAGCCGAGCAACTTTGTAATAGAGTTCAGTACTGAGATGTCCTTGTAATTCTACTATGTCTATACTAAGAGCAACAACAATCTACATATATTAAACAATTAATTAATATTTCCATTTATATTATTAGTACAGTAATCAGTGAGATTGTAAGAGGGACTTTGCCTACTGAGTATAAATCCAGTTTTACCCAAAACATACAGTTAAAGTGTTTTGTTTTAGTCTTTATTTATGACCTATAAAAATCCAGTTAATTTTACAGGAATAGGATGATATTAAAAAGCGACCACACAACAACAGTTGACGCGAACAAAATCGCGGGTGAAAGCTAGTCTCACATAATTTTGTATCGAATTTTTAATATACTACTTATTGTTTTCTGTGTTAAACTTTCATAAACTACTAGCGGCCTGCCCCTGCTTCGCACGGGTATAAAATATATAGCCCATGCACCTGAGTGAAAAAAATGATTAAAATCGATCCAGTAATTTTGATGTATTCGTTACTGCCTGTGGCCCGCACGCGTTAAATTTGGAGAAAAACAATTCCCCTCTCCCTATACCAAGAAAGTTATTTGTTTTTACAATTGATTCCAGAATGCCTTAATATAAACCATTCATAGCTTTTTTATCATTAGACAAGACAAACATGTTTTCTTTAGAGGTTACTCTTGAAAGTGCGTCATTTAGTTACGCGTCTGATTGCTGCTAAATTCGAAGTGCTATAGGGCGAAGCGCGCCCCATTCGCGAGATTTTAAATCTGTGATATCTTCGAAAATGTTCATTTGAATTACATGCTGGCCATATTGATCTATATTAAATCAACAATGTATTTAAGGAACTTAATTGGATAAGGATTAATGCTATATTGTTTAAAATTGCATCGAAAATAAGGCATTATTTTTCGTAAAAAAAAAATTTCAACGTGTACAAATACTTAGAACATCATTTTGATAAATCTCGTAGGGTTAAGCCTGCGTTTGCAATGTAAGCGGAAAAAAATGTAATTATTTACGACATCACATAGAAACCTCACATCATCATCTTCCTGCCCTTATCCCACTCTAAGTGGGGTCGGCACAACATGTTATAAACATGCTGTCACATGATTTGGCTGCGTTTTTACGACCGGCCGCCTGCCTGACGTCAACTTACCTCTGTCGTATTTGACGACACCTCGGTAAGAAAGAGGGTGGTCTATTCTACTAAACCGGATACCACACGGTGGGTCAATTTACCTTAGTCGCCTTTTACGACACCTCGGTAAGAAATGAGGTTGGTCTATTCTACTCAGCCGGATACCACTCGGCGGGTCGACTTACCATAGTCGCCTTTTACGACACCTCGGTAAGAAATGAGGGTGGTACTATTCTATTCAGCCGGATACCACACGGCGGACATAGAAACCTCACAAATATACAGTATTTATCTGCTCCGTATTGAATGTTATTATACATATAAACCTTCCCCTTGAATCACTCTATCTATTAAATCGCATCAAAATCTGCTGCAGTGTTTAAAAGATTTAAGCATACATAGGGACAAATAAAGAATGCGACTTTGTTTTATACTATGTACTTTCTATGGGTTTTATTTACTTATTAACGTCATTTGCTCATATTTTTATGTAATTTTTTTAATGTAAATTGTTTAATAATTTTTTTGTGCATGCCGTGACACCTTCATAAGTCGTAAATGTTAAATTATGTGTCTATTTTTGTATGTAAGTTTTATATGTATCAACTACTGGATGTCCATATAAATAAATAAATGGATTGCAGATTTTTCTAAATGATAACAAAAAAAAATTGCAGGTGCTTGAAAACATTGAGCTCCATAAGAAATCGCAGTACTCGCACGTCCCTGCCTGCCAGATATCCACTTCGTACTACGTGGGCTTCGCCTACATGATGATGCGGCGTTACGCAGACGCCATACGCACTCTGTCCTCGGCCCTGCTGTACATGCAGCGCACCAAGCAGCTGTTCTCATCGCGTTCATACCAGAACGATCAGATCAACAAGCAAACAGAGCAGATGTACCATCTTCTTGCTATCTGCTTGGTGCTGCATCCGCAGTGCGTTGACGAGTCTATCCAGCAGGTTAGAATATTATGCTGTAAAATTAATTAAATTAACGGCCTGTTACCATTCCTTTGTTGGGCATTCGTGCTACTATAAAATATACATGATTTATAGAAGCAGGCGTCACTTTTTTTTGTATATCTTTTAAAAAAATTACCCGGCTCGATTACCCAGATACTATTATTTCATTTGTTTAACCTGAGGGCTTACATAAATTAGGTAAGCCCGTAAATTGACACTGACAATTTGCTAACACAATTTAATTGCAGGTGCTACGCGAGAAGAACTACCACGAGAAGATGTTCAAGATGCAGTACGGGGACCTGGGAGAGTTCGAGAGTTGCTTCACGTTCGCGTGCCCCAAGTTCCTGTCTCCGTGCCCGCCGCCCATCGAGCCGGGCTCCAACTACGGCCGCGACGCCGTCAAGCATCAGACACAAGTGTTCATGGACGAGGTGCGTATTGATCATATCTTACAACTAATTGAACAATTATATATGCACAACTATATATGAACAATTATATATGTATTATATAATTATCCGAGTTAATTTATCGCGGATTATAGCAAAATAATATTCTCATTACTTTTGTATTATGGACCTCCGCAAAGTAACGCCTAATTCTATAAATTATATATTTAGAGACTCATCATCATCATCCTCCTGCTCTTATCCCACTTAAGTGAGGTCGGCACAACATGTTACAAACATGTTATCACATTATTTGGCTACGTATTTCACGACCGGCCGCCTGCCTGACGTCAACTTACTTAGTCGTATTTTACGCCTCCTCGGTAAGAAAGAGGGTGGTCTATTTTACTCAACCGGATACCACACGGTAGGTCAACTTACTTTAGTCGACTTTTACGACACCTTGGTAAGAAATGTGGGTGGTCTATTCTACTCGGCCGGATACCACATGGCGGGTCAACTTGCCATAGTCGCCTCTCACGACACCTCGGTAAGAAATGAGGGTGGTACTATTCTATTTAGCCGGATACCACACGGCGTGATATATTTAGAGACTGGCAATAAATTTAATTGTAGGATAATAAAATATTTTCATAATAGTTCAACTCGAAATTTCTAAAATTATATAAATTTTTGTTTTTTCGTTTTTTCCATAGTTAGTAAAATATTAGGTCCTTACATATGAAATAGGCGTTTTCTATGGGAGGAACATAAAGTCGTTTTTTTTTTAAATGAAATATATTTAATTAATCAAAGTATGCACCATTGCTATGTATGCACTTTCGCCATCTCATAGGTAGTTCATTGATCCCCTTACTAAATAAACCATTCGGGCGGGAATCAATAAAATCTATGAAGGCGGTTTGGACTGCCCCATCGGAGTTGAATTTTTTTCCTTGCAAGTAGTTATCCAAATTGCGAAAAAAATGGTAATCTGTTGGAGCAAGGTCCGGAGAGTACGGTGGATGTCTAAGACATTCTAATTGAAGCTCCTCTGATTTGGTAGCCGTCTGTTGTGCAGTGTGTGGTCTAGCGTTGTCCTGAAGCAGCAGTGGCCTAGAGCGATTGACCAACCTCGGTTGTTTAGCAGCTAGCTTTTCCATCATGGTTTGCAGTTGCTGACAATAGATATCTGCCGTAATCGTCTGGCCAGATTTAAGAAAGCTGTAGTGAACGACACCGGCACTAGTCCACCAAACACTTACAAGCAACTTTTTTTTAGTCAATTTTCGCTAAGGGCAGGATTTGGCTGGTTCTCCAGGGTTCAGCCTTTGCGATGAGCGCTTCGGATTATCGTAGAGGAACCACTTTTCATCACAGGTAATGATTCGATTTAAAATTCCTTCATTATTGTGCCGGTTGAGTAACATAACGCAGCAGTCGACGCGCGTTTGTCGGTTTGCTTCACTCAATTCATGAGGTACCCACCTTTCAAGCTCTTTCACCTTCCCAATTTGCTTCAAGTGGATTAGAATAGTTTTATCACTAACACCGGAGCCTGCAGCTAACTCGGACGTGGTTTGCGATGGATCCGCTTCTACAATAGCCTTCAATTCTTCATTATCAACTTTGGTCTCCGGCCGTCCACGAGGCTTGTTCTGCAGGTCGAAATTTCCAGAACGAAAACGTTGGAACCAAAAACGCATGTGTTTTCTTTTGAAACACCGTCACCATACACATCATTAATCCTTCGAGCCGTTTCTGCAGCACTGGTGCCACGGTGGAACTCATACTCGTAAATAACGCGATATTTCATGTTTTCCATTTTGTAAACAGAGTGACACAAAGAAAAAAACAGAAGAAAAAGTGCCAAGGCGCAAACATCGATTGCGCATGCGTGTTGCGTCGCCGCGGACTTGTTCATTGAAACCAATTTTTTAAGGTAGAGGTTCAACCTCCTTGGTCCAGCTGGAGGTTGTATAGGTGTATCGTTATTATTAAAAAGTTATATTGTGATACAGGTGTCCATACAAGTCCAGCATTGTAATAAAACTTTTTAATTTTTTAATTTTGGCCTGTATGTAATGTTTTATAATCTTTGTATTATAGTATCAGAGTAGACTAGTATTTTAAATAGATTAAGGCTGTATGAATTACATGTAAAAAACAAAAATGTATGTTAATAATACTGTTGGCATATCTTACTAAAGAAATATATATTAGAACTGATTTATACTAATCTTTGTATTGTAGGTCCGTCAACAAAAGATGTTGCCAACAATCCGGTCATATCTGAAACTGTACACCACTCTGCCACTGGCCAAGCTGGCTGCCTTCATGTCGGCAGCTCGTGGTGGTGAGAGAGACGCCGCGAGGGAGCACGCTGCGCTCGCCATACATCTGCTTTGCTTCAAGCACAAGATGAAGAACGTTGTTTGGACTAAGGGTCCCAGCGGTCTGGATGGCAAGTTCCAGAGTGGTTCTGAGGTATGGCATATTAGTATGGTTTACTTATGCTTAAATGGTAAGCTATCTTCATCTTAGATATATTAATTACATTTAAAAAATGCTAAAGATTAACTAAAAATTTCTTTTAAATAATTAAATTAATTCAGAGTCTATAAGGAACATACATACATAATTTCTCTTTGACATATATATAGACAACTGAAAAAAAATTAAATAATATAAAAACTCAATACAGTTCCTCTGACAAAAGTAATAATAAAATTATTTTGCTATAATCCGCGAAGAAGTAAAATAGAAAATATATATAATGCTAAATGTAAGTGGGCAATCGGTTATCATACCTGATACATGCAGGATTCGTAAAAACACATGCACAAACCTCCACCACCGCCACCACAATACACAAGCACTATATACGTTCACTATCACAAACTCAACAATCGTTTCGCCCCGCAACCGAAGCATCGTCAGGAGATAGACTCCACGACCAAAATCGCAAAGCGAAGCAATACCCAAATAAGTTTAGTTATATACTAATCGGTTCAACCCCACCCTTTATTTTATTTTGCCTGCGAACAAGTGTAACAAGCTTGAACTAGAAACATTTATCTGCTCGTTAATGAGGGTGCCATTGTTATGTTTAATAATCTCAAGGTTTTCCAATAGGCTCAGCTTAAGTCCTTTATTAAAACCTTGAGATGAGAGAAAACCTTGAGATTATTAAACATAACAATGGCACCCTCATTAACGAGCAGATAAATGTTTCTAGTTCAAGCTTGTTACACTTGTTCGCAGGCAAAATAAAATAAAGGGTGGGGTTGAACCGATTAGTATATAACTAAACTTATTTGGGTATTGCTTCGCTTTGCGATTTTGGTCGTGGAGTCTATCTCCTGACGATGCTTCGGTTGCGGGGCGAAACGATTGTTGAGTTTGTGATAGTGAACGTATATAGTGCTTGTGTATTGTGGTGGCGGTGGTGGAGGTTTGTGCATGTGTTTTTACGAATCCTGCATGTATCAGGTATGATAACCGATTGCCCACTTACATTTAGCATTATATATATTTTCTATTTTACTTCTTCGCGGATTATAGCAAAATAATTTTATTATTACTTTTGTATTATGGATCTCCGCAAAGTAACGCCTAATTCTATAAACAGTTCCTCGGAGTATGTTTTAAAATTTGTGTTATCTGTTAACCTGCTCTGAAACATGTATTCAAACCTTTATATCTATCTATTTTAGAAAAGGCTTGTCCTAAGCAGCAGGATATGAGCATACTGTTGTTACATTAAATATAAAATTTCAATTTTCAATATCAAATTTCATCACAGATTATAGCAAAAAAAAATATTATTACTTTTGTATTATGGATCTCCGCAGAGTAACGCCTAATTCTATGAATTAATCAAATTTCAACTTTGACGATGTTTGATGTTTGTTTTTTCTTTACAGTTGGATTTCTACATTGACAATGACATGATACACATTGCTGATACAAAGGTAGCTCATCGCTATGGTGACTTTTTCATCCGCAAGCTTCTCAAGTTTGAGGAGCTAAACCGAAAATTGCATCACATTAAAATATAAACATCTTTTATATAAACCATATGTCTACAGCAGTGATTCTAAACCTTTTTTTTTTGTTGCGGCACATATTTAACGATTTCAAAATTTAGTTTATAATAACAATTTTAAATATACGAATTAAACTAATATATACTACAATAATAACTAAACGTGTATTAAGGGATTAATTACAAGCTAATAATAAAAATATTTGTCTTTTTAAATGATATAATTTAATAATATTAACATTATTATATATTTGCAAAATTTGGCGGCACACAAAAGTGCCGCGGCACAGTGGTTGAGAATCACTGGTCTACAGTTTATAAATAAAATGCAATTAATATTTTGGTGTTTTCATTTATTACATACTATTTACATTCTTGGTTTGTAATGAACAAATTTGCGATTTCTTTTATAAAACTTTCTTGGCTCTACTATATTAATATTTTCTCTCTGTACTGGTGTTGGACGTGGTTCAATAAATTGTTGCCATGGATGTTCTGGTTTCAATGATTCTTCAACATTAATATCTTTTAACCATTTATTATAAATGTTACTAAATCTTTTGTAGGCAGCCATAAATACTGGACTCTCACGATGTTCTTGTTCATTCTGGAAAATAATTATATTAGTATTCATAAGTTTGACAAGTTGTTCTAAAAAGAATTGATTCTTTTGTACATAAATTCTTGAATTACAGTTCTATTATTTTATTTATAATTCTATCTCATATCAATATTAAAAAAAATTGTTAGACAGATTGAGCTTCATCAATATTTGTTTATTATATATTAAAGCTTCCATCCTAATTCACAGAAAAACAAGATTAAAAAATCTTTTCTTATAATTTATTTTATTCTATCATGTATTATATATACTATATGTATACTATATGTATACTATATATATATATATATATATATATATATATATATATATATATATATATATATATATATATATATATATATATATATATATATATATATATACTAATAATAAATATACTGTATACTATAAAAAATATTAAAAAAAAGAAAGAAAGCGCTGATGACATGTGAGATTCGAACCCGGGTTTTGAACATTTTCGGTTCGGCCGCAACCGTCCGCTATCGCAACGTCGCATTTGACAACTAAAAAAGTCCTTTGCTTTCAATTCTACACTTTACAGATTCAATTTAAAGATTATTAAAGATATATATAAAACTATTGTTTTTTTTTTATAAATATACAAACAAAATACTACACAAGTATTGAATAACCTTTTGTATTATTTTCTGGCATCGATCATTAAACTCTTCCAAGTGTTTTAAAAAGATATCATTAACTCTGATGTTTTCCTTTTGGGCAGTATCCATTATGTACAAAATATAACCAAATTGCATTTGAAATGTTGCACTCTTCAGTAAAGTTCCCAATATTTCTATATTCACCCTGCAAACAGTATAAGGGGATGTGTTAACAAATCAATAATTAACAGATTGTTTTATTACATACAGCATTTTACAATACAGGAGGTAAAAATATTTTTTTTTTCTTAATTTATTATCCAATATAATGAGACAATATAAACATACATAAACACAACTTTCGAAAACCACACAGGGTTTATTTGAAGGTGAGGTATTCACATTTATTTTCTATATCTATGTCTAATAATATACATATTTTCAATGGCTATTGAAACTTATTAAGTTAACATGCCAGTTAACAAGTGTTTAAATAGAAACAGTTATTTGTATTAAAACTCTTGTACACCTGCATGTTACCTTTAAATTTATACAATCAAACAATATGGTTTATATCATTAGTTTTAAGCTTCTTAATAAATACATTCTTTTTTTTAAGATTTATCTTGTAATGCAATTGGACATTCATTTAATATTTTTGCAACTATCTGTGTAATATATTGTAAAACTATGATATCTTACTTCAACTGTTTATCTTTCATTTCATTAAGCAATTCTTCAGCCATTTCCTTTGTCCTGCAACCTAGGGCAAGTACACCATAAGTCATAATATTCATTTTTATGATGTTTTTCTTATTTAAAGGATGTGTTTTTCTGAGTTTATTCTGCTTCTCAATATATTCTCTAACTTCCTAAAAAAAAAAGAAATATCTAATAACTTAATAATTATAAAAACACTATCATTCGCCAGCAGCTCCACCTGTGTGGTTGATGATTAAAACCGTAATAGAGTATTTTGATAACCATAAAAATGATTAAAGTGGGTTAACCTTAAAAGCTGTTCATATGCTGTTGCCATCTTTTATTTAGAACATTTAGAGGGGAACAATTTTGTAATACAAGATTTTTGTATAAATTTCACAGTTTACATAGTGCATGCAAGGAGAGCTTTAAATTTTATTGCTGCTCGTCTCCTATTCATCTTAACATGATGTTATATAGCCTGTTACACGCTCAAAGAATTTTTGAAATCAGTCCAGTTGTTTCTGAGATTAGCGCATTCAAACAAACTCTTCAGCTTTATATATTATAGTATAGATAAAGTCAATAATCAGTTTTACAACTTACAAAAGCACTAGCATAATCTTGCCTTAAGCACCTCTTCTGAATCAGAGCATTGTAAAAGTCTATATCACTTTTAATATTAAGCGTTTTCATTGTTTCAAGTAGTTTATTTTCTGCTTCTAAATTATCTTCTATTAGAGGCAAAATTTGTGTGACGGTTTTTTTATCTGGTTTCACTGAATATACTTCCATTTCATTAAGAAAATCTTCTTGACCACCTATAATTGCAAACTTATCTTGTAAGGTATGAACTTCTTTAAATGCTAATATTTTATCAATTTGGACAACCTTGGAAAGCAAATTAGGGACATTCCTCTGTGGCATATTCGGTGTTGCTCCTTTATAATTTTCGAATAATTTCAAATTAACAATATTATTTGTATTCACAGATAAATCTTTACTCTCTTGTATTGTATTTCTTTTATTTTCATCAAATCTATCACAGGCAGTTGTGTTGTTTATAATAACTTCTTGAGTTGAATCAGGTATTTTAATTAATTGGCTGTATACACCTTCATCTTGTTGATTTGAAGGTAAACAAGAATCATTTTTTTGAATCATACTATTTTTCATATTCAATAAAGCCATATGCTCTTGGATCAAACTTATAACATCTAACATATCATTCTTTGAACCCAAATTACAATCTTTAACACACTTTAGCATAAGATTGAAAGAGTAGATATTGGGTTTCTCTTTCATTTTTAACATTTTCCTCCACACTATAAGAGCATGTTTAAGACCATATTCTTTGTTCGATATACATGCATGAAGCAAGTGGTTGAACGTATGTACCCGTATCTTGATATTCTTTGAAATCATTTCGTCTACAATTTTAAATGCTGTTGATATGTCTGAGCATCTACCAAATGCCTTAATCATTACATTGTAATTGGTCAAATTAGGTTCTATACCCTTTTCTATCATATGATTTCTTAAATACGTAGCCATTTTCAATCCATCTGTAGCCCATGGGCTGTTAATACAAGCTTCAAAAAGGCAAGTGTATGTATCTCCTGTTGGTTTCAGTGCTCTTCGTTTCATTTCATTAAATAATTTAAAAGCTTTCTTTGTATAACCAACTTCAGCACAGGCACCAATTAATATGTTATAAATATAATTTTCTGGTTTCACCCTATCTTCTTTTAACATTCTTATTTCGAGAATATCTATCGCCTCCTTTATTCTTTTATGTTTTAGATACTGCTTTATTAAATCTGAATATTGCTTGATTGTTAATTTTTGAGACTTAAGCGGTATATTTTTTAAATATTGTTCTTCCTTTATATCTCCTTCATCTTCTAATACCTCGGGTATATGTGGTCGGCCTGCCAAAGTACCAAAATTGTCTGGATCTTCTAAGTAGTGAATATTATTCTCTGTTCTATATTGTTTAGCTGCACCGTGTTTTAGTTCAGTTGTAGCTGAAGTTGACATCAGGTTATAACGCAATATTATATCACTGCTGTACCTAATATTTCTAAAGAATTTTATGCAATTGAAAGCCATTGTTTCTTCGTTATTTAATATTAGAATAATACCCCAAATTAATACATATCGTGATCGATAACAACCTTAATATCATAATAACATCTAAAATATGAAGAGGTTTTCCGATATATCTATCTAAAATAAGTGTTTTTATTATAAATGTTTGTTTGTATTTTATAACGTAAAAAAAATTTATCTAAAGTATACTAGGGATGGGAAAATAATTGAAGTTAATATTAATCGATTATTTTATTCTTGTCATCGATTTTTAATGTTTTTTTGTTGATATATGCATTGTTGAAAGAAACTAATATACCGAAACTACACATTTTAATAAAATTTTGCAAACACCGCACACAATCTATAATGTTTCATTTTTACAAGTCCACTTTAATTAATCTTTATTCTAATATAAATATAAAAACGGTACTTTTATTATATAAAAATAAAATGTTCGATAACTTGAAAAAATCGATATTTTATTTAGTCAATCGATTTTTTACAAATTGTGTCGAAGATTTTATTTCGATAACCTCTTTATGCTAAAAAGATTAGAAGTCGAACTGTAAAAAAGAATTATTAATTTAAATAATAAAACACGTGTTTGTAATAACTTGGAATGTTGAGGTTATTTGTCTGTGTTAAAAAATAAAATTGCATCTAATAAGTACATACTTAAACTATTTATTGCTAATTGCTATTTCATATAGGGTTTTTTAAGTGACCATTATGTCTAACAAAGACGAAGAAGTGATGGAGGATAATTCATCTGAAAGTGAAGATGAAGATATGGATGAAGAAGGAAGTAATAACGAGTCTGGTCCAAAGACTTACCTTCCAGGACAACCCTTACAAGAAGATGAACACTTAATTTGCGATCAATCAGCTTATGTAATGCTTCACCAGGCGCAAACTGGTGCTCCATGTTTAAGTTTTGACATAATCACTGATAATCTTGGTAATGACAGACAGCAGTTCCCTATGACCGCATATATAGTGGCTGGAACACAGGCTTCAAGCGCACATTTAAACAAGTATGTGTATATTTAAATGATATTGACAATATACTGATATATGTTCGCATTATTCTTTGTAAATATGAATACTTTTCTGGGCTCTAAACAATAACAAAAAAAGTTTTAAGAATGATATCTAGAATATATAGACTAATAGTACAATTTTGCAATACGTGATTTTTAAATAACTATTACTGTTTACTCAGTGCATGCAAGGAAAGCTTTAAATTATGCCATTTTCGTACTATATTTTATTGCTGCTTTCATTCATCTTGGCATGATGTTATATAGCCTATAGCCTTCCTCAATAAATTAACCATTTGACAAATTCTTTCACTGTAAAAACACTGAAAGAATTTGTCAAAAAGGTCCAGTAGTGCCTGAGATTAGCGTGTTCAAACAATCAATCAAACAAACAAACTCCTCAGCTTTATATTTTAAGTATAGATAGACATACGATGTATTTAACAAATGTAGTACACAATAGTTTGACGTGAATGCCAGTACTATTACTCAAGATGTCATGTTGTTCCTGAGATTAACACATTCAAACAATCATTCAATCAAACAAACAAACTCTTCAGCTTTATATATTAGTATAGATTATAACATGTGCTTATTAATTAGTGTTTTAGTGATCAAAATGTCAAATCTACATCCCACTTCAAAGTCAGAGGATGAGGAGGATTCAGATGATGATGATGATGAAGAAGAGGAAGATGAAGATGAAGAGAAAAAACCACAGATGACATTCTCTTTCTTAAAGCACCAAGGATGTGTCAATAGGATAAGAGTATGTATATGTTTTTTATTTTCTTTAAAGTTTAATAAAATTTTCTTCATACTAGTTTATTTCACCTTATGTTATTGTTTGTCAAATGTTTATTTGCATTGAAGACACATTGTTAGTTTCTGTTTTAGACATAATGTAAAGTACCTAGTTGACTGATCCTTACTCAGTAATTTTTTACAAATTAAAAAAGAAGAAACAAAAAATGGGAGGGTAGGTGGGGCATGATCCAATGCATTTTCATATCTCGCGACCGCTCCCCGAATAAGCTACGCTGACTTGACAGTTTCTGGCAAAAATTTAGTTTAATATAAATTTTAGTATTTTTTAATGCCCAAAAACAGGAATGGAATGATTTTTTTCCATAAAACCTAGCTAGATCGATTTTTCTCATCCAAAACCTCTATATGCTGAATTTAAGGAAAATTGTTGGAGCCGTTTTCGAGATTCCGAAAATATATATATATATATACATACAAGATTAACTCATTTAAATATTAAAGATATTAAAAAGGAACACTAATTAATGTGCTACAGTGAACATTTATTTATTTACTGTATACTATCATCTTTTTACAGGCTACAAATTTTAGAAACTCTGTATTCGCTGCAAGCTGGTCAGAATTAGGAAATGTTGATATATGGAATATAACTCAACAGTTGCAAGCTGTTGATGAGCCAGCACTTCTAGAACGTTACAATCTTGATACAGTGAATAATCCAGTAAAGCCTTTGTACTCCTTTAGTGGACATCAACAAGAAGGTTATGCTATTGATTGGTGTCCAACTGAACAAGGCGTAAGTGTTATTACTTTACATTTGTCATCATTTAAAAAAATATATATTTGTATAATTTTTGTTGTCGCTCTAAAACCTGTAATTTATTTTAGTGTAGTAAAACAATTCTATTAATGTAACTACTATATAACCATCATCTTATTGCCCCTATCCCACTGTAAGTGGGGTCGCCACAGCATGTTATATGTATGTTGTCACATAAGTTGGTTACGTATTTTACGACCGGCCGCCTGCCTGACGTCAACTTACCTTATTCTTATTTAATTCGCCTCGATAAGAAAGAGGGTGGTCTATTCTACTTAACCGGATACCACACAGTGAGTCAACTTACCTTAGACACCTAAGTAAGAAATGAGGGTGGTCAATTTTACTCAGCCGGACACCATACGGTGTATCAACTTACCTTAGTCACCTTTTACAACATCTCGGTAAGAAAAGAGGGTGTTAATATTCTACTCAGCCGGATACCACACGGCGTGTCGCACGACGCGGCTCTCCAGTCAGTTCGTGACCACGGTGGATGCAACTCTGCTACAACGTAGAACCTTATACAAAGGTAACTCGAGGTTATCGCGATGTGACCCGTTTGTTTATATATTAATCAACATGGATTCAAACCCTGGGTATGCACCAATAAGTTTTTCTATTAAAGTTATGTGGTTCATCGTGGCTATATGTATAGTTAAAGTAAATTTTAAATTATATAATTTGTAGGTATTAGCTACAGGTGATTGTAGAAGAGATATCCATATATGGAAACCTAATGAAGGTGGCACATGGACAGTGGATCAGCGCCCACTAGTGGGACACACAAGTTCTGTTGAAGACATTCAATGGTCGCCTAATGAAAGGTATTAAAAGTAAAGGCTTTTACTAAGAGATTAATTGTTATTGCATTTTTCCACCTTCACATTAATAATATTTTTGGTTTACATCATGTTGCAACTTAAAAAAGAGATGTTCACACACACACTGTACACTTTCGATTTTATAAGTTTTCTTTAGCAGCTGAGTGAAAATGGTCTCTTACAGTGCTGTCATTTCATTGCTGGACTGATGGGTTAAATGCATACAGTTTATATCTATTCAACTGAGACTGTTAAGTCAATTTTAAACATATATTTAATATTTTAGAGGTTATGAGAATATTTGGGAGGTTATCACAAAGTGAAAACTAATGCGCGAAAAATTAATTAATGGCGAATGGCCCTTAGGGTACATGTTAACGTTTGAATATATTAGTATGTCAATTTCAGTATTGATTTCATCATGTTTTATGGTTAAATTTATGAAAATCTTGCAGGAATGTATTAGCAACATGTTCAGTAGATAAAACTATAAGGATATGGGACACAAGAGCAGCGCCACAAAAGGCCTGTATGCTAGTATGTGAAAATGCTCATGCCAATGATATTAATGTTCTATCATGGAACAGCAAAGAGCCATTTATTGCTAGTGGTAAATATCTAAGATATTTCTCTATTTCTTATTTAAGTAAAGAAAATATCCTCCTGCCCTCATCCCACTCTAAGTGGGGTCGGCACAACATGTTATATTGTCACATGATTAGGCTTCGTATTTTAGACTCGACTCGTATAAATGAGGGGGGTCTATTCTACTCAGCCGTATACCACATGACAGGTCAACATACCTTAGTCGCCTTTTACGACACCTCGGTAAGAAATGAGGGTGGTGTATTCTACTCAGCCGGATATCACACGGTGGGTGAACTTACCTTAGTCGTCTTTTACGACACCTCGGTAAAAAATGAGGGTAGTCCAGTCTACTCAGCCAGATACCACATTAATTATATATTTCTTTCCAGGGGGTGATGACGGTTTCCTCCATATTTGGGATTTACGACAATTCCCAACATCTACCCCGATAGGTACTTTCAAACATCATACAGCGCCTATAACATCTGTTGAGTGGCATTGGACTGAACCAAGTGTGTTGGCCTCAGCTGGTGAGGACAACCAGGTTGCTGTTTGGGATCTAGCTGTTGAGAGAGACGATGAAGAAATAGTTGATGAAGAGCTGCAGGTAAGATGAATATCCTTTATTCTTTACTAGCAGCCTGCCCCTACTTCACACGGGTATAAAATATATAGCCCATGTCACTCAGTGAAAAAAATGATTAAAATCGATCCAGTAGTTTTGATTTATTCATTACTGCCCGTGGCCCGCAAGCGGTAAATTCGGAGAAAAACAATTCCCCTCTCCTTATACTAAGATTTCCTGCTATCTTTGGAATATCTAAATTCATATACTACATATTTACTTATTTTAACATTTTTCCCATTTTAATCCATATTGAATATTATTATACCCATAATCCTTCCTCTTTAATCACTCTATCTATTAAAAAAAACCGCACCAAAATCTCTTGCGTAGTTTTAAAAATTTGAGCATACATATGAATATAGGGACACAAAAAATAAATCACACTTCCTATCCTTATGCATAGGAAGTGTGATTTTATACATAAGATGGGGTGTTATATATTTATTCTTTGTTTTACAAAGTAAGAAAAAGAAATGTAACAAATTATTGTATGTCAACGGTTCTTTATAAATGTACAAATCGTGTCATACAATACAATTGTGTATAAACAATTTTTGTTTTTTTAGAATCTGCCCCCTCAGCTTTTGTTCATCCACCAAGGACAAACTGACATCAAAGAACTCCATTGGCATAAGCAAATACCTGGTGTTATTGTGACAACAGCGCATACTGGTTTTAATATATTTAAAACTATCAGTGTATAAATAAAATGTTAAAGAAAAACAAAATTTATTTTATTTAGAAAAATTGCTTGATATAAAGATGACATGATTTATTAGAATTATTAATAAATTATAGAAATTATACTCTTTGTTCGTTTATCTGAATCATAGCTAAATTAACGAGATGTCGTATTGTAGGTCGTCCATGGGGACAATTCTGAAACGAGATGGAAAATTTTCTCACATAAAACCTTAACAACTTTTTAAAGTGTTTTTTATAAAATATATTTAAGAATAAAAATTAACAGCCGTGTTGTATCCGACTGAGTAGAATAGACCACCCTCATTTTTTACCGAGGTGTCGTATAAGGCGACTTAGGTAAGGTGACTAACCGAGTGGTATCCGGCTAAGTAGAATAGAACACAGTCTTTCTTTCCGAGGTGTCGCAAAAGGCGTACTAAGGTATGTCGACCCGCCGTGTGGTATCCGGCTGAATAGAATGAACCACCCTCATTTCTAACCGAGGTGTCGTAAAAAGCGACTAAGGTAAATTGACCCACCGTGTGGTATCCGGTTTAGTAGAATAGACCACCCTCTTTCTTAACGAGGTGTCGTAAAATACGACTAAAGTAAATTAGCGGCCGGTCGTAACACTGCAGCCAAATCATGTGACAGCATGTTTATGACATATTGTGCTGACCCCACTTAGAGTGGGATAAGGGCAGGAGGATGATGATTTACCCATGGTTTGTCAATGTCTGCCATATGACCAACTAACGTCTGCATATCTCCCTTACTTAGTGCTGTCCCAATCATCACCGATTTCCTACAAGCTCGCGACGCAAACATTGCTCGCACTCTGCTTGGCCTACAATATTCCGACTGGTTTTCCTAAAACAAAGGTATATAATGTAATTTAAAGTATACATTTGCAAAATTTAAAGGAAATTTAATAAATGACATATATATATATATATATATATATATATATATATATATATATATATATATATATATATATATATATATATATATATATATATATATATATGGTAAATAGGTGTTTAGGTGGATGTGTGGTGTGACAAAACTGGATAAAATACGAAACGAGTATATTAGGGGAAGTCTGAAAGTTGTGCCCATTATAGAAAAGACGAGAAGTGCAGGATTGAGATGGTATGGACATGTAATGAGGAGGGATGAAAATCATGTGACCAAACGAGTGTTAAATTTGAATGTGCATGGATATGTGCCTAGAGGGAGGCCTAAAAAGAGATGGTTGGATTGTGTGAAGTATGACATGCATATAAAAGGAGTAGCGCCAGAGTTGACGAATGATTGTGTATTGTTGTGTTATTCGTATTACATGGTTTTTTACGAATTTTGCATGTATCAGGTATGAGATCGGATAGTCCACTCTACAGCGGGCTATAGCGAAATAATATTTTCATTTTTACTTACGTAATATGGACCGCTATAAATATAAGTAATTCTATAAATTATGTAAATTAAAGTCTTTCAGATTGTTCTGTTTTATATAGTAGTAATTTATAGATAACTAGTTTTTAATTTAATTGGTAAAACTCACTCTTAGCATAAAAAGTAATTCTTCTATGTCTTCTCTGCCAAAAATCCAATTTTTAGACATTGGTATAGTCAGAAGCTTAACTCTTTTAGTAGGTGGCGCTAGTTCGTCTATTTTAAAAGTAAAACCATTCTTTCTAAATATTTCTAGATTATCCATTAATATTTGCTCATTGACACCTGTTAGATCTAACTGCTGTGGACTAAATTAAATTAATTAAAAAAATTATTAAATTAATTTAAAAAAATAATAATAAATAAATTAAATCAATTAAAATATTAATTTAATATAATTTATATCATTTTCCTGCCCTTATCCAATCCCAATCTCCAAGTAGTCTCGGCACAACATTTTATAAACATGGTGTCACATGATTTGGCTGCGTTTTTACGACCGGCCGCCTGCCTGACACCTCGGTAAGAAATGAGGTTGGTCTATTCTACTCAGCCGGATACCACACGGCGGGTTGTCTTACCTAAGTCGCCTTTTACGACACCTCGGTAAGAAATGAGGGTGGTACTATTATATTCAGCCGGATACCACACGGTGTAATTTAATTAATTTATATAGATGACGTATTTGTATGTTTCTAGATAGTACGTAGAATGTCTTACATTAAGTGCAAATAAATGGTCAATTGCTTGAAAGCAATTGTTAAATTTAATGTTATGGAAAAGAAAATTTAAAGTAAATATATGTAAATTATGAATAGTAGTTCATACTATTTATGAAGTACTATTCATACATCTTTCTGCCCTTATCCCACTCTAAGTGGGGTCGGCACAACATGTTATAAACATGCTGTCAAATGACTTGGCTGCGTTTTTACGACCGGCCGCCTGCCTGACGTCAACTTACCTCTGTCGTATTTCACGACACTTCGGTAAGAAAGAGGGTGGTCTATTCTACTAAACCGGATACCACACGGTGGGTCAACTTACCTTAGTCGCCTTTTACGACACCTCGGTAAGAAATGAGGGTGGTCTATTCTACTCAGCTGGATACCACACGGCGGGTCTACTTACCTTAGTCGCCTTTTACGACACCTCGGTAAGAATTGAGGGTGGTACTATTCTATTCAGCCGGATACCACACGGCGTTATGAAGTACTATTCATAATTTACATATATTTACTTATGTAAATTATAAGTACATTACATAAGTAATGTACTTATAATTACTTATAAGTAATTATAAGTACATTACTTATGTAATGTACTTATAATTTACATAAGACATATACATTCCATAATCTATTTCAATGGATCAAATTCCATTGAAATAGATTTAATTAGTAGTTTTTACATTATATAGTAATAATAATTGAATTAAATGTATGTTGACTTGACTGGCTCGTTGGCGCAGTGAGTAGTGACCCTCGGCTGCACGGGTCACGGGTTCGATTCTAGCTGAAGGCCAACATTTTCTTTAAATGAATTTGTTGATCTTTGAGCCTGGGTATAAATTTGTATTTAAGTATGTATTTAAGAAATATATAAGTATGTATTCACCAGATGTCTGTTAACCATAACACAAGTATTGAGTTACTTTGGGGACGGACGAACGGTCGTTTGTCCCCAAGTGTGTAAGTGTCCCATATATTTATTTATTTATGTTGTTTTTCTTGATTAAAAGTGTTGTAAAGCCACTATATCAATTAATAAATAATTAAGTTTGCTTCAAAGCACTTAGCTGGTAAATGAAAACACAAATTAAAATTAATATTTTTTGATAGATAGAACAATAAGTATGTCATAAGTAACTTACATTACAAGTTTTTGATTAGTTAATTCTGTAGTTTTTTGTAACGTTTCAAAGTTATAAATTTCATCGGTAGCATGTTGGTCTATTATAAACAGATCATCATGTAATTGTGTTATTATAAAGCCTAAATTAAATTGACCAATAACAATCATTTTCTTAAAGCAATCTTTAGATATTTCTCTACTCAACTCTTCTTCACATTTCTTATTAAACACAGGGTTTATTGTTGATTTAAACTTCACTTTATCAGGTGTTGATTTATCTTTTTTGTTAATATAAATATCAAATAAAGCTTTCACATGTTCCATAGATGTTTTTAAATTTACAGACTTTCTTTTGTACTTTCCTAATTCTTCTTTATCAGTAACTACTTTGTTTAAATTTGGTTTTGGCGAATTTTGACGAGCTCCATTGGTTTTACAGTATATGGTATGAGTTTTTTTGAATACCACATCATTTATATTCCTTATTTGAGTATCAGGTAATTCATCTGTATTTTCTAAATATAGTATATTTTTACGAGTATCCACTTCTTGGTTTTTTGATAAAAGACTTCTAGATATATTTGAATCTTTTTCAACATCACAACTAGCATCTGATTTAGGACAATTTACTTTCATTGTCTTGCAATTATTTAATGTAGATCTTAAGAAATTGTCATCAGCAATAGGCTCAGGTTCTGATATATCTTTGTCAACTTCAGATGTATGACTTTTTTTAATAGATAAAACATTCTCTAAATTTAATGAAGATTTTCTCTTTAATTCAGCCTTCTGAAGAGAAGTGTCATTATGTCTTACTGATGTTTCAGAATCGTTACTGAATTGTTTTATGAATGACTGAAAGATTCTAGGTTGATTCAATTCTGGTTCTGTCTTTTGACTAAGAGTTTTAACAGATTGTTCAATCTTTAATGTTTTTGGTATATTTTCAAACATTCTTGTTAGAGAAAATTTAAGTGCTTCTAATATAACTTTTTCTTTAGTTAGGAATAACTGTCTCTTATCTGGAGTAACATTAACATCAACAGCATGTCTATCTATATTAACATTTAGAAATATGAATGGATATTGATTACAATTGTATTGCCTATATATTTCATTGACCAATTTTATAATTTTAGTTGGCTCACAAGGCCTGCAGTTAACAAAGAAATATTGTCTGTCAGTGCTAGATCGACCACACCCATGAGCACATGATGAAATATAGCCTACAACATCCATAGAATTAGGTGTGTTTTTATATCCTTGTGATTTTTGTGAACTAATTATGGTTTCTTGTAAATTCTTTGTAATATCTGTGTCATTTGAGTCTTCAGATAAATCAATTTCAATATCTTCTAAATTGACAGATTCTTCACTTTCTTTTATTTCTCCTGACAGCCCTCTAAATATATTGTCTTTTATATTTGATACAGATTCTGTTTTTATTTCAAGAATACTCTGTAACTGTTTAATACCAAAAATACAAGCAATATTATCTTTGTATGAAGATGAACCCTGTGTCGCAACTACTATGGCTTTTGAATTTGAGCTTGTTTGATTGCTGCATGTTATTCTAAAACAATAATTTATTTTTCAAAGGATGGTTACGTTATTATGATCAAAAATTGTTAAATAAATTTATTTACCTATATTTTCTATATTAATGTGTCTTTTCAATATTATTAAGGATTTTTGAAGCAAATTAATATAACTTACTTGACTCCTGTAGATATTAGGCAGTAGGCATATAACAAATTAGTCATTTTATTGAATTCTCTTTTCACGTTTTTGTGGAATTCTTTTTGTCTCACAGGTAGAGAGCAAAATAAATTTGAAAGTGTAACAGTTGTTCCAATTTGACGAGAACATGGTGTTCTATTTAAAATATTACCTTTGTGATCATATTGAATTTTTGTTGCTAAAATATAAAAAAAATTAATAATTTCATGTACTTAAGTTGAAAGTAAAGGGAGACTTAACTAGAGATCTTAACAAATCATACTAACTGAGACAAATACCACTGACTGAAAATTGAAATTCTTTTGGATAATATATATGCTTATCTTATATGATAAGGAATTGCACTTAGAACCTTATTAAGAATTATATTATCCTTCATCAGCATCACAAAAGTTGTAAAATAATTAGAAAAAAGTTTTAAAAGAATTCAAGAATTACTTGGAGAATGATATTAAAATAATTGAGAATCCTTTTTAATATCTTCTTAGAACAGTTCATACAAAAAGCTGTAATATATCTACCTGAAATCTACCTTTTAGGTATCTATAGTTCATTAATGTACTTTTCACTCTATTTTAAACAAATAAAACCAACTTACTCAAAAAGTCAAATACAAAAAGTGATATATTGCATTAACATGACATTTTCTTATGCAGTTAAAGAAATTATTTCTATAATTTTTATATAAATAATATTTCTCATAAATGTAATTACTTACCAAATTCACTGCTGCTATGTCTTGTTGTAATAGTTAAATTGGCCAGAGAACAAAGGGAACTTAAAGCCTCCCCTCTGAATCCAAAGCTAGATACGCCAAGCAAATCCTCATAATCTCTTAATTTTGAAGTGTGATATTTTAATGCTACATCAAGAAAATAATGAATTATACATACTGAATACAAATTCGTCAACTCTGGTGCCACACCTTTAACATGCAAATCACAATCACAATTTTTACACAATCCATCCATCTTTCCTTCGGCCTCCCCCACATTCATATTTAAAACTCTTTTGGTCACATGATTTTCATCCATCCTCATTACATGACCATATCAACTTAGTCTCGCACTTCTCATATTTTCTGTAATGGGTGCAACTTTCAGACTTCCTTTAATAACAAATTGAATACAAAGTAATTTTTCCAAAAAAGTTTATTCATACTTAAAGCAGCAAAATTATCTTCAGTTACTCCTGAGCCATTATCAGAAACTTCTATAGAATCTAGGCCATAATTTTTGAACCTTATATCAATATTAGTTGCACCAGCATCAAGAGAGTTTTCCACTAGTTCCTTAACTGCTACTGCTAGACTAAGAACAACCTAGAATTCAAATAAATGGTTTATCTACACTACATAATCCTATATTAAATCAAATTAGATGATCTTGTATTTTTTCTATAATTTGTTATTCAAATTCGTTAGTTTAATAACCAGGGTATCATACATCGCGAAGTATAAAAAGTTAATTAAAATATTACTTACTTGCCCTGAACAAATTTTATGGACGGTATCATTGTTAATAGGCTTGATGGAATTGACATGTATGTTGCTTAAATCGTTGACATCTACCATAATTTTTAATTTTGTAAGTTTATTTGCATTATGTGTGTAAAAAAATAAAAATTGAAATATACTATACACAACAGGCTCAATATTCCCGCCACGGACAACTGACATGTTAAGATAAGTAGGAATGTCAAAAAATAATCGATTATTTTTGTTATCAAAAATCTCCCTTTTCTTTTTTACTCCTGTTTTGTTTTTTTAGGAATAAATATGCATTGTTCGATGAAACCAATGTTACCCAACTACATATTTTAATCGAATTTCATAAACAATGCATCAAGTATTTTTAATAGTCGATTATTGTGATAAAATATTCTGTTAATGTAAAAATCGATTATTTTTCATCCCTAGTTATAGACTACTAACTAAACAAAAATAATAAATAGTTCTCGTATACATATGTATACCATACATAGATTACTAATGATACCATATACCTATTATATATTATTTATCTGTGTTTTAAAGAAGTTTCTGGTAAGTGGTAACTTGTCTGTGATTATTATTTTGCGTGTAACTAGATTTTTATCATAGATACATTTTTTCATCGATTTACCGCAAGTTAAACAATTGGATACCCATTTAACCGGGTTCTCACTTCTCAGTATTCAAAAGTAAATTATGTCGTTAAATACAGCTCACGCAGATCATGGTGTGTTAATACACGCTGGAGAATGGTAAGATGAACTTTTTATTGCACAAGCTATTATCAACAGGGAATTTTATTTATTGTCGTGAGTCATAAAAAATTACTTATCATTTAGTATTATTGTCTCATTGGTAATAGTGGAATAAATAACTATATGCAAAGCGAGTTAGAGAAATAAATATTGTTTAACATTAAAACTTTTAACATTAGAAGGTAATCTATCATTACTTTAATACATAATAGAATCTTATCTACTACTCAATAGTATTGTCCATTAAATTACTATATTTAATGGACAATATTTTTTATAGCAATATATAAATAAGCTTAAATTAATTACTTTTCTATTTAGTAAAAATGAAAATTCACACTTGGAGTATTGTTTTGATGTTATTGGTGCTACTTTTTAAAATATCTTTTTGAAATTTTTATGTTTCTAATTGCTTGCATAATGACACTGCTCAAAAAGAAAAGTAGCCAAGTATTTTTTTTTTTTTATAATTACCATTTCATTAACTCAAGCAAGGAATTCTTTTATAATTAAATTCAGGGATGTGTGATAATAATTATATTCAATTTTTTCACAGATGATGTAACTTGAAATTTTAAAATTACTTCCATAATTAAAGCTGTTGTTCATGCAGAATTCATTACATATATTATTATTCTATCAATTAAATTATCAATTTTTTGTCTCTTTAACATAAGTCAAACTTCAACACAATATATTTGATATTTTTAACAATTTTATCTACAAAATTTTGTTTTTATAATAACTTTGTCTCAAAATAATGTATTAAGTATAGACAATATATTATAGAGATATTTTTTTTCAGCATCATTTTGTTTTCTGATAATGTTGTTGTGGAGTTCTATGGCAATGAAACACAAGAATTTAAAGGCACAAAAAATGGCAGAATGTATCTGACTACTCACCGAATGATATATAACTCTAAGAACAATGCTGATCCTCTTAGATCATTTAGCTTTCCATTCATAGCTCTACAGGATGTAAGTATTGAGTTATATTTATACTTATGCCCTGTTCACATTATTCCAATCCAATAATCCAGCTAGTCAATCCAGTGCAGTGCTGTACTGGATTATATAGTTTACATTATTCCAGTTATTAATAGCTGTAGCATCTGTACCGATAGAATTCCACAAATAAAACAATACATGTTCACTGTTTAGCGTGGCAGTCAAGCACTGGATTCAACTGGATTGGCCATTCACACTATTCCAGTGGCACTGAAATGGGAGAGCTGGAATGAAAAATAGAATGCATATCCAGCCGACTGGACTGGATTTATCACTGGATCGGTACATTCCAGTGCAGATTCACATTATTCCAGCGCTGGACTGGAATGGTCAACTGGAATAATGTGAACCGGGCATAACATAATAATTATTTGACCACTAATATCCTGCTCCTTCTAAGACCCTTGTTAAGTTTTGTATTTTTTTTATTTTTAGGTAACAGTGGAACAGCCTACATTTTCTGCTAATTATATAAAAGGCAAAGTGCGAGCTCAACCAAACGGGAACTTCATTGGTGAAGTTAAGTTTAAGCTGACATTTAAATCTGGAGGAGCTATAGAATTTGGTCAGGCTATGCTCAAGGCTGCACATCTTGGTAGGTTTATCCTTATTTGTTTTAGCAATAATCTCACATTTTCATATTTGATTTGACAGCAGCGTGGTATCCGGCTGAATAGAATAGTATCACCCTTTTTTCTTACTGAGGTGTCATAAAAAGCGACAAAGGTAAGTCGACCCGCCGTGTGGTATCCGGCTGAGTAGAATTGACCAACCTCATTTCTTACCGAGATGTCGTAAAATACGACTAAGTTAAGTTGACGTCAGGCAGGCGGCCGGTCGTAAAAGCGCAGCCAATTCATGTGACAGCATGTTTATTACATGTGCTGACCCCACTTATGGTGCGATAAGGGTAGGAGGATGACTTTCATATTTGATGTGACATAATATTTTATAATGTAAACTCAACTGATTTGCAACGAAAGTGCTATGAATCAAACCAATCCGAAATTCCAAATATGTACTATCATTATTGTGTTGTTATATTAAATTACCTTGTTTCAATACATGCAGATATTTAAATACAATTTAATTATAATAACCATGAAAAGTATCTTATAAAAGGATAATGATAATTTCAAGATTTTATATATAACTAGTGGCCCTCTCCGGCTTCGCACAGGTTTAAAATATATAGCCTATGTCACTCAGTGAAAAACAAATTTTTATAATCGATCCAGTAGTTTTGTTTTAGTCATTACTGCCCCTGGACCGCACACATTAAATTTGGAGTTACACAATTCCCCTTTCCCTTTACCATGAAGATTCCTTGCTATCTTTGGAATATCAAAACTAAAAATATACTTAACCAAAGACAAAATTACTTTTAGCTGTCATTTATGTTTTGTTATTCCACAGTCATTTGCGTTTTGTTATTCCATGTCATAGCCGTTTTTTGTCATACCACGTTTTGTCAACGAGCGGGATAAAAAGTATCGTATGTCCGTCTCCTGGTTCTAAGCAACCTCTCCACCAATTTTCAGCCAAATTGGTTAATCCGTTCTTGAGTTATAAATAGTGTAACTAACACCACTTTCTTTTATATATATATATATATAATATTTATATAGATAGATAAGAGGAAATTATATATAATATTTAATGTTATCTTTTCATATTATCAAAGTAGTCATTTGTAATTATTATGAATTTTTTCGTTTATTATTTTTATTAAAAAATATTTTTCACTTTTTATTTCAATTTGTTGTGACATCGTGTTTCTTTTTTAACGATATTAAATTTCAGCCTCGCGTCATATGAACGCTAATGCACCGCCGCCGCTATACACTCCGCCAACTGGCCCATGGTATGCTGCACCCCCTCCTGCCTACGCCCCTCCACCACAAGGGTATTATGGATGGGTTCCACCTTATAGTGTAAGTACACAACATTTTGAATATATTTTAGTTGGTGATGAACTATCTTCAATATTTGAATGAGTTAATCTTGTTTGTGTATTTATATATTTTCCGAATCTTGGAAACGGCTCCAACCATATTCATGAAATTCACCATGTTGGGGTTTTGGGGAAGAGAGCATGAGTTCTTACAAATTCTGCATGTAACAGGTATGAGAACGAATAGTACACTACATTTACATATATTTTCTTTTATCGCAGATTATAGCAAAATAATATTCTCATTAGTTTTGTATTACGGACCTACACAAAGTAACGCCTAATTCTATAAATAAGAATTCTAGTTATAATGTAATGATACTTCTATGTTAATATTATAGTAATGCCTACTTCTGCTAATACAAGAGAATTTCCATTGCAGGCATTTCCCGATCAACCATCACCGAACTCCGTGTTTGTTTCAAACACCCCGCCTCCTTATCCGGGTGTGATGGGTGTAACATACCCTCCCGGGGGTGGATTCTCCGGTGCTCCATCGGGACCCAGTCCAACAGGTGCGCACGGCTATCCCGGATATCAGCCCAACGGGAATATGCCACCGCCGGGGTACCCGGGTAACGCTAACTTACCTCCACCAGGTTATCCCGGCGGATTTACACCGGGAGCACCTGGCATGTCTTCAAATGGTGAGACATTTTAACTTGGCTATGGTTAAATAAAATGATTTTATTTTATTCCAATTGTGTTTTACATTTGTGGTATAATTTTTGAAATTTAAATAATAAGACAATATTTCTTTTTGAATATTTCAATGGTTTTCAATACGATTTGTTGGCATGCTGGTACATCTGTGAGTAAACACTTAATATTTGTGTCATAAGTAGTTATGTAGAATATTAAAACATCTTAGCCTTAATTTGTAGAGTTCACTTAATAGTAAAATGATTGAGTAAAATGTAATGTTTTATTATATTTGAGTGTTGGGATATTTTTGCAGTAGTTTTGAAATATTTCAGATGCTAAAGCGGCCGAGGCAGCTCAAAGTGCTTATTACGATCCGAATCGGCCTCAGACGGCGTATGTTCCACCGCCATACAATGTGAGTTAATTATTTACAGTCAAATAAATGTTACTATACTGACGTGTATCTTATGAGCAGTAAACTCAGTACCTGGTGAGCGTGTACATCGGATAGAGCTCTTTATTCTTGCCAAAGGTTTGCGGAATTTGAATATCACTATGAATATAGTACTTTTTTGAATATCACTATGAATATAGTACTTTTTTGAATATCATTATGAATATAGTACTTTTTTGAATATGATTATAGAACTTTTTTTAATATCACTATGAATATAGTTTTTTTTTTCAATATCACTATAAATATAGTAATGTTAACATATATTGATATTATTAATTCCTTGTTACAATTAAGTAACAAGAAACTAGTTTTAAATCAGTTTATTTATACTATTTTTCTGAAGTTTTGTAATAGAAAAACACTTTTTAGCTCTAGAACTTACTTTTTTATGATTAAATACTAACCGGTGATACCGTGGTTTCGAAGATTGTTAGTTTTATTACAATTTCCAGCATAATATTTTCTATATAATCATCATGAATTTTATCATGAAGTTTATACCACCACATTTCAAATCTGTGTACAGTTTACATACAAAGTTTACACTGTAATCTCATATTAATTGTGCCTAAATTGGTATTGTATTAGACCTGCATGACTTTTTTTTAATGTATGTCTGAAAAAATCTTTAATATTTAAATGAGTTAATCTTGTACGGATATATATAAATATATTTTCTTAATATCGGTAACGGCTCCAACGATTTTCTTGAAACTCAGCATGTACAGTGTTTTGTTGGAGTAAAATCGATCTAGCTCGGTTTTATTAAAAAAAATCCGTTTTATCCCTGTTTTTGGGCATTAAAAATATGGTATGATCTAGAATTGAAAGCAAAGGATTCTTTTAGCTGTCAAACGTAATGTTGCGATAGCCGATGGGTAATGGGACCGTAAATGTTCAAAACCTGGGTTCGAATCCCACATGTCATCGGCGCCTTCTTTCTTTTATACCTTTTTAAAAACCTAGGTACTATCTTATGTTATACTACATATTTAAAATTGATCAATGTAATTTTTCAGGACCAACCGCCGACGTATCAGGAATCTACGTCAAAGAAAGAAAACTAATGCACTGTCCACACTATCACATGAACGCACCTTCGCATAACGTGCTGTAATGACTTAGAACATTCTATTTACTAATTTCTATGTTATTACTTAAAACTTTTAAAGAGTAATAATGTCTAATTATTTATTGGCAGGCTATTTATTAAACGATTGTTAATTTATGATTTTAAGATTATATTACAAACTATTTTCATGTCATCATATTCGCATGTATTGTTTCCAAAATAAGATTGAAATTACTTCATTGAATGTATTAAATTTAATAATATACTGTCTTACCTATTTTTTACACTTACACCTTGCTGAGACTTTCTAAGAGTAAAATGGACTTAAGTCTCATATAGATATTCACATTCCGGCTTGTTTTATTTTCAAGGCTTATTTAAAGTTGCTTAGGAGTAAAGTTTTCAGTATTAAATTAAATTTTAAAATAAATGTTTTTGTAAACATTTATTTAATCAATGGTGCACCTTTTTGCGATCATATGTTTTGAAACGCAATATTTTATGTTGTCGAGGCTGGTTTATATATGGTGGCGCTGTAATATATATATAAACGCAATTTATGTTAGTTTGGTGCTAACAGAAAGAAAATCATAAAATTTGATCCGGTATAAGAATATTGCATGTTACAAAACCGTATCAACGTTTTAGGAATAATCAAAGATATGTTTGACTTATAATGATTTACGACTTTCTTTGGTGATTAATCATTTTGATTCCACTAAAAAATATAATAATATAGTTACCAGTTTTCAATAACCAATAATTTTAAATGCTATTGATAATATTGCCACTTCTAGGCTCGACTATATCGCTAATTATAAAGTTTTAAAGATTTTGTTAATTTTAATATAATTAAAAAGAGCGTTATTGTATTATATGCCTATAACTGTTGTAATAAGACAACAAATAGGTATGTGTGATGTATAAATTTTTTATATATGTGGGGGGTTATCCCAATATTAATATCTTAATATCAATTAAGATATAGAGCTTAATAATCTTTTGAATCATCCATACCGAAATCAGTGGGTATTGAAAAAAGAGAAGTGACCGACTAAGTATAGAACTGTGAGATAAAGTTTTACTCTCAGCTTAACCGAAGTTATCTTTATAAGAGTTGGACAAATTTGATTGTTGTTAAAGCTGTTTGTTGTCTTATTTGTTTCATATATTTATCCAAAAATTGTTATGTAACTATAATTATTGTCTGCTATAATGCTTTGATATGTAAAACGTATTTTATTGTAGTTTAATTTAAATAAATTGTATTCACATACACCGAGGCTTTCTATTTTTAAAATTCCATTTAAGAAGCATTGTTTTCTTCTAAAAATGTGTTTAGTTAAAATATAATGATGGTAATTACATGTTATTGGGATGGAATAATTTAAATTGATTGTGTAGAGTTGGGTAAGATGTGCGTAATTTTCGTCCAAAATCACTTGTTTCTGAAGAGAAGTAAGGTAAGTGCACTAGCAATTGACCATGCACTATTAGTTGACCGTTTTGTAGTTGAAATTTTAAATAATGAGCGTTTTGTTTGTTGTACCTAGTACAAAACATTATGCACGTCATTATACTATGGTAAAATAGATCCTCTTTAAACAACCTCGAACTAAAAGAAGCAAGCAGATGTCAGTGTTAAAAATAGAAAATCAAGAAGAAGATAAATCTACTGTCAAATATGAAAAATTCACGTGTCAATAAAATATGTACAAAACAGGAATAATTTTTTTATAGTCATGATAAACACTAAATATCCGTTTTAGTCTTATAGCATGGGTAAGTCTTATATAAAAACACTCAATATGTAGATGTCATAACTCACAGCTTTGTACAAAAAGTCTGCAGTTGTTGATTTTTATAAAAATGAAGTCAGCGTCTTAGATATAATCGGCCACTCCAGTACAGGATTTTCGTTATAAGTACAAAAGTTCAATTACAAATCAATTTATCAATATATCGTTTTAAATCCACGCAAGTTCCTTAGTTTTTGATTGTACAATGTTCTGTTCTGACCTAATTAACAGCCCTTGAACTTTTGTACAAAGTTGCTAAAATCATTAAATTGTTTGTCGTTGCACTCGTGCAAATCACGGCAGTAGAAATTAAAGTTATTTTTTGTTTTAACTTTAGAGTAAAAAAAAAAGAAAGCAGCAGGGAGATATAAGTAATTGGCCGAAATAAGAATATAAAATGACCGAACAGTGTGAGTATCACTCATGCATCTTGTAATATTCTTGTAATATTTCATGTATAGTATGAGATCTCATACTGAGAGTTAGTAATTTCTTTATTTGATAATTCGAAAGAATAGAGGATATTATCCAGCTATAGGACAGAATATATCGATACTTACTATGAACGAAATTTTCCGTATCGCGTTCTAAAACGTTTGTAACGTCTTAATTATCAGTTTATTGTTTAAATTACTACCTAGCGTCTGATTTAGAAATGTAAGTAAGCACTTCAAATATTTTTTTATTTATAATTGTAGATTGAGTGGCTGATTAGTATTGTAAACGCTGGCTTCATTTAATTTAAATTAATATCAATGAGATGTTTGATATTTTTCTTTTTACAGAGTAAATAATTTTCGATGGCACCTTCGGTTCATCCACCTTGCACACCGACAGCATCATGTACACCAGTAAGATGCCACCCTACACCGCCACCGTGTCAAAATCCAGAAAGATGTCTGAAAAAAACAATTTCAAAAGGCATAAGGCCGTGTCGAAGCGCCGTTTCCATCATGGCGACCAAGTCCAAGGCAAACTGCGGTAGCTGCAATAAATTTAAAACAAAAACATCAGATCCGAGGAATGTGAAAGCCGTTGAAAAATTTCTACAACAAAAATCAAGAGAAGCAAAAATGAAAAAACAAGATAGATTAACGGGAAGTCAAAGTTATACAAATTATAGTAAACGACAGGGCTCTTCCAGAGCAAAAACTGAATGTTGCCCTGGTAAGGGACACAGAGGACGTCTCAAGAGACCCAAGAAATGTTGCGAAATACTTTGATGTGTATTTAACTTAATTATTTTTAGGTCATTATTTTGGGAATTGAATTAAATAAAGAAAAAATATACATTTGATTACAGTGTTAAATAAATAGATACAAACTGTAAATATATTTTCGAGTTTCATTCTTAGTCGATATTTAAATGTATTACCCGTGGTAAGTGTGGTAGCCGCGCATGTAGTAGTGCCAAATTAAGCGTTATTGAGGGTATTTAATTAATAATTAAATACCCTCAATAATAATATATATTTTTCCCTGTTCCTGAAAGAAAACGGGATTTTTCGAACTACTGCGGTGTATTAGCTTTAATTGTGGTACAATGTTGGCCCATCGAATTAGGCGTGAAAGCGTTACAGACAGACAGACAAACTTTCGAATTTCTAATATCTATTGAAATTTCCAAATTAAAATTGTTTCATTTAAAAAGTTTATTTTTGAATAATATCATACTTTATTCTTTTTTTTTACTTCTTATGTACATAGTATTTTAGAAAGTATTCTTAGCTTAATTAACATCATTCTTTGGAACTGTATCCTCGATATGATATATTGCTTTGTCTTGTTTTAATGTGGTTTTATGTTACAGCTGTTTATTCAACTAAAAGCCTGAAACCGTGTATATCCGAACCAACGTGTAGTGTTCATAAACACAGACCTCGACCCGCACCTTGCCCAGAACCAGATAAGTGCTACAAGAAATGTATCAGAAGTAGACATAAATGCCCTAGTGCAATGGATACAGTCAGTCGCGTAGGTTTACCCTGTGAATGTGCCAGGGTACAGTCCAAAGATTCAAGATTGAGTAACAAACGTACAAATAAAACACACAGGAAACGTATTCAAAAAGCATACAAACAACGGTCTATGGAGTCGCGATGGAGAAGAAAGAAAAAATGTTGTACAATTCTTTAAAAATCTATCAACTAATATTATTTGGAAAATATGCTGAACTTAAACTATAATGCGTGATAACAAACCTTATTTTAATTAATAAAATACGAGAGGACATTGGTTATTAGTAGTTCTCTATAAAGGAAATATTGCCTGAATTAAAGTAGATAGTTAGGGCAGAATTTAGTATACTATGAAATAAATATCAGGTTTAACTGTTACTCAAAAACTTATTATGGTCGAGACTAGTTAGAACAGACATTGCCGAGATTTACGGAAAACATAATGCCTCTTCGCATGCGTATAGCGGGAACAATTAAACAACTAGGTACGACTAGGTACTTATTAATCCAAATTAAGAGCGGGAATAAACGTATCAGCGAAATATAACAGCGATCAAATGCATAACTAGGAACACTTATACGTTTGATCGCTGCAGGATCATGGAAGTTTTTTCATAATTAAAACAAATTCAAGCGCGAGTCCATCTGAATAGTACGCTTTACAACTTGTGTGAAGGCGAGGCGGGTTGCTAGCAAATAAAATTCCAAAAAATAATATACATAAACATATTATAATAAAAAAAAATAATGTTGTGCTAACATTACCCAAAAATATTTTTAAGGAAATAAAATTTTGAATTCAAATAATATAGATATAAATAGAATACATACATAATAGATACAAATTACAATAAAATACAATAATTGGTTTACTAAACAAGAACTTATTAAATACCTAATTATTTTATTACCCAATTTGTTAGTTTTCAATTAATTTTTAATAAATTACTTACTAATATATTTTGATTATTAATTTGTATTGGTTTTCTGCCTGTAGTTTTACAAAATGGTTCAAAATCATTTTTTTTTATAAACTAACGGCCATGCACCTTGCACAGATGCCAAAGAAAATATATATACCAAAGCATAGACTAGATATTTCATTGTTAGTGGTATCACAGACAAACAATAAAAAATTATATCAAGACCAAAATATTGGTAGTACTGAAATATCAATTTTCTCAGAGTTTTTACAAGCAAAGAAAATACAGCTCAACCAAATTTGTGATATTGAGAATATTGTATTATATTGGATATGTATATAAATAAATGGAGTAATATAATTCTGATTACTAGATCCATAAGTGTACAAAAGCATTAATTTCAATTTATGCACTTACGCAAATCGAAGCTGTCCCGGATTATTGACGTTTCGTAGTCGCAGGAATAGGCTTTTGAATGCCTGTTTGTATCGGGCTGCTGTAAGTGGGTGTGCTGTGTTACGGTCGTTTTATTTATTTAGAGTATTATTTGAAACAAATATTAGTGGAAAGTGCAATAGTGTTTTATTAATTGAATATGTGGTTCAAATTAGCACTGATGTGGCAAACCGGATTGAACAGAGGTGGTGAAAACGTGATTCTGTTTTAAGGTCAGTATTGGTTTTCTTTTTCGAACTATTGTTAGATTATAATATAATACATTACATAGATTATAAGCTCATAAATTTATTATTTACAATATTTGTTACCATTGCTTATTTCGTTTAACAACGAGTCAAAATTACAAATATCATTTATTCTGTACGAAAAGTTGTACTTTTCGCTAAAGCAGATCTTAAACAGAAATATACTTAGCTTTACAAATAATTAGCTTCTCGCATTCTTAGTTTATACTACAAGTGACACACTTAGTTTATACAAATTCCTATTTTATTATTGTTTATAGTTAAGTCAGAAAATAATGTTGCGCCTTTTTTAAGTCCGTGTAGGCGTACGATAATTATGGATAGCCATTTCAATTAATATTAGCACTAGATAGTTTGAAATAAATTTATTAAAAAAATACTTTAAATATATATATTAAAATAAATAGTTTGTCAATATTATATAATAATGATAATCCCTATATAATTGGTTATTAGTGAATGATGGTAATCAATAGAAAATTTTCATATGAGATGTATTAGATATTTTTAAATATATATTAATTTATTTATTTATTAATTTATTAATTTATTAATATATTAAATTAAATATAATAAATTGATACATTTCGCCTTCCTTCTCTTAAATAATAAGACATTTTTGTTGTTTTAAATTTAAAGCTTAACTACATTAAATTTGAAATCACATTGTAACTAAATCATTTTAATATTTCTAACTATAACAAAATATTAAATGTTCAATTTTTTTAGTTTAAGAACAACATACAGAATATATTAAAATCTCTTTATCATCAGACCTTATTTAGTTTTATACATTATTTATAGCGCATAGACATATATTCTGCAACTGTTGCTGCACTTTGTAAACTGCTGCCTTTAAGAAAGGATGTATTGGAAAAAAACCATAATAATTGAAAGTCTAAACAAAATGGAAAGCTAAAGTAAGAAGTCTTAAGTTATTAAGCCATTTATTACATTAACGTTGTGTATTTTCTAACATGGTTTTAAATAGTACATGTCTGAGGGAAAGAATGAAGGTTTTTCCGGAAATTAGAATTGAACATTTATTGATTTAAAATTGGGATTTATTATTCTATATGTTAGCTACTTATATAACCTACAATAAATCATAAAAGCTGTAATACATTACACTAAATTTTGTCAATATTGCACTAGTGCAAAAATGTGAATGCTTAATAGATAGATAGATCTTTACGCTTATATTATTAGTAGTTTATATTATTAGATTAGTATTATCTGTTGGTAACACTTTCATGAGTAATCAACTGGACTAATGATGGTAAAATTTGTTACAAATAAAACTTAAATATTAAGTTAACATAAAGGAGAAAAACATTGCTTTCAGGAACAGGAAAAATACAGTACATTATTGAAGGTCTTTAAACATTTAAGTTGATATGAATATAGTCGGAGGTACAGCTCGTTTAGTACTAAGATGCATTAGGTCTATTACATCTGTGCACTAACATATAATATAGGAGTTCTAGTGAAGAAACCTATGTCCCTCGGTAGCACAAGAAGAAAAAGACATTATTAAATTCAGGATAATTTATAGAATAAGGCGTTACTTTGCGGAGGTCCATAATACAAAAATAATGAGAATATTATTTTGCTATATTCTGCAATAAAAGAAAATATGTATATTTAATGCTAAATGTGGAGTGTACTATTCGTTCGAATACCTGATACATGAAGAATTTCTAAGAACTCGTGCACTACCCTACACTGATGACACAACAATACACAAGCAGTGCACACATTCACCACCACAATTTACCAGAAAAGTGATGTTTAGTATTTTTTGTATTTAGTAATTCTAAAAATTTTGCTATTAGTAGCATTTCTAGGAGAATGGGATCACTTTCTACGTACCTAAAGACAGATTCCGTAGATATGTTTTTCTTACTATATAAAGGCAATAGCATTGTTTCTATGCAGTCAAGCCATGCATCTTTTAAGTCACTTTCGTAAATTTTGTGCTGGGTTATAATATTATCAATTTCACGTAATTATTAGCTGAAATAAGGTCAGCTTCGCTTTACTCTCGGCTTTTAAGAGCGCGTGTGACGTGTTCAAGTGGTGAGAATCAGGCCCCTTCCAATACACTCCATTCAGTATCATGGTTCTTTATAAAATATGACAGCAAAATTGTTTTGTAAAATGCTGTAGTGTATAATAAAAGCTTAGAGGGTAGAGGTAAAACGTTTTATTGCTACGATTCTAACCCAAATTTAAAATTTGAAATCAACCTCCTGCGCTTATCCCTCTAAGTGAGGTCGGCACAACATGTTACAAACATGTTGTCACATGATTTGGCTACGTATTTAACAACCGGCCGTCTACCTAACGTCAACATACCTCAGTCGTTTTTTACGACACCTCGGTAAGAAAGAGGGTGGTGTATTTTACTCACCCGGATACCACACGGTGGGTCAACTTACCTTAGTCGCCTTTTACAGCACCTCAGTAAGAAATGAGGGTAGTCTGTTCTACTCATCCGAATACCACACGGCGTATCGATTTACCTTAGTCGCCTTTTACGTCACCTCGGTAAGAAATGAGGGTGGTATTATTATATTCAGCCGGATACCGGATACAAATTTTCAAATTTAAAATTTGAAAATTTGTTGTAAAAACTATGTAATTTATTTAAAAACTAAAATTTGTTGCCTATAATCTTGATCCGCACTTGATGTGCGGGTTGGTGATTTCAGAATTTACTTATTGCACCGATAGCGTCTGTAATAAATATAGTCTGCTATCGATTGATTGATTTCGCAATAACGTCATTATTTGATCGCCAGAGCCTCGTCGGTTCATTCATTAACTAGGTGCAGGTAATTCATGTAATACGAAGGTGAGGTTGGCATTTGAGGAAGCTGACTAGGTTGATTTCCCTTTTTACAACCCTTTAGTTTTAATTAAAAAATGTAATATTTTAAGCTTAACATAAAATTACGATTTTAATCACCTCTACAATTCTAATAAATAATTAATATATGTAAAAATATATAACTATAATAATATGTAAAATAAAATAATATGTCAAGGTTTGTAAAGTTAAACGTTAAAATTTAACATTTAGGAACCTACATAGTTCGATGCAATACAAACTGATACTCTATTACCTTTTTCATTGACATATTTAGAACGTAAATTTTTATTTAAAAATTATTATTGGTAAGAAAGGTCACCCGACCCGACCTTGCCAGTGTTAAACGTGAAGTGCGGTTACGATATGGTAATCCGAATTTAAAAAAAAATGGAAGTATTGTCTATTGCAGTATTTCCCAAGTCCCACAGGGGGATATTTAATTTTTAATGGGGGGGCAATTCGAACTTAACAAGAGTTAAACCTATTCGCTCCGGGCCATTTTACGAGTGAAATTCATTCAGCTGTTGCAACTTCGATATCGAAAATGATTAGGAAATATAGGCAACTGCTGTGTTGTGATATTTCGACTCCAATGGCGCCACAATAATGTCATATGTTTTTTTGTCTATTTCTGAAAGAAAAACGGGATTTTTAAATTCTCGGGATTCTATTTCTTACCCCAGTATATAAGCTTTAATTGTCCCAAATTTCATCAGATTTTGTCCGACGGATTAGGTGTGAAAGCGTAACAGACGATCGGACAGACAGACAAACTTTTGCATTTATAATATTAGTATAGATGTCTATAATATGGCAACTAATCCTTGTTTCAGATGGGTGAACGCGCGCGGCGAGCGGGCGGCCGCGCGGCGTCGTATAACACGCGTTGCGCGACGCTTGCACCATATTCCGGGTTAATACTTGCAACGTAAGTTCAGATATATGAAATTTCACCCCCGTGTAATAGACAGTAAGAAACTAGATGGGGTACCGCCCCATTTAATTGTATCGCTACTCCACCGACTCCTGTTAAAGAGCCCTGGGTTTCAAAAACGATGTATCTCAAGTTGTTAATAACTATATTTAAAACTTTCTCAGACTATTACCTGATTCTTTTACGATTATGAAAGGATATGAAGAGAAAGAGTAGGGTATAAAGAAATCCGGCTTGTTGTTTCTCTTCATTTGCGATTTGCTTTGAATTTGCAAAGAATAAAATAGATATAAGAACATAAATAGAACACAAAAACGTCTAGTCGTGAAAGGCGTTACACTCGCAAACTGTAGTGAGACTAAAAACGTCGCGACATTTTTTTCACAAATTAATCACTGTCTCTTTCTGTACCTAGTATGACTTCAAAATTAATCAGGTATATATTTCTAATCGTAGTATTCAAATGCTATTTGAATACTACTAATAAAATTAAACAGTAAGAATTTTCTATAAATATTGAAGTGGTTTAGTTGCATGCATGTATGTATGTTTGCACATTGTGCGCGTAAATATAAGTCGGGTTCTAGGGTCGTCGTCGTTCAAAAGCGACGTTTTTGCATCTTGTCAGTTACAATATGAATTAAAAATATAATCCCATTTTATAAAGTATTAATCGATATGTTGATAAGAAATCGTAACTTAATTTGCTTGCATTTAGATTTACACATGCGCGTTTTCACACTTATGAAATAATCTGTCTTAAAGAAACCTAAAAAAAGCCTTAAATAGGCTTAAAAACAGGGAAATGATACGTCGAACAAAAATAAAACAATACGAAAAGATAAATAATAAGTTTAATTGTACCAAGTTACAAAGTTTATTAATATAAATATAATAGTTTGATATTTTTATAGCTGAATAATTACTGGTAATTTATAAATGTACAAAAGTTATGTAGGGGGAATCATAGTTCTAAGTTAATGTAGCCAAGCATTCTGGTAGCCAATTCTCCCTATCAAGCTCGTAGCCGTCAGAGTCCACACAGTAAGTGATATTGCCTGCGTTTTGATTGGGTCGATAATTACCATTTGGTAGACAAACTTCCGAAACCGTCATACCTCGTTCCGGGAAATACAGCATTGTATCGCGAGCGCAATCTGTTGAAAGTACAGAAGTTAAGTGGTTAAGAGCACCCAGATATAACGTCTATTGACTGAAAATATTAGTTTTGTAAACTGCTCACAGATTATCGTTATCTAATTTCCTTTTCCTATTCTACATATTCCATTTAGGTTAATCAAGTCCATACACAGTTAAAAATGCAATATGTTAATTTCGAGATTGATTTTAAATCATGTAGGTAGACAATTAGCTATTGGTAAGAAATATATTTGCAACTGTTGAATTGTAAATAAATGACTAGAAATATGCAACATGTGAAGACATTAAAAATGAGATTAAGGCCGATACTAAAGGTATTTAGGAGGTGATTGTGCAATAATTTGACATACATATATCATAATTTTATAAATGTATTTATAATCGAATGAATGATGATAACCGTAACTTAATTTTGACTTTTTTTACTCAATATACAGGTAAAAGTAACTGAGTGGTTATCGATTTCTTTTTGTAATTAATTCTGAACGAATGTACAGTAAAGGTCGCTTATCGTATGACAATATCTCGGAAGTCGAATTTGATAAGTATTAAGGAGAGATAAAAAATATCTTATGAAATATTTCTTATGTTTAATAGAATGAAATAGAGTTATGTCAACTTTAATTATATAATTTCTACATTTCTAGTAAAATTATTTGATGGGATACGATATAGAAGTAGAAAATATTGTACTCATTTCCTTGTAAGACAATATGAATTGTCATTAAAATATCAATTCTAATTTGTTGACAAATATTTATAAGAGACAAATAGTTTTAAAATGTTAAAACAGGCTGACAAAGTATTATCATTAGCAATAATAGTTTAATGACCTATGTGCCTTAGGCAATATTATTATAAACCTGTTAACTACAAATAACATCCGGTAATTATTAAAATTCTTAATATTATTGTACTTACTTTACGCATAGCATATTTCTACTTACAAAGGTCTTATGTCGTAATATCGAATGTGCTTGTTACGTGTCATTATAGGCTCCTAATTATAGTATTTATTTTTTACGTTCAATTTGTATTTGATTAATTTTATAAAATATATAAATTAATTTAATATGGCTAACGTAAGAAGTAAGTAACTTAGACAACACAAGTACCTGGGAACCTGGAGGGGACATTTTTGAGATGATGTAAAAAAAATAAAATAAAAAAAATTTGAAAGAGAATAGAAAAAATAATAGGGCAGGTGGGGCTCGATCCTAGGTATTTTCACCTCTTTAGACCGCCCGTTCCCCAAATGAACTACCATGACTTTACGTTTGACAGCGAAAAATTGTGATTTTCAACGTCAACGTCAACGTAAATTTCAAAAAAATTTAGAGCCCGCAAACAGGGATAAAACGACATTTTTTTAAAATAAAACTTATCTAGATCGATTTTTCTCCCCCGAAACCCCCCTACATGCTGAATTTCAGGAAAATCGTTGCAGCCGTTTCCGTGATTCCGAATATATATATATATATATATATATATATATATATATATATATATATATATATATATATATATATACATCTTGCACATCATGTTGCGTCCTACATGGCACTTTTTACCGATCTTGTTGCGTCCAACCGACTTGTTGCATCCAGTATACGGACGCAGGATACACCAACCCTAAAAATTTGTCAGGAGCCGTGTTTTTATATGTATAATGCGTGGGCAAAAAATTGGATGGGACGTTATTTTATCGCGGGAATGAATTCCGATGTATTTATTAGTTCAGCGAGTTGCCGCGCACAATTTGGAGGTCGCTACGTGCTCGCGTATATTTGGGCACGTATATTATATTTCTGATGCTAGCATTCTATTGCCTCCGACGTATATTTCAAAAAGTTTTTTTCAATTTTTATTTAGGATTATCTTGCGTCCAAATTTTTTCCCAATTTAATCGATTTAATAAGTGATGCGGGGGCCCAAGGGGTGCGCGCGCGATTCCTGCGTTTTGTTAATAAACAAACATTGAGCCGTTAGGACGCGTTTTAATTTGCAAAGTGATTGTACTCATAATTGCGTATATTATTAATATTGTAAAACTGTAAATATGAAGAGAGCGGATAAGTCATCGCTAGTTGCTAAATTAGATCTTCTTATTTGTGCTTACGGATCCCAATATTAAAAAAGTCGTTCTGAAAAACATTTTATTAATGTGGTTTCAAGAAAAGTAAGAGAGTTAGCAAAATTATTAATCGAAATTTAAAAAATTAACAATTCTATAATAAATTTATTGAGTGCCTTAAAACCATTCAATTAAGATCTTATGGCGGAGGCAACTAAAGTTGTAGATAACTGTGATGCCAAAAAGGATAGATTCGAAACCTTCTTTTGCTATGAATGTTTCGACTACTTTTAAACAATGCTGCAATATAGCCATTATTTGTGCATTGAAAAAACAAGGTCCTTACAATGAAATCAATACCGCAGAAACAGAAGCAGATCTTAAGATATTAATGCATCTAATAGATGCAATTTAGCGACATGTCATCTCCAGTCAAGCTGCAACAGATTTAAACAAAAAGAAGTGGAATAAAGTCACTATAGTCCCGTTAGCCAATGAAGCTGCAGCCAAAATCAAATCAGGCTACTACTGTTGCAACGTATATTCAGTTATTAGTAACCGTTTATTGCAAAGTTTTATTATTAATATAAAGTTCTCGAGGGATACCCAAGACTATCTGGACCCAAAAACCCAAAATCAATTTGATCTACGCGACTCAGAAAACATTTAGCAACCTTTTTACAAATATTTAGCATAACTGAGAATGATATGAAACATTTAGCTACGTTTATGGGCCATACCGGTGACGTGCATAAAAAGGCATATAGATTGCCGGATTACGTGGCATCATCATTATCAGCCCATTTTCTTCAACTGCTGGACATAGGCCTCTCTAATTATTCGCCACTTAGTCTGATCCTTGGCTTTCTGCTTCCATCCCGCTGTCCTACGTATATCACTCTATCGAGTCTCAGGGTGTCCTACACTATTTTTCCGGATTCGCGATCTCCACTCCAGAACACGTCTACCACAACGGTCATCGGTTCTGCGACAGGTATGGCCGGCCCATTGTCACTTACTTCAGCTTGCTTATGCGCTTAGCTATGTCGGTGGCCCTAGTTCTCTGATGGATTACTTAGTTGCGAATACGATCCCTCAGAGAAACCCCGAGCATAGCTCTTGCCATAGCCTGCTGAGCGACTTTAAGCTTGTGGACCGCCTTAGCTGTTAGTGTCCACGTTTCGGCACTGTAAGTCAAGACAGGTAGGACACACTGGTTAAATACTTTAGTCTTTAGACTCTGCGGGATGGGTGACGAGAAGACTCAACGTAGATTGCGAAAGCAGTTATGCCGGACTCTTACCGGCTAAAACCTCATGGTGTTCCACCTTGCTGCTCGGTGGCGAGGGCATAGGAATACTGGACGCATCACGTCTACACCCTCGTCAGCAGCCTACCTTTGCTACTCTTGTAGAGCCTGGACAGACTCTTGCACCATAAACCGACGCATTGGGAACACTTAATGCATCGGCCCTCTCGAAGAACCTCACTCAAGCCAGAGCGTCGAATTCCCCTATTCGACGCCCGGAGGTCCTCATCAGGGTGGTAGTCGACGGTCTTGGGCACGCCGTCTTTGTCTCGCTCGTCTACGACGGATTGGGTTGGAAGAAGTTGCCTCCCGAACTCTCTCTGCCACCTCCTTCTGCGATATTACATATTCGCAGAAGTATGACATCGCCGCCCAAGATCTACTATTTTCTACCATAGATTTAATTACAGATGGTAGGGAGAGATCAGGTCCTACGTGCTCTAGCAGTCGCGTCCGCTGCTCCATCCATGCAGGACATTGAGCAAGGGTATGCTGAGCAGTGTCATTGAGAGCACCGCACTCATGACACACACTGGAAGGTTCTCGCTGAGCTATCCGACACAGGAAGCTTCCAAAGCAGCCGTGCCCTGAAAGGACCTGTGTCAAGCGGAAAGTTAGAACTCCATGCCCTCTCTTCGTCCAACTCTGCAGAATTGGGTGGATAGCTGAAATTGTCCAGTACCCTGCACTGGGCGATTCCAGCCTGCTCCCCCATTTACGCAGAACATCTGCTTGAGCTATGCTCCGCCAATCTGCATTCCCACATATCGTCGAGGAATATGCGTCCCCTTAATGTGCATTCACTCTGCGATGGTAGGCTTGAGCCAGGACTTCAGCCTCGAGATCCCAAGGTGGGGTGCCAGCCAATACGCAAGCCGCCTCGCAAGAGATAGTGCGGTAGCCCCTAACAATTCTGATTGCCAGAACTCTCTGTGCTCTGCGTAAATGAGCTAGGGAACGAGAGTTCAGACGACCTGCCCAAACGGGTGCACCGTAAAGGGCCATGGCCCGCACTACTCCCGCGTATAAGCGACGGCATCCTGCATTAGGCGCCCCCACTCGAGGAAGGAGCCGACTTAATGCTCCAGCAGTTGCCACCAGTCTAGGTGTAAGCCATCGAAAGTGAGCCTCGAATCTCCATCGGCTATCTATCAGTAGCCCCAGGTACTTCATTGTGTTTGAGATACCAATGGAGACACTCCCTACCCTCAGATATGAGTTAATGCGCTTAGCTATGTCGGTGACCCTAGTTTTCTGATGGATTACTTAGTTGCGAATACGATCCCTCAGAGAAACCCCGAGCATAGCTCTTGCCATAGCCTGCTGAGCGACTTTAAGCTTGTGGACCGCCTTAGTTGTTAGTGTCCACGTTTCGGCACTGTAAGTCAAGACAGGTAGGACACACTGGTTAAATACTTTAGTCTTTAGACTCTGCGGGATGGGTGACGAGAAGACTCAACGTAGATTGCGGAATACTGCCCAGCCTAGCTGTATCCTTCTCATAATCTCACACTCGAAATTGTTTTTTTTTTAGTTCGAGCTTCTGTCCTAGGTAAATGTATTTGTCAACAATTTCGAGAGTGACCCCATCTAAGGAAATCGGTCCCGGAGCAACGTGCTCGTTGCACATGATTTTGGTTTTACTCAAGTTCATCCGGAGAGCGATCCTTTGAGAAGAAACAGCCGGTCCATGCAGCATTCATTGCAAATCCTCTATGGATTCAGTCGTTAAGACCATATCATCTTAGGCGAATCTGATATGAGCGCCATCGATGTTTATGCTATGTCCAGTCCAATTCACCGTCTTAAACATATCCTCTAGGGCGTTTGAAAACAATTTCGAAGAAATGACGTCTCCTTGTCTTACGCCTCGCTGCAGATGGATATGCCTTGTCTGCTGGTTTTGGACTCGGACTGCCTTTCTTGCGTTTTCATACAGACATCTCAGCATCTCAATATGTCACCAATCGACTTGGTATCTCTGTAAAGACTCCAGAACAGCCCAGGTTTCGACCAAGTGAAAAGCTTTTTCATAATCCACAAACACTAGGCATAGTGGTTGATTGTACTCTTTAGTTTTTTGTACAATTTGCCGCACGGTGTGGATATGATCTATCGTTCTGTACCCGCTTAGAAACCCGGCTTGTTCGGGGGATGTAAATCTTCGAGTCATCATGCGAGGCGGTTTGTGATAACCCTTGAAAACAGCTCATAGACATGGCTCAGAAGAGATATTGGCCTATAGTTCTTTAAGAGTGTTATATCTCCTTTTTTGTATAACACTATACTTCTGTGCCATGCCTTTGGAGTTCTCCCGGCAAAGAGAACGGTATTAAACAGCTCTTGAAGCTCTGTTACCAATGGAATTCCACCAGCTTTTAGCAGCTCTGTTGTAATACCATCCTCACCCGCGACTACTTCTATTTTTAAGCTGTCCAAGGGCTAAAACAATTTCATCTAGATGGATATCAGGCAGTTCTTCCGTATAGTGGCGGCTTAATTTGTCCTCTGTGTGCAGTGGTAGCATGCGATTCGTAAAATTCGGCGTAGTGGCTTTCCACTTCCGAGAGGATTTCCGGTTTGGAAATAACGACTTTCCCTTTAATGTGGTTAACTTCGTCAGGTGACTTTTTCCAAGAGGCTTAATAAACACTTTTGGATCCCGATTCTGCTCAATTGATTTTTGAGCGTATTAGCTAAGTCGCGTCGTTATCCATCTTGGTAATTATTTTGTTTAAAGCCTCTACTTCTCACGAAGTTAGAATAGGGTTCGTCGCTCTGCCATTAATAGGAGAGTATCTCCCGAAAGCTTTGACTTCATGCCCTTACGTTGGCTTTCGCAAATTTTTGTGCCCTCATTTCGATGGACTTCTACTACTCGATCGAGTTTTTGGTCTACGTCATCCGTGGTTTCCAGAGTAGAAATTGGTTTTAAGTTGTTTCTAGAATGTTACAGATCCAATTACGGTTTGGAGAACATTCAGACGGACTGTTGATTTCATCAAACGGACACGTTCCAGCTTTAGATAAATGTTCAGAGTGCCTCGTACCAACCTATGGTTGTTAATAGTCGGTGGTAAGCACCGAGACATCCCTAAATATACGCTTCTTGTCCGTAATAATAAAATCAATCGCATATTTCGTCTGCCCACCGGGGCTTCGCCAAGTCCACCTACTTTGGGATTGTTTCTTGAAAAAAGAATTTATCAAAAACAACCTCTCCTTCTCGAGAAAGTCGACAAGCATTTGTCCGAACTCGTTCCTTCGACCCAAACCATAAGGTCCTACAACTAATTCAACACAATTTTACTCCCACTTTAGACTTACAGTCCCCCATAACAACGTTGAAGTGGGCTCTGAGGTATGGCGTAAGGCTTTTGCTATATCCTCGTATAGAGTTTCCACTTCCGAATCCGATTATGACTCCGTGAGCGCGTACGCTAATACCACCTTAAGGGTATACCATGCAGATATTTTCAGCACGAGATACGCAACCCACTAAGACACACTGGGATATTTATAGCTTTATATTTATTTATAGTATTTATAGCTGAAACACATACACGCGCACACACGCAGCAAGCAACACAACAAAAATGCACACACACACACACACACACACACACACACACACCACATGGACTCCACGCACCTACGCATGCACGCACGCACACACACATACAATACGCACATTCACCTAATAATTTTAACTACTTCCCTGCAGTTCAAGTTTTTTCTGGGTTAGTAACATCACTTACCTGCCTATAAAAGCTTACTTTATTAGTTAACTGAATGACGAGGATACTAAGTTACTTACCTGTTCATAAAAGCTCACTTAGTAATAAGTAAACGACTATAAAAAAAATATTTAATAATATGACTCACGTGCCATATTTAAGTATTAGAAATCTGATGAAGTCAATGGAAGCCGTTAAGTCAATGTTACGCATAGATTCATACAGCAGCAATATTCGGAAGCATTTTAGTTGAAACAAAGAATGGATGTAATAATGTCAATGTAATATCAATAAAATATATTGAATAATATACAGAATCAAGTTAGATATAAATTAATTAGGAAGCGTGAAAGCCTAAACAGTGTACGAAGTATATACAAAAATATACAATGTGCCACATTATTTCGACGATGAACGGAACCGCTAAGTGATTGAGCAATTTTTAAAATTGAATATCGGTATAAAACTTATTAATGGAATTTAAAGTTGTATACTGAAATAATACGGATTTAAAGGTATAGTATACGCTTTAATTTAGTTAAAAATCCCTTCAGAAATGGTAGACGCAACAGGGTTCGAGTTTAAAATGACGCAAGAAGACTTCTGCGATTTAAATATATATATATATATATATATATATATATATATATATATATATATATATATATATATATATATATATATATATATATATATATATATATATATATATATATATATATATATATATATATATATATATATATATATATATATATATATATATATATATATTTAAATCGCAGAAGTCTTCTTGCGTCATTTTAAACTCGAACCCTGTTGCGTCTACCATTTCTGAAGGGATTTTTAACTAAATCAAAGCGTATACTATACCTTTAAATCTGTATTATTTCAGTATACAACTTTAAATTCCATTAATAAGTTTTATACCGATATTCAATTTTAAAAATTTCTCAATCACTTAGCGGTTCCGTTCATCGTCGAAATAATGTGGCACATTGTATATTTTTGTATATACTTCGTACACTGTTTAGGCTTTCACGCTTCCTAATTAATTTATATCTAACTTGATTCTGTATATTATGCAATATATTTTATTGATATTACATTGACATTATTACATCCATTCTTTGTTTCAACTAAAATGCTTCCGAATATTGCTGCTGTATGAACCTATGCGTAACATTGACTTAACGGCTTCCATTGACCTCATCAGATTTCTAATACTTAAATATGGCACGTGAGTCATATTATTAAAAAAAATTTTTTATAGTCATTTACTTATTACTAAGTGAGCTTTTATGAACAGGTAAGTAACTTATTATCCTAAGCCAAAAATTACCAAGTGGATATATACGGCTATCATTCTACCCAGAATACTGTACGGCGCTTCGATTTGGTGGCACAGAGCCAACATCGGAGTCAACAGCAAGGACTTAATGAAGATACAGAGGATAGCAACACTAATGATCACAGGTGCAGTGAGAACAACCCCATCCGCTGCACTAGAAGTTCTGGTGGGACTCTATCCTCTAGACCTAGCAGCTAAGAGAAAAGCTATAGAGCAATGGTATAAGATGAAAGTGTTCCAACAATGGAAAGGAAACTTTACAGATAAAGGTCATACAGATATAGAAAAGATTTACGGAGAAAATCTGTCTATGGTCGTCAGGAGAAGTGACTTGATCAAGAAACAGAAAATATTCGATAAAAAATATAGGATACACATAGGAGTTAAAGAAAACTGGGAAGTGGAAAACAGCGCGAAGAGTCAGACCATCTGCTATACGGACGGGTCTAGACGAGAATCCGCGAAGCTGGCGGGAGCTGGAATTGTCTACGGCACCTCGTCAGATTTACACCAGGTCCTAAATCTGGGTAAATATACAAGTGTCCTCTAGGCCGAAATGATAGCTATCATGGAGTGTGCTAGGAAACTCAAAGAATCACAAATAGCATTAGAACATAATATAGTCATATATAGCGATAGTCAAGAAGCTTTAAAAGCACTTGACCGCATAGAAACAACCTCAGCTATCGTGAAGGAATGTAAGCGTGAACTAAACGAATTAGCTGAGAAGAGGGAAGTAACGATTGTATGGGTTCCGGGACACTGTGGCCATGCAGGGAACGAAAAAGCTGACGAATTGGCAAGAAAGGGAGCTAGTCAAACATTCGTAGGACCAGAACCCTTCCTCCCAATTGCACATAATATAATAAAGTGTGTGATTGAAAAAAGAATAGAAACAAAATCTAACAAAAGATGGAGAAACACAATGCTCAGACAAGCAAAGTTGTTTCTCAAATCGTTTGATACAAGGAAGTCTAAACAGCTGATGTCTCAGAGCAGGGAAAATGTAGCAATTGTAACAGGCATTACAACTGGGCACTGCCTGTTAAACAGACATATGTCAATAATGAGAATAACAGAAGATGCTGCGTGCCCAGAGTGTGGAGAGGAAGAAACGAGTCTTCACCTTATGGCTGAGTGACCTATGTACTCGCTGGTAAGATGGGAGATACTAGGTAAGGATGAAATTGAAGTTGAGGATCTGACAAATATCTCCTTCAGGGATATTATCAGGTTTGTAAAAGCTACGGGTAGATTAGAGCAGGTGACACTGTCGGGACAGCAGTGAGACCCTTGTCCCAACATGGGGAAATGGGTGGAATAGTTCGGAATAGGAGCTGATCACCCGTCCTGCACTGACAGGCGTCCCCGAAATTAGATTGATAGATAGAACTTATTATCCTCGTCATTCAGTTAACTAATAAAGAAAGCTTTTATAGGCAGGTAAGTGATGTTACTAACCCAGAAAAAACTTGAACTGCAGAAGTAGTTGAGATTATTAGGTGAATGTGCGTATTGTATGCATGTGTGCGTGCGACAAGAAGCGTATATTTAGGGATGTCTCGGTGCTTACCACTGACTATTAGCAACCATAGGTTGGTACGAGGCACTCTGAATATTTATCTAAAGCTGGAACGGATCCGTTTGATGAAATCAACAGTCCGTCTGAATGTTCTCTAAACCGTAATTGGATCTGTAACATTCTAGAAACAACTTAAAACCAATTCACTACTCTGGAAACCACGGATAACGTAGGACAAAAACTCGACCGAGTAGCAGAAATCCTTCGAAATGAGGGCACAAAAATTTGGGAAAGCCAACGTAAGGGCATGAAGTCAAAGCTTTCGGGAGATACTCTCCTATTAATGGCAGAGCGACGAACCCTATGCTAACTTCGTGAGAAGTAGAGGCTTTAAACAAAATAATTACCAAGATGGTTAACGACGCGACCTCCGATTAGCTAATACGCTCAAAAATCAATTGAGCAGAATCGGGCTCCAAAAGTGTTTATTAAGCCTCTTGGAAAAAGTCACCTGACGAAGTTAACCACATTAAAGGGAAAGTCGTTACTCGTCCAAACCGGAAATCCTCTCGGAAGTGGAAAGCCACTACGCCGAATTTTACGCATCGCATGCTACCGCTGCACACAGAGGACAAATTAAGCCGCCACTATACGGAAAAACTGCCTGATATCCATCTAAATGAAATTGTTTTAGCCCTTGGACAGCTTAAAAATAGAAAAGTCACGGGTGAGGATGGTATTACAACAGGGCTGTTAAAAGCTGGTGGAATTCTATTGGTAACAGAGCTTCAAGAGCTGTTTAATACCCTTCTCTTTGCCGGGAGAACTCCAAAGGCATGGCACAGAAGTATAGTGTTATACAAAAAAGGAGATATAACACTCTTAACTAACTATAGGCCAATATTTCTTCTGAGCCATGTCTATGAGCTGTTTTCAAGGGTTATCACAAACCGCCTCGCATGATGATTCGACGAGTTCCATCCCCCGAACAAGCCGGGTTTCTATGCGGGTACAGCACGATAGATCATATCCACACCGTGCGGCAAATTGTACAAAAAAGTAAAGAGTACAATCAACCACTATGCCAAGCTTTTGTGGATTATGAAAAAGCTTTTCACTCGGTCGAAACCTGGGCTGTTCTGGAGTCTTTACCTCTGTAAAGACTCCAGAACAGCCCAGGTTTCGACCTCAATATATCACTAATCGACTTGGCATCTCTATGCCAAGTCGATTAGTGATATATTGAGATGCTGAGATGTCTGTATGAAAACGCAAGAAAGGCAGTCCGAGTCCAAAACCAGTAGACAAGGCATATCCATCTTCAGCGAGGCGTAAGACAAGGGGACGTCATTTCCTCGAAATTGTTTTCAAACGCACTAGAGGATATGTTTAAGACGCTGAATTGGACTGGTCATGGCATAAACATCAATGGCGCTCATCTCAGTTTCGCGTAAGATGATATGGTTTTAACGACTGAATCCATAGAGGATTTGCAATGGATGTTGCATGGACCGGCTGTTTCTTCTCATAGGATCGCTCTCCGGATGAACTTGAGTAAAACCAAAATCATGTGCAACGAGCACGTTGCTCCGGGACCGATTTCCTTAGATGGGGTCACTCTCGAAATTGTTGATAACTACATTTACCTAGGACAGACGCACGAACTAGAAAACAACAATTTCGAGTGTGAGATTATGAGAAGGATACAGCTAGGCTGGGCAGCATTCCGCAATCTACGTTGAGTCTTCTCGTCACCCATCCCGCAGAGTTTAAAGACTAAAGTATTTAACCAGTGTGTCCTAGCTGTCTTGACTTACAGTGCCGAAATGTGGACACTAACAGCTAAGGCGGTCCACAAGCTTAAAGACGCTCAGCAGACTATGGCAAGAGCTATGCTCGGGGTTTCTCTGAGGGATCGTATTCGCAACTAAGTAATCCGTCGGAGAACTAGGGTCACCGACATAGCTAAGCGCATAAGCAAGCTGAAGTGACAATGGGCCGGCCATACCTGTCGCAGAACCGATGACCGTTGGGGTAGACGTGTTCTGGAGTGGAGACCAGTGACGATATACGTAGGACAGCGGGCAGTGGATGGAAGTAGAAAGCCAAGGATCAGACTAAGTGGCGAATAATTGGAGAGGCCTATGTCCAGCAATTGACGAAAATGGGCTGATAGTGATGATGCCACGTAATCCGGCAATCTATATGCCTTTTTATGCACGTCACCGGTATGGCCCATAAACGTAGCTAAATGTTTCATATCATTCTCAGTTATGCTAAATATTTGTATAAAGGTTGCTAGAGTCGCGTAGACGAAATTGATTTTGGGTTTTTGGGTCCAGATAATCTTGGTTATCCCTCGAGAACTTTGTAATAATAATAAAACTTTGCAATAAATGTTATCTAATAACTGAATATACGTTGCAACAGTAGTACCCTGATTTGATTTTGGCTGCAGCTTCATTGGCTAACGGGACTATAGTGACATTATTCCACTTCTTTTTGTTTAAATCTGTTGCAGCTTGACTGGAGATGACATGTCGCAAAATTGCATCTATAAGATGCATTAATGTCTTAAGATCTGCTTCTGTTTCTGCGCTATTGATTTCATTGTAAGGACCTTGTTTTTTCAATGCAAACATAATGGCTATATTGCAGCATTGTTTAAAAGTAGTTGAAACATTCATAGCAAAAGAAGGTTTCGAATCTATACTTTTTGGCATCACAGTTATCTACAACTTTAGTTGCCTCCGCCATAAGATCTTAACTGAATGGTTTTAAGGCACTCAATAAATTTATTATAGAATTATTAATTTTTTAAATTTCGATTAATAATTTTGCTAACTCTCTTACTATTCTTGAAACCACATTAATAAAATGTTTTTCCGAATGACTTTTTTAATATTGGGATCCTTAAGCACAAATAAGAAGATCTGATTTAGCAAATAGCGATGTCTTATCCGCTCTCTTCATATTTACAGTTTTACAATAATAATAATATACGCAATTATGAGTACAATCACTTTGCAAATTAAAACGCGTCCTAACGGCTCAATGTTTGTTTATTAACAAAACGTAGGACTCGCGCGCGCACCCCTTGGGCCCCCGCATCACTTATAAAATCGATTAAATTGGGAAGAAATTTGGACGCAAGATAATGCTAAATAAAAATTGAAAAAAACTTTTTAAAATATACGTCGGAGGCAATAGAATGCTAGCATCAGAAATATAATATACGTGCCCAAATATACGCGAGCACGTAGCGACCTCCAAATTGTGCGCGGCAACTCGCTGAACTAATAAATACATCGGAATTCATTCCCGCGATAAAATAACGTCCCATCCAATTTTTTGCCCACGCATTATACATATAAAAACACGGCTCCTGACAAATTTTTAGGGTTGGTTTATCCTGCGTCCGTATACTGGATGCAACAAGTCGGTTGGACGCAACAAGATCGGTAAAAAGTGCCATGTAGGACGCAACATGATGTGCAAGATGTAAATATATATATATATATATATATATATATATATATATATACATACAAGATTAACTCATTTAAATATTAAAGAGATAGAAGTTTTCACGCTCATTTCTTACCGAGGTATCATAAAATGCGACTGAGGTTAGTTGCGTTAGGCAGTAGGCCGGTTGTAAAATAATTAGCCAAATTATCCAACAACATGTTTAAAACATGCTAACCCTACTTAAGAGTGGGATAAGAACAGGAGAATGATGATCAATAGGAGATTTCTCGACTTTGTATCTGAATATCTAAAGTTACCTTATCTCGCATTTCTCATGTCACGCGTCTGTTATCGATGACTATACCTAGTCGCGTATGTAAACAAGCATTGCGTTTCCCCGAACTGGTCGAACAGTTATGTTTTTGTAGAAGATCCAGTATGCGGCTCCCGCATTCCATCAGAGCGTCAAGCGATTGAATGGAGCCGTACAACATGTCGGGAATAGGGTCACGGTCGCAAACCGGTCGCCGTGAGTTCATGCAATGCGTGCTCGCTAACGGTACCGCTATACGTTTCCGCGTAGTTTGCTTTATTTGCATGTATTAACACGACAAATTGACAAAATATTACAATGATTTGAATAACTATCATCATCATCATCTTTCTGCCCTTATCCCACTCTAAGTGGGGTCGGCACAACATATTATAAACATGTTGCCACATGATTTGGCTACGTATTTTACGACCGGCCGCCTGCCTGACATCAACTTATCTTAGTCGCCTTTTACGACACCTCGGTAAGAAAGAGGGTTGTCTATTCTACTTAACCGGATACCACACGGTGGGTTAACTTACCTTAGTCGCCTTTTACGACACCTCGGTAAGAAATGAGGGTGGTCTATTCTACTCAGCCGGACACCACACGGTAGGTCGACTTACCTTAGTCGCCTTTTACGACACCTCGGTAAGAAATGAGGGTGGTAATATTCTATTCCGCCGGATACCACACGGCGTGATTTGAATAACTATCATCTTCGTCATATATAAATACTAGCTGTTGCCGCGTCTTTACCCGCGTGGAAATCAGTGTCACAAAACGTTTTTCCCGCGTAAATACCGAGCCCGCGGGAAGTCTAGGATAAAAAGTAGCTTATGTGTGGCTCTACAATCTCAATTATCTTCCAGTAAAAATCCCATCAAAATAGAATTGGTCGTTCCGGAGAATTTACCATTAATCTAAACCTTAAAAAATTGCACATCTTTTAGTATGAACCGTACAAAAAACCGTTCTTGCTTTTGGGGACTGATTTATAATAAGTATTAATAGATAGATAGATAGACAAATGGTACTCGCAACTCTTTCACGTTGCCTTTAGCAATTTAAATTACTTCGGCATTTAAAATACCCTTAATATAATGTATAATGTTGTTTTTTTTCTCTTCCTGAAAAGAAGACGTAATTTTTCTTATCTTATATGTTAGCTCGGTATCTATGTTGTACAGCGATGTACAGACAGACTTAATAATTTCAGTATGGTTACCAATATGGCGCGAACGCTTAACTCAGATGTGCATTTACTTCTGCAAATCCTAGATGTAGAAGACTATTTTATTAAAAATATTCTTTCAATTCTTCATATCTGATATATTTTAATCATATCTTATACATTTTTTTTCTAAACTGAACGGTATTGTTTAAAGAATTCACGTAATATTGTAATACATGAAAATGAACATTATGAAATTGGCTTGCTATTGCTACTGTGATTGACTGCTACTGTTATTGTGATTTGAAAAAAACTTACTACAATTAATGCCTCGCATTTCACTAACGACTACTTGCCAAGAGCCCAAGATTCTGCCGTCTCGACCGGTGCAGTAGGCGCTGAAAGACACAATATTACCTACAGACCAGTATATAGCTATTGAGTTATAAGTATTATGATTAGAATGTAGTCATTTAATAGCTTCTATCAATACAATAATGTTATTTAATATATTCATACTAGTTTTATACTAATAGTGACTACCATTGGCATGGATTTCCGAGATAAACTTAGCATGACCTCTCTAGCCCTCAAAATGCCTTCGTCACAAAACTATATCATAACCATCTGTTTGGTCCATTCGCTGTCACAAGCTGTCAAGTACCTATTTTATAATTAACAAATAATTGGAGACAAATTAAGATTATAAAAAACCATTTTACCAGAATCGGATTTGTGTAGTCGTTTTATACAAAAAAAAAATGGGTGAAATGAAATGTGTAATGGAAATCAGACGCAGTCGAACGCAGATTCGACGTAACTGTTAGATGATATGTCGTCGACTATTAGATGTTGATCGTAGTTGATGTTGATATTTCTCTTACTAAGACAAGGTAACTAGATACAGTGTGTGTCAAGTGTCCTAGATCTGCTTTTTTTGTTAGTCGGGTATATCCGTGTCAACCCACATTACTGTTTCTTGTTCACATTTATTCCCTACATATATTTTATAATAACTTACATTCCATTTTGTATTTGATACGGTCCGTAACTTCCGTCGAAGTCGCAGAAAGTTGTGGGATTGCCAAAGAAATTGGTTCCGTGTGTTCTCTGCTCTCTGTGGATTTTGGCCAAAGCGTAGACTATACTTTCACACCTTCGTAGGTACTGTTCGCCTATTGACCCAGCGCTAACTGTGGAATGTAAAATAACATTTTACTCGATTGTTGATTTTATAAATGACTTAATAATAATTATATTATATTATTGGTAATACTTTTCACATCTTACTTATTCAATTAATTTGACTTTTTTTTTACTTATTATTCCAAATAAATGACATATATTTAAGTAATATAATAACATTTTCATTTAAATGTTTAAATTCTAAATTTTGCAAAAATATATATATCTTATTGTAATTGACAAAAGTTAGTAGGCGACAATATTAACCTCGCAATAATAAACATATGTATGTACTGATGTGTTATGGCTCATACTAGAAAAGTTCATCAAGTTAAAGTTATAACAGTTGGCGGAAGGAATTTTTTTAGGACTCGTGGTAGCTTACAGTACTGTCTGTTTATATAAGATCTATTTTTCACTGTAATGTACAAATGAAATATTTGATTTAAACTAACAATTCATTAAAAGTACACGATGATGCTAAATGTCATCGTTTTGTCCAAAGTGTATATGTGTTTTATAAAATAATAAATGACTGAACATACCAGTAATAGTTATAAATTACGTAAATTTATGTTAATGAGATGTTGATAACTTAGCATAATGGTTGAACCGGAAGACTGCGAAACTTAATTTAAGCGTCTTCATTTCCACGTGTAAAACCTATTTTTTTATACATCATTAAATTTTACTTATTCAACGTAACCAGGAAAAAGTCGTGTTGATTAATAGTTCCACAATACATTTCTCCTAGAGGGGGGAGGCCTTTGCTTAGTAGTATAATTTTAACAGGCTTTTACTTTGCTTTTTAATTTATATTATAATGGTGCCATATTTTATAAATATAACCTTTCTATAACACGGTAGTTAAGTTCCTAGAAAAAGCCATGTTTGTGAAAACGTGTTGTATGAGAACTGAAGCTAGTACAAAAAGGAGGGCTAACTTCGTGCGTGCCTATAGAAAGTTTTGTCTAATAACACTACTTACATTTCCGCAACGTTGTATCTTTAGGACAACAAGTCTCGCTGTGGCTGTAGGAGTACATACAGTGTTGTATGTACACAGGATTTGCTGTTTTTTTATTGTTATTGTGTAAACATATTATAGGAATCCTTCTCATAGCAGGCTTTGCAGCAATTCACAAATCGAGTTGTAGTAAAACCATGTTATAAGTTACATGTACTTCGAAAATGCGCACAATTTGCCATATGTAGTGAACATATTTGCATTTATTTACCTTAACAGCGGAGGTGAATTCTTTGACAAATGTATTTCGGCTTATATTTTCGGTGTAATGTCCAACTTATAACAAGTTGTTATCATCTTATTATTAAGTAAAACTTTCATAGGAGACCTTTCAATGCCCACCCAATATCACTGCCGCTTCACTGAACGTGAGAGTCGTTCGTTCTATTTTGAGCATACGTTTTGTATAACCAATGTCATTACGTGACAATCTTTAAGATGTTAGTCGTGACAAAAGTTAGTTATTAAAACATTTTTATCATGTTAACATAATATCTATTTCACGTTTATTAATAGCGTAAATAACCTCAATCTTAATTGTAATTTATGGAATATCTGATAGATGTTTATTTAAGTGTTTAAGGGGGTTTATTTAAGGGGCTAGTTTATGTCATCTTCGTCTTGGTTATTATAATTATCTATACATATTATAAAACAACGTCCTCAAAGTTTTCTGTTTGTATGTGAAAGATTTTTCTCAAAATCTACTGATGGGATTTTAGTACGGTTTTTACTTAAATATAGTGCAATTCTTGAAAGGTTTAGGTTAATAGCAGATTCTCCGGAAAGGATTAACCGACATTCACTGAAAGATAGACGAGGTTTTGGAGCAACATATAGGCTATCCTAGAACTCCTGCAGGGTCGGCATTCACGTTGAAAAAACTGATATCCACGCGGGCGATGCCGCGGGCACAGATAGTATCTAATAAACTGTCATTATCTTAAGGAACATTTAATACGTTCCCTACTATTGCTTAGTTGCATGACAAACATATGAGAATAATATTTTAAAACTTACATTAATATTTATTATAACGGTTCGGTACTTTTTCGAGGTGTCGTAAAAGGCAACTATGGTAGGTTGACGCGCCCTGTGGTATCCAGCTGAGTAGAATAGACCACCTTCTTTTTCACCGAGGTATCGTAAAAGGTGACTAAGGTAAGTTGACTGACCCCACCTAGAGCCCGGGATAAGGCCAGGAGGATGTATGTATATAACGGGTTCGGTACTTTTTGGAACTCTGAACTTATATCTGAGAAAATTGTAAAAGTTAATTAATATAACTTGATTGTGTTACAGATAAATATTGAATTTTAATAATAATCCAATAATAGAATAATCCAAATCCTTTTATATCGAAAATTATACTTCTTTAATCGCATACCCTTGTTACCTCTAGCGCTGCAATTAATAAAAAATTATGATAGAATGTTGGGGTTATAGTATATTTACAGCAAGGTAATCTCCTCATGTCGGCCTCTTGCACCGGTGGGGTTCTTGGCTGGCCCGTTCTAGAGTGGACACACCAACACATACCCTCGTCACATTGCAACGGTTCATAATCCCCATTACTTGTACAATGCAGAGAAGTCAGCTTTCCTTGATTTGTTTCCAATTCGTGTCTTTTGCGGCTACATGCTGAAATATTCAATTTTATTGTTTACTAGTAGCCCTCTCCAGCTTCGCACGGGTATAAAATATATAGCCCATGTCACTCAGTGAAAAAAAATGATTAAAATCGATCCAGTAGTTCAAATTTGTCCAATCGCTGCTAAATTCAAAGTGCTATATGGCGAAGCGCGGCCCCTTCGCGGTATTTTAAATCTGTAATATCTTCGAAAATGTTCATTTGAATTATATGCTGTAAACGGCAATATTGATCTATATTAAATCAACAATGTATTTAAGGTACTTGATTGAATAAGAATTAATGCTGTATTGTTTAAAATTGCTTCGATAATAAGGCATTTTTCGTAAAAAGAAAATGACAAAAAAATGCTATTGTGGGTTATCTATAAGAGATAGACATATACCATCGCGGATTCACTTTAATACTAAACGTGCGATATACATATATAGATTTTGATAATCATCAATTATTGCTATATAGTGTTAGACTAGTAAAATAATTATGGTTGCTAATCGACGTGATAATAATACTTTTCTAACTCAAAATATTTAAAGTGTAAACCATTACAATGTTAACATTAGCAATATTACTAAGCATAAACAATATAGACTCAAGATTTCGTGTTTTAGTAAAGGTTATATACGTGTTGAAACATTGTATGACCGATTTCGAAAAAGCGCTTCTTTTTAACAGAAGCAAACAATGATTTTAAAAAAGAAAGAATTTAAAGAATATGCTAACTTTAATACATATTAATGTAATAATTTTATTATAAATGCACATAATACACATATTATGATTGCATTTTAATATAAAATTCAATCAAAAAAATGGAGTATATTGTAAACTTTTAACATTAAATGAGAATTTTATAATATATCCTTCTTGGTGAAGATTTGTTTACATAATACGGAGGTTAGTATGTCAATTCTTGTCAAACAGAATTTTTCATCTTTGGATTCTTAAAATTGATCGCTTCGTTATTCTTTCTATTAAATTACACGTGATTTGTGCTGGAGTCAATAACAAAATGAGACGAATTATTCTACGCTATAACAAATTTTTAACTGGAAGAATTTTGTAATATTAAGAAGAAATATTTACATAACTAGCCATGTATAAACAGGTATTCATCATCATCTTCCTGCCTTTATCCCACTCCAAGTGGGGTCGGCACAACATGTTATTAACATGCTGTCACATAATTTAGCTGCGTTTTTACGACCGGCCGGCCTGCCTGATCAACTTATCTCAGTAGTATTTTACGACACCTCGGTAAGAAAGAGGGTGGTCTATTCTACTAAACCGGATACCACATCGTGGGTCAACTTACCATAGTCGCCTTTTACGACAACTCGGTAAGAAAGGAGGTTGGTCTATTCTACTCCGCCGGATACCACACGGCGGGTCGACTTACCTTAGTCGCCTTTTACGACACCTCGGTAAGAAATGAGGGTGATACTATTCCAATTAGCCGGATACCACACGGCGTATGTATAAACAGGTATTCATAACAGAATAATACTTAAAGTTACTTACCACAGCTCATCTCATTCGCTTCACTTTTCCACATTTGTCCAAATATTCTGTTTCCATTTTCATCAGAGCAGAAACATCTGTTTATTGTGTAAATAGTACATTTCAATGTTCAAACTTTAGTGCATTTGAGCGTAGTTGAATAAAATTAAATGACAATTTTGAGACTAAATTGAAATCGAATTCTAATTGTTCTTTATTGATGTACACTGTATTTGAGTTTAAACTATCGTGAGTTATTCTTAATTAATTTATAGATAACGCCTATATTCACGTTTTATTGTATCGGGTGAGCCCGATTAGTTTTAAGCCCATACGGGGCTCTTATTCATGAACTTTTTATGCTGCGTTATCGCGATTGGAACTGGAAATTAAGAAGTCTTGGAATAGCCAATTTATATACATTAATAATGTAAGAGTTTCCAGTACTTTTGAATCGTTAAGTTGTTTTTCAAAAAAAGCTATCACTGATTCGGAAGTAGACTAGGCTGATACTCTTTTAAAAACATACTTATACAAATCGATTAGATTTTAATTGTTCAAACCTGGTGCGTAGCTGACTGCAGATTTTATTTTTAGGATTTATTGATACGATTGCATTAAGGATGATTCACGCTACACCGTGCCGCGACCGGGCCGTGCCCCGTCCGGAGCACGGTCGAACATTATGGTATACTTTTGGTATGAAGTGATTCATGCCTAACCGTGCCCCGGCCGTGTCCCGGCCGTGCACGGCCGGGGCACGGCGTTGAAATGTCGGTGGGTATTGTTTCCCGGCTCCGGCACGGTTCAGCCCCGACACGTTGTAACATAAACATATGCGCCCGGGCGCCCGCAGAGCAGTCAACGTCAAATCTTAGTGAGTTTAGCAGCTTAACAGCAAAATGGACAATGCAAATTGTTTAGAATGTGTGTAATTTGCTCTGTGATTTACGACATGAGCCATCCTAAGTATTTAGATAACAAATAAAATAATTTCCAATACTTCATCATCGATGGCAATTGCAATAGCTGCTAATTCAAATTGTGAAACTGCATATTTATTTAGGCGTCAAGTCTATCGATAGATGAAATCACTTGCTGACAAAAGCTACTTAACATAGATATAAGTCGTGCAAATAATAAACCCAAACAGCCCGGTGTAACATGAATGACTGGCACGGCCGGCGCACGGTGGCCGTGCCCCGGCCGTGGCACGGCCCGGTCGCGACACGGTGTAGCGTGAATCATCCTTTAGACTTCGTTATGCTCGTATGAGTGTTAAAGCATAAAAACGATTAAAATTATAATCGGTTTAGTCAATAACGACCGGGTAATGCAAGTTCTTTTGTTACATTTCATAATTATAATTAGCGATTACCTCCCTGTGAATACATCGCCTCTGCATTGCACTGATGCGTAGCGTCCATCCGGTAAACAATTGGAAGGAGGTCGACAGCCTTCCGCGGGTGTAGGATCTGTTAGTAAAATAATGATTATCCCTTATTATCTCATTGGAGGGTAACACTATTTTTAGCTCCAAAAATAGGGTTACCCTTCAATGAGAAATAGCTGTAAAAGGTATCAACTAACAAACGCTGTTTTAAGGGGGAGGAAATAGAACAGGCATTTAGATGATGATATTTATATTTCATACGAATAAATTGATTTAACGCCGTGTGGTATCCGGCTAAATAGAATAGTACCACACGCAATTCTTACCGAGGTTTCGTAAAAGGCGGCTAAGGTAAGTTGACGTAACCGGCCGGTCATAAAATAGGTAGCGAAATCATGTGACAACATGTTTGTACCATGTTGTGCCTACTTAGAGTGGGATAAGGGCAGCATGATAACGATTAAATTGATTTAGTTCTAAGCGATGGTTATCTTTTACTTGACAATTTATACTATTGCAATGGATGTGTAACTATTGGCCCATAAAGCAACCTCAACGGAGTTTCACCAATACAACAAATAACACGTTTGTAGCGGTTCACTTTCGCCTCATAATATAACGGCCTTCATCTCGCTAGTTTTACAATGACTCACACCACGTATCCTACTGCAATAATGTTGAATAGTTTTTCTTCGAAAATATATTCCGATTAAAACCAAAAGATAAGTTTCTTTTATAACTAACAAAGAAATAACAGAAAGAAATTACAGTGGCCTCGTTACATTACCAATATGTTACATTATTTTTCAACTGAATAGTACTGTTACAGATTTAATTATTATTTTTTTTAATAATTTCTACAATATCGTTAATTTTAGATTTAATTTTGTTTATACGTTCGTTATTTCATACCAATGTCATCAGCACGTCTGCAACCAGGGCAACATCCAAATATACTTGAATTGGGAACTAACTTGAATCCCGCATCACAATCGGTCTCAGAAAGATCTGTTACGCATATTTGTGCTATTTGACACCGATTGGCGTTAACAATATATATTATGAAGTTTAAAAATAGACACAAAGAAATATGTAAAATACACATGTCTGCTACATTAAAAGCGTACACATGGCGACCGTATTAGAGTGCATACTGTATAAATTAATTATTGAAAAACATAATTCATTATCAACAAAATCTTATCGCAAGTTTATAATTCTTTGGAAGTGTAGAATATTATCGATAGTGATACAATTGTGTAAGTGATTATTATACGACTATCAACGTACCTACGATTTTTCAATCTCAAATGTTATTAATTTACCGTTTTAAGTAACCTTTTTGTTGTTAATTATTAAGTATGTTTAGTATTAAACATGATATTATGTTAGTCACTATAAAAGGAATATGAATATTAAATAAGACGTGTAATGTTAACAAAGTGTAGTTTTATATGAGCATTATCAGCGCTATCGCTATCTCGAGTTATATTTCGCGACAAACGAGCCAGTTAAGATGTAAGCGGTCGCATCGCTCGCACTAGTGTTCGTGCCGAGCGCCGACTACCTGCGCCGCCAACGCTTATCTTACGTTATCAGTGTGGCGCTTGAAAACGCGGCCTATTTCTCATATTTGTATTAAGTGACATGAAGATATTTTTCATCTATTCATAATGGATAATTCCTTTTCCAGGTTGGATTGAAACGGCCGTACCCGGCTAGTATGGAGGAGTGCAAGAAAAGAGCACAAGGCACAAAAGTTTCGAAAATAGCTAATATATTTCAAGGGATGCCGTCGAGGGACGATGAAGATATGCGTGGAAGTGACGTGACTGTCGTGCGAACTGAAAGCCACTTGGCCAGGTTTAACAATGCTAGGGCATTATTTGAGAAATTAGGTGAAGAAAATCGTAATTTTCGTATTGAAAAGTCGCCTTCAGCGGCTGCCAGTTTCGCCGGTACGCGCGGAGTGCTCCCAGTGGTTCCCGCGAGGTCTCGTTCCAGCTCAGCAGGTTCTGTCAGCCCGACACGGAACAATGCTACGACATCTGCTTTGGCGCCGGCCGTTAACGGTGACCGAGTGCCTAATGGTGCTACGCAACAACCGCCACCAAAACCGATCAAACCTAGTGTTCTTCCTAAGCCAGAAAAACCGGATAGACGTTTTAATAAAGAACTTATAGAAAAACAGAGAAACTGGACCGCTCATTTTAATAAACCGCGTTCGTCTAAATATGACCAAGAACCGAGATTAGATTACAAATCTCCTTCGGGTTATCAAGATAGAAAGTCGCCGGATGTTGTTGACAGACACGTGGTGCCATCACGGGTTTACTCACCACCGCTGTCACCAGGCGCTGGTGATTCTCATGTGGAACGCCCAAATACTCTTCCTTCTTCTTTAGTTAATCGAGGTATACACGTCGCGAAATCACCTAGTCCTGTAAAAAACATCGCTTCCGTGATACCTTCACCTAGAACCAATAATACTATTTCTCCCACCGCTAGATCCGAAAGTCTTAATATTCCAACACTAAGAAGGGATAATTTAAGTTCCCCCAATAGTCAAAATTCTCAGAAAGTAGAATCAATAGAAAGGATACATTCAAAAAGATCTTCTGTTTCTCCGGAAGTAGAAAGAGGAAATATAGAAAAAAATGATGAGGATATGCAACAATCGGACACTTACTCGCCAACTTCAAAAACTGTGGAACGTTCATCACCTATTCCATCATTTATGTTACAAGAAAGTAGTGATGTAGATGATTTAATATATTATAATGATCCATCATCACCTCCGGCTCTACTGCCAATATCGCCACCAACATTCCTGGACGAAGAAAATGTAGTAGAAACTAATACTATATCATTGGTCGATGAAAACGAGGGTGAACAATGTACGTTGAAAGAAGACAACGGCGGTGACAATGTTGATCAAGGAGTTATATTAAAATCAACTTTGACTTCAGTTTTACCTTTTCAACATGAAACGAATAAAGATGGGTTTGATTTAGAAAATAATAAAATGCTAACACCCGATATTTGTAATATTGTTCTTAGATCGCCTATAAAGAGCCAAGAGGAAGATGGCTATGAGACGATTAATTACAATAATCATTGGGAAGAAAAAAATAAGCGAAGGTCATCAACGCCCGAGACCTGTCCAGGTGTAGTTCAGTCTGAAGACACTTCGCAGTCCCCGCTTGTTTCGCCGTTGGCTTCGCCAGTCCATAGTATTCCCTATTCGCCAGGCCTCACATCGCCTTCACAAGGTACGTTCATATATTCTTTTGCATTTCCGAATTAATGTTATTATTTAACATGAAAACAAATGACACTTTTTATCTTTTATCTTTGTTGTTGAATTAGGGGAAGTGATAAACTTTTTTTTTTTCATAAATATAACTATGAAATTATCTTCGAATCACAACGCGATAAATGACAGTTACAAAAATATTTATTATTTCTATGATCGTTTACATAGAACAAATTATTAGAAATTAAATAGTGTTTAGTATATTATCGATTGATATTTGCTTTTAGTATATTGTGGAGGCAACGAAATTAAACTTCTGGCAGGTACCAATAAGTTTATCTATTCAAACCTATGTGCCATTGATAGCTACAACTTATCTCACGTTTATCGTTAAAGAAAAACATCGTAACGAATCTTACATATGTCTAGAGAATTTCTTGGGTAACCTTTTGGCCCAGCTTGGTAGCTCTAACAAAGCTCCAACCTTTCTCTCCGAAAAGAGAGAGTTGACACAGCAGCGGTATAGTACTAGGCTGTTAATTATTACTTTAGTATATTGTAACAAAAAATAAATACTGACAAAACGAGTGTGCTTCAGACGACTAGACTGAAGTAAAATTACTGATTAAGATATATTTCGTGCGTTGGCTTAGAGTGAAAGAGAGATAGAAAGTGCGCGAGCACTGCTCTCTCTTGCTCCTACAGTGTGATATAGACAATAGGACTACACTGTATCTTAGATCTACGAAACATAACTGGCTACGAGTGAAAGAGAGAAAGCAAATGGTGCTCGCAACCCTCTCTCTCTTGCCCTACAGTAATATACGAAACGTAACTCTCTGTTTCTATCTTCACTAATTCATATCTCCCTCTCAAAATTTATTCGCCTCACCCAATAACACTTTTCATAAAGTGAGTAAGTTGAGTAAAGAAGTGTTACTTCAATAATTTGCTGATCTAATTTTATTTCATACATAACCGTTATAAGCATGTTTTAATTTATAAGATTGTAAACAATATAAAAAATATTGGGCCAGACGTCAAAGAAGTATAGTTCACGTTTTCGCACTGTGGGCAGTGTATTATCCTAAGAAGTCTGTACAAGTGGGCGTCGATTGACGTACGTTTGGCGGTCTCGTGCTAAGCGGGTTCAATGTAATATTGAGGAAGTCAAGGTATTTGAGTCGTTGCGAGAGTTGCGAGTCGATCCCGATTTAGATGCTCCGGCGGCGCCGCCTCCGCCGCGACGACGCAGTAACCCGAGCGACGTTGTCCTGCGCGCCCTTCCCTAACCTCTTTATTTCACGTCGCCAATTGGGACAACAGTTTTAACAATTCATTGGACCACTTAAATCGCGCTACCGATGTAATATTCGTTGTGTTTATATTCATCATTCGTGCACACATTTGTATCAAGGCGTCTGCTTACAATTTGTAGTGTAGTTGATAAGTTATAAGAAATGCCTCAATTATTCATGTATGTTTTCAACTTTACATGACAGATAGTGAATGTGGTTTCATTGAGTTTTAAATAGCAGTGCTTTTTAAACAACCCTTCGATAAGTTTTACTTTGCCAACAAAGATATTCTCATCTCGTTTATTCTAAATTCACGTGTATATTTTTTTAAATATATACATTGAAAAATGTTGTAATCCAGCGATTTTAAACATAAAAAGAAATACAATAGATGATGTTAAAATGGGAATAACATATTTAAGAGACAGTAGTCATTTGTTTCTTTGTGAAACAAAGTCCCTTCCTAAAATGAGCAACCCTATTTTTTGAGAACATTAACGTGATGATGTGGTATTTATAAAGTTTTCTTGTGTTGTATTTTTGGACATTTGGTTGTATTCTATGACAATTATACGATATTTCTGTGAATAAAAGTGTTCAGTGCAAATAAACTTATATATGCAGTATTAACAAGTCTTGAAACTGGGTGTATTTGACCGCGTCTGGATGAGGGATAAAATCAGTGACAAAATACATCGTTTGGAATTAAAAGTGAGTGTTAGCGTGCGAAACGCAGACTCGCGCGAGTGGCGATGGGTCGGCAATGAGCCGCACGGTGCGTGCGCACACCCGCGCTCGCACAACATGCGCCTCTGCGGATGCTGTATCGGTCAGTAGTTTCACTCGTTAACAATCAATCGTATACTTGTAAACTTCCACTTCTACAAACTCGCCGGGTGTCTTAACTTAAATTTTTTTCATACTAGTTGTGCCTGTGGCTTCGCTTGCGTGGAATTCAGTGTATTTTTTTGAAATTTAGAACATAAAAGTAGTTATAGTGAGATAATCATAAGAGATAGAGACACGCTGTCGCGGACTTTTTTTGTTATATTTTCGTAGTTCTACTATTCTTTAGTAGGTACATTATTTTTGTGTATTTCTATTGGTCTACGCGGCACGCGCTATTAAAGCTCCCAGCAGGCTAGTTTTTTTTACAACTGCGCGACCTCTTCAATATAATAGTAATGTACTATTAACCTAACCTTCTGCAAGAATTACACTATCTTTTAGTAAAAACTATACAAAAATGCCCGATGAGCCCGATTAATTTTATTTATGCTAAATTTTATAGATATTCATCGTCGATTAGCCGTGAAAGCGTAGCAGACAGACATACTTTCGCATTTATAATATTTTTATGGATATATAATAAAATAACTAAATCCATAATATGATGTCAACAATTGGAAATTTTACAAGCATAAACGATGCACAAAAAAAGTTTGCTATAAACTACAATAACTTCATTATGTACGAGAAATGCAAATTATATCTTCGCGCTTATAAATGAAAGTTGTTCAACACAGTACCTACTAAGCTAGGCACTTTTGTATTAATCTTGGCACGTCTTGACATACAGTTGAGTGAACCCTTATTACGAGACGACTTTGTATGCAATAATTAATGTATTGCATTCATTACTTATTGTTGTAAAGGTTTTCATAACATTGATAACATGTTTTGACATTGAATGCTAGTTTTATACTATTATCAATAGTTATTAAATACTAGTAATGGTAAATACGATTCTTGGAATATACATATACTTTTAAACATCATTAAAGCAACAAAGTTGTTCCAAGTGGAAAATTTTCTTTTTTACGAGGCTAGGGCTAGAGTTTTGAAAGGTCTATTTGCCAAGTCTATTGCCTACCTTGTAAACTTTATAATCTTTAATAGTAGTATCTTTAGTAGTATTATAACCTTAAATGGTATGTATACTGTATAAGAAATATATATATTGTGTTTTGTTTTGGTACACTATCTGTCGACTGACTCTGGTGTACGTTAAAACTTGAATAAGTTTATGTTTATACCTATTTACGTAATTATAATATTGTGTATATACAAAATGAATATATAAAAAAAAGTAGCGATTCCTAGGGAGTAAAAGGATGCTGCAATTATTTTGCTAGTTTTGATCAAATTCTAAAGATTTTTTTTAATGATAATCATGTTTTCATCATAGAGAAATACATGGTCAGAGTACATTCAGGGTACAGAGACAATCGTCTCAAAGTTCTAGTTCAACCCAAAGTTCAAACTCGGTTTAAGTATATTATGATATACTCTAAATACCGAACATAAATAGAACTAAATTACCTTAAATTTTAGGGTTGAAATTGTTGTTGTTATAGGAATTTAAAATTATTTATAAAGACTAGTACTAATGGGGGTTGGTATTATCTTTAATATTTAAATGAGTTAATCTTGTATATTTTTTTTTTTTGGAATCTCGGAAACGCCACGAACGATTTTCCTTCAAAATTTAGCATGTAGGGAGTTTTCGGGAAGCAAAAACGATCAGGTTTTATTTAACAAAAAAATAGTTTTATCCCTGTTTTTGGACATTAAAAAATTCTAAAACTTACATTGAATATTAAACACTATTTTTGCCTTAAATTGTCAAGTCAGCGTAGCTTATTCTGGGAACGGGCGGTCTTGAGAAATGAAAATACCTAGGATCGATCCCCACCTACCCAACTATTTTTTTTTTGGGAAAATTACCGAGCAAGGCTCGGTCACCCAGGTACTTTATCATTATGTAGGAACATTGTCATAAAATTTAATAAGACTGTATGCTATAATATAACAAAATCGATAGGATATTTTATAATGCAAATTGCTAGCTTTGCGCTAACTTTGCTTTAGCGCTGACGGCTCAACAGTCTAGGTATTCAATTTTTGTTTGCAGCAGATTTCCAGTTAAATGTTTGCATGGAGCCATAGTCGTCAGGCTTATTTGGATGTTAATTTTTAACTCATTAGCCGCATCAACCAATTCGTATATACCTCATCAAAATTCACCAAGAAGCCAATATTGTTAGACCGATAGAAGTGTTTCCTAATACTAAATTACATACACCTGTATTGACATAGGCATAGACGATTTTTTTTATTTTAATATAATAAAATTCAAATATTATTAAATTCCGATTTTTACGATGACATCATCTTTATTTAAAAAAGGTCTCGTTTATGTGTGGCGCTGTAAGCTCGTTTACCTAATCTAATAAATGTGGCCATTGCCTATTTTGGAAGATTGATCCGTCTGATGTACGAAAATATATGATACCTATGATTATTTTAATTTATTGAAGTAGGCGTTACTTGCGAAATGCTAAAGCACAAAGAAACGATTACTATAACCTATTTTTTAAACCTTGTTGTAACTTTAAATTATGTAGGTATATACCATATACACGTATATTTTTTGATTTCTCTGTTGTTTCCGTTTTTTTTTTCTCAGATCTCATTAGATACATATATAAATAAATAAATAAATACAGCGGTCCTTCGATAAACGAGTGCCCCTAACATAATAGTGTTTTGAGATATGTGCCACCTAGCGAAATATTGCTTTGAGATATGAGATATCGCACACTACACCACTGTATGCAGCGTCTAACAGTTTCTCCCACCTCAGACTAGATCTCAGTTTTTGTGCTTATTTCTCTAGTCTCGAAGCATTTTTTTTAAGTAGTTTTTTTTTGTAATAGCCGTGTGGTATCCGGCTAAGTAGAATAGTACCACCCTCATTTCTTATCGAGGTGTCGTAAAAGGCGACTAAGGTAAGTTGACGTCAGGCAGGCGGCCGGTCGTAAAAATGCAACCAAATCATGTTACAGCACGTTTATATCATGCTGTGCCGACCCCACATACAGGGCAGCAGGGCAGTGGGATATGGGCAGCAGGATATATGTATATATTGTTCTTTTTTGTAAAAACATTATTCATATTCAAAAACACGTACTTGGAGTTTTTGGGAGGCGGTATCTATTAATGATATTTCAATGAGGAAAATTACTTTGAGATGCGAGCAATTTGACATATTAGCAATGTTACAGAACGAATTAACACGTATGTTGAGGTATCACTGTATTACAATTGTATTACCATTATTTCGTGTAATTCTGCGTTATAAGTGTGTTGTGACGCTTGAAAAAAAAACAAGTAATCGAAGAAATCTCAGATAAGCTATCTGACCGTTCGTTCATTTTTAAATGTGTGTATACAATTCATTTATTAATGCTCTGCTATGAGATACCTCTCGTTATATAGACAATAGATTTGTTGATAGTTTTTTTAAATAATTTTGTAAGGAGTATGCCTTATGATTCGTTATGCCTTATGATAGTCATATTTGGGGTTTGTAGACCTGGAGGAAGCGCTCTTCAGAATACAGAGCCGCTGCTGGCCGGGGTCGAGGCAATGTGTATGACGATACCCTGTCTCCGTCACCAGCAGAGTGGTGGAGTATTGTCAGGAATTTAGTCGGTGAGAGTTCGACATACTCGCCGCACGTCTCCGTCGGGCGGTGACGACCCATACTCGGTTTTCCAGCCATAAACAAGTCATATTTTGCTATCTCCTTGAGACCCTGTACAAGACAGTAATGACTAAATGTAGCTAGTAATAAGAATTATATTTTAAAAAAAAACAACCACTGAGAAGAGCAAGCAAGAGGCTCTTCTCGATAGGAACAGCTTTCCGAACCAGCACTAGAGTTGACAATTCAAAAGCACTTGTTTACAAGGTTATTTGAATAAAGAATATTTTGAATTTGAAATTGAATCATCATCATTCTTCTGCCCTTATCCCAATCTCAGTAGGGTCGGCACAACATGTACCTATTAAACATGTTGTTACATGATTTGCCAAAGTATTTTACGACTGACCCGCCTGACGTAAACTTACCTTAGTTGCCTTTTACGACACCTCAGTAAGAAATGAGGGTGGTCTTTTCTACTCAGCCGGATAACACATGGCGGTCATGTTTGGGCATCTATCACAAGAATGGATCCATATCCATTCTTGTGATATCCATATACTAAGTACCAGTCTTTATTGATATAATTGACCCATTGATATACATGGTTTGTATATCAATGACTTGACCCAATTAATCTTAAAGAAATGATAAAAAAATTGTAGTACTACTTAAAAGTGTAATACTTAATAGTATTGTATAACGTTGTAATATGCCTACTTAAAATAACGTCTTCAGGACATGTTTTCATTTAGTTAAGTACGTAAACCTATGGAGTATAAGTATAATAACAGTTTACTATACATCTATGTAATAAAAGATAGTTTTTAATTAATTATTTGTTAAAACATCGCACAACTAGCATCGCTTGGCTTAGCAACGAGCTACGATAAATTAACACTGAACAAAGCTCGGGCTAAACGACGACGATTATTAATTAGTAAAGTGGAACTAGTTTCCTCGACGATTGCGTACTAGCTTTGCTCTACCATTGCGTTTCTTGTTATAACATTGGGCAACATTATTATTATGAAAACATATTAAATATACTTGGGTATATTTTGTTTTGGAAGTTGAAAATTACACTTGCAGTTCAATCCGAATAATGTTTACAACTTTTTTTATAACTAAAATTGTTAAGCAAAAAGCTATATATAAGGTCATCGTAATGAAACATCCTCATGACTGGTGTCTTTGGATCCGGATCTCTTATTTTCAACTATGCTAAAATCTTTATTTTTTCACCCTTGCACCCTTTTTTCAACAATTCACATTTTTGGCGATATGCTAGCCGTGATGAAACGATTGCTAATAAATTGATGGAAAGTTAAAAACTTGGTTATCATTTATCATTAGATGTTGTCAAAATAAATAAACGCATAAGTACCGAAATCCTTACAGCTTGAACCCTCCATTGTCAATTTTATGATCGAATCGACGAAGCTCTGGTAATGTACTAATTATAGAATCATCTATGCTAACGGATAAATATTATATAGTACTGAGTTTACTAAGTTGAATAATGGTTTTCATGAACAATGAACGTCCATAAATAAGAACCAAGCAGTAAAGGTACATTGGTTTCGTGAGAAAGAATAACTTAATAGTTAATATATAGGAAGTAAGCTTTACTCACGTCTTGTTCTTTAATTCCCGTCGCGATTACGCCGCCTAAAGAACTTATGAATAAGAGTCCCAGTCATTTGAACTTATCATGTTTTAAACATGTTTTTACATGATTTGGCTAGGTGTTTTACGGTTGTCGCCTACCTTTTATCAACTTACCTTAGTTGACTTTAACGACAACTCGGTAAGAAATGAGTGTGGTCCATCCTTCTTAGCCGGATATCACACGGCGGGTTAACTTACCTTAGTCGCCTTTTACGACATTTCTGTAAGAAATGAGTGTGGTCTATTCTTCTCAGCCGGATACCACACGGGGGTATGAATAAGAGCCCCGTATTGGCCTGAAATTAGTTGGGCTCACCCGATAGAATAAGATTTCACTATAGCCGCTTTCTATACATTAACTATAAATACTACTTACAACATTCTAAATTTAAAACATCTAAAAACTACTATATACAAATTTCACTACATGTACAATCCTCATTTTTTTATTATTTAACATAAACATCTTGTCAAATGTTCTCACGTGTGACAGCAACGGTTTTATTTTTTGTATTTGCATATATAAAAAAAGCTTACGTGGGAATTTCCCATAGCGTGTTTTGTTTATTTGGATCGGATACCTGAATGGATGAATGCTCATGTCGGGCACCTGTGGGTTGAGTTGATGTTAAAATTAACTATATTAACCTACTTTCGCAGCGTCTCTTAGTACAAACGTATTATTTTTCTCGAACAATCGTCAATATGTAACATAGGTTGTTGGCGGTTTTGCATTTTATGATATTAATAAAACAAGAGATAACTTTAAAAATGATTTACACAAATAATCGTCATAAATCGGAATTGTATAGCCAAAATTAAGAATTATTCTGTTATTTTTCATTTTAGTGTGGACGCGACGACTGTTGTCGCGTGATGCCTTGATAATAGATGGCGCTTTTCAATTTATTATTATTCCCTTATATATTATTCCTGTAGAATTAACAGGATTTCTATAGCCTATATGTCACTCCGGCGTATATGGAATAATTGGGCCAAATTTCATCGATATTTGTTCAGGAATGAGGATGGTCTAATCTACTCTGCCGGATACCACACGGCGGCGGAAACGGAACTAGGATTTAGAACTTTGTATTTAATGGTTTTTCTCTAAAAATTAACTTACAATAAATTAATATTTTCAATTTATCGCGCGATTTTTAGTAAAGGAAAACCGAAACTTGAATTACTGGAACATCTTAACCTTTTAAGCTGCATTGGATTAGCGCGGTGTCTCAAAGCTCTAACCATGCTCTGACAAAAAGATCAAATTTAAAAAAAATCTATGGCGGTGTATTTCTTTCCAAATCAAAGTTAATGTTATACAATAGGCTTTGAATATTATTTATTGTATAAAAGTAATGTGTAAAGTAACTCTATCAGTGGGTGGAGGTCGCAAGTCGTCGGAGAGCGAGGAGGCAACGGGTCGTGCACGGTCGCGGGCGTCCAGCGTTTCTGACGAGGGCGGCTTCAACGAGCCGTCGCCTGAAGTGGTCGCGCGACTGCGGCCGGCGGACTACCGCGACCCGCCCGCACTGACGCGCGACATACGCGACGCCGAACGCGCCCGCTCAGATCCCGACACGCTCTCCGTACTACAACAGGTAATTGTAATTAACTTATTACCATTATTGTATTATTATTATTTATTTTAGCCGTGTGTTATCCGACTGAGTAGTATAGTACCACCCTCATTTCTTGCCGAGGTGTCGTAAAATACGACTATGGTAAGTTGACGTCACGCAGGCGGCCAGTCGCTAAAACGCAGCCAAATCATGCGCAAGCATGTTTATAACGTGTTGAGCTGACCCTGCTTAGATAAGGGCAGGAAGATGATGATGATGATGATAATTATTATTATTATTATTATTATTATTTATTTATTTATATATTTATATATATATATATATGTATGTATATATATATATATATATATATATATATATATATATATATATATATACATCTTGCACATCATGTTGCGTCCTACATGGCACTTTTTACCGATCTTGTTGCGTCCAACCGACTTGTTGCATCCAGTATACGGACGCAGGATAAACCAACCCTAAAAATTTGTCAGGAGCCGTGTTTTTATATGTATAATGCGTGGGCAAAAAATTGGATGGGACGTTATTTTATCGCGGGAATGAATTCCGATGTATTTATTAGTTCAGCGAGTTGCCGCGCACAATTTGGAGGTCGCTACGTGCTCGCGTATATTTGGGCACGTATATTATATTTCTGATGCTAGCATTCTATTGCCTCCGACGTATATTTTAAAAAGTTTTTTTCAATTTTTATTTAGCATTATCTTGCGTCCAAATTTCTTCCCAATTTAATCGATTTTATAAGTGATGCGGGGGCCCAAGGGGTGCGTGCGCGAGTCCTACGTTTTGTTAATAAACAAACATTGAGCCGTTAGGACGCGTTTTAATTTGCAAAGTGATTGTACTCATAATTGCGTATATTATTATTATTGTAAAACTGTAAATATGAAGAGAGCGGATAAGACATCGCTATTTGCTAAATCAGATCTTCTTATTTGTGCTTAAGGATCCCAATATTAAAAAAGTCATTCGGAAAAACATTTGATTAATGTGGTTTCAAGAATAGTAAGAGAGTTAGCAAAATTATTAATCGAAATTTAAAAAATTAATAATTCTATAATAAATTTATTGAGTGCCTTAAAACCATTCAGTTAAGATCTTATGGCGGAGGCAACTAAAGTTGTAGATAACTGTGATGCCAAAAAGTATAGATTCGAAACCTTCTTTTGCTATGAATGTTTCAACTACTTTTAAACAATGCTGCAATATAGCCAGTATGTTTGCATTGAAAAAACAAGGTCCTTACAATAAAATCAATAGCGCAGAAACAGAAGCAGATCTTAAGACATTAATGCATCTTATAGATGCAATTTTGCGACATGTCATCTCCAGTCAAGCTGCAACAGATTTAAACAAAAAAAAGTGGAATAATGTCACTATAGTCCCGTTAGCCAATGAAGCTGCAGCCAAAATCAAATCAGGGTACTACTGTTGCAACGTATATTCAGTTATTAGATAACATTTATTGCAAAGTTTTATTATTATTACAAAGTTCTCGAGGGATAACCAAGATTATCTGGACCCAAAAACCCAAAATCAATTTCGTCTACGTGACTCTAGCAACCTTTATACAAATATTTAGCATAACTGAGAATGATATGAAACATTTAGCTACGTTTATGGGCCATACCGGTGACGTGCATAAAAAGGCATATAGATTGCCGGATTACGTGGCATCATCACTATCAGCCCATTTTCGTCAATTGCTGGACATAGGCCTCTCCAATTATTCGCCACTTAGTCTGATCCTTGGCTTTCTACTTCCATCCACTGCCCGCTGTCCTACGTATATCGTCACTGGTCTCCACTCCAGAACACGTCTACCCCAACGGTCATCGGTTCTGCGACAGGTATGGCCGGCCCATTGTCACTTCAGCTTGCTTATGCGCTTAGCTATGTCGGTGACCCTAGTTCTTCGACGGATTACTTAGTTGCGAATACGATCCCTCAGAGAAACCCCGAGCATAGCTCTTGCCATAGTCTGCTGAGCGTCTTTAAGCTTGTGGACCGCCTTAGCTGTTAGTGTCCACATTTCGGCACTGTAAGTCAAGACAGCTAGGACACACTGGTTAAATACTTTAGTCTTTAAACTCTGCGGGATGGGTGACGAGAAGACTCAACGTAGATTGCGGAATGCTGCCCAGCCTAGCTGTATCCTTCTCATAATCTCACACTCGAAATTGTTGTTTTCTAGTTCGTGCGTCTGTCCTAGGTAAATGTAGTTATCAACAATTTCGAGAGTGACCCCATCTAAGGAAATCGGTCCCGGAGCAACGTGCTCGTTGCACATGATTTTGGTTTTACTCAAGTTCATCCGGAGAGCGATCCTATGAGAAGAAACAGCCGGTCCATGCAACATCCATTGCAAATCCTCTATGGATTCAGTCGTTAAAACCATATCATCGCGAATCTGAGATGAGCGCTATTGATGTTTATGCCATGACCAGTCCAATTCAGCGTCTTAAACATATCCTCTAGTGCGTTTGAAAACAATTTCGAGGAAATGACGTCCCCTTGTCTTACGCCTCGCTGAAGATGGATATGCCTTGTCTACTGGTTTTGGACTCGGACTGCCTTTCTTGCGTTTTCATACAGACATCTCAGCATCTCAATATATCACTAATCGACTTGGCATAGAGATGCCAAGTCGATTAGTGATATATTGAGGTCGAAACCTGGGCTGTTCTGGAGTCTTTACAGAGGTAAAGACTCCAGAACAGCCCAGATTTCGACCGAGTGAAAAGCTTTTTCATAATCCACAAAAGCTTGGCATAGTGGTTGATTGTACTCTTTACTTTTTTGTACAATTTGCCGCACGGTGTGGATATGATCTATCGTGCTGTACCCGCATAGAAACCCGGCTTGTTCGGGGGATGGAACTCGTCGAATCATCATGCGAGGCGGTTTGTGATAACCCTTGAAAACAGCTCATAGACATGGCTCAGAAGAAATATTGGCCTATAGTTAGTTAAGAGTGTTATATCTCCTTTTTTGTATAACACTATACTTCTGTACCATGCCTTTGGAGTTCTCCCGGCAAAGAGAAGGGTATTAAACAGCTCTTGAAGCTCTGTTACCAATAGAATTCCACCAGCTTTTAACAGCCCTGTTGTAATACCATCCTCACCCGTGACTTTTCTATTTTTAAGCTGTCCAAGGGCTAAAACAATTTCATTTAGATGGATATCAGGCAGTTTTTCCGTATAGTGGCGGCTTAATTTGTCCTCTGTGTGCAGCGGTAACATGCGATGCGTAAAATTCAGCGTAGTGGCTTTCCACTTCCGAGAGGATTTCCGGTTTGGACGAGTAACGACTTTCCCTTTAATGTGGTTAACTTCGTCAGGTGACTTTTTCCAAGAGGCTTAATAAACACTTTTGGAGCCCGATTCTGCTCAATTGATTTTTGAGCGTATTAGCTAATCGGAGGTCGCATCGTTAACCATCTTGGTAATTATTTTGTTTAAAGCCTCTACTTCTCACGAAGTTAGCATAGGGTTCGTCGCTCTGCCATTAAGAGGAGAGTATCTCCCGAAAGCTTTGACTTCATGCCCTTACGTTGGCTTTCCCAAATTTTTGTGCCCTCATTTCGAAGGATTTCTGCTACTCGGTCGAGTTTTTGTCCTACGTTATCCGTGGTTTCCAGAGTAGTGAATTGGTTTTAAGTTGTTTCTAGAATGTTACAGATCCAATTACGGTTTAGAGAACATTCAGACGGACTGTTGATTTCATCAAACGGATCCGTTCCAGCTTTAGATAAATATTCAGAGTGCCTCGTACCAACCTATGGTTGCTAATAGTCAGTGGTAAGCACCGAGACATCCCTAAATATACGCTTCTTGTCGCACGCACACATGCATACAATACGCACATTCACCTAATAATCTCAACTACTTCTGCAGTTCAAGTTTTTTCTGGGTTAGTAACATCACTTACCTGCCTATAAAAGCTTTCTTTATTAGTTAACTGAATGACGAGGATAATAAGTTCTATCTAATTTCGGGGACGCCTGTCAGTGCAGGACGGGTGATCAGCTCCTATTCCGAACTATTCCACCCATTTCCCCATGTTGGGACAAGGGTCCCACTGCTGTCCCGACAGTGTCACCTGCTCTAATCTACCCGTAGCTTTTACAAACCTGATAATATCCCTGAAGGAGATATTTGTCAGATCCTCAACTTCAATTTCATCCTTACCTAGTATCTCCCATCTTACCAGCGAGTACATAGGGCACTCAGCCATAAGGTGAAGACTCGTTTCTTCCTCTCCACACTCTGGGCACGCAGCATCTTCTGTTATTCTCATTATTGACATATGTCTGTTTAACAGGCAGTGCCCAGTTGTAATGCCTGTTACAATTGCTACATTTTCCCTGCTCTGAGACATCAGCTGTTTAGACTTCCTTGTATCAAACGATTTGAGAAACAACTTTGCTTGTCTGAGCATTGTGTTTCTCCATCTTTTGTTAGATTTTGTTTCTATTCTTTTTTCAATCACACACTTTATTATATTATGTGCAATTGGGAGGAAGGGTTCTGGTCCTACGAATGTTTGACTAGCTCCCTTTCTTGCCAATTCGTCAGCTTTTTCGTTCCCTGCATGGCCACAGTGTCCCGGAACCCATACAATCGTTACTTCCCTCTTCTCAGCTAATTCGTTTAGTTCACGCTTACATTCCTTCACGATAGCTGAGGTTGTTTCTATGCGGTCAAGTGCTTTTAAAGCTTCTTGACTATCGCTATATATGACTATATTATGTTCTAATGCTATTTGTGATTCTTTGAGTTTCCTAGCACACTCCATGATAGCTATCATTTCGGCCTAGAAGACACTTGTATATTTACCCAGATTTAGGACCTGGTGTAAATCTGACGAGGTGCCGTAGACAATTCCAGCTCCCGCCAGCTTCGCGGATTCTCGTCTAGACCCGTCCGTGTAGCAGATGGTCTGACTCTTCGCGCTGTTTTCCACTTCCCAGTTTTCTTTTACTCCTATGTGTATCCTATATTTTTTATCGAATATTTTCTGTTTCTTGATCAAGTCACTTCTCCTGACGACCATAGACAGATTTTCTCCGTAAATCTTTTCTATATCTGTATGACCTTTATCTGTAAAGTTTCCTTTCCATTGTTGGAACACTTTCATCTTATACCATTGCTCTATAGCTTTTCTCTTAGCTGCTAGGTCTAGAGGATAGAGTCCCACCAGAACTTCTAGTGCAGCGGATGGGGTTGTTCTCACTGCACCTGTGATCATTAGTGTTGCTATCCTCTGTATCTTCATCAAGTCCTTGCTGTTGACTCCGATGTTGGCTCTGTGCCACCAAATCGAAGCGCCGTACAGTATTCTGGGTAGAATGATAGCCGTATATATCCACTTGGTAATTTTTGGCTTAGGAGAATAAGTTACTTACCTGTTCATAAAAGCTCACTTAGTAATAAGTAAATGACTATAAAAATTTTTTTTTAATAATATGACTCACGTGCCATATTTAAGTATTAGAAATCTGATGAGGTCAATGGAAGCCGTTAAGTCAATGTTACGCATAGGTTCATACAGCAGCAATATTCGGAAGCATTTTAGTTGAAACAAAGAATGGATGTAATAATGTCAATGTAATATCAATAAAATATATTGCATAATATACAGAATCAAGTTAGATATAAATTAATTAGGAAGCGTGAAAGCCTAAACAGTGTACGAAGTATATACAAAAATATACAATGTGCCACATTATTTCGACGATGAACGGAACCGCTAAGTGATTGAGAAATTTTTAAAATTGAATATCGGTATAAAACTTATTAATGGAATTTAAAGTTGTATAATGAAATAATACAGATTTAAAGGTATAGTATACGCTTTAATTTAGTTAAAAATCCGTTCAGAAATGGTAGACGCAACAGGGTTCGAGTTTAAAATGACGCAAGAAGACTTCTGCGATTTAAATATATATATATATATATATATATATATATATATATATATATATATAGGTATGCTACGAGGATGGAATTGCGATAGTATAAAACTGTGTGCATATGCCATCCTCACAGTCAAAAATATGAAAATAACATAAGATATAATATTAAAAAATTATATACTGTATATTTAAAATAAGTAAAACAAAATACTATGAATATTATAATTATCAATCAGCAAATATTGAAAGCGAGAATAATAATAAATGTTAGGACGACGCTGTGGTAGGCCAGTGGTAACAACGTGCGACTCTTTCGAGGAGGTCACGGGATTAAACCCGGGCATACACCAATGAGTTTTTCTGTTAAAACTTATGTGTCTAATTGATAATTGCAATTTATCACATGCTCAACATCGGAGGAAACCTGCTATCTCTAGAGAATTCTGGAGATATGTGTTACCTACCAATCCGGACTGGAGCAGCGTGGTAGGTATTAGCTCCAATCCTTCTCCCCAAAAATGGAGAAAAGAGGCCTATTCTCAGCAGTGGGATAGTAACAGGCCGCTACTTACTTTACTTACTTAGGACGACGCGTTTTAAATTTTACTTTGAATGATATATAAATGTATAAATAAATATATACAACTATATATCATTCCTGTCAAATTCTGTATTAAAGTTTGTATTGATACTACTAGAAAAATCTAATTTTTTATTTAACGTAACTGGTAAATCAAACAATCATAAATATACAAAAATGATTCCATGGCGTAATAATATGTACTTAACTAATATAGACTTCTTTTTTTAGACTAAAAATGTCTTCTTCAACATCATCCTTAGTTAAGCGGAATAGTTTTACGGACTTGCAATCGTGAGATCGTAGGTTCAAATACCGGTCATTATACTACCGACGTGAACCAACTCTTAACATTTAGCTTAGCTGGATGGGTTAACAAGTTTACTCGTAATTTGTAACCCATATTACTAACTTTGTAACCTTTCATAAAACCTAAACCTCAGTTTTCAGTAAACCTTTCTTTATGCAATAATTTTCTCTTTTACAATAAAATTATACTTATATAGTAGTGCCTGTTTTATAAAATTTATAAGCAAAACGATTAACAGGCGTTATAATTTCGGTTCCGTAACGGTTAAAATTAAATTGCTTATGCATGTTTACCGATGCATTTTCATTTAATCGTTCACAACTTTGACTGATTGGCTAATGCAATCATGCGGATACGTTTTTCGCATCCTGAAATCATAAATGCATATAATAGAAACCCACATACATCGTTGATGAAACTGCATAAATTACTACGAACTCGGAAGGTCGTTCCATTTTTATTGCAGCATACATTACCTATTAAAGTGTGCTACTTTGTGACATTTATATTATAGAAAACTATAAAACCAGTAGATCATAAAATGCATTTACTTATGGGTGGTTAATCTACACTGGAAAATAATAATTCACTCCCTTTCCAGATAAAAAACCTATATTGATGTATTAAAAAAATATAGAGCAATCAAAATTTATTTGTTTGTGTTCTAAAATTAAAACAAATTACGTTCGAATTTTAAATTATTTTGTATAATCATGTATGTTGACACATACACTACTAATAACTTTTAAAATATTTGCCCTTTTTTTCGTAATACTGTATTAAGTATTTTTTCATGTCAGTCCATGATGACTTATAGATACCTAGAATCAACAAGAATATTAATATAACTTACAAGAACTTACTAAAAAAATCTCATTAATGCAAATTGTAGTGTAGTTTATAACGAAATTTATAGTTAAATTGTAGTTTCGATTGCGTATTAACCTACTAGGTATAAGATATCATTAATGTGAATATTTGTTTGGATATTTTTTAAATTACGTTGAAATGTCTCAACGGATACTAAGTATCTTTGTCTCAGCCGAATTAGTATATGTTTAAAAAAATTCTCAGTAATGAAGATGTCCCAGACAAAGTTGCGAGTAGAATCTAGTGACGTATCACAACAAAAAGAAGTGAAATGCAGTAGGCGGTTTTGTAGAGACACTTTTTCTTCATGTAGATCGCATAGAATATAAAATGTATGCAATGTAATATATATAGATTATCACTATATTCTGTTAAGAAACTCGTGTATCATATCTACTCTACTACTAAGTTCAATGAGAATTTAAATATAGATTGTTCAACGATAATTGCATGCTCCAAGTGTAAAAGTTTGTCTTATTTTGCTCATTCAAGTGCGGAATACGGAACAAAGTGTATTGTGGTTATTTAATGTTCACTGATAAGTTATATATCGCAAGACATTGCGATTATTGTACTATATACAAATATAGTTTCATTAAATATGAAGAATGTAAATTGAGTATAAAATGTTTTTCGACTTTGTAATATTCCATTCTTGCTAAAACGAATTGCAAAGTACTAAACTGAATTTGATTTAATCTGGTACTTTTGTTTTTAAATATAAATTTTCATGAACATATTAAGTTATTACTCAAGGTTCATATTAACTTAATATATTAATATTAAGTTTGCATAGAATTACTTTGTTCATTAGTTATTAAATTTTGGTATTAATATGAATCAATTAATAAATATGTTATGTATATAGGCTTTTCTTCATTTTATGTACATTACATACAATTGAAGAAATAAATATTCAATTTAAGGACTCGGGTGTAGTCGTAAGCGAAGCAAGCCAGGGCTCCATAGAGGTGCTCGATAAATCGACCACCAGCCAATGGAGCGTGTCAGAGGAAGCACCGGGGGAGGGACGCGGGGAGGCGGGCGCGCAGGATGAGGATGACGCGGACGCGAAACAACCCGACAGTATGACACCAGATGAGGCTGAGATTCTATTAAGCTCCAGGTATGTTTCGCAGTCCATTTAAGCAAAAAAAGATATTCTTGAGATATAGATCGATAGAGATATAGACAGATAAAGATTATTGAGAGCATTCGTGCACAAACTCGCGCACATATACACTCGCGCGCACATACACTCGCGCGCACATACACTCGCACTCAAACACAAACACTCGCGTTTAAACACAGACATACTCGCGCTCAAACACAGACATACTCGCGTATAAAGACAGACATACTCGCGCTCAAACAGACATACTCGCGCTCAAACACAGACATACTCGCGTTGAAACACAGACATACTCGCGCTCAAACACAGACATACTCGCTCTCAAACACAGACACACTCGCGCTCAAACACGGACTTACTCGCGCTCAAACATGGACATACTCGCGCTCAAACACAGACATACTCGCGCCCAAACAGGACATACTCGCGCTCAAACACAGACATACTCGCGGTCAAACACAGACATACTTGCGCTCACACCCACACACACCGAACAGCCCAATCATATTACTAAAGTTGTTACTAGTGCATCTTCTCCCACTGCAACCGAACTGCACTGTATGCCAAAATAAACTTATTTCTAAATTCAATCACATAATTAATCTTTTGTCACATTATAGTAATATCATTTTTACCAGTTTTAATGAAGTTGGGAACATACTTTTTAAGTTAAAATAGATAAATTATTTAACTCCGCTGTATTATTTTATATCTTCAGTAAATAAGGCAAAATGTAAAGAAGAATTTTAGAGAGTATATTTGATGTTTTTCATTTATATTTAATTTTAAAACTGCGTTAAACTGTTCTCTTTTTGCACGTATCTATATGACATCTTTAATTTTTGTTGCACGCTTAATCTTTGTTTCTAGTACGTACTCGTGAGTATGATTTTTCTTTGCTTTTAGAATTATTAGTACCTTAAGCTTGTTCTTTTATTAAATGTCTTATTTTTATCATTTGCATGCTGCCTGTGCGCACAACGCTTCATTCTTGACGATCACATTTGCAGTATTCTGGAGAAAAAACTTAGGTAAGCTCGCTTTCTTGGAAAGTATTTTCATTCTTTTAGTTCTTAGACATATTTGAATGTTGATATTCACTTTTGCTTTTACTTCATTCCCGAAATAATTTTATCATAGATAAGTTATGGTAGCAATTTTATAAATTTCAGGAACAAGAAAAGGTAACCATATATGGTAATAAGTACTAGACTGTAGTTAGCGTAATCTTTGACTCACTCTCATTTCTCCGCTTATTTGTATATTATTGAAATATTTATATATTTCTTTTCATCACCTAAAAAAAACCAAGTACTTATATACTATATGATGGTTGTGACGTAAAATTCATGTTATTTAAAACATTCTATTTTTATGCACTATAAACATTTATAACATAAAATAAACGGTTGTTTAATTTATCCCTAGTAAACAATTTTCTAATATATTTAAAATTCTAATTTTCTTCCCTGACGCCACCGTTGCAACAAGCTAAAATTCGTCAGCCATTTTTAATCAACCTAAAGATTTGTCTCCAAAACGCGGTAGAGACTACAGCAAAATTCTTAGTTTGCAGTTTTGCATGTGTGATGTATTATTATTTGCTTTTCTTATACATGGAAAGAAATTAATCAATAAATTATTATGGATTAATTACTAACTTGTAAGCTACAAGTCGATGTCAGGATTTTGACGATTATTGAATGTGTAATTTTTATTAATTACAACAAAACATAAGTTTTTTACTACTAATCTGGTGTAGCAATATAGATAAAATAAAGCACAATTGAAATTAATATACCGGGCAGACATATAGTATAAAATATTCCCATTTTTCTTTGGCGAACAGGAAGAAAGAAAAGAAAGTTATACCTTACTATTTTAAGCCTTACTATTGGAACGATTAAATGAATCTTCATTTAATCGTTCCTATAGTATGTATAATAATAATCTTTATCAAGACAAAAAATGCATAAAAATGAAAATAACTTAGAATATAAAAGAACTTATAACTAGAGATAGAATAAACATACCTACAAGTATTACAATTGTGAAGATTTTTTGTGAAGCACTTTCCCAATTTTTTATTGCAGTGGACCCCACACAAAGAGACCTGTGTAGTTGGAAAAAGCTTAATGCTATGATAAAATCATAGTATTAAGCTATTATAATCAGTAATTATTGCAATTCTTTACCAGACAAGAAGCTCTACTGTCGGACGAGCAAGCACAGGAGATCGTGGCGATGTTGTCCCCTCACACTTTGCCACATGACAACGGCGTTTCACTCAACGATAGCTACCAGTCTGTGCTCTCGTACGAGAGGTGATTATTTAAACTATAGTCTTGTTTTTCAACCGATGGACGTCAACTATTCCCTAGTCAGAGTCTAATGTGATAAATTCATCGGATCGGTTCGAATAGTTTCGAACTCCGAATGTTAATAACCAGCAAGTAACGTAGGTTCGTTTCTTTACGATTAAATTTTGATGGTATTTTAAGATTCCCACGTAGTTACACAACATGATAACAATGACGTAGTATCTAACAGTTTCTTATAGCATGAACCTTGTTGAACTAGAAATCCAATTAAATTATATCCTAGTTACTTAACCAAGATTAACATAAAATAAATTTTAGACACATCTTACAGTTGGATCGAGTCCACGTTTAGAATGGAAGTGATCCTTAATATGCTAACCTTCGCTATTGAAGAATCAGTCCCGCATTTATTCCAACATCACGAGCTACATTTACTAAACAGCTAAACTACCCACAGAAATAACTTAATTTTACTATAGCGCAGGGCTTCTCAAACTATGGGCCGCAACCCCAAATGGGATAGCTTAGCAAAATTCTGCGGTCGCGAGAGAATTTTTTACTTATATTTTACTTTAATACTTACCACGCTACTACTTGAATATATTCGAGCGTATTAAGACGGCAGAATCAACTTTTATTTTTGAAACTATAGTAAATACAATTTTATAATTATTTTATGTTTCAAAACGAATTTTAAAAAATAACGAGCAAGGCTCGGTCAACCAGGTACTATCTTTTTAATAGCCAAGGAGATTAAATTTCCATGTGCTTATCATTTTCCAGCATGCAGTCAGTGGATGAGAGCTACGAGTTTGTGTCTCTGGAGGCGGACGCGGGTCTAGCGGGCGGGGACGCACGCACGCACTCCACGCTGGAGTCGGAGTCCGTCAACGAGCCCGAGCCGGCGGACGCGGCGCCCGAACCAGCCACCGTGTTCGACCACTACCCTCCGCACTCACTTCGAGAGCTAGCCGAAGAGAATGGCATTCATTACTTCGAAGATGGTCACTTTTATACGGAGGTACGAACTTATTTACTCACTGGCGTCCAGGACGTAATATGACCTGGGCGTGCTACTCTTTTAATAAATCACTACATTTCAACCATAGGTTTTAGACAAAAGTAAACCTAATTGAATAAACCTGTTATAGCCCAGTGGTGTGTCCTTGCGACTCTTCCAGAGTTCAAACCCTTCACGAGTTCAAACCCCGGCAGACACCAATGAATTTTTCTTTTAAATTCGTATGTGTCTAATTGATAATTGCAATTTATCACACGCTTTTCGGTGGAGGAAAACATCGTGAGGAAATCTGCATATTGCTAGAGAATTCTGGGGATATGTGTAATCTACCAATCCGCATTGGGGCAGCGTGGTAGTTCTTAGCTCCAACTCTTTTCTCCAGGAACGGAGAGACGAGGCCTATGCCCAGCAGTGGGATTGTAACAGGCAGGATTGTAAGGTCTTTGAACAGTGTGTGTTGCCTGTGATGACTTACGGATCCGTAACTTGATCTGAAACGAGGATATAATAGTTTACGTACGCTATTTCGAGTTCACTCATGTTGTTTTTCCTGGTTCCTAAAGAAAAAACGACATTTTTATAAGTTAGCTAGGTATATAAGTTTCAAACAGACAGAAACCGAGACTGACTTTTGCATAATATTTATATGGATTTTGATTATTTCACGATTCAGGTCGCTGGACTTCCGCCCGTTGAGGACGACGAAGACGATGATTATTACCCACCAGTATTTGTTAAGAAAAATACCAAAGTTAAATTCAGGTATGTTTGCTAGAGGATAGACATAAATATGCCTGTATCACCATAGTATTTAAAACGTTATTAATTGGTTGATATCTTATTATTTTTCATATATTCTGTCATAATGTCTAATGTTTGATTATTCTTAAAAGCTAATGAAAAACATTATTTTATAATTATTGTAATAAATTTGTTCTCAAATAGTTTTTTATTCTGTTTTCGTAACTCATTTAGGCACTTTTTCACATTTGGAATGGAAATCCTTGGTATATTATCATCATATTATTTATTTATTTATATACCATAAAAAATGTTGGAAAAAACATTAGTGTTAATAAAAGTATACAAAGGTCAACTTATCCCTATGACAGAGATTTATTATGAGAGAATATTTATTTTGTGCTCATACTTTTATTAACCTTGACAACAAATACATTACAATTCCGTGTGATAGCAATAAAACTAAGTTTTCTTACGCTTTTTCTTTTGTTAATTTTTTTCTTTCACTTCCGATTACTTTACAAAGATCGCTTTTCGAAAACTGATTACTCGAGTCGTTCGGGAATTCCACTCTTATAGTTTACTAATCGTTCTAGAAAGATCTATGTCTCGATTAATCCCCAGTCGTTATCACAGTAGTAGGGGTACGAAAAACAATCGGATCGAATTCGAATAATTTAATTCAATCGTATTTAAACTCCATGTTTTAAGTTTAGCGACACATTTTTGCACAATACTACTTGTAGTTCACATTTCAGTACGGACCCGATGCGGGTGTTCTCTACGCACTCGGTCCGGGAGTACGATCGGCGCAACGAAGACGTGGACCCCGTAGCCGCGTCAGCCGAGTATGAACTAGAAAAGCGTGTAGAAAAAATGCACGTGTTTCCTGTGGACCTTGTTAAAGGATCCGACGGACTTGGTCTTTCCATTATTGGTATGTTCGATTATACTTTATCTAATGATATTATAGTATAGAATCTCCGCCTTGTGGTCTCCGGTTGAGTAGAATAGACCGATGTGTTGTAAAATATGACTGAACTAAGACGTAAGGCAGGCGGCTGGTCGTAAAATACCGAGCCAAATCACATCACAACATGGTCAAAACATGTTGTATCGACCATACTTAGAGTAGGATAAGAGCAGGAGAAAGATGATGGTAATTATAGTATATAATAACTAAATTGTTTGCCATATTTGCAGGAACTTATATAAACCCGTATAAAATCTAGACTAAAGGATTTCATCCATTAATATGTAATTTTTATTAATTATTTTGGCACAAAACAATATATTGTGAAGATTTTATGATAGATAAATATATGAAAAAAAGAGACGAAAACAATAAATAATACAAATGTGGGGAAGAAGTCTCAGCTAACCCACGAAGCGTATCTTAAGTTTTATTAGATAAACTCATTGGTGCCTGCCCGTGGATTCAACCCTTGATCCAGGGGATCATCTGTCATTCCAATCAGTTGACGCTGCTCACGTATCAGTATTTTATGAATTTTAATTTCTTTTATACAGGTATGGGTGTAGGAGCCGATGCTGGGTTAGAGAAATTGGGAATCTTTGTAAAAACTATTACCGAGAGCGGTGCTGCAGCCCGAGATGGACGAATACAGGTCAACGATCAGATCATTGAGGTCGACGGGAAAAGTTTGGTACGTTTTGTATGTTATCCATGTTTATACATGTACTAGAGGTGGTACATGCAACTTACCCATCCCCAATAACGTGTTTTTTCCGTGTTCCCTTCCCTTATAAAACTGGAATTGTTATCCTATATGTTAACCTGGTGTATAAGAATTAATTGTGCTAAATTAGTCCACCGGATTAGGCATGGAAGCGTAGCAGACAGACTTTCGCATTTATAATATTAGTATGGATAAAAATATGTTTAGTGTTATTTTTTTACCCTTGTGTAAATATAGAATATTCATTAATTTATTTTATTTTATTTAAATTATCAGCTATCTAGTCCATGGTGTTAGTAATATTACTTAATGACTATGTTAATACTTAATAACAAATAATGGCCAAGTCCAATGGATTCTACACCAGAGGACTACCATACTTCTTGCTAAGAAGTTTTCTGCAATATTTTCAAATTTATTTTGATATTTATTTTTTATAACGTTCATGGTCAGAACATTTCTCTGTTTTATCTCTTATTATGATACTTTACGGTGACTGTGTATTGTCACAGATCTGTAAAGGGAAATACAGTTTTCGTAGTATAATTAGCAGCCACTGATATATATCTGATTATCTTGGAAAAGTTAATAATATTATTTTGATATACACCGCTATTACTTTGTATTGTAGATCACCAAGTAACACCTAATTCTATAAATTGATTGCTTTAGGTCGGTGTTACGCAAGCTTACGCAGCATCGGTCTTGCGTAATACTTCTGGGCCCGTGAAGTTCCTTATTGGACGTGAGAAAGACCCTGAGAATAGTGAAGTGGCCCACCTCATACGACAATCACTTGCAGCGGACAAGGAGAGAGAAGAGAGGTATTGAATTTTTTCCCAAGTAATTTTATTTATACTGAGGCTAACAATGTTTCGGAATGTTGCTCGGAGTTTTGAACCCGTGACCCACCGATAGAGTCACTAGATCTCACCACTGGGCTATCACAATTTTTTTACATGCACAAGTATTTGACTGGCCCATTGGTGCAATGGGTTGTGATCCTGCCTGTCGCGGGTTTGATTCCCGCCGAACATTTTCTATAACAATAATTTGTTGGACTTCAAGTCTGTGTGTATATTTGTATTTACGTATTTAAAATTATATATGTCTATATTTACCAGTTGTCTGTCACCCATAATACAAGTATTAAGTTACTTTGACTACGGGCGACCGTGTGTGTAAGTGTCCCATATATTTAATTATTTATATTATATCCATGATAAAGGAACCTAAGAAGTGTAATATAATTTTAGATATCTCATAAAATACCAGGGACCTTTCATGTCATTTGCACATACACTTTCGACATTGCAAAAAATTGGTAATTTAGTTTTCCTTTTGTTCTTGTATATAAAGTACAAAAAATATATAGGGGGGGTAGGTGCTACTCTAGTATTTCTAAAACTTTCTTCTAAAGAAAGATTCCTTCTAATTTTACGTAAAAATAAATAGGACAAATCGCGATAGACAACGGCGTCAACAGCCCGAGGAAGAGACCAGTCCGCCCGCGCCCGACGCGCGGCATCCTGACATCGCCGAGCTACGGGCACTGTTAAATGAGGTACATGTTTTTACAAGTTTTACAAGTTCCATTTTTTTGGTACTAGTCGTGAAGGTGTTTGTTTTTCAGTCCCTAAAGGAAAATATTAAATATTAGTATAACCGTTAAATCTGTACTAAAATTATAAATGCTTAAGTCTGCCTGATATGCTTTTACAGCAAATCCCCTGGAGCAATATAGGACCATTGAAAATCTTCTATCTTCGTCGCTTTGTTGCGTATAAAAACAATGTGATTGTGTAATATAATATTTTTATTTAAATGTTATACACTTTATTGTACAGCACAACAAAAAAATAGGAAAGATAAAAACAACAGTTTAAATAACAAATTTCAAAGTATAAAAGCGGTCTTATCGATTAGCAGCAATTTCGTGTCGTTAATAGTAATTTAGTTTAGGGTTAAGGAGAACCAGTACGTCAGGAAATAAAGTATTAGGTAAAGTAGGTATAAATTAGGTATTTATTAAAAAAAATTAAATTATCGTATGCTTTAAATCACGTTTTTCTAATAAAACTTGTTTGCGGATTTTTCGTTTTGCGGCCTGAATGAGCGATTTATTTATGGTCAAGAGATGACATCGCGGACCCCCATACATATACTTACATACACGGAGCACAGGTTGGGCCCGCCCGGTTGGCAAACGTGGTGCGATAAAATCCTATGCGATAAAATCGCAAAGCGACGCATCATCCAATCAATCAGAGTTGTATATTTTATGTTTGTAGTTGGTCGGAATGGAGTCTGGTGGTGGCAGCGGCGCAGAGATAAGTGCACGTGTACGCGAGTGGTGTGCGGCGCGGGCGCCCAGCGAACATCTGCGACGCGCGCTCGCCGCCGCCGCGGACACCGCGCACCGAGCGCACCGCAAGTACGATAAGGTACGTCATGACACACCTGGTGACTCATTCAGAGATTTTCTACTAATTTAATATTATAAATGCAAAAGTTTGTGAGTATCGATGTATGTGGTATCCGGCTGAAGAGAATGGTACCACCCCCATTTCTTACCGAGGTGTAGTAAAAAACGCAAACCATGTGACAGCATGTTTATAACATGTTGTGCCGACCCCACTTAGAGTGGGATAAGGGTAGGAAGATGATGATGTACTAAATATATTTCCAGGCTCGACGAGCCCTTCGTGAATGGCGTCGGACGCGCGCGATGGTACGTGCGCGCGAAGAGTGGTGGAGCAGTGCGTTGCGGGAAGCGCATCGCGAATATGCGGCGGCGCTTTCAGCGCTACACGATCGCGTGGCGAGGCTCGAGGTGCTGCTATTGGTGAGCAATAAATTTGTCGTTGGTTGTAATTGTGAAGACATTTAAAATATATAGTTCTATTTTAAATAGTAATTTAAGTAAAACTTCTTGACGCACGCTTGACTTAGAAGGTGTAAGCTGGTGAATGTGAGATGAGAACGATACGAAAAATGGAACGAATTCTAAATTATTTCAAAAATATGACGATAATATTTCTTGTCATTATTGCGTTGCACCGATTTAAAATTTAAGAATAAGAATAATTACATGATTAATATTTCAATTCAAACATATATACAAATGTTTTAGGAAAATGAGAAATACTCACTATTTGGTGAATTCAGGCATATCGCAATGAGTTTTTTGGAAACTAAAATAAATAAATAAATAAAAGCAAACTGAAAAACTGGCTATTAATGTAATACATTTGGGCCTTATTTAGGTGTAAGCTAAAACCCAATTAAATAGCTATAACTTCCTACCGATTTGTAATGTAAACTTCATTTTTGACACTCTTTCTGATCATTTAATTAAACTAAAAAACTCACAGAAATTCATATGAATGTTAAAATGTATAAAATAAATAATAAATAAATTAACAGGAAACACAAAAGAAAGCAGGCTTACCGGTAATGCTGCCACACGAACCTTCTGCTCGTCGGGAAACACCGCCTTTACCGCGTCGGCCCGACCCTGATCCGTTACTTATTAATGGTAAAGTATCCAATATGAATTTACATAAGTATAGTTATTACTGAGTCTATTGACTCAACTCAGCTTGCAGTGAAGTCTTAACACCTAATGACTCTTCGTTTGTAATACGAGTCTAACTTGAATATTTTCATATGTGGTGTATATTATGACATATCGCACGTTGTGTAGCATCTATAAAGTGTTATAGAGAGCCATAACTTAGAAGAGCAAGAATATACTAGCTTTTTTGATAGTTCGTATGGTGATATTATGAATGGCATTGAAATAATGATTACAATGTAATTCCGTCAGGTAAAGGTTAAGTTTCCAGAAAAACAATGACAACCACTATCAGCGGATAGTATGTTCTACATTCAAAATTTAATAAAAATTACATTGATTTTGTTTAATTGTAAAGTATAGCCAAATAATTATGTGGATATCCACAAAGTACGCTTATGAATTTAAATTATCGTCCTGTTTCTTAGATTTATATTTAAAATGCAATATTTTTAATTTTTCCTCACAGATCCATGGAGCTCTGACAGTGATTTGTCAGACTTATCGCCCATAGAGGACGAGTACGCGAAAGTAGACAAATCTGACAAGAAGACTCGCGAAGCACCCGATATTGGTGACGTCACAGCAACTACAGCTAGTGACGTCAAACCTACTAACGTCACGACCAGGTGAATAATATTTAACATCGTAGACTTGGCCGAGCAGTTGTTGCTTTTCAAACGCATTTGACTGGCCCGTTTGAGTAGTGGGTAGTGCACCCACCCTGCCTGCACCTCCGCGGGTTTTTATTTACTGCATGTTGTTACGCTTATTGATGTTATTGCTTGGCTAATATGATGACGTAGGTGAAGCTATCCCTAGCACTTATGCATCTTATACGCTGCTCGAAAACATGCCCTAAATGCTTTATTTTTATAAGTTAAATAATTAATGTTTTTATAGTAGTTCCGTCACATCGTACTCTAACACTACCTCCGCGACGTACGCCACTGTGAGCTCGTCGACTTCATATAGTGACGTCACCACTGCAACAACGTACGTCAACGTGACGTCATCGCCGTCGAACGTCATTCCTGCTACGAATACTATGAGCCACGTGACTGTTGCTACGGTAGCACCGGTGGTCGTAACGGATACTGTGTAAGTATTTTATAAGATTTATTTGAAGTATGACGTAATCAGAAAAAGGCAATGTATATACTACGATATAAAGCTGAAGAGTTTGTTTGTTTGTTTGAACGCGCTAATTTTAGGAACTACTGGACCGATTTGAAATATTATTTCACTGTAAAATAGCCCATTTGTCGAGGAAGGCTATAGGCTATATAATATCACGCTAAGATGAATAACAGAAGAGCAGCAATAAAAAATAGTACGAAAACGGCAAAATTGAAAGCTTTTCTTGCGTTCGTTGAGTGAACGGTGATAGTTATTCAAAAATCATGTATGTATTTGTAATACATAATTATAAAATATTAGTCTCGGGTACATACCACGGTAATTTGGTGATCGTGACCACGATCCATGCAACTGGGTCGAAATATCGGCGAATCAAAACAAATTACCGTGGTATGTACCCGAAACTAATAATTTATAATTATGTCTTCAAACCACGAATATTCAAGTATAAAATTTGTAATACATGATTTTTGTTCCCCTCTAAAAGTTCTAACCAAAAGTTTAAACCTAACACGCGGGGCGATTGCTAGTAGAGTAGGTTTATAAAGATTAGCTTCTCGTTTACAGTAGTAATGGAGTCAATACAACAGTTGGGTCCGTCGGAAGCGTTACATCTATCAGTCAGAGCGTGACGGGTGTCGCGGCCGGCGGGACGGGCCCGGTGACGGAGGGCGTGACGTCACGCGAGCTCGACGCGGCCGTCCCGCGCAACGCCCTGCTCGACACGTCAGCGCACCGCGCCCGCACCGACCTAGCGCGGCATAGACACCACGCGCCTCTCTCGCACTCCACACACTCGCCGCATTCACTCAGTAACGCTAGTTCTGTGAGTACTGTATCAATTCATAATATTCTTTATAAAAAGAGTGGCACCAACGCCGTGTGGTATCCGGCTGAATAGAATAGTACCACCCTCATTTCTTACCGAGGTGTCGTAAAAGGCGACTAAGGCAAGTTGACCCACCGTGTGGTATCCGGTTTAGTAGAATAGACCATCCTCTTTCTTACCGAGGTGTCGTAAAATACGACAGAGGTAAGTTGATGTCAGGCAGGCGGCCGGTCGTAAAAACGCAGCCAAATCATGTGACAGCATGTTTATAACATGTTGTTCCGACCCCACTTAGAGTGGGATAAGGGCAGGAAGATTATGAAAAAGAGTGGCACCAGAGTTGACGAATGATAGAAGAGAATGGAAGAAGAAGACATATTGTGCCGACCCCACTTAGAGTGGGATAGGGTAAGAGAATGATGATGATTCTTTAATACCTGGTTGACAGAGCCTCGAGCCAGAGCTCGGTTATTTTTTACAAAATAAAAAAGAGGAACTTAAAAAAAAATATTTAGGTAGTTGAGGATCGATCTTCGATATTTACATTTCTCGAGACTACCCGTTCCCCGTATAAGCTACTCTGACTTGACAGTTTATGGCAAAAATAGTGTTTTATATTCAATATAAATAGCTGCCTGGTTCGAAAAGCTGTTCCGAACAGCTTAGAATAGACCACCCTCATTTCTTACCGAGGTGTCGTAAAATACGACTAAGGTAAATTGACGTCAAGCAGGCGGCCGGTCGTAAAATACGTAACCAAATCATATGACAACATGTATGTAACATGTTGTGCCGACCCCACTTAGAGTGGAATAAGGGCAGGAGGGTGATGATGAGCTTTCTATTCAAAATAAAGTTAACATTATTTTACTATCAATTTTTATTACTTATCAATTTTTACTATAAAATTTAATAAATCTGTTATAATGTTACTATCTTCAGTATGACGGACTGGACGACTCCTACAACGACTCTGCGGACGAATCCTTGAGCGAATCCACGTCAGGAGCTCCACCACATTCGTCTCACCATACGGTCAGTATTTGTATGTCTTTAATTCTCGTTGTATTCAATTTGCTTGCTACTACATCAAATCAAATCAAACATTTTATTCAAAATTGGTACTTACATACACTTTTGGAACGTCAAAATTTTTATAATAATAGTAATTACAAACATAAAAATAATAAATATTTTTATTATTAATTTAAATATTATTAGAAGATAGTCCAAGGATGTCTATCTCTCATGTAATCGTAAATACCATAATAACCATTACTGATGATTTTTTTATGTATGATTTAAATTTCCCTTCTTGCAATTCAAGTACTTTTGCGGGAATCTTATGATAAAAACGTATGCAATTGCCTAAGAAGGAGGAACTAACCTTTTTGAGTCTAGTCCTTCTCGTCTCAATTTTGTTTTTATTACGAGTGTGATGGCATGTAAGTGATGGTGCTCAAAATTAGTCCTAAAACTACAGTATGATCATAGTATCCAAAGAATTAAGAAATATATACAATGCAATTTATGATAAAATTATATGGTATTTTTTTTTAACAAATTCATAACCTTTCTAATGTTACAGTACAAGTATTATAAATTAGAAGTGTTATAACGAAGAATTAATGTTGTTCTTGTAACAGTAACAGCAGTTTAAAAATACTATTAATAAAAGGCTAATACAGAAAGCCTAATATACTATTGAGGAATACTTGGATGATAAAAATGCGTGGATGTAGCTACTCTTCGACCCTGTACAAGACAGTAATAAATAATGTAACTAGTAATAAGAATTATATTTTAAAAAGAGCAACCGCCGAGTTTCTTGCTGGCTCTTCTCGGTAGGAACAGCTTTCCGAACCAGTAGTAGAGTTGACGATTCAAAAGCACTTGTTTACAACTTTAGTTGAATAAAGAATAATTTGAATTTGAAAGTAACTAATATATTCTATTGCGTCCGCCATTCTTGTTTTAAAAATATTATGATTACACATCATCATTACCGTACTGTAACATCTCGAGCTATCTAATGCTTATAGTCATGTTTTCCACAGCGGGATACACGTCAGAGTTGCGGTAGCTCAGTGGGAAGCGCCACTGACGACGGAGTTTATTCCCGGGACCATAGACACCATCCGCTATCAGGTAAAACCCTTCACGTTTATGCTATATTACGCTGTGTATTGTCTATAATATGAGTGTTGCAAGCTTAATATAAAATATTTATACACTATTCTATTTATTCCGTTTATGTTCACTGCAAAAAGGGTATGCCAGTTTAAGAGAAAAGAAATAAGAATCCAGTCAAAAATTTTATTTAAATTAACAACGTAATTCTGGCAACCCTGCAACACTGTGTGTAAAGCTTTAAACAGTATATTAATTTGTATCATATAACGTGGTCCACGTCGAATATCCATTCAATATTCAACATATTATTTAGTGTTCAAATTATATTCACTTGAAATACGGAAGAAATCATCCTCTAATGTTTAATAACTTAAGGACTTATTAAAAAATTTCAAGAAAACTTGGGGCGTCTTAAAAAAATATTCCATACTAATATTACTCCATCCTTTTCTTATCAACACCAAAGTATATATATTAAAACATCGTAAATTAAGTATAGGTGAAGAGAGTACAGAAATCTAGTTAATGTTATAAATTAAAATTGATTGGTATAGTTGAACCCTTTATACATAACCAAATCAATGAATGAGGAAAGTAGGTAGCGAAACAGATACTTATATGTATATCCTTTTTTGTAGACTCTGAAATTAGCTTCAGTTAACGAAATAGGATACTTTATTAGTAAAGAAAACGACAAATTAATGAAAAGAATAGTCCTACATTGTTATATTTTTATTGATTTAGAGCCATCGGTGTTTGAAGTTTCGGATGTAGCATATTAAAATAATTATTAAATATTTAGGTTTGAGTGGATTATGAATAATTCATAATCCACTCCATCCATTCAATAAGGATGATCGCAAAATAATACTTTGGTTTAAAAAAATGTTGTGTTATACTAAACCCATCCCCCATTAGTAATAGAGATTCATCTAACTGGTCACTGGAGCACAAAGTAATAGGGACATTGTTTATACAAAAAATAAAAACACAGTACACTAATTTGTCTTCAAACAACACAAAAAAATTCAGGTACTAAATAATAGCATGATAAAACACACATTCTGATTAATTCAAAGGTCTTATTTAATGATGGAAACGTCAACGTCTTACTACGCTTAGAGTGTGGAAAGACTGAAGATATTGTTCATATTTTATTGGAGTGTGTCCAGAATGAAGCTGAAAGATTTGAATTTTTTGGATAAGTTCAAGCTTAATCTCATGGATGTTGGTATTTGTAATAGCATTCTTGCTTTTCCTTCATCACGACAAGCAAGAATGCTGTAAAAAATAGTTAAAATCGGGCTAAAACGTAGAAGGTTTTGCATAAAATACAGTGTTCCAATCACTAAAAAGGACTCAATTTAAAACGTCGGTAAAAAAAATAAGTATTCGGCACATACCTACGATGTTGGCGTGGTGGGTATAGGTCCGCCCGCGTCGCTCGCCGAACAGCTGAAGCAGGTGCTTGCGGAGCGGGAGAGGCGGCTCGCTGCAGGCTCCTCGCCTCACCCTGACCCTGTGCAGCTTACCAATGAGCTGGTAGACGAGATACGCCAAGCCGTCAGCGAAGCTAATGCTAGAGGTTTGTATATTGCGGCCACATGAGTTTAGCAGGGAATGGACATAAAGGCTACTCCTTAATAATCCAGAATTCAGTTCGTTATTATACTATCATACTTTCGAGAGAGAACGCATACATAACGTATATAAGAGGATAAAGTCAATAATTTACCACACTACATTATTAGCCCTGCCTAATTTGGTGTCAAATATTTATTTAGAAATTTAAAAAAAAGCCTTAATTTAAATCAGTGTTTCATTGCCACTAGGCTGTAAATCGTATTCTGAAATTAAAATTTTTCAGGATACTTGTTGTGCATCCGCCATCTTGATTTGTTTCGTGACGGCACATAAAGTCGTCAAATTATAAAATTTTAAACATAATTGGCTTATCTGAACCAATGGAGACTGTTTAATTCCAAAATATTTGTGATCTATAAACTTGAAAAAAAAATATTTATTCCTATTGATTACACATCTCGGGGAATTGAGTATAGCTTTCTATTTTGACATATTACAGATATGTAACGATTTCGGTCATACGCCATTATTAGTTTATTTTCAAGATAATTGAATAAGTTTTTGAAGTCGGTTTGTCATAAGGTATGTTATTTAAACTTTAAGCTCTTAGCGATATGGGTTTGTCTTCAATATAACTGAACTGATAATGGTCACAAACCTCTCGCCAAAACTAGATGCAGTGGGACATTATATTCTAAATAATAATTTTCATTTTTTCGAATTCAAAATCGAACTTACAATTCGTAGATTGTAAAACGATAATTTGTATTCAAGTGCAAAAGAGGTCTTCGAATTTTTTGTATAATTATATATTACATTTTATATTATATTTCTTAGTAAATTGTTGGTGGTGGTATTAAATACACTGCTCTTTTGCTTTATTTGTTCACTTTTTTTCACGTTTCACAGTTCATTATTGTTATTTATTCATTTTGTGTTTAACATTTAGTTTTATTCTTTATTCGTTATTTTTTTAGTTATAGTTATAATTTTAATTAAACCTTTTTTTGTCTTTTCAAACTGATTATAAGTTATTTGAAGCACGTCATCGAGCAACGTCGAAATTTGAAGAAAAAGAGCGCAGAAGTTCTAATAGTTTCGGGAAAGTAGTTGCGTGTGCTGTAAAGCCTGAAGACAATTTATGGCGGCGTGTAGTTTAGTGGAGTTCACCATCGCAGACTAGACTGCTATGATTAGTACCTGTAATTGTGAGATTTGATTTTTTATTTATCTACTAGCAATAGCCAGTCTTCGTCCGCGTGGAAAGATTAAAACCGTAATATAGTCTTTTAATAACCATAAGAAATGGTTAAAGTAGGTTAACCTTAAAAGCTAGACATATACTCTCGTGGACTTTTATTTAGAACTTTTAGAGAGGACAATTTTGTAATACATGAAATTTGAATAACTTTTTTGAATTTTGTTTACTCAGCTCACGCAAGGAAAGCTTTTAATTTAGCCGTTATCGTGCTATTTTTTATTGCTGCTCCTCTCCTATTCATCTTAGCGTGATCTTGTGATAAATGGACTATCTTAAACTAAAAGAATTTTTCAAATCGTTCAAACCACAAAAACAATCAAATTCTTCAGCTTTATAAATTAACTAGCGGCCTGCCCCTTCTTCGCACGGGTATAAAATATATATGTCAGTCAGTGTAAAAAAAATGATTAAAATCGATCCAGTAGTTTTGATTTATTCATTACTGCCCGTGGCCCGCAAGCGTTAAATTTGGAGAAAAACAATTTCCTTTCCCTATACCAAGAAGATTTCCTGCTATCTTTGGAATATCTAAATTCATATAGTACATTTTTACTTATTTACTTTTACATTTCCCTATGTATTATATTTTTACAATTAATTACAGAATGTCTTTAAACAAACTCTTGAAAGAGCGACATCGCTGTTAAAGTCGAAGTGTTATAGGGCGAAGCGCGGCGTCCTCACGGCATTTTAAATCTGTAATATCTCCGAAAATGTTCACTTAAATTACATGCTGTAAACGGCCATATTAATCTATATTAAATTAACTATTTATATAAGGTACTTAATTGGATAAGGATTAATGCTGTATTGTATAAAAATTGCTTCAAAAATAAGGCATTATTTTTCGTAAAAAGTAAATGACAAAAAATGCTATAGTGGGTTATCCATAAGAGATAGAAAAATACCATCGCGGACTTTTCTGTAGACCTTTTCATGGTGTACAAATATCTCGTAGGGTTTAGCCTGCGTTTGCAATGTAAGCGGAAAAAAATGTAATTATTTACGACATCACATTAGAAACCTCAAAAATTACAGTATTTCTCTACTCCATATTGAATGTTATTAGACATGTAAACCTTCCTCTAAAATCACTCTATCTATAAAAAAAAAACCGCATCAAAATCTATTGCATAGTTTTAAAGATAGAAGCATACATAGGGATATACGGACATAGGGACAGACAGAGAATGCGACTTTGTTTTATACTATGTAGTGATATTATTTATTTTTACAATTGATTAGACAATGTCTTTACATACAACATTCATAGCTTTCTTATCATTAGACAATATAAACTTGAAAGAAGGACATTTAGTTGCGCCTCCGGTCGCTGCTAAATTCGAAGTGCTTATAGGTCGAAGCGCGGCCTCCTCGCGGGATTTTCAATCTGTAATATGTCCGAAAATGTTCACTTAAATTACATGCTGTAAACGGCAATATTGATCTATATTAAATCAACAATTTATTTAAGGTACTCAATTGGATAAGGATTAATGCTGTATTGTATAAAAATTGCTTTGAACATAAGGCATCATTTTTCGTAAAAAGTAAATGAAAAAAACTGCTATTGTGGGTTATCCATAAGAGATAGATAAATACCATCGCGGACTTTTCTGTAGACCTTTTTAAAGTGTACAAATACTTAGTACATCATTTTGATAAATCTCGTAGGGTTTAGCCTGCGTTTGCAATGTAAGCGGAAAAAAATGTAATTATTTAGAGAAACCTTAAAAAGTACAGTATTTCTCTACTTCGTATTGAATGTTATTATACGTACAAACCTTCCTCTGGAATCACTCTATCTATTAAAAAAAACCGCATCAAAATCGGTTGCGTAGTTTTAAAGTTTTATGCGTACATACGGAAATATGGACTTTGTTTTATAATATGTAGTGATAAAGATAATACGTCTAGTGTAGCATGCACATTATGTAAAGAGGCGTTACTGAGTGCGTGTCGCGATATGTGACGGGCGCGTGTGGTTGTAGTGAAGAAAGCTCCGGCTTGTGTAGTCGGCGGCGAGGTGCCGTGGCAGCCGCTGTCGGCCGCCGCGTCCGAGGCGAGCCTGTCGCCGCCGCCCGCGCCGCTGCCCGCGCTGCCTCTGCCCCACCCGCCCAGCCTCTGGACCAAGCAGCAGGTAACTCTATTTTAAACATCCCATGAAGAAGTCTTAAAGTGGAACTTCAAGATTTTCAAATAATTTAAAAATGAGCTTTGTTTTGCGTAGATGCATAACACATAAAACGAATTATGCCGTGATTTAATTCGGTCTATTTAATAGAGCTCAGCTTGTACGATCGAGCGAGGAATTAAGAAATTATTTATCGCAGATTGTTGTGTCCACCATATCTTCCATCTTCGGAGGAGTGGGACTTTGCAACTTATCCTTACAAAAGTCTTTTTTTTGGCTATAAATTGGTTTACAATTTGACAATTTCTCAGGTATGGCAATGGGTTTCGGGCCTCGGTGAGGGACTCGAGCGTCACGCGGGTGCTTTCGCAACACGCGGCGTAGACGGGGCGCTACTGTTGACGCTCAGTTCAGCTGACCTAAAGCTGTTGGGACTGGCTGGCGATGATCGCCGCAGAATGAAACGACGACTAAAGGAGCTTCGTTCAGCACAAGAGAAACACCTCAAAGCTATCAAGAAGGCCGAGAAGAAGGCTAAGAAAAAGTAACAACTACCATATTAATAGACATTTATCCAGTAGGACTGCAGTAATATGAGCAACGTGGAACTATTCCCGAGTATTCGTGCATTCGTTTCGTGTTATAGTTGTGTACGTACATACTTAAAATTACGTATCAATGATTCTTTCTTATAAAACAAAAACGTAATTATAATACAATAACCTTTTGAAAAAAAACCCGCAGTTCCATATCGTGTACGGCTGGTACAAATAGCAGTCCTACAAGCGACTTGAATGTCACAACACGACGTATACTTTTAGTGTATTGTTTTTTTTTGTATATGATAGCCTCAAATTGAATATTTGTTATACGATACTGTGCCAATTATTGTGCAGTGTGATTGTCGTATTGAAATCAACATCGTATTAAAGTTGTACGTTGTTATTGGGTCGCATGGTGTGATTAACTCATATGGCATAATGAAGGCGTATGTTGATGTTGTGACTAAATCGTACGTCGTTATGTGGTGATACCTCGTTGTCTAGTTGAGCAGCTACCTATAATGCACCCCCGCCAAAGAAAGTCACAGTTCCCATCAATCAACGAGTCATGTTCGTTCTTTGTCTTATTCTTTCCTACTTATGCATTTCTTGCCTTATTTATTAAGCGTCTTAGCGTATTTATGGCAGCTTTATACACTTTCAATATCTATCGAGATGACTGTGCGCTTGATGTGAACTGTATCATCAATGTATTATTATTTTAAATTAAATATATTAAGTAAAAGTGATGCGACATATTAAAATGGCGTGTATATAAAGATTGAGAGCTCAGTTTTGTGAGAAACTTACTATTAACTTAACGAGAAAATTACTGTGAATTGTTTGCCACATATGTTGTGATGTGTGTGTGTCGTTTTATTTATCAAAATGATTATTATCATTATAGACCAACCGTTTAACTCAGTCCACACTTAAGGGTTACAATGAACGAAATTAGGACGAATACAGGTAATCAGATAGGTATGGGCGGCGAGCGTTCGTAGCGTGATGTACAAGAAGTGACCTCAAATCAATCCCATTCTCGTCCTACCTCCGCAAGCAAGGGCGAAGTTAAACGGTTGGCCTATAGTTCGACATCTGCCCCGTGGGTGCCAATTGCGAAATAAACGTGCACTTTATATTATTGTGTATATTCAATTATAAACAATCCGACTGATCCCATGATTAGTCAATAGCGGTGGAGTTTACAGCTGCTTATAGCATAGTGCCATCTGATATGTAGCTTTTTAGATGATAGAAACGATAGAGCTGCTTCGAACGAAGAATCGAATCGTATTGATCGAAAGTAGGCTAAATATAATAATGAAATAGAACGATCCAATCATATAATAAGCGCTACCAAAGTGACATAAATAGGACTAATATATTTTCAATGCTGTAATTCTTCGTTGTTCCTACATTTTATATGAAATGTTCTATATTTCTCTCTAAGTTTAATGCGAGTTGATCGATTGTCTGATAATACTGGCTCAATCTAGTCATAAGATCAATTTGTAAGCTGTTTGGAAATTTACGGAATACTACTATAGAATTTTTTCTCAGGAATTTCAAATTTTTTTAGGATAAACTGGTACTTTGAAGTGTAATAATTTAGGATCTATGTATTGATTAAATTAAAAGATTACATTGCGATAGTTATCTGTAAGTCGATATTCAAAAAATATATAAATTGATTTTGGTAACAGCATTTATTTATAAATTGTATTGCACAAAATGTACTTAGCTGGTGGTCGAACTTTAGTGTCATTGATGTTGTATTTTACAATACATTCTTAGAATTCATGAAATCTTATTGTGATCTCATCATCAAATAAATCTGGATCTTTTACACCCGTAATTAATACAGTACTTGCTAGTCGGGCTGCCTCCACCCGTGCCTGTATTGAAATCTGCAATTTTTTATTACATTCCAATAACTTTTTCTCAATATAGTTGTTTCTGTGTGTGATTTGAATGGTTTAGACGAGCTTTATAGTTTTCTTAGGCAACATTTCTAGGTTTTATCTAAGAATTTATCAGTATGTGTATTCATCGATGTTTGGTTGTAGTTACGTTTACCGTGTAAATATAGTCTCGACGGGGACTGAATGGAGATGGATTTGTATGTTTGTTGTGTTCGTATGGCTGGTGCACATCATTTAGAGTATTTATTTTATTAAAGGTTTGACGATTAATATAAGTAGGACTCCCTTAACTATTGCCAAAATTGACGAGTACTTTTTTTATCTTTGTTGACTTTTTTTTTTATTTACTTCCCCTTAAATTATTTTAATATTTATTTTGGGACCAAATTAATTTATTATACCTTACAATTTATTGTTTATGTATTTGGGTGTTCAGAAGAAAGAATTTTATTTATAAATAAATAAAGAAACCAAAGTCTATATCACATTGTTTTTTTATTACCCAAATCATAGTTTATAAGGCTAAATTAAGATAGATTTTGGAAAATCTAGCTATAATAACATTGCAGTCATTGAAAATACGTTAAATAATTGTCTTTTGTTTATTTACATAATTACTACAATAGTTGATATATATTAGCCGTGTGGTATCCGGCTGAGTAGAACAGACCACCCTCTTTTCTTACCGAGGTGTCGTAAAAGGCGACTAAGGTAAGTTGACTCACTGTGTGGTATCCGGTTTAGTAGAATAGACCACCCTCCTTCTTACAGAGGTGTATTAAAGTACGACTAAGGTAAGTTGACGTCAGGTAGGCGGCCGGTCGTTAAAACGCAGCCAAATCATGTGACATCACGTTTATAACATGTTGTGCTGACTCCACTTAAGAGCGGGATAAGGACAGGAGGATGATGACTACAATAGTTGATATAAGGTAAGGGCACTAGTATTTTAAATATGAATTAATTTATGAACCCAGTTATTATCGTATATTCATCATACACTATTTTAAGCTATACTTCCATAACACAAAGTTTTGAAAATATTTTCATTACTTTTTCTATACTTATTGTGTCTTCCAGAAATGATGTTTCATAAACATAATTTAAAGATGAAATTAGCCCCCCCTTGTATATTTTTCTTTGAGGTAGGATATAACAGTAAAATATAAAAAAAAGATGGAATATCAAAAAAATTATCTTTTTGCTATTATCAAATTGAAATATACTGTTACATGTTTCCAATACAAGCTCTTTCATTTAGTTGGTCAATAATAAAACGTTGTCGCCATCAATATCATTGTTGTTGAAAGAGAATAAATGGTTTGACTTTTGCAAAAATTACTTCTTATTTATTGAATAAGTATAAAAGAAAAATATTGCTGAAATAATATAATGCATTTCTGTGTTCTGTTCTATTACTGTTTCAATAATAAAATAAAACTTGGATATACCTTTCAGTCTTTTTTGGAGTTATATTTTAAAATCATCATCTACTATTCTATTTAAAAAAAGTTTAGTTAGGTTTAGCTAGATTTTTCTTTATTTGAATCTTTAATTGAATCGTTGTCTAATTAAATTTTTTAAGCAAACAATCTGCTAGAAAAAAGATTAAGCATATATTTAAAATTATTTAATCATTCATTATTCTTGTTTTTCTTTTTATTTTTTCTCCGCTTTTTTACTTTTTTGGTAGGTGGCTCTTCATCATTATCATCTGGGTTGTCATTATTATCATAACTTATACTAACATATGCACCTGGCTTCTTTTTTGTTTTTGGTGGAATTTCTGTCTGAACAATAGCATCTTTATCTTCATCAGATTCCTCATCTTCAGATTGTTCCTTTTTAATTAGATGACTTTGTCTATTTAATGCAATACAAGTAACTCTACAAGCAGCATTGAAAGAGCACATTTCATTGAGTTCGTTATTGGATACATACCAAGCTTTCAACTCTCCAATACTGGATGCAGAGTATAAAGTGTTATTTTCATAATGTAAACACTTGACTCTCTGTTTATGAGCTTGAAATGTCTGAGCTTGTGTTTCTGATATAGTGAAATTAATAATGTTGCCACTTTCAAGACCAACAAACATATTGTCATCATCAGTCCATTGTACTGTAGTTGGTTTTGAATTGCTTGTTAACCGTTTTTCTAAACCACCTTTACTAATTGTCCATACATCAACATTTTGTAGAGATATAACAGAGAACCTATCTCCGCCAGGTGAAAACTTTATTTCAGTTGGCATGCTAATTCCTTTGCTGGCTAGATTAATTGTAAAGGCTGGACGACCTTTGATTAAATTCCATGTGCGAAGAGTTCTATCCCCTCCAATGCTTAAAGCCAGCTTGTCAGATTGGTGAATAGCAATAGCAGTAATTGATTGTCCTGCAAATAAATTAACAATTTTACCAGCCATTTGCCCTCAAATTTAAGATTTTAAATAGTTTTAAATCAGGTTCGTAGAAATGAGAATTTCCATTTTATTGAAGATACAATTACAAAAACACAAATAGCTGATTCTGAGAAATTATTACTTACAGGCTTAGGATTTGCTAGTTTTATTGAAAGTGCTGGAAGAATGTTTCTATTCAACAAGCATAAATAAATTGTCAGTAGGTATTTAAAGGAAAAAGATGATATAATATCCTATACTAAAACACACATACAATAATTAGTAAGACTCCCACATTAGGGAACTTTGTATTTGTTAGGTAAACAAGAACTTATTGAATTATTATGCTAGAATTGAATTTGGCAGTGCTTACCACCATGGGCCTTTTTCCAGATCTTTTCAATTTGCCAGTTTCCTGTTCTAGTTACAATTATGCATCCATCATCACTGCCAGTGAGAAGATGAGTGCCTCCGTGAGTAAATGCCACAGTATTTACCGTGCCATCATGATTCATTAACACTGTATGTTCCTTGCGTGTCTTTAAGTCTATTATAACGACTTTATCATCTATTCCTCCTGATGCAAGGAACTTGCCAGCAACTGCCAGACATCGTATAGATGCTGTATGTGAATGAGTTGCGAAAGTTTGTTTTAAATTTGTTCCCTGAAACGAGAAAGTACTTGAAATAATTTGTTTACGATATCACAGACTCAGAAAACTTACTGCCTCTACTTACTTCGTCTTCTGATCGCAATGAATACCCTAATAAGAAACCTTCATACGTTCCTACAATAAGTTCATCCATTTTTTACACCTATGTTTTACACTATCTATGTATTATAAAATTGACAACATAAACATAACCTTCAAACATAACCAAAAAAAGCACATTTTTACCATAGACTTATAGAAAAATATGAACTACTAAAAAAATACCACATTTTCAATATTCTCCATTTTTGTTTATAAATATTTTGTTACTGTTATCTGTAACAAATATTTGGAAAGATGAATTGTCAATCAATAAGTAGACCTGTTTATTTTCTTGTTGCAATCATAGAAAAGAATGATAAAGAAGTTTAGAATGTTGTTGAAAGGCAACAACTTAACGATTTTACCAAGTGGGTAGAAAAAAATTGATCTTCAAATTGTTATTTAAGCCAATTTGTATATTAAAATAATTAAGTACAATAAATAATTAAATATACCCAAACATAGGCTCTGGACAGAAATCGAACCCGCGACTCCGTATCTGAAGGCCCGCCGTATAATTTATTCGTTTACGAGTATTGTCTGCCACTTTAGGTGAGTTGAATTATTATTGACCCTACCATATTAACAAAGAAATAAATTATCCTACAATGCCGGCCAACTGGAGAACTATACTCATTTCAAACGAGTATAAGATTAAGACTTTTTTCATAACAACTTAATACATAAGCATACATAAAAAGCCACTTTTTATATATGCTTAACATTTTTTTTAAAACTTTGACATGTAAAGAGACTACAGTGACATATAAAATATTTATATTTTATATTTAGTCTATGGGTTTTGACAGCGTCAAGTAAAAAAAGCTATACTATATTCTATTTCCATATCTTATTCGAATTTTAATCAGAAGAATTGTATGGCTATAATTCCCACAAACTTAATAAAAATATACTATTTTCCAGTTGTTGACAAAGGCATACTATCATTCTGGTGAGTGTACATATGCGACTGTACTTGGAGTTACACAGACGTCTACTTCTATCGATCTTGAAAACAATATTTGTTTTCCAATTGCTTTGGTACAGGATTCCCAAAAGAGGACATATTTAGACATCTACAAGATGGATTTGGCGGAGACGATGAAAAATGTACTGGCGAAAAGCTCAGGAAGTGCAAGCGGGGCTGCCAGTAGTTCCAGTGCGTCAGCTCCGCATGGCGCAGAGGGCTACGTGACGGAGAAACTGTACATGCTGTTGCAACTATACTTGCAGAATAAGGGCTGGAGTCCCAGTATTGAACTTCTGCAGTGTTTTAGTGACCTCAAAGAATCATCTATGCTACCTAGTGCTGCTTATTTACAGTAAGGTTTTTTTTGTTTTGTCTATACTAGTTCTTATTTGAATACATTATTGCATCAAAAAATCTTTAATATTTAAATCAGTTAATCTTGTATGTATACAAGATGTAATATGATACATAATATGATGATATGTAATACATATATATTTTCGGAATCTCTGAAACAGGTCGAACGATTTTCCTGAAACTCAGCATTTAGGAGGTTTTAGGGGAGAAAAAGCGTTTTATTTTGCAAAAAAATTACCAACCAAGGCTCGGTCAACCAAGTACTACTGTATATATAGAAATATGTTGTTATTTTTAGAAAAAGTTGTTTACGCTTCTTTTCAGACTTTGTTATTTTTATCTATGCTTAACACATAAGAAGCTACATTTTGTATTAGTTTGTTATATTTAGTTATGTGTAATGTAACCAAATTTCATCCCCAGAATGATGGCTTCAAGAGTAGGGTTAGATGCACAAGGAAGACTGATATACCGTGAAAATGGTAAAATAATTCTACCATATGAACATTTTGCTAATGCAGTGATGCTCAAACACATGAATGGTCCACATGGATTGCATCTTGGCCTAGAAGCGACTGTCAGAGCTGTGAGTGACTTTTCTAAAGTGTAAAGTAAGGGCATGTTACAATCCCACTGCTGGGCATAGGCCTCCTCTCTCTGTTTCCTGGAGAGAAGGGTTGAAGCTACTACCTACCACACGGCTCCAATGCGGATTGGTAGGTTACACATATCCCCAGAATTCTCTACAGATATGCCGGTTACCTCACAATGGTTTCCTTCACTGAAAAATTGTAGGTGTAAACAACACTGCTAACTTATTTTTGTGTAGGTCAGCATTTTAAATAGATAGCATTTTGTAAATTCTATAGTATAATAAATCAATATATTTAATTTGAGAAAATAAATGAAACTGAACTGGTACAATCACGTGAAAACAAAAATGTCTCATTGTTAGGATACTAAATAAACCTTTCAACTTAATAATTATTGCTTACCAATAGTAAAAATTATATAGATTTATTTTTCTGATAAGTTATAAGACTTATTCATTATGTCCCCCAGTAATCTATACTAATATATAAAGCTGAAGAGTTTGTTTGTTTGAATGTGCTAATCTCAGGTACTACTGGACTGATTTGAAAAATTCTTTCAGTGTAAGATAGTCCATTAATTGAGGCTATAGGCTTTATAACATATGAATAGTAACTAATAAGTTAAATATGGATAAGTTGACCAACATTTATTATATTACATAAATAAATAATCTTTGTATGAGTTTAAAATTTCCAAGTTTAATGAAATATTTTGAACTTGTGCTAGATGGGTTGTCAGATAGTGTTTCAGACTATTTCACCCATTTCCACATGTTGAATGTTTTACTGTTGTACCAACAATGTCACCTGTTTTAACCTACTAGTTGCAGTACCAGTACTACCTTTGTCTATTAGTTCAATGCATTCCTCCATCTGTTGATTGATTCTGATTCTGTTGTTTTTGACAGTAGTAACTTCACAGTAGTAAGTTGTGGCTTCGGCCATCTCGCACGAGTAGCCAGTTGATTGGCAGGTTCCTTGTGGGGAAGGCCAGGAGCCTCAGCGTATCTGAGTGGCATCCTTTTTTAACACCACACCTATGTAGTTATCAATTATTATATACTTATTAATTACTTTTAGTTATGTAGTTAGTTATATTAGTCCATAAATATATTATCTATACATATGTATATCTATGGACTAAAATATTTTTGTAATATTAATGGTTTTTATTTGTATTGTATTTGTTGTTTTTCTACTTTTTTTTGTATAAGAAATTAAGTGCTGTTAAAAATAAAGAGATTAAATAAATAAAAAACTAATACTATATTAAAAAATAAATTCAATTTATAGGTATAGCAGTTACAGAAAGCAATAACTTATATTTAGTATAATTTTTTGTTTCTATTTTGTTTAAGATTCTTTATTACCATTACTATTTTAACAGATTTTTGTCTTTTTTAAAATTACTGATTATATTATACTTTTTGCAGGTTGTGGAGTCATATACCATAGGTCGTGAACAATTTGGTATGGAAAAAGAGTTTATTGTTGAAGTAGTTCAAAACTGCCCAAATCCAGCTTGTCGGTATTATAAGAATCAATTAGAGATGACACAAAAATCTATCCAACAGCATTTATCCCAACAACCCACATATATTCCTGGTAAGATGATAATATGTATTTAGAAATTCTACTATTATTAATTTTAGTATTATTATAATAAAGTTGGAAATAATTCATCATAATTAGTGTTCACTGAAGCAATTTCTAAGTTTCATTTAAGTGATGATTTGTTTAAATGTTCATACTGAGTGAGAATGATTGGTGGTATGGCTTGTTGGTTTTTGCAAATTGCAGCTTGTGCAGCTCGGAATGAGCTGCTGCAGCACAATTAGAAGTATATTTTTGTTTTTGTTAAATATATGGGACACTTACACACCTTCAACCGTCAACCATCGACCGTCCCAAAAGTAAGTAACTTAATACTTGTGTTATGGTAGACAGACAACCGGTGAATATATACTTATATATTTTTGAATACATACTTAAATACAAATATACACTTAGACTCAAAGACCAACAAATTTATTATAGAAAATGTTGGCCCTTGGCAGGAATGGAACCCGTGACCTGCGGTACTCAAGGCAGGGTCACTACCCACTGAACCAACAAGCCAGTCAAATATAATTATTTATTTAATATTTAATACACCCACCACCTGAGTATATATTAATTGTTTTAACTAAATTAATCTTACATACTTTAAATGTATAATGCTATCCTATTTATCAGTAGAAGCATTATCCTTAAAAAACTGTTACATTGTTAATATGTTTTCTTGGTTGGGCTATTCCAATATACTTTATGTCCAGAAGCTGGAGGTGCTCTGCCAGATAGTGCTGCAGTAGAGCGATTGCTTCGTGGAGCTGCATTGCCACAAGATTATCAGCTACCACTCGCCCCTCATCTCGCTGCGTTAAGTGAGTTGTTGAACTGTTAAAAACTGTTAAAAAGAGGCTGATACAGAAAGCCTACTATACTCTTGAAGATTATTTAGAAGATAAGAATGTGTGGATATAGCTCTCTTTGAACCTGTACAAGACAGTAACGACTTAATGTAAATAATATTAAGAATTATATTTTTAAAAGAGCAACCGCCGAGTTTCTTGCTGGCTCTTCTCGGTAGGAACAGCTTTCCGAACCAGCAGTAGAGTTGACGATTCAAAAGCACTTGTTTACAAGTTTATTTGAATAAAGAATATTTTGAATTTGAATTTTGAATTTGAATTTGAACTATTTATTTGTAAACTTGTTTAAATTATCCTGCAATAGATGACAGTAGAATAAGCATGAATAATTAATTACTGTAATAGTTTCATTTCACTGAATATATATTTTCTTCCTCTCTTGATGACCGCCCACCTCCGTACATACGTCTTTTTAAGAATTACACAATTTTGTCCTATTTTGATCCAGCGGCTCTTCGTAGTATTTTTAAGGTTATCAGTTTACCTTATAGGGGTCCATCCCTATGGTCTGACATGGTCAGTACTGAGATCATAAACACTCACGCCTAATGTGGTCATTATTACCGTAAACCCTTTATGGATATTTTTACATAAGGACAATAATATGAGACAATAGTTAATAAGTTATTAAGGTCCTAGTGCTCACTTTTCATATGATATAAAGAAGCATCAAAAATTACTTTATTTACAAAACAGAATAATCAATTATTATAAGTATCTGGTTGACCGAGCCTTGCTCGGTAATTTTTTACAAAATAAAAAAAAGAAACAAAAACATAATAAGGGAGGTGGGGCTTGATCCTAGGTAGTTTCATTTCTCGCGACTACCCGTTCAAAAATTCAATTCAATTGAAATTTTAGTATTTTTTAATGCCTAAAAACAGGGATAAAATGATTTTTTTTATATAAAACCTAGCGAAAATGATTTTTCTCCCCCAAAACCCCGTACATGCTGAATTTCAGGAACATCGTTGGAGCCGTTTCCGCGATTCCGAAAATATATTTACATATATACATACAAGGTTAACTCACTTAAATATTAAAGATACAATCAACTAGATTTGTGTCTTAGGTTCGTAACTGCTAACTCTAAATAAATAATGTTTTAAATATATTTTTTTTAATTTCCAGCAAATTTGGCTGGCGACAAATCTGAGCGTCGCGCAGAGAAATTGTCTCAACAGATGCTGATGCAAAACAGATCTTTAGGACACCAACCGCCAGTCGACAAATATTCACATCAAACACGCTCTTCATCTCACTCTAGCCTGGAATCCAAATCAAAACACCATTATTCTGATGAGCATAAGCTTACTGATTTCTTGAGGTACCCCATAGTTACATTTCTAAAAGTAATAAAAATGAACATCGTTTTGATCTTTTAATTTAGTATATGAAAAAAAAAATCATAGTCAGCACATATATAGTGTGTGTATTTTAGGAATCTAAATTAAAAACTATTAGTTGGCTTTATCAATAAAATTTTCCTTTATTGAGGGTATGTGTGTATGGGTTTGTATATACTATGCCTATGGTAGGGCCTATGCAGAGCTTTGTGCGTATAGATATAATATATGTAACTAGAGCCAGGCAGAAAAAGCGATGGGTGTATTCTGTGAAGTACATAAAGGGTGAAGAGAAAGAGTTGGGTGATCTATCTGTCTCTCTTTTTTATGTGTGATTAGACAAAGATAAAGTATACTAGTGTCATCTTCCCTCATTGTTTTTTGCGTCTCTCGGTCGCCATCTTCATAACGCTTTGGCTACATTAGCGGGCTACGGCGAATATTCGGGCTACGGCAAAATATGTGGCCGAGTACATCGTTACAACGCGATGTATTCGGGCGCAGACGATGTAGCATCGGGCCACTGTCGGTAATATGACGCGCATCAAAGGGATTTGTCGCGACAATATTCGCTTGAGTGGCCACACTTACGACACTTTATTGTCGTCCAGACTTTGAAGTGGGACAACAGACGCACAAAACTCAATGACGAATATTCGCCGTAGGCCGCTTTCCGAATCTTCGCCCGCTAATGTAGACAAGAACATCGTGTGTGGCCGACACACGATGTTTTGCGCGCCAACGCGACACGAATCTTCCCGCGCTAATGTAGCCCCGGCGTTACTGAACTTTTTCCATCTAGTCCAGCATTCAGCGTTCTTTTAAGCCGGCTGTAATAGACAGACGGTGTGTAATAGACAGACGGGTGGGTGATCGCTCGCTAAGACTTTTACGCTCCACCTTGCCCACAACAACCAACTTGGTTCCCCTATAATTAGTAAATATATCGGTTGGTAGGGCTAATCTAGAGAGTCTAGAGTCGCTTTCGGGCGGCGGCGGTCACGGCGAGCGTGCGGGCGGGAGCGCGGCTGCGGGCAGCAGCGCGGGGGGCGCGGGCGCGGGCGGCGGCCAGGAGCGCGTGGTGCGGGCGTTCGCGGAGCTGGCCCGCAACCTGCAGCGCATGCGGCCTTGCGTGCGGCCCGCCATGTGCAAGCCGTACGGGAAGCAGAGCGAGCAGCTGCAGAAGAGTGAGTTTTTTTTTGTTTATTAATGGCTTGGAATCGAGTCTTTTAAGGCTTTTCCTATAATTATTAATATCTAGGTGACCGAACCTTGCTTGGTAATTTTATTCAAAATAAAAAAAAAGAAACTTCAAAGAAAAAAATAATAGCGTAGGTGGGGCTAGATCCTAGGTATTTTCATTTCTCGCGACCACTCTTTCCCTGAATAAGCTACGCTTCAAAAATTCAATTCAATATAAATTTTAGTATTTTTTAATGCCCAAAGACACAAGAGTACACGTTAAGAAAGTTTTACACGCCGTAATATAATGTAATGACTTAGTAATGTGTTCGCTGCAAAAACGGTGCAACTTGTGAAAAACCACGAACGCAAAGCGCATAGCGCTAAAATAGCTCGTACATTCTTTCTTGTAGAGTAGTAGGGAGATTGGAGATAATTTTGTTAATATAATAATTTGTTTCAGTTTTATTGGACACAATCCAGTTAGTTCAGTCGCTACGAAGCTATCTGCCCCCGCCGCACATTCAGGTTACATCATGGAAGAATGACGACAAACTACGGTAACTCAAACTTTGGATATACTTTATTAGAATTAATTTATAAAATTATTATATATAATATTTATGTTGTTTGTTGTATGTTAAGTAGAATAGACCACCCTCTTTCTTATCGAGGTGTCGTAAAATACGACTGAGGTAAGTTGATGTCAGCCAGTCGTAAAATACGTAGCCAAATCTGTGACATGTTTATAACATGTTGTGCCGACCCCACTTAGAGTGTGATAAGGAAGATGATGCTGAGAATTAATTAATAAAAGCACTTTTTATTGACCTGCTAGGGAATTTACTACAGATTCCTAACCTGAATAAGACTTTTATTGTTTTACAAATATATTTACCACATATTATTACATTTTATCACCTAGTTTTGGCACAAAATATAACAAAAAAAAAAAAACTCAAGCTAGGCTTCCTTGCGATGATGTCCTCCAATGAAAAGTGAATAATGAATTATAAATATTAGTTTTGTGGTAAATTGCAATGTCTCTAACTCAATGAAGACAAATTTTGAATTTGGTCACTTTGTTTATTTAAATGTAATAGTATTAATCCTTTTCAGTGCATACTTGCATACTTTATTAATTATTAATCTGATCTTAGATCGATACTAGTTATTATTTTGATGTAAAGTCTTATGTAAAAGTTTTGTTTTTCAGTTCAAACAATATGGAAGAGCTGGAGAGCCGTAAAATTGTGAGCGGTAATTAGCCTTTGCAATAATTATATAATCGCGTACGTACACATTTATTAATTATTAGGAATTGTACACACACATATGTAATTTGTTTAGGGTATTTTAACCCATTATGTTCTAAGCAGAAGCTTGTCTGAGTTATTTTTTTTCTCAATTTGTTGTGAAGGGTTTTTATTTTATGATGTATCAGATATGTCGAATCTCTATGGATTTACTTCGTTATGTTTCAGAAAACGACAACCAAACTTTACGTAATTTTGTTTTTGTTATTACAATTTCTTTAATAATTGTGGCTAGTGAACAAAACCGGATAAATTCGCAAAATAAAATTTTACAGAACAACAAAAATAATCATTTAAAATAGATATTTGTTTTAAACAAAAAAAATCTTTCTTAAGTTTATTTTTTTGTTTAAAGTTGGATTTGATAAAAAATGTTATCAAGTATAGATTAAAATTAATAAACGTATTGCAATTGGAAGAGATATAATTCCAATTATAGCGAACTAATCCGATTTCGTATCCTACCTTCCTTATGAAATATAAAAGTATAAAAGAATTTAAAAAAAATTGGTAAATAGTGTTATTTATATGAACAATGTGAAAATTTAAATTATTGTTTATTATAAACGGAAGTATCTTTTAAACCTCTCTTGAAAGACTACTACTATCAAAAAAATTTACGTAAATAATGCGCAGATACAAAAGATATTAAGATATCATAATGTTTATTTTTTTTGTTTCACATTTCTACTTATAATAAATATAGCTATAATTAAGTTAGTATAGAGTTATAATTTTATTATTGTTCGTAGTAATATGTACTTTCTCCTTGTTGGTTTTTAAAACTTCTCTTTATTTGATCTTTTTTCAATGTTATGTTAGTTTTTTTATGCTACTTTATTGGTTTGTATTTTATTAAATATACGTTTTTTTTAGAATTATCATCTCAAGGAATATATTGATAAGTCGACTTACGTCCTTTTATATGTTTGAATAGAATAGGTCAGGATACATAAAAAAATCAAGCTGTGGTAGCCCAGCGGTAACACCGTGTGACTCTTTCGAGAAGATCACGGGTTCAAACCCGGGCAGACCTATGAGTTTTTCTGTTTAAACTTATGTGGCTAATTGATAATTGCAATTTATCACACGCTTTTCAGTGAAGGAAAACATTGTGCGTAAACCTGCATATCTCTAGAGAATTCTGGAGATATGTGTAACCTACCAATCAGCATTGAAGCAGCGTGGTGGTCTTAGCTCTAAACCTTCTCTTCAAAAATGGAGAGAAGAGGCCTATTCTCAGCATTGGGATAGTAACAGGCCGCTACTTACCTACATAAAAAATCAAGATTGCCTAATTTTTATGGTTAATATTTCAGTGAAGTCAATAAGTCTTTTATATCGCACATACAAGTTGTTAATATTTAAATAACTCTGTTAAACGTTTAATAAACGTAAACCTTTTTACGGCTGACTTGAAAAATATAAATTTTAGACTTGTTAAGTTAGTCACGCTTGGTACGGATAAAAAAGTTGCAAAAGCAGTCAAATATTTTGCGTAATGCAAAAATCTCCTCTATTACTGTTACTATTCTTTAGTTTTATTCTATTGTTATGTTTTGATAAAATTATAATATTAGACAAAATCAAAAATTATGTCGCACTGTGAAAATAAATATGTAGAACATCGGATCTTCCACTATATTGTTGTAGTTATGAATTTTATAGACGCAATAACAATTTTACCTTCAGCAATGTATTTTTTCGAGTCTACTAGATCGTATTCTTAGATATTCCTCCTAGTTATGTTGTTTTTACTCCTGGTTTATTAAGGTCTATTTACACTGTGATAGTGGTGTAATAGCGGTTAGGTATGAGCGTAGTCTTGACACGGATCTTGTTTAAGAAAGTATTATGTAAGTTAAGGAATATTTTGGCTTAAATCTCAATATTATTGATTTTAAAAATTATAAAATTTTAATTTACTTATGTAAGCTGAAAGTTAAAACCCAGTTATTTTGACAATCGTATTCAAATTATTTATGTATCTGATTGGTATTGCAATAGAATATCTAATTAATTCTATATTTAGTATATTTACTTTACTTTTAAAGCGGGTTCTTTAATCTGTTGATAAACTAATTAGTTTGGAATCTTAATTTAAAATAATATGTATGTAGATATTTAATATTTTAATTACACACAGACAGAGCTTGTTTAAATTTTGAGACCACGATAAACATCGCTTATTAATTACTTAATTTACTTAGTTGAACTGAAATTTTTATTGATTCATTAGTTTCCTTCAATATTCAACAAAAGGTGTTGTATGATTGAAATGGAAGTCTCGATAAGTCTTTGGGTGAGCTTTCAAATTTAAAAAAAGAATTGCTTTGTTTTTTTTCAGTTACGTATATTTTAACTCTGTATATTTATAACTTATTCGTTAATTATCGCTGAATTCGGTAGTTGACTGTTTGGTGTAAAATTTGGCTAATCCAAATCCACTCCAGTTAAATCACGATCTGGCCCTATATTATCATGGGTTGGTTTTATATGAAATAATTTTCCAGACAAGCAAAAATAATTCCGAATAATTAAAGTTAGTAGAAGAATAGAATTAAAACTGACAATATAAACAATAATTTTGATTACATAAAACATATTAATACTCTGACATTAAAGAATATGTCATTTGCGGTTGAAAACATTGATATAGTTATTATACTTAGAGTAGGGTAGTCATAGCCTGGCATGTGAGTGATAGTGATACAATAAATAATGAGAGGCAAGCTGACACTAGTATACTTTGTCACACATAAAAAAGAGAGACAGATAGATCACCCTCATTTATTGTGATATACCACATTTTGGTCTGTCTTTCTCTATGGAAAAAACAATTGCGGCTTGTCATTAAAGTTGTGACTTTGGTTCAAAGTTCAACACAAGTGTTTTTTAAAACACTAAAATTTGAATCTATCGGAATTATTAAATTAGGACCTGCGTAATTTAAATTTAATTAGTTAAAAAATATTTGAGTCAACTAACGATCAAATCTCTTTTATATAATTGCGTTAAAAATTTAACGCCATTTCTTGTCTGTAAAGTGTATAGAGATGGTATCGTACTGAAGACTGCAAGTTTTTCAAATTATCTAGGCTGTAGTTGCGTATATTCAGTAAGGATTGATAGTTTTAGTGTAAACCGCGCAAGTTTATATGGAAGTGAAAAACGAGTATGGCTTTTAAGGCGTGTAGAAATCTGGCAAATGCGCCATGATTGTTTGCGAATGGAGTATTTCCATACATAGGAAGATCTCAGGGGCTTAGAATCAAACCAAGCTATATCCAAAATAATTAAAATTGAGTAAAATGAAAATTTTGTTTTATGTGTTTAATTCTTGGAGTTTCGACAAATAAAAAATATTAAACACGGATTTAGTCACTGTGAATTTAAGTAATGTCAATCTGTACGTTTCATGCAAACTGTTATACAAATATTGAAAAATTAGCTAAATTTGGTTGTGACTTTAGGATTTAGCTATTTTTGATTGTGATCCCCTCATGTATTCGTGTATCGCTCTTGCCCTTATTAAGTATAACCCATGAAAATGGATGGTTAAAAGTAACACGTAATATACATTTCATGGTAATGTTTTAAGTTATATATTATATCTTTATTGTCTTTTATTTTCGAAAAGTGTTTTTTTTTTCTAGTATTGTTTTGAATGTATTATTAGATGTCTGTGTGTAAAATTTTATATTCATTTTACTTTGTATTAAAATTAAGTAGAGCTTTAAATTTTATCTATTTGATTATTATCATATATAATATACGATTAAACTCAGAATTGATATCAATCCAGAAGGAATTAATAAATAAGATAATATTCCTAGATTTCGATAACGGTTATCTAACCTTAGCTGTATCCAATCAAATTAGAAATGATATTTTATTTTCAAAAGTTTGTTACATTCTGATGCTTGAAGGCTTCTTTAGATTTTCCCAGGAGAGAAGCATCTCTTTTTAGTTTTGAGGAATATGACAAAATATTTTTAAAGTCTAAATTTAACTCTGGTACTTTACTTGTTTTGTTTGGTTATACCTGGATTGATCTTTATTCTAAGCTTATACTTACCTATATTCAAATGAAGTGAATATTGTAGTATATTTATATATCATCACGTGTAAATTCGGTTTCATAAATTCGATAGTGCAATAATAATAGGCAAAGCCTAGATTTTTTTTATATCCTTAGGCACTGTAATTCTAAATTGTAAATCGTTACAAAAAAAACAATATTTTATGTTTTTAGGTACGAGGTTGCACTGTTATATTATCGAAAGTACATGAAGCTTAGGTATATTTAGAAGGCAAGAAAGTACTTTTTCGTTTGCTTATTTGATTGATTCGTTTAATTATTTTTTATCAACAAATGTTGACTGAAAATAGTCTATAAGTAGCTTCATGTATTCTCGAAAATGTACCGCCGTTATTATTCTATTTTTACTGCATATTCTTAGGCATCACATTTTGTTAACTTTATATTGATGTAAGCAGCTTTTTTATTTACATTCTTTATGGTTTGACATATATTAAGTTAATTTTAGTATTTGACAGGATTTAGCTCGATAATCTCAATTCAATTACGTCTTTACAATGAATCACGAACCTAGAATATTTTTAGTTTTTTCGTTTTTAAATCAAATTAAATTGCAAGTAGAAGCAAATGCAATTGCTCTCGAATAGATTCTCATTGGAAGGAGCATTTTTAATTTCGTCCATCATTAATGGAATTCAAATATGAAGTTACTGCTTTAGATCTCATCGCGTGTCGTATGAAAATTGAACATGTTAGGAATACCGGCTTTCCGTCACATTTTGCTTATAAGTATTCGTTGGAATCGGTAGCAGTCTTGCATTTAATTTGGATTGCATTGCAAATACACTGATTGTTTTCTCTTCGCCTATTTCTCATGCCTCATCGAAACTGTCACGAGGCTATTTCATACACATCTAAAACTTGTATAAAATATGTAATATTAAGTTTTGAAATCATGAACATTATCCTCGAAGTATTATTATGCCCGGATGAATCTCTCTCTGTATTAGAATTAAGCTTTCTAGTCAAAAATTGATATCGTAATTCTTAAAATTGGTCTTATTGGCGAGTACCCTATTGGAACTAGTAATTTAATGTGGATGGATTGTGTACGATGAACATATCATTTGCGGCAAAAGCCACTGGTCGAGGAGATTTCAGAATATTTGATCTCAATTCATATTGCTGTATCTTGGTGATGTATGGCATGTCGGTAATATATCGTACGCTTAGTATTAAAGGGACCGAATTCAATTTTTTTTTGTGGTAAATTGCAATAAAGCGTAGCGTAGCGCAGCGCCTATAAATTCGTGAGTGTTTAGGAAACCCAGAAGTATTTAAGAGCAAGAAAATACTAACTGTTTTTATAGTTCATAGCTGTGTGTCGTAGAAAATTTTGAATTCAGTCAGTTTAATACTAAGGATGCGATATACATGGAAAAATTATAATATATAAATAATGCAATACTGTTCCGTTTATTGACAATAGGGCATTTTTTTTAACAGATTTTTACTAAAATCGCATACATTACTGATTGATTACTTTCGTCTCATCTTTATTTTTGACTGTAATTTCTTGAATGACAATGTTAATAAAGAATTAAGCCTTTATTGGTTAAAAATTGTTCGATAGATTGTATAATATTATCTACTAAATAAACATGGCGTCGATATATTATGGAATAAGTGGCAACTAATTTCTTTTTGTAAAGTTTCTTTGGGTGAAGTATTATAAATATCGAATATATATTTTCTGTAAATTTTAGTTTTAATAATTTTGACTGCTATTTTCAACCAATTTCGCAAATTTTGTAGCTCTCCTTAAAAAATTGTACCCTATTTAGAAAATGTGGCAATCGAGTCTGTGATAAATAAATATCTTTCATAGCTTCAACTGACACCGTATTTTTATAAAGCGGTCTAGATTATATGTTTAATGCCTTAATAATTAAATTTTCGGGCGGTGTAAGTTTGGCCTTGCCATTAACTTATTGTTTGCTGGTATTTTTATCTGTAAAAAGAAGTAATTATATAGCGGAGCAAAAAATGCATTCGAGTAAATAAAGTGATGCAACAATGTAGTTTTTTTTTATGTATTATAACAATACATCATCATCCTGCCCTTATTCCACTCTAAGTAGGGTTGGCACATGTTATCACATGATTTGGCTACGTATTTTACGACCGCCGCCTGCTTGACATCAACTTGCCTTAGTCTCCTTTTACGACACCTCGGTAAGAAATGAGGGTGGTACTATTCTATTCAGCCGCATACCACAGCGTTATAACAATACATATAAAGGTTATAATAAATTTCCCAATTAAGTCCATTTCAACGATATATTCGTGATCTTTAGCTGGTTTTGTTAGCGCACACTATATACAATAACACAATATAATAGGAATACCACAATTCCGCTCCGAGATGCACTTCTCTTGAATGACGAACAAAGACTGAATGTCACTGAAAGGTTTTATCAATAGGAAGACTCAACTGGAAACAACACGTCACAGTGTTGTCACCATTTTAATCAAAAAGGGCGCGATACTCTTGTTTCATGACTGTGTTGCTATAAAATACAAAGCGGAAGTCAATGGCGACAACATCCGGCCCTCCTGCATACGTGTTCGTCCCGAACACGTACATACGTATAGTCTAATGTAGAAGCTGAGGACAAACAATGTTCATGAGCATAGTTATGTACCAAGTGAAATTGAGTCATTCGTTAGTCCCTTAATGTTCCGTCTATGTGAATGTGAATACTGAATTCAGATTACTAATATCTCTATTCAAACATCGGATAAACAGCGTGGATGGTAGCTGAGCTCGTTAGACCACGAAGGTCCGTACAACTTGCTCGTATATCATGGTTTGGAATAGAGATGCCTGAGGCCACTCTAAACGTGTATCACCACGCCACCATTGCAACAGTGTTCACTTCGGATATCTGTTACAATTTAATTCACCCTGGTATCCTTTGTCTGAAGCGAATAATATGCTTTAAATAATAAATATGCTTTAAATAATAAATATGCTTTTTCATCCGTAACTCAACGCAACCAGATTAAGGATTAAGGCTTTAGGTTAAGGATTCATAACTGTGACAATCCAATCTCAACCTCCTGTAAGTTTCCCTATCTTCCTAAAATAGATAAAACTAAATACCTAGGTGTTATAGTTGATCAGAATGTCTTGGTATGGTCATGTTAGTTTGGTCTCGTCTAGAATGCGAAAACTTATATGGATTTTCAAGAACCTTCGTCATGTTGCCACAAAGGAGTTAAATCAATAAAGTATACACCGCGTTAGTTGAATCTGTTTTAGTCTACTGTATTCCGGTTAGGGAGATCTCAGAGATCCCTTTTAAAAGTCATGTATTTTAAATCCTATCGATATCCCACCTTACAACTATACAAGTTTGCTAATCTTCTTTCTGTTAGAAAATTATATATTCTACTTTCGATAATAAGGGTACACAAAACTATATATTATGATCAAAAAAATTGGCTTAATAATAGAAGAATTGTCCTACCGATGCCGTTTACTAATATAGAATGCCCTAAATCTAATTTCGCAATAAAGCAATTTGGTAGACAATCCATTTATCTTTACAAGAAAATTAACAGAAAACTAAATTTCTATAATAGAAATACTCATGACTGTAGAAAAATATTAAGTGAGTGGTTAAAGTCACTACATTACGATGAGACAGAAAGTCTTTTGGAGATAATAAAGTAAACATTTGCGTTTCCTAAAATCCATGCACGTACATACATAACACTCAGATTCATACACTTACACACACACCCACAAACACACACACTCACTCACACACAAAATTTAGTAAAAAAAAAAAAAATTGTTCACTCTTGTAATGTTCTTATGCTGTTGTTCTAGAACTTTTTGTGATGAATGTGGAAGAGCGGGGATCCCTAGAAGTAATATCCATTACATAAAAGGTGGTCCCCGGCAGATATAATGTAACTTTTAGAATTAAGTAAAAGAAATAAATAAATTTTATTTTTTATATTTATATTAAGAAACAAAAATAACACTGCATATAGCTGGTATAAAATTGCGCATCATAGTTTAAGTTCATATAAATAAAACAAATATTCTTATTATTAATATTTTTTGATAAGTACAGACGTAAAAGTACAGTACACTATATCACGCATACTTATATGATGGTACGCGATAGCACAGAAGAGATATTAAATTGACAAAGTTTAATAATAGTAGATTATGATATTGTTGCATAATAAGGGTTCATATAACACGAGTGTGTTTTTTATAGTAGCACACGATTGTTATAAGACCAAGTTATGTACAGTGTCCATACACTACTTTATCTACTCTCATACTATAATACGTGAAACAATATTAATAAAAATCAAACGTTGTTTAAATATTGAAATTTAAAAAAAAATGTCAAATGTTAGCGCTAAGGCGCAAACATCGATTACGCATGTGTGTTGCGTCACCGCGGACTCTTTCATTAAAACCTTTTTTTAAGGTAGAGGTTCAACCTGCTGGGTCCAGCCGGAGGTTGTATAGGTGTATCGTTATGATTAAAATATTATGATACAAGTGTCCACACAAGACCTGTATCGTAATAAAACTTTTTTATTTTTTATTTTTTACCTGTATGTAATATTTGTTATAAGAATTTTGGTTTCAGTTTTATAATCTTTGTATTATAATATCAGAGTAGATAAATATATTAATGATCTTGTTCTTATTAACTTATACATTTTAAAAACAAAACACTATTACGAAATCATGCTTTTCCTTATAAGTTACAGTGGTTCTATAAAATATAATCTATAGTACATTTATATATAAATTCTAATTTAAAAAATGCTATACATGACTTTGATAAGTCTAAAAGGCTTTTAAAACATTTCATAAAAAAATATAGATTAAGAGCAAGGAAAAATGGGTGGGAGAAGGCTTTTCCAGTCTGAAGGAGTATTGCCAATCGCACCAGCCAACGGTATATCCTGTTATTCTTATAATCTTTCGGTTCTTCCGATGGGCTCGTGACTAATAGTGCTATAATCGTTCGGTACAGATGGATTATTTAAATATATTGACATTATGGTAACTTCAGTCTAGTTTTTTTTCAATACTATTGAAGGAATACAGGTGGGTGTATTGAACGTTTATGAACAACATTTTTTTTAGGTTCACTTAGTATTTAATAAATATGTAAAACTCGAGTTATCATAAATCATAATTGTAGTATGATTTAAAGGGTACTGTATATTTGAAGTATAATTTTAAAGTTAGAAAAATATGCTAAACGAAAAAAAAACATTTTTAAATTTAGCTAAGTACTTTTTAGTGATAATCGATATTAACTAAACCTTTTCGATAAAGTCACTGATACAATTATCATTAATGTAAAATATTTCTAATTTGGATACAGTTTTCATGATGAATATATCTTTTTAGTATATTTTGGCTGTTGAGTGTTATTATTAAAAGTGTATTGACAATAGATGAAAAATTGATAAGGTAATGTGACATGTATTTGTTTAACATGTATTTGTTTGGAAATTAACCATGCGAGTTGTTGTTAATCACATATATATTATACAATTCAAAAAATTCGCACGACACAATCAACTTTAAATAGCTAAGTATAATATTTAGAAAAAGACAAATATCACATATTTATATAAAAAACATGACTCATTCGATGTTATACGCGTTATATGTATATCAAATACAATAATAGTTATTCACTCGAGGGTAACGAATTGTATAAAATAGAAAAATTTGCACCAGTATTTCAATACAATAAACGCGTGTTGTAATTTCGATTTATTAATATACTTCTTTTCAATTTATAATTACTTCAGTAGCGATGGTGTCAAAAATGAGGTAGAGAAAGAAACTTTTCGCTTACATTCAAAGAGTTACGTTTTCAATTAAATTTCGTTAATAATATATACATGATGAAATGATAATAAATGACTTTAGTAATATTATAAAGTGCTTAAATAATATGGAATGTCTTTCTTAGGGGTTAACTTACCTATATCAAGGTTGGGTAAACTTTTTTTTATTGAGGCAAGACTAAGAGGAGATATAATTTTGCCAGAACTAAGTATAATAAATAATACTAAGATACTCGATATAAGTCATGATGCAGTTTAAAGTGACATTGTTTGTTGTATGGAATGATGTATGGGCCAAATAAAACCTTTCACGCTGGTTACAGGTTGCCTATTCCTGATTATTCATACATGTTATTATTTTAATCTAATTTAGCACAATAGATAATAATTAAAATATAGTACAAAATGACATCTCAATATTTAAAAATTGGACGAAGTATTGAAGTAGTAAGACAATGTTGGGAAATTATCTCATTCGATCGGATTGTGGAAACTGGTGATTCCTTTACTGGGCACATTGGGGAATATCATAGTAACAGGTAGTAAGTGTTAGAAAAATTTGTATAAAGTATATAGCACAAAAGATTTACTAAATTTTATTAATATTTCGTAAGGATATCCTCGCTTATGAAAAACATTGGAAAATTGCCAAAGAAGTGGCCATTTGACGCTTTATACTTCAATGGAATCATTATCTCCATGAATTCGCGCATTCTGTTACTAGAAATTCCAAAAGACTAAACCTGACCTGCTAATATAAAATCATTCAATAATGTTAATGAGACGTTTCTGAAGTTTCCCAATTATCAAATAAAACTTGTGCGGTATCATTAAAGCTTTTTGGCCTTTTTTCAAATCTAAATGGAACAAATAAAAAGTAGCCCCAATTTTTATGTCAGTACCTAATACAATGTTAATAAAATCGCGTGCGAAAGTTATAGGTATTACTAACTACCTATTAAATTTTTTTCAATTATTTCTGAAGGAAATACTGGAAGATTTTTTTAACCCATGTTAATCCGGTATATAAGCCATCAATTGTACCGGATGTATATAGCTCCAAAGACGAAGGTCTTCGTATTTGTAACATTAAGAACTGCGCCCCAGTCGCCATATTGGGCCATATTTAACAAAATGTATGTAATATAATTCTAATGGAAGGGCGTCATATCGTACGCATCAAGACTTTGGATCCATTAGAGCTGATCCAAAATGTTTAAGATTACCATATATTAACTATACATGGTTTCGAGGTATACTGTTGGTTTTTGTATCATTAAGAAACGTCTCAAGTACGTATGGGTGTGAAAACGTAGACTGAGTCGTCGAGCCAGTAGTAGGCTTGCGAGAAATCCCCCTCGCAGAGGTAGGGCGCTCGAGACCACGCTGCCAGTTCGAAGCCCATCTCGTCTCGCATTATCTGAATGAAGGAAGCTGCCTGCTCTTCGAAGGTGATGCCTTGGATTGGTAAACGCTCTTCAGGTTTGTGGTCAGAAGCAACTGTGAGACGCAAAATAGTAAAATTAAATGCCACATTGACTTAATCTATTGGACATCGGGATATAGAGGAAGTTATTATTGTAAAAATAAGAGTGTGGGTAAGCCGGATGAAGCTCAACTTTCTGAGTCCGCTTCGCCGCCTTCTCCGAGAGATAACATTCTCACAGAAGGAGGCTGTCCGACAATCCATATACTCTCACTCTCTACAACGGCCATAGAGCTCCCCGATTTACAGTCACTGGTGACCCTATTTGTATGTTTAATTAGTAAGGAGATCGTTTCAAATACCTAGTAAATCCTTGTTTACAGACTTCTAGTCTTCTAGTTTCTAATGTTTGCCATAGATTTAATAAAGCGCAATACCTTCTACGTAGGGTTTGTATGGTAACACCAGAGCCAGAAGCAATACTCCGTCAGGGGCGATGGCCGCTTTCGCCTGCCGTAGCATGCTTCGGGGCTTTGTGCAGCGGTCCAAGAGGTTCATCATGCACACGCATTCAAAGCGGTGTTCTTGCCACCAGCCATCTGTGTCGAGTATTCTAGAAAAAAAAAAGATAAAAACAACTGTGACACTTTTCAATGGACGCGGATTTGCAGTTAATTCGTGATGATGGTGATGTCTTCGACTCAACTTCATCTAAGTTAAGATATTAATTTGAAGAAAAGCAAATAAGCTTTACAAGTTCTTAACAAATATTTTTACGTCCGCACTTGAGACTAACTGAGTAGACTTACGTAAGACAATCGTATGTCGTTTCTATGTCAGTGTTATTGATTAGAGTTTAGACCTATCACTTAGCTCCAATGTGAGTTGGAACTACCAACTTACGGAAAAGTGCGTGAAAATGATTAGTGATCGAATTTAAAAAAAAATCTGTAATTCATTACAGATTTTTTTAAAAATTCGATCACTAAACATCAACACAAAATTTGATCACTGCTGAGATTTAAGTTTGCGATTTGGTAAGAGCTTCACCGTTCGGCAAAATTTTCATGTATTGATATAAACATAGAATAGTTACAGAAGTGAAAATGCGCTGTTCAAAAGATGTTAAATAGTACTCACGTATAACCCTTCGTGCTTAGTGCTTTGCGCATACTGCCTGAGATTTCAGTAGCGTATTTGTTGCTATACAGGTGTGAGAAGCGGCGGCTGACTTCCCCATCGCCAGCACCAACGTCGACCAGTGATCCAGCACTGTTGGAGCCGCATTTAGCAGCACCCAGAAGCCTGCGAGTATGATCAGCAGAAAGCACGAACATAGAGCCCCGACCCAACCATCTGTGGAATAAAAGATCTTCTTTAAAAAACCATAGGAGCTACTATCTACTAATAACCATGGAGCTTATTGCCCATTTATTGATTAATCTACCTGTATATATTCGTTCATACGCGAAGCAAAATCTTTGGCCTCCTTATTAGATAAACACACTTCTAAAGCAGAGAATAATTAATTACTAGATCTAGATAGTATTTATTCTCTTATAATGTGTCTTTTATAAAGTTTCATAGAGGTTACTATTTATTTAGTTGGAAAAAGTTAGTGGGACGGATGCAACAATAGCGCAATTATCTTCCACCGTCAGTGCCGTGGTTTCAAGGGAGATTCGTGCTGGGTTTGCAATTACCGAGGATAAAACACAAAGCTATAGGAAACGGCGTTTGGCGTCTAGCGATCGAGCGCAGCTAATTGTGCGCCCGCGGCCTGCATCCAGTGTTGCCTTAACTAGATTACTAAATTCCTCAGAATCTCTGTTATGATAAACTAGAATATTCTGACTACTACTACCAGGTATACCGAATGGCATGCAGATGCCTTACCAAAATTAGTTACAATTCCTTTAAAAAAAAAGTATTCTGACTAATAATAAGATAGATATTATATATGAAATCTACGTCATATTTTGAAACAACGGAGTTGTGTTAAACATTTTCAACATCTCGCGTTTATTTTACTTAATTGAGTTTTAGCAATTTTTCTGGATTTACTAAAGTAAGATAAGTTAAAGTACTTAAATGTTTTCGTAAAATAAATTAAAAGCCAATTACGTTTCGCATCGTTTCTCCTTTTAAGAGTGACGCGTTGGAGCTTAGGCCAACTTCGCTGCACTATGCGGATTGCGGTTTGAATGTAACACATATCATCAAAATCTATATCCTATATCATAATAACTTGCGTAATCTCATATCATCTAGAGATTATGCCAATTTCCTTATGATTCTTTTTCAAGCACGTTTGAATCGTCAAGGATCAATATGATTAATGAAGCTACCACTCGTTTGAATTCATCTCTTACCTAGAAGAACTTTCCTACTGGTTCCGAGTTTACTACGAGTAGGAAATTCAGCGGTCAATCTTTTACATAATTAGAAAATTTTACATAATTAGGCTGCAGCCCTATTCGATTTCTTAAGTTTGCAGCATTTCCAATGCGTCAATTAAAAGTTATTGAATGCAATAAGTTTACCCTGTAAAAGGGCAATACAGTTAGGAGCGACAGTACAGTTTTCTTTCGCCGAACCGCATTTGCGACGTCTTCATCGCGCTCCAGGGCTAACGGCGAAAGTGGATAATGACTAGTAAATCCTGCACTCATTAGCTGAGAGCGAGCGTCGCGATCGATTCCAATCGTCTTTGCCGAGAAAAGGATAATCGGCGCGAGAGCCGAGCTCTGTTATTAGACGTTGTATCATATATCACGCTCGGCATTACCGCGGCCCCCGGCGTCCGCGCTGCAATTACTTAAGTGCAATCCATATATACAATTTAATATACACATAGAACTGAACCATATTGTATTATCAAAATACCAGAATGTAACTTTAACATAAAGATTCGATGGGATTCGAACAAACCTTCGTGTTTGTTAAATTGGGCTTGTTGCTATTCCACTGCTGGACATGAGCCTCCTTTCTCCTTTTTTGAAGAAAGAATTGGAGCTAAGACCTACCACGCTGCTCACATGCGGATAGGTAGGTTACACATATCCCTAGAATTCTCTAGGTTTCCTCACGATGTTTTCCTTCACCGAAAAGCGTGTGACAAATGGCTATTACTAATTAGACAGTTTTAACAGAAACACTCATTGGTGCCTATTCGAGGTTTCAATCCGCGATTCCTCAAAATAGTCGCACGGTCTTACCGCTAGGCTTCCACAGCTTTTTTGATGATGATTTAAAAATATTGATATAGTATTTGTTAAAATGGATCGTTGATTGGTGATTTTCTTTTACACCACAGTATTTATGTATCGCTGTGCCCGTTTAAGGCTGCCTCTCCATCGGAGCGAAGCGAGGCGGCGGAGTCGAGCGAGGGAGTAATGCGGAGCAGAATTGCGTAGTGTGTCTGTCCACCGGAGCGGAGTGAAGAGGCAGAGCTGAGCGAGAAAGTAATGCGGAGCGGAGTTGCAGAGTGTTTTTCAATATGTGAATCTAAGCCACGAGCACAAGACGAGTAATTTTAAGCTCTCTATAGCAGGCGATTGCCTAAATGCGAGCGCTCTGCCCACTAATCGCTTCCCTGCTCCGTTTCCCCGTTCCTATTCTCCACATTGCTTCCCGGCTTGGTATGAATTGCTTAACTTTTTGCTCATCTTTCTGTCCAGTTAAGAGGAGCGGAGATTTTTTGGAATCAGATTGGTTAATATCTCTACGTTTCTCTGCTCTGCAGCCTCGCTCCGCTCCGGTGGACAGGCAGCCTAAGACCGGGCAAGGCTCATTGGTAGCGTCGTAGTCCCCGTTCCTATTTTCCACATTGCTTCCAGGTTTTGTATGAATTTAAACTTTCCGCTTATCTTTCTGTCCAGTGAAGAGAAGTGGAGATTTTGTGCAATCGTATTGGTTAATATTTCTACGTTTCTCCGCACTGCAGCCTCGCTCCGCTCCGGTGGATAGGCAGCCTAAGACCGACCAAGGCTCGTTGGTAGCGTCGTAGCCGCGAATTGATTGCTTTATTGTCCCGCTCCAGACGACGTGCGATACATGATACATGAAGTCGCACCTTCCCGTTTAATGAGCGGTGCCATCACGTAATTGCCGCCAGCCCTGGACCGACCTTGCCGCCAAGTCACGACAGTATTCCCACAACCCACAAGGATGTAGTGCGTCCGTTTTAGAAGAGCGTGTGATTATTTTAATATTCATTATGGTTTGCTACCAACTAAATGTTAAATAAACGCATTTCATGAATCCGGAATGAACTTTGGAGAATCTTGATGTTGTATGTGCTATAAATTAAACAATATCACTAAAACTTCTACGTGTAATCTATTGTTCTTTTAAAAGTCACCGATGTTAACTTTTTACGTTTCTGTTATAAAACTTCTATGGATTTTTATGAATATGCTAGATTTTTCAGCGATTAATCGTATTTTCACGTAGTAAGTCGTATTTTTTCTAATATGTCTAGCATAACTACTCTACAAAACGAATTAGGACAATTTGCTATGAATTTGATTAAAATGTGAGGTAAATCTAAAATTTATTGAACATTTATCTTCTTCAACCGATGCCCACAGTTAAACAGGTGCCTTTTAGATTGTCACACTACACGATTTTATGCCGTTTGGATACAACGGCTTTTAAAAGTTTATCATTATGGATCATTCATCATCAACTTCCTGCCCTTATCCCACTCTAAATGGGGTCGGCACAACATGATATAAACATGTTGTCACATGATTTGGCTACGTATTTTACGACCGGTCGCCCGCCTCACGTTAAATTACCTTAGTCGTTATTTTACTCAACCGGATGCCACACGGAGGGTCAACTTACCTTAGTCGCCTTTTACGACACCTCAGTAAGAAATAAGGGTGGTTTTAAAAGTTTATCATTATGGTATAAATTTATCCATATAGAGACAAGTTACACAAAAGAGGAAAGTTGTAAATCTTAGTGTATCAGCAAACTCTCACGGCGAAATAGGTAGGCGCCACGGTCGTATCCATTTCAATAGGATGCGGTGGCTTGCAACAAGCAATCCGATGCGGTTATCGAGGACGGAGGTGAGAGATGTGTGTGCGGCGCGGGGTGGCGGGTATCGCGATTGCATCGGAGAGCAAACAAGCGAGCGCGGGGTGTCGCGCCCGGGGCCGTTCAAATCATATTACCCCCGGCCTCACACCCGGCCCGCCGCCGCACGCGTCATCCGAGTGCGTCGCCATGGCAACGGCCCGGCCCGTGCATGATATTAGCACGGTCCATGCTCATCTCCGGGTGTTTAAACTTAACGCCCGCGGGGGAAATTAATGCCGGCCCCGAGCCGGAAGGCACTCCGTTCTTGGCATAGCGGCCGGCGCCGGCTACCTTCCTACAGCTTGCTTCCTTAACAAGTCTATACTAATATATAACAGACAACGATATTTCTCCTTTATTCTTGTAGTATATGCGGACTGACGACTTTGTACATTTATATAAAGACACATATATGTAACTCATACATGAACATAGTCACACTAACTCACACTAGTCTCAGGATGCACCACGACAGTAACACGAGTGCCCTTGGTGAGAGTGGTCGTGAAGTGACATGTTGTTACTTGTTAGTGCGTGTTTGAGCCAGTGCTATATTCATACAACATTAGTTTATAAACACCACAATTCTTATTCAATAAATAAAACAAAAAAACGCGGGTAAAACCTAAACTTATATTGCAAGTAGCATATTCAAGTAGCATACTCATTTGATGTCCGGATCAACATTGTCTACCTTTCTACCGAAAGGTTGATGTGATAAGAACAGATAAGCTTTTTACATCCTACACTACCAAACAAGAGCAGCGTTTGCAAGTAATACCTCACATCACATACTACTGTATAAAAAATCAGCGTTTATTTCAAGTAGTACTTAATCTCATTAGTTGTATGGATCAACATGATCTACCTTCCTACCGCTTTCTCACTAGGTTGCTGGTTAAAAAACCTGGCAATTTTTTACTGTATATGCCACTCTGGTGTATACGCTTTTATTGTTTCAAAGAACGTCAATATGGGTCCAGTGGATTGGCTGTGAAAACTTAACAGACATACAGCCTTTCACATTTATGATATTAATATGGATATGAAAGTATAAACAAGTATATATTTGATGGAGTCATTTCAAGTCATTTTGGTACATCTCTGGTCTATTCACTTACTTCTTCATTGCTCTGAAGTGATATAATATTATTTTATATTATTTATTTCAATAATCTTCATGCGGTACTGTAATATTAAAATACCACGTACAATAGGTACATAAATACTCGAGTATCTATGAAGCGTGAATCGAGATAGAGAACCCCACCCCCGTATGTAGATACCTACACATTTGCTTTGCTCAAAGACATTGTCGCTTTCAGGCACCTCATTAGAGCGCGTCCCATGTGAGCCTACCCACCCCACACACTCCCCGACCCCCTGCAACCCCCACACAAAGGAGAGCAATTCTTTTCCTGAGCTCGCAAACTTGGATGGATAATTACAGTTGGGTACCAACCCATTTCTTGTTTATTGTCTCTACTATTATGTATAGATGTAGAGTACCTATTATTTCTCTAACAAGATATTGAATTTTTCGGTATAGTGCTTTAATTGGCTTACTTTATCCATTTTATGTACAGGGTAGTTGTAATAAATTCACAAAAATTATAATAGTTAAAAGAGCAAATGCGTATTACAACCTTATTCACCTTTAATGTTCAGACATTACCCATGGACTTTTCCTAGCTCTAATCATCTAATTGTTGAAAACAAAATATCTAGTTATTGTTTACAGCATACATTTTACTTATAAAGGTAACGGACTGTTACTATCTCACTGCTGGGCATAAGTCTCACTCCGTTTTTGGATACAAGGGTTGGAGCTAAGACACATTACGCTACCTCATTGAGTAGATTACATATATCTCCAGAATTATAGAAACATGAAGGTTTCCTTCACCAAAAAACGTAATTGTAATTCTCAATTAGACACATAAATGTTACCGGAAAATTGATTGATCCCTGCCCGGATTTGAATCCTCTCAAGAGAGTCGCACGCTTTCATCGCTGCGATATCATAGCTCTATTTTTAATACTATTAATTTGTATCTTATATATTAGGGAATTCTTCAAAATTACGTTAACGTCTTAAAACAATTTACAGTCAAATTCTAACAAAACGACGAATCCAACTTATTTCGAAGTATGACGGAATCCAAGACACTATTTAGCCTCAATAAAAATCAAATCGAACCGTCACCCAAACGGTTACGTGTCGCTACCCCGAATGGCACTCGAGTCGCAATAAACTATAAAAAAAGTGGATAGTAAAATGATATAAACAATGAGAGCAAACGCTAAAACGTTTTAGTGTTAAGAGTGGGGCCGTAAACCGTTGACACGCACGCGTAAAATATTAACGATAGCAAAGAGAAAAATGACTACTATCAATGTATGTACCGATTTTTGGCCGCACGTGTCGCGGAATACGAAACAATGCAGAAATCGCGGTCACTACTAGATTTGTATGCAGCAGTTTCTGCAACAATAGATTCTATCTAATTTTTATTTTTACATTCTTTAGTTTTATATAGTTTTTACATTCTTTAGTTTTATATAGTTTTAACCTGATTCCCTAAGTTTATAGTTAATCATGATATGAGCACATATTTTGGACTGCTGTCTAGTCTTAAGATGTTTTACATTGTCCTTCTCCAATAGAACTCCGTCTTGTGTACCTATTTAAATAAAGAGATAAATAAAACTCAAGCGCTACTGCTTTTATTTTATATCATTCTTTACACAATCCATACATCTTGTTTTTGGCCATCATATATCCACATTCATATTTAAAACTCTTTTGATCACATAATTTTCATTCCTCTTCATTACATGACTATGCCAACTTAATTTCGTACTTCCCATGTGTTCTATAAAGGACGCATTTCTTTTTGTGTTTTTTCGTTTTGGCTAATCTGCCGGATCAATATTGACTTATATACCGGGCTAACATGTAGGGTACAAAAAATCCCATTTTTTCCTCAGGAACAGGATCACACATCACATCAAGCTCATTAGTAAACGACGAGAATTTGATTTCATAGGACTGGATTTAAAAGAAATGATTTAAGTAAAGTGACATCTGGTTTCTACAATATTCCATGGCGAGGACGCGCAACAAATAATGGCGGGACAGAGTTTATTCGTGGACCCGAATTGGCCCGATTGAATATTTTACCGCGCCACGAATGCGTCCGACGATATTTTTCTATTTCACCGCCCGTTCCTACTATCAATTGCTTAGTTTTCCCCTTTAATATCATTCGTGCGATCAAAGATTAAAGGCGTATATATGTAAACGAGTATCGTGCATTAGATCCAAACATTCAAAACAAACTTCAAGAATAACAGTTAATAACCGTCGTTCGTTTTTGTAATATTTACATCGTAATTGGTTTATTTGTTAACATTAACTTTCACCCACGACTTTGTTTGCTTTAAATTTAGTAGCGTGACAGAAGCGTAGCCTGTCACTGTTTAGCCCCTCAACTTTTTCCCTGAATATGTTAATATAAATAATTGTATAAATATCTAAAATATCTGAATATAAAAAATTGTAAGTATGTATAAATAAATTATTTCGACATAAAACATTATGAATCCTTTGTACACGCCGTGTGGTATCCGATTTAGTAGAATAGACCACCCTCTCTCTTATCGAGTTGTCGTAAAATACGACTAAGGTAAGTTGATCTCAGGCAGGCGGCCGGTCGTAAAAACGCAGCCAAATCATGTAACAACATTTTTATAACATGTTGTGCCGACCCTACTCAGAGTGGGATAAGGGCAGGAAGATGATGATGATGAATCCTTTGTAACATATATATGTATATAGTGTTTTATTTATGTATCATAATTCTCCTGCCCTTATCCCAGGATGGTGTATTCTACTCAGCCGAATATAACACGGCATTCATTTTACAGACAATTTCATTTCTTTATTACGATTGAATTATTTCTTAACGAGAAATATTCATTGAAAATTTTAAAAGATTCTCTTGAATTCTAGAAAAATTTCTACCGTTGTTACTTATAACGAGTTTAATAGGAATGAAATAAATGGGAGCCCGAAGAATAAAGTATCCAGAGCTGCTGTAACAAGGGAATCATGAATTATGATAGTTACTGGAGCACCCGACTGGTGCTTTGTGTAGCGACCTATTTTAGAATTCTACCTACTTCATGAATACAACTATTATTTTTTTAAAGGCTTTTCAAAGAGAAGGAATGATGCGCTCATAATTTATATTATCTGGATAATGTTTAAATCGTTAATTTAGAAATGGAGTAATTTATAGAACTTTATTTAACGTGTAAACGTAGACACTGCAATTTTGTCGTTGTGTCTATCTACTGATGATGCTTCGGTTGCGGGGCAAAACGATTGTTGAGACTGTCATAGTGAATGTGTGTAGTGCTTGTATATTGTGGTGGCCGTGGTGGAGGTTTTTGAGGTGTTTTTGCGAGTGCTGCGTGTATAAGGTATGAAATCGAATAGTTCACTCTACATTTAGCATTACATATCTGTACTATTTATGAAAATGTAATGGTTTCAATCACCATTAAAAGATGAAGATAAAAAGCTTTGCTATTAAAAAGTAATTTTCTATACTGCGCACCAATATACTATATTTTCAGTAGGTACCTATTGACGGGAGGCACTAAGACGAACGTTTTTGAAATACAATAACCTTTGAAGACGTAAAGTCGCATCCCAGTCAGACTTTAAAATAACTTCTCGGAGGCGTATAGTTTATTGCTTATTGAGTGCTGACGAAACGCGCCCGCGATGCTAAAACATTCCTGGATGGAATCTCAGTCAATATCACAATATACGTGGCGACATTGAAATTATCGCTCGGTGGGAGGTGCGGGCCGGCTGCCGATGAGATGGAGTGGACCGAGGCAAAATGAGAATCGTTTGAAACAATGAGCATTGTCGCGGAGTATGCGCGCGCGCACGCCAGCGGCGGAGCGGGCGCGTGTGCGGGCGCGCGCGCGGGCTATCTCGTTAGCGGGCCCGCCGCCATTGGCCGCGGCGCGCTGGGCGTGGCGAGCGACAAACTGCGCACACGCAAATAGCGCACTCGCACACAAATTAAAATAATAAAATGAAAGTAATAAAACAAAGTGAGCGCCGAAGAGTGCCCGCTATCGAGCCTTAATGGCCGGGCGGAGGCGACGCCGTTTCGATTTATTGAGTGAGACGCTTTCACACCGTGCCGCGGACGCCGCGCTGCGAGCCCTCCACCGAATGTTACGTACAATGTTATTGCTATATATAATAGTGTTAACCGGGACTTTTTTCGCGCCAACCCAAGAGTTAAAGAATCCTAAATAATGCAGAGTGTTTTTTCCTTGTTCCGAACGAAAGACGGAAATAATCTTCTACAACCTTTTTCTCTTTCATTTAACGTTCCCAACGTTTCCTCTCTACGTTCTAAAGAAAAGAGTTGGAACTAACATATACCAAGAATTAACTTAAGTATGCAGGTTTTCTAACAATGTTTTTCTTCACACAAAGTGCCTAAATTAAAAGAAAAGTAACAGACTGTTACTTCCGCACTGCTGGACAAAGGCCCTACCTTTCCATTTTTTCCATTTTCGGATAGATGAATAGTTTAGACCCACCACGCTCTTCTTAAGTGGAATGGTAGTTTAGCCATATTTGTAGAGTTCTCCAGAGACATGATGAGAGAAATACTCACGATGTTTTCCTTAACCAAAAAGTGTTTTATCTATCAATCATAAAAGTAACTTGTAATCATCATAATAAATAAGACGTGTAATAGAGAAACTAATTTTTGCCTGACCGTGTTTTGAACCCGTTACCCCCTGATAGCGAACACGTCGCATCAATGCTATTACGTATCATTCTATTTCATATACCTAGTTAATGAGGCATGTTTTTAATAGAAAATCTAGGAGTTGCGATTTTATTTCTGTACCCTCTGGGAGGGCGGGCGGTGGACGTAACGAATGTCGCCTCATTTACTAATGTGTCACACACAGGCGGCGCTGTTTCACGGGACAGGGGGGGGGGGGGGGCGAGCTCTGGATATGGGGGGAGTTATATTCAATTACGTTATATAGTTATCTACGTTTCATTCTAGCATTACTATGTCTATAATAATTATGATAAACCAGTCGCAACGCAAATTCTTAAAATTAAAATAGGCAAGCAACGAGTTTAATTTTGTAAATATCTACGATAATAAGCGCTATCCATCCATTTCATTACTAATGATACAGTTTTACAAATTGTTCGGCTGAGTAGAATAGACCACCCTCAATTCTTACCGAGGTGTTGTAAAAGGCGAATAAGGTAAGTTGACTAATACGTAGAGGAATGCGTGGCTAAATCATTTTACAACAAGTTTATAACATGTTGTACCGACACCACTTAGAGTGGGGTAAGGGCAGGAGAAAGACTTTGACTGGCCCGTTGGCGCAGTGGGTAGTGAACCTGCCTTCAGCTCCGCGGGTCGCCGGTTCGATTCCCGCATAGGGTCAACATTTTCTATAAATAAATTTGTTGGTCTTTGAGCCTAGGTGTATATTTGTATTTAAAAAAAAGACTATTTCACAAAATTTCATCAAAATTGGTTTCGTAAATAGCGTAAACGAACTTCAAGATATGGGATTTAGATATATGAACATAGGGATGGTAGCGTCGTAGAATCATGTATGTAAAAAAAACCTGTATCTAGAATACGTAGTGATGGCGTCGTAGAATGAAGGAGGTACCTCTGCGGACGACGTACGGAGGCTTTTATCAATGAACATTGTTACCAGTTATTACTGCACTAAACGCAATATTTATCCTTTTGCACTGATAACTTAGGTATAAGTGATTTTATAGTCATTTGGTACTTAAGATTATAGCATCAAAACCCGTCTGTTCGTCAAATAAAATTCAGCGCGAATAAGTGAGGTTGATAGAGGTGGAGACGCATTTATTCTAGATTTTTCCTTATAGCTCATCGCCAATACTCTTACTTTAAATGACCTTTACCTTTTATCCATATATAAGAAAAAAAAAATTAAACACACACAGCTTTGTAATTTTTTAACCGTTGTTTTTAAACATACAACAGAACTTCCTTACATTTTTTTAATTATCATTGGTAAGTTTGATCTTTATTTTCTTAAAATTTTGTCTGCAATAACGAACTATCTCTGTATGCGCCCCTGATTTTGTTTACAAAAGGAAAAACGTAACGTTTTTCCTCGTTGAGCGGGCTTTGTTAGTTAGCTGGCTATGAGAAAACATTAGACGTCAAAGCGTGATTGTGAAAAGGCTCGTGATTATTACAGTGCGCGTAGTTAGCGGAGGCTTCATTAGACAGGGGGTGGCGGGTAGCGGTAGTCGCGGGGGGGACGAGGTGCTCATCTCGTCGGGTGCATCGCGGCTGCGCGCGCAAACAAATTAAAAACGTAAGACGCGCCCTAATCAATAGCCGAGTACGCCGCGAAGCCGAATTAACTCTCCCGAATGAAAAAATGAACAAAATTATATTCGCGCGAGACCTCGATCCCCCGGCGTCCCCCCGCCCGAGGAAATTGCTTTTCTTTCAGTGGGCGCGCACACACGGCCGGCGGGAAGGCGACGCGAGCGAGCGCCGAGAGGGTTAGCTGTAGCCCGACACACACAATATTATAATTTACGTTCCCCGTATATCGCGCTGTAAGTAGGTACTTTACCTGGGCGTTTCACGCCTGCTCAGCCCTCGGCTCTCGCTAAATCTGAGCTTTATACGTTCACTTGACGCGACGAGAGCTATATTAGTTTCGAGCCAACTCCTTTTCCACTACGTTATTTATTAATGCTCTTGGAAGCTACTTGTATAGTCCTCACTATTCTTTTAAATCTCTCATTTCAGTTTATTAAAGTTATGCTGCAAATTTAATAGCTACATTAAGAACATGAATGTCCATCAATATGAGGTGTCAGCATATTCATGCTTTCCAGGTATAATAATACAATAATGGAATACTCTTGTAATCAATTCGGGATTGGTTGTTTATAGCCTAAATCAATTCGGGATTGGTTGTATATAGCTTATTTGATTTTGGTCTTGCAAATTGTGAATGTAACAGATGAATTATAAACTAAATAAAGGGAAAAGACAATATTGAAAGATGTAAAAATTTTCATGTTCTAGAACACCCACCGCTTGGTAAATTTGAGCCAAAAAGATACTGTGTTAATAAAATAAAATAAAAAATTGATCCAGTGACTGTTTAGTATTCCTAAAGCTAGCTTTTGCTCTCTACTCTCCGCATTTCGCTACCTCGACGATTCTTTACCTTTCGCCAGTCCCACCTGGTTACACTATAAAAGCCGACACTATAAGAGCTAATGGTATAGAGTTCGAAAATAATATACTTAATTACCGGTGTAGTTAGGTAGGTATTGAGAGAAAAGGTACAAGCCTCGCCTAGCTACAGCTTTGTCTATAGACGCGTCAGTTTTCTCATTAATCGGGGCCGCCGTAGTCCACCCAATTAACGCGTGGGCGAAGATCCGCCGCCCAGCGCCGGCCAATGGCTGCCGCGCGGGGATTAATTAAGTAACTTCCCGGCAACTCACCCCTCACCCCCAACCCTGCACGTCCGCAGACTCCGCGGACACGCCCGGAAAACTAACCACCTAATGAGGGGAGATGACCTCACGTGTTTGTGTGCTTTGTCTGACCGTATACGGACAAACCGTGTCCGAACGCTGGCTAGTCTTTTGTGTGCCCGTTATTTACTATGTTTCATGTTCTTGTATTATCCCCATTAGATTTAATTTGGTGCAACAAACAATGCCGCATATGATCTATTGAATAACAGCTGGACCACACAAGTATACATACATTCTATTATAAAATTCGTCTAGCTTTGTGATTTTTTGGCACACAGAACTTAAAAGCGTGATGAGTGATATAAGCTACGTTTTATTACTGTTACTTGTACAAGCGTCAGGGAGCTTTGTTTAGTGGTTGAAACGTGTAAAGGGGAATATTGGTCGAACGCCATCATCATCCTCCTACCCTTATCCCACTCTAAGTGAGGTCGGCACAACATGTTGGCACATAATTTGGCTACGTATTTAACGAACGGACGCCTGCCTGACGTCAACTTACCTTAGATGTATTTTACGACACCTCGGTAAGAAAGACGGTGGTCTATTCTACTTAACCGGATACCATACGGTGGGTGAACTTACCTTAATCGCCTTTAACACCACCTCGGTAAGAAATGATGGCGGTCTATTCTACTCCGCCGGATACCATACGGTGGGTCAACTTACCTTAATCGCCTTTTACGACACCTCGGTAAGAAAGACGGTGGTCTATTCTACTTAACCGGATACCATACGGTGGGTCAATTAACCGTAGTAGCTTTTTACGACACTTCGATAAGAAATGAGGGTGGTCTATTCTACGCAGCCTACTACCACACGGCGGGCAGAATTACCTTAGACGCCTTTTACCACACCTCGGTAAAAAAATGAGGGTGGTCTATTCTACTCAGTCGGATACCACACGGCATGTTGGTCAAACGCCATATGTAGAAGATTATAACGGAGATGACTACGTACAGGGAAGTCAGAAAACGACCTTTAAAGTATACGTTCACAGTTAATACGTCATCGTATTTCAGATAGCATTCTCATTGAATGCCGATACAGGTTACAGACACTATATACGCTACGCGATGTTTGTGTCGAGATTACATAACTGAAATAAATTGCACTTATATGTACAAGATAAAGGGGAACAAGAAATGTTTACGTTACTCCTTTATGTTTGAGTCGCAAGGTCAGGGTCTGTGCCGAAACATATGACGAGATATTTGCGCAGTTTCAAACATGGTTGCTTATACGTGATTTTATACTAATATTACTAGTGCGGAAGTGTGGATGCTTGTTATTCTTCTACGTCGTAACGGAGCTACGCATTAATATGGTTGCTGGTTACAGAAAGATCTTAATATATCTTCTTTTATAGATAGATCTAGATAATCAAAATACTGGAAAACGATACAGTCCACTGTTTTCTCGATCTTAAAGTCCATGCATAGAAAGTCGCGTGGTATATGCAAAATCGATTGGTTTGAAGTTCGTGTTATAATAAGGTTATGTTTATGATATACTACAAGATTTGACGCTCTTTATGGCTCAGTGGTATATCATGCCTTGTTTTACTTATCGAAAGTTTCATGAGTGTTTAATTGTTTATTGAATTTTTTGTATACCTAAGATATATATCCTAAGTTTGATTTTTTTATAGACTTCAGAAAGTAAACCAGTTAAACCATTAATTTTTGTTTTTGTAGGATTAATATTCCTCTATTGTGAACAATATCCTAAGTATTACAATAAGACAATTATGCAAATGCTACTACTACACACACCATTTGTGTACAAAAAAGTGATCATCATTTAGGTTTCTGCAAACTCTGGTTTCTCAAAAAATTAAATTCTTTCATACCGTCTCTACTACTTTCATTTTAAATGTAAGATTACATTAGTACTAACAATGAAGTGATATAATTGTGAAGCATTAACCGTAATATATAAAAAAACAAAATGTCGGAAATATCAAAGACGGATGACGGGGGCGACTTGCAGACACGCGCTATCAAATAATGGACCGTATGTATTTTAGTTTAATATATGTATGTGAATCTTTAAATAGCTTTCCACTAATAGATTCTAGTGTAAGTTCTTTAAAATTTCATAAAAAAACAGTTCAGCAGGTTAGAGGGCGTAAAGTAATATATACACCGATATAAGACGTAAAGAAGTGTAAATGAACAGTATGAAGAACCAAAAAGCGGGGACCTAAGATGTTGGTCTGGTCACATCGGGCAAATAGATCGTTGGCAGACTCTTTACTAGGTTGAAAGAAAACTCAATGAGATCATCATCCATCCATCCGGCCATCTCACTGTTGGGCAACTTCCTAGAGATATGACCTTTCTTGGAAACGTTTGTCTTAACCGTTAAATGCACGAGCAATTATAAATTTCAATAAAACATATAAGTTTCCATATACACAAAGCTCATCAGCCTTTGCGAAAGTAAATAAAATACACAAGTAAAATAATTTTAAGTACCTGCCCACTCGATTGAGGTGTGAACACAAGAATCTGGGACGTGTAGATAGATACACGTCGGTATAAACTTAATAATATAGAGATATAAAAGGCAGTGAGATAAGACTCCGTGACCTTCCCTTATCATTACTTTACTTTACATCAATTGGTACATAGACACGTGTCCAAAATAAATACTTTATTAAAATGGGACTTTGGTCAAAACGTTGTTTTCACTGACGATATACAACATACATCTGTATGCTATTTATACAGAATATTTACATTATAAATCCCCTCGTCTTGGCCTTGAACTTGTTGCTGTTTGGGACGTCAAATTTATTTATAAATTTAAATAATTGACATTCAAATTTACTCAAAGTAGGTACCTGTGGTCTTGAAGCATCGAGAAGTCCTTAGGTAACGGTAACATTATCACTTTATCATTTATTTTATATTGTTGTATATTTTGTATTCTTCTTAATTCAATCGAGATATGTATATTAAGGAATAGGGGTCAGCCACTGCGCTGGCTCACTCTGGTTTCGACTTCCCCTCGAAACAAAACTGTCAATGAAAGTCCGATCGCCACCAAACTTTACAGGATAATCTGCTGGATCAATTGAAATATTGTTTGAAAATTTTATTAAAATCGGTCCAGCAGTCTCAGCCTATAAGGAATATACATACATGCTTTATTTTTAAGCAAGATATAAGAAGGACATTTCATGGGATTATGAATACAGGATAATACGTGATAATTTTGATTATTAGGCCACACACCTGTACAATTATTAAAGTCGTAACCATCAACATTTGCACAAAAATGTAATAAGCGATAATTTTAATCATATAAAGCGATCTTAGCGTGATAACATTAATATTATATGATGGTAGTCCGCGATTTTCGGGAAACAACAAATAATATCTTTAATGACGGGGTGATTATATTTTAGATACCAGTTAATTAAATGTCAGTATTACCGTACACAGACCGTGTGAATCTCTAAAGACGATCATCGGTTCTAACCCGGACAGACACCAATGAGTTTTTCTATTAAAACTTATGTGTCTAATTGATAATTGCAATTTATCGCACGCTTTTCGGTGAAGGAAAACATCGTAAGGAAACCTGCATATCTCTAGAGAATTCTAGGGATATGTGAAACCTACCAATTCGCATTGGAGCAGCGTGGTAGATCTTAGCTCCAATCCTTCTCTCCAAAAACGGAGAGAGGAAGCCTGTGCCCAGCAGTGGATTAGTAACACGCCGTTACTTACTTTTTTACTTTACAAATTCAGTATAAAACGTTTTACCAGCCTTGCACTCATAGAATTTTCTATTACTTTTACGGTTTCAGAAAGTTCGAAGATCGTTTATCGGCTTGGTCATACTTTTTTTATAATAAAATTCCACAATCTCTTATTGACTTGTCTTACACAAGTTCAAAAAGCAATTAAAAGGATACGTATTAATAAAGCTTATTGTACCGCGGAAGGTTATTTAAATTATAAGAAAGCTCCGATTTTAGTTGCAACCAGCTACACACTAGATTAAATTGTAAGCTTTCTATTTTTAATAATTACGTATTATTGAAAACATTAATTTCGAAAAGAGTAACCGCCGAGTTTTTTAGCTTTTCTCGGTGAGAGCACCTTTCTGAGCCAGTTGTAAAAAAAGCCAACTTGAATAAAGAATTATTATAATTTAAATAAGTCACCACTAACGGAAACAATGCATTAATCATGCTAATATATAAAGTTATATCTACAATGACTACAAGTATACTATAGTTGGGCATTTCAAATCACCTAAGAAACTTACTCTTTTCTTGCATAATGTCCACAAGTGATATTATGACGTCTACATTTGCCTACGGCTCTCGTGGTACTGACCGTTACGGTCGAATACATGAATTCACGAGATACACGCGTACACAGTGTACACGTGTATCAGATTATGCATCCCTGATGTGTATCATTGCTACGTAGAGACCATACGAACGTACGGATCATAGTTAACAAATAGCGCGTATTAGATTATAATCACGTATAGAGATACTTTATTATTATGATACGATATGATGATAACGTTACAACAGTATCGCTATTTATCCTTGAATTTTTCCTTAGTATGTATCTCATGTTTATGATTGACGCAAGTATTAAATATGTAGTCGGGGTTCATAAATAAGTTAACAGCAATGAAAGTTTTATGGGCCATATTCTTTATCATGCTTTGAATTTCATCAACGCTACTGTAATGCGAGATTTTATCGTTAAGTTCCACATATCAGTCTACTTTTGGGTAATATATAATATTGACTGTGATACATATTGCGTATTGAAGACTTATTTTATTTTACGAACCTTTAAACTTCAACATAATGGAATTCATTTCATAAATATGACAAATAATTAGCTCAGACGAATCTATATTTTCAATAATTACTTTGTTAAACTAGCTTAATTAGTCATTATAATCGTTTATATTTTATCACGTGATAACCATGTCACTGGTTTGAAATAAATCTCTATAATAATAATAGAATAATACCTCCGCGCCCTAGTACCCCGCAGGCTAGATCTGAGTTAAACGGTTAGCCTATGGTCAATATAATTCAATCAATCATTATATCAATGTTTTTAGGAAGAGCTAAACATATTCTGCACTAATGGTACACACGACTTCGTTCGAGCTAATTTAAGCGTCCCCCAAATATGAGTCCTTTCCATCTTCTTGAAATAAAATTTGTATAATTCTATACGTTACCCCGTATATAAACTTTAATTTTGGCAAATGTCATCCGCCAGATGGTTTTTTTGGTCCGCCAGATTAGTCGAGAAAGGATAAGGGACTGACATGAATTAGTATAGATCTAAATCAAGATCAGGATTTATATGAAGAGTGAAACATATTCTGTATAGAGATATGCCTAATGCGTTACGTAACCGAGTAAAAACAAACGGTCTCGTATAATCGTCGGCGCGGGATGCCGGGGTGCCAAAATAACTAATAGTTTTCGCGGGGGCGTGTTAGCATTTTTCTTCTGGCGGTGACGGCCGGGCGGGGTGGCGACGTGGTGGGGGAGGGGGAGACTTTGCGGCCCCGCGGATCATTTACACTTCATCGACTCTCTTAATAACGCTTGTTGTTCTTTTAAAGTCTACAATCGATTTAAGATACTCCTTACAATAGTTTATATCCAGTCTAGTTGGAGTTTGCATTAATACTATCTTCTGACGGTGGTTTGTCTGTAGGTTATCAGTACCAAGATAAAGGGTTATGCATATAGCCGCACACTTTTCAGGGAAGTCATAAATAGGTTTACGTTTAGTATACGTTTAAGAGAGTTATATAAATCATATACCCTATGGATGATCGAACTTTGCTTGGTATTTTATTTCCTCCTCCTCGAGTCGTCTTCCTCAATGCTGAGGGTCGTGACCCCCACTACGGATCACTTTCGTGCGAACTATGTTGCGAAAACGGGGTCTGTTGTTCGCAGCGTGAATGGCCTCATACATCCTGTCGTCGAGAGTGGTGCGGATTTGATCTGTCCAGCGCATTCGACTTTGACTTCGTGTTCTATTCGATTGATTCTATATTGGACTTTGGTCTCGTTTGGGTATTTTATTTAGAAGATATAAAATAATGCACGGTCTTATCGCAAATGACTTCCTAATCTTACATCTAACTAAAGCGAGGCAAGTTTCTTCGCAGTAACAGACAAAAGTAAACAGAGGCATTCACCTATTAAAGAATACCCTTCAAAGCTTAGTATTTAATAAAAATCTGTATAGTCTAAGGGCGAGTTACCACATTTTGCTATATATACACACATGCCGTATTAGTTTCAATTTGAAGCGTAATACAGAAATCCTCTTTGATATTTGGACAGTATGGAAAGGCAAATAGAATTGCAATGTGCATTAAAGTCGTTTGAAGTATTACGTGAGCGAGAAATCCATGAAAAACCCATCGCGACTACGGTTATAACCTCCATAACTGAATTTCCTCAGCCTATTTTTTTGTATTACAAAATGGTAAAGTTAAGACTTTACTTTATATAAAGTAAACGTATCTTTAAAATATGATAAATTTTGGTTTATCGTTTACTTGGAAAATCAAAACGAGGGTATAAATAAATGTTAGAGAACATTTATCAAACATGTTTCCAAGATTAATGTAGCTTTAATTACTAAATATATTAAGGTACATTTCACTACTAAGACTTGTTTCTTAAATCTAGTAGGTTTAGTAGTAATTTTTGCAGTTTTTACCAAGTCTTATTTTGTTTTTAGTTATACTGAAATTTATTTTGAAAAGATTGGATTACTACGAGTAATTCGTATCTAGCTTTACACACTAGCTATACACTGCAGAATTTCAAATTTAAAACGATTTATCTATAGGTATCATATTATTGGTATAAAACTATAACCCTAGTTATATGCTGTGAAATGCCATAAAGCGCTGCAAGAACAACATCGTCATGGATATTTTTAAACCTAAACGTGTGATATTTTTACCACTGTGACCTCTTAGACTATAATGTATATCTATTTTACGTTCCAGTGAATAGCTACATGCAAATAAACCAACCTTATTATTCCTCTGAAGGGATTGAAAACGATTTGAGATAGCTATTTTATTGCTTAAACCCCTCGACTTAAGATAAAGAGGTAAAATAACTTTATAAAACAAATTGAAAGTGTACATTTTTTATAATCATTCAAAGCTTTACATTAATTTAAGATATATAATTATCAAAAGATAAAGATTTATCAAATTATAACAAAAGTCGTCAACATGAAACATCGCTTCGTACAGAACTTGATTACGAATATATTTCTGAGTATATTATAATGGAAAAGGGTTTAGGTAAACGATCATAACCGAGCGAGTTTTCTGTAAAATTCGTGCCTTGTTACGTCCTAATTGATGTTTACATTTAAAACATGTGCTTTATGGCGAAGCTAATATGATATAACTTTAGAGAATTTCAATGATAGTGTAACCTGTTTATCTGATTTAGCCCTTATAGGACTTGTGTTTGACTTTTATATTGGTATTGGTTTTGTAGAGAATGTAGAGAATAAACTTCTAGAGAATTATAGATAAGTAGATAAAAACCAACCCCACTCAGAGTGGGGTAAGGGGAGGAACATGCTGATGGGTTTTGTAGGACAACAAAATAAGAATCAAGTTATCTAAGCTCTTATAGTTCTCCTCAAAAAGAAAGGATAGTCCAATTGAAACGCTGGATAGTAACAGACTGTCACGTCATTCTGGTGTCGTCATTTCTGTAACTGTGTTACTTCTTAATTAAAAACTTGATGCTCATAGAGGAAAAATAGATCACTCAAGGTCGATTCATCTATAGGCATTTTATCGAAAGCCCATCTCAAAAGGTCTCTGAGGCGATCGATGCCTCTGGTGCTCCCGATGCCTCTGGTGCTCCCGATGCATCTGGTGGTCTAGGGGACGGAGGGGCCGCTTTTAAAGAGGCCCCGACCCTGATGTGGCCCCCAAAGGGTTCAGAGTTGCTGCTGGCGGGGATGGGGGCAATGTGTACAACGGTACCCTGTCCCCGCCACTAACAGCTTGATGGAGCACTGTCAGGTTTTTAGTCAGTGCGAGCCCGACATACTCATCGCTCGTCCCCATCGGGCAGTGACGTCCCGTAATGGGTTTTCCTGATACAAAAAAAATCCTTAGGCATGCTAGGGCCCCATTGAAGCTATATTTAGTAGCTGTTATGTAAAACCATCTGGGCCATGGGGAACGATTAATCAACGCCCTCTCGCAGTACGCCCGGAAAATCAACCCTTTCGTCTTAATTACCACGCCTCGCTTCAGCACTCGACTCCCATTGGCCCGACGTCGTGACGCTTTGTCGCCCCGACTCTTTAATTGGTCGGCAGTAATTAACGCCAAGTAGTCACCAACCGACGCGGAGGGGAAACTCATTTGAATTTTTAATTACTCGCCCGGCTTTGTTTTCAGCGGCGATTGGTGGATTTTCCGGCTTGTTTACTTTGAAAAACTGCCCATTGGCTCTATCTAGCAGTAATGTATTCACTGCTCGCATTGTATGTTAATTGTTGTTTAATTATTTACTTGGTCTATTGTTCTTAATTTTTTGTTTTAATGTACTGTATATGATAAAGTGGGATTAAGCTTTGAATTAATACTTGAAATTTGTTTACGCTTTAGTTATTTTTTAAGGCAAAGTGAGGATTATGGCTAATAGGGGCAGTAAAAGCAGGATTGTGTGAAAGGTAGTCCCGTTTTAAAGATAAACTGATAATGACTATAGAATACCTTTAGTATTGATTGTTCACGAATATTGTTTGTCTTGTTTAGACAAAATTATACTGTCTCGCCTGTGAGGTACGTTCATTTATTCAACCTACAAGTCATTGCTTTTACCAACAAGACCTACTATCAAGTTTCTAGCTGGTTTCTTTAGAAGGTGTCAGCATTTGGAAGGGATGGTAGAATCATGGTAGAGCCATGGTATTATAAATCAATTACATTCTGTTTTGGAACCTATATAGATTAGCAGCGAAAATACATAGGACTATTCCCTAAATTTGTGTTGAGGCTGTCAATATGCAATGATAAATGTTCAAAAAACTATACGACGCGAAATGTATGTGTAATTTGTCACGTTACATTCTTACACACGCCAAACTACTGGGTAAACAAACCTCGTAACATTCTTTTAGTTTAAAAAAAAAATTATTTGTTATTTTTTATCTGATGTCACAGAGAATGCTTAAACTACGGCTGGCATGGAAATCATATTACACGGGTGTGCTCAACACCTGAAAATCGTTCAGTATAAACTTAAGTCGATTACTTTAATCGATTATCGAGGCTTGGCCGCAGTTTAGCATCAGGCGCGCGCCGGTCGCATGCCGAATTAGCTCATTAAACAACCTCCGCCTCAACCCTCTTAAGATTTATCCTCCGACTTTTGCTATTGCCAATTTGAATGCGCCTGCCGCCCGCCGACCGCAAGTCTTGGGTGGAACTGAATTTGAAATTGGTCATTTTTGGTCGTCTTTTGACGATGTCATATAAATTGGTTGTATTTTAGATTATTTTATAGTTACCTCGGTCCATTGAATGTGAAATTGCTTTCAACTTTCCTGTAAAAGTGATGTTTATCGAATAGGTATTATTTAGTTAGCAGTTTAAATTTCCAAAATTGTTAAATTTTCTTATTTTTTACTTTCACTATCTACTTACTTACTGAAGTTCCATAACTAACATAGTGTGTGAAGTTTTATTTATAATGGGGCATTAGCGGCTTCTGCATTGCCTGGGGCTTTATTAACATCTCTTTTAACTGACTCAATTACTGAAAAAAGAAGCATTTATAGGTTGAGAAAAAAAAAATACTACAGAGACCACGAACGACATTAGGTTAAGGAATTTTGATATTATACCGGAATTCTCGACTGTTTTTTTTTTAAGTTTGCGTATACTGAAGTTTTTTGTAGTAACTTCAGATAAAAAAAGACGAAGTAACTTTAATAATATAGGCGTGATTCGTAGCGTAAATAATAATACATTAGTTTATTTCGCAACATATGTTAGGGATAATGAATATTCTTAATTAGGTCCATGCTGTTGTTACGACGTTTCCAAAAATATTATTTATTTTAATAGTTCTGTGCTATTTACCTGTTGATTGATTTGTAGCTTATAAAAAAATATAGATGTTAGTAGTGTATATCTTTTTGTACATAAGTGAATTCTTTCAGTACATTCAGTACATTTAGATTTCAACAAATATTTGCCTAGATAAAATATTTGATTCGTATTGTCCAATAGCTGATCAAATGTACACATAAACACATTGATTCTAAACAAAGTAGCTGTATACACACGATCAAGCGAACCTGACCACAATTAAGGTTTAAAATATGTAGTCTTGGGAAGAAGAGAATTATTAGCTTTGATTGATAATGCGGCGTCTAACTGTAAATGAGTGAAAAGGCCTTATTGGACGTTGCATGAATAAACCAAACAATCCTCTTTTGCGGTAACAATCCTGGGATAACCTAAAATGGTGAGTAGGGTTACCAAGTGCTTATTGGTTTTTTCCAAGACATTCAAACGTGAAATCTATTTGGTACTAAAAAAAATTGTCTCATATAGAAATATCACGCGCTTTACAGCGAAGGAAACCATCGTGAGGAATCCTGTATATCTCTAGAAAATTTTGGGAATGTGTGGAACTTTTTAATCTGCATTGGAGAAGCATGTTAGCTCTTAGCTCCAACCCTTCTCTTCAACTACGGAAAGATGACGTCTATGCTCAGCAATGGTATAGTAATAGGTCGTTAATTTTAATTATACTAAGATAAATATGAGGTAACCTGCGATATCTATTGGACTAAGAGTTGCAGTTAAACCATAAGAAACTTGGACTTTACTAGCTCTTTAGAGTTATAATTCTAGAGGTTAAATTAGAAGAGATAGTCATGTCTCCCCTTGAACGAAGGCAAGTGAATGCTAATAAGTAAAAAAATAAACATTTCACGTCTATATAAATGTAAATCAAGCGGACAGAAATAGCATCGTGAGTGATTTCGATCACTAATTGTTTTTCTTATACATGGTGAGGTGATTCAAACTTTCTCTAACGCTTTAAGGTCGAGAATAGATATAAAAACAATCAGTAAGTTTAGTCAATTACAAATAAATAAATTTTCTTATCAATATCAATCATTTACGTTTGCTATTTTTAAAAAGTGAGTGAGTTAGTAACGGCCTGTTCCATCCCACTGCTGGGCATAGGCCTCCTCTCTCCATTGCTGGAGAGCTGAAGGGTTGGAGCTAAGACCTACAAGCTCCAATGCGGATTGGTAGGTTACACATATCTCCAGATTTCTCTAGAGATATGCAGGTTTCGTCACGATGTTTTCCTTCACCGAAAAGCGTGTGATAAATTGCAATTTTCAATAAGACACATAAGTTTTAATAGAAAAACTCATTGGTGCCTCCCGGGATTTGAACTCGTGATCCTCTCGAAAGAGTCGCACGGTCACACCGCAGGGCTATCAAAGCTTGTATCAGAGTGAGTTAACTGTAATTAATTATAAACACTTGACTGTTATTGTTATATGCGAATATATATTAATATGATACATATATTCACATTCCTTTTCTAATTTGCTATTACAGATATGGAATGTAAATTCGAATCGCTAATTCTAGGAATATCCTAAAAGTTCTTGTAATATGGCATTCATAACGATAAGTTAAGAAGGTGTTTATGTTTATGCACTTGCACGGTACTCGCTGACATTGAGTGAAGGAATCGTCTATACATATTCTGTTAATAAGGTAAAGAAGGTGATATCGCATTGGATTCTGGAGTTGTAATTAGTACTTAATACTACTAGTGATTTTTTAAAAGGCGTTCCAGTATTATGCGTATATTCGGTGGCAACTACCTACCTAAGGCAAAGCATCAAAAAGCGATTTAGTGTACACACCTGATAAGTTGTATAGGCCATAATTCTTGTAGGTCAACGCATTTCTTTAAAAAATAGCATTACTTCCTACTGCTGTATAAGCTGTGATGGCCTAGCGGTGCGACCGTGTGAATCTTTAGAGACGATCATAGATTCAAACCCGGGCAGACACCAATCAGTTTTTCTATTAAAACTTATGTGTCTAATTGATAATTGCAATTTATCACACGCTTTTCGGTGAAGGAAAACATCGTGAGGAAACCTGCATATCTCTGAATTCTAGAGATATGTGTAACTTACCAATCCGCATTGGAGCAGCGTGGTAGGTGTTAGCTCCAACCCTTCTCTCCAAAAATGGAGAGAGGAGGCCTATGCCCAGCAGTAGGATAGTAACAGGCCGTTACTACTACTACTTCCTACTGAAAAAATAACCTACATAGAACTAAGGTGTAAATATTTTCACCTTCATAATTTTTTGTTGAGACGAAGATATTACGTACAAAACCATTTGTGACTATTAGACTGCTAAGCACAAGCTTTCTCTATTATTGATACTTTATGCTTATATCGACCACGCTGCCCAATAGAATATATGAGTTCCATATTGGTTCCATTAGGATGTTTTTCTTATTTTTTTTTATGGTAAAGACTATTAAGCACACAAGTTTTTAATAGATCATGGCTGTCTGACCCAGTTTTAAGCCGTGTGGTATCCGGCTTAAATAAAATAGACCATCCCTCATATATTACCGAGGTGTCGTAAAAGGCGACTATGGTAAGTCGACCCGCCGTGTGGTATCAGACTGAGTAGAATAATCCACCCTCATTCTTACCAAGGTGTCGTAACATACGGCTAAGTTAAAAAACGTAGCGCTCGTAAAATACGTAGCCAAATCATGTGACAACATTTTTATAACATGATGTGCCGATCCCACTTAGAGTGGTATAAGGGCATACATACATCCTGTATGTGTCTGTCTGACCAAGTTTTGAAATTCTCGAACCATTGATAATGATCACGCGTCCTCATCATTCAGCCATCACAGCTTCATTACAGTAACTTTAGTATCCTTTATAGGATGTTAAATTTATTAAATGTAACAGTAAGCATTGGTGCAAATAGCCAGGACATTGAGTTCTCTCATAATATAGCAATTATATACAGCTAAGTTTCATGTATTTCGTGACTTAGTGCCTTTTGCGCTTTTTGTCCCCACTTACTTCTATTTGGCGTATATTTAGTGTTAAAAATCGTCTCTGTAAAAAGCTTAATTACAAAGCTTAAAAATGTTACCCATTGGACTTCATCAGAAAAATAATCAGCGGCGATAGCAAGAAGTTCATTATCTAAAACGAATTTGTCAACGCTATTTCTAATGATAAAAAGTTGTCCGATCCAATTTTTTATCCAATTAAACAGTTTTCGATGGTTTTTACAAGTGGTTATTAGTTTTTAGTGGTGTTTTTGTCTGGGGCACGGGTCAAGCGCGCTGAGACAATGCGCAGCACAGGTTGACTGTTCTCTCTAGTATTGCCACAAATCAGACCACCAAATACCCAAATTATATGTATTTATAATCATTACATAATGAATGAATGAATTATAAATTTATGAATGAAAAATATACAGAATGAGCACAATACAAATGAATAAACATGTACAATCTGATCGCTACATAGCGATCTCTTCCAGACAACCAGGTCGGAGAAACGACATAGTTTTAGGTATACGTGGTGGTATACATATATTAATGTTTATTATATCAATATATATATATATATATATATATATATATATATATATATATATATATATATATATATATCAATTATTAAAATATAATTAGGTATCAAATTAGATATTTATATAATTTTTGATTAATCTTGTATTTATTTATTACAAATTGGCTGTACAAAACTGGTTGTGGTTGGAATCCACGGCGTTACATTTTGTGTTCGTCTTCCAACTTTGTGTAATTCTTTGAAGCAATATTAATAAATGTCGAATAAGTCTATCACTGTCAGTATTTCTACACTATTCGGGAGTCTGATAGTTTCTTCTTCTTCTTCTTCTTCTTTCTCAACCGGTGGACGTCCGCTGCTGAACATATGTCTCCTTAAGGGATCGCCACAATCCACGATTTTGTGCCGCTTGGATCCAGCGGCTCCCCGCGACCTTTTTGAGGTCGTCAGTCCACCTCGTTGGGGGCCTACCAAGGCTGCGCTTTCCAGTGCGAGGTCGCCATTCCAGCACCTTAGGACCCCAACGCCCATCGGTTCTACGTACTACGTGCCCCGCCCATTGCCACTTCAGATTCGCGATACGATGAGCTATGTCGTTGACTCTGGTTCGTCTACGGATCTCCTCATTTCTGATTTGATCACGTAGAGATACTCCGAGCATAGCCCGTTCCATCGCCCGCTGAGTGACTCTGAGCTTTCTTATGAGGCCCATAGTCAGCGACCACGTTTCCGATCCGTAAGTCATCACTGGCAACACGCACTGTTCGAAGACCTTGGTCTTCAAGCACTGAGGTATTTTGGACGAAAAGATGTCGCGTAGCTTCCCAAACGCTGCCCATCCGAGTTGGATTCGGCGACTGACCTCTTTCTCGAAATTGGACCTACCTAGCTGGATCGTATGTCCCAGGTATATATGTATATTCGTCTACAATTTCGAGTGCAGAGTTCTCAACGATGACCGGGTGGAGCGGAACATGGGAGTTTGACATAATATTCGTCTTACTCATGTTCATTTTAAGGCCCACCTGTTGAGATACTATGCTGAGGTCATCGAGCATTGTGTTAAGGTCCTCCAGAGACTCTGCCATAACGACTATGTCGTCGGCAAATCTAAGGTGAGTGATGTACTCGCCGTTAATGTTGATGCCGTATCCGTGCCAAACCAGAAGCTTAAAGACATCCTCCAATGCAGCGGTAAACAGCTTCGGGGAGATAACATCTCCCTGTCGCACACCTCGCCGCGTTTGGATTGGTCTCGTAGTTCTGTCTTGGACACGGATAGACATTGTGGCGTTTTCATACAAACACTTCAGCGCTTGGACATACCGATAGTCGATGCGGCATCTCTGGAGCGACCACAGCCCATGTTTCCACCGAATCGAAGGCTTTCTCATAGTCCACAAACGCCAAGCAAAGTGGCTGGTTATACTCCTCGGTCTTCTGTATAACCTGCCGCAGCGTGAATATGTGGTCTATGGTACTGTAGCCTTTTCGGAAACCGGCTTGTTCGGGAGGCTGGAAGTCGTCGAACCTACGCGCGAGACGATTGGTTATGACTCTCGAGAACAACTTATAAACATGATTCAGCAGCGCGATGGGTCTGTAATTCTTCAATAAGGTATTATCACTTTTCTTGAAGAACAGAATCACCACGCTCCTGTGCCATGCTTCCGGCGTAGTTCCTTCGTGAATGACGGAATTGAACAATCGCTGAAGGACTATAAGTACGGGTTTTCCACCCGCCTTCAGGAGTTCTGTAGTGATTCCGTCATCACCTGGTGCCTTGTTGTTCTTAAGTTGTTTGAGAGCCATACTAATCTCGTATAGGCTGACGTCCGGGATGTCCTCAGTATAGTGTCGGGTTAGCTTGGCTCTAGGATCTTTTGCCAAGGTGACAACAGGCTGTTGTGTTGAGGTGTATAACTGCCCATAGAACCTCTCAACCTCTCTCAAAATCTCAGGTCGAGATGAAATGATACTACCAGTATCGGTCTTCAATCGCGTCAACTGCCTCTGCCCAATAGACAAATCTCTTGCGAACACTTTTGAGCCCCTGTTACGCTCAATAGTATCTCGAATACATTCGGTGTTAAAGCGTCGCAGGTCGCATTTCTGCGCCTTCGAAATTTGTCTATTGATCAGACGGTAGCGCGTCGCGTCTACTGAAGACTGTAGTCTCATTTCATTCCTCTCATCCATGAGCTTGAGAGTTTGGGTCGAGAATTTATTAGTCCTTTTACGGTGTGTCTTATAAAATTTGGACCCCACCGTATGGACAGTTTCCACCAGCCTGTTGTTTAAGTCGTCCACAGATGCGCAGTCAGCTAGACAATCAAAGTGGTTCAGCAGCTCGAGTTGAAAGTTTTCGGGGTTTTGGATATGAGCTCGAGTTGGTCGGAGCGTGGACTTCACCAGTCTGGATCTTTCCAGCTGTACGCATATATTCAATGTGCCTCTTACCATACGGTGATCACTCCCCGTCTTTACGGTGTTGATCACAGAGACATCATTGAATATATGACGCCTGCTGGACATGATGAAGGCGATCTCGTTTCTCGTGGAACCGTCCGGACTTACCCAGGTCTGATAGATTACCCCGTGTAAACTGGTATGGTATGGTAGGGGTAAGTAGTACTATTTATGTTTATTTATGTCACAATAACAACTTGATGATTTTATTAATTTATTTTTAAACTGGATTACTTACAAATATTAATGCGAAGTTTTCTATTAATATACATTTTGATTTTTACACTGAAATATTTCAAAAAGTAATTAAATAAACTATTTTTTTTATTAAACATTCTTCCCTTTTATATTTTTTTTTTACAGATTAATCGTCGCTGTACGTACGTCACCCATAGAAAAATAATTTAATTGTTGTTGGTAGCACCTGTGTGTTTATTGAATTTCATTAAATTTGGAAGGATCGTTTATTTGTTAATATTTTTGATTTTTTAAGAGGGGAGATGTAAATACTTTATATTCTTTACATATATATTATTTCATTTTTTTTTTCTTAATTCTTAAAAAACTGTATTTTGCTCCATGATGATTAAGTACTTAATAATAGTACATGTAATTTCTTTGCAACATCATTCGTGATGTTGCAAAGAAATATATTTGTCAAACCGTATAGTAAAAAAGTAATGACTTGTTATACCTTTGTGTATATATGTTTTAGATTCGATGTGTCAAACTGATTTGAAAAAAATCTTAAAATATCAAAGCCTTATAATACAACTGACTGGTTCGTTAGCGCAGTGGGTAGTGACCCTGTCTTCAGCTCCGCGGGTCGCGGGTTCGACTCCTGCCGAGTGCAGACTTTTCTTTAAATGATTTTGTTGGTATTCGAGTCAGGGTGTATATTTGTATTTAAGTATGTATTTAAAAATATATAAGTATATATTCAACAGTTGTTTGTTTGCTATAACACAAGTATAAAGTTACTTACCTTGGGGGCGGATGACCGGGTCCCATATATATTTATTTATTTACAATGTTTAAGATATTTACTAAAATTTGTCCTAAACCAGGGTAATTAGCTTTACAGTAACAACACTGGCCGCGCGTCGTGCCGCGCACTTGGTTCCGCGTGCCGGAACCCATTCAGCGCTAATCGCTTCATTCACCGGCGGACCAGCGCTTTTTCCTCTACAATGATCGGTCATGCATTCCGAGTGAACGCAGACCGATGCCCGGGCTATGTACTTGATGCCTGCACGCAATCTGTCGTCTCTATAGCAAATTAGTTAAAGACACGTTAGTACGTTGACATTCCTTACGTGATGCATTATCATATTGTTCAAATCAAATCACAGAGTTTGACTGTTTGATATAATCATACACTCACTTTTCTTGATATTTCAATACTAATTTAATTAACTAAATAATTAATTTAAGTTACTAATTTTAATATTTAAATAGCATTTTCAGTAGTAAGCTAGTATATGATAGTTAACTATAGTAAGTTACTTCAATTGACAAAAACGAAAAGGTTTTTTTGTTACGCAATATTGTTAATAAGATTTATTCAATCAATACGAAGGAGAGGGCTGGCTACATATTAAAAAATATTTAGCATACCAAAAATAGTTAAGGAAGCAGTTACATTATCTAATGCCTATAGTTGCTAGTATGTATATTATTATCTAGACCGTTAATCCAAATAAAACACCTAAAGACTTGCATTTCGGCACGAAAAAGCTTATAAACGGTAAAAGTAGAGTAGTCAATTTCGCTGTATAAAATTAAAGAAACAGGAAAACTTTATAATTGGATTTCAACTGTGAATAAAACAATTAAATCTCGCCCGTACTGCGGCAAATAGAGCGGGAGAATTTTTAGTTTCATAAAAAATAAAAACTGCTTAATTACTTCGGTATGACTCAGTGGGTTCAGTAAAAAGCCTTAAATAATTAAGGTTACTGAGAATTGGCAACGAATATATCTTGTGTAGCGAATTATGGAGATTGATTAAAACAACTTAACGACGATATGTAGTGATGGATCAAGTGATTTCCCTATATAATAATATAGTTATATGGGACTATTACACACACGGTTGTCCGTCCCCAAAGTAATTTACGTGACGGACAACTGGTAAATATACTAGTTATTTATTTTAAATGCATATTTAAGTACATAAATACACTCAAATTCGAAGAACACGAAATGTTGATGCTCGGCGGGAATAGAAGCCGCGACCCGCGGAGCGGGAGTCAGGGTCGCTACCAATTGCGCCAACGGATAAGTCTACGAGTATATCCTATACCTTTATTCGTTAACTATTAGTTTAAACACTTAATTATAAAGTAATATACATTATTAGGGCTGTAATAGCCCAGCGGCTGGAACGTGCTACTCTTTCGACAGGGTCACGGGTTCAAACCCCGGGCAAGCACCGATGAGTTTTTCTGGCAAAAATTATTATTCACATTTGATAATTCCAATTTATTACACGCTTTTCGGTCAAAGTAACTATTGTGAGAAGTTCTGCATGTCTCTTTAGAATTTCGGAGAAATGTGTAATATCCAAATCCGCATTGGAGCGTGTTGGGTTTCAGTTCCAACCCTTGTCTACGTACTTTAAATATTAATACATACAAAAAGGTTTATACTAAATTATTCGGTATCGTGAGTTAGTACGTAATGTCGTACGCGTCATCTGTTTCATAGGCAATGATAATCATATGCAATGCAGTCGCCATACAACTGAATAATTTGAAAATATTAAGAGCAAACAAGAAATTTATACTACAGCCGGACTATACGCGGCTTAAGGTCTGCTAAGCCAGCGTGAAATAACGACGCAACAATGTACTTTACAATGCGCGATAAAAATATTACGAATCGTAAATATAATGCCTTACTGTATTCCTTTAGATTTAAAATAAATTTAATTTTAATAGAATGGACGTCAGAATGGTAAAACAATCACCGCGTATTTTAAACGTAATTTTTTTAAGACAATTTTTTTGTTTCTTTTCATTTGTATATGATGGTGATCTAGATGTGTTAAACAATTTTCTTACATAGGCTTTAGATAGAGGTGTACCTTATGTATTACGTACCTTAATTTTACGAATTTTGTTAATATAAAAGAATTGCATTTGCTATGAAGATAGTGCTTATAACTAAGGCGCTTTACAATTAAGTACCTACTGCTATGGACACTGTTTTATTAATACAATTTGTTATTAATACAAGATGTTGGAAGAAAAATCTACCTATTATAAATTGTCATCAGGCAACAAAAGATATAAAAAAATCCTGTTTTTCCTTTGGGAACAGGAAAAATATGTAGTTCATAATTGAAAGCGTTTTGATATCTAAGTTAAACGTAACGCTAACGGAGTCAAACAAACAATTCATATAATCAGTTTAAATAAACAAACAATATAATTGATTGTAACTCAATATAGCAGTTACTAAACCTAATAAATCTACGACAAAAATTGTGGAGCGTTGACATTACTTATTAATTCAGTGAAACATAGAATAACTTGATACAGTGGAAGTCAAATAATATACAAACACTTTTTAATCAATATTTTGTGGTTATTATCGTATCGTTGTCGTTTACAGTAAACGGCTCAGGTGTTGAGTACTCGCTAACTGCCGCTGACCAGTATTACGTAGAACGTATCGCTCTTAAATAATACCTACTTGTTTTGTATGGTTGAACGTCAACATGACGTTTAGATTACGAAATATTACCGCATTATCGGTTAACAGTTATTTAGTCGAAAAAACCTTTACACAGTTCACTTCTTTTGTTGGTTATGTTGGTAATTATCAGAGTAGATCTGTAGTAATAATGTTAAGTCATCTCAGTTCTCGGATTGAATATAGTGTAACCAAAGTATTGTTATTAAAAACTATTATAGTTTTAATTTATACAGAACATTAAAAGTCGATTTTCTCATGCTGAGGTATTAATTATTATTGAGGCTGTTCGTAGAGAATTCGTGATCTTTGAAGATTTAGGTTAATAATACATTCTCCGGATCTGCTAAATTGATTTTGATGGGACTTTCATAGGAAGATAGAGGTTGTGAGGCAACATATAAGCTTTATATCTTAGAATTCCCACGGGGTCGTAATTAACGCGGGTAAAATTTCGTGACACACTGATTTCCACGTGGGCGAAGCCGCGACCACAACTAGTCTCTATATATCCTTAAGTGGGGTATATTTCTATCCAATTCCTGGGATATATCTGATCAATCAATCAATCCGCATTGGAACGACGTGGTGAACATAAGCATTAACCATTCTCTCTAAATGTAACAGGTGTAGACAACAAAATAATTTACTTTATGAAAGCATACTATTGTTTGGATTATGGAAATGTCATATTTAAATACTTCACTACCCACCACAAAGCTATCACCTAAATGTAGATAGCGTCAAACGATTACACTTCTGCGATGAAATATTACAAACACGACATTTCGCACGGTCATAAACGCACGTAATTCGATAGCGCCCACTAGAACAGTAGTTGTTACACGATATTTATGAGTTTAATGGGTGCAGTGCACACGGCGGGAGCCATGTGTCTAGGTGGTCGAGTGTCCGGTGATGGTGCGTATAGCTCATGACTCACAAGTTCAGACGGCCCGTGAGCAACCTCATGTGTAACCCAAGCCGCGCCGTAAAGCCTCAGTCGCGCCATAACATAATTAAAAATGATTTAAAGCATTCGCTCCGGCTGCTTTGTTTCGCGCATTATGTTTCACTTGTTCGCGTCGCCGTCGCTCGCAGACCTCCATTTTTAACGCGTCCGTTCTTAATTCTGTCACAGTTTTTATAACCCTTTTGTATTTATTAATGCCCTTTTGGCTCCGGTAGCGCTACGCTTCTCGGAACTCGGTTTTGACGCGACATTTCTTAGGGTCGCCGTCGCGTCGTGTCCCTGCGTTAATGAAGCATCCGATTGCAGACCCGTTAGGAGGCCAAATTTTTGAATAACTAATTAGTATTTTTTCTTATACGTTTCTATTCTCCGGTGAGGAATGTACGAATCAAATGAGAAATAAAAGTACGTATTCAATAGGATTCGTAAATAACAATCTGAGAATCATCATCATCCTGCCCTTATCCCACTCTAAGTGGGGTCGGCACAACATGTTGTCACATGATTTGGCTACGTATTTTACGACCAGCCGCCTGCCTGACGTCAACTTATCTTAGTCGTATTTTACGACACCTCGATAAGAAAGAGGGTGGTCTATTCTACTATACCGGATACCACACGGTGAGTCAACTTACCTTAGTCGCCTTTTACGACACCTCGGTAAGAGAAGAGGGTGGTCTATTCTACTCAGCCGGATACCACACGGCGGGTCGACTTAGCTTAGTGGCCTGTTACCACACGTCGGTAAGAAAAGAGGGTGGTACTATTCTATTCAGCCGGATACCACACGGCGTAAATAACAATCTGAGAATAAAGTATTATAATAAAAGCCTTTAAAACTGAAGGTAAAGTAGGTAATAAAATTTTAATACATCTTTGGTGAACAATAGCAGTATTAAGGCGGGAGGCGCGGGTTGTAAATAAGTATGAAAAGGATTAACTTCGGCTTGTTGACGCGTCGCGGCCTGTTATCGGGTTGCCGGGTACGTACGGCTCCACTCTGCGACCGTGTCCTGGACGCCGAAATATAATTATTCACGGGTCATACGTTGTTGACGACTTTGTAAAGTTTGATATCATCATCTTTGAAGATGGATTTGCTTGACAAAAGTAATAATAAAATAAATTTTGCTATAATCCGCGATAAAGTTAAATAGAATACATATATAATGCTAAATGTAGAGTGGACAATCGGTTATCATACCTGATATATGCAGGATTCGTAAAAAACACATGCACAAACCTCCACCACCGCCACTATCACAAACTCAACAATCAACCAAAATCGCAAAGGTTTGCGATTTTGGTCGTGGAGTCTATCTCTTGATGATGCTTCGGTTGCGGGGCGAAACGATTATTGAATTTGTGATAGTGGACGTATAGTGCTTGTGTATTGTGGTGGCGGTGGTGGAGGTTTGTGCATGTGTTTTTTACGAATCCTGCATGTATCAGGTATGATAACCGATTGTCCACTCTACATTTAGCATTATATATATTTTCTATTTTATTTCATTGTGGATTATAGCAAAATAATTTTATTGTTACTTTTGTATTATGGATCTCCGCAAAGTAACGCCTAATTCTATAAAAAGATTTGCTTGAATTCAATATGAGATTCAATCATATTGCGTATTTACTACGATGGTAACGCAACGTATTCAAAGTAAATGACTAAGTTAATGTATTTGTATTCACTCTTTTATCTTGTAAACCATATTCCAAAATACGTAAAGGACATGCTTTCGTATATACTAGTACTATAAAATCAAGTGTAAACATGCCTTCGCTTACTAAAACCTTAGTCTAAGTAATCAATCAAGAAATTCATCAATCACGGTCTCACGATTTACAGGATAGACAGTCCGTGGATTGTTTAGTGTATAGACTCCAACTCTCTGCCACTGTTTTTGTATTAATGAGAAAAACCGAAAATATGGATATACCTACATAAATATTAGGCACCTAGAAGCCGTGTGGTATCCGGCTTAGTAGAATGATGATGAGAGACAGCTCGATCGCTCGAATCGCTCAATCGATCGAATCACGAGATATTACTTTAGATGGTGTAACAGTGATCTCTCAAAGAGGATACAAAGTTCAAATGCGGTTGTGGGGTTTGTTACTTTATCGGGCAGAAGCTTCAGAAGCAGAGGTGTTCTCATGGAAGTTAGTTGTTCTGAACTCGATTAGTATATTCTGATTTTCCTTCTTTTTAGCTCTCCGTTGTGTTGAGGTCCTTCGTGTTAAGATATTATGAGTATGTGTTTATCAGTGACGTGTGCTCTGTCGTGGGATATAAGTGTATAGTTCAATACATATTCCATATATATATCAGCAAAAATATTCGTCCAATGTATTCATAACAACATCAGTTCAGCATCTTGTATAATTCGTGAAAAAAGTTTATTCAACTTTTAATAATATCCTTTTCCATATTTTGTATTATCCATCTTTACATTCATGTTATTCTACCACGATGAGCCAGTATAATTAACGTAAGCTCACCCCTCACATTTAAAATGCAAACGCGCCGTTATTGAATTCGCAACAAAGATGCTGCCTTCTATTTTAACAATGTATTTAATAACTTAAAAGGCATGCATAAAAATATTGAAGCTATTCAGTTTAAATTATCTCGCGAATGCAGCAGAGCGGGCCGTGGCAGTAGGCAGCGAGTCCATCTTTGTTAATTAGTTTTTTGTGCCGGGTGGGGCGGTCGACGCCATCAAATTACGATGAGTCGGCCTTTCGGCTACCGGCGCCGTTGATAATAATTACACACTCGTTACTACCGTGTTGGATCCGCGCCCGCGCCCCGCCGCCCGATCTCACCGAGATCAGACCGGAGAAATCACTCACACTATTGTGCAAGCGTAGATACGATTCAGAGAAACGATTTATAGTACTTCATTGTTTTGTGTATTGCGAAAGAGGACAGCTATTGGTATGTATGCACGATAAAGATTGAGCGAAATTATGATTACTAAGTTTTATTTAGCGGTAGACTAGCGGTAACACCGTGCGACGCTTTCGAGGAGGTCACGGGTTCAAACCCGGGCAGACACCAATGAGTTTTTCTGTTAAAACTTATGTGTCTAAATGGTAATTGCAGTTTATCACACGCTTTTCGGTGAAGGAAAACATCGTCAGGAAACCTGCATATCTCTAGAGAAATGTGTAACCTACAAATCCGCATTGGAGCAGCGTGGTAGGTCTTAGCTCCAACCCTTCTCCCTAAAAACGGAGAGAAGAGGCCTCAAAGAGAGTAACAGTCCGCTACTTACTTACTTACTATTTAGCGGTAGAAATCTTTTATAAGTATTCGTTACATCTTGCACTTCACCACAGTGCAGTGGCGTTGCTCATGGAGGGCTAGACGCGGTGGTGCCCCAGGGCTCCCAAGATCAGGGGGGGCACTTCGAGCTGACCCCTCCCTCCTTGTAGTGTAAATAAGCTCCTAGTTTCTTTCCTGCTCCGTGGCCTTGGATTACTTAGCTACGTCACTAACACAGTATTAGATTTATTGAAATCTGTTATTCTGTTCTAGAAAAACAGAAGAGTATATACTTTAAGGCATTACAAGATCAAGAAGTTAATGAACAATTAATTGCGTTATACATTGTACAGAAATTGGTATCACCAGGAATAAAATCAAAATTCTATTAAAAGATAAAGAAAATCATTACTTAAATTCAAATTACTCATCGCCCGTACCCGATACAATATAATCAATGCACCAGTTTGTTTTTTCTAATGACGTCGCGTGAAGCATAGGGCCGCGCCGTGAAGCCGTTTAAGTCTCGTCGATAAATTCCATCGATAAAATCGGCGACGTCGACAGCGCTCGGTAATTTCTTAACGACAGCGTAACTCGGTGGCGACGCGTGCGCGTACGCATTTTATTTCTCCGATCTCAAGATGCCGACTCGGAAATAATCGTCATCCACTCAACATAGATGGTAATCAAGTAGACTATTACGATCTTAATGTAACTTTTTTTGGGCATTGAACGAGAATCGGAGATCGAATCTGAATACCGCCGGTTACACGTGTCAGGTTTTTATAGCGTTATAAGAGATATCAGATAAAGATCACAAAATATGCTGGTGGAATTTTCATATTAAATGAAATTGCATATTTAGCATTTTTCAAAATCTTCTTATGAAGTAAATAAAATAACATTAATAACATCATCAGCATATAAATACATGGCACATATTTTTGTGATAATTTTAATGGAAAAGTGATTTTATGCGGTTCATGATGACAGCCGAATAAAGAAATATGCAATTCCTTTTTAAAAGGCTGTTCTGTTTCAATTTGGATCATTCTTTAAATATCATTTATATGTAAAAAATATTAAATTGTTCTCGAATTGTTTAGAAAAAATGTAATTTGATTTTATTTTAATTTGTATATTGAATATTGAAACAATGTTGTTTGGTATATTATTTGAAAGATTAATCAACTAAAGTTTTATAAATAAAATAATTATTATAATACTTGAATAGGTAAGGTTTTGAAATGGTGAAGATATTAGAATACCTTATTATCCGAGAGCGCATTAAGCCATTTGCCTCTGATAGTATGAAATTATTATTATATCGATTTTTAACTATATCGATATATTTTATGATAAAAATCAACACTAGGTTGAAAGTTACGCTAAATCTAGGTGAAAATTCTTTATCTATAAGTATATTAAAGCGTGGTTGAGGCTTAATTATCAACACAGGGGACTATAAAAATATTTTTTTCCTATTTTATATAGATAATACTATTAAAATGTAAAACGCGTCTATCACAGTGCTATAAAAATGTAAAAACAAAATTGTTTGCAATCGAGCTTCCATGAGCTAAATATTAATTTAAAATTACTAAATTCAAATTGATTCTAAACTCACACAAATTGTGCGCGATACGTTCATAGTCCAGTGGAGTCGAGAAAATCGAGTAAGGGTCTTTAAATGCTTAAAACATTATAAATTATGTCTATAAAATTGAATTTAGTTAACTTTGGGATGTAGTATTGTGGACTTAAGCGATCAGTGGCCGGGCCGCGGTGCTACCGACTTAGTTACTTCTATTCATTGGATCCAAATGAGCTTCCAACTAATTACTGGCTAGGGCTAGCAAGAGTTTACGGAATATTAGATAATAAACTTTCGATATATATTTTTTATCTAACGTAACGATTATAACATGGTGATGTATAACATACGAGTATAACATATGATGGTTAAATTGTTTTATTTAAGTATCACTGTACATAAATCTTGTTATGATTAGTTTTAAGGTATGGCCGTTAGTATATTCGTTTTCAAAAAAACGAAATTTGATATCGAATTTCTTCATACGTTAAATCTCAGTTTTAATTCGTTGCTAAGTGAAAACAATCTACATTAATAGCGGGCAAATTTAGAGAAATTTACAATGTCTACAGAGCATCGATTTAGTAAATGGTTTGTCGTTAGCGCTTTTCTAATAGTGTGTTTACTAAACATGGTAAAATCGGTTTTATAACAGCATCTCATACTTGTACGGGGAATCGAACCCGGGCGTGTGTGATTTTTTTTCAGCTTCCTCTGATAGGTTCAGCTTCTTCTGGTCGGAGGCGTGTTTTATCTTATTTTGTTATCTTTTATTATTATTTATCTTTTACAATGTTTTGTACTAAACTATAAAGTTATATCTATACATTAGTACTCTTATTTCTATTGCTTAAGTTTAATTACATTCTGAGCGTGTGTGATAAGAACACCATACATGACGTCAAATAATTACGCGGTACACAAATTTATACGCAACGGTGGTTATCGTATTGTAGATAAATAGTTTGGGCATATTGGCTGTTTTTTAAGGTTGTCCTTTTAAGGGCTGCTTGAATACTTTTGTCAACCCTGATGGATCCAGTGCGAGGTAGCTATAGTACGTGCAGCTATGTTACATTATCTTTAATTAAAAAACTGGAGGCCATCGCTAGATTAGCCGAAGCGGTCACAAAAAGGGTTACGAGGGGCCCAAACACCTTCCCGATTCGTCACGAGTCACAGCTTTATTTTTATTTGAGTGAGTCCTTTGTTAAACTTAACCGAATTTGCTGTTCAATAAAAACAGCCTAATTAAGAAATGTTCGGGGCAGCCGTTAAAACATTTCGCGTTCTTACGTGCTGAAGTTCGAAACTTAAATTTTATAGCGTTAAAATATTTAGTTAGTTAGTTTTTATGGATTTACGGTACACACTTTCGCCTGCACCGTTATAGTTTATTCTTCTCTTTAAAATGTACCCGCTAATAGTTTTTATTGCTGAGTAACTCTTCTGACATAATAAATGTAGATCAATGCAATTTACATTATAAGACAACTTTTTCTATTAATATTGACTATCAGGGGAAGTCTGAAAGTTGCGCCCATTACAGAAACGGTGAGAAGTGCGAGACTAATTTGGTATGGTCATGTAATGAGGAGGGATGAAAATCATGTGACCAAAAGAGTTTTAAATATGAACGTGGATGGATGTATGGCTAGGGGAAGGCTGAAAAAAAATGGACGGCTTGTGTGAAAAATGATATGCATGTTAAAGGAGTGGCATCAGAGTTGACGAATGATAAAGCAGAATGGAAGAAGAAGACATATTGTGCCGACCCCACTTAGAGTGGGATAAGGGTAAGAGAATAATGATTGACTTTAATTTGAGAGTGCAATTCAAAACAGCATTAAAATTTGGGTTGAATTTATATTAAAAAATAAAATATTATATTGTAACAATCTGATAGGATTAAACAGCTATGGAACGATCGATCATTATCGAGATGGGTATAACAAGTGACGCCTACTAGAAAACTAAACTTTCAGGATAAATATTAAAAGTATTCCTTGCCTATTAAAATCCTAATAATGAATTTTTTCAAACTATTCATTATTAATTAACATATTCTCACTATCATAAATAATCTCGTTATTACTTACCAATTTCCCTTTAGAAGCACGATCTTTCTCAGCCTAATTCCACAATTTACTAAGTACCTACTTTTAATTCAATATCTGTTGACCTGCACAGATTTATTGTGAATATTATTCGATGATTTTATTCGATTTGATTCGTGTGGCAGCCGGCAGAATAGACCACCCTCATTTCTTATCGAGGTCTCGTAAAAGGCGACTAAGTTAAGTTGACGTCAGGCAATCGGCCGGTTGTGAAATTAGTAGCCAAATCATGGAAAACCATGTATAAAAAACATGTTGTGTAGAGTGGGATATGGGCAGGAGAATAATGACTCTTTGATGTTTCGAAGACAACATTTTTAATTCAGTGCCTTAAAATAGTCAACATCCTCCTTCTTATCCCACTCTAAGTGGGGTCGGCACAACATGCTACAAACACGTTATCACATGATTTGGCTAGGTATTTACGACCGGCCGCCTGCCTGACGTCAACTTACCTTAGTCGCCTTTTACGAAACCTCGGTAAGGAATGAGGGTGGTCTATTCAACTCAGCCTTAAAACTGTATAGTAATGAAGACAACAAATTTTCTTTCGAAAACAGCCCGTTCGCTTTCATTACGTGCTGAAATAAATCAAAATAATACCAAGCAAAGATGGCGCATGAAAATCAGCCCATCCCTCCTCCGGTTGATTTATGCCGGTAATTTTCCGGACGGTTGCGAAAGTAACCTGCGATTTTTCTTCGCACACACGTAATTAGATAATTTCCATGGATTTTCTTTGCATCGTGCTTTGTGAATATATTTTTGAAATTTACATTCATGATAAACGATGAATGTTTTATTTAAGTAAAGGCACCATAGTAATAATCATTTGAATGTAAGTTTTTTGTGGTTAGGTGTGGAATTGATTGACTTATGTAACACTTCTTAACTTGACATTATATATCGTTAATATTTAAATGACTTAATGTTGTATGTATAAATATATTTTTTCGGAATCTCGGAAACGGCTTCAACGATTTTCCTGAAATTCAGCATGTAGAGTTATCCCTGTTTTTGGGCATTAAAAAACTGTCAAGTCAGCGTGGCTTATTCGGGGAAAGGGCAGTCTCGAGAAATGTAAATACCTAGGATCGATCCCCAACTAACCATAATTATTTTTTCCTTTTTTTTTAATTTGTAAAAAATTATCGAGCAAGGCTTGGTCAACCAGGTACTGTTATAAGAGTTATCCAAATAACTTAGTAAATAATAAAGAACTACTACTTTATTTTTATATCATTAAGTTATTTGGATGATCTTCTATACAACGAAGGATAAATAGGAAATAATCAAACGTCAATTGCACTCAAAGCCACAATTGAACAAATTAAAATAATAACAATTAATTAGCGATTTTAATTTGCGTGAAAGTAAAATATCAGTTGTTAGCCTTGATATGTGATTATGTTTACATAATTAATTAATCGTAACCGTAGTTTATTGCAAATGGAAATGTATGAGAAGCTTAAAATAATAACTATAACTATAAAATAACTCATAAGGAACTAAGGTCATAATATTATATTTTTTTCGGATTTATATAAGTTTTACAACCTGTAATGCTCAAAGTCTCTTGACTTTGCGAGATCGTAGAACAATAATCGAAAATTACTTATACTTTTAAATATACCAAAAAAATTCGCGAAGATTTCTTATTACAGTTGATTTTAGTTATATCTTTAATTTTTAACTTCACGCTTAAGCCATTAATAAATTTGGGGATAATCGGCGTAGCTCTCGACGACCAAAAAGTACACAAGCAGGGCGCTCTCCGCCAAAAAAAAACGACGGATTTTAATTTATAAGAGACAGGACAAACGATTAATAATTTATTTGTATCCTCCGTTTCTTGCGCGAGAGGGTCCGAGCGTTAAAAACAACCGTTAAAAGTTAAAACCGGCGACTTTGTGTAGCTCGCGCTTAGCCCGAAATGCCAATTGCGGGTAGACACAAGTATACAGCGGGTCGGAATGTCGCTTTAAAAAACCTCGCAAATAAATAAATCGCGTCGCACGCACCGGCCACGGGGGAAAAAAACAACCACCGATATTCGATTCTTTAATGTGATTTTAAAAAAATAGAAGCAAGCGGAGGCTGGCTTCGATTGAAAATGAATGAGAGCGAGCGCGATAGTGGAAATTAGCATTGAGCTGGGATTCAGAAGCGGCTTTTGTGCGATCATATCGAGGTGTATTCTTTGCGCTTTTTACGGCCGCGACGCGCCCGCACCCGCGCCTCTCGTGCTTTGAGTCCTTATTACGAGTTTGTCGCTTTCTTGTTGTAAATAATTACGGCAGACGGCAATCGCACGTCGATAAATCTGCAGAATAGTTTACATATAACTTATTTTGTGAACGAACTCAATATATTCAAATTCAGAATATTCTTTCTGTTAATAAGTGCTTTTGAATCGTCAACTACTCTGCTGGTTCGGAAAGCTGTTACGACCGAGAAGAGCAAGCAAGAAACTCGACGTTTGCTCTTTTCAAAATATAATTGTTATTACTAGTTATATTGAGTCATTACTGTCTTGTACAGGGTAAAACAGTAGCTATACATATCTAAGTAATTCTCAGCAGTAAAGTAGACTTTCTGATTTTAATATTAAAAAAATAGAATCAATCGAATACATTTTACGTTTCTTTCTGACATTATCGAAATCATTATCCTCCTACCCTTAAGTGACTCTAAGTGGGGTCGGCACAACATGTTATAAATATGTTGACACATGATTTGGCTACGTATTTTACGACCGGCCTGCTTGACATCAACTTACCTTAGTCGTATTTTACGACACCTCGGTAAGAAAGAGGGTGGTCTATTCTACTCAACCGGATACCACACGGTGGTTCAACTTACCTCAGTCACCTTTTAAGACATCTCGGTAGAAAGTGAGTGTGGTCTATTCTACTAAGCAGGATACTACACAGCGGGTCGACTTACCTTAGTTGCCATTTACAACACCTCGGTAAGAAAGAGGGTGGTCTATTCTAACGGGATATTAAAATATTTTGAATTTACTAACAAATTTACATCAGTTGACGATCATTACATTCTGCTAACCGCATTGTAGAATTAAAACTTGAATCGGTTAAAATTGTAAAGGAATAATAAAATAGTTCTGTAGACGAGTATGTAAAAAATATCGATTTCTCTACAACATCCATCATTGCAACCACTTCCAAATTCAAATTCAAAATATCCTTTATTCCAGTGGACTGTTTACAGTACTTTTCAATCGTCAAATGTTTTAAAGAAGCCACTACTGATTCGGAAGTTTGCTCCTAGCGAGAAGAATCAGCAAGTAACTCGGCGAATAATCTTTTAAAATCTTTTCAGACAAAGGGTCATTACCGCACGAGATGAAATCAAGCGTTCGGCAATTTATAAATTAACTATTACGCACATATCGTATAATAATGGCAACAATGGGATTCAATGCAGATGAGCATTGGGCGCGGAGTGGAAGGCAAACCGATCGACATTTGTATGCGATATCTAAGCTCACAATTGGATGCCGGCGCGAGTCTTCGCGCTAATGGTACACTATCGAATGATCGCTCTCCTTGAAAAGTGGCGACCGCCTCGGAATAGGGACCACACGGCACCGCACTGCACACAATAAATAAATACAATGCGACGATTTATTAAACAACCTACGAGTACAACTAGCTCAGAGATATGATCGTTTCTATCAATGAAAGTTTACTTGTATGGTACTTTGGTGTTTGCGGAAGTTTCACGAAGAATATATATTAAAAAACAAAGTATATGCCGTTAAAAGTTGTTGGTCCAGAATGGATTAGAAACCATTCTAATTGTATGTGAAGGTGTATATCGGACGCCTGGCTTACAGGTGCCTGAGGCGTTCGATGCATCTGGTGCTTCCGATGCATCGGTTAGCGGAGGGGAACTTCTCTTTTGAGAAGTTCCTATCCGGAGGTGGAGTCTCTGAGATCAGAGCGGTTGTCGGCAGGGATAGGGGCAATGTGTACAACGATACCCTGTCCTTGTTAGCAGCAGCGTGGCGGAGCACACAGCTCGTTTTAGTCGGTGCGAGTCCGACATAGCCACCGCCTGTCCCCGTGGGCGGTGTGATGTAGTGCTTCTGTATTGTGATGGCGGTGGTGAATGTTTTTGCATTCCTTTTACGAATTCTGCATGTATCAAGTATGAAAACGGATTGTCCACTCTACATTTAGCATTATATATATTTTACTAGCTTTTACCCGCGCAACTTCGTTCGCGTGGACTGTAGTCTTGAAATTAGGAGTAGCTTCTGTCACCATCTAAACCTTCAAATATCTCCATCACAAAAATCAAATCGATCCTGGAAGAATCAGAAGGATTTATCGTTTGATCAAGAGCTTAATATGATAATTTTAGTAAATAACCCGTACTTACATGAAATATAGTATATTAAAATAGCGCAGTAAAAGGAGTACAAAAATTTTATATACATGAAAAATTCATAATGTTTTCTGGAATTAAATATCTCTATAAATATTATAAGCTTTGGAAACGTGTTAGAAAACTTATTTAATATACATTTATACGTAACGAATCAACTGTCAAATTCTTTTTTTTAATTACCTATACGTACGGCGCTGGAGTCCAACGTTTTTAGTAAAAATACGAAAAATTAAATTTAAATTATGTTTTTGTTAACATAATATTATAAAATAGGTATCCGAAAATATATTAATCTTGACTTTATTAACTATAATGACTTTTCAAATATTAAAAATGGTGTTTAGAAATAAAATATTTTTTCATTAGCCGAATGGCTTAATTTTTATGGGATTATCTTAAATAAAACTTCCCAATACATGTCAATTAATAGTCATTTATTTCGTACTTGCCATAGACTACTAACTAAAGACCGTTTAAGAATGCGTTTTCTTGAAACGTCTATTTTTTTGACAACAAAAATTATATATGATTAAATTTTACTTGAACTTAAATGATTATAGCTTATTGTTATATTTTCACCAAACATCCTATCTTTTTAATGTGTTATTATGGTATTTAGCTAGTAATTGTACATGTACATAACCTCAAACTATAATAAATAAATATTAGATAAAATAATAATTGATACTAAGATAGCAAATATTTTTCTATTTCACAACATTAAAATTATTACTCTGGTCTGGGCCAAAAGATGTTACATACATTATTCTGGCGGTCTCTTCTTGATTAAATATTTTTCTCCGGTTTATGAAATAAACAAAAAACGAAATATTTAAAAAAATAATAATAATAACTTTTTTTAAGATTTTTATACGTTACCCCGGTATATCAACATTAATTTTGCCAAATTTCATCTATATTGGTTCAGAAAATTGACCATGAAAACGTTACAAACAGACTTTCACGTTTATAATATTATTAGTTTATTTATTTTACTAAATAACCCGTATTACTTATATTAATAATCCATTGTTATTACAATGTTAAATTTTCTCAGTTAAATTTGTCCAATAAACGAATAAAATAAAATAAAATATAAATACTCTTTAAAGATAACTCTTTTGACGTAAGCCGAAAAACTTGGAATCTAAATACTTCGTAAATACAGATTTGACTTGATTTTGACACATCGTAAATAAAAATTAGTTCCATAGGTTTATTATAGATGGCGTTTTGAATGTCATCGTATTTAATTCCTCCAGAATTTAATTCCTGTTAAATTAACAGGATTTATATAGCCTATATGTTACCCCGGTATATAAGGAATATTTATGCCAAATTTCATCGATATTGGTTCAGCGGATTGGCCGTGAAAACGGAACCGACAGACAGACAGACAGACAGACTTTCCCATTTATAATATTAGTAAGGATATTTTACTTCATCGCGGATTATAGCATAATAATTTTATTATTACTTTTGAATCATTATTCTAGAAGTCTCTTCGGCCGGATAATTTAAGTTCTTGCCAAGATTGTTATTTAAATCAAAATTGTAAGAATTCTTTCACAAAAAATATGTTTAAGCGAACCGGCTACTAATTATTTTAACATGCAATTAAAAATTCACATAATCGTAATTTTTGACGCCAAACAAAATGCTTTTAAAGGTTTCTTACGGTCCTTTTGGCGCAATTTAAAAAGGTCAGAGTAATTAAAATGTCCAAACAGCGATTTTTAACTCGAGACCTTTATGTTCTTGCTTATTAATTAAACCTGCCTGCCACAATGACCAGTAAAATGCTCTTGTCATGGAAGATGATTCATATCTTAAAAATTTAAAAGTCATAAGAGTAATAAATATCTTTAGACTTCTCGAAAGCGTTGGTCAAGATTATACATTAAGGAAAATATTAATTACTTGATTGATCATTATATCGTAGCGATATTTCCTTCCAAAACATGTTTTAATGGCAATTGTATGAATTATACATGGCTCCCACACACCGAAATAAAGAAGAATGGATGTATTGCTAGCTATGCAACTTCGAGCTATTGCCTTATCATTCATATACCATATTTACTTTAGGGTATTCTGTCATCATTCTTCTGCCCTTATCCCACTCTAAGTGGGGTCGGCACAACATGTTATAAACATCCTGTCACATGGTTTGGCTGTGTTTTTACTACTGGTACTATTCTATCTACTTATTTAGAGTATTCTGTACTATAATTTTTTTAATACTAAATGCTGGATTCAAATTTTTATTATGGGGTCATTTACTATTGACACATTTCGTCAATATTGCTCCAGATTGGTCGTGAAAGCGTAACAGACAGACAGACACATTTATATTGATAGTATCGATTAAGTGAAATTAATTAATACGGACGATATGGTACTATTTGCTGACCACTTTTATTAAGAAATACAAGCAAAAATTCTTTTGGCGTGCGAAGTAGTGCTTATTTGCACAAATTTCATTAGTTTTCAACATTAAATTAATTATCAATAAGTAAAACATTAAATAAGTTTAAAACCATAAAGATCATATACTTTAAGTATCGGCTTGTTACTATCCCACTGCTGAGAATAGGCTTCTTCTCTCCGTTTTTTTTTTGAAGAGAAGGATTGGAGCTATGACCTACCACGCTGCTCCAATGCGGATTGGTAGGTTACACATATCTCCAGAATTCTCTAGAGATATGTAGGTTTCCTCACGATGTTTTCATTCACCGAAAAGCGTATCATAAATTGCAATGATCAATTAGACACATAAGTGTTAACGGAAAAACTCATCGGTGTCCACCCGGGTTTGAACCCGTGACCTCCTCGAAAGAGTCGCAAGACGAAGAGAAGCATCGTCAAAATTGCCAAATGCAGAATTTTTTTTTAGCGGTACACTTGACGAGATGCAATGGAAAAAAGAAGATTGCAGCGATACAAAACTAATGAGAATATTAATTAGCTATAATCCGCGGTCAGTCAGTTATGGGGCTGTGCTAAAAAATCAAACATAAATATAATACAAAGATTCCAAAATAAAGTACTGAGGGCTATTGTTAACGCACCCTGGTATGTAAAGAATGAACACATTCATCAACATCTTCAGGTTGAGTTTGTTAATAAAGTAATAAAATAGTACGCTGAAGCCCACGAGCAATGGCTTCATCATCACGTGAACATCGAGGCCATCCAGCTTCTCGATAACACTGGACTCGTAAGAAGACTTAAAAGGATAAAACCTTTTGAGTTAGTTTAATATAGTGACAGTGTAGTGTAGTGCTAGTGCTACTTGAAAGAACACAAGAACAGTGTCTCACATAGCAAGAAAGACTAAGATAAGTCACTGGACCTATTCTTAGATATAAGTTAATTTATAAGTTTAGGTAATCTTTAAGTTGCTTATTAGCCTCTTGGCTAGATCGCAACATCTATAAAGTACTTCCTTTTGGTTGTTCTTTATAATAGCAAAACCAAAAAAAAAATTAAAAATAATCCGCGGTAAAATTCGGATAAAATAAAATCCGCGATTTTGTATTATGGACCTCCGCCAAGTAACGCCTAATTCTATAAATTATTGCAGCGATACTCAAATCGTCTATTATTCGGCATATTTCCTTTCTATCTAAATAACATTTGTATTCTCTTTGTAACTTTAAGGTTTTCAAAAGGTGTGGTGTTGATATTTTAATTCCCTCTAGCCATTGATTGATTATTTCGTTATAGCTATATTTTCTTCTGCATTCGTTTCACTTTGCAATACAAGTTCCAATTAGTCACTCGCCTCACCCTTTTGTTGATGAAACAGAATTAGCAACAGGTAATTTGTGGGCTTGATTGAGTGCTCATAAAACGAATGAGGTAGCGAATTGCAAGCCGATTGCTGTCATCGAACTCGGCGCTTTGTATTATGCATGTATAGAGGGTTGGCATTCCTTTGTAACTATTAAATGCACGTATTTGACTCTATAAAATACATTAATAACTCTATTGCATATAACTACATATATCTTCTTAGTAATTATCATCGTTCTCCTGCCCTTATCCCACTCTAAGTGGGGTCGGCACTAAATGTTATAAACATATTGTCATCTGATTTGGTTAGGTCTTTAACGACCGGCCGCCTGCCTGATGTCAACTTCCTTTAGACGCCGACGACGAATTTCAATAAATATTGGTATCAATAATGGTGAATAGACATGGTAAATATATACATATAGGATTTTAAATACATACTTATATACATAAGTATACCTAGACTCGAAAAACCAACAAATTGTTTAGAAAATGTTGGCTCTCGGCGGAAATCGAACTGCAACCCGCAGAGCTGAAGTCAGGGTTGCTGTCACCTGCGCCAACGGGCCAATAGTTTCCGACAATAATAATGTGGGACAACGTGAAGATATTAACAAAGCGCCGTGTGGTATCCAGCTGAATAGAATAGACAACCCTCATTTCTTACCTAGGTGTCGGAAAAGGCGACTAAGGTAAGTTGACCCGACGTGTGGTATCCGGCTGAGTAGAATAGACCACCTTCTGTTTTACCAAGGTATCGTAAAATACGACTAAGGTAAGTTGTCAGAGGCAGGCGGTCGGTCGTAAAATACTGTATATATATGCGTACTACCTAAAACATGCAACAACATGTTTAAAATACGTTGTGCCGACCCCACTTAGAGTGGGATAAGGACAGGAGAATGACAAATGTGAAAATTCACTGAAACAAAGTTCACTCGGCTAATTACTTAAGGGGCTACCAATACCAGCCTACGAAACACCACCCGCACAAATCATCCGTCAGGAAGCAATGGTGACGTCGCTCCCCTTAAGCAAAATATCCGGGATATTAATCATTGCGCCTGTAGTTAGGATAAATGACTCAATGAACGCTCGCATCGGTGCTATTGACTTTTCCGGTGTAAATGTCTAAACTAATTGTTTACAATGGATTTCTATTTACTTTTAATGAATTTGAATTACGAATGGATTCATTCTTTGTATTCATTCTAAAGTAAATTTATGCTGTGCAAAGGCGGTCTTAACGCTGTAACTAATTTCTTACATACAATCTTTGGTATAGTGAGTTTTATACAATAACTCCCTATACCATGTAATGTAGGATAGTGCAAATATCTATAAATATAAGTAAACAGCTTTTTAGTGTATTTATTAAGTATTTTAGTATATTTATTTATAAAGGTATATTTAAAGGCACATAAAAATTATTCTATGATGCGTCAGTGACTATATTGTTCGCTTAAGCAATAACATTTAGATCCGTTTCATTCAAAGAATTTTGTATACACTTTTTATCCTCGAGCTTGACTGTTCTTATAATTAATCGTAAATGTCTAAACTAATTGTTTACAAAAAATTGGTGTAAATGTCTAAACTAATTGTTTACAATGGATTTCTATTTACTTTGAATGAATTTGAATTACGAATGGATTCATTCTTTGTATTCATTCTAAAGTAAATTTATGCTGTGCAAAGGCGGTCTTATCGCTGTAACTAATTTCTTACATACAATCTTTGGTATAGTGAGTTTTATACAATAACTCCCTATACCATGTAATGTAGGATAGTGCAAATATCTATAAATATAAGTAAACAGCTTTTTAGTGTATTTATTAAGTATTTTAGTATATTTATTTATAAAGGTATATTTAAAGGCACATAAAAATTATTCTATGATGCGTCAGTGACTATATTGTTCGCTTAAGCAATAACATTTAGATCCGTTTCATTCAAAGAATTTTGTATACACTTTTTATCCTCGAGCTTGACTGTTCTTATAATTAATCGTTCTGAGTCTTTGCAAATTTTATTTTACGGTGTTGCAACAGTTGTAAGTTCTACTAAAATTATAAATTAAATTAAAAATATAAATTAAAGTAAATTGTATATCTTATAAGCCCACTTTAATAATCAATCTTATAAGCCTACTTACTCTCTTTGAGTTAACAGGTGTCTCTATAAAGAGGTAGAATGTTGGTTAGTATATTTTAGGCTGTTCTGAGATTATTTTTATAACGGAGGTAGACTCATACTATTTCCATTAAACCCAGGTAACAAATATCTCTTGTAAATTAGCTTAGTATTTAAAAATAAAATTTGACACAAAATAAATTGAACAAAATAAAATAACTTTAAGTAGTGCGCTGAACTAACGACTTGTTGAAGTACTTTACCTTGTTATACCGTAAAATAAGTAAAAACTTAGTTCAAAAATTTTATAGAAACTTTTAAGTACAAATACTTATTTCATACAATTTAACATATTTTGTATTTTGGGACCTTCTTAAATCCAAAAATAATTCTGCCAATAATTATTATACCGCCGTGTGATAAAGTAAAGTATACCACCCTCATTTCTTACCGAAGTGTCGTAAGAGGCGACTAAGGTAAGTTGTCACGCCGTGTGGCAGCCGGCTAAGTAAAGAAGACCATCATCATTTCTTACCGAGCTGTCGTAAAAGGCGACTAAGGTAAGTTGTCCCGCCGTGTGATATCTGGCTAAGTAAAAAAGACCACCATGATTTCTTACCGAGGTATCGTAAAAGGTGAGTTGACGTCAGGTAGGCGGCCAGTCGTTAAATACCTAGCCAAATCGTGTAACAACATGTTAGAACACGGTTCGGCACAACATTGTGCCGACCCCACTTAGAGTGGGATAGGTTCAGGAGAATAATGAATTATTTTTATTATTATTCTAAAGTTTTGTTTGTAATGATTACTTAACTTTTTGGAATAGTTACTAACGATGTCAACATGAGTCGATGATCTACGAATAAGATAAGCAAGGAAAATTTGTTTTCAGCTGTCGCACTTCGTCATGATTAAAGTCTGACAATATTGTGTATCAAAGTGAACGCAGAGTTAATAAAATTAGCACCTAAGCAATGCAGAGCGATTGTACGACAGAGTGGCGGGGTTTGGTCGACAAGTAGTAAGTGATAAATAAAGCGTAATCGAGAGACGGAAACAGCCAATGAGTAAATCTCGTCCGTCAATTTATTTAAATTATTTATTAGTGCCCGCTATAGACACCCGGGCGCGATCGTTTTCATTGCGCGTTCACAGAGAGCGCTCCGGACGCAGATAGTGCGTCATCAGCGATATAATTTTGATTATCGATATCGATAAGTTCATAAAAATTAAAGTTAGATTTAGAAAACAATAATAAATTTAATATACAAAAAAAATATATATTATAAATTACACTGGAAAAAACATTTAACTTATAAATATATTTTTATTTCACTTTCAGCACGAAACGAAAGAAAGTTATGTCGTTGTAAAAGTTAGTAAAAAAGAATATAAATATTAGTTTTTAATTATTTTATTATTATTTAACCTTTCTATATTCTAATCTTTCTATATTTAGAATAATTATTTATTTATATACTTAGTCTAATTTGAATAAAAATTTTATCAAGCACGCAAAAAGTAACAATGTTAGACTTGTAAATGCCAAAAAATATATTGTTTGTATAGACATTACAAGACACTTCTTTTATTTTACGGCAAACTACAATAAAGTGGAATTTAATAAACTTCATACAGTTATATATTGATTATATGAAGATAGGTAGTAGTTATATAATGGTGATAGTGTGTTTTTAGATGGTTTTCGATTTTTCCATATTTTGATCGTAGCCATCAATTATAAGGAAAATTTAAATCGTTGTATCGACAATCGCATGTATCGCATCACTACTGACGATTCGAATTAGTTAATTTGTGCAGATACAACACAATGGATGAGGAAATAATATACTCGCATGTACTTATGTACCAGGAGATTGTAATTGGCGTAATTGGACGAATCTGGACGCACTTAATAATGTTTCATTGTCGTGATTCAAACGGCAATTCATCGTTTGTATAAGATGTGATTCATTACGACGAAGGTCAACGTTTTCATTTTGGTACATAGATTATAAAATGCCGTGTGGTATACGGCTGAATAGAATAGTACCACCCTCTTACTTACCGAGGTGACATAACAGGGCGACTGAGGTAAGTCGACCCGCCATGTGCTGTCTGGCTGAGTAAAATAGAACACCCTTATTTCTTACCGGGGTGTCGTAAAAGGCGACTAAAGTGAGTTGACCCGCCGTGTGGTATCCGGCTGAGTAAAATAGACCACCTTCACTTCTTACTAAGGTGTCGTAAAAGGTGACTGAGGTAAGTTGACCCACCGTGTGGTATCCGGTTGAGTAAAATATACCACCCTCTTTCTTACCGAGGTGTCATAACAGACGGCTAAGGTAAGTCGCTCCTCTTGTGGTGTCCGGCTGAGTAGAATAGACCACCCTAATTTCTTACCTAGGTGTCGTAAAAGACGACTAAGGTAAGTTGACCCGCCGTGTGGTATCCGGCTGAGTAGAATAGAACACCCTCTTTGTTACCAAGGTGTCGTATTTTACGACTAAGGTAAGTTGTTATCAGGCAGGCCGGTCTTAGAATACGAAGCCAAATTATGTGACAACATGTTTGTAACATGTTGTGCCGACCCCACTCAGGGTGGGATAAGGGCCGGAGAATGAGGATGATTCATACAACATTTCCTTTATTGTATAAGTTATTGAAATTATATAGCAAATAGATTTTGGATTATCACTCTCTTTAAAATATGTTATGTAAAGCTGAAATCGACTTACCCATTGATGTCGGTGATGGTCCAGAAATATTTCAGTACCGCCTTGGCCAGTAGATACCAGATTTGCGTCCACACCCATGTAGATTTGTCAATGGAGGATGAAAGGAACTCTTTAGTTTCTTCGTCGGGTTCCAGCTGTACGAATTTCTGTTGTAGCTCCGGACTCAATCGGCTCTTATCGACCCGATACCACTGAAACAATTTAATTTGACATTCACTTACACATTATTCATGATTCTCCTGTCCTTATCCTACTGTAAGTGGGTTGGCACAACATTTTATAAACACGTCATCACAAGATTTGGCAAGGTATACAACCGTCCGCATATATGACGTCAATTTACCTTAGTTGCCTTTTACCTAACCTCGGTACGAAATGAGGGTGAGGGAGAATGAGGGAGGGTCTATTCTACTCAGCAGGATACCATACGGAAGATGAACGTGTTATCATATAAATCGATATAAAAATATTTGACTAATTAAACCAATAGTCGCGTATGTAAGTTAATTCTCTTAACATTTATTTACAGTTTAAAAAATTAATCAACAGTAGTCACAGCGGGTGGGGCAAACGAATAAAAATTCAAATGTCAGTTGCAGAAACGATCATAACTTTTTTGTAAAGCCAGCACGTCGAACAAAAATCATCTAACACTCAAATGTGGTTCTTGATTGCCTCAGTAAATTAGTAAAGACGTTATAGCGCGGATCCCGGGAGCGTAATCGTAAATTGATGTTTAACAACTCACCGGCTCACATTTTAATGAAAGTATATAAAAACAGTAATGGAGTGCAAATAAGAGAGTGTTATGAAAGAACCGTGTAGATCGTCACCAGTTGTATGCTCAAGTCAGCCGCCGCGGCCCTACAAAGGGCATTGCGGCGGCTGTTAATTTCACGCTGCCTCGAATTAACATTTCTTTACGCCAGAGAATAATAACGAATTAAAAAAACTTCTCGCCTCTACATATAGTGGTAATGACGGCAGGCGGCGGGACGCGCGGCGAACTCATCAGGCCGACTTAATTAATACACGATCTGTGTTTATATTAAAATCGAAGTCGGCAGCAGCGTGTAAAAAAGTTTATAGCACATTAACAACGCGAGTGCTACGCGCTAATGATTGTTTTCTAATTATAATATAATAACAGAAAAAAACAAATAACGCTTCTACGGGCGTTTTAATTTATTCTATTACTAGCTGTGCCAGTAGCTTCGCCCGAATGGAAATCAGTGTGTTACTAATTTTTTTCCGAATTGAAATGTTGAAAGTAGTTATCGTGAATCGAAAATTATAAGAGATTTTTGACTAACTTTCACCTTTTACGTTGCGCACTCAAGGAATGCTTCAAATTTTTGCAACATTTTTTATTGCTGAAAAACTCCTATTAATCTTAGCGTGATGTTATATAGTCTATAACCGTCCCCGATAAATGGACTATTTTAAACTCAAATAATTTTTCAAATCGGTCCAGTGGTTTCTCAGATTAGCGCATTCAAACAAACAAACTCAACAGCTTTATATATTAGTGTAGATAAATAAAGCGATCGTAGTCTGCCGTTGTGTGCACATCACAGAAAATACAACTGGATGAATTGAGATGAATCTAAGTTTTATTCCTAAGACACTTAGGCCTTATCTAATAAAAGGTTGTGATATGTACCTGTGTATTAAATTAAACGAACAACAGTGTGGTCAAACATGAATATCTTGAAATAATTTCTGGAATAGACATAGGTACATAAGAAAGTGATATTAAAAACTATAAATTACCTAAAAAAAGGAGACTAATAAATATTTATTAAGGAATACTGATGGCGAATCACGTTGGTGATTATGCAATGCGCCGTCTTTACATTTAAAATAACCTGCATCGGAACTACGGGAACCGACGGAGCGAATTCTCCAGACGGAATACAAATCGTGGAAAATTTTGAATGCCGTAGTCATTGACAATACTTTGTTTCAGATTATTCGTCGAGCGATGATCTAATTTTGTGCCTTCGATTTTTTATGTAACTAGACGTTGTAAACAGACACGGCGACGTTTATAGAAACCAACGTGATGCATCTACGTAATTCAACACGTGACAGTCGGTTCGAATTGAAAGCAGTGATGAAATAGTACTAATCTTTGATACTTTCTAGATTTATGCGCAATCTAGACCGTGAGTACTAAGCATCTTCGAAAAATCTATACAAATTATAAAATGTATTGACCCCTTATCTCTGATATTAGGAAGAATTAAATTATTGAAGAGTTTACACAGCAAATAGCTTTATATAATAGCACAGCTTAAGTATGTTGTTCACTTCCATTATCTACAAGTGGAAACTTTGTTGGCATGTGTATTAATTATATTTTAATGTAATAATTAAGTGCTATATGTTAAACAAATAAATAAGAATTAATAAAGAAAAACACGTGGAGAAAAGTCTAGAAACCGCATTATAACTGTAACGAGATGACTTCCAAGTTGTTGTTTTTGAATTTTAAGCAATAATATGTAGTCTTACAGGCGCCCGGCTCGATTATTTATGAGATCCGTGTTTAGGATTCAATATCTGCCCGTGTAAAGCTAGGTTTGCATGAATAAAAATATATGTATTTTAAAAATCTACCTGTTAAGGAAGACAAATCGAGAATGATTTATTCAATTCGGCGAGCTATTGAGGCCGAGTGACTTTTGTTTATTTTAGGAAGTATATGTGGGTTACCGATTTTCACAAACTGGTCAACGGGTCAGTTGGTGAAAAATGTATTAACATTTTCCTTTGATTGTTCTCAACTCTTCAAAGCGATCTGTCATATTTCATAAAGGATCATTATCCTCCGTTGACTCGTTAGTGTTTAGGTCAACGAAGGTGCATCGATGGAACGAATGTAGGGATGCTGTTCCATTATCCGCCGGTCGTTCGCCTCTCGGTTAATGAATCAAAGACCTGTGCGAGCATATTGTCAATACGGAGCGAAATATTAACTCTGAATGCGCTCAGTCTGCACAATGCCAGATTAATTCCCATTTAAGTGTGTGAAATAAATGGTGACGAGCGGCGATTCACAGGCAAATGGCGATGTATTGCGAGTTGCGACTTCCAAGCTCTAATGTTCAATGAATGGCTGTCATTCCAGCGGCACTGTTTAGTATGTCGCATTATTAAGAATTAATGACCATTTCAGAATAATTTTCTCTTTGCGTACATAAGAAAATTCTCATTTAAAACTACTTATAGTACAACAAAAGAATATCGGTGTTTAAAACGTCTTTTTAGGGATACGTGGCTTACCCAGCGGGTAAAAAGTGGGTCGTTACCCATCTCCATCTCCTCATACCAAGCGATAAATGGAGGAAGAGCATCCTTATAAGCACCATATTGCATGTTATTATACATATAAACCTTCCTCTTCAATCACTCTATCTATTAATCAAAATCTGTTGCGTAGTTTTAAAGATTTAAGCATATATAGGGATATAGGGACAGACATGGAAAGCGACTTTGTTTTATACTATGTAGTGATAAATGATAAAGTTTAAATCTTTAATTAAACTTAAGAATTTTTACCGAAATTGTTTGTAGTAATTTCGAAAGTCTTCATCCTGCGTGATCTGATACGCACAAGATTTCTTTTTGTAATTAAGATTTGATTTACCAAAGCTAATGTAATTATTTTAACTTATAACGAAATATAAGAAAAATATTCACATTGAGTTGTAAATGCTGGAGATGTTCAAAAAAATCAGTTTTTCGAATCAGTCATCTATACATCACTTATATTTACTACAGCATTACATTTTAAAGTCTTAATTTGTTATAACTCTATTTTTCTAAATCGTTACCAATTTATTTGGTTAACAAAGAATATATCATAAAATATCCTATCCAATCATTGACATAATCAAAAAGCATGTCAGACGTGTAACATTTGTTTGGGCGGCAGATACTATAAAAGATAAAATGTAGTAAGTGGCGCATAGGATCTTGGTGGATTTAGCGGTAAGCGTCTTGGGAGCTTGTTTGCCGGCGCTCCATTAAAATGGGATCAGCAGATGCATATTGCCTGCCGCCTGCTGGACGCTCCGCGGAATACACGGGACATGGGTAGCTAGCCTACATTTTCTACAAATTATTAAATGTATTTACTTTGTTTAGAATATTTGATATCTATAAAAATATTTAGCGGGATTCGTTAAATTACTCGTGTTATTTATTAGTGTATAGTATATTTATTCAGGGGAGTTTAATGGGGGGTCACGACCATCATCATTGAGGACGACTCGAGGATAAGGAGTATATTTAATGAATTATTTATAACAAAATTTTATTATTAATAATACTTATAAAGATGGTGTGAAATGGGTCTGGCGATGTAATGATGGCGAGTATAATTGTAAGGTTTTTGCGTAAGTGCACCATTAACTGAATGAACACCATGGATTTTATTGAGTAACCATTTGGCATTTTATTTTCTTCTATTCTTCAGGAAACACGGCATGTAGTTTTTCTGGTTGCTACTATAAAGTGATAATATCCTTTAACCTTACGTATAATTTCGTTTCATCCTCGTCGTATCCGGGCGAATAGAATAGACCACCCTCTTTCTTACCGAGGTATCGTAAAATAGGACTAAGGTAAGTTGACGTAAATTACGTAGCCCAATCATGTAACAACATGTTTATAACATGTTGTGCCGACTCCACTTAGAGTAGGAGGAATGTTAGGGCAGGAGGGTAACGAATGAAGTAGATTAAAAACGATCATAATTACAAAATGTTATAATTGATAGTAAAATTATTGAATGTTAATCGTCTTTTTCTACTGAATTCTATTGAATATTGCTCGTCTTTTTCAAATCGTATTCAATAACTCAAACCTAGAGCCACAGATCTACAGCATTGATATTACCAGTGCATAAATATGGTATGGTAATAGCCTTGAGGAAATATGTACGTCCGCGAGTCTCAATTAAAGATTAAAATGACTTATGACCGTATGAAACAATTGCGTTCGATTAACACCAGACAAAGCTACTAGAACATAAACTGTGCTATCTAAATTGTTTAAAGGTTAATCGATTTATATCCCTATACGAATTTAAATTCTGACCAAAGAATATAAAAGGTCTCAAACTAAAAGTTCTAATTCTGTTTATCGTACATAATTTTGTAGCATATAAGTTATAAACAGTTGGAATGGAAAGCGTCAGCCATGGGGGCCGCAAAACTTATTTTCAGGAGGGGGGTGCATCTGTATTACCCATAGAAAAATATAGAATTTTACATTTATAGCAAGTGGATAACAGAGTATAAACTACTTTACGCATATTTATTTCACTTCAGATATGTTTTATTTCATATTTGAAAGAAGTTAATGTACAGCATACATAATTTTTTCCGGACAGAAAGGTGCAATTGCTTCCCCTTACACCCCGCCGTCGGTAGCAATGGTCTGAATATTTGAAGATCTAAGTTACAGATCTAAGTACCTTTGATAATTTCTCTCTTTCCGATAGTATATACGTTGGCTACGGGTCAGAGGTACAAAAAATTCTGAGAATAATCTGAAAATATTTATACGTTAATTACAAACAACATAACCTTGAAAGTGCAATTTATTTTTAAAAATTTAATGTCGAGTTGTTATAAAACAGAATCTACTCTTTCCATTTGAAATCGTTTTGTTGGTTATTTGTTCTATGGTATCACGAGTGCCTTAGGGCCTCTGTTGCGTAATTGTTTTGAACTCGTCTTTTAATTGTTCTATCGAAGGATGGGATTTATGCACCGGCGTGACCTCCAGCCAAAGCAATTGTTATTGAACAACCGCGATCGACATTACAATGTAAATCTTTAGAAAGCATTACATAATTTATGAACATTTGGACTAAAATTTTAAATGTTTATTCGTAATGTATTTTAAATTTCAACATAACTTCCTAATGTAGGTAACTGATTGGCAATTTCAATACATACGATTCCGATTGGTAAATCACAATTGCGGTAACAATTCATTTCCAGCATTATTTCCGCACGCCGGACCATGGGAATGCATCCCGACAATAGCAATTTTAATCAAAGATCATCCGTTCTTAGTCAATAGAATTAACATTTAGGATAATTGAATCCATTGTTTTTGTTTATGTAACTCTTGTGTAGCCATTACGGAGTTGAATGTTGCAATTTCTAATCAGTTCTCGAAATTGTAAATTCTATTGTAGTCTAAATTAAAGCATAACTTTCGCGTAATTGTGTACGTTTGATTACATGATATGCAACGACATAGAACGATTAATTGTTGGTGCTATTTGATCGAATTCCGTTCAGTAGTTTTTGCATGATCAAGTTATGAACGCAAAACTTTTTATTAGTATTAATAGTCTAAACTGTTTAATGGATTTACGAAATGGATGAGAAGTATATCATGCAATACGCAAAGAATTAAATCTTTACCGCACCGCAAAATGCGAGCTTTATTTACATTTATTTTTAGTTTTCTTATCCTATACTTTGCTTTTTTTGTCGGCAATATAATGACATAAATACGAGCCTTGTTGCATTTTGCTTATTCTGTAAATTTTAATAGACACACTTTTTTATAGAAAATTCGAAGATGCCTGGAGCGGAAGCAGAGTTCAAATTAGAAAACCTTTGGACAAGACGTGCTATTAGATAAATGTTTGTATTAATAAAATAAGCTGTGATGGCCTAGCGGTGCGACCGTGTGAATCTCTAGAGACGATCATGGGTTCAAAACCGGGCAGACACCAATGAGTTTTTCTATTAAAACTTATGTGTCTAATTGATAATTGCAATTTATCACACGCTTTTCGGTGAAGGAAAACATCGTGAGGAAACCTCCATATCTCTAGAGAATTCTGGGGATATGTGTAACCTACCAATCCGCATTGGAGCAGCGTGGTAGGTCTTAGCTCCAACCCTTCTCTCCAAAAATGGAGAGAGGAGGCCTATGCCCAGCAGTGGGATAGTAACAGGCCGTTTATTTACTTACTTACTATTAATAAAATAGGGTGAAACTTATATCTACGGGGTCCAAGTGAGGCAAACCATTAGCTCATTTTTTAGGTACATATCGGATTGACGTGTATTATCCAACACTCTTTTTATGTTTCCAAATAAAGTTTATGAACACAACTTAATACAGTTAGGTAGATAGGTGGGTAGTATGGTGTTGTTACAAATCTAGAGTATAAAATTATAACTTAACGAGCAAAAACTAATGATTATATACAAAAAATTTGGACATAAGGAAGTGAAGTGTGGCATATATGTTTGAGATGCGATGTGATTCGAGGCGTAGGCACGCGTCAGAGAGATTTACATTTAAACTGGTTTTACATTAAGCTCCAACTGAGTCGATTTGATCGTAAAATCAGCCGTTATTTCTCGAGACAATATCGTAGTTGCTTACCACCCAGGCCGAATGGTGAATTAAGCGGAGGTTAACCATAGGTCAGGTTTATGGCACAATTGATTTTGCTTTTTACGTGCGATATTATCTAAACAGCTTTATTTAGTGTTTAATAGAACAGAAATAAATTTTAAATAAAGGATGAAAGTGCCTTTTAAGAGTGCTCGAAGAGGTAATCTTTATAAGTACATTTACTTTTGGTATAAACGTGTTTCTTCAAATTATAGTTTATATTGTAACATATTCCTGAAATGCTGTCGAATAAAAAAATTTATAGTATTTATTAATTTGATTTCCAAAGGAATCGTACTGGAATACCACCCGCTCTCCTCTACATCATTCTCTTGTCCTTACCTACTCTAAGTGGGGTAGGCACAACATGTTATAAACATGCTGTCACATGGTTTGGCTGCGTTTTTCTACCGGCCGCCTGCCTGACGTCAACTTACCTTAGTCATATTTTACGACACCTCGGTAAGAAAGAGGGTGGTCTGTTCTACTAAACAGGATACCACACGTCGGGTCGACTTACCTGATTCGCTTTTTACGACACTTCGGTATAAAATGACCCGCTCTCCTCTACATTCAGCCCAAAACTAAGACTAACTTTAAGACGACATTCTTTGATGCTATTTGAGCTTCTGCTTTCTCTGTTCGTTAAGCAGTTATGTCTTCGATATGAGCGGCTGAAGCTGACTTATTTAGTAGTACCCGGCATCCGTGGAAATTAATAGTTTTCAAAAAGACCCTTAAAACACCGGCTCAGCAATAATTGACATTGACAAAATTCGTTGTCCGCGTAATTGGGTTATTAACTCTAAATAGCAACGTTAGACAAAATTATCTATAAGGCAGTTGCTATAGCATTATTTTATTATTACTTAACTACTCGTAGATTTCACCTACAGTACAGTACATTTTTTGAGATCAAAAATATGTGAATGGGGGTTTAATGTTGGCGTTAATGATCATTTTCTAGTAGGTACTTTAGTTGGTTAGGTTGAATTCAGGAGAATTTAAAGACGCAAAATTTTACAAAACTTCCGTAGTATATAAGTCAAATTCAATTGAACATATTAATTTCATTCTTCTCGAATCGTTTAGGCAATACATATTTGACGAAAAATATCTTATGTGAGTGCACTAAAACAATATCAATATAACGTACCTAATATATGAATTCGCAGTCTCAAATTTACTAGCTTAACTTTGTTTACAGCTTGGCACACATGTTTATTTATATTCAATCTTCTCTATACGATAAGTATGTAGAATGGTTTCCTTTACGATGCGGTTCTGATAAGCTTGAATCTATTTTTAAAGGATCAATGTTTAATTCATCGAAACGTACTTTACATTTTCCTTGACAGCGGTCTAGGAAGTACATATCTTACAAATCGTATTATATACAAACAATAATGATTTATTTAATTTTAAACAAATATGACTCTCGTTTGTTAGCTGTAAGCTGTGATAGCCTAGCGGTGATCTATTGAGGTGAGATTATTTGAAGCTGTCTCTTTCAAGAGGATCACAGGTTCAAATGTCGGTTTGGAACCATTGAGTTTTTCTATTAAAACTTGTGTCTAATTGATGATTGAAATTTATCACACGCTCTTCGTTTAAGGAAAACGTCGTGAGGAAAACATCTGTATATCACTAGAGAATTCTGGGGATATGTGTAACCAACCTACCAATCCAAATTGAAGCTGCTTGGTGGGTCTTAGCTCCAATCCTTATTTCCAAAACGGAGAGAGGAGACCTATACTCAGCAGTGGGATAGTAAACAGGCCGTTACTTTAACTCGGTCGTATTGTACTGCCATTATATAGTATCTACACTACTTAATATATAGTGCTGAAGAGTTTGTTTGTTTGAACGCGGTAAGCTCAGGAACTATACCGATTTGCAAAAATCTTTAAGTGTAAGATAGTCCATTTATCGAGGAAGGCTATAAGCTATTTAACATTACGTTAAGAATAGGAGAGGAGCAGCAATAAAAAATATTGCTAAAACGGCAACGGTTAAAGCTTTCCTTGCGTGCGGTAAGAACACGGTGAAAGTTATTAAAAAAATCTTTTATAATTCATTCACTATAATGTACAAAATGTCAATTCGGGAAAAAAATTGTTACGACACTAATACACATGCGGGCAAAGCTGCTGGAAAAGCTAGTGTATTAATATTTAAACAACTTTTAGCAGTCATCATCTTCCTGCCCGTATCCTACTCTAAGTGGGATCGGCACAACATGTTATAAACATGCTGTCACATGATTTGGCTGCGTTTTTACGACCCACCGCCTGCCTGACATCAACTTACCTCAGTCGTATTTTACGACACCTCGGTAAGTAAGTGGTCTATTCTACTAAACCGGATACCACACGGTGGGTCAACTTACCTTAGTCGCCTTCTACGACACCTCGGTAATATATGAGGTTGGTCTATTCTACTCAGCCGGATACCACACGGCGGGACGACTTACCTTAGTCGCCTTTTACGACACCACGGTAAGGAATAAGGGTGGTACTAATCTATTCAGCCGGATATCACACGGCGTTTAATCAACTTTTAGCAGTATTCACTGTTAACTTGCGGTGTTAGAATTTTTTGACATTGCAAGATTTGCTCACTCGAGAGGTGGCGGTTGATTGAATTGATTTAAAAAGAAATCGAATGGGGCGCGACACTTCAAGCGATGGTATTTTTATAGCTTGTACGTGTCCCTCAACGCAGAGGCGACACATTCCCGTCGTGGCGACGTTTTTGTAGCGTAACATATATTAGATACTTCAACGTTTAAGCTGAGGATAATCTTTATAAGAAAGAGTAGACTTGTATTATTATTATTATTAGCGTGACGTTACCAATAAAATATTACGAAAGAGTTTCTTACACATTGTATATTTTTTATAAGTTATTTTTGTATAACTTTCATTTATTACACAAGATACAACGAAAGTATTCTGCTGTAATCCGCGTTTGTTTAGTAAATATATATAATGCTAAGTGTGTTAAGCAGGCAACATTCACATACCCTATACATGCAGGACAAGTCGCCTCACGTTTTACAAGACGTCACCAATACCAACACTCTACACAGGCACAACACACATCCACTACCACAATCTCTACGATCGTTTCGCCCCAAAACCGAATCATCAGCAGGAGGATAGGCTCCACGAACAAATTGTAACTATAAGCGTTATTTGTTACGTTATTAATCTAGTTAATCTAGCTCGACATAACTAAAATATTTTTACTTTAACATAATCAACAATGTACGTAAACTTGATACTAGTTCTAAACGTCCCATGTTATTTGATTTTATATAGAACATATTATGAAAACATAGTATGTAGGACTGTATAAGCTAACTTGAAACTATAATTAATTATCGAAAGCTTTGCGTTGAAAGATATTTAATAAAACTAATAGTTTTAATTATAACACGCAACTTTACACCCTATTTATATAGTGGTTTGGTGAAAATTAGGTTTATCAATTTTTATTTATATAAGCAGTAAATTTAACGATTGACCATCATTTAAAATCTTTTTCCTCGACGTGAAGGCGCCCAAACCTCGTAGTTGTCAACAGTTGTCGAATTTATTTTCTCAATCATTATTTTCTTACGTCTCTGTAGCTTCTTTTATAACTGTCGATTTATGATCCATTTCAAAGCATAAGCTCTTCATAAGAAACATGTATGTTTTTGACAACGCAAGCAAATAGCTGTTTATTTTTTAAAAGGACACACAAATCAATTGGGAAACTGCAGACTGGTTTCGTTTTTCAACCGAGATTTATATTCTGGGACTCTTAGGAAATAAAATAATCACGGCAGCGCCGATTTGCATACAATGGTAAAATAATTTTACGCGCGTTTCGCCGCGCTAACTCGACTTTTTATTTAGCTTTTCGCGTCTTATCTATGAATCAAACGGATTGAATCGGCTCTCTGGATTTAAGTGTTAATATTTTTAAATTCGGGGACTTTTTCGACTTAAAATTTTAAAATAAACTTGAACTTGACCAGCTTCAAGGACATTTTATGGAGGTAAAATAATGTATAATATCAGGGCAGTAAGAGCCTATGTGTTGGCTTTTTAAATGTACTCAAGCGGGATATTCCGCTTGCAACAGACTGCGTGGCGAGGTCGTACGGTTCACGGGCAACAGTAGTCGTCGTGGCGCCGTCTACAAACACAGATGCACGCGTGCGATGCCATATCACATTCTTTTACTTACATAACAAACATAGAAGAAAAATAGGTAAGAACGGTTTCCTTTCGTAATTTACATTCTGAACAAACATCGTCTGTCATAAATTCAGCACAAAAGTGCGAGCGAAGGCCGAGTAGCAACAAAAGGGCATGACTTTTCCCGCAAAAAGATGATCCTTAATCTGATTAAATCTCCATCGCGGCGGACGTCGGACCGTGAAAGATTAATGAATATTTGTGCGAGGATTCCCGGAGCTGGGTTGGCACGTAGCAGTGTCATAATCATATTAGCAGCGACCGGAGGTCGACTAGGCACGCACCGCAGGGTTAGGTATATCCTAAAGGTACACGTGCTCCCCAGCCTCCCGTCAGGGCAGTTGATTTGAACGTGACACTCAGCTCAAACTTTACGATGTGACATATGTGTGTAACAGGGCAGCGGTTACCGATACGCTCACTGGAAAGGGTTTAAACTAAACTACTCATCGATAAATGTAACACGATCTAAAACAACTAATAGCGAACCAGTTTTATCACTTCGCTTCTGTCATATATAAAATATTTAACATAAAGAGATAGATACTAAAAATTAAACTCATTTAAATATTAAAAATTGAAATTGATGAAGGATCAAGGTATTTTGCATACCTCCTTCAGTTAATTTCGCTGGGCGATAAATCTTGCGCGTTCTTAAAAGCGAATATCACAATCGACATTTCGCACATTGGGAGCATAATAAACACACTCGTAAAAATATCAATTGAGGCCCATAAGAAATTAAACGTGAGAATGTATTGTTTCATATAAGCGTTCACAAAACGAAAATCATTGCGCTAACCAGGTCTCGGGTCGTTTTCGACCCGTTCTCGTGACCAAAAAGCACTTTAAATAATTTTTTTACGGTCAGGTACTGAATATAGGCCTGTAACTATATTTGGGACCCAATATTTCAATATTGTTTAAAACTTTGTACATATTTTAAATTGATCGGACATCATCCGGCTTCTAAAACGACTCTCTATTGCACTCAATAGTTCTTCAAAACTATACAAACACTAAAGTAACGGCCTTTTGTTATCACACTATAGGGCGAAGGCCTCTTTTTCTTGTTTCTGGAGAGAAGGGTTGAAGACATACCACGCTGCTCCAATGCGGATTAGTAGGTTACACAAATCCCCAGAATTCTCTACAGATATGCAGGTTTCCTCACGATGTTTCCCTTCACCGAAAAGCGTGTAATTAATTGCAACTTGAAAAACTCATTGTTGCCTGCCCGGGGTTTGAACTTGAAACCCCTTCGAAAGAGTCGCACGGTCTCACTGCTGAGCTATGACAGCTTATTTGACTGATAATTTAATACAAACACTCCTTCTTTCTCTTCGCTCGTTCCCACGTTAGGTAGGGTCGGCTCTCCTAATTATATCACGCCTTGTCGTCCTTTAAACCATTCAATTATAATGTTTTGGCCATACTGGTCCACCATGTTAGTCTTCCTCTGCCTCTTTTGACCTCCGATAGGCTCAATGCTCTTTTCCCTACATGATGTTCACCAAGTGAGCTACAACCTTGGCGTTAGGTGGCAACCGGCCGAAAAAATTATATAGCCAAAAAACACAAACCTCCTAATTTAATACAAACACTATTAATATGAAATTGTTTATGTTTGTTCTTATTAACGTGGCACGTAGCTTGTTTTGCTCGTCTAATATTAGTATATATTATATCCCCTGTTGATAGTTTGTATATCTTTAAGTAAGTAGGTATTAGAAGAACGCGATAGTAATCGAAATGTCTTCTACGGTGCAAATGTGGTCAAGGCAAAGAAAAATGTTCTTTAATTGATTAGTAATAACAACAACAAATAATAGTTAATATTCTTAAATAGGAGATAAGAATGAATAATAATACGAAGAATAAGTAATAATAAGTAAGTTTAAAACTTTTATCGAATTATCTAGGTGCAAAATTTTGTACATAGGCATCTAACAAATAATTTCAGAAGATGAACTAACTTGAAATCAACGTCAGATACTAACAATACATCTCATCCCAGTCTTCGCAATGTCGTATTAGGAACTTTACGTTGTTACCAGTTTACAAACAATGTTACCTTGAATTATAATAATTGCCTGTATCATTAATTATTCGGCAATGACAAAAGATTAACATAAAGTAGTCAAAAGAATAAAAATTGCAAAATTATCCAATTAATCGGTATACATAAATGCTTTAAAAATTGTTACCGTTATACTAAATGTAATTAAAATATAATTACGGTTCGGAAATGTATAAGACCTTGGCATTTGATCGAGTGCGGCCGCATGAGAGCCGGAGCAATTCAGGTTTCCGTGGAGGTAATTAATTATTTGACATTGTCTGTGGTAGCAATAAACCCGACATCAATGATTCAGACAACAACGCGTGCAGCGCAGGCATTATCCGCCGTAAGACATCATAAACGGCGTACCATCATCTGCTCTTATAAAAAATTCATGTTCATCTCACATTTCGCCGCCCCTCTTAATTTCGTGAGCCTCTCTAGCTCCGTGTAAAAACTTCGGGTGCCTTTTTATGACTTTTACTGCGGTATAATTGGGAGGGGCGAGAGCTCGCGTCCCTGAGGTGACATAAATACACCCCCCATACCACGCTTTCAACTACTCCGGCTTAATCTCATATAAGACTATAAGGTGAGATATGTTTTGGCAAATGTTGGTTAATTTTCTTAAGAAGCAAATCTTGGCAACGTTAAAGCATCACACCAGTATACCAGTTTTCCTGTAGATGTCATTTATTATACTCTTAATTTGCGTTTCTGTGTATTTACGTTTAATTTTTTTTGGGTAGTCAATAAAAAACATATTTCGACAAAAATGAAAAATAATAACATAGCCAATATATACATGTATGCTAATATATTAATATGAATGTGTGTCCGCCAGTCTGTGTTCCTGTCTATATGTCTGTTACGGTTTGATGGCTAATCTGCTAATTAATCGGCACAATATGTTATAAACATGTTGTTACATGATTTGGCTTCGTTTTTATGATCAGCCGCCTGCCTGACGTCGACTTATCTTTGTCGCCTTTTACGACACCTCGGTAAGAATCGCTATACCAATATATAGCGATCTATCTTCCTAATAGAAATTTGTAGCAAAGCTTGAACTATCTTAAAGAGTTGTTATATATCTATTTAAGAAAAATTTGTATAGTTTATTACTTCGAAACATTTACATCTTATACTGCGTCCATCATATTATTAGTCTTTTGACAGCTCACGCTCATTAAGTTTTGTATTGCTTACGTACAAATATCATACAAATAATATTTGTACTTTATGGATGGGTACCGCACACTTAGTGATGTCACACATAATGGTTACTACGATTATGCCACAGATTAAAAATAATAGGTAGAAATCGATGTTACGAGTATTAAAAGACATTTAATAACATTATATAAAGTTTTACTTTCTTCTTAGTTAATACATGAATACAAATAAAACAATCAGGATATTTTAATTTATTTTATTAGCACGAGTCGTCGGAATGATAATCAACACTAGACTCCTCCGATGAGGAGTCTTCAGTAGCAGTTATTATTAGCTCTTGTGTAGATAATATATTATCAAACGCAATATCACGTTCCCAATCAGAGAATATTACTCTTTTAGTTCTTTCCACCACACTTGCCCAGTTCTCGGCCGTTACGTGGGTGCAAGCATTTTTTAGCAATTGCAACATTTTATTCGCTGTGAATGGGGGGCTTGTATTGCATCTCGCAGTATGCCCTTTTACTTGTGCCCATATAAGTTCTATTGCGTTGTACTGGCAGTGGTATGGAGGAATCCGAAGAACAGTATGGCCATATTCTGCTGCCATTTCATTGATTACATAGCGTTTTGCTCTCTTTTTGGTTTTTAATATTTTTATTAATTCAACTTTTAACATTGAGTCGTCCACATTTTCTCCATTGTCCCGAAGCCAATTAATTATTTCATGCTTTTTATTAGCCTGTGTTGGCATTTTGTCAATTTGACGGGAGTGGTAGGGCGCATTATCAATAAAAATTATTGATGGTTCTTCCAATGAAATGAGCATTTTTTTGAACCACTCTTCATACACATTTGCATTCATCTCTTCGTGGTAGTCATTTGATTTCTTCGATTTAAATGCCAACAGTGCGTCTTGTACAAATCCTTTTGCTGTACCTGCATGGCAAATGATTAGGCGCTCACCTTTTCCCATTGGTACTGAGGAAGTGGAATCAGCAGTATCATCAGTCCAGAAACGAGATAGTGTGTGGTTAGCGTTGAGCCATGTTTCATCCGTGAAAACAATATTTGCCCAATCTTGTATTTTCTTTGCCTCTCTTAAAAAATCACAACGTGCTATAGATATATCTGTGCGTTCCATTAATAATTTTCTTTTATTTAACTTTTTATATGAAAAGCCAATTGTGTTCAAAACTTTGACCAAAGAAGATTTTTCACCATGAAATAGACCACTTCTTTTCAAAGAAACAATAAGTTTTCTCAAAGTTGGAATTTCTTTTCTCAAGTAGTAATCATATACATGACGACGAATAGCGTCAGCGTCAAAGTCATCAACAGCTGTCACCTTATGAGCCCGGCGGTTTCTTTTTGGTGTAGATGGTTTGTTTTGCTCCAAGCCGCTCCTGCCGTAGGCATCAGTAGTGATTTTAGTCACAGTTGATAGACTGATCCCCAACGCGGCTGCAACACGGTTTCGGACTTGCGTGATAGGTATAAGAGGTCCGCCATTTTGATTTTCTTGCTCAAAATACTCATGAAGTTTTAACACTAACTGTCTCGATTGTGCTTTCAACACACGTCCTTTCGGCATTTTCACGATCAATTAATATAAGTTTCACAAAAGTTTTTCCGAGGAATAAAGCTACTTAACTCAAGGTGTAACAGATGCGAGAGAACACTCAGCGAACGTAAATGCGTGTGACTATCACGGGCGTTTCGTTGAGAGTGACAGATCACGTCAAAATGGCGGCCGAGCGGTAGGTCTGTTGATGTTGCCAGTTGATGTATAATATATTTTTTATGATTATAATAAATACACACGGATTAACATTTATTTTCAAAAAACTAAGGCAATATTAAATCAAAATGTTGATTTCTATATCTGTTATTAGTTTACGTAGGTTATCATTAATCGAATTACTTAGGTACGTAATTCGATTAATGATAGTAGGTACTATAATCGGAATGGTATCGCATACGAGAATCTTTAGGACATCACTAAATATGTAAATCGTCAATCTGTCAAAAGATGGTTAATATAATGGACAGTGTATAGGTTATTGTGGAAGCTTTTGTTTTGGATGTACTCAGATTTACCAAGGTTGCAGTTTTAAATGTAGAGGTTCGCTATATATGTTTTGTGGTAAATCTGATGGATAATAAGTATACAAAAAAGTGGATTATCGAAAAATGTATTACTTAAATGGGTAGTTACCAGCAAAAGTTAAACATCGTCATTATAAAATATGACCGTCATCCACCTGCCCCTATCCCTCTCTAAGTGGGGTCGGTCGCTCACCTGCCTGACGTCAACTTACCTTTAATTTACCTTGCCGTATTTTACGACACCTCGGCAAGAAAGAGGATGGTCTATTCTACTCAATCGGATACCTCACGGCAATTATAAAATATTACCAAGACGTGTAAATAATTTTCAAAAAGCGAATCAATAATAGCCTCAAGAAAAAGATACGAAATAATTTCACTTAGATGTGCCCTGTATATTGAATCCTAATACGTGTTCATAATCCTCAATATTGTAGAAACCCATAAGCGTTCAAAAGACAGTCGCCGAATGCGATTTCAATTTTAAAGGGAGTAGTGATGCGCCGGGCGAGGCGGGCTGCACGTCGTGTGCATGTATTTATTTGCAAATTCCAAATAGCTTTCAATATGTAGAGGTGCCACTGACTCCCGCCTGTCGATCTACTCCAATATCGCACACGGGGACGTCACGAAGGCGGCGCTGCTATTGGAGGCGACGATTGGATCGAACCAATAGTTTGGGCCGCATGATAGATGAGCGCCTCAAAAAACAACGTAATTGTGATTTCTATTACTAAAATTGATCGTAGCCGATCCGTTTTTTCCATGTTTGTTTACATAATGTGAGTGGCGACAGTATGCTATCGCGTTTCGGAAGCGCCTGCGGACGTCAATTTGTATATTGTCATTATTAAAGCCCGTGCGGAAAGTTTGGTTGCGTTCATCCATCATAGTGTGACGGGTAGCCGGGCCGATATCGCGCCTAATACGTATTGATTTCCCACTTAGCGTTTTTCTTGAGAAGCAAAGGCTCCACCCTTCCGTCCGACTAGCGCTTAACGAGCTGTTTGTCCTCCACTCCCGATGAGCTTCGACACACTCGCCTTTGCTAATCCGATGCCGGTGATTTAACAAGGTGTGAAAGAGAAACGGGGAAATGTATTTACACACAATTATTATAGTAATTCCAATTCCAATTTCCGTTATTAAATTCTTCTTGTCAAAGTTGTAAGAGTAAGAATATATAATTCGATATGAATCATTTCTAAACATACGTACTAATCAATGAGTATACAAAAGGAATGTTTTATATAATTTATAGAAATAGGCGTTACTTTGCGGAGGTCCATAATACAAAACTAATGAGAATATTATTTTGCTATAATCCGCTATAAAAGAAAATATATGTAATGCTAAATGTAGAGTGTACTATCCGTTCTCATACCTGATACATACAGAATTTGTAAGAACTAATGCACTACCCGACACAGATAACACAACAATACACAAGCACTGCACACATTCACCACCACAACCTCAACAATTGTTTCACCCCGTAACCGAAGCATCGTCAGGAGAAATGAAATCGCAAAGACTTTGGGATTCTGTCGTGGTATCTATGTCCTGAAGTCTCCTGAGTAGAAGGAATGTTGTAAAACAAAGTAACTATTTTATACCACTGCATAACTTTTAAGTAAGTATTGTAGTAAATTAGTAAAAACTGTAACTGTGCTATATTTAATACTTCTTACATATTTGTCGTTAATAGGGTAACTCAGTTTTTGCTTCGCGTACATATAACAGGCTCTGTAAGAAAAACGTTACATATGCAAAAAGGATTAATGTTTCATGCGTAACGTAATAAGTTTTGGGATAGTGTACATTTATGTAAATGCTGAAGCAAAAGATTGCGTCACCAAGGTTCCCCGTGGGGGTGGAAGCGAGAACAATGGTTTCGGTTCTCACACGTGTGGAGGATTATTTGCATTCGGAAATAAAGAGAGGAATGATAAAAGAAAGGCGCGAGAGAGGTCCCACCGCCCCGGGGCAGGGTGTGGGACCGTGGGGCGGGGGTGGGGGGTTGTAGTGGGAGGAGGGGGCTCGTTACGCGAACAATGGAGAAATAATGTACAGATTGCAGTGAGCGATGCGCCCAGCGCGACTCAGGTGTCTTAGCTGTGTGCGGACATCGCGCCTCTCGTATCGACGATTGTACTCGTACGTTATATGTACATTGGGAATGTGTATATATTTTTATACTCTCGATTTATTCTCGTTCACTCATATCTATCTTATTATTATAAATGCGAAAGTCTGCCTTTTTGTCTGTCGCGATAATCTACAAACTTCGTCTGTCACGCTTTCTTAACATATACATTGGATTAATATTGATGAAATTAGGTACATAGTTACTGTTTAGAAACCGGCTATACTAACGTCTTAATTTATCGAGTAGTTTCTAACCCATACGGGGGCTGATAACGTCGAATTAAGATCTCACGAGTAAGGGCCCCATCTTCGTCAAGTTGTAGGTATATGAATTATTAAAATATTGGCGATCTATATAATAGAGAAAGTAGGAACCGACATAAGCTTGCATAAATACACATGTTGAGATTAATTTAGCCTATGAACGCACCTTTTATGTGTGAATACAGATTTAGGCGTGTATCGCTAAAAATTACCATCCCGGCCCCGCGTGCTTGCGTACGCGCAATCGTCACACGATCCTCGCCATCGCCCGTAATCACTGCTATCCATTCTGTTAAAACCACCCGGGGATAAATTAGTTAAGTAGACGCTTCCGTTAATCGTCGGTCGCGGCCGGTGCCGGGCGAGCACTCTAAATGGATTAATTTATACTTATGAGCGAGGACGTTTTCGGTGTCACGCAAGGCTGGGGTGATTGTGTTGTGATTGCTTGCTATGAAGGCATCCTTTACACTACGATTCGGCCTTAGTGTCAGTCTTATTACGTTGACTATGAAATCTATACCAATATATTAAGTTTAAGAGTTTCTTTGTTTGATTGTTTGAACGCGCTAATCTCAGGAACTACATGATTTGAAAAAATATTTGAGTCTAAAATAGTCGATTTATCGAAGAAAGCTATAGACTATATAACATCACGCTTAGATAAATAGGGGAGGAGCAGCAATAAAAAATTTTGCGAAAATGGAAAAATTTAAAGCTTTCCTTGCATGCGCTAAGTACGGTGAAAGTTATTGAAAAATCATGAATTGAATAATTTATGTGGCAAAACAACGTTGGTTCTGTTAGCTAATGTTGTATAATACATGTGTGTTAATTTACACTTTTTTTATGACAAGCTTGAATAAAAGCTTACAAAGTTTAATACTGCGCTCAATATTGAATTTGAAGTATTGAGATACGACGAATCTTCTCATTACATAATTAAACACATTTTTGTAAGTACATACAGTGAGATAACGTACACTACGATATATATCTATATATACATCTACAACACTAGAGATAGGAAGAAACCGCTATTGTAAATCGTTGAATAAGTGATTAAAATATTTATATCGTTGTTTTATAAATGCGATAAAAGGTTTCAAGGTATCCGTAAAACTCATCTTTAAATTTATTATTAACTCTTTCATTAATTTACCAACACCCTCAAATATCTCCAGATGATGAAATTTAAGCTCTTTATAGCTTTACGCTTAGGCATCCAAATTATTAATATTTATATCGTTGTTTTATAAATGCGATAAAAGGTTTCAAGGTATCCGTAAAACTCATCTTTAAATTTATTAATAACTCTTTCATTAATTTACCAACACCCTCAAATATCTCCAGATGATGAAATTTAAGCTCTTTATAGCTTTACGCTTAGGCATCCAAATTATTAATATTTATATCGTTGTTTTATAAATGCGATAAAAGGTTTCAAGGTATCCGTAAAACTCATCTTTAAATTTATTAATAACTCTTTCATTAATTTACCAACACCCTCAAATATCTCCAGATGATGAAATTAAAGCTCTTTATAGCTTTACGCTTAGGCATCCAAATTATTACAGGGTTATTTTAACTACATATTATACAGCTAATATTGCAATAGCGTTTTTTAATAATTGACTTGAAACGCCTCAACGTTCATAAATAAAATTACAGAGATATAAATTACAAAGAATTTAATTCAACTAAACAGACTTAGATTCAACTAAACCAAATTCAAAATTAACAATATCTAAACGAGTAATTTAGGGATCTTATTGGCATACATTAATAAAGAAGTCAGATCTAATTAGAATATCTTTAAAACAATAGTAGTCTAGAAAAAGGTCAATTTCTTTAATAGTTTTTTAAATAATTTATAATTCTTTTATTGTCAGTAAAAAAAATAGACTTGAACTATAAAAACTTGGTAAGAACTTTAGTAACTCGAATGGAACAGGCTATTTTTAAAGTGATAAGCTTTCTGTATGATAGATTTCGTATAAGTTTATGCAATATTGGAAACTAATCATATTGGCCGACCATTGTTGGAGCGGCTTATAAGATAGTCAGATGTTTGTAATCTCACAAGCCCGCGACATTTTATTAACATTGATCAAATAGAACAAAAGTATGTGGACCGAGCACTCGACAGAGATGAAAGTTAAAAGGGTCGCGGGGGGCGTGGGGGGTAAAGGGAGAGGGTTGAATGTCTTATTCCTCCACAATTCAGAGGTATTTCGTGTTTTTCATACGCAAATATATCCTCGTTACTGTAGCACACGTGAGGCCCGATTGCATGTACGGTAGATGAAAGTTCCGACTTCCTGATGGTTGCGAGGGAAAGTGTTTCTACCAATCAACGTAGTAGGGATGTTGTCGCAAATCAAATCTGGGGTATGATAATATTTGCAAACTACAAAGGTCGTAACGATGTATGTTATCTTATCTCAGAAGGACGGTAGCGTAATTTATCAGTCTAATAGATAGTTTTATTAGTTGTAGCTCTAATGTTAAATACGTTATGCTGTAAAAAATGTGATTACCATTTGTTACAAGAGTGTGACGTCTGTAATAAAACGTTTTATCTTTTTATTAATAGCTTTTATGATAAAAATACCTTGATGATAATCTTGCAATTTTAAATTAAACTCCATTTTTTTAAGAATTTGCTGTCAGCAGTTTAAACAGTCATTATGAACTAAGTAGATAAATGAATGGCTAAATAATATTTAGAAGTTCACTATCACGATGTAATTAATATAAACTGTCACGTAATTAAAATAAAAAACAACAGTAACACAATTCTTTTACCACCGTGAACATATCTGACTGAAAGTCGTCTAACAATGAGCAAATCAAATTAATCGAGTTTTTTAGAGGAGGCCTATACCCAACAGTGGGATAGTAACAGATTGTTACCTTCTCCACATAATAGTCCGGTCAAATTAGATACACACTAGCTGGGCCCACGAGTTCGCATGGATGGAAATCAGTGTGTCACAAAGTTTTTCTCACGTAAACCTGACTCCGCGGGAATTCTATGATTAAAAAAAAGGTCTATATGTTACTGCATAACCTATTCTATTTTCCAGTGAAAATCTAATGAAAATCATTTAGCCATTCTGGAAAATTTTCTATGAACCTAAACATTTGTTTTATAATATGTATAGATACAGAAGTAAGAGTGAAGTTTCATAAATTCACATCAAGATGAAAATTAGTAAAATTTTTACAAACATACTTAAAAATAAAATTACAATGTCCTTATGGTAATTAGGAAAAAAATTACTAGAGATTTAAGGTAAATTAGGTAATGGGCTTTTCCTGATTTTCATCCAATGGCAAGTTTTATCATAAAATTCCATCAAACATAAACAAAAAAATTGTAGATGATATAATTGACTATAAAAAGAATATTAATACTTTTTTCCTAAAAATTTTTTTTTCACTGTTTCTGAAATATGAATAAGTTACTTTGTGGTCGGACAACTATTTGTTTAATAGTTCCATATATATTTTATGTATTTTGTGGATTTTTTTTTTAAGTAGAGGTGTAAGAAAGACACATAAATTGTGTATCTATAGTCTATACTATACTATTCAGTCTTTATGCTTTCACTCCTAATCTGTAATCTGTATTAATAAAATCTTGCATAATTAAAGCTTATTACACTTGGTCAATGGTATAATAAAAAAATGCTGTTTTGCAAAAGTAATAATAAAATTATTTTGCCATTACTTTTGCAAAACAGCATTTTTTGGATTAGAGCAAAATAATATTACTTAAGTATTAATAAATTACAACTTTTGTATTATGGATCTGCACAAAGTAACACCTAATTCTATAAATTATTTAAATGAATCCTGTTTTGCTTTTGGGATTCCGAAAAAAAAAACACAGAAAAGTGAGAGAACTGTAACACCTAAATTATATGTGAAAAAAAAAATATACCTTAAAAACTAGATAGCAATAGGTTGTAACGAAATTATAATAATAAATTCACCTGCGGCAAATAGCTAAAGAATTTTTTAGAAGTATTCTTATTTTGAATAGTTTGTATTGCTAGTTTGTATTGTAGATTCTTGAATTTATGAATTGTTACGATGACATTTCATTTCTCAAAGTGACGCCTCTATAAATCACAATGAAATTTACTAAAATTTGTAATCACATTGTGTTCAACTATGTCACAATTCAAATCTTTAATAATTGTTGGAAAGATTTTGGCAATAAGACATTGATCTTGATAGTTCTTTAAACTTCCTTCCAATATTTTAGAAAGATATTAAATTGGTCTAAGGGTTTCAATAAAAAAACACAAGGAAAATATTATATAAAATGATTGTAAGTCAAGTTCTCAAATATTTATTGGAAAATATACTACTTTTAAATCTTCTAAAACGATTAAATCATTTGTAAATTCTAGTGAAAAGGCATAATTATTTAATCTCTATATGTGACATGCTAATATGAATAATATTTCACATTTAGGTTTATTTAGTGTAATTACTTAGCAATATGATTGATTTACAATTATTAAGAGATCTATTATAAAGGAACCTAATACTCAAACTGCATTTGGCAGTAGACATGTTTATAATACCAAAAGATTAATTCTTTAGCACTGACTTTACAAAGATACTGTTTAAGTAAAGTATTAAGTAATTTGTGTTTTTGTCACCAGTTTTTGCTTTTTGTTATTTAAATTCTTCTTTTGCTTTTTCTACCTTAATACAGATGTTTGTTATTATTGTAAATGTTGTAGCCATCTCCAATTAACATAGCATTTAGTTTCTATTTTTAATGTGTCATGTATCTTTTGAACATGTTATTAATATAAATATTGCTGATGGCCTAATAAAATAAATAAGTATATAGATAAATATCAGATACCTATGATATTTATATATCATAGATATTACGAAGTATGAATGAAGTATGAAGTAATAGAGATAATTATTCATTTGATTATGAATTGTCTTTATGACTACAGATTATATGTATAAAATGTTGTACAACTCTATAGTACACTATTTTAATATCAAATATTACAAAGTAGAAAAGGAAGAATAATATTACTAGTATTAGTAAAGTGTATCCTTGGCATATATTTTGATGTTCAAGACATTTCATTTGAACCTTGTCAATTATTTAAATAATTTACTTACATCTACTAGTAAAGCCTAATATAAAGGTTTTAATTAAATAAGTTTATATATACATTAATTTTACAGTTTAATTTAAGAAATTCCTTACCTCATTCTTATCAAACTCTTGTAAATATCTGTCATTTCGTTGTTTCTCATAAAAAGCTCGAGCCAGAGCACTTCTGGGCCGATATAATCCATTTAACCCAGAATTACTTGCCATATCTTCATTCTTGCTAATATTTGGCAGTGAAATATCCAAATCAGGTCCGTTTAGCTCAGTATATCCATGTCTTCGACAGAGTCTGTCAAACTCCTTTATGCCATACAAGTTATTATCAGTTTTTGAACACGTGTGCCAATGTTCTAACAACAATACTGGATATACAAGGCGCAAAAACACAAAACTTCCAAGAATAATTGACATCGACTAAGTCTGTATTATAAACAAAACACGTATAACCTCAATGAGAATCGTAAAATTAAGGATTCCGGTTTACATAGATGCTTAACTATAAATTGTTTTCTATGTTTAAAATGTTTAAAAACTGTTTAAAATGGAATTGAAGTAGAAATTTATGGTTAACAATATTCTCAAAAAGTTTTGTTGTGAACTGTCAAACTGTCAACGTCAAGTAAGTATGTGTTGTTTTCAAAAAGAGGGCGCGTGTATACTTTCTTTTCAGTTTAGGAAGATCGCTAGGAGTAATTTTATTATTTTGGCAGTAAACGGAAAAATTATTTTAACTACGAGTAGAATGTTAATTTAATATTAGTCGTTTGCTTCGTAGTTTTTTTTCCGCGAGTACGGGTATATGCTCGAAATTTTTCAGATAATAATTTTGTCTTGTACATGGATTTTAATTTATTCAACCTATATTTACATTTTTATTAACGGTCATGCAATTAATGTTATTAACAACTACATTGTATATTAGTTACGATTTGAATTAAATAATAAATTAACAATTATAACACTATTTTTTTTCTGTAAGTATATTTGTACAAATAATAAATAGATCTTTAAGGGGGTATGTATGAATAACGTGATAGAAAAATAAACATATAGTACACACCTTATGTTGCTTCGATTCAACCGATGCTCTCACAACAATCTCACGTAAAACGGTGTTCATCATTTTGATTACAACACAACTGTCTCACAGTCTCACTGTCACGTACTTAACCGTTTATTAATATAATAGGTATATATTATATTAGTTGATAATAGATATATAAATAGAGATTTTTACTTGTAAAGCCTTCCAAGCTGTTGAATGAAAGGTAGTTAGGTTTATTTTGAACATATATTTGTACGAGAGGTTCAATAAATCTGAATCTTGGTTCGGCCTTGGCCGTGACCGACCGTTCACTGTCTCACCGATTTGCTTGAACACTTCTTAGGGATTCCGATAGAAGTTATAAAAACGTTACTTTTGCGAATAAAAACATTTCTATTTTTGTAAGTAGTTGCCATTGCTATAATTTCACATCAATATCGAACCCAATTTATATATTTTTTATTTTAATGAAGAAAAAATACGAGAACTATATTTATCACATATAGTAAAGTTTAAATATCATTTTATATGAGATTTAAAATAAAAATAATAAAATAGAAAATAAATGTAATGCTTCATGCAGGATTCGCTTTTACTGCGTTTTTACTGCATGTATCAGGTGTGAAACGGATTGTCCACTCAACATTTAGCATTATATATATTTTCTATTTTACTTCATCGCGGATTATAGCAGAATAATTTTATTATTACTTTTGTATTATGGCAAAGTAACGCCTACTTCTATAAAAAATTAATATGTATTATGAATATAATATAATAATATGTGGTTTTATTTAACTGCTAATGCCACCTAGCGATATATATTTAACAACTACAACTTTGAAATTCGAAATTCAATAAGACAATAAAAAGAAATAAAATAATAAGACATAAATAAACATTAAATAGACCCAAACATATTTGTTATTATAGAGTGGTTTTGTATTATTTTTTAATTATAAAGTAAAAACTTAATAATGAATATAATATTTTGTATATAAAATTAATATTTTGACGAGTTTGAATTAGATTAAGTTTAATATTAAGAGAATTTTGGTAAAAAAATTATGGTAATGTTTTGTAAGTAATATTTGATCTGAGATACATTATTACATCATCATCATCATCTTCCTGCCCTTATCCCACTCTAAGTGGAGTCGGCACAACATGTTATAAACATGCTGTCACATGATTTGGCTGCGTATTTTACGATTGGCCGCTTGCCTGGCGACAACTTATCTTAGCCGTATTTTACAACACCTTGATAAGAAATGAGGTCGGTCTATTCTACTAAACCAGATATCACACGGTGGATCAATTTACCTTAGTCGTCTTAAACTCGGTAAGAAATGAGGTTGGTCAATTCTACTCAGCCGGATACCACACGACGGGTCGACTTACCTTAGTCGCCTTGTACAACACCTGGGTAAGAAATGAGGGTGGTAGTATTCTGTTCAGCCGGATACCACACGGCGGAAGGATTTAAACACATATAGTAAATAATAATACATAAAGTACTTACTTTTTTTTCAATCTCGGGCACTTTTAAGTGATGAAAACTTTCCATACCTATCAATGTTCACTTAGACACAAACACAAAGCAAAACAAATAGTAGAACAAAAAATATAGGTTAAATTTTTTGTGAACGCGCTGAGGTTAGCGGCGAATTTAAATTGATATATTCGACCGGTTTGATAGGTATTATTGTTGCGCTCGATATGACATTGTACAAAACAGATAAACTTAAAAAAATATCTTTGTAATATGCGAAGTGATAAGAGTTTTTGTTTGAGATTAAGATATTCTTTTGTTAGTTGTTTATTTAACGATAAAATTTTTACTACATAGAGGCCGCTGCTGCGTTTTATCATTTACTGGGCTATTCGAAAGGAAGTAATAACGATATGGTGTATGGTCGAGAAAGGTTTTAATGAAAATTGGTACACAATATACACACTTTCTTTCATTATCATCATACTCCAGCCCTTATCCTCGCTGTTTTAAGACACCTCGGTAAGAAATGAGGCTGGTCTATTCTAATCAACCGGATACCACACAGCTATTGGAAAATATACGTTAACGTTAGTAAATATTGAATCTGACAATCATAAAATCATCATCTTCCTACCCTTATCCCACTCTAAGTGGGGTCGGCACAACATGTTATAAACATGCTGTCACATGATTTGGCTGCGTTTTTGCGACCGGCCGCCTGCCTGACGTCAACTTACCTCTGTCATATTTTACGACACCTCGGTAAGAAAGAGGGTGGTCTATTCTACTAAACCGGATACCACACGGTGGGTCAACTTACCTTAGTCGCCTTTTACGACACCTCGGTAAGAAAGAGGGTGGTATATTCTACTCAGCCGGATACCACACGGCGGGTCGACTCACCTTAGTCGCCTTTTACGACACCTCGGTAAGAAAAGAGGGTGGTACTATTCTATTCAGCCGGATACCACACGGCGTCTGACAATCATAAAATATTCATCACAATTCAAAGTACATTCGTTATACAATTACATGCTTATTATTCATTAGCCAATTGACTTACCTTAGTCGCCTTTTACGACACCTTGGTAAGAAATTAGGGTGGTTTATTCTACTCACACGGCATAATATATGCACTTTCTTAATCTTTCACAAATAATAAAATTAAACTCTAGCCATAAAGAAATACTGAGCAATTAAACTAAAAATGAAAACAATAGCTAATTTTGTGCAAGTTCAATATGGTGTTTCGATCACGCGCCGATCGCCCGAAGCGAGCTGGCGAGCTTGCGCCCGCGCACGCGGGACATTTAAAATAATTACAAGCCATTGGAGAAACGTAACAGCCAGTGTTTTGAGACCATTACTTATTTTTTAATCCCAAAAAAATGTTTTAAAAGCGCACACTTAGAGCCTCAGTGCTATGCGGCAAACGAGACAATACTTTTTGGGTAATTTTGTAATTGATTTATATTGCACCAAATTGTTCCTTTATGTTTATCGTCGTACCACGGAAATAAAACGGACGGAAGTGTGTATGCAACTAAATATGAAACAGATAATAGCGACTCACAAACCTATTATTATCATATATATAAAATGAATGTTTGTTTGTATATCGTTAATAGACTCCAAAACGGCTGGACTGGAAATTTTTAGACAATCTTTAGAATAAATCTGTAAAGTTTCGTGACGATCGGAATAATTTTTACTGTTTTGTTCTGTTTCGAGGGAAATTCGAAACCAGACTGGTAAGATACTTCGGTAAGAAAGAGGGTGGTCTATTCTACTAAACCGGATACCACACGGTGGGTCAACTTACCTTAGCCGCCTTTTACGACACCTCGGTAAGAAATGAGGGTGGTACTATTCTACTCAGCCGGATACCACACGGCTAACATAAGGTGATTGTTATGTTTGTTATAATTATTCCTACAGTTGGGATTTACGATAAAGTGTCTTAAAACAAAAGCATTTGGTCAGTTTAATTTAAATCCGTGCTCGTAGTTTTTGCACCCCCGACCGCATTCTCACAGCGACTTGATGCACTTCAGTTCTGATTGGATCATTACCGAGTTCATCATACCCCGTGCGATCCTCGGGCACAGACAGAGAAGGGGATACCTACCTTAAGCGCAGGGTTGTCTAGATATCTATGCTCTTAATCATAAACAATTATTATATTATAGACAGTAGTTCCATAGAGTTATTATATCAGAGCCAAAGACAGGACTTGAGGTGTCGCAACCAATGAGAAGGAAGATGGAATCCGTATACTTATCTTTGTCTAATCACACATAAAAAAGAGAGACAGATAGATACAGTCTCATTTGCTTTCTCTTTATGTAATAGGACGCATTTTAGGTTAGCTTTCCTACTCTAGTATAAAAACTATATGAGTGGTAACCGCGACATCTTTGCATGAAATTCAAATTCAAAATATTCTTTGTTCAAGTAGACTATTTTCAGTACTTACAGTATTCGGATATTTGCTCCTACTGAGAAGCTCGGTGGATACTTTTTAATATCAAAATTATATCGGTTTCAATCCTATTTAATTATGTGCTATAAATTATGTCTTTCTTTCGTATTCCTGAAGGTAAACCCAAGCTTTTTATCCTATATGTTAGCCTGGTATATAAGCTTTAATCGTACATAATTTTATCAATATCATTACGAAGGATTAACCTTGAAAGCGTAATAGACAGCGTAAGCGAAGACGCAGACTTAGCATTTATAATATTTTTATGGATTTAAAGGGTAAATAAAAATGGTAAATTCTACTTTAAATAAAGATTGGAATTATCTTGTTAAAACTATAATAGCATATTTTGCCACGGTCTACTGGAATTACGCATTTCATAGTGGACGCAATGATTTTGTGGTTTTGATAAGAATTTCGTGCTTCAGATTTATAGAAGGAACATTGTGTACAGTGGAATCCTGACAAGTTCATGCGACAGCCCTACACTGAGAAGAAAGAGCCGCACGCTGCACGGCCACATCGCCCAAGAATTATTTCATATCATGATTATTGGAACTTTATTGCACTCCGTAACTAACAATTGACATTAGGAAATGCAATTTCATATTGATTTCGTAATCTCGCCCGTCGTTTATTTTTATCAATGCAGCAAATCTTTCTATGATTTGCGGCTAACCATCTTCAGTCATATTCGTTGTTTTACTGTGGTATCTATCAAGGAAATGTCATTAAAAGCTCGATGGGGATTAAGCTGGTTAAATTTTCACGTAGCGCGGCAGGAAATCGGTTTAAAGGGTGGGAAGATACCGAGAAATTATCTTTTGGTCGGCGTATAAACCGCTAAACAGGCAATTACATGTTACAAATTGGGGTATTGAGTGATCAGAAAATAATAATTTTCCACACCGGCCGGAAGGTGTCGCGGCCATCACGTACGTTGGCCGCAATCCTCTGATTTCGGCACGAATACAGTCATCACGTTTCTAATAAAAATCCCTCAGTCGGGCATCTGTTGTATTGCGTAACCGCATTTATTGCCGTTAATGGTCGCCTTTCTTAACGTTAATTTATGTCCGAGTGCTCTCTATAACCATAACTCGACTTGTTATCGTTAAAATATATTTTCGTGCGTATCGTTTGCCGTAAACGTATCACTCGGAGCACTTAACAGTGCCATTATCTGTAATTATCACGCACGGCGTTAAATATACAATGTTGTGGGATCAGAGAGGACGCTAATTTTGGGAGTGAGGTGATTACGTTACGATTTTTAACAACGCTTTTATGGTTTATATAATTAGGCGTTACTTTGCGGAGGTTCCTAACATTATTGTCATGATATAATTCTGCTATAGTCCGCGATTAAAGAATATCTAAGTTATGCTAAAAGTAGAGTTTGTTTACTGTGTTCATAACTCTACTACTCTCTGATTCGCATTCACTAAAAACCATCACCAGATGTACCACCGAAGTAGCTATGTGGTATCTGCCTGACTAGAATACCCTCATATTTTACCGAAGTTTTGTATAAGGCGACTAAGGTAAGTTGACCCACCGTGTGGTATCCGGTTGAGTAGAATAGACGACCCTCATTTCTTACTGAGGTGTTTGTAAAAAACTAAGGTAAGTTAACGTCAGGCAGGCGGCCGGTCGTAAAATACGTAGCTAAATCATGTGGCAACATGTTTATAACATGTTGTGCCGACCCCGCTTAGAGTGGGATAAGGGCAGGAGGATAATGAGAATTACCACCACCAAACTACACTACCAGCATTGCATACAATCACAAATACAATCTCAACAATCGTATCATCCTGCAACCTAAACATTATCACAAGATAGATTCTAAAACAAAACCGCAATTTTTTGGAGATGATTTATAGTGCAAGCGGATTATAAAATCCATATAGTACAATCTACTTTCAGCATTACATAGATTTTATCTCATCATCTTCCTGCCCTTATCCCACTCTAAGTGGGGTCGGCATAACATGTTATAAACATGCTGTAACATGATTTGGCTGCGTTTTTACGACCGGCCACCTGCCTGACGTCAACTTACCTCTGTCGTATTTCACGACACCTCGGTAAGAAAGAGGGTGGTCTATTCTACTAAACCGGATACCACACGGTGGGTCATCTTACCTTAGTCGCCTTTTACGACACCTCGGTAAGAAATGAGGTTGGTCTATTCTACTCAGCCGGATACCACACGGCGGGTCGACTTACCTTAGTCGCCTTTTACGACACCTCGGTAAAAAAAGAGGGTGGTACTATTCTACTCAGCCGGATACCACACGGCTACATTACATAGATTTTATCTAATCACGAAAAAAGTTTTAGGCTTTTTTAAGAATATATGATATTCTTAAAAAAGCCTAAGGCCACATACATGAGACTATAAACTATTACATAAATTAGGCGATCACGAAAAGACATGCTCGTTCAACGGTTTAAATTTTCGTTTAACTATGGTAGTTGTAATTTATTTTAGATTTTTCATTATTCTTGTTTTTCTTCAACTTTTATTCTGCGTAATTTTCAAGTATGTATTTTGGATTTTAAGAAAATAATCTTATTATTAATTATTAGGTAATTTTTTTGTTTATACGCTTTTATGCCAATATGCAGTATGAAACAAATCGGTATTTTTATATAACTTACTAGGGCAACATAAACGCTGATCATTACTGTTGAGATGGATCTGAATTAAACATAATTTGGATAATCGTAGCTCGGGCGATACAATAAGACAAAGACAAGGGCGGCCGACATTAGTGCGGCAACGTAGGATTTCAATTTTGAACGTGATGAGGCGAGTTTTCATTTACGTATGCCTATGTTCGATGGGGATCGTGTTTGTAAAATGCGGTGTATTAACAATGCGATATATTTTTATGAAATGAAATTGAATGAAAATGAACTGATAACTGTTTATTTTTTCCCCACGTTAAATGAAGTCATGCACTTAACGTAATTTGCATTCATTCATTCAGTCATTCTCCTACCCTTATCCCACTTTAAGTGGGGTCGGCATAACATGTTATAAACATGTCACATGATTTGGCTAGGAATTTTACGATCGGCGGCCTACCTGATGGCAACTTAGCTCAATCGTATTTTACGACACCTCGGTAAGAAAGAGGGTGGTTTATTCTACTCAACCGGATACCACACGGTGGGCCAATTTACCTTAGTCGCCTTTAACGACACCTCGTTAAAAATTGAAGGTGGTCTATCCTACTCAGCTGGATACCACACGGCAGGTCGACGTACTCTAGTCGCTTTTAAGACACCTCGGTAAGAAATGAGACTGCTCTATTTTAATCATGCATAACTAAATACTATTAACTCTGAAGCATATATTTAGGTGTTAACACGTTACATACATTACATATATTCCATTTTCATAGACTTAATTAAGTAGGTCTATTAAAAATACTTATTGACCGATATAAATACGGTCAACAGTGACAATGTTCATAACTAACGCGAGCGATATCCTTCTCTAAAATGTATTTCTGTTCTGTACATTTACAAAAGCCTCAAAGTCGTGAGCAACTAAATATAAATAAGAGCGTGTTAAATGCAATGGATTTGAGTCATACCTCATTATTAAAGTTGAAGCTCGATGACCGCCGACAGGCTTGGTAGTTCAAGATGCTAATTCGAGTTCTCTTCAAGATGCTCAGGGATTACTTGTGCTAGATAAAATTACACTCTAAAATGTACTACATAAGATTTTTATTTGAACCGTACATTTTTTCGCATAAGTCATGTTCGTCTTTACAACCAGAAGTGTTCGTTAGGCACTTCCATAATTAAAAATTAAATTGACGCTTGCACGGCGAAGTGCTGAAAGTTGTATAAGCAATGCTTGAATGATGTTTTTGCGCGAGAGTTTTTATATGCTTTATAAATATTTACAATGTAGGCAAGGTATATTTTAACGTACAAAAGCGATAATGATTTAGATTTATTGAATTAAGTTTTGAAAATTATATTCATTATTCGTCAGAATTATATCAAATCGTAATATATAATTACAGCATTCATTTGGTTCTTAAATAGTTCACATTTATTATCTATTCTACTTTTCGTAAGCGTTTAGATTAATAATACCAAATTTTACTATTTTTGTAGATTTCTGTGAAATTCCATCATTTTATACATATTTACTTTATAGTTTTAATAATGTTAGCAGTTTAAAAGAAGGTAATCCGTATTGGTGAACCAAGAAAAAAAATGTGGCCGAAAAGTTTCCTTTTCCGTTTAAAGTATTCTCGGAATTGATATGATTTACTAATTACATTCGTAAATAGACTTATTACGCCGCGTGGTATCCGGCTGAATAGAATATAACCACCCTATTTTCTTACCGAGGTGTCGTAAAAGGCGACTAAGGAAAGTCGACCCGCCGTATGGTATCCGACTGAGTGGAATAGACCACCCTCATTTCTTACCGAGGTGTCGTAAAAGGCGACTAAGGTAAGTTGACCCACCGTGTGGTATCCGGTTAAGTAGAATAGACCACCCTCTTTATTATCGAGGTGTCGTAAAATACGACTAAGATAAGTTGACGTCAGGCACGCGGCCGGTCGTAAAATACGCAGCCAAATCATGTGACAACATGTTTATAACATGTTGTGCGACCCTACTTAGAGTGGGATAACGGCAGGAGGATGATGATTCGTAAATAGACATATTATTTCATTAATAACACTTTTTATATGAATATGATATTTTACACATTCCAAATCATTAGTTTGCTATGTATCATTTGTTAACGACAAGCAAATTACTGACGCCACAATGGTATATGTCAAAGTATGACAGAGCTTCTGCGCATAACACTTCAGAGTCTGCGCCCTCGACAATGCTACTACACTTGCGTTTAACTAACTTTATCCAGTTTCACCTTAAAAACTATTAATGCTATTTATATAGTGTATAATACTCGTATTGTGAATTCCAAAAAAAAGGGTGATTTATGTTTACTTCCGACACATTAGAGTTGTCATTGCATCAAACGTTATTGAATTTCTCAAAAAAAAATCCGATAAAATTTTATTCACTCGCCATTCCTGTACTTAATATAAATTTTTATAACACATTTATATCATAAGCTATCAATCTATCTACAAGAGAACTAACTGGAAACAACAGCAGTATTTTGCTGTTAAAGTTTGTTGTATAAATAACCATTCTATTAAAGATGTAGCCTGCGGAATAACATATATAGAACTTCTTGCAATCTCCACAACATTTCCCGCCATGTCACTGAGATTACAAAAACAAATTATGGAACATTCCCCGCGCCATCGACTTGACCGGGCAAATAATTAAAGACACTAATAATTACTGGCCGGTGCTTAAAATGCAAATGTTGTCGCCCGCAGAGTCTTCAACGTGTCGCTTATAAGACGAAGTGACATACACCAGAATTTTTGGATTTTGAGTGGTGTCAAGTGTACTTAAAAGGTTAAAAGGCTATACAGATTTTAAGCTTGATTAACTTAGAAAAGAATTTGGTAAAGACGAATAACATATACTTTTTTTATTTCCAGTAAAAATGTACAAGTTATATCTATCTTAAACTACTTACACGCTAAAACTATACTAATCATGCTCACGTGGAATGGTACCAAGAATGCTGGCAGCGTTTCCGCGCTCAATCGTTAAGCTGATACTTTGTGCGAAAAAAGGAGCCAGCCCATAATATATACTACACTACAAACAAAAAAAAACGAATGTACCTTTACAAATAACATATAAAAAAAATAAAGGATTAACGAAGTAGTGTTTTAAATTCAAAAGTATATTGTGTTAGCGCACACTATATACAATAACACGATATATTAGGAATACCACTATTCCCGTTCCGAGATGCACTTCTCTTGAATGATGAACAAAGACTGACTGTCACTGAAACATTTTATCAATAGAAAGACTAAACCGGAAACAACAACGGCACAGTATTGCCACAATTTTAATCAAAAAGGGCGCGATACTCTTGTTTCATGACTTTGTTGCTATAAAATACAAAGCGGAAGTCAGTGGCAACAACAATTGGTTGTTTAAAATGCACCATTTTTATTTTAAAGGTTTTAAATTTGTGGATAAAATTTAGAGGTTTTCCATATTTTAGTAGGTGCAAAATTCCATCGCAGTCAATCAGGAGAAATCTCAGGGCCCGTCTTTTAAGAACTATGAATATAAGCTACCGGGCTGTACCTTTTACAAAATAATGAATACAAAACGAATTGCTAAATCAACAGATGGATGTTTTTAATCATTAAATCTGTCTGAATGGTCTGAATCGAATGAATCAGTCTGAATGGTTTCAAACTGTATCCCTGAGACTTTTTTTATCTTAAATTATTGTACATATTTGTAAATATCTATTATAATTTCAAAATTAAAAATTCCGTAGTGTCTTTTCTATTCCAAAGTTGATATGTCAATATTACAGATAGTGTTTGGAACCAAATTTAATAGAAAACTATGATTTGCTAAGTATATCACACAAAAATTGAAATTTCGCACGAGGTCACTTTTTTCTTAAGAAGGTGTTGTAATGTATGCGAATTGGCTACAGATAAGGGCACGAGATTTACACTTCGCCGTGTCATGTCTTGTACCGTTCGTTGACCCAACGCTGTGGGTTATTTTTTTGGGGTGTCCCGAACTCGTTTATCGAGGCACCATTAAATAATTTACACCTACCCAATTCCCTTTAATTACAAACTCGAAATTAATTTTTTGTTTAATGTCCAAGTTATCGGAATTTTTTAGCCATAATTAAGAAATTTCACATGAGGGTCGAACTTATATTAGCTCACTTTAATTAATAAACAAATATCATCATCATCATCTTCCTGCTCTTATCGTTCGATCGGCACAACATGTTATATACATGTTGTCACATGATTTGGCTACGAATTTTAGGACCAGTCGCCTGCGTGACATCAACTTACTTTAGTCGTATTTTACGACACCTCGATAAGGAAGAGAGGTGGTGGCGATAAGTAAGTAAAATTACTTAACCGGATACCACACGGTGGGTCAACATACCTTAATCGCCTATTAAGACACCTCGGTAAGAAATGAGGGTGGTCTTTCCTATTCAAGCAAATATCAGACAATTTAAAATGGTAATTTATAAATATTTTGGTATTACTTTATAAATCATAACATGTAGTTACGATAGACAAGACCTTGCTTCTTCTAGTATTGCCATTAGCCATAAAAATAATTCTACCACTAGATCAGAATGCATAGGTCGAAATAATTTAAAAACTGCTCTTTGAAATTTACTGAAGGTGCTAGTTACCTAATAGTAGTCACATCTATTCCACATGTATTAAAGGATTTATTGATTGCGAAAATGATGAGCGAAATCATTTTTATGGATAGGTATTACCAGCACGGATAACAGAAAATGCGTCGGCGTGAATATATCGCACAAGCAGAATAAATCGACGTCGAAACCTCCAATAGATACAAATCATTCATTACGATAAACGCAGCAATGAGCTCGTTGTACATACACTGGAATCCACCAAAAACATCGCTAACAGAATTCAAAAGCAATCATAAAATTATTTTGCTATAATTCGCGATGAAGTAAAATAGAGAATATATATACCTAATGCTAAATGTAGAGTGGACAATCCGTTTTTATACCTGATACATGCAGGATTCGTAAAAACACATAAACTACCACCACAATACACAAGCTCTTCACAACTTCACTATCCCAAACTCAACCATTGGTTTGCCGCGCAACCGAAGCATCATCAGGAGATAGACTCCACGACGAAATCACAAATGTTGTCGCCATTGACTTCCGCTTTGTATTTTATAGCAACACAGTCATGAAACAAGAGTATCGCGCCCTTTTTGATCAAAATGGTACCAACACTGTGACGTGTTGTTACTGGTTTAATCTTCTTATTGATAAAACGTTTCAGTGACAGTCAGTCTTGGTTCGTCATTCACGAGAAGAGCATCTCAGAACGGGAATTGTGGTAATCCTATTATATCGTGTTATTTTATATAGTCTGCTCTTAACATCAGAAGTGTGAAAGTGTACTCGCGTCGTGCCCGTAGTCTGTGCATCCTGATTTACGGCAATTTTTGCTTTTTAAACTTACTCTCGCCTAATTTTAATAAAAATCATTTCTTGGTTTGTATATTTTTGCGTAAGTAAAAAGTGATTACAGTTGTATATTACGTATAACGAACGTTTCTGTTGAATTAGTACGTTTCAATTTTCTTCGTATTAAATAGTGCAAAAGTATAGTTTATTTGTTATAAAGTTTTGGATAACTACTCACATTTTATCCGAGAAAGTTTGTTAAAATTCAAACATTTGAACTGAGAAAATACTTGCATTAGTAGATTTTATTTTCTAAAAGAGCAGAAATAGACACCGATTGGACACTTAAATTCTGCATACTAGCTAACAATACAGATGTCGTAGTAGTAATTTTGCATTGATTTAACTGAAGCCATGTGTCAAATGTTGAATAGATGATTGTCACTAGAGGGCTGATATCTTCCGATTTCGTCACATGCAAATGAGGACACTTCAATGCGGTTGATCCATAAATGTGCTGGTGTGATCGAACCAATATTTTAATTTCATTTTGAGCCGCGTATTCATGATGATAGTAAATTTTTTTCCTATATCTTTTACCTACAATTTGAAATTGAATTCAATTAAAATTAATTATTTTTTTTATTTCAAAGTATTAGTTGTTTTACACATGTTCCAGTCTATCATAAATATTAATTGTCCTAAGAAATCTAAGCCGGTTTACAAAAATAAGGCGTTAATTTTTGTTGGAAAAATGAAGGTATGAGGAAAAATCGTGACGTTCTCAATTTAGAAAAAGTTATTGCGAGCGTATCTACAGATGTACTTATTGATAGTGGTTCGTGTCTCTATAACGTCTAATAACTTAATAAAAGATTCCGCAAGTCAAATTAGTACGACTTATTTAACATTAAAGATTTAGGAGGTATAGAAGTAGAATCAAAAGCTTCAATTACATCGCCGATTGAATTAACAGATATCACTTTAGAAGTAGATTTTTATATCGTTGATGGTAAATACTGAAGTAATTATTAGCATGGATATCTTGAATAGAAAAGTTGTTACATATTTGAGAGGCACTTACAAGTATACATAGTAGAGCCACTACACATTATAGGATGTGTAGTGAAGCTATGGTGTATAATGTGCAGTCAGATATTAATTTTTTGGAAATACGGTAATTACCCAAGTAGCATGAGATATTGAAGAAAGACTATTTGAAGTGCTAGATAAAATACTGTCTTGCTTAATGTGGACCTAATCCTATGATGAGAATTTACGTATTACTTATTGAGTTGAGTAAGGTTATACATAATTCGAGAATCAAGTAGTGCTGTGTTTATTGGGCTAGACATTGCTCTAGTTTAAATCAATTACGTATTAGTGAAAATTCCATTCATAAAACCGCCTTTATAACTGCCAAGGGACATCGCTAATAATGTTAAATGTCTGTTATTTGTTGTAAGTTACCAGAAGACTTTTTATACATTGACTTACGACGTTTATGGACCGACACAAGAGAAAAAAATGTCGTTTTGCTTGATTCAATTCCTGGAACGCTAGTGAAGGCTGCTTTTTGGAAATAGATTTGATGTACTTAGTAATGAGGTAGAAAATAAAACCAGTGAAGGTCAGAACTTCGCCGCAAATTAGAAAAAGTTGATGATATGAGAGAAAAGTTAAAGTTCAAACCATATATTGCAACGACTAGCGCAGAGAACCTCAAATACAGTATAAGAAAATGAATTATAAGCCGGACAGTTGGCTAAGAGAAATTATAGCCGAATGGATTACGATTAAATTGTAACAGATATCCAAAGTGAACACTGTTGCAATGATTGCATGGTGGTACACGTTTAGAGTGGCCTCAGGCATCTCTATTCTAAACCATGATACAATTATTTATTTAATTTTGGCCTACCAACAAAAGTACGTGTTTGTTAAACCATAGATACTTGGTCTTATTTGCTAACTACATATAATTTCATTTATAGGTAGACACAGCATGCTTTTATAGACTACGTGCGATAAACAAATAGACTGTAGGTAGAATGTAGAACTGAAATTATTAACATTTATTTAACTAAAACTTAAACTATTGCCTAAAAATACACTATTTTCAACATACAAAAAAATATTAACAGGATACCGAAAAAAAAAAATGAATTAAATTAAACAGTAGTCAGTGCTTTATCCACTTTTTTCTTAAAATCAGCTAATTTATCGCGAAAAATATCGATCAGTATCTTTGTCAACAAGTTCCGTCAGCAATCTGCACAGTCTAGGAATCAAAGAATTTCAAAGCCGAGATTTGTTTTACAAACTTTGTGTGTGAGCAAAGAGACGGTATGTCGGGGCAATCCAGAGTAGATATTAAAAGAGATTTAGATGAAAAGCTCAGAATTGTCTATCTTTCCATTCAAAAGTTTGTATAGGAATATCAAGTCATGTACTTTACGACTATTTAATAATGATCTTATTTTAAAACTTGTAGTCTCGTACTATAAGGTAATCTCTTATCACCTCCAATAGAATAAAATTTTGTAAATCTGCGTTGGATAATCTCCTGACAATCCTTGTATATTTAATAGTAAGAATTCCAAATTACAGTACCATACTCGGGTTTGCTTCTACAAAGGTGGTATACAGAAGTTTCTTAGTATGAAGTTGTTTAAATGATTAGGAATTTCTGAATATAAAACCTAACATCCTGCGAGCAGATCGACAGATATGTTCAATATGGTGTTGAAACCGTAGTTTAGCATCAAATATGATACCCAAATCGCGCACATATGCATTTTCCTGGATCAGTTTTTTTTTTTTTTGTGGATTGTATATTTAGAATCGATGACAAGATTTCAAGAAAATCGAATAAAAGAACATTTATCAGGATTTAGAATCATACCATTAAACGCTCACCAATCAACTATTCGGTTGGAATTTTCCTGTAGTAGTAAAGCAGGATACATGAACAAGTTATACGACATGGCCGGATGTTGTCGTAGATGAAGGATAGCCGAGCGGATTAAATTGTAACAGAGATCCAAAGTAAACACTGTTGCAATGGTTGCATGAAAGAAAAAGTTGTGCGACCCTTTGCGGACTAACGAGCCCAAACATCCACGCTGGTTATCCGATGTTTGGATATATAGTTAGAGATAGTCGGAATTCGGTATTCACATTTAGACGGAACATTAACAGCCTAATGACTCATATTCATTTTGTAGATAACTTATTAACTACAAAGTTTAGTTTTCTGATTATTTGCCTTGTCTAATGTATTCGCTTCAGACAAAGGATACCAGGGTGGATAAAATTGTAACAGAGATCCGAAGTGAACACTGTTGCAATGATGGCATGGTGATACGCGTTTAGAGTGGCCTCAGGCATCTCTATTCCAAACCATCATTCACAAGTAAGTTGTACGGCCCTTTGCGGTCTAACGATTTCAGCTACCATCCACGATGTTTATCTGATGTTTAACTGAATTCAGTATTCACATTTCACAGAACATTAACGGTTAAGTGACTCCATTTCACTTTGTAGATAACTATACTCATGAACATAGTTTGTCCTCAGCTTCTACATTAGACTAGTACGTGTTCGGGACGAACACGTATGCAGGAGGGCCGGATGTTGTCGCCATTGACTTCCGCTTTGTATTTTATAGCAACACAGTCATGAAACAAGAGTATCGCGCCCTTTTTGATCAAAATGGTACCAACACTGTGACGTGTTGTTACTGGTTTAATCTTCTTATTGATAAAACGTTTCAGTGACAGTCAGTCTTGGTTCGTCATTCACGAGAAGAGCATCTCAGAACGGGAATTGTGGTAATCCTATTATATCGTGTTATTTTATATAGTCTGCTCTTAACACAAAGTACATTTAGCATTATATATATTCTCTATTTTTACTTCATCGCAGATTATATCAAAATAAATTTATGTATTATGGATCTCCGCAAAGTAACCCCTAATTTTATAAATTGCATACAGAATTGAGAGACCTATGCGAGAGACACGCCAACCACTCATAAAAAAAGCTTCTGTTAAAAAAAATATAAGAAACATTACGCAGTGACCTATGCTGGTAGGTGTAACATAACTGCCCCAAAGACAATATTCTAAACATTATCTAATCATTCTCAGCGTTTTATTTTACATATTTAAAAGCATAGAGTTATTATACTAAAGTACGAAAGCTAACCTAGAATAAGCTATATCAAAATAACGGAAATAAAATTTTCCTTTATTTCCGTTATTGTAAATAAGGGTGATCTGTGTGTCACTCTTTTTTATGTTTGATTAGACCAAGATGATGGACGGATTTGACGAAGTACACGAGTGTCATCTTCCCTCTCATTATTTATGTCATTATCACACAAAATTCAAATTCAAGCTTTCGAATCGTCAATTCCACTACTGGTTCGGAAAGCTGTTCCTATCGAGAAGAGCCAGCAAGAAACTCGGCGGTTGCTCTTTTCAACATAATACTTATAACTAGTTACATTAAGTTATTACTGTCTTGTCAGGTCGGACAGTAGCTATATCCACGCATTCTTATCGTCTAAATAATCCTCAACAGTAAAGTAGGCTTTTTGTATGAGCCTCTCTTTAATAGTCTTTTTAAACTGCTGTAATGGCAAAAATTGATTGCGGAATTTTATTATAGAATCTTTTACCCAAACCCATAAACGAATTTCGTACCTTTGCAAGCATAGGTGCAAAGCAGGAGCCGCAAGCTTATGTCGGTTCCTACTTTGTCTATTATATACATCATCTATCGTTCTACACATACACACAGGTCTGCCTATAGTTATACCCCTACCCCTAATATTAGTAACTTTATGCTGAAAACTCGTCTAATTCGTTGGCACTGAATTGTCATAATTGTATCTGACGCTGCGTCAAAGTAAAGAATAAAAACGAGTACTATCCCAATAAGCCTTCCTAGTAATAGAATTCGATTTTTGTGTATTCTTACTTTTATTTATTTTGTTATGATTTTTGCAGTAGCGTGCAGCGAAACGGTAATGGAGGTATTAAAACCAAATTTGGCCTAAAAAATGAAATAGCAAATTTTTCACAATTTTCTGATTGAAAACGAATACCGCGGTTCGGTTGGCACGTTACCGTGACTTAATAATGGGAAATTCGTCATTTGCTCGCTATTATTTCTGGGGCCATGATCGTTTACTATGACAGTTGCATTTTGAGAGTGTCGTTTCATTGGTGTAGAGGACTTAAAATCTTGATACTCGTAAAGTATTTATTAATCGAATATTTTAAAAGACACAGACCTATTAGTGATTATAATTTAAAAACCCATATTTAGTTTAGATTGTTTATGTTACGTTTAATGTACTGAAACTGTATCGATGTTTCAAAGCCGTGTACATACTCGTACTAATGTATAAATATTAAACACAAAATTTGATTTTTTTATGGGAATCGTAAGCATGACTAGTATGTACATGATAGCATATAGACATATCGATATGCTGTTGTGTATAGTATATTTGTCTCCTGGGAATAGGTGGACATATAGTTAGTTGCAAAAGTGCAAACAAGTAATTACCATTTCTTCACATGCAGTTTAATTAATTGCTGCATAAATGATGGGGTTGAACCGATTACTATATTACAATGCTTATTTGGGTATTGCTTGGCTTTGCGATTTTGTCGTGGAGTCTATCTCCTGATGATGCTTCGGTTGCGGGGCGAAACGATTGTTGACTTTGTGATAGTGAACGTAGTGCTTGTGTATTGTGGTGGCATGTGTGGTGCATGCTGTTTAACTAATGCTATTTTCACATGACGGCGAAATTTCACATGCTATCATCACATTCACATTTATACATCGTCTCATACATACATATACCTTAATGAAATGTTCTTTGGCTCGACGACCAGGGATGGAATTGGGTAAATATATAATTTCATATATTTTTCTTAACACACAAGCAAACGGGTAACTGCCTATTGTACGGTAAAAATAAAATAAAATCGTTCATTTAGCTGAAACCATAACATATTAAAAGTGTTTTACGTTCTTGTCCTTGGCCGGCGGTTATTGAAGTTATAAAAATGTTTACAGAGCGTTTATTATAATGAAATAGTTTACATTATCGTTATTATAATATGTGGTTGCAATAAACTCTAACATCCTTTAAGATTTATATTCTACAATATTAACGTTTATAACACTATTTAATAGCAGGAATAAATTCACAAATTCTGTTTGTGTTGGCCACAGTAAATCGACCATTGAAATTTCAAATAAATCAAGATCATCTTGTTGCTCTATACACAAAGAGATTTAACTCTTTTTATGCACTGCAAAAGAAATTGAATTATGCACGACAAATAGTGATGAATAAAACCGGTATAAAGTTATTTTGATGTTTTAATTTTTAAGAGATGAAAGAACGATACGAGGACAATCATAGTTTTAGCAATATATACTCGTACCTACTCGTATGTAAAAATATTATCTTTGAGAACAAAACTGATCTTGATACCAAATGTAAACCAAAATAAACAATTAATATTGCGTGCATATTAAATATTTTATATGCAACATTTTACCAAAAACATTCATCATTCTCTTACCCTTATCCCACTCTAAGTGGGGTCGGCACAATATGTCTTCTTCTTTCATTCTCCTCTTTCATTCGTAAGCTCTGGTGCCACTCCTTTAATATGCATATAATTTTTCACACAATCCATCCATTTGACCAAAAGCATTATTTCTTAAATAATAATAATTTAACTGTCAATGAAAAAGTACTCTACCTAAACTAGATTTAATAAAATGGTGCTAAGATAGAATAGAAATATCTAGATTATTTGTTAGATGAAATTCAAACAATTAAAATAGCCGAACAACAAAAGAAAACAGAAGAGAAAAAGCCTTCTTTGTTGTGGCTTCTATATTTTCAGTCGTTTTCCTTAAGCAACAACAAAAGACAACAAATCCCGTTTGTCCAGCAGGAAGCGGCCGTGATTTAATACAAATTATTATTACAGAACATAAATAACGTGGTACGGGCAGAAGCTCCTTAATAAGTAATAAAGGGGTCATCGTTCATAGTACAGGGCGGAATTAACCCGGGTGGACATACGGTGTTATTATTGCCAAGGGCGCGGCAACTTATGGAATTTTAGTTTTGTGATAGTTTTTGTTGGTTGCTTTATCAGAACTTATCGCTACTATGCGTCTTTTACAAACTGTTACTAAATAGTAGAGTAATTATGAGTTTCAAATAATTATATTATTAACTAGCTGTGCCAACAGCTTCACCCGCATAGAAATCTGCGTGTTAAGTTTTCCAAAACTGACAATTTTGAAAATAAAAGGAGTTATCGAGAGTTAATTATACGAGATTTTTAAATAACTTTCATCGTTTACTTAGCGCACGCAAGGAAAGCTTTTAATTTTGCCGTTTTCGCAGTAAATTTTTTATTGATACTTCTCTCCTATTCATCTTAGTCTATGTTACGTAGCCTATAGCCTTCCTCGATAAATAAACTATCTTACACAGAAAGAATTTTGCAAATCGGTATAGTGGTTCCTGAGATTAGCGAGTTTAAACAATGAATCAAACAACCAAACAAACAGCTTCAGCTTTATCTATGTATAAATTTTGGATATTAAGTCATCGTTACTCTATATGATATTTGATTACGAGGCCAACGTGTCAAGGATATTATTTAATATTTAAAGGACGTAGGATATTTTGTTAAAGTCGCCTTTAATTAGAACTCCGTACAGAGTCTGCATTAATAAAGTTCATATCATGAATACAAAAAGAAAAATGCTTAACTTGCTAATATGTTAACTTGCTGATAACAAAACTAAGTCGTAATGTATTATTATTATAAAAATATAGCACGATATCGCAGTCGAGTCACAGAAAAAGATTGGTTGTAAGTAATCTCAGCATTCTCACAAAACTCGGAGGATAATTTCCTCTTATTTTTATTCAACCTCTGACTGCGATTTCGATAAGTGTATGGTTTTTATTATGGTTTAATTGGATATATACATAGTCAATTTCAATAGTTATCATAATCATAGTTATGTTTCAAAGGATTTTAAAAAATGTAATTAATATATTAAAGAAAAATTGTTATTAGAAATAGTGTATATCTCTTCAATACTTATGAAGTATCGATTTTAGATACACTGACGCACTATTTTTGCAGATACATTGTAATATTGTAGAGACACAAATTTCTGAAGACGTTAATGTGTAAGAAGAACTCACCTATGTTGCATCATATTACGAAGGTGTTTATGAGGCAGTCCTGAAGTTCTTTTATTTTTTTATTTCTTTTTGTCTACTAACGTTTTTTAAATATAATTTAAATTATATTTTTTATTATTAGGTATTATTTTTCCTTTTAGAAACTTTGACAAAATTGTACAAAGTGGACTCTGGTGGTCTGAAATAAAGATTAATTATTCTTATTAAATAAATGATACATCTGCGATATATTGATTGATACATTGAATTAGTAATCAAAGTTGATAGGTACACAACGTTATGCCGTTAACAGCAAAGTATTATTTGTTGACACGCTATCAAAGATTGGATAATGAATTTTGTAGGCACCTGTTATTAAAAATAGAATAGACTATATTATCAATGCATTTATTAGACCTTTAATTATGTGCACCGTTTCGCAAATTATGATAAGTTAAAGCCAACCGTCGTAGAGTAATATATAAACAGAGGCAATTAATATTGCAGGTGCGTGCCCTAACAGTGTAGTTGTTTATGATAGCCGCAATTCATTCATCGCTTTATTAGCGCGGTGCGTGAGAGGCATGCGAGGGCAGCCCTAGCGAGGGAGTTGATCAATTGATTTGTAACCCTTTGACTAATCTTGTTTCCTTCCGTATGTTATTATTAATTGGGCAACGGAGTTATATTGTAAGGTTACGTTCACATAAATGTTTTATTTTTGCGTTCGAAGTCTCATGTTTTTGGTATGAACTTCTGTTTTAGGATTTTCATATTTGTATCGCCTTTAGTACGAACTTCATTGGTCTATGTAGTCTTCAAGTCAAGTCTTCTTGGTCTTTACAGCTAAGGGAATGAAGATACAATAATTGATATAAGCAAATTGAAATAATGTTGACCGATAATCTGTTAGCAGTGATACTGGTCACTCTGTTTAAAATTTGTCTGTGATGCTGGGTGAATCGAGTTATTAAACTACAGAGAAAGTCCCAAGAAAATGTGTAGTTGTGAGCTTTAATTGAAGTAATATAGTAATGGTTTTAAGATCTCATTGCTAGACAAAGACGTCCTCTTGCCTTTGGAGAAAGGAATTGGAGTTCAGTCCTAGCTGTTCCAGGCTGACAGATTATAGACACGACAGGAATCTTAGAAATATGTAGGTTTCTCGAAAATGTTAAACTTCTCCTGATGATATGTAAAGTAAGTAAAGTGACGGCCTGTTACTATTCCACTGCTAGGCATAGGCCTCCTCTCTCCGTTTTTGGGGAGAAGGATTGGAGCTAAGACCTACCACGCTGCTCAACTGCGGATTGGTAGGCTACACGTGTCCCAAGAATTCTCTAGAGATATGTAGGTTTCCTCACGATGATTTCCTTCACCGAAAAGCGTGTGATAAATTGCAATTATCTATTAGACACATAAGTTTTAATAGAAACTTATTGATGTAAACATTAATTAAACACATAAGTAAGCATATGAAACTCGAAAGTTCCTACCCAAGAGTAAGTTGTTTAAGCCCGCAACACCTGGCCTTCAGCCATCATCGCTTCTCCAACGATAAAATGATGTGTAAAGTGCCCGAGTTAGGTATGAACTTCACACCCCTCTCAAATGCAAAGCTTTATTCACACAACGAAAAAAATACAAGTTCCTTGTCTGAGGTATCTCAGAATGTTTATATCTGATGACTTTCTTGTATTGAATTAACACAGAGAAAAACCTCTTGGTGTTCAGATCTCTAAAAGTAATCCCAACATCAATCCACTTAAGTATCAAGTATTTTCTAAAATAATTTTGATAGCTTCAAAGCTGAAAGGGTTACCGCAAAAGGCCGCAAAGCCGGTGTTTCTACAAAGCTCCCATTACGTACTAATCGGCGGAGTGCCGATGCTCTAAATATCGCTTTACGCATATTTATCGGACCATAAATAAAAAACTCTATGAAATATATAAATGATTCCCCTTTTTTTCTATCGTTTTCCGAGTATCGCGTTTTTTTCATAGAGTCAAAAGCTTGAACAGACCACTTTCGCATTATGGAATTGCCAAAACTCCATTTGGTGTTTATGATTAAACGACTTATGTTCTAATACGGACCAAAACAACATTGTACCTTATTACCATCGTTGAAGGCGCTTTTTACGAACAATCTGTATGTTTAGTATGATTTTTAAGAATTGTAAGATGGCAGTGAGCGTAGAAATGAGATATTTTGGCAGTATTACGCAAATTGGATAGCTTTCAACACTCAACGGAGTAGGTTCCGAACTTTCGCGGGGGAAAATTGAATTAAAAATATCATAAGATGTAAATATGTATGGAGATCGTAATGATGTTGCTCTTGCAGTGGGCTGCGGTTGGTTCATTTTATGTGAAATGCCGTTTCTTAACTACTTGAATTTTGTAGAGTGCTTTAATATATACAGACTCTAAAATAAGTTTGTGGCAATCAAAACCGATCATAAATTTTAATAGGCTGCAAAACATCTATATAATATATATTTACAAAGTATACTTTAAGTTTTTTTATATAAATTAATATTATTTGATAAAGATTACTAGCACTTTGAATTTATACAAGTCTCGTACATATTTTGGCGACGTAGCCGCCCGCAGATTTGCCATTTAACATCATAGGACCTCAATGCTTGGCTTCTTTTCTCTATGTTACGCATAAATAATATCTGTAATTTGGTTCTTGTAGTAAGTTGTTCGTTTCTAATTTGATATCTTAATTTAGAGCAATTAACAGGTATTTTCCTATAAGAGGATCTGACCTTTAAGAGATCCATCATTAGCGTCGTGTATTCAAAGACTGTTCCTCAAATTCTGATAGAATTTAGAAGAAACACTTTCGAATAGGGATAGATCGTAATCTGTTTTAATGTGTAAATGTTTCTATTAAATCTATGTATTTAGTCTATGTTTACAGATCAATATTGCTTCTGCGGTAAAGGAAAAAATAGGTGGGGTAATTCCCCAAAGAAAAAGAATTCATGGGGCATAAGTAGATCTTATCTTTCTTTTAAATTAAAGACTTTTCCTAGCAATAGAATAGTAACAAAACGCTGCCATACTTTATTGTAATAAATCAATATATCAGTATATATATCAGTATTCATAATAAACTCTCGATTATTCGTCTTGTTATTAGGCAATTTACATGTCAATAAAATGCCGGGTTTTTGCTGGCTCTAACGCCGTGTGGTATCCGGCTGAGTAGAATAGACTAACTTCCTTTCTAACCGAGGTGTCGTAAAACGCAACTAAGGTAAGTCGAACCGCCGTGTGGTATCCGGTTTAGTAGAATAGACCACCTTCTTACCGAGGTATCGTAAAATACGACTGAGGTAAGTTGACGTCAGGCAGGCAGCCGGTCGTAAAACCGCAACCAAATCATGTGACAGTATGTTTAAAGCATGTTGTGCCGACCTCGCTTAAAGTGCGATAAGGGCAGGAAGATGACAATATTACGAGTACTTGTAATATTTAGTTTCATGTGTACCAATGTAGAATATAGCGTAAGATTTTTTGTTTCAATGTTTCTGTAGGTATAACCTTTTTTATATGCGTTGATGATCCAATTTTAGATGCCAGCTACAATTAAAATAATTACCTTATTAAAATAATAGCATATTTGTGTGCCGTCACTTCGAACAGCCTCCGAGTTTGTAGAATTATCTCACGACTAATGTATAATTAAAATGTAATTTGATTTTATGATTGAGAACTGTGTAATCGCAATACACGAATGAACTATGATTGCTAAATGTAGTTAATAAAAAACATTATTCTGTTTGTTTGCATCTTTATGAATAGATATAGTTACCATTTTTATATTTTATAATATAAATTATATATATACAAATAATATATAATTTTGAAATATGAACGTTATATAAATCTTCAATAATTTACGACATTTTAAGCATATGTAATCTTGAAAAACCTTTTGGAGGAAAACGGAAAAAGCCTTACTGTGGGGTCGCAAGTTTAAACTACTTATAGTGGACCAATCTATGTGTTTTTCATCAAAATTATGCGCTTAATTGATAATTACAATAACAATTGTAAACAATAATTAATTACATGCGCTCTTAGGTAGATGAAAACGTTCTAAAGAAATTTGAATATACTGTAGAAGTCGCGGGAATGTGGAAGTCGTGGTATCCGGTTGAGTAGAATAGACCGCTCTCATTCCGTACCGTGGTGTCGTAAAAGGCGACTAAGGAAAGTTGACCCACCGTGTGGTATCCGGGTGAGTAGAATAGGCCACCGACGTTCCATACCGAGGTGTCGTAAAAGGCGACTAAGATAAGTCGATCCACCGTGTGGTATCCGGCTGAGTAGAATAGACTACCCTCATACCATACCGAGGTGTCTTAAAAGACGACTAAGGTAAGTTGACCCACCGTGTGGTATCCGTCTAAGTAGAATAGACTACCCTCATTTCTTACCAAGGCGTCGTAAAAGGCGACTAAGGTAAGTTGACGCACCACCCACCCACCATTAGGCAGGCATTTTCTAAGTTTTAAAGCGGGTTTTTAAACATTTTTGATTCCTTTATTTTTGATATATATAACATAAATAAAAAGAGAACTCAATCTGCTATTATTTATAATTAGATGACGTAACCAAAAACTCGAAACGGCAACACAAAAACGGTCATATGTAATTTTTGGTAATTATAAAGCCTAAAATTAAGCTACTTGAGCGTGGGATGTAGACACACCAACGTAAATAATTGTTTCTTATTAAAATCAACGTTAATCTTAGCCGAGGCAGATTCCGGCGCACCATCGCATTATGTTTAAGTATCGACAGCTATAATTTCTGTTCAATCAAGATTTAATTGTTTTAATGAGTCCACATGCGTGAATGGCCGCCCCAATTATTCTTTATTTTTAATCGCCTCAAGTGGTTTTTATGTTCGCAACAGGCACGCAGGGAGGCCCGAAGCGATCATTTTCATTATTTTAATAATGTAAACTTCCAATAATAATTTACAGTGATTTGGGGTTAAACACGTTAAGAGATATTTATGAATACCTGAGGTCCGAAGCAGTTAGCGTTGTAATTTGATCCACGGTTCAATTTTATTTTCTTTGTTGCAATTAATGCTTATCGGGACGAATACAAGTTTATTCAATATTCGAATGAGATGTGACCCTTGTTGGACAGATTCGTAAGTAAAAAGTAATGTATTAACTGCCTGGTAATTTACGTATGTTGAGGGCAAAGAAAGAGCGTGCCAGAATAAAAGTGTAGCGATTAATGTTCAATGCCAGAAGTGAAGAGTATAAATCAATGAAGCTACTAAAATTCACGTAAATACAAAGTTCACATAATACGCCGTGTGGTATCCGGCTAAATAGAATAGTACCACCCTCATTTCTTACCGAGGTGTCGTAAAATGCGACTAAGGTAAGTCGACCCGCCGTGTCGTATCCGGCGGAGTAGAATAGACTAACCTCTTTTCTTACCGAGGTGTCGTAAAATGCGACTAAGGTAAGTTGACCCACCGTGTGGTATACTGTTTAATAGAATAGACCACCCTCTTTCTTACCTTACTCTTTATAACATGTTGTGCCGACTACACTTAGAGTGGGATAAGGGCAGGAAGATGATGACAAAGTTCACATAATATAGTCGTAGACAATATTCTTTTGTAATTAAACGTTTTACGTCTATCTAAAGTGTGAAATAAATCTTATTTACTTATCTTTATTTAAAAACCCATTTAATTTGACTGGCCCGCTGGCGCAGTGGGTAGTGGTCCTGCCTTCAGCTCCGCGGGTCGCGGGTACGATTCTCGCCGAGGGCCAACATTTTCTATAAATGAATTTGTTGGTCTTCGTGTCTGGGTGTATATTTGTATTTAAAAAATATGTAAGTATATATTTACTAGTTGTCTGTCTACCATAACACAAGTATTAAGTTACTTACTTTGGGGACGGACGACCGTGTGTGCAAGTGTCCCATATATTTATTTATATAATGGGTCGAGGCTTTTAATTAAAAACGGATAGAATAGTTAAAGTCACGTGATTACGTACTTTCAAGCAAGCGACTTGCGTAGTGTTTGATAACAATCAAATCGTAATAATTTAGTACTTGTCAAAATAGATTTGGCCTGATTGTCAATTGAATACGTCATTATTAGTGAGATTCATAATTGGGAGACAATTCGCATGTTATTCCGGCCAATTAAAAGCAATTGGTTGCAGTTTGAATACGTCTGCGAAATGATTGATACGCAATAGATTTTCAAGCTTATTATGTCTGTTTGTATAATAAAATATCCTACTAGTATTATAAATACGAAACTTTGTAAGTATGGATATATGTTTTCACGAAAAAGTATTGGACGGATTTGGATGAAGCTTCACAAAAATAAAGGTTATAAATCGGAATAACACATAGGCTATATTTTGTAATTATTTGATGTAATTTTGGTTCCACGCGAGCGAAGCCGCGGATAAAAGCTAGTAACAAAATATATTGATATCGATACTTTTTGCACTTTAACAAAGTATTATGAATTTAAATTGTAAGCAATTTATATTTAAATAAATGAGTTTGTACGTCCATAATCATTCTTCTTCTCTTATCCCACTCTAAGCGGGGTCGGTACAATATGGTTTACCTAAACATGTTGTTACATGTTTTGGCTAGTTATTTTACGTCCGGCCTCCTGCCTAACGTCATTTTACCTTAGTAGCCTTTAACGAAACCTCATAAGAAATGAGGGTTGTCTATTCTACACAGCTGGATACCACACGGCGAGCCATTTTACCTTAGTCGCCTTGACGACACCTGGGTAAGAAATGAGAAATGGTCTATTAAGATCACCTTCTTTCCTGTCTAGGGGTCGTAAAACACGGCTAGGTAAGTTAACATCAGGCAGACGGCCAGTCGTAAAACACGTAGCCAAATCATGTGACATGTTTATAACATGTTGTCCCGACCCCACTTAGAGTGGGATAAGGGCAGGAGAATTATGTTTTCGTTTAAAGCTACTTCAGATTTCTCAGCAAGATAGTAAATACAAACGGTCAATACAAATTCGCCCTATTTAACAGTTAACTTACACACAACATTAGAAGAAAATTGGCCATTTTACTAAAAGCGGCCAAACCTCAATTAGGTACAATTGTAATAGTGACGTCGGAGAAATAAATAAGAGTTGCCTCCATTAGACGAGAGTTAATCTCGATGACGGAACACATTACCGGCGGCGGTAATGAGGGGCGCGTGAACTCGGAACAATTTACAAACTCCTAAAGGCATTTGGAAGTACGGATAGGTACGGCTACGCTGGCCTGGCTTTGTGCATAATAACTAAACAACACGCTGCCATTGTGACGGATATGCGAGGTTTTTGATTGTTCTGAGCAATTGTGCTGCGGTAAAGTATATGACTATTCATCAGAAGGAACCTAACGGTTTTGACGCATGGGAAGAAGTTCGTTGATTGGTTTTGGTCTCTTGTAACTGATTTTTACTTTAAATTACTTGTTTCACAAATACTTCAAACATTATTAAATTTAATATTAATTTTTATTCTAGTAAAATAAAACTCACTTCATTTGGTCAGATTATATATTAAAGTTTTCTTGTCAGAATCAATTAATAATTGCTAATTTGATTTAGATTTAGATTCTAATAGAACCTAATAATTTTAATTTGATAACGTATAAGTAATTGGTGCACGCTTATTATGCTTGAGAAAATAACAATATTTTAATTTATTCCGAGAATTCAGAAAATAATTTAATTTTGTAGGAAATGTAAGTTTAAATATTTTCAGCTTTCCGTCCGAACAGATATAGCCCGCATCGTGTAGAAAACAGCTAAGATTCCTACAACCAGTTCTTGATTGTTATTTAATATTGAGAATGACATATTACAATTTTATTTACAACAGAAATGTACAAGGTCTGCTTATCATAAATTACTTACAGGCTAGGACTATACAAATCATGCTCACGTGGAATGGTCCCAAGATGGCAGCGTTTTCGCGTTGAATCGCTAAGCTGATACTTTGTACGAACGCATTAATTCTTGCATAGGATTTTTTTTCTTTTTGATGGTATTCAGTGTTTCATTTTACTTAATGTATAATATTATGGTAAGTCTTAAAGAAATTCTAATAAATATGTTGTTGTCAAAGAAGATAACGTTAACTGTAGCCTAGAGGTGTGATTAGCTATTTCATGGATGTTGTTGTGATGGTTATGTTATGTACTACAATGGTCGGGATACATAATGGTCGGGGTAATAAATACGATGCACTGACACCTCCATTTCAAAATCTAAAGGTCTATAAAGTTCAACGTGACCACAGCGATAGAAAATTAGCAACATCGGATAGAGTTGCGGTGAAGAATGGGACGCCGGCGGCAGTTCTGGCGTACAGTATTGTTACCAAGGCCCTGCATATCGTCCCAATGCCGTGACAAATCCTTAGGACGCCTCCAGCGATATGCATTAAAGAGCGATCGAAATTAGGAACTTCCCCTTGGAGATTTTGATTTATCCCTAACAACCTGCTTTGCCTACTCTCTCATGGACGTCCTATGATAATTTATTGTACTTAATAATCATAACGCTGATGTACTGTGAGTAAATTTCCATTCCAAAACGAAAAATAGAATTTGAAGTAAAGCTATACTAATATATACATATAAAGCTGAAGAGGTTGTATGTTTGTTTGATTGTGTGAGCGCGCTAATCTCAGGAACTACTGAACCGATTAAAAAAAATTAGTTCAGTGTAAGAAAGAACATTTATCGAGCAAGGTTATAGGCTATGTAACACCACGCTAAGATGAATAGGAGAGGAGCAGCAATAAAAAAAATACGAAAACGGCTAGCTTTTAAGGTTTAGCCGCTTTAATCATTTCTTATGGGTATCAAAATACTTATATTACGGTTTTAATCTTTCCATGCGGGCGGAGCTGCTGACGTTTACTAGTTACTTATAAAATAATGAATAGAACCAGAGGTTATTGCCTTCTCTAATTACAGCGTATATGGTTTTCTCCATTATATAGAAATTAATACACATGATTGCAGAATCATTACAGAAATTAATAATAATAATAATATGCTCCAAGCCATATATGCTCCATGTATGTGCGTAAAACTCCTTTAAATTAACCAGGAAATAATTAATATTGTGACACTTCATATTTTACGGGATATTTTTGTTAAACAAATATTAAGAAATAGATTGGACATTGGACTTGTTAATAATAAAACTGTAAAATAACATTAGAAAAGTAAGGATCACTCGTCGTGCGAATTATTTACCTTTGGAGAATCTTTGCGCGATCTCTAGTGCGTCTAGACTACTTTTCGTGAATCTAGACTTCTCATTAAATTGAAATACGACTACAAAAAGGTCAGTTAAATGAAAGCTGTACAAGATCGAGTGTCGCGGAAATCCTTTGAAGAGATCTAAGTTTAGCATTCAATTCCATCTTTTTGACAAGAAGAAAAATGTAAGGTGTAGTTAATATATGTGCATGTATATTGTGTATATATATGTGTGCATGTATGTATGTGTATATACATTGCACGAAAGCGTGTTGGCCGTGTGGTATCCGGCTGAATAGAAATAAATATGAATATATACACCACCCTCTTTCTTATCAAGGTGTCGTTAAAAGGGACTAAGGAAAGTTGATCCACCGTATGGTATCCTTCTGAGTAGAATAGAATACCCTCATTCGTTACCGAGATGTCGTAAAACGCGACTAAGGCAAGTTGACCTGTTGTGTGATATTCGGCTGAGTAGAATAGAACACAATCTTTAAATCCTCTTTCTTTCTGAGGTTTCGTAAAAGACGACTAAAGAAAGTTGATGTTACGCAGGCGGCCGGTCGTAAAATACCTAGCCAAATCATGTGACAATCATGCTAATAACATATGCCAACCCCACTTAGAGTGGGATAAGGTCAGGATAATTAGGATGATAGTCAGGATAATTTGGGGTGCTAAATTGGTCGGCCTCCTCGTGGCGCACCCTGGGCAAGCTTAGTCTTGGTAAACGGACCACTGTGGGGTGGCCAATCCAGTTGTCCAACGATACCCTGTCCTTGCCATCGGCAGCGTGGTGGAGCACACAGGTCGTTTTAGTCGGTGCGAGTCCGACATAAGGGGTTTTTCTCTGTATAACAAAAAAAAAGGATAATTAGGATGATGTTGAACAAACATCAACAAACAAATTCAGCAATTTCGCTGGCGAGATTTTGATTTATCAGCAGTAATTATACAACAACCTGTTTTGCATCCCTAGGCCGTGCTACGATAATTCATCCCATTACACCAGGTTCTAAGCGGTGACCGTTCACTAGCAACGATTGATAATAATCGCTCGCGAAGTATAATGGCGTACACCCACGGGTAATTATTGTTGCAGTCGTGAGTTCGTGAGCCGGTGGAATGCATCTCCTTCGGGGGTTGCTGTAAACCAACACGGTTCATTCGGCCGCAAATAACTGATCGGCTCTCCGTGCTAATGATAGTGTGCCCTGGCCTCTTTATTCGACGCCGATAAAATAATTACGTTTAGATTTAGACTTTCGCGATTTGATACTTCTCCGTGTTTATTAAGCACCAGTGTAGTACAACTGTGTTCGAAACCGACTTTAGTTTTCAAGTATACTCAAATGTGTATTTTCTTCGTTCGCGAAGAAGAGATGGGACTTATGTGGTCCAGCTAAGTAGAATTGACCACCCTCATTTCTTACCGAGGTGTCGTAAAAGGCAACTAAGTTAAGTCGACCCGCCGTGTGGCATCCGGCTGAGTAGATAGACCAACCTCATTTCTTACTGAGGTGTCGTAAAAGGCGATTAAGGTAAGTTGATCCACCGTGTGGTATCCGTTTGAGTAGAATAGATCACCCTCTGTCTTACCGAGGTTCGAAAAGGCGAGTAAGGTTAGTTGACGTCAGGCAGGCGGCCGGTCGTAAAATACGTAGCCAAATCATGTGACAACATGCTTGTAACATATTGTGCCGACCCTAGATTAAGGTTTAGGGCAGAAAGATGATAATGGTAGCCCGGTATATAAGCTTCAATTGTGCTAAATTAAAGCAAGCATAAAAGAAAAGATATATTATTGAAATAGAAACTACATGCGAACTTAACAGTTCATATCGATATACACAAAGATGTAAAGAATTAAACAAGTTAAATTGCGATCATTATTTTACGATGTTAATAGTAAATAAATTATATTATGTTTGAGGTAAACATATTGCAACTAATTTTAGAACAAGTACAGATAGCGAAATGCATCTTTTAGAAAGAATATCCTAATAAAGCCCAATTATATTTAAAATATTAAAATTCCGCGAACTGCAGTTAAGATTCTGCTGAAACTGTTCGGACTTACAATGAAGTCATTCCTTTGTGCAGATCACCTCTCGCCTCGGGGGCTCATCGGAGAATACTGCAAACATCTGAGGTTGCATTGACGTTTGGTCACGGGCCATCTTCGAAGACTCTCGGAACATTATGCCGTGCACATATTACATACTTGCATACAAATAGAATAATGATAAACAGCGATTGGATAACTTCAATGATACCGCAACTCATTTCGTAAAAATAGATTATAATCGTAGTTGTTGAGTACAGACGTATGGACGTGCTGTAACATATTAGTATAACATAGTTTTTCTTTAAATATTCTACATTTTTTAGTTGTTTAGCGTATTGTCTCTTTTTTTTTTTAATTTTGTTTCTCATAATAATATGAAAATTTCAAAATTATTATTTGTTAAGTTGTATAGCCGTGTGGTATTCGGCTGAGTAGAATAGACCGCCCTCATTTCTTACAGAGGTGTCGTAAGAGGCGACTAAGGTAAGACGATCCACCGTGTGTTATCCGGCTGAGTAGAATAGACCATCCTCATTCCTTGACGAGGTGTTGTTAAAAGCGACTAAAGTAAGTTGACCCACCGTGTGGTATCCAATTGAGTAGAATAGACCGCCCTCTTTCTTACCGAGGTGTCGTAAAATACGACTAAGGTAAGTTGTCGTCAGGCAAGTCGTAAAATACGAAGCCACATTATGTGACAACATGTTTAAACATGTTGTGCCGACACCACTTAGAGTGGGATAACGGCAGTAGAATGATGAATTTGTTATGCTATATATATTTTTTTTATCGCGGATTATAGCGAAATAATATTCTCATTAGTTTCGTAAACGCTATATGTTCATAGCATAATAATTTATTTAACAGTAGTTACTGGTAGTCCTTAAATAAATAAAAAAAAATATTTCAATATCCCTAATTATTACAATGTGTTCACTAAGAAAGCTGTGGTGATATGCGCTCGCCTTTAATGGTCCGGCTGGCCAGCGGCCCGTTATCCCTTGTAGCTAATGATTGGCCGGCATTAAGTCCCGACTGTTCCGTGCGATTATTGGATCTAACAGATAATTTTATATCGTATTGTCCCGAAGCGCAAAATTTTCTGTTATTATTACAGAGAACCCTATACATATTTTGCGATATTTTAAAGGTAAAAGTAACTGTATAATAATTAACGAGTTATAGTTGTAGCAAGCAGAAGAAAATCATAGGTTACGAAATATTTGAAGTAAATATGTTTGTTTATAATTAAATGAACTTAATTGTTTAATATAAAAAAAAACGTTCCTCTAATTTCGTACTTATTTTAATAATTGCTTCTGAATACAATTAGTCTTTTACGTTGGTTCACCAAGTATAACTTACGAAGACAAGAAAATATCTACTTTTTTACTCTTCAATAAAACCCTCTACTATTCGTTGGTTAATATTAGTTTTTATTACGTCAGACCGCCAGTGGCGACATAATCATTGATCATTATTCTCCTGCCCTTATCCCACTCTAAGTGGGGTCGGCACATGTTATAAACATGCTGTCACATAATTTGGCCAGGTATTACACGATCTTCGCCTGCCTGACGGCAACTTATCTTAGTCTCCTCTTATGACACCTCGGTAATAAATGAGGGCGATCTATTCTACTCAGCCGGATACCACACGTCGGTAATGAAATATAATCAACCAACTGCTGGGAATTGGCCTCCTGTCTTTGTTTTTGGAGAGAAGGATTGGAGCTACCACGCTGGTCCAATGCGGATAGGTTGCACATATCTCTGGAATTCTTTAGATATATGCAGGTTTCTTCACGATGTTTTCCTTCATCGAAAAGCGTGTGATAAATTGCTATAATCAATTAGGCACATATGGTTCGATTAGAAAAATTCATTGGTTTCAACCCGTGACCTCCTGGAAAGAGTCACACAATCTCACCGCTGGGTTATCACAGCTCTATCATCTATATCAACTATAGTAACAGGCTTTTATCAAAATATCAAAAAAAACATTAAAACTTAATAACTATCATTATAAATCCGCAACAATTGATTTCGAAAGGATAGCAATGAGGAATTACGAATAGAATGATCAAGGGACTCAGTAAGGTCGGGTTCGCACCTCACGAGCGCCGTTCCCGCGCTATAATGAGCCCACTAAATCAAACAATGGCATTAAAGTGTCAATACTAACTCGATAACACCTAGCCGTTTTCTTTTGGAATTGCAGCCATAAATTCGCCGGCCTGCTTAAAGTCTGAGGTACGGATAGTGTTTCACTTGTGTAAAAGTGACTGATGCGTCTTACATTGTTAGATTGAGTGTGCTTTGTACAAAGTATTTAACCAACTCGATCGCGTTAGCGACAGTGACATCTAGTGACTGCTTTTCCACCATATATAAAACCTCTCCTATAAGACGGTAGTTACATTTCTAGAAAAAGCTGTTTCGTGTGAAACCATGTTGGATGAAAGCCAAAGCTAGTAGTAAAAAAATTATTACGTTCTAAAAACTTTTTGATAACACAGATTTGATAACAGCGGTTCCTACCTGAAATTTATGCTTCCCTGATATGGGAAACAGCGTCAAGACTTGGAGTTGCAGCGAGAATGGCCGAATCCGGCAAACGTCAGAAGTATGCATCTCTCATCGAGAGTTATATATTTTTGTCGTTTGCAGTTGAGACCATAGGGCCATGGAGTCAAAGTGCAAATTCTTTATTATCCGTTTTAACACAAGACAGGAGAGCTTTCTTCTTTTTTTCACAAAGAATCAGCTTGGCGATTCAGCGCGGAAACGCTGCCAGCATTCTTGGGACGCATTCCACGTGGGCATGATTTGTATAGTCCTAGCGTGTAATTTAAGATAGATATAACTTACATTTTACTGTGAGTTAAAAAAAAATAAAAAAAAGATTGTTAAATTATATTAAATAAAAAAATTACTCACTAAACAATTTATTACTACAGAATAACCTACACAAACCCTATATTTTGTTTTGTATGTTAAAGAATCTAAATTCTTATATGTTTATTATAAAAAAAACTACTAGTAAAGTTCAGATAGCCACAAATAACAGTGTCAATCGAAGCAAGGGTTGCAACACAAGTAGCTGTGCTGGGGTCAGATAAACAACACAATTTGTACTTGTGCGAACAACCCCTTTGTGCGAGGGAACGACCGTTCCAAACTACAGATTGTTTATCTAATCGAGTATATATTATCTGTTTTATTTGCCAATAAATATCTATTTTTGATAACATTGCACCGGTAGTCAATGATTGTATGTTTTTATTAATTTTATGTACGTTTTTGTAGGGAAATATTTCCTAATTAAAAGGAACTTGATCTCTGGACCCTAGGTCGCTGGTTGGTAATTTAAGTGGACTGTATAGGGGGTTCAGGGCGTTAACTATTTTCTATCTCTCTGGGCAATGCGTAATTTATTACCGATACGTAGTAACAACTTAGCACCACCCTTTGTACCCTCGATGCCTTTGTACTGCCACCATGCACTGGAAGGTTCGAAGTCCTCGAAATGCGCCGGCGGCCGGCCGTTTCTTGTGACACCAGGGGAAATGTTACTCGTACGAACAGTAACACTTTTACGAGTCCGAAACTCGACACGACACTTTAATATTAGGCATTGCACTTAATCTTGCAGACGAATTGTTTATGTTTTTACAATAGATTTGATACGAATAATGTATAGCGATCGAGCGGCCATTAGCGAAGGTTCCGCGCTCACGTAGATACTCGCGCGGCGACAGACGAACCGATCGGCGAGAGGCGTTTTCATTGCTACCCACATATCGGTGAATAAAAATATGACAATTGCCCAGAGACAAAAAGATATATTACGAAATAAATGAAATTATGAAATATTTACGAACAGTTTTTACTAATGTTTTTATTAATTTCATGAACGAGGGTATAAATTAACATTTATCTCTTTACTTACTTAATACTTTTTATTATTCCTTTTTTTTAAGTACCTTTTTTATTTTGAAAAAAAAATTACCGAGCAAGGCTCGGCCAACTTGGTAGTAATAGTTAATAACAAAACAAAGTCTGACTAGATCTTATACTATATAATATTTCAATAAATCTGTCACCCCAATCGGTTTTAAAAATAGACGAACAAATAAAGACAACTTTGCAAAGAACTTATGACATGTTATTTTTTAAAAAATATATGACAATCACATACATGGCTAGCCGTCAAGTAACTTGTGTTATGGGTGACAGATAACTGGTAAATATATAATTTTAAATACATGACTACACCCAAACCAAACCAAAGCAACAATTTTTTTTATTAAATATTGTTCCTCGCCGGTAATCGAACGCCCGACCCGTTGAGCTGAAGGCAGGGATACTGGCAACTACGCCAGTATCCGTGCCAACTGGTCCTGTCGTTTTCGATTTTAATCTAATAGTAAAAATATACAATATCATCTCACTCTCCTGTCCTTATCCCACTCTAGGTGGGATCAGCAAAACATGTAGTAACCATGTTGTTAAATGATTTGGGTAGGTCTTTTACGCCCGGCTCCCTGCCTGACGTCAACTAACCTTAGACACCTTACTAAGAAATGAGGTTAGTTTATTCTACTCAAGCGGATACCACACGACGGTCCATATATCCTATTAATATTATAAATGCGAAAGTTTGTGAGTATGGATGGATGTTTGCTACTCTTTCACGGCGAATCTGCTGAACTAATATCGATGAAATTTGGCACAATTGTTCCTTATATACCAGGGTAACATATAGACTATAGAAATCCTGTTAATTTTATACGAATAGGACGACATTGAAAAGCGCCATTTATTATCAACCTATCAGTGATAACAGTCCACGAAAACGAAGTTGCAAAAAAAGTAGTAAAAGCTATACCTAGTTATACAAATAGTACTATACAAAAAGTAATACATAGTTCCTATATTATTATGGAAACCACCGCACTAGTAAAGTCAGAAAGCCCTCGTCGAGAATGCTGTGAATAAACATGAGCTTTCATTAATCACCCGCAAACTTTGTCTATTCACCAGACTCCACCTGACTTGGGTATTTTCTTTTAACTTTTAAGCTTTGTTCGAAACTTTTGATGGACTTTGAGTTTTAAGTAAGTTGAATAGTAATATATCTTTGCCGGTAGCGAGTTTGTATTGTGTTATCGTGCACCTCCCATAAAGAAAGTTTAAAATTGTTTTGATGATGGCAATGTTGTGTGAATTTTATTTTGTAAATTGCAAGCTTTAACGTATGTTATTACCAATACGTATACTTGTCTGTCTGACCTGGATATTTAAAATGAAGCTTTAGTTGAATTTAGTTGAAGTTAAAAAATTATATATGCGTAAGTCGAGTTGTGACGCCGTGTGGTATCCGTCTGAATAGAATAGTACCACCCTGATTTCTTACTGAGGTGTCGTAAAAGGCGACTAAGGTAAGTCGACCCGCCGTGTGGTATCCGGCTGAGTAGAATTGACCAACCTCATTTCTTACCGAGGTGTCGTAAAAGACGACTAAGGTAAGTTGACCCACCGTCTGGTATCCGGTTTAATAGAATAGACCACCCTCTTTCTTACAGAGGTGTCGTAAAATACGACAGAGGTAAGTTGACGTCAGGCAGGCGGCCGGTCGTAAAAACGCAGCCAAATCATGTGACAGCATGTTTATAACATGTTGTGCCGACCCTACTTAGAGTGGGATAAGGGCAGGAGGATGATGATGATGCGCAAGTCGAGTTGTGATTGAGTTAATTAAAAAAACGTAATTATGTCAATGTAATTCAGTCCTGATATGAACGTGGACTTGATACGGCTATTAGAAGAAACTTTAAAACGATTCAAGTTCCATTAAAATATGCTTATTAGAATAGTTTCACTTATAATTTAATATACTGTGTAGCTTAAATCAAAGCTTTCTTACCTTTATTATTTATATTATACACTGATCTACTATACGTTGCCCTTGTCTGTCATCGCCCATGGTTGTTCTAAAAGATGTTAGGACATGGGTGTTCTATGATTAGGATACACTGCATTTTGACAGTTGAAATTATGTATTTTATATTGTAAATAAGTAGTTTTGACTATAAAATTTATGTAAGTATCATTATAACGTTACCACGAAGTTCGGAAAATTAATATTTATCAGAAATAAGGTCTTTATGACTCTCAAATTATGAAATCATGTGCCTGACCTGATTTGTTTTTGACAATATTTGTTCTTAAGTCTTGATTGTCTTGAAGTATTTTCAGATATTAATGGTTAATAGTTTATATAAATCTTAATGAATCATTGAAAAAGAAATAGAACAATTTATTTAATTAATAATTTTTATAAAAAATTAAATAATAACTAGTTAAAAGAAAAATTACATTATACAAATGCGGTTTTATTAAGCAATATCTAACAAACAACTTTTGGTGAACGGAACGCAAAGAATGTAGGAACAATATAACATATTACTGGAATATTGTTATAAGAGTTATGGGTTTATCAAGCACAATATCAATTTAACCCCAGCATTTCAGTTGTTTCCAGGCATATTTCTGAGCTATTTTTAACTTTGAACGGAACCATTAGATAAGGCTCATTTCAATCCAACTTGGAATTAGTTCCACCTTATTGCCAACTTGAGAATTTTTATCACAGCTAAAGCAATCAGAGCGCCAATAATTTCCCTCATAATGACTCTTCGCTCGTAAAATTTGAGCATTGCGCCAAAATGGTGGCACATTAAAATTCTCTCCCCATCGTTATAACGGGAGTTATCGGTTCGGTGCGCGGTTCGGGACATTCTGCATTAGAACAAGACCGCGATTGGCGAGCGTGTGAGAAAGTTCCGTGATAGGATTATATTCACTTTTTCATAAAAGTGCGCCACTTTAATGAAAAAGTGAATATAGTCGTAGCATACAGCCACAAGTAAATAGTAAATAAATATATGGGTCACTTACACACACGGTCGTACGTTCCTAAAGTAATTTAATACTTGTGTTATGGTGACAGACAACTGGTGAATATATACTTATATTTTTTTTAAATATATAATTAAATACAAACCTACACCCAGGCTCAAAGACCAACAAATTCATTAATAGAAAATGTTGGCCCTCGGCGGGAATCGAACCCGAGACCCGCGGAGCTGAAGGCAGGATCACTACCCACTGCTCCCACGGGCCAGTCCAAATTAAATGCACAACAAACAAATCATAAGCATCACATGTTTTATAGTTTTAGGGCCTGTTTCACAAGTTACTTACAAAGTGGCGGATGGTTAACCGACAAATAAACTAAGTAGCAGATAAATGTCTCTAAAAGGGACTAAAAAGTGAAAAATTAAAAAAAAATAAAATCGCGGCTACTAAAAATAGATATTTGCTATCCAGCAGATAAACAAAACAACAGTTACATGATCTACCTGTTAACTTATTAGGGACTTTAAATGCTAAATAAGCCTATCAGAAACTTGAGAAACGCAAAATTCCGAGATATGTGTCAGATATGTTCCGAATAAGCTATCTGAGTGTTTATTGGTAACTTGTGAAACAGGCCCTTGGTATGTTAAAATAAGATGCATATATAACAATTAAATCAACATCATTCTCCTGGCCTTATCCCACTCTAAGTGACAAATCATGTTTTAAAAATGTTGTTACATGATTTCGCTAATTTATGACCGGCCGTTTGCCTAACGTGAACTTACTTTAGACGCCTTTTACGACACCTCGTTAAGAAATGACGGTAGTCTATTCTACTCAGATGGATACCACACGGCACTTACCTTAGTCACCTTTTACGAAAGCTCGGTAAGAAATGATGGTGGTCGATTCTATGCAGGCGGATACCACGCGACATGGAATAGTTTATATTGCGATTTATAATTATAATAATGGGATTTGTAATAGTATTTCTTATGCCACGATTCATACCATACTTCATTTTCTTTCATACTGTTTGATTCGTTTTATTGCTTTTATATCGTCATCCATTAACGTTTAAATCATCGCAATTTATTCACATATGCATTGACTGAGTACCGTGAAGTAAGGTTATTACTAAAACATAGCGTTTTAAATATCGCTAAAAATTTTGCCAATGCTTCAATTTGCGTAAAATTAATGAAATACAAACGCTCTGCTAGCACGCCCCATGCGACGACGCCCTTATTATCTCAAATCTGCTCGCCTGCGCCCGTCAGTTTTCCTTTTTAAATCGCGCGTTAAGGATTTGGCGTAAATGCGTGAAGGGTTGCTCCTCCCGGCCCGCCCTCCTATGTCCTCATCGGGCTTCGATTCCCAATTTGCGTATTTGATTGCTCTTTGTTTACGATTGGAGCCAATATTGCAAGATGGCAATTATCTTACAGAAATACCAGCATTATTTTCTATGAGAAGAAAATGTTGTTCAAATTTTAGGTTCGTCGATAGGTTGAATTACCTTTCAGGGGAGCAAACGTTAAAGGACATAACATACATGATGAACACTCGGTTATCAGTAAGTCAGGTTTTGTCCTAAATTTTGGTGATTAGATTACACGAGAAATTTAATTCTATTAATGTGTACAATTTTTACAATACAACTGAGTAAGTTGCTTTAAAGGCGGAAACGTTTTACCATAAAGCGCTACTAGTGAAAATACAAACATCTCTCAAAAATCAATTGATATAATACTGCTTTGTCAATAAAACACAATATACCTTATATTTTATTTCTATGGTAAAATGTAATTTAGTTTACAATGTTCGTAATGTGTCCAGATGCAACGGATAGATATTTTGAAAATGGAAATGGAAATATTTAAGTTCACCAGAGTCCACGAAGCCAGAAGCTAAAGCTTGTATTATATTTGTACAACGTAGACCTGCTATGTGGTGGAAACGATGTAGATAAAATAAGTAAAAAGAGTATATTCACCACATCACATAACTTTTTTTTAATATTTAGCATACTTTTCTCTTCACCACAAAAATGTTATTTAGCTTATTACGAATCTTTTTACTATATGATATATAATACATATATACTGAAACCATTACGTGAAACAAATGTGTAGGAAAGTAAACTTATCGAATTTTAGAACCGAAACTGCATTTTCAATCGTGGCCACACTTTTGCAAGTATATCTCGTATATGTAAAATAAAGCGGCCAACCTAAACCTCCCGAAGGGGAGGGGCAACCCCCACGACTTATTCCGATATAATCAATAACTTAGTAAGATCCCCTTTGCATCCGGTCGTGTGACAGTTCGATCGAACGGGTGATGGGATCTGCAGGCAATAGACAAAAATGTCTTACACTGAAAAAATTGTACTTCTCAATGTTAAATATTCTTCTTCTTCTTAGTCAACCGATGGACGTCCACTGCTGGACATAGGTCTCTTCATGGGATCTCCATACCACACGATCTTGTGCCGCATGGACCCAGCGGCTCCCCACGACCTTTTTAAGGTCGTCAGTCCATCTCGTGGGGGGTCTACCGACACTGCGTTTTCCGGTGCGGGGTCGCCATTCCAGCACCTTGAGACCCCAACGTCCATCGGTTCTACGCACTATGTGCCCCGCCCATCGCCACTTCAGCTTCGCGACCCGCTGAGCTATGTCGGTAACTCTGGTTCTTCTACGGATCTCCTCATTTCTGATCACGTAGAGATACTCCGAGCATAGCTCGCTCCATCGCCCGCTGAGCGACTCTGAGCCTTCTTATGAGGCCCATTGTCAGCGACCACGTTTCAGATCCGTACGTTTTGCGAAATTGTTGTAGTTGTACTCCACATTCGCTGTATATTCAATTTTTTAGATGTTACGCAAACAATAGTGTAGGTGTCTCTTTTGTACTTATTGATTCTGTTCTGCAACTTAGATTTCGCGGGCTTCAATCCATAGCGTATCTAGAATATTTAGTTTCAACAAAAATGGAACTTTTGATTTTTGTTTTTCGATTACACTATTGGACATGCGTCGTAACTAGAAACGGATTACGGTGTACAGACCGTAATACGTTTACGAAGAGATTATTTAGGACAAATAGTAGAATCGAATAACAGTAAAAACCAAAAATCGGTGTTTTGTTGATACGTCTGTATGGTTTGAAGTCTCAGTCAGTCAGTCAGTTGAAGGCGCAGTTTTTTAGACTCCTTATCAACTGTTAAATATATTTTAAAATATAAAAAAAAAGCAAGTAACTGAATATTTTACCTAATAGGGTTGCTTAAATCGAATTCATGCTAGCTTAAATACATTTCGACATCAATGTCATTTACATGGAAAGATTGACAATGCATTTGTTAATCTTTCTATCTTTTTTTAAACCTGTCTACGAAAACCTATCTACGAAACCTGCTATAAACTGTATTGGAGAATTAAAAAGTAACATGCAGACCGCTAAAGATTTTTAAAAATGAGCGAAATTTATTTGTAGGATTTGGTGAAAATTCCTGGAAATTAATAAAGTAACTAGATATGAAGTGTTCAACCTAAGGTTAGAGTTATATAGTTTTGATAAATTTTTCTTAATTGCGTTCGGTTGGAATGAATTTCAGTTTAAAACAATTTCCCAATTATATTATTATCTATTTGAGAATTGCTTTATAAATTTTATTAAATTTGCGCATAAAATGTAAATTATGTGCATCTAAAGAATTATGTACATTTTTCTGCAATACATATCTGCAGACTGTCTGATGTCTGCGCAGAGTTAAATATTATACGATTTGTGCAAACACTGCCTGATTAGAGAAAACCCGGAGATGCTGAAGTTTGTTCACAAATGGCCAATTTTACAGTTACTAAACCGAATTTGCTTTGATGTTGCTATGTTTTATTCAAATTTAATCAGAAACGTTTTACTTATGGCAATGACATTAAACTTGATTGCTTTTGATATAAAATTTAACATAACATTATTTCAGTTTTATAAGTTTATAAAATACTATTGAATATTTATCGTGAGTAGTATGCCGTGTGGTATCCGGCTGAGTACACTAGACCACCCTCACTTCTTACCGAGGAGTCGTAAAATATGACTAAGGTAAGTTAGGCAGGCGGCCGGTCGTAAAATACGTAGACATAAGACAACATGTTTATAACATGTTTTACCGACCTTAGTTACAGTGGGATAAGGGCAGGAGGATGATGACTTATCGTGAGTAGTGTTCATCTATACTAATATATAAAGCTGAAGAGTTTGTTTGTTTGAACGCACTAATCTCAGGAACTACTGGGCCGAATTGAAAATTTATTTGAATGTAAGATAGTCCATTTATCGAGGAAGGCTATAGGCTATATAAAATTACGCTAAGATGAATAGGAGAGGAGCAGCAATAAACTGTGCGTGAATAAGTGTGCGGATGCAGTCTAGAAACAAAAGTTACCAACTAAATAGAAATAGAGCCTCAATTAGTCGCGCAAATCGGCACCATCTTCGCCTCTGTTCACTGTTTTCATATAATTTGTCCACATGTTTCTAGAGTCTACATTCACACACGTGTTTTATTTTCATATAAGTTCGATTTATATATGTGCTGATAAATTATATTCAGTAGTGATTTAAATTCAATACTTTGATTAATATAATTAATTTAATTAATATTACTAATCGTAAATATTGTTGAAAAATTGTCTTAATAGACTCTTCAAGTGCTCCAATATAATTGAGGTTATTTTTTAATATCGCTCTCACATGATTATGGGAATAACGTATATGGAGTGTAGTAAGTATAGTATATGGAAAAAACGTCCTATACTAGATAAATATAAATAGTACGTCAATAATAGATAGATAGAATTAACACCATATCCTTACTTCGGTAGAATTTATTGACTTTTTAGTTATACTTACTACACGTTTACTACGCAAAGACTGGCTCGTTGGAGCAGTGGGTAGTGACCCTGCCTTCAGCTCCGCGGGTCGCGGGTTCGATTCCCGAAGAGGGCCAACATTTTCTATAAATGAATTTGTTGGTCTTTGAGCCTGGGTGATTATTTGTATTTAAGTATGTATTTAACAATTATATATGTATATATTCACCAGTTTTCTGTCACCCATAACACAAGTATTAAGTTACTTATTTTGGGGACTTACGACCGTGTGTGTAAGTGTCCCAATTATTTATATTTATTATTATTAATCCAAGCCTTATCTTTAATATTTAAATGAGTTAATCTTGTATGTATATATATATATTTTTTCTGAATCTCGGAACCAACGATTTTCCTGAAATTCAGCACGCAGGAGGTTTTAGGGAAGAAAAATCGATCTAGCTAGGTTTTATATAAAAAAAAACCGTTTTATCGATGTTTTGGGCATTCAAAAAATACTAAAATTTACATTGAATATATAAAACACTATTTTTGCCGTTAATTGTCAAGTCAGCGTAGCTTATTCGGGGAACGAGCGGTCATGAGAAATAAAAATATCTAGGATCGAGCCCCAACTACCCTATTATTTTTTCTTTTTTAAATTTCTTTTTGTAAAAAATTACCGAGCAAGGCTCGGTCAACCAGGTACTAAGGATAAATAATAGTATAAGAATAACAATAGACCACCCTCATTTCTTACCGAGGTGTCGTAAAAAGCGACTAAGGTAAGTTGACCCACCGTGTGGTATCCGGTTTAGTAGAATAGACCACCCTCCTACTTACCGAGGTGTCGTAAAATACGACTAAGGTAAGTTGACATCAGGCAGGAGGATATATATATATATATATATATATATATATATATATATATATATATATATATATATATATATATATATATATATATATCCTCCTGCTTATAATGAATAATAAGAAGAATTAATAGAATTAGTATTCTTCATGCCAAATCCTGCATATATCAAGTATGAAAACGGATTGTCCACTCTACATTTAGCATTATATATATTTTCTATTTTATTTTATCGCGGATTGTAGCAAAATAATTTTATTATTACTTTTGTATTATACATCTCCGCAAAGTAACGCCTAATTCTATAAATTATTTAAAATTAGGTTATTTATGTTTAAAATTTAAATGGCGATTGATTTCCTTGACTTTATGCATTCTCCGGTGCAGGGTTGCCACTCACTAGAGTGTTACTAACTTAAAGGCCCTAATTTTTTGCAACCCGTTCGACAATGGCTGTTATTTCTAATTTCTGACTCCAAGCACAGCTATTTTCATCGTTCGCTAAGCGACTTTGAGTTTTATTATGAGTTAGATACTGACCAAGTTTCAAATCCATAAGTCATAAATAACTATGAGTACTTTCAATCCCAAAAACGCCGTTGGTATCCGGCTAAGTAGAATAGACCACCCTCATTGCTTACCGAGGTATCGTAAAAGGCGACTAAGGTGAGTTGACCCATCGTGTGGTATCCAGTTGAGTAAAATAGACTAACCTCTTTCTTATCTTAGTTGACCGCAAGTTGACATCAGGCAGGCGGCCGGTCGTTAAATACGTAGCCAAATCATGTCATAACATGTTGTGCCAACTCCACTTAGATCAGGGCAGGAGGATGATAATGGTACAGTCATGAATATAGATTTCTTGTATCAATGCTTTATTTTAATTAGCAAATGTGATAAGCGTTATTTCATCTTTAGCAGAGTACACAGGATGCTTAAAATAAATAAAACACCAGATTCTGATAAACTAACTTTGAGTTTATTTTTACCATTTACACTTGACAATGTATTCGTAATCTGTTGTCAGCTACGGGTGGCGTCGTAGGCGCGTAGCTCGCGCTCGGGCCTACGCACGCGGCTCAACGGAAACTGGGCGCTACATAAACTGACGCTTAAATTACACAAAGAAACAGGCATCGACCAAACACATAAGATACTTTAAACATCACGTGTTCTATTTTAGTTTTCACATAAAATTTTGTCACACATTACAATATTAGGAACGGTATAATTCACTATGAAAGATTTCAAAATAATTTAGCATTATAGGAACTATGATAGACGCGAGTACTACCTTTTACAATCGTTAAACTTATAGCGTAACCATTTACATCTAGATGATGATGGAGACATAAAATATTTCATAATAACAAAATTTTAATAGATTATAAATATAAAGGCGCAGATATACAAAAATGTCTAAGAAAAACAAAACATGTATAACTAAACGAACAACATGGCCGCTAGTAGCAGATACAACAGACTAATCCGAATCAATCTTAAATATTAAAATTTGTATTCGGAAAGTATAGTGAAACTCTAGATGCGATAATATTGAAATATACATAGGAACCATGATTCATTCCGCGGGCTGTCGTCCGCGGAGACACAACATCGCTACCGACTTTCCACCTACGCTACCCGAACGCACGAGTGCTGTATACTCCCGATTACAAATCGATTAAATAAATATCTCGCGAAGTTACGCGGTGGAGTTTTCGAACGCCTCAACAAACAATAGGGGTCTTTAATAAATACACTATAATTTTATTAACGCAGTAAACAAAATAATCATGTAGTATAAACGCGCGCCGTCGCGTCGGAAACGTTGCGTGCGCGCATTGCGTCGTAAGTTCGCATATCTACCGCTTATACACGTATTCCTGATATTCTGAACCATCAAACTACTGCCTAAGACGTACATGGCAAGTTCGGATTTAATTTTTGATCAGCTAGTATTGAAATTGTGATGGTTGTGAAATACCCTCGTGACTCCAGACGCTTCAGAGGGCTATAATGAGATCGGAGGGAGACGCATCGCGCGCAAGCACGCCCCATTGCACATAGCATAACAAGGACCGCCGGCAACCGGTGGAATAAAACATTGCACATCATAAAAGAACAAACTCAATGTTGTAGTAGGATTCGCTCATAGATAAAATATCATTATACACTCCACTAGATAAAATGTAAATATGTAAAATATTTTTAATAACGTGATCTGTGCCATCGAAAATATTAGGGACTCCACGCACACGCTAAAGAAATGAATATACATGCGCGAGGGGCGAAGGCGGGCGTCGGGCCGCGCCGCGCTACCGCCGCATGTACCTCCAAGCCTTTCGACTCACTTACGCCACTACTAATAATCGTTACAATATCAATAAAAATTCAAGAATCACACTTAGTTCCAAAATAAACTCACTTGTATGCGAGGTAGGCTGAGCGCTGGCGCGCAGCCCGAGTTTCGAGTTCGTTCGTTTTGGAAAAGTTTGCTACGATAATAATTATTATAATTAACTGTTACCAATAAGCCTACGCGGTGTCGTCGCGTCTCCACGGGCGGCTCTCGAGTGTGCGAGCGCTCGCACCTCCACGCCTCGATCCGTACCGGTGCCGGCACCGAATGCGAGTACCTCGTGTACTCGTCGCCACTTTCGTCGAAAGTTACGCCGCTAGGCTAATACGGAGGGGGTCGCTTTTCATTCAATTTTGTGGGGACACGTTTTTTCGAGCGTAAGACCCGCGCGAGAGGACGACCGCACTACTGCCTAACATACGTACCTAACTCTGCCTCACGTTAAAAAAATCATATACGTATATATATCTTCATACATTTACGATGCATCAGGAACTTCTTACGAGAACGTATCTATGCCTAAAATTAGAACGATTATATGTATGTATTACATAGCTTTAAACAATAATTAAATCGTAATTATCAATATCGATAATATTATATGCCATAAAGATAGGAACTTGTTTACCTGGGAGTTGATGTTAAGAAATCGACTGCCGGCTCGGCCGCGGCGTTCGCGCGGCCGCAACGATAAACGTATATAATAAAACCTGTCTAACGTATGATATGAAGCGCGGTGCCGAGACGCGGCCGAGCTGGCCGCCGCCGCCGCCCCCCAGTGCGCGGCGGCGACGCGGGAGCCGGAGCGCGCGGGTCGGGGCCTCTTTGCATTACGTACAAAAACTTACAACGAGGGCCGGCTCCCAATTAACCTACACTTACATGACTACAAGCTTTAAACGTATATCTAAGAAAGTGTCGCGTCTGCGACAACATTCATCAACGAAAAGAAGCATTAAGAGCTAATAGTGAACTGTTGCGTTGTTGAACAACGGAGAGAGCGAGGAGCTCTAGTAGTAGTAACTATACATTTCTTAGATAGGATTAATGGCCGGCGCTCGCTAGCGGGAGCTCGCCGGGCTGCGGGAAGCGCGGGCCGGGCGCGCAGAAGTTGACGTTAGGATCTTTAGTGGACGTATCCTGAGCGGCGCGGGCGGCCAGGAGCGTTATCTGGTTCACGACGTCTTCCATCTCGTGGGAGAGAGGTTCCGGCACGGGTAGTGGTGGGGGCGGCACGAGGTTGCGCAGGTGCGACTCCGTGTCTGCGTGTCGGCGAAAGTCTGCCGATGTGCGGAAACGCTCTCCGGGACACGTCCGACACTCCAGCGCGGGTTGCACGACCCTGATGACTCCACGGGATGCTTCGCGGCCGGCGTAACAGGAGCGTGCTTGGTGAGTTTGTAGAGGACCAGCTAGTGGGAAGGCCACTTTACAATGCTTGCAAACGTAGCACAGATCGAAGTCTGACTCGCGAGCGCCTACCGGCAGCTCGTTACTGGGCGGTGGAAGGCGGAGGGTGGACGCGCCAGGATCTGCCGCGATATGCCGTATCTGTTCAAGCGTGGTGGCTGGGAGTTGAAGAACGCTAGCTCCGTTCCCTGTTTCAACGATGAGTCCTTGGGGTTGCGGTTGCGGCTGCGGCTGCGGTTGCATCGCGTTGAGGTTTCCACCTGCAACAATATATAGATATATATTTTAAAACCATTATTTGGAAGCTACAATTTTCAGTATTAAATATCCTTGGAAGCAGGATTTTTTAATTAAAACATAATTTTTCGGTTAAAAGTTTATTATTTTTATTTTCAATGTAATTCTGAATTTACTTCTGCTCGATAGCTGACTCTCAAAAATTATTTTAGGATAGGTATATATAGTTTTAGCAGTATCTTGGTATCTTGTATCTAATAGTTAAGATATAAGTATTATATATTGTTAACTCATAACATAGATAAGAGTGTAAGCGAAGATGCAGTGGGTAATAGGGTTGATCCAATTACGTGCGCGAGTAACCGTGAAGTGACATTCTTCTTTAATGCGTAGGTGTTAAATGTTTTTGACGTCATAACCATTTGGAGATATGTGTAAGAATATTTATAGAAGAAAGTCGCCAGAGCTGTCTGTATGTGATCGATTTACTCAAAATGTACTGATTTTTGTACGGTTTTCACTAAAAGATAATACAATTCTTGAGAATGGTTTAAGTTAGTAAATTAAAGTTTTATGTAAATTGTCTAAATCCCGCCGTGTGGTATCCGGCTGAATAGAATAGTACCACCCTCATTTCTTACCGAGGTGTCGTAAAAGGCGACTAAGGTAAGTTGACCCACCGTGTAGTATCCAGTTAAGCAGAATAGACTACCCTCTTTCTTACCAACGTGTCGTAAAATACGACTAAGGTAATTTGACGTCAGGCTGGTGGCATCGTAAAATACATAGCCAAATCAGGTGACAGTATGTTAAATGGGATAGAAGAAGGGAGCTGATGTAAATTGTCTAAATCACGCGGTTGTTAAAAACTTTGTGACAGATGAAGCTGTAGGCAGAGCTAGTTAGGAAATATAACACTCAAGTATTCTGTTCATGTATTCTCTCATTAAAGTAATGAGAAACCGATGCTATCTCTAAGGAACTGAATCATAAAGTATCATCACAAATTCATCTTCATACATCAAATAAAAGCATAACACAAAGAAGCATCAATCCAACTCGAAGTAGTGGTTCCAATTTGGGTGTCCCATTGTTTTACCTCGCCCTAACACCAGATAAGCCCAGTTTACCTGACTGCGTCCTATTGGGGATGCGTGATGCGTTTCAAACGAGCCAACCCGCCTCAGTAATTGATTCTGACTCTGGTTTATGCGTTTTGTATTCAAGAATGCATAATATATCGTTCGGATGGTGCATAATCAATAGATTGGTGACTTGACCAGATAAACGTAAATGGAAGCACCCAGATTGATCCTTAAATGTTAATTTCTCTTTATTAAGGTCGATATCTTTCGGTTCTATTTATATCCATATATCCTCCTCCTTAGCTGTGGTAGCCCAGTGGTAACACCGTGCGCCTCTTTCGATGAGGTCTAGGGTTCAAACCCCGGGCAGACACCAATGAGTTTTCTAGTAAAACTTATGTGTCTAATTGATAATTGCAATTTATCACACGCTTTTCGGTGAAGGAAAACATCGTGAGGAAACCTGCATATATCTAGACAATTCTGGTGATATGTATAACCTACCAATCCGCATTGGAGCAGCGTGGTAGGTCTTAGCTCCAATCTTTCTCTCCAAAAAAAAAACGGAGAGTAGAGGACTATGCCCAGCAGTGGGATAGTAACAGGCCGTTACTTACTTATCCTCCTCCTTGCGTCGTTTTCCTCAGTCCTGAGGGTCGTGACCACGGATCACTTTTTTACGGATGACTGATCTCCGGGTTTTGTAATCACTTGCTGCTTTTAAGGCCTCGTGGACGAATAAATAGAAAATGGATATATGTATAAGTAAGTAATTAAGAAAGTAGCGGCCTGTTACTATCCCACTGTATTGTAAAAAAAATATATATAAAAAAGTTATGATAGAATACGCTAAGTCATCATCCTCCTGCCCTTATCCCACTCTAAGTGGGGTCGGCACAACATGTTACAAACATGTTTTCATATGATTTGGCTACGTATTTTACGACCGGCCGCCTGCCTGACGTCAACATACCTTAGTCGTATTTTACGACTCCTCGGTAAGAAAGAGGGTGGTCTATTTTACTCAACCGGATACCACACGGTGGGTCAACTTACCTTAGTCGCCTTTTACGACACCTCGGTAAGAAATGAGGGTGGTCTATTCTACTCAGCCGGATACCACACGGCGGGTCGACTTACCTTTGTCGCCTTTTACGACACCTCGGTAAGAAATGAGGGTGGTACTATTCTATTCAGCCGGATACCACACGGCGTGATAGAATACGCTAAGTAAGGAAGCAAAAATATTCTACAACACCTCGGTAAGAAAGAGGGTGGTCTATTCTACTCAGCCGGATACCACACAGTGGGTCAATTTACCTTCGTCACCTCTTACGACACCTCGGTAAGAAATGAGGGTGGTCTATTCTACTCAGCTGGATACCACACGACATACTTCTTTAAATTATTAGAAATATAAATATAATTTTAACTCTGATTAATTTAATGGCAATAGCAGGAATCTGTTTGAATAATACTGTGCGAAGCGGAGCGTACCTTTCGATCGCCTAACAATCGTTCCCTTGATTGAACGGTCGTGTTCGCAGTAATGAGACCTTACCTATTGAGATTGTTCGTACTTCGCTTTTAACAATGCTCATAATGAATCCAACATGTCCAAAAGGATTGAAAATGAGCGTCAGGGCGCGGTTGATGTGGATTGAATAGATTTGCGTCAACTGGGTTAGCAAGAACGTTATGACTAATATGCAACAAACTCTATTTATGACGTACTAACTTTTACCTGCCACTTCGTTCACGTGGGATATTGTGGCGTAATTGGTTAATTATAGATTGCCCTTTTCAATGGCATCCTATTCCTGTGGAATTAACAGGATTCTATAGCCTATATTTTCCTTGCTGTATAAGGAATAATTGTGCCAAAATTATGAGTAATAATTAGATATTGGATTGGCTTTGGAAATGTAACAAACATTCTTACACACCTTCGCATTTATAATATTACGAGTACTACGTATACTAAGTTTGTAGAACTGTAACTTTTCTTGTAGAATTAGGTATTAGTACTTTAAAAATTCTTATTCTAATTGGATAGTGTCTTTTCTAATAATAATAAGCTTGTATTTAATGAAACGTGTAGTTTCAGCAGCAATTAGCGATATGTGGTTTTTGTCATATTTTGTACGAAACTGATCGTTTGATATAATATGTTTGTTTTACTCGTATTTTCGCAATTTTGTTATAAGTGATTTTAGTTGCATAGCTTTGTAATAGTGATCGAAATTTGAAAGGGAAACACCTGATAACGTCCTGAAACGACTGCAATTAGGTATATCTTCACGGTTTTACACAATATATTAAGATCTTTTAATCACATGGTGTATATTTATCTATATGTGGGAAACATTTTAGCAAAAAAGTCGAATCTTACCCAAATATTTGATAAATCATTCATTTCACTGGATCGGTAATTGAGCTTTGAAAATATAGTCTGTGAGGTGAATAAAGAGGTAGACTTTTGATGAAAACTTTGTTTTTAGTTACGCGCGGTTTAGTCCTAGATTTTGAATCATAGAACTAGATTGTGGTTAACCTTAATGAGTATTTTTATTGTGATGATTAAAAACAAATTAGAGACCTCGACATCTCATAGTATTCCGTGGAAGTAAACAACTATTTATCGTTCTTCGAAGGCACAAAGCCGGCAACAGCAGCTCAGTGGCGGTGACGTTAATTCGCAAACCTTTCTGCCAATTAGTTTCAAAATATCCACACTATTGTGCTGCTAACACCGCCGCACATCGCACTTACTAATAAACACGATGTAATCGAATATAAACTTTAAAGTAACCAAGTAAGCCACATTTTGCAGTGTAAGAGATATACTTAGGTTGGCGATTTTCCCCGATGGCTAGTTTTAAGTCAAAGGGCTTCTTAATCCAGACTTGTAGGTCGTTACGCGTTATTATAACGCGGCCAGAGTCGGCTACTTCTTCGCTCATTTACATCTCATTAAGGACGCTATTATTGGACTAGGGACGCATTATGCGCGTTTCGTTTCTGCCTTTCAGCATTCATATTATTTTCTTGGAATAGATCACAATGGACGAGTTAAGCGGCTTAATGTAATCAATTAGGTTTCTCGTTTCTTGGTTCGTTTTATTTTTCTGTGATGCAAATTAAATTAAAGGAATAGTAATCTGAATGTAATATCAGGGAAGTGTTCTGGCCGTCATAATAAAGGCTATATATGCCTTTCAGAATCATCAGAACTATTTATATTTTCTGATTGCGATCTGCGGCTGAGGTAAGTTGACCTACCGTGTGGTATCCAACTGAGCAGAATAGACCACCCTCATTTCATTAACGAGGTGTCGTAAAAGACAACTAAGGTATCCGTGAGGTATCCGGTTGTACTCAACCGGATACTTGGAGAATAGGCCACCTCTTCCTTATCGAGGTGTCGTAAAATATGATTAAGGTAAGTTGACGTTCAGCTTGCTTAGCTGGTAATGAGTAGCCAAATCATGTGACAACATGCTTATAACATGTTATGCCGACCCCACTATGAGTAGGATAGGGGCAGAGGAAGATGATCTGTACATAGCATTTATAAATATGCACTACTTCTTCATATTTCAGAGAACTTCGGTATGATTATTTTTGATTTACAAAATGAAATAAAATAAAAGTATGAAGAAGATATAAATTTCGTATTGAATGACGCACATACAAAAGTTGAAGCTTTAGCAAAATTTAAACTGTAAACCATGTACAAAATCACAAATTTCCTCTAGCAAAATTAGGTTCGATTGACACTGCCTATCTCAAATCACCAGAGAACCTTCACGACGTATCTGCGACTGTCTTTAAAGACGCTTGCATTAGCGACATCAATTACGGGCCCTGTCCGTATTCGGTGAGACGTTTACGCATCGATGTAGGGCCGCGATACCCAGTGATGGATGGTAATTAAAGTGGATCGCCAAACAAGTGCTGGGAAACTATTGACCCTGCTGATTGACAAGGTCAAAGCTATCTATAAGTTACTATCGGATCCAGATTGTTTATTTTCGATAACAATGTCCGGTCTCTTTCCCTCCGGACCGGTGTGGAGCACATAGCCTTGAAACCCTTAACAGCCGGCTTTAAGGACTGGGTAACGGTTTTTTTTCTGTGTTGGGAATTTTGCACCACAGACGAGAAACGCTCAACCTGTGGCCAATTTTGTCACAAGTCAGGGGTGGCGGCTTCCGCTATGTGATACCTTCACCTGTACTATGGGAATGGAGTTTCCATTTATCGCTGGATGGATTTGGAAGAGGTGGGATGGAGATCCTTAACCTAATTCTTATAGTCTATCTCTTAGCCTAAAGCCGGGATACGGTGGATGTATTCAATAACAGAAGCAATTAAGTAGAGAAAGAAGCAAGTCCATGTTGGACTGAGTTTTAACAGTGAGGTGGTCTGGTCTGAGAAGTGATCCACAAAGAGAATAGTGATAGACTGAAAATTAGGGTAATTAATGAAAATTAAAAATTAAATTAATTTTATTTCTCCTCCAAGACTACAATATCCCAGATTACGGTATTACGCAGTGACGAAATAGAATAGAAATGACGTATAGAAATGACGTTTTTAAATTAACTGAGTAGTATATGTAAAAGAAATAGTAAAAGAAAATAAATATTAACAATAGAAAATAATGGCACCTGATCTTTTTGTAATTAGCACAATCTAAGGTAAGGGATGGGATATAAAATAGTCCGCAATTATCTAAAGAATGTATAAATTTTTTAAATTAAATTATTTTTTAAATGATACTCTTGCTCCTTTAAACGATTTTACCTGCCCGACTTTATAGTCTTATTTTAACCTAAGTCAAAATTACCATCATAAGTCATTGAGAAATTTGAAACTCGTGCCGTCGAATTGCAACATAGATAGTTAATTAATATATATATATAATATATATAACAAACTTTCCTCTCTCTCCAAGGGTAAATCACAAATTTACTTGGGATCTATATTTCCGACTGACTCAAGAGAAGCTTTTATCATAGACATCAATTGCACTTTCCGTCCATATTAGGGAGGTTTCAACGATGTACAGATTCAATATCGTTAGTGAAGCCTTCTAATTAATGTGGATCGCTAAACAAGTGCTACAAACCCCAGAGAGGCACCAATGAGTTTTTCTCTTAGAACTTATGTATCTTATTGATAATTGTAATTTATCGCACGCTTTCCGGTGAAGGAAACATCGTGAGGATACCTGTATATCTCTAAAGGATTCTGGGGATACGCATAACCTACCAATCCGCATTGGAGCATCGTGGTAGGTCTTAGCTCCAATCATTCTCTCCAAAACAGAGAGGAGGTTTATCTATGTCCAGAAGTGGGATAGTAGCAGACGTTTACTGTACTTTACTTTTACCAATTAAAAATTATATACCTACGTTAACTAACTTAATAATTATATACGTTTATATAGAAAAAAAATAATTCCATAACGCTAAGATTAAATAAGACCGCCTTAACGCGCTTTATTACCATGAGTATTGAGTTTCTTTTGTCAATTTATCTTTAGTCCAATAAACATTAAATGCAGAATGAAAAAATAGATTAAATTACGGAAATAATTACTATGTAGTATAGTACGCTAATGCTAGCAACATTAACAGGTAATGCTATTACATCAGTCGACTGTCTGTCACGCCACATCTAACTACAATCTTAGGCTTACGTTAAATGTGGACGTGTAATATTATATCAATGACCTCCATTATGAGTGGATGCTCGTCATTTACAAGTAAAGTAACGGCCTATTACTATCCCACTGCTAGGCATAGACGTCCCTTCTCTGTTACCACGCTGCTCCAACGCAGATTAGTGGGTTACACAAATTAGTGGGTTAGTGATCTTGCAGATTTCCTAACGATGTTTTTCTTTACGGGAATTTGCTACGGAATTTAATAAACATAATTTAAAGTATGGATTAGATTTAGAAGGGAATCTTTGACCACTTTTATTCTATGTTAAAACTCACGGTTGCTTTACTAGGTACTCGATTTATGTCTAAGTGCAAACGGCAGTCCAGTTGGTTACTAGGAAAGTATTTAGGGTTATTAGGAAGTCAAGTACATCTTGTGTATTATTCATTAATTTGAATAATGTGCGTGTTATAAAATATTATCTATAGTGACATTTCTTCTTATCTTATAGCTGCGAAAAGCTTTTATACTTCCATGCTATATTTGCTTGTTATACTTTCATGGTTAATCCGTAAACAAATATTAATAAATTTTTGGTACAACTGAAAATTTGAAACACGGCAAAATTCCCGTTTTTTTCCTTTAACAGAAAACAATTATTTGTTTTCTCTAGCAGTTATATGGTGGGCATGGACAAATGGCTGAATTAAATAAATTAATGAAATTGTATCAATTTACAATAATATTAGGTTCGCGTTACCAGGCTGTCGTACTAATTGGCTTCGTAACCGCACAACGACAATAAGCTTAACATTGTGTTTTTTTAATTGTAAGCATTTGAAATACAATCTTGCCATCTACATAGTGACATCTTAGTAAAGTCACGTCACGGCACGCGAATATTGAACACTGTTAATGCTATTAGCAATAAGCGGATTGGAATGTTTACACGCATAGTGGGAAACGAGTTCCTGAACAACTGACACCTAGGGTTTCTTTGATGTTCAGAAGCCAGAAACGCCTCAACTTATATAAGATATGCTTATACATCATCATCTTCCTGCCCTTATTCCACTCTAAGTGGGGTCGGCACATGTTATAAACATATTGATTGATTTGGCTACGTATTTTACGACCGGCCGCCTGCCTGACTTTAACTTATCTTAGTCGTATTTTACGACACCTCCCTAAGAGAGAGGGTGGTCTATTCCACTTAACCGGATACCACACGGTGAGTCACTTACCTTAGTCGCCTTTTACGACACCTCGGTAAGAAATGAGGGTGGTCTATTCTACTCAGCCAGATACCACACGGCGGATAATATATGCTTATACGTCAAGCATATTACAAAATTGAAAATTATTTGGATACTAAAAAAGCCTGGATTTGAAATTCCTTTCAGCTTCATACAAGACTGCGGTTTAATAATGTAAAATTGAAAATGTTTAAAAGATTAACCGCCGAGTTTCTTTCTGGTTCTTCTCGGTAAGAGCAACATTCCGAACCAGTTGTAGCTTCATTAATTATATTGATTCTTGACGATTCAAAAGTGCTTGAAAGAGCTTATTTAAATAAAGAGATATTTTTATTTGATTTGATTTATTTTACGTAAGTAACGGCCTGTTACTATCCCACTGCTGAGAATAGGCCTCTTCTCTCCGTTTTGGGAGAGAAGGATTGGAGCTAAGACCTACCACGCTGCTCCAATGCGGATTGGTAGGTTGCGGATTTTACGTAAGCAACTATTATCGAACAAGCCGTATTAGAAGTAAACGAAATCCATACTCTATCCATAAAAGTCCGCCGAGTCATATCCGGCTGAATAGCATAGCCTTATTTCTTACCGAGGTGTCGATAAAAGACAACTAAGTAAAGTTGACCCTTATTGTGGTATCCAGCTGAGTAATTGATCACCCTCATTTCTTACTGAGATGTCATTAAAGGGGACTAAGGTAAGTTGACCCACCGTTTGGTATTCGGCTGAGTAGAATAGACCACTTCTTTCTTATTGAGGTGGAGTAAAATGCGACTTAGGTAAGTTAACATCAGGTAGGCGGCTGGTCATGAAATACCTATATGTTGTGCCGACTCCACTTAGAGTGGGGCAGGAGGATGATGATCCATAAATACTAAAGTCTGTTTGTTTGTTACGCTTTAACAGACAACCTGCTGGAGCTATATTTATTAAATCTGGGGAATATTAGGTCTAAATAATATATAGGATATAAAATTCCCGTTTTATCTTCCACAACAGGGAAAATCAATATAGTTTAGAACTGAGGGTATGTTAACATTATAATCGACTACTTAGGTATCTACTTAGTATTTCTTGACGACTATAGTTTATTCTTAAGTTACCCAAAAACATGGGACGAACTGTGAAAACGGACGAAAGTCATCAATCAACGCGAGGGCTCAAGAAAACTATTAGTTTTCAATCAGGATGCCTTAGCGAAGATTTTGATAGAGATACCTTATAAACTTGAAGTAAATTGATTAAATTATTCTATAGTAGTTAGGTCTGTTGGTGAGACTTATATACTAATACCAGAATATTATATCGAATAATAACAATCTATACTAATATATAAAGCTGAAGAGTTTGTTTGTTGACCGCGCTAATCTCAGTAACTACGAACCGATTTGAAAAATTCTCTCAGTGTAAGATAGCCTATTTATTCAGGAAGGCTATAGGCTATATAGCACCACGCTAAGATGAATAGGAGAGGAGCAGCAATAAAAATAGTACGAAAACGTAAAAATTTAAAGCTTTCCTTACGTGCGCTGAAGAAACGGTGATACTTATTCAAAAATCATGTATTACAAAATTGTTCTCCTCTAAAAGTTCTAAATACAAATTCGCGACAGCATATGGCTAGCTTTTAAGGTTAAGCCACTTTAACGATTTTAGGGTTATCAAAAGACTATATTACGGTTCTTATCTTTCCGCGCGGGCAGAGCCGCTGGCGATTGCTAGTAATTGATTATAGTGCCTTATTTAATATTTAAATTCCTGCTTCTTCTTAAGGTGCCATTTTCGCAATTATTTGTCCAACATATTGTCGTTTTTTAAGCCGTGTGGTATCCGGCTGAGTAGAATAGACCACCCTCATTTCTTATTGAGGTGGCGTAAAAGGCAACTAACGTAAGTGAAACCGCAGTGAGGTATCCAACTGAGTAGAATAGAGCATTTCTTACCGTGGTGTCGTAAAATAGCCGTCATAACATAGTAAGGACAGGCAGCCGGCCCGTCGTAGAATATGTAGCCAAATTATGTGACAACATGTTTAAAACCTGTTGTGCCGACCCCACATAGGGTGAGATAAGGATGATGATGAATTTTGACCACGTGAACACAATATATGTAGACTATGAGCTACGCACTGCTATTTTGTGCGTAATGCAAAATATATATTAAACTTAGGTACCTCAGAATACGATTTTTTTTTACTTTTTTCTGTCTGTGTAGATAATATTTTGTTACAACGTGTTTCTAATACAACCTCCTTCATAGAGTTGGTCATTAATATGAAATAATATTGTGGCCGTCATTATATGTATTGTTGTTGCGAAAGAGTAAATGAGTTGACTTTGGGAGAATTGGTATTTATTTATTGAACAAGTATAAAGGAGAAATATCGCTTTGTTATAAATTATGTAATTTATAACAATAGTAGGATGCAGTGCAATATTAGGTATAAGAATATGACGTCACATTTTGTCTGAATATGAAAATCTCGATGCTTCAAAAGTACATATAAAATGGCGCCAGACGTTTGTGAAAGTGGAACTCGCATAATGTGAATATATGAATGATTTTTCACTCTCTACACGTAACAATAACAAAACCGAAGAAACTATACGACAGAGTTACGTAATAATATAAAGTGTAATTTGTTCCTTTATTCAACTACTAAATTTTACCTGCGACTTCGTTCGCGTGAACTGTTGTCGCGTGATAGGTTGATAATAGAGTCTTTTTAGAGTCATTATATTCCTTTAGAATTAACGGGATTTCTATAGTCTATATGTTAGCTATATGTTCCAGTATATAAAGAATATTTGTGCAAAATTTCATCGATATTGGTTCAGCGGATTTACCGTGAAAGAGTAACAAACATACATCCATACTCACAAACTTTGGTATTTATAATATTAGAAGGATTAGTAAAACCTGCAGCTTTGTATGGGTCAACTTTCGTGCTAAAGGATTCTCAACTAAAAACTATTATTTCTGTGCTACAAAAAAAATTTTTTATTACGTAATTGTCAAATTTCATAAATATAAGCGGATTAGCGCATTACCCGTTTAAGTGTAAAGGATAGACATACAGACCTTCGCATTTATAACAGACAGACACTTTTATATTAAATTTTGTATAAAAACAATTACGTGACTAATTAATATTTACAATTTATCCGCTTTTCATTAGAGGAAAACATCGCGAATACACAGGATCAGAAACAGGTGTAATCCATTAATCTGGATCAATCGACTGACCCGTTGTCGCAGTGGGTAGTGATCCTCCCTTCAACTCCGCGGGTCGCGGTTTCGATTCCCACCGATGGCTAAAAACAAACAATTTGTTCGTTCTTCGAGCCTAGGTGTATACTTGTATTTAAGTATGTATTAAAAATTATATATGTATATATTCACCAGTTGTCTGTCAACGATAACACAAGTATTAAGGAACTTGCTTTTGGGGACGGACGACTGTGTTTGTGTCCCATATAAAAAATTCGTATCAGGTAGCTGGATGTTCTAAACTTGTACTTTATAGCGCTATTTTATTTTTCTGTTATCTTTTAACCTTTGTAGTTTATAAGCTTTTATACGTACCATTTTTGTATTAATTTTATTTACAAAATTTAACTTTACAGATAAAATATTGTTAAAATAGTCCTACGTGAAAAGTCATTTAATAATGGCAGTCTATTAAAATAGAAGACCTTATTATCGGCAAAACTGTTGCAGATAAGATCAGTTGCTCTGCATTATAAATTTAAGTTATAGTATTTGACATTGCTGCTTTCCCGAGATTCATATTGATCAAGTTAATCCCATAGTAGGTGCAATTGGCGCACTCATAGTATCTAGTTGTTATAAATCGTAACGTTTCTTATATTTTGCAGATACTCAAACTCCGAGTATACAGATAGCTTTCAAGAAAGCAATATACGAACGATCTCGATCCATTCCCCATAATAATTTGAGCGGCCATTAAGCAATAATTTGATCGAATTTTATATCCATCACGGCGCCGCGCGAGTGGCCCGAAATATCCATTATCTCAACTTCCTTCCTACTCCCCGCGGAAATCTCACCGCATTCAAATATTTAATTACTTTAGCTCTCGATCATTTATAAACTCGGGCGGGAGTGGTATCATAAAACGCGCTAATGCCTTGTAATTAAAATATTCTCAACAAGCCGTGGCGTAATGGCACCTCCGGCGACGGTTTCCTCCGATGGAAAAAAACGCATAAAAAATTACATTCACCCCAGAGCACTCACCCCTTGTGTCGGGAAAATCGATTAAAAAGAGGAGTCGCGGGCGAAACGGTGCGGGCGGGGAGCGGGGAGTTTAATATGTACGAAAAAATGCACGACTCCGCGGGAGCGAGGGAGAGCTTCTTGGAGTGGGTCTCGAGTTGGCTTCAATTTTTATAATTACGTTCATACGTGAGTGCGGCCAGCGACGTTTGCCGCTCACCGCACCGCACCGCACCGCGCCGCACTTTGCCCGCTCAGCCTCCCTTACTTAGTTATTTAAAACAGCTCACATTTCGTTACGCTTCTATCCAATATTAGGTACTTTTTAATGTATGTTTTCACTTAACTGTTTATCATAAATGGTAAAAAATACATTCTAGTAGTAAGGTTAAATGTAGAACAAACACAGTTAGTTGTAATAACATATTCAAACTTATGGGGATATCCTTACATGTTCTCGAAAATTTAATCTAATTGCCATAACTGATATAAAGAAAACTTTTCATATACGTAGCAATAATGAAAGAAAGGAGGCAATAGGAACGGGATAACCGGCTAGAGGACGTTATCTCAGGAGACGGTTTGCAAATGAGCGGGCGACGCACACATACGCTAATCCACGTTCATACGTGCAACGTACACGCTTGCGTACATTTTATAAATAGATATCGCTTTTTTATCCCGGTACAAGAATACGGAGGGGGTGCCACCCGAGGAGGGGACCCCCACGGGGGACGTGTTGGATTTCAGATTGCTACGAACTGCAAAAATGAGGGATGAAAGAAATATAGCTTAAAACGCAGATATTTCCCGGCGTCTTAAGGCGCAGCCGGGAATGGGGAGGACGGGGTGTGTGTGGAACAAAGTAGAGTGGCGATATTGAACCAAAATGAAATGGTAAACGAACCGTGCGCGTCCGTTCTAATGCGAATTTATAATTTGGACATTGCCCCTACCGGCGTGCTCTTTGAGTTGCGAGGGTGGGTTTCGAAGGTGAATTTACAAAGACGGCGGATGTGATTTATAAACAGGGGAGCAAACTCTAATGGTCAGATTTTTCTCAATCCTTGAAGTTATTAAAGCAAGACTTTTGTCGGAATGAGTAGTGTTTAGGCGTATCCTCATTGCAGGTTAACGCGTATGTCCGCCGACCTAATTGTCGTCGCGCCGTCTAATCGGGATATGCGCCACGCGATAATTGCGACAGATTACTGTTACGACACAAGGAGTTGAATTCGCACAGAACTGCCACTTCTTAATAAGTTAAAATTGAAGAGAAATGTGAACTATTACTGATTGAACCCAGCTTACAAATACAAACTTACATACATGAATATATAATCCAGATATATTTACTTAAAAATATTTTGTAAAAATAGAGGCATAAAATTGAATTATCTTCTAACGAGTCTTAACAAGGTATTTAAATCGTCAGCCACGTCTACCAAGTTTTCCTTCTTTGACTTTATTACCGACACAATTGCTAGTCTTGCTAATTCACTAATGAGTTATGTAGGTGTAGCGCGGGCGACATAAACGTTTTGCTAACAATTGACTTACATTAGTATTAATCAGACAAAAACTTTGCATAGCGACCTGTATGACTACAGTTCTAAATTAGAAGTCAATATGTAAGAAAAACGTGACAGTATTGTTCGATTACACAAGGAGATAAACGCGGGAAAGTGAAAATTGCGTACGTGAACAGGAAGAAAAAAATATTAAAAATTAATCAAGGTTCTATACGGGGCTAGGGAAGTGAGCACATGTGTCGACAAAAAACCGTCTCCCTCAACAGGGCACGTGCGAAAAGCCGTTACGGCCTCCTCCCGCTGCTGAGTTAAAAGTTCTCTCGGACAAACAGAGGATTTGTCACAATTACGGCTAGCCGGCGTGTCCCTACTTGATTAAAACCTAAATCACGTGACGTGTTTACAGCCTCTCTGTAGGTGTTTTCAATTTGCCGACTCCAAGACTGACCATTGGTGTTCCGGACACGTCTCAACGAACTCTTGGGGCTGTACAGTTTTGAATTTCTTTCAAATCAAATTGTTGATCTGATCGATCGAACGATTTTATATTGTTACAACATGTTTTTAATACAACCTCCTTCATAGAGTTGGTCATTAATATGAAAAAGCATTGTGGCTGTCATATTTTTATGTGTCATTCATTGGGTTGTTGCGAAAGAGTAAATGGGTTGACTCTGGGAAAACTGCTTTTTATTTATTGAATAAGTATAAGGAAGAAATATCGTCGTCTTGACCTTAGAATAAATCAATTCAAATCAAAATAAACTTTATTCCAATAAGCACTTTTGAATCGTCCAATATCAATATCTCTTTAATATTTAAACGAGTTAATTTTGTATGTATACACATATATAAGTCTCGGAAACGGCTCTAACGATTTTCCTGAAATTTAGCATGCAGGAGGGGGAGAAAAATTGATCTTGCTAGGTTTTCTTAAAAATCGTTTTATCCCTGTTTAAAATTTACATCAAATATATATAACACTATTTTTGCCGTTAAATGTCATGTCATCGTAGCTTATTGGGGGAGTGGTCGCGAGAAATGAAAATACCTACTCCATTATTTTTTTTTAAGTATTTTTTTATTTTGTAAAAAAATTCCGAGCAAGGCTAACCAGGTGCTGATTAATGAAGCTACAATTGATTCGGAATGTTGCTCTTAGCGAAAATAACCAGAGAGAAACCCGGCGGTCAATCTTTTAAACATTTTCAATTTTACATTATTAAGCCGTTGTCTTGTATGAAGTTCAAAGCATTTACAAATACTTAAAAGATTTTAGGTCCACAAATCTAATCGTCACGTTTTTTAATTATTCTAAAAACATTATACGAAATCTATATAAATGGGGGTCGGCACTGTTCGGTAAAACATTTCAGCCGTAAAAAAGCAATGTGAAAACAGATTAACATTTGAATTAATCGGGAGATTAAACATAATGAAAGAAAATCTCATTACGACCCGTATAATAGCGGTGAGAAATATCTCTTAGCAAACGGAAAGAAAAAAACGTGCAACATAAAAGAAAGGCGAGAGCAAAGAAAATTAAAACCTCGGAACGGAATTAAAAAATGTTAAAAAAAATGTAATCGACGCCGGATGGAGAATGCAAATTGAAGTGGGGGGCGCGGCGTTAAAAGTTCTCAATTAAAGAGCAGCTACGGAAAGTCTTGTTGTAATTAGATTTTTTCTCATCTCCTTAAATCGGCTCTTCGTGTCGCATTGACACCCATTTTCGTAATTTGTAATTGAGATTCACTAGTTTCCGATGTTATTCTAATTTATATTTGACACGCTAAAAATCGTATATTTTTCTATCAATTTTGTTGATATTTATGACATACATTGCAATGGTTAAGATTGTGTGTTTGCGATTGCAGGTTTAAAAATATATATTGTAGAGTTAATTATATTATTTAATATTCAAAAGTAAGCATAATATGCAATAATCATATAATTACTTTTATATTGTTGATTTTCGCAAAGGCCTTAATCTATAAATTACGCTTAATTCATAATATCTGGGTGACCGAGCTTCGCTCTGTAATATTTACAAAAAAAAAAACTTAAAAAAAAAGAAAAAACAATTATTTAGTTGGGGGTCGATCCTTGGCATTCACATTTCTCGAGGCTGCCCGTTACCTGAATAAGCTACGTCGACTTGACAGCTAATGGCGAAAATTCAATTCAATATAAATGTTAGTGTTTTTTAATGCCTAAAAACAGGGATAAAACAATATTTTTTTACATAAAACCTAGCTAGATCAATTTTTCTCCCCCGAAACCTCCTACATGCTGTATTTCGGGAAAATCGTTGGAGCCGTTTCCGAGATTCAGAAAATATATATATATACAAGATTAACTCATTTAAATATAAAGATGTATAATTCCACAAATTTGTTAACTGCCTTAAAACATTGCCTTTAAGGGTAGGTATATGTATCCTTATATATCCTTTTAAAATTAATAGCAATTCACTAAATAGTTTATTTTACTTTAATAGACTGACAACGTTAAAAATATACTTTTTGATCCTTTCTATACGTAAACAAATCACAAGAAAAGTTATACAGAGTATAATACGATCTAGTTCATTCCGAATTCAAAAGCAGTATTCGTTAAATGCAAAGTTATCCCACTTTAGCATTCAACCCTCGCCTGCCCGTCTCGACTTTAGACTCCTAATTAATTCTTGGTTGTCCAAGCGACGGAGCGTAATTAAACATTTCGCCTTGTAATTACTGACGCTTAAAGTTGTCGGAAGTTGTCGGAAATTGTCGGTGATTGTCGGATTTAAGCGGTCGGTCAGTGGGCAATTAAGCCCGCAGTAGACGATTAAGCAATTAACGAAGTTGGGGCCGACGCTCATTTGACGCTCGTCTGATTTTCCTCGAGTTTAAATTTTAGAGGTTTTCTGCTCAAACGCCTGCGGGGAAAGTATGTTTACTTTTCTTTTGATACTGTTTCCTTGGGGCCAGATTTTTTATAATGTGCATTTGGGCTTTTGATGTTCTGTTTATGATTTTGCTCTTTGTTTTTTTTTTACGGGAAGTCAAATGTTATCTTTTGTTTAAAAAATAATAATAATTCAGTCTTCTTGACTTTTTAACATCTTTAACGTATTATATGCTAGCTTCACAGCTATTTGACACTTAGCTTCTTTTTGCGACTTTTAAAGCATGTTAACATTACATTACGTAAGGTAAGACTTCGGTTTCAATTATTAACATTCGATAGTAATATCAAATATATTTCTTAGTCCAGAGATGAAACAAAGGGGTAATTAACGGATTGTGACGTGACACATTGAATTTTTTTAAACTTCTAAGGCTTTTAATATTAGTCGGATTAGTTAAATACCAGAAATTTATAACCTATTTGACAAGAACCGTACTGCTAAAACTAACTAGAAAAGATTAAGTATAGCTTCTTTTTATATTGAGATAAACAAGTAAATTTAATTAATCGAGAACGATAAATTTACGTAAAATAATCAGGGAATATAAAATATTTATTTCGTGTTTTTAGTACAATTTTAAAGCTGTTTCTTCTTTTATAATTCTTTAACTTAATCATTATCACTTAAGCTATTAACACATTGGCCTGCTAATCCAACGCCATCTATTATGAAATACAGTTTAATGACAGACTAGAAGGGTTAAGTCATTAATTAAAACTCGGAATCTACTTACAAACAAGATATCATCCCTCCAACCCTTTATTAAGTCGAGGTTGCGGTACGCTTTAATTCAATTAAGCTTTGTAAACAGGCAGAGAAAGGGTTAATTTGCATGTCGGTATTTTCACTAGGGTTGCCAAAATGTGACTTTATTTTCATAGTTTGAGGTTTATTTATGTGAAGAATTCTGTGATGCAATAGAATTAGTTCTATTGACAAAAATATAAAGTTCCAATACATGGTTTGTTTGTTTAGTGCGGAGAACCGATGGACGTTGGGATCTCAAAGTGTTGGAATGGCGACCCCGCACCGGAAAGCGCAGTGTTGGAAGACCCCCTACCAGATGGACAGACGACCTCAAAAGGGTCGCGGGGAGCCGCTGGATACAAGCGGCACAAAATCGTGTGTTCTGGAGATCCCATGAAGAGGCCTATGTCCAGCAGTGGACGTCCATCGGTTAAAGAAGAAGAAGAAGACATGGTTTGTTCTATCCAATCCAAAATTGTGAACCTGTCTACTGATCCACAAATTTTTGAGACCAAAAGTTGACGAGAGACTTGCATTTTAGCCGCTCCTTCTTAGGCTTATTAAATTACAAAATAGGACCTCTAAGAATCTCAATTACATACGAACGGTAGTTTAAGATTATTCATTCTTACTGTGAAAGATTATTTATTTATTTATTTATTTGAAAATCCATGATTTAAAAATCCACAGCTATTATTATGACTAATTTACTCTTAATATAAAAATAGTAACATACGCCATTTACGATTACATTTTTTAGACTAAACATTGTAGACATTGAGTCAAACTACGTAGGTAATAAAAATAACATAAATAGAAAAACAAAAAAAAAATTATGTTGCACATAGATAAAGGATACACTCTTGTTATTTTTAAATTAAATTAAATTAAAGTTAACAAATTAAGAAAAATATATAAACAATATTATGTATGATGGTGTTATGTGTCAGTGTGGTTGGTTGTTTTGGTATATGTGTAGTGTATGTCCCTTAGTAAAAGGTAGTCAGGAGGTATCTTAGGCATATTAAAATAGACGTTGGATTCTCTTATTTCATAGAACGTAGAAATTGTTGAAGTATTAAAATAAAGTACGATGAAATGTAAAGAAAAATATTATTTTTCCGATATAGGCAGCCCTACTTCGAAGGGTTAACCGAGGCTTCGTTAGGGTTTGCAATTAAGGGGAAAAACTTGGGAAAGTTGAGGTAGGTCATTGGTGGCAATTAAGGCATTAAAGCGCTTAGTGGTGCAATTGTTTTTGTAAAATAAAAGGGAGTGTTTTTCCCATTTTGAAACAAACATCATAGCATTCTTAACAGTTAATTTATTTCAAATTTATCAATATTAAAATTATGTTCAGTGTAAATTTGACGATATTATTTTATGCGATTCAATATATGTAAGCACATGATGATGAGTCATTTTTACCTGTATATCTCTAGAGAATTCCTGGGGATCCTAACTTACCAATTCGCATCAAAACATTGTAATGTGTCTATCATAGGAAAGCTAAGGATTTCATTATGTCAGTGGTTTTTTGCTTTGTTATCGGAAAATTTTCGGAGACAAACTAAAGACACTAATTTTCACATATTTGGAAGGAGCGATTTTGAGAATCCAAAGTAATCCAAAGTGACCTTGCTATGGAGAGTTCAATCATCATCTTCCCGTCCTTATCCCACTCTAAGCTGGGTCTACACAACATGTTATAAACATGGCTACGTATTCTACGACCGGCCGCCAGTCTGACGTCAACTTACCTTAATCGTCTTTTGCGACATCTCGGTAAGAATGAGGTTGGTCTATTCTACTCAGCAGGATACGGCGGGTCAACTTACCTTAGTCGCCTTTTACGACAACTCGGTCTTTCTGTCGGTGGGTCAGTACTCTTGAAAGTTCAGAATTAGCTAGATTCCTAGGAAGTAGGCAAACGATCTCAGAAAGGGATTCACTATATTTATGCGTAGCACATTTGCTAGGTCTCAAAGTCCATCGCTTGAGAAGAATAAGATTAATTTCTTCTTATTCTGTTCATTTATAAGCAGAATATGTATTTTTGTTTAATATTTGAAAAGGTATATCTCTATCGCATTACTACAAAATTTTATCATCACTTTTCAAATACCATAGACCATAATTACAGTAGTCAGTATTATAAAAAAGGACAATAAATAATGTTGTGTTTAAAAGACAAATGAAGAAATGTTCGGAACACGCGGAGGGCGGGCCGCATGCATTCATAATGTACTAATTTGTTGTTTCTACGGTACGAAATTATAGCGTACCAATTACATTAGTATTAATAAAGCAACTGCTATTTTTCTTTTCACGTTTTATGAGAATATTTTGGTTTTATAATTTGGATTTTATTCAAATTATTGGAATAGATTGTAATAGCCGTGTGGTATCCGGCTGAGTAGAATAGACCACCCTCATTTCTTACGGAGATGTCTTAAAAAGCAACTAAGGTAAGTCGAACCGCCGTGTGGTATTCGGCTGAGTAAAATAGACTATGCTATCGTTATATGTTGGCTGGTAAGATCCGTGTTTACTCACATAGCTTTATCACTTTATTTTTCCTACACATACATTAAGTATCGGCGATGCTTCTGCGTTCGCCCGTCCCGCCCGGTGACGCTGTAAAAGCCGTTAGGGCTAACAGCATATTGTCAATTCGAAAAAAAAAAAAAACGTTAAGTATAATAAAGCAGCATTACATATAAATAGTAAACAAGCAAACAAAAACCTCAGAAAGAACTTACCGCTAAAGACCATCAAAGACCTTATGACACCTCAGTAAAGAGAGAGCGGTCTATTCTACTCAGCCGGATACCACACGGCAGTCAACTTACCTTAGTTGCCTTTTACGACACGTCGATAATAAAGAGGGTGGGCCATTCTACTTATCCGGATACCACATGCCAGTCAACCTACCTTAGTCGTCTTTTACGACACCTCAGTAAGAAAGAAGGTAGTCTATTCTAGTCATCCGGATACCACACAGCAGTCGCTTACCTTAGTCGCTTTTTACGACACCGATAATAAAAAGGGGGTTTATTCTATTCAGCCGGATACCATAAGATTTCTTACGTGGGTAAGGGTCATAATAAGATACAAGTAAAGCCACGGCAAACTGTTATTAGTTTAATAATAATGTTTGCATTTGATTTGAAAATTTGCTTGAGAGCAATTAGTGCCACTCGTTGGAAGGCCGCGCAGTACAAGTTATTAAAATATATATAGTGTGCTGGAACAAATTATTTCAATTGATTTTATATTGAAAATAATCAAATTAAATTAAACATCAAATCAATTTTGTTTATAGATATTTTATACGGGGTTTTTTATTCATTTTTTACTGCACACAGTTCAGGAAAAGTAATGAGTGTGGTATCCGGTTAAGTATAATAAGTCACCTTCATTTATTACTCAGGTGTCGTAATACCACGCAATATTTTTGAATAAGACATCCTTCTGCCATTATCCCACTTTAAGTGGGGTCGGCACAACATGTTATAAACATGCTGTACCTAACATGATTTGCCTGCGTTTTTACGACCGGCCGCCTGCCTGATGTCAACTTGCCTTAGTCGTATATTACAACACCTCGGTAGGAAGGAGGGTGGTCTATTCTACTAAACCGAATACCACACGGTGGATCAACTTACCATAGTCGCCTTTTATGACACCTCAGTAAGAAATGAGGTTGGTCTATTCTACTCAGCCGGATACCACACAGCGGGTCGACTTACCTTAGTCGCCTTTTACAACACCTCGGTAAGAAATGAGGGTGGTCTATTCTACTCAGCCGGATACCACACGGCTGGTCGACTTACCTTAGTCACCTTTTACAACACCTCGGTAAGAAATGAGGGTGGTCTATTCTACTCAGACACCACACTCTTAGTTAAAATAAGATACATAGATACCAATTAAAATCTTTATATTTATTACAAGAAAGTAATTTAAAAACTTAGTTTCAATTTAACATCTATGAATTCACAGAGCCTGACTAATTAACAATAGAAAACTAAATATGTGCATAACATAGTAAGATATTATCAAAGTAATAACTGCTAGCGTTAAATTGTAAAAGTAATACCAATTAATAATCACTTGTGTTATTACAAAGCACACCAATTATAACATTCAACGTGCAAACGATTCGCCTTTTTGTTAACATTTCATGGTCCGTTTAACGAGAGATATTAGAGTTCTTGTGATGAACTACAAATGATTTATATTTAAAGAATATGTAAATAGAATAAATGTCTTGAAAAGAATGTGTTATGGTAAAGTGTTTTCAATTTCAATACCGAATTTTGTTAAGAGACGTTTGTGTGAGATATTTTTTTCTATCTATTGACATGTAAATTATAGCAATTATAAAATGAAATACACTGTTTAATTATTTTAAAACAATTATTTTTTATTTCATATATTATTACATTACGAATATAAACATTATTACGCCGTGTGGTATCCGGCTGAATAGAATAGACCACCCTCATTTCTTACCGTGGTATCGTAAAATACGAGTAAGATAAGTTGCGTCAGACAGGCGGTCGGTCATAAAATACGTAGCGAAATCATGTGCCATCATGTTTGTAACATGTTGTGCCGACCCCACTTAGAGTGGGATAAGGGCAGGACAATGATGATGTAAACATTTACATCACCATCGTCCTGCCCTTATGTAGGATAAGGGGTCAAAGTGGGGTAGGAATGATAGCAAAATGAGATATTATACTAATATTATATAATGAGATATTTTCTATAGCAAATATAAATATGTTTATCAATTTTAAATTCCACAGGATGTTATTTCCCTTATTATTAACAGTGCTTTAAACACTTAGCTTTGGTTTTTACGTTAAATTTTTCTGATGTAGGTACAGATTTTGTGATTAGGTATGTTTAATTATAACTGTTTATTCACAACTAAAATATATTGTTACATGCCTTTAATATTTCGATATTAGAAAGCTCTAAATTCTGTAATACTCAATAAAATATGATAAACAATGGTGTAACAATTCGCTCGCGCGGGCCCTGGGCAGGGCTGACTCGATCGAGCGATGCAATTTTGATTGATTGCGCTGCTTAGTGTAGTGTAACCAATCTTATTGAAAACTTGTATTGTGCGATCGGAAAGGCCACTGCGATCGACGCTCGCCTTGTCAAACGGTTTAAATTGAAAAAACAGGGGGCAACCCTAAATGGCGACGCGTAACGTCCGCGTCCGTGACATTTTATATATCGGGGAGTTATTATATTTTTTACAAAAAAATCGATGTAGAGTTTCACAATGGATATTATCTCAGAAATTTTAGCGTTGTGATAACATTTGAGATAAAAATGTATTTTTCAATGTTAGTTTATTTTAAAGAAGAAAGTGTAACGCATAATTCTGCTCATCATTCTCTTTCCTTTATCCCACTTTAAGTGGGGTCGGCACATTTAATAACGTTGTGATGTTGGCTAGGTATATTAGAACCGGCCGCCTGCCTGACATTAACCTTATTTTAGTCGTCTCTTACGACACCTCGGTAAGACATGTGAGTGGTCTATTCTACTCAGCCGGATACCACACGGTGGGTCAACTTACCTTAGTCGTCTTTTACGACACCTCTGCTATGCTATTTAGACATATTAGTGGTTATTTATATATTTTTTCTTGTTTGTTAAGTTATATAAAAGTACCTACCACCGCAAAAGCAGCTCTTGTAGAAAAAAACTAAAAATAAATTAAGGACTCATTTCTTCTTACTTAAAATTTTCTTTTTTTGCAAATAATTTATACACATCATAGAATCTTACTGTATTTATTACATACTTGAATTCAGAGCTCGCTGGTTTGAATTATTGATCTGAGTGTAGTATGAATTGTAAGTAACATAAATTAAATCAATCTATACAAATAGGTATTGCAAACGACACGGAGCGGCGGCTTAAAAGCATGTCAAACTCAACTATCGATGCGTTTCCAATTTTAATTGATAGAGGGCTTTTAAAAGCCAACCAAAGAGGGTTACGTCGATCTTTGTTATACAAACACGATTAATCAGATAGGATTTCACCTATCGATAAATTGAAAAATATTGTATCTATGGTATTTATATATTTATACGGATCACCAACAGGACAAAATATTATATAATCCAAAAAATACACTATATAGTCTCAAATTTATCATGTAGTGCTAATTACAGAAGATCACATCATTCTTAGTTATAATTTTACAATTAAAAACCTTAAAATAAACAGAAACACAAGAGAATAATCATCATCCTCCTGCCCTTATCCCACTCTAAGTGGGTTCGGTTGACAACATATTATAAACATGCAGTCACATGATTTGGCTGCGTTTTTACGACCGGTCGCCTGCCTGACGTCAATTTACCTTAGTCGTATTTTACGACACCTTGTTAAGGAAGAGGGTGGTCTATTCTACGAAACCGGATACAACACGGTGGGTCAACATTATTTATTTAACCGTTTATTTAAGGTACTTACCTTAAATAATGCAATATGTGTTTTTCCTGTTTCCAAAAACAACCGGTATTATTTTTTTCACATATATTAACCCACTAGCTTTAATTGTGCTAAATGACATCAATATTGGTCTAGCATGTTAGCAAGAAAGCGTAAAAGATAGAAAGAAAGACACATTTATAACGTTAGAATTGAATTTTTTATTTATTTTTAATAATTACGGAAAGCGTAACAGCCTCGTTTGACTTGTAAAAATTTATAGCTTGTGTTAAACATTAAAGTTGTTCCCTTTTAAATCCAGTTTTAATCAAAATTGAAAGAACATTCGATGTTTAGAAAAATAATTCTCGCAACTGACAACAAATGATTTTTTTTTTCATGTTGGCAGATACAATTCAGATAAATAAGAAACAAAACAGAGTAAACAAATAAGAAATGTGAAAACAATAATTAGAACGGCCGATATTGGAGCATCGTTGCTAGCGCCCTTAGATCCACCCCTGCCTCCCCATTATTTTATCTAATCAAAAAGTTTTAAAAGGAAAAAAATTATACCAGCCTTCATTATGAGTCAACTTTCTTAAGGGGGAGCCGGGTATGTTTTAATAACGATTGTGCTAAACAAAGTCACCGCGTTCAGACGCTTAAATCCTATTATTGCGGGAGACAAAAGTTTGCTCCAGCTTTTGTCGAGTTTGGATATTATTTCTTTTAATAATTCCTACATACTTACCTTTATATTTACGCTTATTTTATATATATTAGTTATACATTGATTGTTTAATTTTTGATTATTTAATTGAATCTTGGAAGCTCAACTGATTTTAATAAGAGTGATTGGATGACCGAGCCTTGCTCGGTAATTTTTTGAAAGAAATAAAAAAATCTAATTTAAAAAATAACTAAAGAAAGAAAGCGACGACATCTGGGAATCATTCCCAGGTTGTACCTATTCAAGGGTCCAGGGTCTACCTACTCGTATTTCACCCGTTGGAATTTGAAAGCTCATATATCATTTGGATGAATTCTACATTTTAGCATTTTTTAAAGAGCCCGAATACAGGTAAATATACAATATATAATAAAATATACTTACCTGTATTCGGGCTCTTTTTACATTGTCTTTTTACAACGACATTTTTTTAAATGAAACCTAGCTAGATCGATTTTTCTCTTCCAAAACTTGCTGAATTCCATGAAAATCGTTGGTGCCATTTCCGAGATTCAGAAAAAAAAACCTGAGAGTGATAATTTGTGAGTGTTGTCTTTCGGGTGGGCCATTTAATTTTTGCAACAATTTAATCAAACCACTAACTAACCGAAAACCTGGCTTTTTTAGAAATCCTTTTTTGTTATTTTTATCTATTCCTTTATTGTTTTGATTCAATGAAAAGTATCTACAATTCTTCAAATAGTTTTATATTATCATCGAACATTTTATTAGGATTCTAATTAGAATTCAATTTTCATTTTCTTATTAGCAGTCTGTTTTGTACAACAAAAGATGCAAAATCCCTTTATGCAACATTTTAAATTTCATTCAACTAGCGATCAAAGGCGTCGCGATGCAAACCATTTCTATATAATTAAAGAAGGCGCAGAAAAATTGGTCGGAAAAAACGAGGGTCTAGAGTGGTGAGACTCCCCAAACTGTTTCTTTACTCAACGTTTTCCTGTAAATACGATCCTCTTTTATGGTTCAATTGAAAAAGAACCAAATGATTCTGTGTTAAGATATATTTTTCCGTGATGCGCGTTTTGTGTACAATATTTTCTGCGGCGGCTTTATTATTGCACACCTTGTATGCGTAAATCAAGGCTTGGGGCGAAATATTTTTTAGACAAAAAGATGCAATTATACGCCGAGGGTGGAGGCACTTTCGTAATAACACGTATGTTTTGCCTGAGCTACGATTTTTTTGTAAAGTTTCCTTTTTAATTTTTCACTTTTCTTCATTCTCTGAAGTCTTGCTTGGAGATAGTTCTCTTCAAAGGGTTTCCCTGTCCAATCCTTTGCACCTTATATATCTTTAACCTTTCTTTACTAGTAATATTTTTTTTTAATTTATCTTACAACCACTAGTATGGCAAAAAGTTACACCACTATTTTATAGTAAGGATGTTTTTCTATTTCTTCTTCTGGTTTTGCATTGCTGTGGCACTTTTTGTATAAATTTAAAAAGTCATACAAATAAGATCTTATGGCAATGCTCTGATCGCGTTTTTAGCGTCTTGTACCCTGTAAACTATCAATAAAGTGACATAAGTGTTCCTACTTAGAACTATGTTCTTTATTATTGATTATCAATCTTAGATCTATGTTCTTCACACTTCACTACTTGTTACATGCGAAATTATGAGCTATATCTGTTAAATGGTTCTTCCTCAGAATTTCTTATTCCTGATTAGACTGCGTAAAGACTTGAGAGACTTCAAAAATATTTCATATTTATATCAATAGACCAGATGTTCTATTAATAGGAATCTGCATACTATTCCAACTTGAAACCACCTTGATTTATTTGAACAGTGGTTTGTTTTCCTATATGAAAATTAGGTAAATATATTCAGCGCTTGTCTCTGACATTGCAGCAATATTTAACCATCAAAAAATTATATTTAAATGAAAAGAATAAATACATTACAATCAATGCCATGCGCTCCACGTGACTGACGCGCCGATGATGCGGGATTCGAGAACAATACTCAAAATTCAGCAAAAAGTGCCAAAAAGTGGGTCAAGGCTTCACATTTATCATACATTGGAAAAAAATAATAGGAGATCTTTACGAATACGACGTATGTCCACTTTCTATTTATCCAGCAATTACGCATCTGTATAAATGTAAATTAAAAAAATTGCAATAAAAATTGCTATGATCAAACGGTTATAGCACTTGAACCAAACCAAAGATTCTCGAGTTCAAATCCATGTAGGCATCGGTGAGTATTTATAAAACTATACTTATATTTTATGATTTATTACGTTCATGACGTTATAGAATAATCGCTTTTAATTTTACTTAGATAAAAACTTGTGTGAAAAATTTAAGTTTTTTAATATAAACTATATAGACTAGTAATTCGTAACAAACAATCTGTGGAATTAATATGTACCTTATTCTTATCAATAGGTTTATTAGTCTGATGAACTTTTCGTAAATAGTTATGTATAAAATGATATTAATGAATTTTCATAGCTGAATCCTATTCCTTATGGAAATATACGGTACCCCTTATTATTTTGGCATTCAAACTTATCAGTTTAGGTAGTTTTGGCGACTCTTGCCTGACTAGCATACCATAAACATAAATCTACTATTCAAGGACGCGCATACATATGTTGCCTGTTTTCCTGTATTCAGATTTTTGGCTATTTAATTTGAATTGCATCGAGTTCAAATATTAACATCAATATCTCATTTATACCGAAAAATATAAAACATATCCGTGTTAGTTTGAATATTTTTGTCTCTTTTTTTTTGAATCGCCAATACGCTGTTAGCACTAAGGGAGAGAAAGGAAAAGAGATAGACAGACTTTGGCATCTATAACTATACTTATTATAAAACAAAGTCCCCAAAAGGTGTCTGTATGTGATCGATTTTCTCGAAATGTACTGAACGGATTTTTGTGCGGTTTTTACTAAAATCTACTGCTATTCTCACGGTCACGCATTTGTAAAATACTCCCTTAATGCGAGCTTTAGGCGCGTGCGCCGCGTAAACGAACCGAGATACACTAAAATAATGTAGTAGATCTTAAAAAATACTACAAAAAAGTCTAGGACAGCATATCTCTATCTGTTCACTGTTTCACTTAAAATAAGTACTTTTATTTTCAAAATTTCTATTAAAAAATAAAAAAAATTACGTTATTTACGCGTGAAAAACCTGGTAAAACACTGATTCCTGAAGCTGCAGGCACAGCTAGTATATAATATTAGTATGGATAGCAAAAACAATCTTGTTTGTTTATCATTTTTACTGCATGAAGGCGCGTTAGGAGATGTACGTGCGGGGCCCCACGCTGCGCTCTTTTACGTCCACAAAACACATTTCCGTAATCACCTTATAAAGGGATTACTATAAATAAAGAGGAAAAAGGAAATTAACCGCATTAGGTGAGGAAAAAATTCCCGTCCCCTTGCAATATGTGAGCTCCCACTGATAAAACACTATGAACGGCCGTCCGCGCCAATGATGCAATGTGTTATTATATGTTCTAAGAATTTGGATCTTTATTTTCTTTATCAAAATAATCATTAAGAGTATATTTCTCTCTATCCTTCTCCAGTCTCTTTCTCATGTCTATATTTACTATAGGACGCCATTTTACCATCTGATTCTCCACTTTCGTTTGAATCTGTATACTATGAGTTTGTTTTTAATAATTGTTTTTGCTACTCTATAAAAAGATTCTAATAAAAGAGGCAATAAAATCTAATCTAATATAGCCAAGAGTTTCACCTTTTGTTTAAAATTATTTAATATATAACAATTAATGTTTATTTTCCAAATCGGTTCCCGCGAAACCCATGTCAAAAAATGTAAGAAACAAAAAAGCGAAAAAGTTTAAATTATAGATATTTTACTTAACTTAGTTAAAATAGTTGCTTCATTCTTATGGAAAAGCACTAACGAGAGTGCAAATAAATAAATAATAGCAAGCTAAACTTTAAACAAGCTTTTAACTTAACGGCGTTATTATATACCAAGGGTTGCGCAGATGAGGCAAAATCCTTAAGGTTACATAAAAATATGCAGTAGCCAACCCCTGTGTTGGGTTTATACCCGGGAGGCGCAGGGGATAAAAAAGGAAAATGAGGAGTTATGTTTTCGGTAATAAAGGCTGGACGAGAGAAATCGTTTAAGACGCCGCCAAATGAGATGGAACGAATATATTTGATTATTTTTATGGCGTGGAATGGCGATACGGTACGGTCTCGGACTTAATGTCTATTTGTTTTACTAGAAATTTATATTGTATTGTTTATGGGCCAGCCTTTATAGGCACCTGTTTAATTTTATAATAAACTTGATGCTCAATCGAATGGTTTTTATGTGTTTAATAAACGCTCACTTGTAATGGGAAACTGTATTTTTAAAAGAACAAAAGCTTTTTTCAATGCTCCTTATAAAGAAAGCAATTCAGTTATTATTGAATATCGATTTTGATTTTTCTAGTACTAATTGAGTAATACATAAAGCTCTGATTGTCATTAATTCTGAATAGGACATTTTAGGTTTTTATATTTCATGAATTTCATAAGATAAATAACTTTAATTCTCTACTTGTTTACATATATATGTAATTTTGAAGTACATATTTAATCTATAGAGAGGTAGGTATTTTAATTCAATCTATCCAGCAAAGTTGTGAAAATGTGACAGACAGATAGACCTCCACGCTTATAATAGTAGGAAGGATATTTTTACGTTTGCTTATGCCTATGAATTTTTCTATTTCTTGGCGCTAAGAAATTTTTGAACTATCTCATCTGATAGTAAATGATAATTTTGTCTTAGATAAATTTCTATATAGCAATCCAGTCGACAGGTATGGAAATTACCATTTAATAGTATTTAAAGGGTAGTTAGCCGTGTGGTATCCGGCTGAGTAGAATAGTACCACCCTCTTTTCTTACCGAGGTGTCGTAAAAGGCGACTAAGGTAAGTCGACCCGCCGTGTGGTATCCGGCTGAGTAGAATAGACCAACCTCATTTCTTACCGAGGTGTCGTAAAAGGCGACTAAGGTAAGATGACCCACCGTGTGGTATCCGGTTTAGTAGAATATACCACCCTCTTTCTTACCGAGGTGTCGTGAAATACGACAGAGGTAAGTTGACGTCAGGCAGGCGGCCGGTCGTAAAAAACGCAGCCAAATCATATTACAGCATGTTTATAACATGTTGTGCCGACCCCACTTAGAGTGGGATAAGGGCAGGAAGATGATGAGTATTTAAAGGGTAGTGTAGAGGAATAGTAACATATTCAAGTTCCAATTATCAAAATATACTTTATTCATGTAAACTTGTAAACAAGTGCTTCATAATCGTTAAGTAGAGTCTTACTGCTGTATCTCTAAACTGCTTCTACCGTGAAGAGTCTTTAAAAAACTACGCAGTTACCTTTTTCAAAATATAATTCTTATAAATAGTTACATTTTGTCATAGCTATCTTGCACTTGTTAATAGTATAGAAGGTTTTCTGCCTCAGCCTTTTTTAATAATTTACAGCTAAAACTATACAATAGAACATTAAAAAATGAAATCCGGTAAACGAATCCGCCCACGATCTAATAACGCGAGATGTAATGATCAAACGAAATCAATACAACGACATCCCCTTTCGATTTATGATTATAATAATTGAGAGACAGTCGTTACTTTTATGGCTTCTGTAAAAAGGGCATGAATCAATGGGACACAAAGCGTAATTTATATCACTATGGCCACTCGTTTAATTGCTGCGAGAAAAAATAAAAATACATCGACGTGTGAAGAATCAGAGTTAATACCCTACAGTTTTTTTTTTATTAGGGATATTTTTAAAGGCCAGTGTAGTGTAGTGGTGCGATTATTGTGTACTCTAAAGTTTTATTTATTTAATATACTTTATCAATATAAAAACATACAGGAGACAAAATAAACATATCTAAAATAATGTATAAAATTAGGCGTTACTTTGCTGAGGTCCCCGCCGTGTGGTATCCGGCTGAATAGAATAGTACCACCCTCATTTCTTACCGAGGTGTCGTAAAAGGCGACTACGGTAAGTCGACCCGCCGTGTGGTATCCGGCTGAGTAGAATAGACCACCCTCATTTCATACCGAGGTGTTGTAAAATACGACAGAGGTAAGTTGACGTAAGGCAGGCGGCCGGTCGTAAAAACGTATCCAAATCGTGTGACAGCATGTTTATATCATGTTGTGCCGACCCCACTCAGAGTGGGATAAGGGCAGGAAGATGATGATGACTTTGCTGAGGTCCATCCTGCAATTGCATCCTGAAAATTGCCGTGTGGTATCCGGCTGAGTAGAATAGACCACACTATTTTCTTACTGGGGTATCGTAGTCATCATTCTTCTACGCTTATTTGTTGTACATGTTGTTATATGATTTGGCTAGTTGTATTACGACCAGCCGCCTGCCTGACGTGGAATTACCTTAATCGCCTATTATGACACCTCGGTAAGAAATGAGGATGATTATATGTATGGAATGATAATAGAGTTGTTATACTAATAGGGAAGTCAGCCTATAATCTGCCATGTTACAATAAAAGGAAATAAAGAGAAAGTACATCAGGATTATCTATTTTATCTCTCTTTTTGATGTGTGACTAGCTTTTACCCGCGACTTCGTTCCCGTGACTGTTTTCGTGTGATCAGTCGATAATAGATGGCGCTTTTCAATATCATTCTATTCCTATACAATTAAGAGCCTATATATTACGCCGTGTGGTATCCGGGTGAATAGAATAGTACCACCCTCATTTCTTACCGAGGTGTCGTAAAACGCGACTAAGGTAAGTTGACCCACCGTGTGGTATCCGGTTTAGTAGAATAGACCGCCCTCTTTCTTACCGAGGTGTCGTAAAGTACGACATTGGTAAGTTGAGGTCAGGCAGGCGGCGGGTCGTAAAAACGCAGCCAAATCATATGACAGCATGTTTATTACATGTTGTGCCGACCCCACTAGAGTGGGAAAAGGGCAGGAAGATGCTGATGTATAGCCTATATATTATTCCGATGTATAAGGAATAATTGTGCCAAATCTCATCGATATTGGTTTAGCGGGTTCGCCGTGAAAGAATAACAAACATACTCACAAACTTTCGCATTTATAATATTAGTGGGATAGGATTGGACAAAGATTGAAGTATAAAAGTTGCACCTTTCCTCTCATTATATATTGTTTCACTATCACTTAGATACTTACCCGACTATGGCTTTCCTACTTTATCATTAATAAATCTATGATGATATTACAGACCGTGTTGACACTTGGACGATGATCGTGCCGATTATACACGATCACAACGATCATCGCCGATAGCGAAGAGCATAACGGAGCAATTCCGCAAGAAGTACACCAAAAACAAGGGACACACACATTCGCACATTGGGCCCCCACGACACAAAAGACGAGAGGGTACCGTGATATAATGCAGTTTTTTATTGCTTACCTACTCCCATACCCACATGTAAAAAAATACTGACTGTGCGTATTATACATTTTAACTATTAGGATAAGAAGGGTTCGGACGGGGGGTTACTTCGCTTGGTTAATAAAAAATTCACGTCCATTGAAGTTTTGAGCTAGAGACCGAGGGTCAAACAAGATTATGTTAAAGTATAATACCTATTTGCCTTAATAAGTTAGGAGTGTAATAGATATATTTTTTTTTTTAAATAAATATATGGGACACTTATACACACGGTCGTCCGTCCCCAAAGTAAGTAACTTAATACATGTGTTATGGGTGACAGACAACTGGTAAATATATACTTATATATTTTTTAAATACATACTTAAATACAAATTAACACCCAGGCTCAAAGACCAACAAATTCATTTATAGAAAATGTTGGCCCACGGCGGGAATCGAACCCGCAACCCGCGGAGTTGAAGGCAGGGTCACTACCCACTGCTCCAACGGGCCAGTTTGATTGTTTGAACGCGCTAATATCAGGAACTACTGGGTCGATTTCAAAAATTCGATTTGAGTGTAAGATAGTCCATTTATCGAGGAAAGCATATACGCTAATATGAATAGGAGAGGAGCAGAAATAAAATATATTGTGAAAACGGCAAAATTTTAAGCTTCCAAAATCTATATGTTTTCTGGTGTATTAGGAATAATTGTGCCAAATTTCATCGGTATTGGTTCAGGGTATACGCCGTGAAAGAGTAACAAACATACATCCATACTCACAAATTCGCATTTATAATATTAGTAGGATAGGATTATATTCGGTGTTTTAATAAGAAGTTAGTTTGTTTTTCGTGTTCAACATTGCAACAATCTTTTATTACTGTACACAAATTTATAACAGAGCATGAACTTAAAGGCTCTAAGGACAAGAAGCTTTAGAGCAATTAGTTTTCTTTATTATCTTTTAATACCTTCATAGCGTCTTAAACATTTTCATCTTACCTGTTTTCGACTTAGTCTCTTTACATAGATCTCTTCGAAGTTTTGAAAACTTTTAACATTTAATCTAATTAGATATCATAAATTATTAGAAACAACAGATACACGTATCACCTACACTTTCCAATTTTAAAATGTTTATAAATTATCCACGAACCATCCAAACGCGTCCTAACAGAGCGAGGGTTATAAAAAATCGATAACGTATCAGAAGAACTAATAAATATATTTAATTTAACGTATATCGTCTGTCTGTCGTCTGTGTTTTATCGCCAGGTAGCTTTCATGCTTCTGAGAAAAAAATATTTATATCTCCGTCTATTAGAAATCCCATTGTTCGCGCGGGGGCACGTCAGCACGTGACAAAAGGAACATTAATTATAATATCCGATTAAAAAAACGTCATTTAGCTGCGCGAGAGACCTCCTTTGTTTGAGATGATTGAATTTGGAATTACCAACATTAGCCTGCGTCTCGTGGGGACGGAACTGTGTATTATAAAAAAAAACTAATTTGCATAGACTTTTGTTTCCTCCTTCCCTTATCCCACTCTAAGAGGAGTCGGCACATGTTGTCACGTGATTTGGCTACGTACTGTACGAACGGCCGCCTGCCTGACGTCAACTTACTTTATTCTTATTTTACGACACCTCGGTAAGAAAGAGAGTGGTCTATTCTACTCTACCAGATACTACACGGTGGGTGGACTTACCTTAGTCGCCTTTTACGACACCTAGGTAAGAAATGAGGGTGGTCTATTCTACTCAGCCGTATACCGCACGGCGGGCCGACTTACCTTAGTCGTCTTTTCCGATAATTTGCATAGACTTTTTTTAAATATGGAAACCTCATCCAACTATATTTGGTATTGTATTACGCAGTGTTGTTCTAAGATAGCGTAACTTCGTATAAACAACGAAAAACTACCGAAATATGAGCATCCAATTCCATAAACCACATCGCTAGAAGGAAATGCGAGTTATGTTCGTACGTGCCGGCACATAGTAATTAGATATTACGTTTCCCAGCTAATCGTAACTCGTATGGGTGTTGTTTTTAAAGGGAGAGTAAATCACACGAGCATTTGATACCAGCAGTGTTGTAAAAAATATAAAAAAGAAACAATGTCAGTAAGCGGAACAAAAGAAATTATACCGATGCGGATACATCGTGAAAAAAAAACGTTATGATAATAATAAATGGTTAAATAAATGGCAGTTCTAAATGAGAACAATAGCTGCGTTATGCGTTCAGAAATGTATCAAGGATTGTTTAGTTAGCGTCATAGATAAACTTTTTGGCAATGCGCAACGAGGCGGCAGCTGTCGCAAATTTTTGGATTAAATTCATTCGCGCGAAATGTTTTATTATAATGAGTTGACGATGCACTAATTCGCGCGTGGAAATAGCTATTTTAATTTAAAAAACGATTTCTCTTTAATTTTTGGCACAATGTTTGATTCTCATTTATGATGCGGAATATTGAAGGATGAAATTTAGTCGTTTAACTTGAAATCAGATAGAATAGCGGACAAGATAGGTAATTTATGGATGGCTCGAATGCCTTATAAAAGCTTATATTGCCTCAGTAAGTAAGTAAGTAGCGTCCTGTTACTATAACACTGCTGAGAATAGGCCTCTTCTCTGCGTTTTTGGAGAGAAGGATTAGAGCTAAGACCTACCACGCTGCTCCAATGCGGATTGGTAGGTTACACATATCTTCAGAATTTTCTAGAGATATGCAGGTTTCCTCACGATGTTTTCCTTCACCGAAAAGCGTGTGATAAATTGCATTTATCAATTAGACACATAAGTTATAACAGAAAAACTCATTGGTGTCTGCCTGGGTTTGAACCCGTAACCTCTTCGAAAGAGTCGCACGGTCACACCGCTGGGCTACCACAGCTATCTATATATATTGCCTCAGTATGCCTCAATGTATTATTGACTTCCTGATTATCTAGTTTTCGAGTTTTAAAACTTAGGATTTTCGGCAGACATTAGTTAACTAGAACATAATTTAATATGTGGTGGTAAAGCCACAACTTGCCATTGGTTAAGGAACTTAAAAACCAATCTGTATTACGTATATTTTAAAGTTATCGGAATGTTGCCGTGAGATTAGGTCCGTAATAGGAGCGCGGTGTAATGGCCGAACGGTATTGCCATATTTTTATAATAACGCACGCTACAGATGCACTATTAATCTCGTCCGATGTGTAGTTATTAAATCTTGGACGAGCGGACGATGTCGTCTGACGTATTATTAATGGAAGTGTATCACGGGAGCCATTAGATACATAATTAACATCGATCTCGGTTAAAAAAACGAATGCTCTAGAGAGGCGAGTCGTCACTCCTCCGACGAATAAAAACGTCATTAAAGATTGATCGCCCGGAGGAAGTATCATTAATATTATTCAATTAATAAAATGTAATTTCGCGAGGTAAAATCTCACCCCGAGGAAGGAAAAGCAATTAGTGGCTAGATCGCAATCCGTCAAAACAACTGCGTTGATCACACAAAAAAAAGCGCTCCGCGTTCATTAAAAATAGAAATTCGCTGAGGGTGAATAAGTAAAAAGTTTTTTGCATAAGACGGTGGCACCCTCGTTTTGAAGTTTTTTTTCGTATTGAAAACAAACTATGTGGGTGCTCCGCGGGTTTCGTCACACTCGCCTAGTATTAGTGTAAGCAAAGTTTTTTTTTAATTGTGCGCGTAATGACTGTTGTTATGGTTTTATGGGTCGGTAATGAGCGGAGTCTCGCAGTGACATTTGCATGTGATCGCGGGACTTTTTTTCGTTGACACTTTTGTTGATGAAGTTTTTTAACTGTTTTTTTCTTGTTTATGGCGCGCGATACGGCTTTATTTGAAGTTTGTGGTTAAACATTTCAGAAGCTACTTGTTTATAACTATGGGGTTGTTATTGTTCGTTTTAAAGAATTCTAATTTTTAGTTGAGTCGAGTGTGAAATACGATTACATGTAATTATAGAAAAAATAATATTATGATTATGTATCAAGCAACGCCGTGTGGTATCCAGCTGAATAGAATAGTACCACTCTTATTTGTTACTGAGGTGTCGTAAAATACGACTAAGGTATAGTTGACGTCAGCATAACATGTTTATAGCATGTTCTGCCGACCCCACTTGACGTACAGTATGATGATGGCGACTCAAAAGTGGTTTAAAGAGCTTATGTGAATTAAAATTATTTTGATTTAATTTGTCAATACCTTTAGAAATATTGTCGTATTTGATATTTTTTGGACAAGAATATTTTCAGTTATACTTTTTCGATTACAATTTACGTAGTCGAATTCAAATAATTCGTCTATGTCGGCAGATAATAAACGACGATCGGCTGACGTGCCGCCAGGACCTATTTGGTATTAGCAATCATTAAATTGGAAATAACGCTATATCGGCGATACACCGCTTTTCTTTTATAAATATCTCTCACGTGATCCCGGTGCCGCGTCGTGTCACGAACCTTACGAAACGGTAATATTCAAATGGCGATATAAAAAAGACAAGTTAGGTAGCATTTAAAAAGCTTGTTTGTTTAGCGACGAATCGCTTCTAGACATGACACAGTGCATCGAGCATCTGAACGTCTGTAACAAACTTTACGTGAACTTCTAAGCTCTTTATCATATCGGTATAGAGCTTATTTTGTTCGATGCTTATGTAAAAATAATTTTGTGAAGTTATGATATGGTATTAATCAAAACGAAAGCTCTTGAGAAAATAGAAAGCACAAGTATTGAAGATCATTTTATTGTATGTAATCACGTTTATAAAAGTTTTTGTAGAAATTTTTCTTATTAGAATTGGAAATGGAAATTTTTAAAGCAAATTCACATTTCTAATCTTATATGGTAAGTAATAAATCATATTGAAAACGAGTAGAAACTTAATGGTTCAGTTGAAAAAAGTTATATTTAATATAGAGCAGTGGGTTTCCCTAAATCAAATATTCATTAGCAACGTTCAGATAAACATTAAATACTTATATTTGAAATTCCGTAGCATCGTCGTGGGTGTTAAAGAGGGCGCATCGCTGAACCACGAGTTAGGGTAACGTGTGGTAAGGAAGTTTCGTAGTTTAAACCTATTTATTACACCATAAATGTTAATATTATATAGATATTACTAAAACTAGTTCATGCATATTAAACATCATCTTCCTGTCCTTATTCCACTCTAAATGGGGGTCGGCACGACATGTTATAAACATGTTGTCACATGATTCGGCTACGTATTTTAGGATCGGCAGCCTACTTGACATCAACTTACCTTAATCGTATTTTACGACACCTTGGTAAGAAAGAGGGTAGTTTATTCTACTTAACCGGATACCACATCGGTGGGTACCAACCTAGCTTAGTCGCTTTTTACGACACCTCGGTAAGAAATGAGGGTGGTACTATTCTATTCAGCCGGATAGCACACGGCGTTTCATGCATATTGAACAACTATTCGAAAGAAGAGACTAGAGCTCTAACGCTTCGGCCATATTAAGGAGCGATTTGCGACGCAACGAGTAATGCGAATCGCAATTTAGGCTGCGGTTACATTAGACAGCGACGCGAGCTGCGATTGGTGAGCGATTAAAACAATTACATTATAAACGAGCCTTGTAGCTACACTGTTTTCTAAGTGACTGTTTCACAAGTTACTAATAAACTGTCAGTTAGCTTATTCGGAACATATCTGACACATATCTCAGAATTTTGCGTTTCATAGGTTTCTGATAGGCTTATTCGGCACTTAAAGTTCCTAATAAGTTAACAGGTAGATCATGTGGCTCTTATTTTGTTTATCTGCTGGACAGCAAATATCTATTTCAAAATAGCCGCGATTTTATTATTCTAAAAATTTTCACTTTTTAGAGTTTCTTTTAGATTAGATAGATAGATTAAAGATAAATGTATCTGCTACTTAGTTTATTTTTCGGTTAACTATCCGACATTTTATCAGTAACTTGTAAAACAGGCCCTTAGTATCGCTAGCGATTTACGCTTTAATCTGTTCTACACGTCGCGTCGCAAATCGCTGCGTTCTGTAGCCGCAGCCGAAAGCGTTAATCGCCAGCGACTCGGCTAGCCACGAGGTTCGTTGTTCAATGTTAATCGCTCACCAATCGTAGGTCGCGTCGTTGTCTCTAATGTAGCCACCGCCTTATGGTCCAACAGTAGAAATGTAAACAATAGCAGGATCAAATCCATCAGTAATCCATGAGATATGTTTTTTATTTACAAACTAAAATTGTATTCGTATATCTTAGTAAATTATTTAGTTTTCTGCAATAAATTATAAACAATGCTATTAATATTACGCAGCCACCATACCGTTAACGTCATGCCATTTTATATCAATTCAATCAATGCATTCAATTCCAATATAATAATAAGAATACCATATTGAATACATTATAATCTACATTATGAATATTCATATAAATCAACATTACCCTCTGATAACATTGAAGCATTTATCTAAACTCAATTTATTTGCTTATTTATAGAAATTTGTTATGCGCGTTAATATATATATTTTTAAATTTGTAGCCGCAAATGTCTGCGATATTCATTATAAAACTAAATAAGATAAAAAGGGATAGATATATATTTGACGTTTCTTTTAAAATTAATCGATAGATTTTTGTCGTCGCAATGAAACTCATTGATAGGTTTTTTAATGGGCTTAAAAAATGGCGACAATGGCGTGCAGTTGATTCAGTCAGTATTATTTATTGCTAGTCGTAAATTTTCGAAATTGAATCGCCTACAAATCCCGCTTTCCTTTTCCCTCCGTAATGATGTGTGTGTAATATTATTTTCAATAATTGCTATAAATCAATTTGTAACTCTTTGATCGGAGAAAATTAAATTCGCTGGTTTGTTATTATAGTAATATGTTACGCTCTGAAAGACCGAGATATGGCTGCGCTAATGGGTAAAATATATTAAATGTTATTTGAATTATTTCGACTTGCAAATAAACGAATATTATTTTTTCGATAAATATTGTTTAAATTTCAGATTTTTTATTTATTTATCATGATATATCTTATAGTAAGTAGGTGTCAAAAGTTGAGTTACATTTAATTTTAAGTTTTTAAAAAGTTAGGGTACAATGATATTTCCTACAGGTGTCAATATATCACCATGATAAAACTTTTCAAAATAAGTAAAAATTTACGGGAAAGCAGTGGTGAAATATTAACTATTTCAAAGTACTGGCTTAAGACGTCTACGCTAAATTATTAAGATTTTTTAGTTGATAACGTAAGAACGTTTGTTTAAAAAACCGCTTTAGAAATTATGATTTTAGTATTTATAATAAATTTAAGCTGAAGCTTCAACAATTTAAATTAATTTGTGCAATTTCATTTTTACATCTCACAAAGAAAAACAATAGCAGGCCATAAAATTCTTCAGATACACAAAAGAATCTTTGAGATACGAAACCACAGTCCTCCGAGGTGCCAAAGACAATGATAATTGTTCGTTGTGAAATATAGTGTTGCCACCGACAAAAGGAGCATAGAGAAAAAATTACATTTTTCATTGTACGCCTCGGCCCATTCACTACAGGTGGGGCTTTAGGGTGGGCATGGACAATGGATTGTATCAATGGACGATACGAATATTTTTTATGAATAAAAAAATTAGGTATTGGAAAATACTCCATTAATTATAAGGAGTGATGGTCAAAGGCATGACTTGGATTTTAAGATATATGTTTTACATTTCCAAAAGTCTTATATTTGAAGTACTTACAAACATTATTCGATTTTAGTCACACATAGAGATTATACCATTTAGTTTTAGATCATTACTATTATTATTTAGACGATAAAAATGCGTGGATATAAATATTGTTCGACCCTTTACAAGATAGAAACATTAAATGTAAATAGCATTAAGGATTGTATTTTTTAAAAAGAGCAACCGCCGAGTTTCTTGCTGGCTCTTCTCGTTAGGAACAGCTTTCCGAACCAGCAGTAGAGTTGACGATTCAAAAGCACTTGTTTACAAGTTTATTTGAATAAAAAATATTTTGATTTTGAATTAAATGTTATTTTTTGTCTGTCTTTTACATTAGGTTCGTCGTTTTCTTCGTTTTCATTGTCATCGTTTTCTTTACAATGTATATTTTAATTTTATGTCGTGCAATAAAGAATGTTCTATTCTATTCTATTCTAGGTCCTCATGTTTTGTGTACTGGATATACTCATTATAATTATTCTACGGTATTTATAATTAAGATAGCTTGTATATTTTAGGCGACTAAGTTAATTGGACCCATTGTGTGGGATCCGGTTGAGTAGAATAGACCACCCTTTTTCTTACCGAGATGTCGTAAAAGGTGACTAAGGTAAGCTGACCCCTCATGTGGTATCCGGCTAAGTATATTAGACCACCCTCTTTTCTTACCGATATGTCGTAAAAGGTATTTTACGGTAGGTAACGTACCAAGGTACCTAATACCTACCTAACGTAAGTTGAACCGCCATATGGTATCTGGCTGAGTAGAATAGACCACCCTCATTTCTCACCGAAGTGTCGTAAAAGGTATTTTACGGTAGGTACCGTAAAAGGTGACTATGGTAAGTTGAACCGTCATTTGGCTGAGTAGGTAGCACCACCCTCATTTCTTACCGATATGTTGTAAAAGGCGAGTAACATAAGTTGACCCGCCGTGTGGTATTCGGTCGAGTAGAATAGACCAAACTCTTTCTTACCGAGGTGTCGTAAAATACGACTAAGAAAGGTTGGAATCAGGCAGACGGCCGTTCGTATAAATACGTAGCCAAATCATGTGACAACATGTTTGTAACATGTTGTGCCACCCCACTTAGAGTGGGATAAGGGCAGTAGGATGATGAGTCAAAACAAAGAAAATCCTTTTGAGTATCAGTTTACATGATTTTGAATGTTATTACACATCTGAATACGAGATATGCTATGACGCCCTAGTATTAATTGAAGTTATTTGAGTTGAAAAACTTGAATAAACAATGCAAAATCAAAATAGGGGATTAAACGTGAAGCCATTTGTTAATATATCCAGCTGCCTGCGGTGCCCGTCGTTGTGTAAAATCGACACCGATGACAAAATGCATCCCTGATGCGAGATAATGTTCACGAAATCGCGTACATTGCAAAAAACTCGCACGTGTATGTGCTACGATACTAGCCTAGTTTATAGTTGATTTTAATTATAAGCTTTTACAAAAGTAATGAGGTACTTTTTTGCTATAATCCGCGAAAAAGAAAATATATGTAAATCTAAATGTAACCGACACGACAAAATCGCAAGCTTTGCGATTTTGTCGTGGCGTCTATCTCCTGACGATGCTTCGGTTACGGGGCGAAACAATTGTTGAGATTGTGGTGGTGAATGTGTGCAGTGCTTGTGTATTGTTGTGTCATCGGTGTCGGGTAGTGCATGAGTTCCTAGTTCCTGGTATGAGAACGAATATACGGATATTCTTTTATCGCGGGTTATAGCAAAATAATATCCTCATTACTTTTGTATTATGGACCTCCGCAAAGTAACGCCTAATTCTATAAATTATAAGCTTTTATACAACTTGCAATGTATGTATGTGAAGATGGAATCTTGCAAGTTAAATATGACGCAATCCGGGGGTCTGATTGAGCTGAAATTTATAATTTTGTAATTTTATTAAATCGTAATAAATTAATTTTGTCCAATAATTAGTCCCTAGTAACGATTGGTTTTTAGATTAATTATAAATATCTGGGTGCCCGATAATTCGGGAATTTATTCCCGAATTAAAAAAAGAAACTTAAAAAAGAAGAAAAAATAATACCCTTTTGTGGGTGGGGCACGATATTTTAATTTCTCGCGACCACCCGTTCCCCGAATAAGCTAAGCCGACTTGACAGTTTATGGCAAAAATTCAATTCAATATAAATTGTAGTTTTTTTTAATGCCCAAAACATGGGAAAATGAACTTTAAAAAAAAATAAAAACTAGCTTGAACGATTTTTCTCCCACAAAACCCCGTACATGCTGAATATATATATACTATATACACATACAAGATTAACTCATTTAAATATTAAAGATGATTACGAGTAAAAAGACATGTTGTACTGACCCCACTTAGAGTGGGATAAGGGCAGGAGGACTACTGCAATGATGATGAATACTGCAGAAGAAAACCTAGCCGTACATAACGTAGAAAAATAAAATCAAAATGTTCAGTGACAAATTCATTTAAAACAAACACAGCCACGTGCCATCTATAAGGGAACTGAAAGAAAATTTATTGCATCCAAATTCAAAAACTTTGCGACCAGGTACTTTAGACTTTGAAAGCACCATAGAACAAGGGCACTGTTATTGTTCTATAACAAAAAAAAGGTGTAGTGGTAATCCAAAAACAAAAGTCGGTTTACGTCACAGACTTAAAATAAAAGGTGCCGTTCAAGGGATTACGTCCCTCGTGACTAAACCACAATATTGTTCTAGACAAAGCGTTCAGGTAGCGATTTCTTGTGCACGGAAATTACAAATTTATTACTGCACTTCATATAGCTGGCTAATTTTAATATTGAATTTTGTGCGCTTGTAATATGAATGGATAATAATTGTAGGAATGAAAAGAGAGTTGTTTAATTTTGCACGTAAGTTGGTAATTTCGTAGAAGTTCCTTGCGATATTTTAAAATTAATTTCGGAGGTGCTATCTTGAGTTATATGGTTATTATGTAATATTATGAAAATGAATGTTGATATTTTTTTGTAAATTTTGTGACAAAACCTACTGATGATCAACAATTAAATGAAAAATTATCGATATCAATAACTCACACTCTAAGGTAACCACCCTCTTTCTTACCAAGGTGTGTAAAATACGACTAAGGTAAGTTGACGTCATGCAGGCGGCCGGTCGTAAAAACAAAGTCTAATCATGTGACAGCATGTTTATACGAGTAACATGTTGTGCCTACCCCACTTAGAGTGGGATAAGGGCAGGCGATCAATAACTCACAGTCTATATACTTAATTGTCAAGAAGTTAATATATGTATATCTGAAAAATCATACTTCAATTAACTTAATTGTAGCTTTAATTGTGCCAAATATCATTTATATTGGCCGAACAGATTAGCCGCTAGGTAACAAAAAAATTGAATTCTTTGTTTTAACTTTCTATAAATTCTGATATACATGAAAATCAAACTATGACCAAACTATAAAGGGTGTAACAATCACATTAATATAGAACCTTAGTTCTATATTACTTGTGAACACATAATGCATACCATAGTATTCAATAGATCATCCTCCTGCCCTTATTCCACTCTAAGTGGGGTCGGCACAACATGTTACAAACATGTTGTATATAACGATCGGCCGCCTGCCTGACGTCAACTTACCTTAGTCTTATTTTATGACTCCTCAGTCAGTAAGAAAGAGGGTTTTCTATTTTACTCAACCGGATACCACACGGTGGGTCAACTTACCTTAGTCGCTTTTTAGGATACCTCGGTAAGAACTGAGGTTGGTCTATTCTCCTCAGCCGGATACCACACGGCTTCTAAGTATTCAATAGAATAAACAAATTTTGTTTTTGTCTATGTTGTGTATGGTAAGTTGTATATCATTACTTGAGAAAAGTTGAAGTTAAAAGTAGTATTAAACGTTTTACATGTTTGTCAGGTTTACGGTCACTTATCGAAATACTATTTCGTTTTTATTACGCATTCAATATTGGAACCGCGTCGAAGCAAACAGATAAACTGACCCTTGTCTTTACACGAATAACCGGATGTTGTGGGCCATCGTGAACGTTCGAAAATAAATAATTACAGAGAGGTTTGATTCCGCGAAACTATTTATTTTAGATAAACCGAAGATGTTAGTTTTACATATCGCATTGTAAACTTGACGGCCAATAGTCATATAAATTTGACTAGGTTGTTTCTGCGACTTCGCCATCTGAACAAGGTTTAAAACGTGTATAATTCCTTACTATGTTAATTACTTTATAGCACGCCGTGTGGTATCCGGCGGAATAGAATAGTACCACCCTCATTTCTTATCGAGGTGTCTAAAAGGCGACTAAGGTAAGTCGACCCACCGTGTGGTATCCGGCTGAGTAGAATAGTACCACCCTCATTTCTTACCGAGGTGTCGTAAAAGGTGACTAAGGTAGTCACGTCAGTTAGGCGGCTGGTCGTAAAATAATAAGTCAAAACATGTTGTGCCGACCCCACTTAGAGTAGGACCAGGGCAGGAGAATATTGATAGTCCATACCTGTATATTTAAATGAAATCAGTGTAGTGTGTATTCATTAACGCAAGGTCTGCAAACAAGGCGACTTAGGTATGTTGATCCACCGAGTGGTATCCGGTTAAGTAGAATAAATCACCCTCTTTCTTACCGAGGTGTCGTTAAATACGACAAAGGTAAGTTGAAGTCAGGCAGGCGGCCGGTCGTAAAATACGTAGCCAAATCATGTGACAACATGTTTATAACATGTTGTGCGGACCCCACTTAGAGTAGGATAAGGGCAGGAAGATGTTAGTTACTTTATAGCCTATAGTGATTGTCATATAGCCAATGAATGTGCTTCTGGCTTTAAGTTTTATCTAGATACAAGCTATACCAGCGGTTTTACCCGCGTGGAAATCAGTGTGTCACGAAATTTTCCTGAATTGAAATTTTGAACATAAAAGTAGTTAAGTCTCTCTCTTAAACTCATATACTCACAAACCCACACACGCATACACACCAAACTCACACTCTCATGCACAAGCACACATGTAACATATACCCACTAGTAAATAAGTTATATTGTTAAATAAATAGTATATAGACAATATGATGGAAGAGCGGAGTCTTCTGGCACAAGCATACTCATGCTTAAAAGAAGGCTCCAACCTTACTTCAACAAATGTAACTATGTTAATGAAAACAAAAGATTTTAATTTTATTTATTTATTTATTTAGTTATTGTGAGTTAGCAAAAAGTGATAGAGACATGTTCTTGCGAAATTTTTTGTAGACCTTTTGTAGATCTACAATCCTCTAGAACATTACTTTAGTATTACATTAGTTTAGGCGCGCGCGAATAAACGCGAATGACGAATTTCTTAAGAACCTCTCAACATTTCAACGCAATTTATGTAAAACTTTTATGTATTATTAACCTGAACCTTCCGTTTTACCTTTAAGTATAGCTCTATGGGCATTCCGCTATGTTAAACCCATTTAAATTGACTAAGACGCTATCTATATGTTTCGCTCCAAAAGTAAAAAAATGTAAGAAAAAAATAAATTGTCCAGTTTTTGCTATTGTTATGAATTTAATTAATTAATAAATTGTATTGTAATTTAATTAATTAATTAATTGTAATGTTATTAATTAATTAATTAATTGTAATGTTATTTAATTAATTAATTTAATGAATAATAATTGTTTATGAAATTGGGTGACATTTCATGTATCTCTTCTGTTATGTATCATTTGAGTTAATTTAGTCGCTTAGAGTCCGTATAGTATTTTATTTATATTTTTATATTAATTAACATTTTCAATGTACAGAAATACTCGTTTAACACGTTCTTTATAAATGACGTATATAAATTATACACTATCTTATAAGTCGGGGTAAAAATGTAAAGAAACTATTGACGCTTCGGCAAACCAAGATAAAATAAATATTTTAGGGTGGGCTCACCCTAAACAAACAAATCCCAGATTTGCTGACCGCCGATATACTTTCAATTTATTACGAAATTTCATCACTTATAATATGCTCAGTCAGAATCTCATTCCTCTATACATAAAGGGGCAATATTTATGTAAATTGGTATTTATATTATGATAGGCGTTGGATTTTGTCTTTATATTTTTTATGTGGAATTAGGTTTACAAGGAAAAATATGACCTACTAGTAATATCCCGCAGTTTCACCCGCGTAATTGTTATTTTTTTACACCTTATTGCATTTCTATAACGGATCCCTATTTTTTTGTAAATGTAATATAGCCTATGTTGCTAAGTAAAGATTCCAATGGCAAAAGAATTTTTGAAATCAGTGCAGTAGTTTTTGTGTGAAACATTACAAACATACATACAAATTTTTCTTGTTTATAATATTAGCAAAGAAAAGTATATAACAACTTTATAACTAATGTGAAAGTTAGTCTGAAAATGTGAAGGCAAATTCAATATTAGTTTTTTTTACATAAACAATCGAAACGTAAAAACGCGTTTACACTAAGTTCATCAATAATAAACTTAGTATCTGGGTGACCGACCCTTGCTCGGTAATTTTTTTAACATATAAAAAAATTCTATTAAAAAAAGCTAACGTTCAATCCTGGTATTCTGAATTTGAGACTGCCAGTTAATAAGCTGCCCAAATAAGCTATCAAGACTTTGTAATTAACAGCGCAATTAATAATTATTAAAAATTAATCTTTGCTTTCTCATACAAATTATAGAAGTTTTTCAGTGTCCGAAAACGGGTAAAACAACAGTTCTTCAAACAAAAGCTAGCTAAATCGAATTTTCCCCCAAAATGCTTTACATGCTGAATTTCATTAAAATCGTTTGGCCCGTTTCTAAAATTTAGAAAAATTTATATACAAGATTAACTTATTTAAATATTAAACAGATATAACATATAATTTACCTCTAAATGCTGATTAGCACATTAAATAGAAGATTTTTTTCAATTTAATAAAATCACAACAATCTCGAATAACTGTGGTGTAATTATGCTTCACACGCAAGAGATTTAGGATGTAATTTCCGGCTGGGTCGTATAATTTTTTTGAAATACTTGTCGTGGTCTAGTTCTTATGGGAATGTTTTATCTCCGACTGACCTAACCTCTAAGTTCCCTATATACTGGTAATATGTAAGGGTTTCCTTCCCCTAATTTCGGCGATTCTCTAGTACAATTGACCTCTGCTAAGAACCCCATAGCTGGTGAAATTCGGCACTAAACGATGCTTCTGCTATTGATACGTACCACCACCAGGTATGGGTTGAGTGGGTTTCGAGAGCATTGATTTTGTAAGATACCTACACTATGGTAATATCAGATTTAAACTTAGTGGAGAGAAAAAAAGGGGCGAATGTCACATGATTTTCCGACACGTCTTAAAGAGATGTCATAAATAAAAAGAATCATCTGTACACGAATATAAACCAATTAAATGTGGAAAATTGTAATTTTCATGATCAGGTTTTTAAAATTTTGCATATAGTTAATATTGAAAACTAGCAAGCGCAAATTTTTTTGAGAATTATCGAGCGCAAGATTTTATTTCTAACGACATTAATCGTTTGAAATAAAATCGTATCATTCTAGTAGAGTTCAATGATCACAAGAAGTGAGAAAAGACAGTGTTCGCAGAAACATGTGGTTACCGCGAGAATTTAGTAAATCCTGCAATATTTCTTCATTAGACTCTTCACATCACTGGCTATAAGGACATTATATATGGATGTTTTATTGTATCCACACATCTGGATTAAAACTAGGGTTCTGCATCATTGCAATAACATTTTATTACGACAATTTTTTTTGTTATATAAATCAGAAAATCTTAGATGCTTCAAGCATAAAATTTCATGTCATCTATATTGCAGATAAAAATACCCATTAAATAATTTATAGAAGTAGGCTTTGTGGAGAGATTTTGTATTATACAAAAGTAATAATAAAATTAGTTTGACATAATCCACGATGAAGTAAAAAAATATATATATTATGCTAAATGTAGAGTGGACAATCCGTTTTCATACCTGATACATGCAGGACACAAACCTCCACCACCGCCACCACATTACACAAGCACTACATACATTCACTATCACAAACTCCAACGCATTTCTTAATACTTTTGTCTTGGATATACGTGTTCATTTAAGCGTAAATGTTTAGACAGTCAATCTACAATTCCTTTGATCTGCGATTTGAGTCCGAGAAATCTTAATTTCACACCGAGCACGTACTCGTACAGCGAGATCCGCGAGACCTAACTCTCAATAGGTACTTCTAAGAAATGAAAACAGTAGCCGTCACACATGGAAAGCGAAACAAATGTACGGTCAAAAGTTATTTTTTACCAAACAGGAGTCCAAACAAAAACCGTAGGCGATTTATCAAATGATATGACAGCATTCAAAGAATATAATTTTACAGAAATTGTAAAGAGTATTGTGTTTCATAATTAATGAAGCAAAAGGCTTTCTCGGTAACGAAATATCACCGATCTTAGATTCGGATCGTAATTACTTGTCTCTTTGTGCGACATTCTTTGCGCCCAGGTGTTCCAATAATTATAATGCACGGTGTAGGAAGAAGACAAATATATACAGAATTATGCAGGTATGAAAGAGAGGACGTAACAGCCCTTACGTTGATTGATAACTGTGACAAAAATGTAGCGGATGAAAAATAATAATTATGAAATCTTTTGTTACAAGCATATGAGCTTAAACAGGGGTGCGCTATGGGTTCACTTTTAATTACGCACTGAATAGCAATATGCGTATATTTATTAAACAAACCCATCATATGCAATAAACTTAGATATGTTTTAATATGTGATTTATTATTTTTTAATTCAAATTCATAATAGCCTTGTTTCTGTTTTTTATTCCTGACTTTCTTAGAAAGCGCCAATAATGGTTGCAGTACATATAAAATGTTTTGGCTTATTATTTTACAACCAGCTGCCTACCTGACGTGACTACCTTAGTCACCTTTTACGACACCTCGATACGAATTGAAGGTGGTCTATTCTACTCAGCCGGATACCACACAGCGCAACAGCTTACCTTAGTCGCCTTTAAGACACCTTAGTAAGAAATGAGAGTGGTATATTCTACTCAGCCGGATACCACAAGGCTTATGTTATATAAAATGTATAAATTCGGTGCTATTTGTTATATATTACTAATTACTGAAAATTATGTTTGCCTAAATACAAATTGCGTTAATAAATACACACTACACTTGCTTCCGTTAAATATACAAACACGCGCTTAAATAATAAATAATAAAATTAAAATTAAATAATAATTTAATATACAACTATAAGTTAATAGGTCCGAAATAAAATAAAATGTTTATTGATATTTAAAACTAACTTTCGCCAACCCTAATAAGACGCATCGCCGGCTGTGCAGTTAGCATTCAGCGAAGCTGGGTAGACAATGAGCTGCAAAGTATACGCAGGTAGATGTACAACACCAATTTATGTTTAACAGCCCATAAAATAAACGGCAGTAGCAAAACAACCTCTATAACTAATCACATTAGACACAGAGCTTTACAAAGTGATGCTTTGTAAGTATATTTCAACTTTTGCAAAGGTGTACTTGTATTTTTTTCGGTTTTCATTAGCTAAGTTCGCGCTTTACGGATCACGATCGAGGGTTGAGACGTGTCTTATTGTTTCGTCAAATACATGAGAAACTCTGTCAATAAAACTGGGTGGTATTGTTTTTTTTTATCGGTTTATATTTCCTTATCCAAATTTTTGCTTAGGACTGGGTTTTGGCTTCGGATATCACGAGTATTCTTTGAAATCGATAATACATTTGATTTAACATGGGTGTACTTAAGTAAACTCTTATGATCGTTTCTTTTAAACATTACATAGCTTCTATTAACAAGCCGTGTGGTATTCGGCTGAATAGAATAGTTCCACCCTTCATTTCTTACCGAGATGTCGTAAAAAGCGACTAAGGTAAGTTGACCCGCCGTATGGTATCCGGCTGAGTAGAATAGATCAACCTCATTTCTTTCCGAGATGACGTAAAAGGCGACTAAGGTAAATTGACACACCGTGTGGTATCCGTTTTAGTAGAATAGACCACCCTCTTTCTTACCGAAGTGTCGTAAAATACGACTAAGGTAAGATGACGTCAGGCAGGCGGCCGGTCGTAAAAACGCAGCCAAATCATGTGACAGCATGTTTATAACACGTTGTGCCGACCCCACTTAGAGTGGGATATGGGCAGGGGGATGATGATAGCTTCTATTAACATATACAACTTTGAACTTTAAATCTTACTGTTGTCAATAACTACTTAATATTCTTTATGCTATTTTAAACTAGAATTAAAGAGATTAAAAATTTAGCGCTACACCAAACCGAAATAAACTTTTCTGTAAGTTATGTTTTTTATTTTGTCAAATAAAAGTGGGTGAATGTGCAAACCTTGCCTTTAAGAAAAGTAGTTATAAGGTATAAATAGCATTCACGCGTATATTAAAATAATTAATATTTTAATGTGATAATATATTTATTAATGAACCAAAAACATTACAAAAACATCATTATCCTCCTGCCCTTATCCCACTCTAAGGGCCACAGTATGTTACAAACATGTTCTCACATGATTAGATTGAATATCAGGCTCCAGAAAAATCAATAACGAATTTCAAAACGTATTACTGCTTTACACCGAATGGGAATTTTTTTACCTTTTATGTTACCTTACGCTGTGCATCTTTACTTTGTCGGCAAACTCAAAGGCTATCAGACTAAGGATTGTTTAACAGATTTTAATTATTTCCTTTGGTATTGCAAATTTTGAATTACATATTCTGCGATCACAAAAAAGATTGGTTTAAAAAGAAACAGTACCTGAACTAAAAGTTAATAAGCAGAAAAGTATTAAATTTTGTTCAGATCAAAATTTTTAAACAAGTTAAGCGTAAAATGTCTTAAATTGCATCATATTTTTATCATTAAATGTTTATAGTATATGTATGTTTTATGCTATTATTAGTAAATAGTGATAACTAAAACCCGATATCTCTATCCTTTGAGAGAAGGATTAAACTTCAGAGTACAGAGCTCCTATGCGAATTGCCAGATTTACTATATCAATTCTGTAATAGTACCACATAATTCTTACCGAGGTGTCGTAAAGGTAAGTCGACCCGCCGTGTGGTATCCGGTTTAGTAGAATAGACCACCCTCTTTCTTACCGAGGTGTCGTAGAATACGACTAAGGTAAGTTGACGTCAAGCAGTTGTGCTGACCACTGAGAGTGGGATAAAGGCAGGGGATGATGATGACTAGATCTATTCCATAAATTTCGTCTATATGCAAGTTTTCTTCATCATGTATTGTATTGACAAATTATATACATGAATTTTCTTGAAAACCCATTGCCTGCCTAATATCTGATCCAGGGTATCCAGGGTAAAGATATATTTAGCAGCCTATTACTCTTCCACTGCTGGGAATAGGCCTCTTCTCTCCGTTTTTGGAAAGAAAGATTGGAGCTAAGACCTACCACGCTGCTCCAATGCGGATTGGTAGATTACACATATCTCCAGTATTCTCTAGAGATACGCAGGTTTCCTCGCGATGTTTTCCTTCACCGAAAAGCGTGTGATAAATTGCAATTATCAATAAGACATATAAGTTTTAACAGAAAACTCATTGGTGTCTAACCCGGGTTCGAACCCTTGACCTCCTCGAAAGAGTGGCACGGTGTTACCGCTCAGCTTTTGTAGTTTGTTTTTTTTGCATGCACTACAAAGATAAACGTGCAATTATATTTTTGTACAATTAAAACAAAACATTGGATCTTTCTTTTTGTAGATCTCCAAATAACGTTTCAATAATTTGATATGTGTTTTAGTAACTTTTCTTAAGCTATAGAATCTGATATATAATATATAGGCATCAGTTGACGTTAATCATGGGAAAAATGCTTACCGCTTTCGTTATACCAAGTATTTTACCATAACAATAGTCCATCAAATGTTCGTTACGGTTATTATTTGCAGACAATAATTACATCATAACTGTGGTGACCATTTGTTACCATAACGAGGGAAAATCCAGTATTTTACAATCATATTTACAAGATGATAGATTCATATGATACAATATCTTACGTTGCCAATTAAGAATATATTATATTTATAAATTATAAATTTTAATACCTAATGACAGTCTTATTTGTTAACTAACTGATGTTAACAGGGATGGATTGGATAACTTGACATCTTAACAGGGATGGATTGGATATTATACCCACCACGCTGTTCCAATTCGGGAAGTTTGTAGATATCCCAGTATTATAACAGAGATTTCCTAGATACATTTTCATTTACAGTTAGAAGCTTGGTGAATTGTTTATTCTGATTAATAACATAAATGTAAAAGGTTGTCTTTAATTTGTCTGTAACATTTACACGGCTAATCCGCTAGAGCAATTTGGATGGAATTTGACACGATTAAAGCTTATCTATTGGGTTAACAAATACGTTAAAATATTTCTAGTTTTCTTTCCAAAACAGTGTAAAACACATATACTTTCGATTACTTAAACGCTTAAAGTTGGCGTGGATAAAGACTACGTACAAGTAACAATATATAAGAAACTCATATTTTGTTTTAGCAAACTGAAATATGTACGGGATTTGAAACCGTAAATTCCTGCCAGGGATCACTCACTGTTTGACATCACGGTTATTACAATACTACACGCTTAAACTTTATCTATATATTATACTTGTAATTATATCCCGAAAAATCCGTTGTCGTCGTTGGCTAGCCTACTTACAACCGAACTTATCTCTACATTCGATCGAAATAGAATAAATCAATTTAATCTAATTAAAAGCATTACATGTTTTTTGTTGCAGCGAAACAAGATGAGGTATTAGAAGATGAATCGTGGAGATTATGAGGTGAGGCCGTACCGGGTCACCGATTATATCTTTCTCTACGTCAAACCGTCCATCCAATGTCGGGTTCTACAAATTATTTTATTTACGAAAGGTCACGCTTATAGATTCATTAAGTAGTTTCGGCTGTTTAATTATTTATAGAGCCACTTATTTAGTGATAAGTATTTATGCAAGATAGGTTGGACGCTCCGGAAATAGCTGACTATTATAAGAGCCCTTGATATAAATATGTACTCGTAGCTATTCTAATTCAAATTAAACCATAGTCATGTCATTGCATCGAATCGTAGTTCAAATTTTCCTGGTAATATACGCAGAGATATTCAAAAGCTAGACATATGCTATCTTGGACTTTTAATTAGAACTTAGAGGAGAACAATTTTGTAATACATGATTTTTGAATGAATATTACCGTTTACTCAACTCATGCAACGAAAGCTTTAAATTTTGCCATTTACGTCAAATTTTTCATATCCTCTCCTATTCATCTTAGCGTGATGTTATATAGCCTTCCTCAATAAATGGACTATCTTACACTGAAAGAATTTTTCAAATCGGTCCAGTAGTTCTTGAGATTAGCGCGCTCAAACAATCAAACAAACTTCTTTGAAACTAAACTTCACCTTTATACTTTTTTATTTATTTATTTATGTGCCATAAAAAATGTTGGAAAAAAACATTATCGGTGAAAAAAAGTGTACAAAGGTCAACTTATCCCTATGACAGAGATCTCTGCCAGCTAACCTACGAAGTGAGACAATTTATATATAAGAAAAAGTTGGTACGCAAATATCAAACACTATGAATTAGAATTACCTACTAATAATTATATATTAGTATAGAGTATAGATATCCAAAACCGTAGGCCTGAGCCAGTAGCGTCTAATGTAATTTACGTCCCTTGACCTTTCGACGTTGCACTTGGCTCTGGAAAAAACCTCTAGAACCGTACCACGTGACTCATGCAAGATTCATGCCTCTTATTGTATTACGCTAGGGAGCGAATTAAAGCGGCGAATAATACATCGACGATTCGAGTATATTTTAGTATTACAAATGATTGTCGTCAAGAAATGAATTGCGAAGTAAATCTAGTAGGTTCCGAATGTTAATATTTGTTATTGCGACGTGTTGGAAAACTTCGGGAATGTATGTATGAATAATAAATACGAATACGTCATTCAGACATTTAAAATGTTTGTAAATTATTACGGGAACTTTCTGCTTTTGTGGTTCCTTATACAGTTTATCATACGGGAATGCTCTTGAATTTAACTACTATCTGACCTATATATATATATATATATATATATATATATATATATATATATATATCATCTTCCTGCCCTTATCCCACTCTAAGTGGGGTCGGCACAACATGTTATAAACATGCTGTCACATGATTTGGCTGCGTTTTTAAGACCGGCCGCCTGCCTGACGTCAACTTACCTCTGTCGTATTTTACGACACCTCGGTAAGAAAAGAGGGTGGTACTATTCTATCAAGCCGGATACCACACGGCGTATATATATATATATATATATATATATATATATATATATATATATATATATATATATATATATATATATATATATATGTATATGTAAATGATGTCTTTGGGCCTGTTTCACAAGTTACTGATAAAGTATCGGATACTTAACCGGCAAATAAACTAAGTAACAGATAAAAATCTCGAAAAAGTGAGAAGAAAAATCCAGTCATTTTGAAATAGGTATTTGCTATCCAGCAGATAAACAAAATAACAGCCACATGATCTACCTGTTAACTTATCAGGGACTTGAAGTGCTGAATAAGCCTATAACAAACCTGAGAAACGCGAAATTCTGAGATATGTGTCAGATATATTCCGAATAAGCTAACTGACAGTTTATTCGTAACTTGTGAAACAGGCCCTAAGAGTCAAACGTACTGTATTCGGAGAAGATATTTACACGTTTAAGCTTAACACAAAGGTAATAATAAAATTATTTGCTATATCCGAGATATGTTAATATAAAATATATATAGTGAAATATATTTATATACATATATGGAGTGGACTATCCGTTTTCCGTGTGTAGTTCTTATGTATTGTATGCCGTGTGGTATCCGGCTGAGTAGAATAGAGCACCCTCATTTCTTACTGAGGTGTCGTAAAATACGATTAAGGTAATTTGACACCAGGCTGGTCTTATAACATGTATCCAAATCATGTGATAACATGTTGTGCTGACCCCATTTAAAGTGGGATAAGGGCAGGAAGATGATGAGTGGTTGGTTTGTGTATGTGTTTTTACGACTTCTATATATCCTACATACATTGTTATTTATGTTTTACTGTTTACATGACATGTTACTCGAAGAATCTACTATCTATTAATTCTACTTAATAAGTTGTTTCTGTATTTTTTAGGTACATTCTCAACAATTGTATCTTTAAAGCACGTGTCTACCACTTTAGTTGCTGTTATGTTGTGTTCTATGTTCGATTATTTAGTGGACAGGATGGCCGGCCTTGCAACGCGTCTCGCCACGCAGTCTCGCTGAGTTTACGATCGACCGCCAGCCACTTTTATTGACTACCTCACATCGAAGCCTCCGCTACCTCCCATTCACTCAGAAAGAAATACACATTTTTATTGCTCTGTCACTCCGGTAATTTATTGACAATGAACACACGTGCATTTCTATTAATATTTTATGTAGGTTTTTATACGTTAGTCAGATCCATTGTTGTCCAGGTATAGTTTTGTTTTATGGTACCGCAAAATTAATTTACCCCCTAATTAAGGTACATAATAGTTCTAATTATTGTATATTCTATGAAATGTAGTTTGTAATATAAATTACCTTGTGGTATCCGGCTGAGTAGAATAGACGACCTTCATTTCTTACCGAGGTGTCGTGAATTGCGACTAAGGTAAGTTGACTCTCCTTGTGGTATCCGGCTGAGTAGAATACACGACCCTTATTTCTTACCGAGGTGTCGTAAAAGGCGACTAAGTTAAGTTGAACCACCGTGTGTTATACGGTTTAGTATAATAGACCACCCTCCTTTTTACCGAGGTGTCGTAGAAGCTGTGGTAGCCCAGCGGTATCACCGTGCGCCTCTTTCGAGGAGGTCTAGGGTTCAAACCCCGGGCAGGCACCAATGAGTTTTCTAGTAAAACTTATGTGTCTAATTGATAATTGCAATTTATCACACGCTTTACGGTGAAGGAAAACATCGTGAGGAAACCTGCATATCTCTAGAGAATTCTTACGTAAAATTCGACTAAGGTAAGTTGACGTCAGGCAAGCGGCCGGTCATAAAAACCAGATAAATCACGTAATGACGTGTTTAAAACATGTCGTGCCGATCCCATTTGCATTGATGATGATTATAGTGTATTGTGGGTATTTTTACTATAAATATAGTTGTTATATAAATATAACATAATAGTAGGTAATTGCAAAATTGTTAACAGATTGTCAGTTCAGAATAAACCGTTGCTTGGACTATGCGTTTTATTTTCAATACATTACAATGATGTAGTTTGTTACATAAATATTTGTTAAAGATGTCCCATGTTATTACGATAAACTATTTTCTGATGCTTGGCCTAACGTTTAAAGCGCTTGAAGTTAAAGGTTCAAGCTCCAAGTAGGAAAGTACTCGGTGAGCGAAAACATCGCGATGAAATACTCGTAGATGCGTTGCCTTAATAACTTTTAGCATATGTTTAACCTTCCAATCGAAATTGGAACATCATAGGGGTGTACAAGTTTAGATATAAAAAGTAAAGTGACTGTTCCTCTCCCGTTTGGTAATTTACAAATACCCCTAGAATTCTCCACATATATGCGGATTTCATGACGATGTTTTCATGATGTTTTATTCAGGGAAAACCCTGAATAAAAAACGTTTGATAAATTGTAAATATCAATTATTCACATAAAAACTCATTGCTGTCTCATAATTTAATGGCTTGCTTCACAATCTTAGTTAAAGTTGTGTTTAATTATTGTTAAGTTGAATTATTGGATTCTCACTGAATTTAATAAATATTGAAACCGACCTGGCGCAGTGTCCCAAAAATATTATCATTACAAAAAAAAGTAGCATAACAGAAATAGTAAATAAAAAATTCATATTACTTGTATAATTGGGTAGTCGATTTAGTCGACTCGTTTCTTTGATACGTCTAAAGGAATGCATAACTTGCAAGAAACATAATAAGTCTTAACATTTTAAAAGTTACATTTGTGAGTATAATTTTTCATTGGAACTTTATCTTAATGTTAACACGTGTTATAATACCTGATAAGCTAAAATAAATTTATACGAATGCAACTATAATAATTAGCTGTTAAACTTTACATCAATGATAAACATTTCTACATATTTTGTCTTATTATGTTCTTTTTCGGGCCTAATTATTGTTTTTAATGCAGATGCGGTTATCTAAGTGACAGAAGGCCCATAATGCCTGGATATTGCCATAAAAGTCGCAGTTTATGATACGTACTAATCAATTTCTTCGAGCATGTGTCGACAATTTACATATTTATAGTCTTGTTATATTCTTAGCCGACGTTAATTATTGTTTTTAATGTAAATTTGGCGCTAAGTGACAGACGGCTCATAATGCAGGAATGTTGCCATAAAAGTCGTGTGTGGTTTTTCATAGTCTGACGATCGCGTTAAAAATTATACAGAAGTAGACCCGACATACGTTCATTACTCTTTTGCCTTCACTTTCGGCCTGTTACTATCCCACTGCTGAGAATAGACCTCCTCTCTCCGTTTTTGGAGAGAAGGTTTAGAGCTAAGACCTACCACGCTGCTCCAATGCGGATTGGTAGGTTACACATATCTCCAGAATTTTCTAGAGATATGCAAGTTTCCTCACGATGTTTTCCTTCACCGAAAAGCGTGTGATAAATTGAAATTATCAATTAGACACATAAGTTTTAACAGAACAACTCATTGGTGTTTGCCCGGGTTGAACCCGCGACCTCCTCGAAAGAGTCGAACGGTGTTTCCGCTGGGCCATCACAGCTTCATTCACTTTCGGCGATGATCGTTAATTATGATTACCTATAATCAACACAATCATTGTTCAAGTGTGCACACGTTCATATACGATCATACACCCGCCGTGTGGTATCTGGCTGAGTAGAATAGACCACCCTCATTTCATACCGAGGTGTCATAAAAGGTGAATAAGGTAAGTTGTCCCGCCGCGTGGCATGCGGTTGAGTAGAATAGACCACCCTCATTACTTACCGAGGTGTCGTAACAGGCGACTAAGGTAAGTTGACCCACCGTGTGGTATCCTGAGTATAGACCACCCTCTTTCTTACCGAGATATCGTAAAATACGACTACGGTAAGTTAACGTCAGGCAGGCGACCGGTCTTAAATTACGCAACCAAATCATGTGACAACATGTTTATAACACGTGGTGCCGACCCCACTTAGAGTGGGATAAGGGCAGGAGAATTATGATATACGATCATACGCATCAGCCAGCGCTTCACTTTGTCGCGTGTCCGAAAAACCGATAAGTGAAGGTTTGTATGTATGCCCTATACATGATCGCCCTTAATCGTTTGTAATCGCCGAATATGATGGACCCGTTTAAGATGGCATATATTAAGCAATGTAAAATGCATTTAATTCCTTACATGTAGGTACTTATAAATTTAATAATATGCGTATTGTTTGTGCGATATATTATGTGTAAATATTTGAGTTCTACTGATGTTATATCAGATATATTAGAGTAAATTAAAACCATTTCATAATAGCGTGTTAGGTGTGTATCCGGCTGAATAGAATAGTACCACCCTTATTTCTTACCGAGGAGTCGTAAAAGGCGACTAAGGTAAGTCGACCCGCCGTGTGGTATCCGGCTGAGTAGAATAGACCAACCTCATTTCTTACCGAGGTGTCGTAAAAGGCGACTAAGGTAAGTTGACCCACCGTGTGGTATCCGGTTTAGTAGAATAGACCACTCTCTTTTTTACCGAGGTGTCGTAAAATACGTCAGAGGTAAGTTGACGTCAGGCAGGCGGTCGGTCGTAAAAACGCAGCCAAATCATGTTACAGCATGTTTATAACATGTTGTGCTGACCCCACTTAGAGTGGGATAAGGGCAGGAAGATGATGAATAGCGTGTTAGGTGGTTACCTAAATACTAATTTGTTTGTATCGAAATATTTCATTTGATTGAGTGGTATTTTAATGAAGGTGACATACAAGAAAGGAAGAAAGAATCTTGGCGTAATGTCATTTTTTTGTGACACTAAAATTAATTGATGTATTTTAATTTATTTACATTAGATTAATACCTATCTCTACCTATCTCCCGATACATGGATTTATATAGATATTAAATTTACTTTTATGTTATAAAGTTTCAAATGCGTTTATGATAAGGATTTTATGTGATGGATTTGCGATAAATTATTAACGAATATTTGTAAAGCTTTTAGTTCTTTAAATTAATATTATACAAAAGATACAAGATACCAATAAATATTATACTTACATACTAAGATGACTTACAAATCGACGACCAATATGCTTGTTGACACTTACCTGAAACAGAAAGAAAAACAATTGTAAGAAAAAAAACTTAAAACATACAATCTGTTTAATAGACACTCTACAAAATAGTCTCTACTTAAGACAGAGTTTTCTCTGAGAGCTTTATTGTAGAAAAAACGTCAAGTAATCTAGTCTAAGAATACACAGCTAATAGACAAGCAGCTTTAATACCAAAAGAATGCCTACAATACGTTATTACTAGGAAATCTCTATTAGACACGATTAGTCCGTTGGTATGTACCGATAAACACGTAGCGCGCGACCGAGTGCATGCCAGAGCTTTTTCAATACATTCCTGTGTTGGGTAGGAAAGCTTTAACATTGTAATGCAGCTTACAATGAGTGTGGAGTATTTAAATGTACCGATTATAAATTGCAAACATTAATAAGTAATTTTTGTTTATTAATAATAAGGACTATTCTGAAATATGGTACTGGGGGTGATCATTAAGAATATGTATATTCATCATCTTCCTGCCCTTATCCCACTCTAAGTGGGGTCGGCACAGCATGTTTTAACATGCTGTAACATGATTTGGCTGCGTTTTTACGACCGGCCGCCTGCCTGACGTCAACTTATCTCTGTCGTATTTTACGACACCTCAGTAAGAAAGAGGGTGGTCTATTCTACTAAACCGGATACCACACGGTGGGTCAACTTACCTTAGTCGCCTTTTACGACACCTCGGTAAGAAATGAGGGTGGTCTATTCTACTCAGCCGTATACCACACGGCGGGTCGACTTACCTTAGTCGCCTTTTACGACACCTCGGTAAGAAATGAGGGTGGTACTATTCTATTCAGCCGGATACCACACGGCGTATTAAGAATATGTATATTGGCATGCCAAAAGCATATATTTATATCTTTCACGCTTATATTATTATGCAACTATTAATTATCAACATCCTCTGCTCATTCCAACGAAATTAAATTCGCGTGAAGAATGTATATCCTCCTGCACTTATCCCACTGTAAGTGGGGTCGGCACAACATGTTATAAACATGCTGTAACATGATTTGGCTGCGTATTTACGACCGGCCGCCTGCCTGACGTCAACTTACCTTAGTAGCTTTACCTTATTCGTTGGCCTATTCTACTAAACCGGATACCACACGATGGGTCAACTTACCTTAGTCGCCTTTTACGACACCTCGGTAAGAAATGAGGGTGGTCTATTCTACTCAGCCGGATACCACACGGCTAATAAATTAGTGTGAAGAAATGATAAATTAACGAATTGTTGAAAAGGATATCTATGCCATATAAATATAAATTAATGAAAAACAAAGGAATGAAATGGGTTTTTCATCTTAGCCTATTTTGTTTAAATGTTGCCTAATCACAACTGCCATATTCATAAACTGATGAGGCTCTCATGACCGGCAAACTCGCGTGCCAACTGTGGCGGTACACAAAATAAGTATACCTTCTAGAGCTACTCGTAAAAAGATCGAAGTAACTTAAAATTATATAGGGATTTATAAGGGAAAATCGGATTTTATCTCGGATTATTGCAAAATAATTTTTTCAGTACGTTTGTAAAGGGAAATTCATTTTATTTCAAAATCAAATCATTGACTATATATTGTAAGCCCTAACGGCTTTTACAGCGTCACCGGGCGAGACGGCCGAGCGCAGAAGCATCGTCGACTTCGACGAAATGCGAAGAGTAGAGCGCAGAAGCTACTAGCGTCGGGGAACGTCGTCCTAAGGGTGCTGTGAAACCGAAAGGGATCGAAAAAAAAATACACACCTATGTATAGCACTGGAAGGTAAAAAAAAAGAATGAAGTCATAACAGACAGACTTTCGCTTTTATAATATAGGTAAATATAGATCTATTGGCTGTGTAGTACTAAATCAGGACAATCGTTAAACCGTGATCAATTAGTATCGTGGTTCGTGGTACAGGCAATTGAAACAATTTATGTTCAACGGTAAATTGCTTGATTCATACATCTCTTTGGTGTTTGTAAAGGGCAGCGTCTAATCTTCCGTACTTACGAAGAACAACATTATATATTACTCTTAGATATTGTAATAGTTTAATTTGTTACACTTTAATAAATAGCTGGATAAGCTTTAAAAAGTTGTAAAAACATTGCTAGCTAATTGGACAGTTAAGTTAAAAGGCCCGTTTTTTATGAAGAGATGAAAGATAAAAATTAATAGGTAAAATATTTAAAAAAAAATTGAGGGGGGGGGGGGGGTTGAATTTGCGAAGTCTTGGAAAGTTCGTGCGCTAAAATCTAGAGGTAAGATACCTCTAATAGATCATAGAGAACTGCTGGATGGATATAGAGCAGGAATGTATGTGGTCAATAGTGAAATGAGATACACACAAACTATTTTAACAAGAAAAAAGAACCACGTCTGTCAGGTTATGACATTTGAGTAAATTTTCAAAGATATACCATTATTTATCCCTAATCCGCAACAAAAGTGAATCAATCTTAATATGTATATTACGCATTATGTACTTTCCAGTTATCTAATCCACATATAATAGATTACTAAATAGTACATATCTGAACTGAACTATTTCAAGCATGGCGAAGCATCATCAAAAGATAGAAGACGTTAAAAAGTACATAGATACTCCTGCCCTTATCCCAATCTAAGTGGGGTCGGCACAATATGTTATAAATATGTTGTCACATTATTTGGCTGCGTATTTTACGACCGGCTGCTTACTTTACTTACCTTAGTCATATTTAATGACATCTCGGTAAGAAATAAGGGTGGTCTATTCTACTCAGCCGGATATTACACAGCGGGATTATAGATCTCTATCATGTCTATCATAGATAAAAAAGTAACTTTGGTTTATGACATAAGAGATAAATGTAATGAAAGTTGATGTAGATGGACAAAAAGTGCGCGCATTTCACATTTTATATCTAAATTATACAATAAACAAATGAAAATAGAATGTTGTAATGAACTGATGAAGTTTTTATTCAGTATAAAGAGCAAATAGAATGTAAAAAGTAACTATTAACGAAATCAACGCTATAAAGAAAGAAGCACGTAGAGGAAATTAAATGTATATCAGAAGCCATTTGAAGATTAGGAATCTTGTTTAAAAATTTAGAAATTTCCGTGCAATGGTAGTAATAAAATAACATTTGTTCACAAATTTAGGAGTGTAAAGACTTAACTTGTCCCATTATAACAATTATGAAACTGTCACGTTGCCAATTACAGTAATCAATTACGGGCAGCAGTGCTGCCAGTATATTATTATGATTAACACTTTGTGGCTAGTAGCATTAAAATTGAGTGTTTCTGAGTATTTTGCTTGTCTCTGTGTGATAAAATCAGAAACAAAATAATGCGTTAAAGGACAAAATTTACCGACCTAGCTCGTCGTATCGTGGAGTTCACTCTGCATTGGAAATCTTAACACCTCCACCCTTAGATGACTTTAAAAAATTCGAAGGTTACTTCATAGGGAACCGCCGTGTGGTATCCGGCTATATAGAATAGTACCACCCTCATTTCTTACCGAGGTGTCGTAAAAGGCGACTAAGGTAAGTCGACCCGCCGTATGGTATCCGGCTCAGTAGAATAGTCCAACCTTATTTCTTACTGAGGTGTCGTAAAATACGACTAAGGTAAGTTGACGTTAGGCAGGTGGCCGGTCGTAAAAAACGCAGCCAAATCATGTGACAGCATGTTACATGTTATGCCGACCCCACTTAGAATGGCATGAGGATGATGATGAACATGGCATGAACAACTTGGTGGCTGGTGGCATTGAAATTGACTGTAAGTAACCTCAGAGTATTTCTGATTATTTTTGCTCGTCTCTGTGTGATCAAATCAGAAACGGAGAAATCCGTTAAGAGACATAATTTTCTGACATACCTCGTCATATCGTGGATTTCACTCTGCATTGGAAATCTTAGCATTGACACCTCGTCCCTCTATTAGATAACCTCAAAAAATTCGGAGATTACTTCAAAGGGAACCGCTGTATCTACATATGTTGTACAAGATCGTTCGACGTGAAAACCTCTAAAAGAGATCGGGTGTCGTGGTTCGTGCTTCGGGAATGTAATTATCATAAGACTGGTGTGTAAAAAGGGTTTATTAAGACTTAAAAGGACAATTAATATATATAAGACTTATGGTAGTGCGACGCCATATTGACAATGTACTTCTAATCGACTAGTGATGTGGAATGACATTAGTGACGGGCATACATTCTCAAAACATTGGGAAGGTCCATCGGTTGAAGAAGAAAAGGAGACCTTTTAGGTCATTACAAAAGCAAATTTAGGTTTTTATGAACTTTGTCTGACTTATAAAAAGTTCAAAAATAATTTATAGAATCAGGGGTTACTTTGCGGAGGTCCATACTACAGACTTATGAGGATTCTACTTGCTATAATCCGCGATTTAAAAAAACATTGTAATGTTAAAAGTAGTGCCGTACTGCTCGTGTTCATACCTTATGCATGCGGATTCGTATGCGGATTGATAATCATGCACTATTAACCACCACACTACAGTATTAGCACTGCTCAAATTCACTATCACAATCTCAACTATTGTGTCGTCATGTATCCGATGTTATCATCAGGAGATTAAATCACAAAGTCTTACATTCTACTTTGAGCATTACATAGATTTTCTCTACTCACAGATTATACCAAAATATAATTATCATTACTTTACTGTAAAAAAGTTGTGTTAGCCCAGTGGTGTGATTGTGTGCATCTCTAGAGACCATCATCAAACCCGGGCAGATACCAATAAGTTTTTCTATTAAAAAAAAAAACGTGTGTCTAATTGATAATTGCAATTTATCACACCCTTTTCGGTGAAGGAAAACATTCGTGAGCTAACCTGCATATCTCTATAGAATCCTAGGAATATGTGAAACCTATCAATCCGTATTGGACCAGCGTGGTAGGTCTTAGCTCCAATCCTTCTCTCCAAAAATGGAAAGATGAGGCCTATGCCCAGCAGTGGGATAGGAACAGGCCGTTACTTACTTTAAAAAACTTACCTTATATGTTTATCTGTGTCGCATTGTAGAATTAAACAAGCTGTCTGATGCAAACAAAATAAACAGAACGACGGACACGATATTACGGAGACTGTTAATAAGAATAGGGTCCTTAATTCCGGGAGTCAGGAGTTGCATGGGAACGGTTTAACAAGGCAAACCGATTGAGAGACGAAGCGTAGAGAAACATCTCACGACGATGCCTCATTACAAATTATGGACGCATTCTTGTTTCAGCCATTTCAAAGCCCGGTGCAGACTATGGAGAAAGGTTATTGCGCACCAAAAGTAGCTGGTTAACGTTTTCTCGAATTGACTCATGTTGTTAACAGCTTTAGCTGCGCATTTAGCGCAGAAACTTAACCAAGGAATATTTTAAAGAGCGAGTGCTATTAGATTCGCAACTTCGTGGGAGCGTCACGTTAAGGGTGTCTCCCGTCAGACCGAACCTTAGCTTAAAGCGGCGCGTTTTGAAGGGCTGAATCTATGCTCACAAAAAGTAGCTAGGTAATTTTTCTTGGTAATTATTTGGAAGAGTGACTGCTATAAGACTCGCAACTTCCTGGGAGCATACAGACTGTCTCCTGTGAGACTGACCCTTGGCTTAAAGCAACGCGTTTTGGAGGTCTGAATCTATGACTTTAGAGAAGCCTTTACATCATGACGCCGGGGCTGGGAACCTTATTCGCTTGATACAAGCAAGCAGGGACTTCGTCGCCACCGGTGGAGATACTGTGTATACGTGTTGTTTAATTATCTTGTTGGATGAGGTTTGTTTACCACCTTTTAGTTGGACGCGTTCAATATATAGAGATTCAGGAGAGAAGACGCTTTCTCGAAGAATGCCTTCTTTGGTTAGAATGTACTGGAATGTATGTTATTAGTTATTTAAAAAATGTATTAAATTTACATTTGGATTGTAGGTACATATGTCGTATTTATACCGCCTCAAAAGACAGTAATACTTTACTTTGGTATGAGGAACAGATATGCTGTGTTTTATTTTATTATTATGGTGGTCACCAGTAAAATTATTGCTATATTTACAATAAATAGGAATTTATGCTATTTAGTCTAATCACATCTGCTTCTCATATTGACTAAATGATTATATTATGCTACAATATATTAAATTTAAATAAGGCACGGAAATATAAAAAATTGTCTGTGCCAGCCTTTATTCGTTGAACGCAATTAAAATCAGATAATATAACTTTGCAAAAACTGAAGCGGAATAAATGACAAATTGCATGCAATAAAAACATTAATAAATATTGTATTCTATGCAGATATTGTGAATGCGGTGATATAAAAAAAGTTTAATTATCTTTGTTACGATTATAAGGACAAGTTGCTTATGGATAAGAATTGCATTTTATCATAATTACTATAATTATTTTTGCTGTGTTACATCTGCCTTCCCAATCTATAAATTTACATTGACATTTATGAACAAATGAGGTTCTGGTGAACGAATAATAAACGCTATAAGCATGAACCCGACTTTTAAGCTGCCGATAGGATACAAAGCACCTATCAAGTTAATAATTATACATATTCGTAATTATGTCTCGACCACGTCGTTGTCGTATTTTTGGTTGGACAAGATATGTATGGGTGGAAGGAAATATCGTTACAATCTACGTAGCCAAGTATCGGGTATAATGAAGAAAGCGACAGTAGCTCTCAGTTTGCCTGACTCAGGAATTCTTTAGGGATATAAGTTCCATCACAGTGTTTTCCTTCACCATAGAAGGATTGTAAATAACTATTAATCATAAGTTTTCTTAAATATGGATATTTGTAGTGTGAAACTGCGTATCCTTTCTTAGGGTCACGATCTCTTATCGTTTGACCACCATGGTTAATGTTACATAGAAGTAATATTAAAAGTGACAATCAAATCACGAGATATCGCCCGTCCTTTAATATACACCGTTGACACGCCTTGGCATCTCAAAACAACCTTTGTACGCTTGTTACCTCCGGAACGACCACCCGATAAGAATACAGACAGAAATTCCACGAGCGCGCGCCGATTACACTCGTAGGTGAAAATAAAAGATTGTTTATAAAGGCCGAAGAAAATGACATGACAATAGACGACGCTGATGCCCACAGACAACCTCGAAGACGTTTAGACACCGGCTGTCCAATTGAACCAATCAAATCTAGTATTTACCGCCAATGATTTAGGGTTCATTAATTTAAGGACGTTGAGAAAACATGTGACTTTAGGACGATGATTATGAAAAGTGGGGGCGTGATGTGCGACAGAGAAAACATGCTGTGATAGAGCGAGAGGCGTGCACCGTGAGGGTCACAAGCGTGATGTCAGGTCAGCCACTTTTGCACCTCGCCATAACAACGCGTCTCAAATTATTATGGACGTTTGATAAGTGTTGGGAGATTGCCGCGTCTTGGTACTTTACGATGTTAATTAAATGTTTACCTTCGATGTAAATGTTTGTTCTTTAAACTAGACGAATACGTAGTCGGTCATACATATTTTCCTGTTAAATTACACACCTCATTCAAATATAAACTGACATTGAATGCTAGATCATTTTGATTGCAGATTTGTAATTCCATTGGCATATATGAGGAAAATATAACTTTAACGTAAAATTCATTGTCCTTTGTACGATCCCTTTATATGTAATGATCCCAATTTAGCTTTATATTGTAAGGACTGATTAAATTCCAAATTCGTAAAAGCAGATTCAACTTTATGTTATCGGAGAATAATTCCATCTGAAGAACGTTGATTAGATAGTAAATATTTTATATCACGTGTTTGTACCGAGAGTAATCCTCCGAATAGGCATAATAAAATAATGTAGGCGTAATAACGATTTATAGCAATAAAAGCAGTTATGACGTCAGCCAATAAACCGACGAATCTGCGTTTTAAAATAACTAGATTAAGAGTGAAAGACTGGGGCTCCAGAAGCGGTAAAGATTTATCCTAATGCGTCCTAATGTGTATTTTATGTTGGTTACACAAGACGCGAACAGTTTTACGTCGCTCTAAGCGATCTCTATCTGGGGTTATTAAATCCTCTGATGTACCGAAACATCAAATTATGAATGAGGGATAAATCAAGAAGGTCGTAAAATGCTTTATGTTTTGTTCTGGTGGTTAAGATTACTTTTAAATTGGCCCAGATCTGGGCCTGTGCGAATGCGCGTTATGATTTTGTTGCTTTCGATTAGTCGTAAAAGTTTCTATTTTACCAGGTTACTAAGTGTCTTGCAATGTTGGTTGGCGTCAGTAGAAAATATTTTATGGGTTCGCTCTAAATATGAATTCTTAATTTAAACTGAAACGAGCGATTCTTTGACTACCGGTTTAAATATTGAATTACTTTAAGATTTTAAGTAATAGTATATATCTCCCTGTCCTTATCCCACTCTAAGTGGGGTCGGCACAACATGTTTTTCTCTTCCATTCTGTCCTATCTTTCGTCAACTCTGGCACCACTCCTTTTATATCCATATCATACTTCACACAATCCAACCATCTCTTTTTAGGCCTCCCTCTAGGCACATATCCATCCACATTCAAATTTAACACACGTTTGGTCACATGATTTTGATTTTAATTTTAAGTAATAGTGTATGCCATTAAATAAGTCACAGTAGACATTCTTCATTTAAGAATTATTATATAACTTTTTTTTTTTAATAAGTATACTAACAATATACATATTAAGACATTAATCATTATATACACACATATTTTAAAAACGTACTGATATGCAAATCTTTAAGAAGTCACTTAAGAATTACTGATATGTTTTATCTTGTGATGAAGTCTGAATTTGAAACAAGCTAGGCATAGTAAGATAAAATCTATGTGGATTTTGGGGCTTTCAGATATTCAAGCGACCACTAAGTAAACAGATATTTTTGAAAACGTATCAACGAGCCTCTAGAATCACTAACAGGTTAGCGTCTTTAATTCTTCTATGAGGTTGTATGCTTACTGAATATTCATTATGCGCTTGACATTGATAAAAATTGTATGCGATTGATATGAGTAATCTGCAAATTCGCAGTGGAGTACCACCCAATTTGTAATATTTCTCTTTAAGTAAAAAATACATCTGTTTAGTAGCAAAAGATACTTAATTTAAAAATAAATAATACTAACTTACTTTAAAAATAGCTAGATCGGCGTCTCCCAACTTTTTTTGTGTCATTCCCCACCTTAGCCTTTCCAGAATTCTATGTAACTTAATATTAATAAATATTAAATTATATTAATATTAAAATTACTTTTAATATTAATAAATTGAATTGTTTACTAGAGAAATTTAAATAATACGTTTTAGTAGGTAGTAGTTTAGTAGTAGTTTTAGAAGTATTTGCTTTGTCGTTTAATTAGGCATAAAAATCTAGCATTGCATTTAATGGCACGCAAAAGAGTTAACCTCGTGTCGAGTCTATTTTCAAATTGCCCAACCTAAACAAAGAAATTGCCCCACTGTGGAGCGTGGGCCACACATTAGGAAACACTGAGCTAGATTTCCTTTCAAAAAATAAGGTAGAGGTATGAAAGAACACACAAATTTCAATGGAATTTATAATGCAATATCCATAAAGTCAATTTGGTTAAAAGAATATTTGCTAATGGTAGACGCCTTTGCTTTAGATCACATATCAATGCCTTACATCTAATGAATATTATGAAAGCCCGTATTAGCTAGGGCGCAGCCACGTCGATATGATGAATGTTCCCGCGATGACTGGCGCTAAGTCCCGACTTCGATTCCCATTTAGCGTTAAATATTTATGCGTCATTTTGAAATCGGATAAGTCAATAAATAACAATTACATTTGAATTTTTTTTGGTTATGGCAAAATGTATTAACGCGGGTCCAATATAGATATTGTTATAGTGTTACAATTTATAAAAAGCTATGTAGGAAATTTATCATAATAGGGGTTAATATAAAAGTTAAAGTGTCACTTTAATACACCTAGTGCTTATCAAGGAATTTTCCAGCAACGTAAATTTGTGCCGCTTAAATTCAGAAATATTCTGCCAGTATTTTTCTAGATATACATCTAGAGGTATACGTTGAGGTTCGATATCGAGCTTTGCAACCCCTTAAAGTCATTATGTCATTATTTGTAACTAAAACTAAGGATTGGCTTTTAGAATAACCAAATTTAAATTTCAAATCCATCAGAATCATTAAGCATATTACATTACCATATCGAGACAAAAAACGATGAGTCCAGCTATTCCTTAAAACATACAAACAATCGAACGCTCCGAGAAAAAAACGTGATCAAAACCTGAACGAACACAATGACAACTGCATGCTGAATCAATCACAAAAAACGGAATCCGGACAAAAACAACAATTAAAAACTGAACATCGGCCGCCCAAAGAAATATTTAGAATACGACGCCGCGACCATCATCTCATTTTCAGGGTTCCTTACGCGGATCTAATAGTTCTAGTTAATGTGACCACTACATGGAATATTTGTGAAATTCTTTTCTTAATTTAAGCATTTGGGATATACTTATCTTTATAATATTGAACTTATTCACACTAGTCCAGCTCTAATTAGTTTTGAGCGGTTTTAATCTGGGCTCTTTTCGTGGGCTTTTTTCATTCGATTAAGTTTGAGGCTCATAAAATGACTAAGAAATAAATGACCAAGATGATTAATTATGTACTTTGGTTAAGCAAATTTGATATTTATGATAAGAGTAAGAAGTAGTAGCAGTTATGAATATGTATTGAAACTTCAATAATAAACGTATAAATCAATTTAACTACTGTCTATTTGGAATATTGCAGTGTTGCTCTCTAGGCTATCGATTCATTTGGTCTTCTTGGCTTTTGATCATAGTGGATTTGTTTTCGAACATGGAACTTTGACTGCTCCTAGTTGTCAGGAGTTGCTCCTAAGGCTGTGGATGTTGTTACAATAGCATTAATATGCCTCAATCGCGTAGTAGAGCAAGAAAGGTTATCGTCGATGAGATTTAAGGATCACAATTTATCGTCCAGTGAATGATCTCTTAGTCTTATGTGTCAGGCTTTTTGAGCGTTTGTAACATGTAGACTATGATATCAGCAAATTGGGATAATTATGTTCAATTTGCTATTATATGATCAATGATTGCCAAATAACTGACCAACATTCAGAATTGTCTGGCCAGTACCTCTACATCCTTTACCTCCCACTGTAGATGGGGATTAATTAATTAAATAATAAATTAATTCTTCTTTCACTCGGTTGCACCAAAAACTTAATCCGACTCGCGCTTTGTCAATTTTTAACCAATAAAAGGCCCTACGCGTGTCTCAGGATGTCGTCTTTATTGGTTTAGTCCAATTAATGACATCTAATGTCGTTAATTCTCGGAACGAAGTCGGCGTAGTAAATTACAAGTTATTTTGCTTTTTTGTAACGTCACAAATAAATCTCATTGTCATATTTATGATCCACGGTGTTTAATTAATATTAAAAATATTTTTTCTTTGTTTTTCGGAAAATCTGTAAGAGACTAGAATGAAATCGAACTTCAGTATTAAGTTTAACTTGCTGATTAATTATATTTTTGAAACTACGAGTGTTTTTGTAAGAAGAGATAATAAAAATTTATGATAGATGAATTAAAATTCGCTTGTCAAACTGTGAAATCAAGAAGTATAAAAGCTTTACCATAAAATTGCATTTTAGCCCATTTTTCCATATTAGGATAGTGTTTTTTAATCGTTTTTACAGAACTTTAAATTACAGTGTATATAGGGGATGTCGAAATATAAGAACAAAATGGCATTATTTATAGAATTAGGCTTTACTTTGCGGAGATACATAATACAAAGGTAGTAATAAAATAATTTTGCTAAAATAAATAGAAAATATTTATAATGGTAAATGTTGAGTGAACTTTCCCTTTTCGACCCCTTTCCCTAAAAAAGTATATTTCTTAATTTTTTGGGTATTATTTTATTTTGTGTTTTTATTGATTTGTATTCGTGAATCATCATATTTTTATAGTTGATAAAGACCCCGTCAAGTTTCTTGGTAGCTTCTCGTTAGGAGTAGATTTAAGAATTGATGGTGGAGTCAAAACGACTTAACAAGTTTAGTTAGATAAAAAGGATTTAGAATTAGATATCTTAATTTTAATTTCATTAATGATAGTTAAGTTGATTAGTCAAAGTTTCTTTCAGTTAGTAATGTAAGCAATGTCATCGTTATGTTAAAAATTAACTCATTTAAATATATATAGCCGGTGTGACTATGATATTGTAGTGTGCTATTAACGGGGCGTCTTTTATGTAAAATAACAAGCTACCGGTTTTAATGGTTGAATTTGATGTTTTTGTTAACTTCAAATATACACGTTATAACATTTGGTCAGCTAAATACCTGATCTGATTAAGATGTAAAGTTAAGTAAAGTAAGGGCCTGTTACTATCTCACTGCCTGTATACACTGGTGTCGTAAAAGACGACTAAGGTAAGTTGACCCAACGTGTGGCATCCGGGTAAGTAATAAAAGAATAGACCACCGTCTTTCTTACCGAGGTGTCGTAAAATGCGACTAAGGTAAGTTGACGTCAGGTAGGCGCCCGGTCGTAAAAACGCAGCCTAATCATGTGACAGCATGTTTATAACATATTGTGCCCCCACTTAGAGTGGGATAAGGGCAGGAAGATGAAACAGCTATAAAAATTAGATCAAAAACGTTAAAGTCGTTATGCTTGGACTAATTAAGGCAAGTTCGTAATATTTTCACTTGCGGAAGAAAATCATAATTCGGGCGCACCAATGTTTGTACAGTTCGCCTTAAAAGAGTTCCTCAAAGTTTGTTTACTGTCAATCAACCATGGAGGCAATGTTGCTGCTCCTATTTGCAAATGTTCAAATCGATATACCCTGAGTGATTGAGACTGAGCGCTCTCAAGTATTGACGGAGCGCATTCTATGTAAAATATGAAGCCCGGTTGCTCCCGGCTGCGATGGCCGATAACTGCAGAGATGGATGCGGTACTTGAACTAGGGGATAAACACTTAAAGCCCGTGTCATGTCAGACATAAATTGCTAAAGATATGCCTTTAAGTTTACTATCTCATTACGATGAACTTATGTTTGCATCGTTTTTACATTTTGTTAAGGAGTACATAGTATCGGAAATAGTTTAAAAGTACAGAATAATAATAATAAATATACTTTTTGAACAACTAGAAGAAAAACAAACAAATATAAATGGTCGTATAACTTATAAATAGTGCAAGGGCGGCCTTATCACTATCTGTTACAGAATAGTGCATATTAAAAATTAGGTGTTCAAAAATTTTCCCATATTGAAAAATTAGGTGTTCAAAATTTTTCTTGGAATAAATCAATATAACCAATATTTAACAAGTTAAATATTGGTTATATTGATTTATTCCAAAAAAAATTAGCATGAAAAAGAATAGTAATAGTTATAATTATAGTTAGGATATTTAGCATCAAAAAGAAGGTAAAATATTTCGTACAATTACGTCGGCCAAAATAGCAATTTGGAAAAATAAGAAAATATGTATTCATCATCATTCTCCTGCCTTTATTTCCACTCTAAGAAGAGTCGACACAATATGCTATAAACATGTTGTCACATGATTTGGCTAGATATTTTACGACCAGCCGCGTGTTTGACGTCAACTTACCTTAGTCGCCTTTTGCGACACCTCAATAAGAAATTCGGTGGTGTATTCTACTCAGACGAATACCACACGTAAATATTAGGTAATTATTATTTGTTTTAATATCACACAACGGGCAAAAGGGTTCTTTTGTTAAAGTAAAAATTTTAATATAAAAATAAGTCAATATCGATACTAGAATTAATTTTACAGTGTAAGGAGCCAAACTTGTGGATTTTTGGTCTAAATATAAATTTCACTAGTTGTTAATGTGCACACTTATTTTGGATTTTGCAAAGAATTGTTGTTGTAAAAGTATTATTACACCCAATTGTTGGGTGCAATAATACTTTTGAAGCCATATCCTTCGCAGTTACCACATCTTGTACATTGGTCATTCCATACATAAAGCTGACCGCGATGCCTATATACTGATTGAATTATGGTCGCACTACACCTGATTAATGCGACAACCCGCACTGACGTGCTATTGTCTGAGGATCTGCATCGACCAATAAGAGGAAAAGAATCGCCGACCGGAATGTGTAAGTATCGGAATTTGTAGTTTGTAACCTGTAGTTCTTATATTATCGGTATTTTTGTTATAGTTTTTATAGTTTGCTTCCATAATTTTAATTAGAAAATAAATAAAAGGTAGTCATGTATGACTTGATTGTGTGTGTTAATTTTTAAAGCTTTTAACAAAAAAGATTTATTAAGTACAAATTTAGTTATAAGTTTACTTTTACGTTATGTCAGGGGATTATATTGTCATTATGACATAGACACGAACACAAATAATTTTTTCTTGTTTGTGTATATTTTCTAAATTTCGGAAATGGCTTCAACGTTTTCATGAAACTTATTAAGTAGAGGGGGGGAAAAATCAACTTAACTAGGTTTCATTTAAAAAAAAAAAAAATTATCCCTGTTATCGGCCATTTCTTTCATTTGTAAATTTGTAATAGCTCAATGGGGAACGGGCGGACAAAAAAAGTATCCGGGATACCAATTTTCCTTTCTCCCCTTTCTTTCTATTTATTTTTTAATTGCATTTTTTAAATATCTTTTAACTAACTAAGGTAAGGCTCGGACACCCATGCACTCATCTATTAATAGATATATGTATCTTAAAATATATTTTTCAATAAATAATTAGTTTGTGACTACATTTCAAATGAAAACTATAACTTTGAGTGAACCGTTTGAGTGAACTCTATCTCTAAATTTACGATCAAAACAATGCATAGGTTTCCAACTAGTTGAGCAAATCAGATAATACGAATGGCTTGAGTCTCGAGAGTACATATATATGAATAATAAATTTATTCATGGTATTCTAAATTTAAATACTAAAAGAAAAAAAGATACTTATGTATGAAAATATCTTGATTTGATGATCCAAATGTATGTCTCATGCAAAAATGGTACTGAAATCTACGACTCTATGGCGGAGGGTGGTCTGAACGGGGTCTTAAAATATGCAGTATGCTACATTGGCCGCTAAGCTCGAATTTGTAACGAGCAGAGCTTGAACCTAATGAATAATAAGCATGTAATTTATAACGAATGTACTTTGTATTGTGATGAATATTTTATGATTGTCAGATTCAATATTTACTAACGTTAATGTATATTTTGTAAATCTATTAGAGGGCTATTAATTTTGCTTAGTCCGTGTATTCTCGACGGAGGCATCGTGGTCAACTGGTCATTCGCTCAACAATATTTCGCTATTTCTCTCTATTGTCCTACTTAGTGTTACTTTCATACTACCAACTGTAGATCTTAATTCATCGGTTCATTGGTAATAAGGTTAAGTCTCGTGCGTTCAACTGTCACTTGAGTGACACAGACTCCTGTGTGCTTAATTAAAGTTTTTTAACCTATTTGATCGCATTAGTGTCACGCTAATTTGTAAAGCGCTGGAAAAGCGGCCACTAGATGTCGCTGCTGCAGCGTCGTACAAATCGGTGTTACGCTAACGCAAGCGAGTGGGTTAAATAACTCCCTAAGTAATTATAATTGCGTGTTCGGATTGTAGTTTGAAGACTCTACTTGATGCTGTTTCGACTATCGATATAATCATCTTCCTGCCCTTATCCCACTCTAAGTGGGGTTGGCATAACATGTTATAAACATGCTGTCACATGATTTCAACTATCGATGTAATGATCCCGCATTGACTCCAACATCTCAAAGCATTATTTCACCAAATTTTCAGAGCGTCTGTCTGTCATTTTTTCATATTTCACTTTAGGTCAATAGAAAAGTTTGTAATACATATGAGCTACTTAATAAATTAAGATATTCAAATATATGCAAAGTTAAATAACTATTTTTAATACAACTAATCGATCATTCTTTTACATTTGCAGCAAGAATTTTTTTCTTATTTCTTTTAGTTTTTACCCTTGGCTAGGTCACTGGTGTTTTTTTTGGTGTAAAGATTATAATCCAGTTTTAATGGAAAATATGACTGGATGTTAAACCGTCTACTATTACAACGAATATAGTGACAATTGGTTAATGTTATAGATAACTTTTGATATATTTTACTATTGTTTGAATACAGTATGAACGTTTGTATTCGAAATTTGTATTGGAAAGTGTTACATTTCTATACAGTTTAGTTGTCTCCGAAGATTTTATCGGGGCTACTTTATAGGCATTGCGAAGTCTAGGAAGAATTAGTATTTGTTTTTGTTTGGTGTCTCCTTTTATTTTTATTATTCAGAAAAAATTATAACTATTCTGACCCAAACTATATATTGTATAGTCCTTAGAAAGCCTTGTATTCCAGTGCCAATAATTATTAATTTTGCATAATTTCATCATCTAATTGGTGATTTGAAGATTTTAAGTTTATTGGTATAAAGTTTCCAGGACATATTAGTTCCCTAAAAATGTTTTCCTTTACCGTAAGATGATTTTTTGATGGCACTCAAGCACTTAATATTTTGATTACCCTTTCACACATATAGTTTTTTTTACATATTTATGTTCTTTAAGGCTTGATTTATGGAAACCTTAGATTTAATAGTTGATATAATTACAATATAATTTTTAAGAACTAACAAAAAACAATGCTGAATACGCTTGAAAATTATAATTATAATTGACTGGCCCATTGGCGCAGTGGATCTTGCCCTTCGCCTATCACGGGTTCCATGCCCGCCGAGGGCCAACATTTTCTATAAATCAGTTTGTTGGTCTTTGAGTCTGGGTGTATATTTGTATTTAAGTATGTCTTTAAAAATTATATAAGTATATGTTAACCAGTTGTCTGTCACCCATAATACAAGTATTAAGTTACTTACTTTGGGGGGCGACGACCGTGTGTGTAAGTGTCCCATATATTTATTTCTTTATTACTATTTATAATGGAACTAGATTTAATATAAGGATTAATTGTTAATCTATCTATAATATATCGTTGGTGTATCAATTAAATAAATAAATCACACCTAATACTTGGTGATTCGCTGTCACGGTTGAGCTTTCACGGGTCAACTACCGATTTCTATTATTGTTTTTTAATAACCAAATTAGATGAATATAAGTTTAAGGTTTCTCATTGCCAATGTACTAGGAGTTTACTGAACACCGCAATTCAGAGAAGGTTTTCCTTAAACAAACGAAAATAAATGAATTTTGAAAGGCCAAAATATAAAACGATAAGAGGATTAGGTGGAGCGGAGATGACATTGGAAATTAAGGCTGTTTTCTTTTGTAATTCGCCCCCAAGCCACCCTCGGGTGGGAAACGTTAAAAATGTATGTTTTGTACGGCCACGTCGAGGGGAGGTTGTGCTTGGACGATTTTTGTATATATGCACATCCACACCTCGTTCGTAAATGAGATGAAAGCAAGAATTTTTGAAAATCATTCGAAAGCTTATACATAAAAGCTGTCGTAGGCACACAGTTTTACTACGTTTTGCGTATTTATACCATGTTTACATATAAAATTAATATTTGTAAAAAAATTAATGCCACATAATTTTAAAATCATCAGAAATATAATATTTAAATAAAATATAGTTTTTATTTTTTTCTTTTATGTTACTTTACAGAATTCTACAATGTTATAAATAGCGGTGTAAATGGATTCAGTTGGCTTACTTAGGTTTTTAATTATTTCAATTTTGTTTTTGATGTAAAAAAGTACGTTTTAATAAAATGTTTTCAGTAATTAAAGAGGCGATCCTTTCTTTAGTAAGTGCATCAGTTAAATTAGGACCTTATATATATTTATTTGGTTTGCCAATTTCTTAAATAAAGTTAACTGCAACGCTGAAGAAGAGTAAGTAATTAAGTTCTTAAACACCGAAGCTTTTTACTAAGACTTTTGTGTGAACGGAGTCACATACCAAAATATCTCCGCGACGCGTTCCTGCACCCACGGGGTAATTAAAGCGATACGCAGACAAAAACTCGCTCGCGGCTCGCGCACTGCTCGCTTCACAATTGCCTTTTTGTACTACTAAATTCCAACTCGCGGACGATAAATAAATCAGTTTAAAGTCCATCGCACGTTAAATATGATTAAGATTTGGAAAAAGATACCTGGCCATCGATGGACATCACGCAGTTGAATCTTTCAGATGCTTAGTATGTTACTATTTCTCTTCATTCGGGCGGTCTGGATTCGGACAAAAACCGCGGGACGATCGCGAAGCAACGCCATAAATTAGGACGAGCGGCGAAAGCAGACACCACTCAATACTCAGCGTTAAATAAAAACATTAAGACTGCTTGAAATAATCGAAGGGAAAAAGCGATATTGGACCGATTTGGTGGCGACAATCGCAGAGGACGGGAGCCTTCGCTGGCTTTTGTATTTCGTATTGTTTGAGGAATAAGGAAATAAATCTGGTCGAGGCTTTAGAATTTTACTTGCACTAAATGTTTATGGTGTTTGTGGAAAAAAATACGAAGCAAGGTGTCTGTCTGTTGACATCGAACTGGAGGTCGTTTCTTGTCTTGGAAGTACTGTGTGAATGGATAAAAACCTTTTGCTAAAAAGTTCATATATGCTTGCATGGAAAAGTGATGTCGCGTATAAATAAGCAAACCATTAGTTGAGAAAAGAAGCTCGTACTCTTTCTGTACTGCCGATTATGTATTATTTATAACAGAATATACTCAAACAAGTTTCACAAAGTGGATGCTATGTGATGGGCATTATTTTTTTAAAAATTGTTAACAGGTTTCTGTTAAACTAATATCTCATTCGACAGAAAATTCAGGATAGTGAAACTTGAAGTAAAAATAACACAAATTAGGTAGATATTGCAAAGCCATAGCTTAAATTATCCACTAGCAGTCATGTAAAAATTTTACTTTACAATTTTGAATTTCAAATTCAAAATATTCGTTAGTTAACTAGTTTTTGGCTAGTAATTTTGAATTGTCAAATTTTATTGAAGAAGCTACCACCAATTTAAAAATTTAACCTTCGAGCAATTCGCCTGAATTTCAAATTTTCTTAAATATAAAAATACGTATAATGATAAAAAATAAATTTTTTCAATTCAATTAGCAACCTTTTTGTATTTATTATATTAAATACATTTTAATTTACCTTTTCGGGAAACGTAGCAAATAACACATTTCTATATTTATGTCAACATCATTTTCCGGTAAATGATTGAAATAAATAACTTACTATAACAATATAGGCATATTTTGAAGAAACGATTTGTGGTCTCACGGTGCTAGAATGGCAACCTAGCACCAAAAAGCGCATTATAAATATATTTTACCACTGCATAGACCTTAACAGGGTGGATTCAGGCGGCGCAAGATCATCTATTGTTGAAGAGAGAAAGAGTAAGCAAGAGCCAGAGAGAGAAAGAATGTTTAAAAACTTGCGGATTCTTAAAACGAAATGAGAAGCTTTTAAATTTTAATACATTAATATGTAGATGACATTTCTAGAGCTTTGCAATACTGCAACAAAAAATTTGATAGCACAAAAAACTGACAGGCTGTATATTCCAAAATTGAAATTAAAAATGCAATTGTATTCCAACCACAAAACCGAAGTACCGACTGACATACGTAACAGTGAGGTAGAATTAGTATTCGAAAATGCAATTTCAGTGCAGTATTTCAGATGGCACGAGGGCGGTCCGAGGGGGGTGGCTGAGTACATATCCATCTTGTTAGGTATGCGCTCGGATGCGCTAGCTTCGGCAAACACAATAAGAGCCTTCTTCACCCCTCCCATGTCCCCCCTCGGGGGAGGGGGGTACGCTTATGGAAAACTTATTAGAGCGCGGCCCGCCGGGGAATCCTTTTTCCTTCGGTAAATATTTGAGGGAGAAATTAAAATTTGACAGCGCACATTCTTACGAAGGTCCGTAGTCTATTCTATATGCTCATACGTGATACTTGAGGCGTAAAATGAAATTTAGATTGAGTTTGGACAGTTAAGCGCTCTGCCTCCTTTGTTGGGAGAGAAATTCTTGTTCGCTACGATTACATACAGGGGCATAGGATGCAGTGTCTATAATAGCTTTTAAAGAGCTTAATAATTTAAAATTAACTGGAATTTAACATTGATAGTAAATATTGAGAAAAAAACATTTTAGACGCACTTTCTTTCCTAACAATGAAGATAAACGATAAACACAAATCGAAATGAAGATAAATAAAAATTACTACATTTTATGTTTATTGTAAATAAATTGTGAACGCAGATAATAGCAAAATAATTATATTATAACTTTTGTACATGGAATTCTACAAAGTAGCGCCTCCGTCTATAGATAATGTAAATAAATTGCTTTTCCGCAAAAACATTTTGACGGTAAAAATGGATAGAGTTAATGAAGTAGTGTAAAAGTTTTCTGCAACTATCTTTCCGATCATCAAGACTTGAAAAGAAAGAAATATAAATTTTAAAAGAAATAAAAGGTATATAAAGGTAGTAAATATTAACTACTATATTCACAAGATCAGAGTTTGAAGCATGTACTGAAATTTTTGGAATGATAATGAAAAATTTGGTCGGAACATAATAAACTTTTATTCGATCTTTGACCTTTTTTAAAATCTCAAACATGTAGAAACTCTAATACTATACACACATAAATAAGGGTATTTTGCATTACAATATAGCAAAATATAATGGCGTGGTTTTGTTGGTAGAGGTATTTGGACTTGATAACTATTTTAGTAGGCGTACTCTATATTAGGGCATAGCGAAACATAATGGCTGCTCTAAATATTAATGGTGTAATTAAAGCCGTTTTCATCAACCTATATATGTCGACATATTTATTGCTGTACTTTTTATAATGACTGGTGGTCATATCTATTAATATTAATGGAGTATATGTCGGTAGGTGATAAATGTTACAATTATAAACATGTACCAAGCGCTCTGTTTATCTAAAACTTGATACATTTATAATGTCAGACTGTTATACATATTTGATGATGCATTGTATTTCCGTATTTGGATTAATTTATAGCATTCAATTAAGAAATTGAAAAGGAACAATTTTTTTCTATTTGCTACACATAAATTTACAATGAGGAATATTGCATGATAAATTTAAAAAGATCATTCAATGCAATTACAAGGCAATAGAGAGCTGAATATACCTGATAGTGGGTATTCAGGATCTGTTTAACATGTAAGTTATGATATATACAGGACCATCACATACGGGCTAAGGTCTGACTATAGAGTTTCTTAGGAATTGCTTATATTTGATCCTGAACTTAATGTTTAGAATGTTGTAAAGCCGTTGTGTAGTCTAGAAACTGTCGGAGGCAAAAGCAAATATCAAAGATATAAAAGGACGTAATTTATCTACTTATATATCTAGAAGCATATAAAATAAGGCTACTTTTAAGAATTAGCTTCTTAATGATGAATGATAATGAAGTAAACCTTATAAGAAATCTCAAAACCAATCTGACCGGCGTGATGTAGTCTCAGAGTATTTCTATGTAATAAAATATGACTTGCCAAGATCCTTTTAATAACCTAATTCTAGTCAATGTGATGTATTGAGTGGCAATAAGTAATATAGTCTCATTTCCAATGCTAGGAGAGTGATCCCGGAAAAATTCCAAACATTATTTGGACAGTCGATTCCATATAGTTCGCAGAAACTTTCATATCTCAGGTCCATACATATAAGTTGGCGCAAAAATCATTTGAAAACACCTAAGTGCAGAAGAAAACGTCTATTACAAAATATCAATTATGTAATAATTTCATTTTATCCCTGTTTTCAGACATTGAAAAACTAGAATATAATTAGAATACTAAGACTAAGTTTCCTGTTCCCGTAACTGAGCAATTCCAACATTTAGTAATGTTGGAATTGTTCAGTTGGATTGATCGAAAGTTCCAGATATCATCAGCCCTTTCTGTTTTTAATTGCATTTTATTATTTTAAAAATAATTACAGTCGCAAAGTTCGGCCACCCAGATACTATTTATGAAACAATACACGAAACAAAACTACAGTTCGCCGGAGTATACACTAAGTATGTTGTATCAAAGAAGAGAAAATTACAAAACAAATGCCAACATTTAGGCGGGGAAGCTGAGAGCAAACAATAATTCACACGTAAGACCAATGTAGTGAAAAATGAGAAAGCTACGGACGTGCGCGGCATAGCGCTCTACCCGCTACCCGGTAACAAATGAGTGTTTCCTACCCGCCTATGATGGCCTCTGAAACGTTACTTCGCTCATGTTTATTGCATTTTTCAGTGTACGAGACATAGATACTGAAATTCGCTCTTTCGAAACAAGTCTGCTTCTTACACGCGAAAATGTACCCTCACATGTTTATGTTTTATTAATACTATTTTGGATTTCTAGAATAAACTTTTTTTATTTAACAGATTAATAAAGAAGTATTTGTACTACTATCCTCACATATCTATTGTAAGTTTCTTTAGTTTTGTATTTATTTATTTGTACTAACACTTTTATATTAATTACTCTCTCTATACAAAAGAGGAATATCCTTACTATATATTGTTTTATTATTTATGAAATGAACTAGGCAATAGGCAGTTTATGATGAAAAGTCTCAGACGATTTGACTTAATTCGAAATTTTCAATTATTTTTATATTTCAATTAATTTTCACAAAACCTTGACAAATTATACATTTAAATTTTAATGGTGAATCGCACTCACATTAGTGAAATCGCATGAAAACTGTTTAGCTTTTTAAGTTTACTGCAAACGTAGACTGGCTGGCAAATAGACAGGCGCGGAAAAAAATCTTGCTTTTTATAATATCCTGCTCGTGATAAATAAAATTCTATGAGACATTGCGTTAAAATGTTAAACCACTTAGATTTCTTTATGTATATTGTATTTATTGGTAAGGAGCTGCATAACTTTTAGCTGTTTCGTGTGAAAATTGAAACGGATGTTAATTCTAATTTCATGATCATCATTCTCCATTCTTATCCTACTGTTAGAGGGTCGCGGACTGTTTTATCGGCCCTTACTTTCTAATATTCGTCTATTTAGTGCAACTCCTTTTTATTAAAAGCTTTTATTCAACTCTTAATGTATGTATCTAAAAGTAGAATCTTGTTAGTTAAATTTGACCCATTTCCCGTTATCCGATTGAGCTGAAATTTTATATACTAGTCTAGTCCCAATGACTCTTTCGAGGAGGTCACGAGTTCGAACCTGGGCAGACACCAATGAATTTTCTGTTAAAACTTATGTGTTTCATTGATAATTGCAATTTAACACATGCTTTTCGGTATAGGAAAATATTGTGAGGAAACCTACATATCTCTAGAGAATTCTGGAGATATGTGCAACCTACCAATCCGCATTGGAGCAGCGTGGTAGGTCTTAGCTCCAAACGTTCTCTACTAAACGGCGAGAAGAGGCCTATTCCCAGCAGTGGGAGAGTAACAGGTCGCTACTTACTTTACTTAAGGGAACTGCTCAACGAGTAACAGTTCGGGACATGAAAGTTTGTTAAAAGCTTTTTTAACTTGACTTGTATATACATACCTTCTAAACACAATACACCCATCTTTTTCAGTCTCTAGTTATATACCCAAGCTAATTGTAATCTCATAAGATAAGAAAAATTGTACTTAAAGAGATTATTAATGAAATTTTGTATTAAAAGGAAAAAAGAAAATCTAATAGACATTTCGAGTTTATGGCCACCTAAATAGGAAAGTAGGGTAATTGCATTACCCTTAGCGAAGGTTTATATAAGGTACGGAGGTAATGTCTTGGCAGTAATTAAAGGAGGGGTAGTCCGGAGGGGGATGAGGCTGCACGGGGCGTGGTTGGCGCATGCGTTCTACGTTTTAATTACGAAAACAAGGCTCATCGACGCTTGGCCTTCATTAGGGAAGCTCTGATAGGTTGCGATTGTTTGGGGTGTGATTTCCACTAGTGAAAGAGCCGTACATTTCCTTCAGATACTTTAGGTATCTGTATTAAATGTAAGGCAGGAAAAATCACGTTTTTATTCAGTGACAGGTATATACTAGTTACCGCCCGTAACTTTGTCTACGTCGACTTCGTTACTGAGATGAAAGGTACCCTATTTCTATACTAATATATAAAGCTGAAGAGTCATATAAATGTATATCCTCAAGCCCTTTAAATGTCTCCGTACCAAAGATAAAAAGAGATACGTCGTTCTGTTCCGATATGAAAGCAGGACCATGATCATGGTGTTAAATGTTGTTAAATGTTTTAGCTAGTTATTTTAACGACAGATCGCCTGGTTGACGTCAACTTATCTTAATCGCCTTTTACGACACCTCGGTAAGAAATGAGGGTGGTCTATTCTATTCAGCTGAATGCCACACGGTGGCATTACTTACCTTAGTTGCCCTTTACGACAACTCGGTAAGAAATGAAGATGGTCTATTCTACTCAACCGGACACCACACGGCGGTTCGACATATCTAAGTCGCTTTTTACGACACCTCGGTAAAAAATGAGGGTGCTCTATTCTACTCAACAGGATACCAAACGGCGGGTCGACTTACCTTGGTCGCCTTTTACGATACCTCTCTGGTCTATTCTACTCAGCCGGATACCACCAGTGTTCTTTTCCTACATAAATATAAATTTTAAAAAGTTAAATAAAAAATCGTGCCACGCGACGAGGTGATTCGGCTCATGTAAATGCTATCTTCAAAAACACATCACGTACCAAAGGGTGCATATATTTTTGATTTGTTCTCCGCTAGGCAATTTTTTTGCCTATTCTTCATCTGCTTTAATGAAGACTTTGGGGATAGGAAATGTTATTTGAATATATTACCGTTTGAAAAAGTTTTGAATATTTTAAATTTTAAGTAGTTCGTAGGTAGAGAAGAAAAACTTAATAAGATTTTGTCATATTATACGTACTTGGAATATATTAGATATTCTTTTACTGTAGTACTATATAGTATAGTAAAAGTAAAAGTAAAGTAAGTAACGGCCTGTTACTATCCCACTGATGGGCATAGGGCCTCTTCTCTCCGTTTTTGGAGCGTAGGATTGGAGCTGAGACCTACCACGCTGCTCCAATGCGGATTGGTAGGTTACACATATCCCCAGAATTCTCTAGAGATATGCAGGTTTCCTCACGATGTTTTCCTTCACCGAAAAGCGCGTGATAAATTGCAATTATCAATTAGACAGATAAGTTTTACTAGAAAACCCATTGGTGCCTGTCCGGGGTTTGAACCCTAGACCTCCTCGAAAGAGGCGCACGGTGTTACCGCTGGGCTACCACAGCTTGTATAGTATGGTATAATATATTATTGTGTACTTAGAACCCGACAATCAACAAATAACATCTTGTCGAGAGAAAACTTAGATATTTTCGAATAATTACAGTGATATGTGTAATCTAGAAATCCGCATGGAAACCGTGTAGTGGATCAAGTCTTTAGTTATCTTTCTAAATTTATACATGATACCTTTCCTTCCTTAAAATTAAGCTGTAATAGCCGAAGGCTGAGACCGTGTGACACTTTGAGAGTCACGGGTTCAAACCCCGGATTGGTACCAATTAGTTTTCTGTTATAAGAAAGAAAAAGTTTATATCTTAAGAGAAAGCTCCAACCCTTCTCGTCACGATAAGGAAATAGGAGGCCTATGCCTAGTTATGGGAAAGTTACAGGTTACTTTACTCACCTTTTACCAGCGGGTGTCCCATTGCTTGGTATAGGTATTTTCTTCCCTTTTAATTCTTTTTATCTAATAGATTTATTGTGTTTCTGTATAATAGAATTAATTCAATTAGGACATTATTTTACTATATTATTTTGCATACTATTTGTAGTTGAATCTTACGGCTGCCTTAAATATGTATGTTATAAATTATAACCAAAATTCTAGCTAATAAAATTATTATTATTAAAATATCGTCTAAAACGTAATTCTCTTTTTGAATTCGCCAGGATCCGATGCCGTAACTCTCAAATCACTAAACTGATTGTCCTTATTTCCTCCTTTTTTATTTAGCCGTACTATAAAAGCAATAACCCAACAATAAAATTTATTCAGCAAAGACCAACCAATAACGCAACACACTTCTAACATTTAATAGCTATCGGAACCCAGTTTTCCTTCTTCAATCAAGTGGGAGGGGGGGTGACCGATATACGCAGCCTTCATTTATCTACATGTCGCGCCCGAACCCAAATTATGCTACAAAGGAGATTTCGATCTCACAGAAATGTATCAGGGATGTAATTTTTCTAACCAACGTAGACGTGCGACGAAATTGCTTTAAGACAATTTGTCGCATATAACTATAATGAACTGTCTAGAAATGTATGTTAATTTAAATTTAGATAATTGGGGAAGGTAAGTATGTATACTTATACATATTTGTATGGATTTACATATTGTATCTCTCCATATTGTATACCTTACTATATAGTATTTACTCGACGAATTCTAAGTTCCTCCGGAGTTCTTAGTCAAATGCTTTAGCGGTAATAAATTAATAATTTGTTTTAACATCAACTAAATACTTTCAGGATAACTAACACTTAAAGACGCTCGACACTCACTTCTTTACGCATAAAAGTCCTTTATCTTATCTATCTATATACATATATACTAATAATATGATTCGCAAGTCTATGTGTTTCTGTTACGTTTTCACGTTGAAAATACTGTAGCATTATTGATGCAATTAACTGAAATTGAAGCCTGTATATTGAGATTAATAATACTATAATAGTACAAAAGAAAAAATCTAATTTTTCCATTTTTACCATTGCATTAAAATCCTTGTTATTTATGAATTTAATTAAACACTAATATAGTTATTTATATGAATGACATTAACAGAATAAATTCAATTAAATTTTTTATCGAATGTTTGCGCTGACCTTTCTTAGTATTCACATCGCAAAGCTCGCCGAACATGCCTAATGTCCTTTATGTATCTACATAATAAGGAAAAACGGAGGGAAATGAAAAAAATGTCCATGATTGAACCTCATACCTATGGGAATAAATTTCGCGAAAGCCTACACGTTATCTTACAAGCGAATAGGCAATTTGATCCAAATGCGTAATATTCTATTGGAAAAAATATTATTAGCTACAATCACATCTCCTTTGAAAATGTTCGTTTTTTATAGTTTTCTTACTCTAAAACTCACATATTTTTATGTTGTTATATGATAATTAAGTTACTGTTGTAGTATACTCGAAGTAGAACATTTTGATTTGAACAAGTTAATTTTAAGAGTCACAATTGAATTTACTGACATTTGCAATCTGGACGTAAATATGTGGTATGTTTTGTTTGATATGTGCGACATGGGTAATAGAAAAATTACAATAATTATAGTGATATTTATATTATATTTATATTATAGTGATAAGTCTTTCGTTGTTCATTATTATAGAAATGGAGTTTAAAGACTGTGCAAAATATTTTCTGTCACTAGTGTGAGATCAAGCAAATAGATACATATATCGAGAATCTTTTTCATTTTCGTATAGTATACCACTTTATGATAAATAATCATCAGAAAAACAGGAACATGTGGTCAAAAATTTTTGGGGCGAAAAGGGTCATCGGAAGAATTGCAGTTATTTAGATGATATGGAAATTTAGTTAAACGTTTACTAAGGGATGAAATAAAGATATAATACTTATTGTACCAGAGACTTTTTGCGCGTAACTTGAGCATTTAATTATTGTATAAATGATTCGTCTATTAAAAAAATATTGATCTATATTTAGGTTGGTTATAGTTATTTACGGGGAAATTGTTTAACAATTTGGCAAATTATATGCTGAATCATTAGCTTAGTATTTTTTCTGATTATACTTTATTACCAACTGTAATTTGATGAGCAGATCAAACCTCAATAGTACCAACCAATAAATGTTTCTATATTAATAAAACTTCAACAATGGTATTCATAGCTATAGTCCAATAGCATTTAAAGTTATTATACGGGGCTGCATTATGCATTGACGTAGGGAAATAAGTAGGACTCGATCTCCACAATGAAATTAATTTCATGTTTCCTCTAGCATTATTTATGAGTTCGAATAAGCAATAAATGTATTCCGATAACATGTACTTGCATGCGGTCGTTAAGAACGTGGATTTTATCTAAAAGGAGAAAAAAAGGGCCCAAAGTTAAACCGACGCGACGTCGTAAAAGACCCAGTACTACCAGCGACTACAGAAAAATACTTTATTTATATGCTAATGTAATTTATAAGACGCTTAATGTCTCGTGTCTGGTAACGCACGATTCCGCTCCATTCTTTTAGGCGGCGTGTTTTACGAGTTTCGGTTTTGTGAGGTTAAAATTAAGGTGTAGTTTAGATTGTTATGTGTGTCGTGTGTGTCGATACGATTATGAATGCGCGGTAGGAGGCAGCTCCCTGCCCAGCTTCCTTGGAGGCGGTGGGTGGAAGCCGCTGTGGGAGAATCAATAAAAATACGCGAGGAAAGCGTTGATTATACAACGGGAATTTGGTAGGAAACAGCTTTTTTTTCAATAACAGACTCAGGGGTATATATGAAACTAGTCGTTCCCGCGACTTTGTACACTCGAACTTAAGCGCTTAAGTACCCTGAATAGTGCAAAATGTGTTTTTGTCCTTTCCCCTAAAGAAAAACCGTTTTTTATTATATATATATATAGCACTCTGGTGTATAAGTTTAAAATATGCCAAATTAATTAAATATTAATTAGCTATTGAATTAGCTTTTTAGATAGACAAATAGACTTTTGCATTCATATTATTCGTAAGTGGTATCTTGCTGAGTAGAATAGAAGAAATAGGGGTGCATTACTTACCTTGGTGTCGTAAAGAACGACTACGGTAAGTGGACCCCCGTGTGATATCCGGTTGAGTCTAATATCTTACCGGTCCGGTATCTTACCGAGGTGTCGGTAAAAAAGAGTTCTTACCGAGGTGTCGGTAAAAAAGAGTTCTTACCGAGATGTCAGTAAAAAAGAGTCCATACCGAGGTGTCGTAAAATACGACTAAGTTAAGATGACATCAGGCCCTTTCCCAGTCGTAAAATACGTAGCCAAATCATGTGATAACATGTTGCGCCGACCTCACTAAAAGTGGGCTAAGGGCAGGGTGATGAGAATATTAGTAAAACAATAAAAATATTGGTTTTATTGGTGACTCACCTCCGTGAATGCCGTGTGGTATCCGGCTGAGTAAAATAGACCACCCTTATTGCTTACCGAAGTTTCGTAAAGGCGACTAAGGTAAGTTTACGTCAAGCAGGCGACCCGTCGTAAAATACATAGCCAAATCATGCTACAAAATATTTATAAGATGTTTTGTCGATTCCACTTAGAGTGGGATAAGGGCAGGTGAATAACGATGACCATTTCCGATTATGTTGAAATGGTTTTATAAAATTATGCAATAACAAAGAGCTGACATCTATGCACGGGGGAAACTATAATGTGTATATATTAGACATTTAAATTAGACGAAAACAATCCGGCCCGACGAGTGATGGACATTCAATCTCGTATTGTATGAGATTTGCATAAAAATCCGCCGAGGAACGTCTGAATGTTTTAATGCAGATTCAATACGATGAGAACATTGATATGAGGTTTATTATTGTGTATATCGCTAATATGTTGATGGATGCATCCTGAGCACTTGTGTGCATTATATCAACGTTACGTATAAATGTTATTATTAAATAAGTTTTCTAGCACGTTCCTATTAAAAGTTTATAATATTTATAGAGATATTTAATACCAGAAAAACATTAAGAATTTTTCATGTATATAAAGTTTTTGTACTCCTTTTTCTGCGCTATTTTAATATATATTTCATGTAAGTACGGGTTATTTACTTAAATTATCAAATTATGCTCTTGGTCAAACGATAAATCCCTCTGATTCTTCCCGGATCGATCTGATTTTTGTGATGGAGATATTTGCAGGGTTAGAGAATGACAAAAGCTGCTCCTAATTTCAAGACTACAGTCCACGCGAACGAAGTTGCGCGGGTAAAAGCTAGTATATAATATCTTTAATATTTAAATGACACCGTGTGGTATCCGGCTGAATTGAATAGTACTCCCTCATTTCTTACCGAGATGTCGTAAAAGGCGACTAAGGTAAGTTGACCCACCGTGTCGTATCCGGTTGAGTAAAATAGACCATCCTCTTTCTTACCGCGGAGTCGTAAAATACGACAAAGGTAAGTGGACGTCAGGCAGGCTGCCGGTCGTAAAATACGTAGCCAAATCATATGACTACATGTTTGTAACATATTGTGCCGACCCCACTTAGAGTGGGACAAGGGCAGGACGATGATAAAAAAGAGCTAATCTTGTATCTTTAATATAGAAATGAGTTAATCTTGTATGTATATATATATTTTCGGAATCTCGGAAACGGCTTCAACGATTTTCCTGAAATTCAGCATGCAGGAGGTTTTGGGAGGGAAAATTCGATAAATTTATATATATATAGTTTGAAACACATACTTAAATACATGAATACATCAAGAATCGAACCGGCGAATTGTATTTAGAAAATGCCACCTGTGCCTACGGGCCGGTCACAACTTATGCATGCAGAATTCGTAAAACACATGCACTAAGCCCATGTCAATCATCCATACCAAAGATCACATCGACCGATTAATCTACTCGGATATGGAAAAAGTAAAGGAAAGGAAAAAATGACATACAGACAGACGCACTTCTCGATTTATAATATCAGTATGCATTAAAACTTTAGCCGCGTGGTATCCGGCTGAGTAGATTAGACCACCCTCATTTCTTACCGAGGTTTTATAAAAGGCGACTAAGATAAATCAACCCACCTTGTGGTATCCGGTTGAGTAGAATAGACTATCGTCATTCCTTACTGGGGTGTCGTAAAAGGCGACTAAGGTAAATCGACCCGCCGTGTGGTATCCGGCTGAGTAGAATAGACAACCCTCATTTCTTACCGAGGTGTTGTAAAAGGTGACTAAGGTAAATCAACCCGCCCTGTGGTATCCGGCTGATTAGAATAGGACAACCCTCAGTCCTTACCGAGGTGTCTTAAAAGTCGACTACGGTAAATCGACGCGCCGTGTGATATCCGGCTGAGTAGAATAGACAACCCTCTCTCTTACCGGGGTGTCTTAAAATACGACTACGGTAAATTGACCCACCGTGCGGTATCCGTTTGTGTAGAATAGACCACGCTCTTTCTTACCCAGGTGTTGTAAAATACGACTAAGATAATTTGATGTCAGGCAGGTGGCCGGTCGTAACATACGAAGCCAAATCATGTCACAACATGCTATAACATGTGCCGACCCTACTTAGAGTGGGATAAATACAGGTGGATGATTCATTAAAAACTTATTCTTAAGCACTTACCTCTATAAAGCATACGAACAGGCTAATTTCAGACTTACCTGCAATAAGAAAAAAATAAATTATTATATATGTCTTATCAGCCTCATACAATTTTATAAGCAGATTAGTTTCAAAATAATGTTATTGTTATTTATCCTTATTTGTTCATTTTTATAGCTCTGCCTTGTCGTTGGTTTTATGTTGAAGGTGGGGTTCGCATAAAAATTATCATGTTTGAATATTTTATAAAAGTGTAAAGAGAGCCAATGAAAATTTAATCAACTTGAAGCTTGTCCAGATAAAGCGATTTATACGCAAGTTAAGCGTTTTATAAAAAGCTAGATCGTGTTTAGTTATCATAAGCTTGTTTATTTTATTCCCGATTTCACTATTGAAGTTATTTTAAACGTAGAATCCTGCTTTGCCGGTTATTTAAATATCGAATTCAACTGATCTATTTTTGAAATTATCTAAGGTTCTTTATTAATAGCTTTTTATTAGGTGATTTGGCGCCGAGTACTAATAATTTTATGGAAATTAAACTAATGTAACGCCCCGGATGAATTTACAGACGGTAGGGGGGGGGGGGGCGCGAAAGAATACGTACGAGTGACGGGATAGTAATGCTGTGAAGGATCTTCACAGCATTCCAAGTATCTATGAACTGGAAGATGCACCTTTTATAGTTACGCTTAGGCTTAGTATTTTCGAATTTGTGAGACTATAGAGCAGTATAATATTATAAGAAAATTTTGTTCCATTCGACGCTCAGTAAATAGCTCAGTAATTTTTGAGCATAAAATGGAACATTCCTAAACAAAATCTAGAGATTTTGTCTCTATATTTTCGTAGAGACAAAATCTCAGAGAGAGAAACAGTTGTGGAGTTTCCTCGTCTGGAGCCAATCCTGGCGACAGAAACAGGTCATGCTTATCATTAACATACATTGTCATCGAGACTGAACCAGTAAAATTAACTTGCAAGATTCCACCTTCACATGCATATAGGGCAAGTTAAATGAAAGCTAAAATACGACTGATAAAGCTTATTAAAAGCTTTATTGGTCGTATTTTCCTATACCTCTTTATGGATAGCAATTTTACAGTTTTAAATAATTGATACAAAAAACACGAGAAAGCATTATTTAGGGCAATAATTTTTTTTACAAATTAAATGAACTTTGCTAAAATGTAATGAGAAACATTTAATTTGGCTAACTATATATTTCTTTTTGAATAAAAAAAGGTCTTTATTATTAGCTGCACGGAAAATTTAAAGACCTATAAAGTTTTTGTCATTAGTATACCTAATAATAAGAGTTAAGGTGGTGTCGCGGGAACAGGATGCTATAACGTCTTTTGTTTGCGTGCTCGTAAGGCGCATACCAATGATCTGTTATTTTTTTTCTAACTTTTTATTGATGACAACTTAGAGTTTTTCTTCGCACCTGATAACTGACACATTAGAGAGAACAAAGTTAAATTTAAGTTATTATTAATTTAATATTCATTAAATAATTAAAATTATTATTATTATTATTCATTTATTTATTAAAACCTAACTCTTTATATTTTTAAATATTCTTAATTAAAAAAAAAATTACAAAAACACATACAAATATAAAAAATTGTCGTCCACGACGAGAACGGGGAAATATCCCGAGTTGCCGGTGGTTAGGTTAGGTTAGGAATCCAATGCGCGCCGTTTCAAGCAATACTGCTTTCTGAATCCGACACTTAATCCAGTTGGATTAAACCAACCAACATCTTCAGAGGCTATCGCCTAACAGTTGTTAGGCGAAAGCCTCTGAAGATGTTGGTTGAGGCACTTCGCAATCAGACCGTTAACCGACACAACAATAGGAACAATTATTGTTGAGTCAACATTCCACATGGCGGTTATTATTATTATATTGTTTTGAAATAGAAACCGAAATAATTTTTATTTGACCAAAATACAAATAAAAGGAATACAAAAGAAAATATAACAATTAGAATGATGATCAAATATAAGTCCGCCCTCAGCGCAAAGATTGCAGCGAAACTGCAAAGCTGGTTTTCAGGGTGAACCTAATTTGCTATTATCTTCGATTTAGGCAAGTTAAGTAGATTGTTTCCCGTGTTCATTACCTATGCATTCAGGATTTAGCGTATGTAACATAAATCAGGACCATTATAATATTAACTAACTAATATAACTAATATAAGCTGTGGTAGCCCAGCGGTAACACCGTGCGACTCTTTCGAGAAGGTCACGGGTTCAAACCCGGGCAGACACCAATGAGTTCTGTTAAAAACTTATGTGTCTAATTGATAATTGCAATTTATCACAAGCTTTTCGGTGAAGGAAAACATCGTGAGGAAACCTGCATATCTCTAGAGAATTCTGGAGATATGTGTAACCTACTAATCCGCATTGGAGCAGCGTGGTAGGTCTAAGCTCCAAACCTGCTCTCCAAAAACGGAGAGAAGAGGCCTATTCTCAGCAGTGGGATAGTAACAGGCCGCTACTTACTTATAATATTAACATTATAAATGATCAAATTTGGTAAATTTTAGGCTCTTGCTTTGCGCCTTGCAACAGTACGTAAGTCGTTTATGGGTTTGGATATAACATTCTATAATAAAATTCCGCCATGAATTTTAGCTTTGCCATTACAGCAGTTTGAAAGCACTATTAACAAAAGAATAAACTATAGGTACTATTTAGGATTTCTTAGATGATAAGAATGCCTGGATATAGCTACTCTTCGCCTTATTATGCAAGATGTGACAAGATGTGACTAGTCATAAGAATTATATTTTGAAAAGAACAACCACCGAATAACTTGCTATTCTCGGTAGAGTATTTTTTCGAACCAGCAGTAGAGTTAACGCACTTGTTTACAAGTTTACTTGAATTATATTCGACTAGCTTCATTCGCATGGAAATCAGTATGACAATTTTTTTCCCGAATTGAAATTTTGAACATAAAAGTAGTTGTCGTGAGTTAATTATAATATTTTTAATAACTTTTACTGTTTACTTAGCGCATTCAAGGAAAGCTTAAGTTTGCCTTTTCGCAATATTTTTCATTGCTGCTCCTTTCCTATTCATCTTAACGTGATGTTTTATAGTCTTCCCGATAAATTGTCTATCTAACACTTGAAGAATTTTTCAAATCGGTCCAGTAGTTCCTGAGATTAGCGCGTTCAAAGAATTAATATAATATATTAGTATAGATTTACAATTTCATAACGAGAGATTAACATAGACTCTTCCAAGTGATTGTCCGGTTAAGCGAATTCTAAGTCGTTGTTAATCTGCGCGTGTCTCGCTTTTATTATCAGATTATGTGCTATATATTAGTATTTTTCCCATCGCAAATTTATCATGATTTCCAAAGACATCCATCTTGTCGCTTTAGATCTGAATCTAATTAAATATTTCGTGTCACGATTTTATTTATTCGCTAATGTACATCCGATGCGTTTGCGACGCGAATGCTAATAAATATATTGCTATATATTTTATTTATTTAGTATTTAGTTTGTTTTAAATTGTTATAAACTTTGTAAATTTTATTTTTATAAATAATTTTATACGAGATCTATGCCGTGTGGTATCCGGCTAAGTAGAATAGACCATCCTCATTTCGTACCGAGGTGTCGTGAAAGACGACTAAGGTAGGCCGACGCGCCGTGTGGTATCCGGTTGAGTAGAATAGATCACCCAAATTTCTTACCGAGTTGTCGTAAAAGGCGACTAAAGTAAATTGACCCACCGTTTGGGATCCGGCTGAGTAGAATAGACCACTCTCATTTCAATGTTTTAATTTTTTTCAATTCTACCAAAGTCAATCATCTATGCAGCAGAATAACCGTGAAAGTATAACAGACAGAAAGATAACAGAGATAGAGACAGACTTTGACATTTATATAAATATAAATTTTGAAATTTGGTATAGAAGCAAAATAAACATTAACATTTTCCATATTATCTTAAAATGACAATATTATTAAGCATTCCGTAGCGCCACTAAACTATTGTTCGGGAATATAACTGTCGATCATAATGTATAGCCACAAGAACGTAGAACAAAAAGCTGGCAAAATGTCAGAAGATATGCGTCGTAGGCACTGTTGCGAATCGTAACGACAGCCGGGGAAAGTCCCACACTGATTTATTGCTTTGATCACTTATTTGATCACTTTATGATGGCGAAAAGTGCCAGGAAAGCTCATAAGGTACGCAAATCGCGAATTAAACCGTACATAACGGATAGTGTTATGTATGCGTGACCAACTACACTCTACGCGTCTTCATAACGGTACAGAAATCATCTCGCAATGAAGCGTCGCGTTAAACGAGTCAAAGGTAAATGACATTTTAATAATAAATATATTAGAGCGAGATCCCGTGAGCGCCAGACCTTCGTCATTTTATAAAGCTGAAACTTTGTCAGTGCATGCTCCCAACACAGGTAAGAACGATTGACTGACGTGATTTTTAATATTATTCTGAAGGTAATATCAAAAGATCAAGCTTTATACTATGACGAAATTAATTCGGAATTTTGCAACCTTGAGTACCTCGTATCTCCCAAAGCCACTATGATCCAAATTATATAATCTACCATCGTTCTTACCTGTGTTGGGAGCATGCACTGACAAAGTTTCAGCTTTTATAAAATGACGAAGGTCTGGGGTTCACGGGCTCTTGGGCCAATGAGACACACACACGGTCGTCCGTCCCCAAAGTAACTTAATAATTATGTTGTGGTAGACAGACAACTAGTGAATATATATTTATATATTTTTTAATATATTAGTTATAGCTAAGCTGATTTAGCGCGGAAACCCTGTCAGCATTCTTGGGACTATTCCACGTGGGCATGATTTGTATAGTCCCAGCGTGTAAGTAATTTAAGTTAGACATTACTTGTACATTTTTGGTGTAAATAAAAAAAAACTTTTTAAAATACATACTTAAATACAAATATAAACCCAGACTGGAAGACCAACGAAGTCATTTATAGAAAATGTTGACCCTCGGTGGGAATCGAACTGGTGACCTGCGGAGCTGAAGACAGGATCACTACCCATGCGCCAACGGGCCAGTCACATTTTAATTTTTATTACAAAATTTTATCCTATCCTATTAATATTATTAATGCGAAAGTTTGTGAGTATGGATGTATCTTTCACGACGAATGCGCTGAACCAATATCGATGAAATTCGGCACATTCTTTATATGGTAACATATAGGCTATAGAAATCCTGTTAATTCTACAGACTGAAAATGTAAAGCGACATCTATTATCAACCTATCACGGGGCAACAGTCTTCGTGAACGAAATTTCGGGTAAAAACTAGTTTAATAATACAACACCATCAAAAAGGGGCTGATACAAAAAGCGAACTATACTGTTGAGGATTATTTAGATGATAAGACTGCGTGGATATAGCTACTCTTCTACCCTGTATAAGACAGTAATTACTAAATATAACTAATTATAAGAATTACATTTTAAACGAGCAACTGTTGAGATTCTTGCGGGCTCTTTTTGGTAGGAATAGTTTTCCGAACCAGCGGTTCAAAAGCACTTATTTACAAATTTACTGGAATAAAGAATATGGACATAAAAATAAGAACATGGAACGATTAGACACACGGTCGTTGTCCCCTAAAGCTACTACTTGTCTCCTAAACCTAATACTAATGTTTTCGGTGACAGACAACTAATAATTTCAGGGAAAGATCAAATATAGGAATCCGAAGACGTACAGTAAACCTTGATTTGCAACAACACAAAATCGCCGTGCTTACTTAGTTTTCATTAAGAAAATTTAGATATCTTACGAGAAAAGTTGACTCATCCATTCGTGGAGTATGTTAAGATATCCAATCTTAAAGGAATGTGTTTAAAATGGTCATTTTCCTAAGCTTTATATAAATAAGATTCATTTTATAAATAGCATTATTTCTGATCAAGCTGACGTATATTTTTGCTATGAATAGTTTAAAATATAGATAGAATATAAAAATTGTTAGATTTAAGAGAGAGGTTGCTATATGACTAACATGTACTAATTGTATAAAAGTTTTGAAACGAATGAAATTGAAAAATAATATATATTTGCCATTTCAACTTCGTGGCCCGTTGAGTTGAGGCCTTCACTTTGGTTCTACTATGGATTTCTGGTTCAGTCAGATATATTTTCATCGTTCGCTAAGCGAATCTGAGTTTTCTAATGACGCCTATAGTTAGCGACCAAGTTTCGGAGCCACATGACTTCAGTATCGTTAGTATATGAGTCATTAAAACTTAAAAATAGATTTATTATATTTTAGAAGTTGGTCCCGTGTCGCGTTTATAATAAGAATAAGTTAATTTAAATAAAACGTCCAAATCAGCATGCAACTGGGCGCTCGGATCTTTCCATTGTTTTCGCTAAATGACATCAAAGTTGTGTCGGCGATGTGTATTTAGCATGTGAAATAAAATTGTAGTCCGTTCCTAGAAACACGCAGCAGAACAGGTGGTTGGTACATCGACATGAGACATTCTCGGATAATTTTAATTTTATCACCTTTATTCATAAAATATAGGTTCAGGCCGCGACTTTATATACGTTAAATTGAGTATCGTGGTGAAATTATAATGCTACTATCCCGAATACTGAAATATTATCTCATCATCCTCCTGCCCTTATCCCACTTTAAGTGGGGTCAGCACCAAATGTCACATGATTTGGCTACTTATATTACGGCCGGCTGCCTGCCTGACATCAACTTACTTAGTCGTATTTTACGACACCTAGGTAAGAAATGAGGGTGGTCTATTCTACTCAGCCGATACAACGTGGCTTACTGAAATATCAACTAATAAAAATCACATTCATGAGCCGTGTAGTTTGGACGTCATAGATAAAAACATTAACATTTGTAAAAGTAAATGTTTTCCTTATGATAAAATTTTTTTCAGGACAAACTTTAGCATAATGTTATTGCAACATAATATTTAGAGCAAACTATATTAAAATTGTCTAGTTATCTAAATTTTTTGAACAATTTCTTTTTCTAGTAATAATTGGAATATTCTTCATAATATTTGTCTGGTTTCCTAAGAAAATCGATTATAAGAGCGATTATTAAACCTTTACCTAAAGGTTTACTAGGAAATAAGCATACAATATGTCTGTAAACAAATGGAAAATAATGGAGGACAAAAAGTGGCGCAAATAAACATCGCAACAGATATCTCGTAAGTAATTTATACATCACCTACTGAAAATTCAATCGACTGAATAATTGATTATTCATAATGGTTTAAGAATAGGTATAACGTGATGTTTTATCATGTTCTAGATTATGTTGATTTTTTCTCTTCGTCTCGTCAATATATTCATGTTTAGCAAGTTTTTTAGCTTATTTATAGATTTTATTAAACGAAATAAACAATAATATTATTTTGAAAATTCTACATTATAACAATCTCTGTTAGAGTTTACATAAATTTTACATTTTTGCTATGGGTTAATATTTATTGTATTGTATTATGTTTATATATTTAATGTAAAAAATGTGTATTTTATATTTAATGTTTTTGCGATTTCGAATGTCAGTAGTAAAGAAGTGGCCTATGGGCTTCTCTTCTTTGAAGGAAAGTATTAGACCAACAAGTGTTCTTGATTTATTATATGACACTATTTTATAGTATGACTAAAAACCAATGAAAGAATTCAAAAGCCAACAGTTTTTATTCAGTTTGGTTACTACTGTTGGTTAACTAAGTTATTTAAATACCAGTTTGCTTCTAGTTTATTGTCGTGTCGGACTAATAGCTTTCAAAACTATCAAAGTGGTAAGTGTATTGAGTAAAAATTATTTTACAAAACGATGGTATTATAAACTCATTTACCTTAAGTTGTAAATGACAGTGAATAGGTTTAAGTTTATAAATAAAAGTTTACTTTTGATGATAAAAAAGTTTTAGATTTATACTTCTCGTAACTAATGACACTATTTAAAAATTCAGCGTTTGGTCAGAAGAGAATAAATTAGATTACTATGGTTATAAATTAAATATACGAAAATAAATAAACTTTGTACCTTCTTTATACTAAAAGACATCAGGGATACATGAAACAAAAGATAAACAAGTTTATATAACTTAAGTTCGATAAGAAATTATATATGTGATTAAAATTTACAAGTGCTATTGTTGCCATTTTAAGTGGAAAGCTTGTAGACACTTTTTATTTATAACACTGGCGTAGTATCAGATAAAAGTCGTTTGTAATTAATAGTAGTAGTTTCATTTTAGTAGTCTTGCTTTATTACGTATAAAGTAACATAATTTTATAATCCTTCTGCCCTTATCCCACTCTATGTGGGATAACATGTTGTCAAATGATTTGGCTACTTATTTTACGACCGCCCGCCTACATGACGTTAACTTAGTTTTTTATGACACCTCGGTAAGAAATTGGGTGGTCTATTCTACCCAACCGGATAGCACACGGTGGGTCAACTTACTTTAATCGCCATTTACGACACCTCGGTAAAAATTGAGGGTGGTCTATTCTACTAAGCCGGCATAAGTAAAGTAAAAAAAACAATGAGTTAAAATCGTAATTAATATATTAATAGAATTTCCTCTAGGGAATGAAAAAGTTTTTCTATCAAAAATTACTTGTGGCTATTATGAAATTTTCATTAGATGTTTACGCGTGTTTGCATGCCCGGGAACGGGTACGGGCTGCGTAGCGAGTGAATCACAAGGCCATATGTTAATCTACGTATATTTGCCCGAATGTTCCGCAAAATAACACCTGATTATTATTTATCGATTTCATGAAAAGAAACGAGGACGTCACGTTTTCTTATAGGAAAAAACATACAAAAAACATGGAAAACAGTAAAAAATCAACTCGATATTAAAATAAACTAGATATGCGTGATATCGGACTGTCGATTGGATGCGAGTAGGGTCACCATATCGACGTCAGGATAACCTGGTTTTGAAAGTATTAAAGTTAATATAGCATTGTAAATTTGTAAATTTACACATAAGGAAAATACTTATAAATATCTTAAGATAATAAGCTTTATATTTTTCACAATCATAACAATGAAGTATTAAAATCCCTCATTTGGGGGTTTGTCAGTGTCGTGGGAATCATAAATTATATGCCTCAATCTATATAACTCCTTCTTTAGTTTTGGATGGTAATTGAAACGACTAAAAAAACTAAATAACGAACTTGTGAACGAAAATCTTTTTTTATAGTTTTGTGTAACAAAAGGTCAAAGGCATTCATCCTTGTGAATTTGAGTTGAAAATGTTATTGGATTTTAATATTATGAATTAGCTTATGTTTTAAGTTTAGGTCAAAATTAATCTAATTTCAAAAACATCTTTACCGTTCCTGTTTGATGTCATTTTAAAATATATAAACAATTGGTTCTGAGTGGGTTAGAAAATACCGCTGACATGAATTGATATTAAAAAAGGACATCATCTACTCTGTTACTGTGGTCGAATAAATTTTTTTTGTAGTTTGTTTTCAAGTATTGTATTTTTATGAATAATATTAAATTATATGTATTGAAGCGAATGTAATGAATTTTTGGGAGTGCATTTAAAATGAAGAATTTTTTCTGGCAGATCCGTAGAAATAGTGATATATGGAAACACTATCCTGAAGTCACGTTCGGCGGTAATGACAAATTCGCGACCATTGTTATTGTTGGCTGACGATTTTTTACCTTCAAGGTTTTCATTTTAAGTAACAATGGGAACGTGTCAATAGCACATTTTGCAGGTATTAATTACGAAAAAAATCGATCCCAACCGCGTCACTAAGTGACAGAGGCCAAGTGTTTTAGTCGTTTAGTTAATTTACAATTAGGTTTGCGTTTCGGGTCAGAAGAGAAATCAGTTGTCACGTGGTCGCCCTCGAAGCACGGATGCGTGTAATTGCGATAAAGGTATAACAATTAAACGTTTTGTTGACGCAACAGTTATTAAGCGAAAGACGTATAATGTACACTTGTAATTAAGTTAGAAGGATACTTCGTGGTCTGATAATTCATTTAACTATGGAATAAAGGCTGTGATGCGGTTAAATTGCGTACTTTAATTTTATCATAAGGAATTTAAAATTTATAAATCGAATGTGTTCTTTCTTTTCTTGTTTCCAAAGGAAAAACACAGAACAGGAAATGAGGATGGTCTATTTTACTCAGCCGTATACCACACGGCTGGTCGACTTACCTTAGTTGCCTTTTAAAACCTCTCGGTAAGAAATGAGGGTGGTCTATTCTATTTAGCCGAATACCATACGGCTAAAATACTAATAATTACACGTCAAGTAATAATAAAATGACAATCCAGTTTAATTAAAATTAAAAGTTAAGTCTCTATTCAGGGTGACTGCGTCAGAAGAGGTCATGAATAAAGAAGCTGGAAGGGGACATTTGGATACACTTATTGAATCTCCCGTTGCTTTAGTAAAATAAAAGAGTCGAATAAAGGAACTGGTTCTTAGGACAAAGGGCCCTCATAATGAGACTGGGGTATTGTGTGAAGGACCCTTATGGCCAAGTCCGATATTGCGTCGCCAATATGTTTTTTATAATGGGATTGTCGAGTGAACTGTACACTATTTTATACTATGTAGTACCCGCGCCTTCGGTCGCTCTATCTTAAACGGTTAAGTACCAAAAGTTATAATAAATAATAATAAATATATGGGACACTTACACACACGGTTGTCCGTTCTCAAAGTAAGTGATTTTAATACTTGTGTTATGGGTGAGAGACAACTGGTGAATATATAATTTTTAAATACATACTTAATTTCAAATATACCTACACACAGGCTCGAAGAGCCAACAAATTCTTTTTATAAAAAATGTTGGCCCTTGGCGGGACTCGAACCCGCTACCCGCGGCGCTGAAGGCAGGATTACTACCCAAAGCGCCAAAGGGCAAGTCAATGATGCCAGTTATGATAGAATTATTTTGCTATAATCTTAGTTTGTAACATCGTGTTTGTAACAACGTGTTATACAAACGCGGATTCATTATTCTCCTGCCCTTATCCCAATCTAAGTGGAGTTTTATCGTTTTTCTGTAACAATGTGTTTTACAACATCTCGGTAAGAAATGAGGGTGGTCGATTTTACTCATATTTTGAAAAGAGCAATCGCCGAGTTTATTTTAATATATAAAATCTGTTAAAATCTGTTAATATATAAAATCGCTTTTTTATATAGGTAAAGATTGCGCAATGAAGGAATAGGGTTGAAAGTTTTTCTAGTATATGTATAAATAGTTAATTATATCTATAATTGAGCTGCGTGAGGGATAAAAAATTTGTTTCTTTTTCTTCTATGACAGAGAAGCTGTTTGGAATTATTGTTTCAATGTACTTTTGATTCTTTTTTACTTTAAATTTAATTTTTTCATAAGACTTTTATATAAAAACCACTTCACAGTTGTCAATTAGTTCTTGATCAAATTAATTGTAATGTGTCCAATTGGGTATAAGTATTCGATTTTCTCGGAACGTGCTCAAAGTAAAGAAAATGAATTGACAATAATTTATTACTAATGTTTTTCGAATTCAGTGCAAACAATTTCCGGTATCAACTGTTATTATGCAACGAAATTAGTAACTTAATAATTATAAGTTTTTGTAGTACTTCACTGTGCTGATATAAAACCGCCGTGTGGCAGCCGGCTGAGTAGAATAGACCACCCTTATTTCTTATCGAGGTGTTGTAAGAGGCGTCTAAGATAAGTCGATCCGCCGTGCGGTAAATACTCGTATAATAATAAATAATCGTTAAATACGATTACGGTAAGTTGACGTCAGGCAGGCAGCCGGTCGTAAAATACCAACGCCAAAACATAACATAACATAGACCATTTATCGGGGAAGGCTATTGACTATATAACATCACGCTAAGATGAATAGCAGAAAATCAATAAAAAATATTACGAAAACGGCAAAATTAAAACACGCTTTCCTTGCGTGCGCTAAGTAAACGGTGAAAGTTATTAAAAAATCTCTTATAACTAAAATCATAAAAATACAAAATCTCTCTTATATTAATCACGTTTTGATTGCTTTTGTATTATGGACCTTCGCAAAGTCACACCTAAGTCTATAAATTACTCTTTATTTTTTTTTCTATTCTAAATCTAGTCTGTTTTAGGAGATTGGAGCTCAGATTGATTAGTTCGTTATCAGTTAATCTATATCACTAATCAGCTAAATTGTATTCAGTAAAGGGCGTCTCACATAACATACGTTATTTTTGTAGTTGTTGAGCAGTTAACAAGCATCGTATTATAGCCTGTCAATCTACACTTCAGTGATTTAACTCAGTCATATCATCTCAATTGATTCAGTGTCTAACGTCCCCACGCTAATACTCAAACGTTTCCATTGTCACTTCGTTACTAGACTATGAGAAAACAATCGCACTAATTCCCAATATCCCTTGTCGTCAAGAACTAGACAGGACTTCCTTATTGCATTAGATCTGGACGGTTCAATCAGATAAGTATCCCGGCCCAATCTCGACTATTTAGCGCGATGCGATGGGCTCAATTAGGACGCGGAGGATATGCGGGCCCCTTCCTAACATGGCGGGCGGATAAAATGTTACTTATGTTCGAAATTAATGTTGTTGTGTATTAATATTGAATTAATGTTGTTGTTCGAAGTTAATGTTAAATTGGGATGTTGTTTATATATATTGAATAGTTAATTTCAGTTTAATATTTACGTATAAAGGAAAAGGTATAAAGGTTTTAATATATATACCAAAAATAAATATAAAATATAATAGATTTTATTTGGTAAATATATATATACCAGATAAAATCTTTTATATTTCTTTATTAATTCTGATCTCAAACAACATTACGTGGAAATAATCTAAGAAAAACCCTGTATAGTTTTAATTATTTTTTAAAATAAATATATATATGGGACACCTATACAAACGGTCAAGTAAGTAACTTAATGCTTGTATTATGGATGACAGACAACTGGTAAATATATAATATAATTTTAAATATATAGTTAAATACATATACACCCAGGCTCGAAGAACCGACAAATTTTTGTTTGAAAATGTTGGCCCTCGGCGGGGATCGAACCCACGACTTGCGGAGCTGAAGGTAGGGTCACTACCAACTGCACCAACGAGCCAGTCAAATATTTCTGATTTAAATATTTTTAGAGAATTAGGCGTTACTTTTCCGAAATCTACAAAGCAAAAATAGATATAGATAAATTTATCGCGGATTATAGCAAAATAATTTTGTTCACTCTATCTCCTGTTGATATGAACAATGAAGATCGAAACCTAAGTATTTGTACGAATGGGGGGGGGGAGTATTTTAATTTGCTACAGTTACGGATCCTTACCACGTACACGCAACACTTGGTCATGGAGGTTGTCGTTATCCTAACCTATTTTCACATTAATTTAGGCATTTTTTGGTACATTATTTTAACAAGATTTGCATATTTTTTTTCATTGTATATCCGCTAAATAAGCAAGTTAAAGCTTGTTGACTTGTTTTGTAGACACCGTTGGTAGATCAGACTTTATATTGATGTTTTTTCTCATGTGTAATTGCATATAAACAAGTAATAGAGAAATTCTTTTAATTTTTTAATACACCCTATTTCTAATAATAATCCTCTTTTTATTATAGAATAGAGGCCGAATCGCTCTAGAGACCGTAGTCCCATCAGGTGGTCAGACTTGATCCGCTCATCCTTAAATACCAACTTGCACAATGCTCTCCACGACGCCAAAGACAGACTCAAATGGCAAACCATCGTCAGACCGAAATTACTTCCTCAAATGGTGAAGCACAACCCCAGTAATGAGAATATCGACGCGAAGAGGATTGTCGAATATTTACTACAAACACATGAAGCAACATTTTAAGCCCGCGCAACACACTGATTCTCGTTGTTATTAGTGAACAACAGATTTGAACAGTGGTAACCGACCGTTAGAAGTTTGGCCGTGATTCATTTCTAATTTATAAATTATTAATATTTTTAATTGAATTTTTAAACAAATTAAAATACTTAAATGATAAAAAGTTTTTAAAAAATTTGAATTATAGCGTTAAAAACATTTAATAGCCCGAAAACCTCTTAATATAATCCTTTGGAAAAAAATATGAATTAAAATTAAAAATATGAACTGGAATACATTAGGGAGGGATAGAATAGGTTTCATTTATGGTCACCGATAATTATAAGACAGGAATCAATAATTCTCTTAAACTTACTACTGAGACAAGAAAGAATAATAAATGAGCCAAAGATTAAAGATTAATATGGGTTACCCATTTAGTTACCAAATAAGGTCACTTGAATCCACGCATACGTGGTTTCAAAAGTGACCTAATTTAAATATAAGCTATTGCAGCTAAGCCATTCAAACATAAATTTCTTTGTAATTTTTGTATCAAAATTATGTTGTTGTCTATTATCTATGTTGCTGAATGTTGGCTTTGTTTAATTTTGTTATGTTTAAATATCAAAATGCAAATTTATAGCTCTAAATACCATTCTAAATAATAAACCTCCTATTATTCAGTAACCACGAGTAATTAAGTTATCAAAAATTGGAGATGTTTTAAATTCAAAGTCGCGATTTCCATTATTCAAGTAAATTTGTAAGCAAGTGCTTTTGAATCGTCAACTCTTCTGCTGGTTCCGAAAGCTATTCTTCCGAGAAGAACGAGCAAGAAACCCGGCGGTTGCTCTTTTCAAAATAAGACAACTAATTGCATTCAGTAATAATATCTTATACAGGGTCGAACAGTAGCTATATCCACATATTCTTATCATCTAAGTAATCTTCCAAAGTATAGTAGGCTTTTGTATCAGCCTCCCTTTAACAGTTTTTTAAACTGCTGGAATGGCAACAATAAATTAACTATAAATTTATAGTTTCCTAAAACAAATAAATACATCTTTTCAAGTCTTATCTGGCTGTTAAGAAATTTGTACCAATGTAACAAATTTTTATGATGTAATCTATTAAAAGAAAGTTCAAAAAACTGTATTAATAATATCAGCGTATATGGGCAGAGATTAAGCTAGAAGTTGGCAATGTTTGGAGAAATTTTCAATGCGTACAGTATTATAAATTACTTTGGCACGTATCCCACAGATAAGCATCGCCTGTGGACTCTCCCTGTCTACTTAATATACAGTGAAGACTAACAATTACAACATAAAATATCGCAAAGGAAAAATCAGAATATTTTTGGACATAAATTTCAAATACGTTATAAAGGACATTCATTATATCATAGATCATCATCATCTTCCTGCCCTTATCCCACTGTAAGTGGGGTCGGCACAACATGTTATAAACATGCTGTCATATGATTTGGCTGCGTTTTTACAACCGGCCGCTTGCCTGACATCAACTTACCTCAGTCGTATTTTACGACACCTCGGTAAGAAAGAGGGTGGTCTATTCCACTACACCGGATACGGAAAACGTTTAGCGATAGGTTTTTTTGAACCGATTTGTTTCAAAAGAAAGTGGATGTTAGATACTTTAGGTAATATAGTTTATTTTTTTATCCAATTCATTTCAGAATTTAATAATTATTTTGAATATTTATATATCCACCGTCGTGTAGATACCGGCTATAGTAGAATAGACCACCCTCATTTAACATTTCTTACCGAGGTGTCGTAAAAGGCGACTTAGGTATGTTGACGTCAGGCAGGCGGCCGGTCGTAAAATACATACCCAAATCATGTGACAATACGTTTATAATATATTATGCGACCCCACTTAGAGTGGGATAAGGGCAGGAGAATGATGATGAATATTCATACCACCGATTCATAAATGTAAACCAGAACTCATTCAATCAGACTAGATCATCGATATTTTGTGAGTTAATATATAGAGTTTGGAAACAATTAGCAAAAAGGATTGAATGCTCTAATATCAATAAAGTGGTACAATTGATCAATATTTCAGATAAAACACTAAAAGACAATCCTTTTCAAACAGCTCCCTTAACATCAAACAAAACAACGCGCGATAAAGTAAAAATGAGCGTTAATAAACAATAAAAAGCTCTGTTCAAATTAGAAAATCGGTAACAAAGTGGCACAATCACCGGCGTGGTTAGCGCAAACCGCGTAAGCACCACGCCCGCGATATTTTCATTGCCACCATAAATACTGTGGAGGGGCGGAATGAAGCAATCTGCGCTTCGACTACCCATTGAGGTTGCAACTTAATTACATTTCATGGTATCCACCTTTCCTTTAACACTAAAATGCACAACGTGACATTAATGTGTTAAGTATGTATTGTTCTGGGAATGATATTTTCGATTTACACTTATGCCGCGGTCGCAATGAAATCGACGGGAACTTATTTTATTTTTAAACATAAAAAAAAAATTGTTACGGATATAAACATTACGAAGAATATAGGTGTTGTACTTGATTTATTTGTAATTTTTTTTATTTATTTTTTACTATAACAAAAAAATTTATCGTGATTATATAAGTATAAGAGTATATTATTGTGATTATATAAGTATAGTTGTGGTTATATAGTATAAGATTGAATATTTTAAATTTTTATTACTTTGAATTCTTTACATGAACAATACATTTTTTTAAAAGTATTAACCGATATTTAATCTTAAATAATGCCAAAAAATATATTTTGTCTGATTATTCGTACATAATTTCTGCTTACCAATGTTTTTTAAATAATTATGACAACCACTATCTTGTCTACTAATCACTACGTTGTCAGTAATTGAAGACGACATTTATTATTTTAATTATCGAACTTCCGACGTAATTTCTTAAGTATTGTGAGATTATACCTGAATTGTCAAGGATTATTGACTATCGCTGCAAATTTGCCATTTATTTGCCATTTTGCCAAGTATTTTTGTAATAAAACAAACAAACAAAGAGAAATAATTTATAGAAGTATTCGTTACTTTGCGAATTTCACAGAACAAAAGTTAATCTTGATTATAGCAAAATAATTCTATCATAACTTTTGAACATTTAATACAATAATATTTAAAAGCTGTAAATAAATTTTTAGATTTTTTAAAACTTTTTTTTATAACTGAAAAATCCAATCTTAACAGATCTGAGAGCTTTTCTAATGTCGCGCTATTGCATTATCGTTTCAGAGACGGTAAGTATTAATTTACAGTTAAGTAATTTAAAGTTGTAACTAATTTACATTAATATAGTTTAATATCTGTACATGTTTTGAAACCTAGATTGCAAGTTAATTGCACGTCAAGTCTATTTAACAGTTAAATGTAATACGTGACATTATTGTATTAAGCTTGCATTGTTCTGAGAAAAATATGTTCGAGTTCACACTACGACGACTATGTACGACCAACGGGAAAACATTTTGTATTGGCTTTACTTCAATTGTGTTATACAATAAAATGGAGGCAATTATTTCTGTGCATTTTATTTCTTTAACTTAAAACATAAAGAAAGTTTAAGTTAATAGTAAATTACTTAAATTTTCGTGGGGTCGGGATTAACGAGTAATTTTCGTACTACGCTGATTTTCACGCGGGAGACGCCTCTGGCACTAAATAAAGTCGAAAGTTTACGAATAATACCTACTATCGTCCTTGACTTTATACGTGTTCTGTTCATGATCTGTATATATTGTTTTATAATGACGTTTAAATAGTTGTTTTTCTCAAAATTTTTGTAGATCTTTGTTAATTTTAATTGGAATAAAAGAAAACTAAACTCTCAAAGTAACGTAGTAAAGTTCCTAACCAAAAAATATTCTTTAAATAGATTTCAATATCGAAGAGCGCTGTAAATACGAGTCCAATTTACTTTTTTAATAGAGTTTTAACTTACAAATATATGTTAAGGCAATTTTGTGATGGTTTTGAATAAACAAAAGTTTGCAAACAATATTGATTCGAGAAGAAAGTGCTATATATCGTAATTGTTAAACACATTAGGTAAGTTGTGTTTCACATCATCATATCATAAATTGCTTATCTTATATATTCCATTGATTACTCTTGCCGCAGCAAAAAGAAAGAATATGGTGTGAAGACAGAGGTATAGTTTTGATTATCTATGTATCTAATGATGTTATATATCATAGGGTAGAAATGCAAAAAAAATACTGATTTCCAGGCAGATATTTATCAGTTGAGACCGAAAACGATGCAAGCACCAAATCAGCTTATCAGTCTTTAAACATCGGAGTTGCGCAGGTTTTACTGATTATAACAAAGGTGTTTGGTTTTGATCATATAACGCCGTATCACATTATTTAGGACTACCTGCAGTTCCGACATATCATTAAGCCTTGACCATTTGATCTTCAAAAACAAAAATAAAATCTACATTGCTAAATTAACTTAGAATGTGTATTTTTTTCCTTTCCTCCTTGTGAATAGATCACCCTCATGTCTTACAGAGGTGTCGTAAAAGGCCACTAAGGTTAATTGACGTCAGGCAGGTGGCCGGTCATAAAATAACTAGCCAAATCATGTAACAACATGTTTATAACATATTGTGCCGACCCCATTTACAGTGTATCAGGGTAGGAGAACTATGATGTATTTTCTTTTTCGTCATACCTAAAGATATTGGTCAGTTGCAGTGGAAACTGTGGCAATATCGAATTGTTTGTTCGTTGACTGAGCACAAAGCCGCCTTATTCTTTTGTGACAAGACATTTGTGCTCATAATAATTACAATAACGCAAACAGTACCTTCATGTACCGTGGTCCTCCAAAATGGCCGCCACGCTTTGATAGTCAGATTGTTGATTTGCAGCTGTATTATAATCGATTCTGTCTGTCTGTACTTTATATTCCTTGGATATTAAATGAGGTACAAAATCATCACAAATTACCTTAAGATTTGACTGTGAGATATATTTATGACGGGTCGGCGGAGCGAAATGTTATATTTGATTAATTCATAGTGGAAAATTTCTGGCTCATTGCGTTGGTACGTAATGCTGCGGTAGTACTTCACGAGTTGGTTGCTTATCTTGCGGTCCCCTCCTTGGGCGCCTCGGCTCTCGATGAAAATAGGAATGATGTCAGTATTAAATTATTGATATTCCCAGATTGACACAGGTTTTACTGAACAGATGTGTTTTTGCAGGTAAAATTTACTCGTTATTTTTCTTAGTTTTAGTTGATTTTGTGAATATAGGATTCTTATATAAACGTCTTTCTTGAATAAATATAAGAGAAATAAAGTGTCTTTGTTTTTATTACAGTTAAAGCTTATCTTCAATAAGATATAGAATCTTGAATTTTCCGTGTGTATAACACGGAATGAATTTAAAAAGATAATATTTTATTAATAAACTGCAATCGTATTTTATTTGCCACTTAATTTAATAATGGGCATATTTTAAATCGATAATCTAAAAGTGATATTAATATTTTACGGTATATAGATTAAATTTTTTTTTATAAAAATATAACGAATTTATAAAGGAAAAAGCTGTCACAGTTGTAAACAGCTTTTTGAACAACGAATTTAAAAAGAACACCATGTAATTGGAAAATTCCTCGCAGTTTCCTTCTAAGGATTTATACGTCTAATGTGAACTCAATATTTTGTGACATAAGTGACTATTTAAGAACACGAGGTGTTCGTCGTCGTCAAATGTGCAGTAAATTTTTTTCATTGGATACGATGAGTTTTAACGCTATTTTAATTTTAGCTAATTAGGTGACATTATGATATACCTAGCTCTTATAAAATTAAAAGTTATGAAAAGCAATTATTTTTATTACTTTTAGATTGTTTGAATCTTTAGCTACTTTTTTCATCATCATTCTCCTACCCTTATCCCACTCTAAGTGGGGTCGGCACAGTATCTTCTTCTTCCTTTTTCCTCTATCATTCGTCAGCTCTGGTGCCACTTCTTTAACATGCCTATCACTTATCACACAATCCATCCATCTTTTATCGGCCTCCCCCAGTCATACATTCATCCACATTCATATTTAAAACTCTTTTGATCACATGATTTTCATGCTTTACCTACTTTTTTTATAGTAAAAATAATAGATATTAAGGATTATTTTAAAAGGTAAATATATAATAAACATATAAATATATTCGCTTCTTCTCCTCTTTTCTTACGGGTTAACGTAAACAAAAGACAATTTTGTCTCTACTTGAATTAATTTATAGAATTAGGCGTTTATTTCCTCTTAATTACCTAAAAGTACAGAATATCTTTTAATGAACAAACATTTATTTTCTTTCGAGGTAATATTTGTAATAGTTTAACCTATTATAATGGGATTTTCATTTAAAATAGAATAGTGTGTAGCGTGTCTAAAGAGTAAATATTTCAGGGGACCGATAAAATCAAAGTTTTAATAATAATTCATTAAATATTTAAAAATTTAAATTAAATGCATGAGTGATAATTATAATTAATTAATGACAAATTGAGTCAAGGCGAAGTTAATTTGGGTTTGTCTAGTTTATACTATATGCATTTTAGCCATGGATTACTTAATAGTTTTATAACTATTTCAGAAGTGTTTTAAGCCTAGTTACGAAAGCTAATAACAGTTACTTGTGTAAACTATATTTGGGTATTCAAAAGGTAATTTTATAGTGCGAACCTCAGTTTAATTTGTCAAAGGAAGGTTTTTAAACAATTTGTCTTCGATAAAATTTCTTAATTGCTTTCCGTGTGTATCGAGCCTAAGTAATAACTAGGTGTCTACCCCAGCTCGTTGCTTTGTCAACCTGTTATTTTGTAAATAAATGAGCGTTTTACGGAAGTGAGGCTGGTAATGAATGTTCTCTAAACTTCGAAGGCTCTATCGCAATTACTTCGGCGTGTAATGAAATAAATCAAGTGGTTTTGCTGTTAATTTGTTTGTTTTAAAGAATGTTAACTGTTTTAAGTTGTCTCTAACGGGTATACGAGAATATTAACCCTTTTACAGGCTTGCGGAAAATGCGGATGAAAAAAAATATATTACTATCTATTTTGATAGCACCATTTGGCGGAACGGGCGGTTGTAAAGATATCATTTAACTTTTCAGCATTTAACGCCATGAAGTATTCGGCTGAATAGAATAGTACCACCTTCATTTCTTACTGAGGTGTCGTAAAAGGCGACTAAGGTAAGTCGACGCGCCGTGTGGTATCCGGCTGAGTAGAATTGACCAACCTCATTTCTTACTGACTTGTCGTAAAATACGACTAAAGTAAGTAGACGTCGGAAAAACGCAGCCAAATCATGTGACAGCATGTTTATAACATGTTGTGCCGACCCCACTTAGAATGAGATAAGGGCAGGAGGATGATGAACTTATCAGCATTTAAAATACTTTCATGATATCGAATGATTTATTAAATAAATAAACAAATATATGGGACACTTACACACACGGTCGACCGTCCCCAAAGTAACTTAATGTTTGTGTTATGGTAGACAGACAACTGTGAATATATATTTATAAAAATTTTAAATACATACTTAAATTCAAACATAAACCCAGATTCGAAGACTAACAAATTGATTTATAGAAATGTTGGCTGTCGGCCGGAATCGAACCCACGACCCGTGGAGCTGAAGGCAGGTTCACTACCTACTGCGTCAACGGTCCAGTCATTTATTCCCTTCGGACTAGAATCAAAAAGATTGGTTCCTAGCTCAATAACGACAATCAAAGGGTGGCAGAAGGTCATGTTTCAATTTGCAAAATTGATTTGTAGTGCGATCGTTATGAGTTTCACGCTTATTGATGAGAGTTGACTTTGAGTAACCTTATTCATGTATCAAATGAGATAGAGAGAAGAGAAAGGTTATTTAGCATATCACTCTGGAGACTGGGATGTGCTTCGCCTTGTTAATATTGCTATGTTAAGGGCCCGTTTCACAAGTTACCAATAAACTGTCAGTTAGCTTATTCGGAACATATCTGACACACATTTCCGAATTTTGCGTTTCTCAGGTTTCTGATAGGCTTACACAGCACTTAAAGTCCCTAATAAGTTAACAGGTAGATCGTGTGGCTGTTATTTTGTTTATCTGCTCTATAGCAAATATCTATTTCAAAATGGCCGAAATTTTATTTTATGCATTTTAAAGTCTCTTTTTAAAGACATTTATCTGTTACTTAGTTTATTTGTCGGTTAACTATCCGAAACTTTATCAGTAACTTGTCAAACAGGCCCTAAATGTTAATTTTGTATAAAAATAAGTAAAGTAGCTGCCTGTCTTGGGCAGAAGTTTGAATAAAGCTCTCGATCAGCTTAAAATGTTAAGTTTAAAATATATAATTTCCTTAATATTTATTTCTTTATATTATTATTCTGTTTGTGCGTGGTATAAGACCGCTATCTGCATTTGTGTTCTAAAATTAGCAATACATACAATTTCTATAAGAATGGGTTAAAGCAACAAATTTTATCCGCACTTTGGTACTATAGAATCCTGCATAATAACGGCTCCTTCTATCAATTATTTTTAGGATTTGAGTCATGTAAGATGCCTTTTAGTATTTACCTTCACATAAAACCTATTTGTAGTTGAATTTTTAGAATAAGCAATAGAATTGTTTTTTAGATATGTTTAGGTATAGTGAATTATGCCATACTGTGCCAGCTGCTTCGCCCGCATAGAAATCAGTATTTCACAAATTTATTCCCGAATTGAAATTTTGAACTTAAAAGTAGCTACCTATCGTGAGTTAATTATGAGATTTTTGAATATCTTTCAAAGGAAAACTTCAAATTTTGCCGTTTTTGCAATAATTTTTATTGCTACTCCTCTCTTATTCTTAGCGTGATGTTATATAGTCTATAGCCTTCCTCGATAAATGGACTAACTCACACTGAAATGTTTTTCAAATCGGTCCAGTAGTTCCTGATCTAAAAAAAAAACTTAAAAAAAAAGAAAATATAATGGGGTAGGTGGGACTCGATCCTAAATATTTTCATTTCTCGCAACCACCCGGTCCCCGAATAAGCTACGCTGACTTGTTAGTTAATGGGAAAAATTCAATTCAATAAAAATTTTAATGCCCAAAAACAGGGATAGATTGAATATAAAAAAATAAAACCTAGCTAGATCGATTTTTCTTCCCCAAAACCCTACATGCGGAATTTCAGGAAAATCGTTGGAGCCGTTTCCGAGTTCCCGAATATTTATATATATATGTAAGTAAAAGTAAGTATCGGCCTGTTAATACGATTTTTACACGTCCTACGAACATTTTAGTACTGTGCGAGAGGATTCAACAAAATCGTAAGAAGGCAAGACGACCGAGCGCAGTCACGTCGAATCCCGACCCATTACTCGCTCCAAACCGTATCGACAAATAACGACAATTATTGGAACGCTCTACAATCTTTTTACAATTTCTTCTCCCCGTTATTATATTTCTATTAAGCCTTTTTTTTATAATCAAACTACTAATGATTCGATTCCATTTCCTAGACGGACGTGCCGTCCCGCGATGTTAATGACACTATGTAATTAGATCCGGATGGTTTGCGGGCGTTGACTTGCCGTGCTCATCTGCCAGCCGGTAATGGTGAAGTGTCAATTTTCACTAAAAATATGGTAATTTGCAACGTTTTTGGGTATATTATAGACACCGAGCGTATAACAGTAACGTTAGACGCTAAACAATTGGTATAATTAACGGCGACATTCTAAAACGAATACGTTTTTTACGAAACTTCTAGAAATTTGAATAGACTTTAAGATGTACGAGTATGATTTAAACATCTTCACCGTGTGGTATCTGTCTGCATAGAATAGTCTACCCTCATTTCTTACCGAAGTGTCGTAAAAGGCGACTAAAGTGAGTTGACGTTAGGCAGGCAGCCAGTTGTAAAATACCTAGCCAAATCATTTAACAACATGTTCGTAACATGTTGTGGCATTCTGAATAAGACCAGAAGAATAATGATGTATGATTTAAAAATCTACAGCACATGTACGAATCATTCTGTCACAATTAAAGTCCAACCTTTTTTTAAACACACGTACCTATTTAACGTGCATTTTTTTGTTTAAAATAAATATTTATAATCGATCTCATCATTTTAAACTACACGTTTTCCTATCTGCGTTGAGTATGGTTGGTGAACTACATTGTTGAAATGTTATTGAAATATATGTATTTGTTAAGAGTTTTACAAGATATTAGTTCTCTATTTCGAGACCGAAAGAAAAATCTAAAGAAAATCAAGTTCTAAACCTGGGAGTAATTTGTTTGTCCTAAATAAATCAATCTCTTTTTGAAAGATGTAAATGACGAAAATTTTTGATGTTGTATGTTCAAATTAATGTATTAAGTGAACAGGTGCCTAAAAGAGTTAGGCGTATAATGCATTTACGAGATACATACAAACGGAGTAGACCCAGAGTTAGCAGGAATGGCTGAGAAACCATTTGCGACCCCATTTAGAGCAGGAAAAGGGCAGGAGAATGATGCTCAAGATAGTAAAACACACGAAGTGGAGCGTAGAAAGTCGTCTAGTATTGGGAATATTGTCCAAAGGGTGCCGCCTCCTTTCAGGTAAAATAGTAAGTAGCGACCTGTTACTATCCCACTGCTGAGAATAGGCCGCTTCTCTCCGTTTTTGGAGAGAAGGGTTGGACCTATTACACTGCTCCAATACGGAATGGTAGGTTACAATATATTTCCAGAATTGTCTAGAGATATGCAGGTTTCCTCACGATGTTTTCCTTCACCGAAAAGCGTGCGATAAATTGCAATTATCAATTAGTTTAACAGAAAACTCATTGGTGTCTGCCCGGGGCCTGAACCGGTGACCTCCTTGAAAGAGTCGCACGGTGTTACCGCTGGACTACCACAGCTACCTTAGCTAGCTACCAGGTAGGATATGACAAATAATGCGCTTGCGTCCAGGGTTTGTTATCGGAAAAATCTTCAAAGGCAAATGTCCATAAATTAGAGCAAGCCGTGAAGTAGACATCAATAGGTCATCAATGTTGAAAGAAATATATAGGTGTAAATGGCGTCGTAAAAGGCAAAAAAGTTAAGTTGATCCGCAGTTTGGTATCCGGCTGAGTAGAATAGACCACACTTATTTCTTACCGAGGTGTCGTAAAAGGGTACAAAGTTGACCCGCCATGTGGTATCCGGTTGACGTCAGTAGAATTGAAACCCCTCTTTCTTTCAGAGGTATAAAATAGGACTAAGGTAAGTTGATGTCAGGCGGGCAGTCGTAAAAGACAGCCAATACATGTGATAACATGTGGTGCCAGCCCCACTAAGGGTGGTATAAGAGCATGATGGATGATGTCTTATAATCGCTAAATTCCCGACAAAAAAATGATATATTTTTATACTAAAATAAATTTGTTTTTGATTTGAATTAAATTTGTTTTTGATGAAAATTGATTTTTTTGTTAAATCTGTTAGAAAATTTTTATTTTTTATTTAGCTAAGAAACTATCATCATAAAATAACGTAAGGTTGACTTTGTTAAGCTTTCGTTATAAGTCGATATATGTTAGATCATCCAATTTCGCAACTAATGTTCATCGCCGATAGATTTACGCGCTACGTGACTTCACATTGATTTCACAAATTGATATATTAAACGGTAATCATCAACAAAAATTGTTATTTAAAGATAAAAATGTTTTTATTAACCCAATTACTAATTTAATTACTTTTAAGTTATATTATATTCCATCGATGTTGTGTTTCCTTTATATAACTTTAATAATAAACTTTAAGACGATTTATATATAACTTAAGCTTGCTCAATATTCTGTAAGTCATGATAAAAATAAAATATTAGAGAATTTATAGAATTAGTCGTAACTTTGCGGAGATGCATTATACAAACGTAATAATAAAATTATGCGATAAAGTAAAATATATATAATGCAAAATGTAGAGTGGACAATCCGAGTGGACAATCAGTATAATTAAGACTATATGTAATTTAATATTTTGTTATTTATGCCGTGTGGTATCCGGCCGAGTAAAATAGACCACCCTCATTTCTTACCAAGATGTCATAAAAGGTGACTAAGGTTAGTTGACCCACGGTGTGGTATCCGGTTGAGTAGAATAGATTTCTTTTTTTTTACCGAGGTATCTTAAATTATGACTGAGGTGACGTCAGGCAGGTGGCCAGTCGTAAAATACGTAGCCAAATTATGTGACAACATATTTATAACATGTTGTTTCGACCCCACTTAGAGTGGGATAAGGGTAGGTCGATGATGAGTTTGTAGATTATTCTATAGTATTAATAATGTAAATATATATCATCCTGTCCTTATCCCACTCTAAGTGGGGTCGGCACAACATGTTTTTCTCTTCCATTCTGTCCTATCTTTCGTCAACTCTGGCGCCACTCCTTTTATATGCATATCATACTTCACACAATCCAACCATCTCTTTTTAGGCCTCCCTCTAGGCACATATCCATCCACATTCAAATTTAACACACGTTTGGTTACATGATTTTCATCCCTCCTCATTACATGTCCATACCATCTCAATCTTGCACTTCTCGACTTTTCTATAATGGGCGCAACTTTCAAACTTATTAACACAAGTATTAATAATGTAAATCTTGTTGGTTATTCAAATAAATTAAAAAAAAAAATTGGCAAGAAGGGTTACAAAGTGTGCTAAATGTGCTAAATTACGATAAGACTAAGTTTCAAATCTTAGGTAACTAAAATACAATAGCTTGTTTGCGAGTATTATCCAACTACAAGAATGAATGTTACATAAGATCACGAAGAACTGCATAATTTAATTCAGACGCCCATTCAACCTGAGCTATTAAATTGGTATTTTTACTAGCTTCGTCGATACTGTGTCGAAATTTGCTCCACGGTTCATTTGACGCGTTGGCTCCCATTCAAAAATTGGTAAAACGAAGTAATTAAAATAATTTAGTCAGTTATTGGAAGTACTATTAAGTTACTTTGGGGACGTTCGACCGTGTGTGTAAGTGTCCATATATTTATTTATTTATTTAATAAATCATTCGGTATCATGATGTATGTATTTTAAATGCTGAAAAGTTCATCATCCTCCTGCCCTTATCCCACTCAAAGTGGGATCGGCACAACATGTTACAAACATGCTGTCACATGATTTGGCTTCGTATTTTACGACTGGCCGCCTGCCTGACGTCAACTTATCTTAGTCGTATTTTACGACACCTCAGTCGTATTTTACGACAAGTGCGGGTTTGAACTTGTCGGTGATAACATATTCATCCACATTCATAATTAACACTCGTTAGGTCTTATTAACCTTTTTTCCGTGTATTATACATATGTAAGAATCTATACAAAACTTTATCAGCTCTTTCTTGTGCGACAGCTTGTCATTTTAAATCAGATAAAATATTAAATAAATATATGGGACACTTACACACACGGTCGTCCGTCCCCAAAGTAAGTAACCTAATACTTGTGTTATGGGTGACTGACAACTGGTGAATATATACTTATGTATATATTTTTTTAAATACATGCTTGAATACAAATATACACCAAGGCTCAAAGACCAACAAATTCATTTATAGAAAATGTTGGCCCTCGACGGGAATCGAACCCGTGACCCGCAGAGCTGAAGGCAGGGGATCACTACCCACTGCGCCAACGGGCCAGTCAGAACCCATGGATGTAGACCATAAACTACTTATATGTTATATGTTATGAAACTCAAGGGTTCATACTGAGTTCAAGGGCTTACAATTTATCAGGGGCTAACGAAAACATCATGAGGAAATCTAGTAGCCTGTTTTTTGAACCTAAACTACCTTTACGGAATATTAATTATGATATATTATAATATTAATTATAATAATTATAATACTCATTATAACGACACACACATACACACACGCGCACACATAGACCTTTATAATATAACGGGGTAAGTAAGTAAGTAGCTGTTTCTATCCCACTGCTGAGAATAGGCCTCTTCTCTCCGTTTTTTTTGGAGAGAATGACTGGATCTAAGACCTACCACGCTGCTCCAATGTGGATTGGTAGGTTACACATATCTCCAGAATTCTCTAGAGATATGCAGGTTTCCTCACGATAATTTCCTTTACAATAAGCGTGTGATAAATTGCATTATCAATTAGACATAAGTTTTCACAGAAAAAATGATTGGTGTCTGCCCGGGTTTGAAACCGTGACCTCCTCGAAAGAGTCGAACGGTGTTACCGATGGGCTACGACAACTTATATAATGGGGTACTTGCATGGTATTATATACGGTTTATTTAAGGATATCAGTAAAAAACTTTCATTGACAGTTTAAAAAAATGCTCCAATCGCCAACAAACTTGTACACCACCAAACATTTTAAAGACTGACTGAAAACCTTATCAAAATCGATTCAGCCGCTTTAGAAGCTATTAAGGACATACAGACAAACAAATTTACATAGGTATATATTATATAGGTATATATTATAGACAAACAAATTTACATAACAAAACTAGATCAGGGCTGTCATCTGACAGCCCTGATCTAGTTTTGTTTTCAATGATATAGGTAACCACGTCAATACCGCCATGATATCGGTAAAAAACCCTTTTGTTATATAACAAAAAGAGTTGTTTTCTCCAAAGCACGTCTTATATTATTGTGTCATACAATGAAATAATTAGTTGGTTCAGTAACGGGAGATTTTTTGAGCTTTAGTTCTTTGTTGTTTGTGTAATTTAATATTTTTTGTAATCTGACGAATATTGAGCGCCCGAAAATTGTGCGGTACCTTAAAAACTAAGCAGTGGAAGCAATAATACTTTTTAAAAATCGATATCATCATCCCTTGCCCTTATCCCACTCTAGGTGGGATCAGATATGTTATGAACATGTTGTCACATAATTATCTTAGGTATTTTACGACCGGCCGCCTGCCTGACATCAATTTACTTTAGTCGCCTTTTGCGACGCCTTGAAGATCTATGGGTATGGCAGCATTTTATTTAAATAGAGCCATCTAACCGATTACACTGATTTCACCATCTTTCTGCCCTAATCCCACTCTAAGTGGGGTCGGCACAGCATGTTATAAACATGCTGTCACATGATTTGGCTGCGTTTTTACGACCGGCCGTCTGCCCGACGTCAACTTACCTCTGTCGTGTTTTACGGCACCTCAGTAAGAAAGAGGGTGGTCTATTCTACTCAGCCGGATACCACATGGCGGGTCGACTTACCTTAGTCGCCTTTTACGGCACCTCGGTAAGGAAGAGGGCGGTCTATTCTATTCAGCAGAATACAGCACATGGTAAGGTTAAACCATAGAATATTCTCAAAATGTAGGAAAAATATTCAGCCCTCACCTCAGAATCTATGAAATTCAATTCAAAATATTCTTTATTCAAATAAACTTGAAATAAACTTAAAATTCAAATAAACTTAAAAGTGCTTTTGAATCGTCAACTCTACTGCTGGTTCGGAAAGCTGTTCCTACCGAGAAGAGCCAGCAAGAAACTCGGTGGTATGAATCTAGTATACTAAGTAACGGCGTGTTATTATTACCACGGCTGAGCATAGGCCTCCTCCCCGTTATCATTCATAATATTATGCTAATTGAATTGCAAGCTAAAATAATACAATAATAAATAGTCTGTAATAATACAGTACTGGCCCTCCAAAGAAGTTTCCCGGCGATGCTTCTGCGCTCGCCCGTCTTATCGGTGACGCTGTCAAAGCCATTAGGGCTAACAGCATTAGTCATATTCGAAAAAAAAAAACCCTCCAAAGATTTTCGAATCGTCCGTTTGGCCCAAACATTAAAAAAGTTGAGTACGCTTGATCTAAGCGCTAGACTGATATTTGAGCTCAATGTTGTTTATTTTTAGGCTTAAAATTGTAATGAATTATAACTATAACATTGTAACCAAGAATGATGTGATCTTTTATAATAGGTACTCCATAATTAATTTAAAACTTTTCGCTCGTTAGCGCTGTTGGTAGTGACCCTGCCTTCAGCCCCGCGGGTCGTGGGTGCGATTCCCGCCGAAGGCATTCATTTTCTATAACAAATTTGTGTGTATATTTGTATTAAGGTACGTATTTAAATTTATATAAGTATATATTTACCAGTTGTCTGTCACCTATAACACAAGTATTCAGTTACTTACTTTGGGGACAGACGACCGTGTGTGTCCCATAAATTTATTTATGTAAAATTTTTTTAAAACCATATAGGGTATTTCTTGGACAATTTCAACGTAATGCTGTTGGGGATCAGAATTAATAAAAAAATATAATAGATTTTTTTTGGTACAATTGAAGCTCACGGGCTAACATTCTGATATAAAAGATAGATTCTCAAATCAAGAATTTCAATTCGGGACAAAATTTGTGACACACTGATTTGCATAAAATAATGCTGGCTCGGCTAGTGTTTAAATAAAACTGTTTAAAATAGTTTAAATTTAACGTATTCATTTGGCTTCGCATATAATCTATGCTCATAATACGTCGGAATATCAGATAAATAGTTCAGGCACTATGGTGGAACATACGTATGTGTAAACATACATAGAATATTTGAAATATAAGCTATCCTTTTGTTTCCACTGAAGTCGGGTTAAAAGCCGCATATTGGTTATGTACTTACCGTGTAATATTAAGTCGAATTTCAGCCAAAGGAAAACAGCATGTCACTTCCAATGTTAATTATATCTCGTTCTTAAGTTATACTCGTATATATTGGTACATAATAATTAATTTTTATTTGTATTTTGTATATATTCTGTGTGTTTTGGCTAAACAAAGTTATTATTATTAGATATGAATTAAAAATGTCTGAGTTTTGCATCTGAGCTAATGGATTGTAAGGATTTTTGTAAGGATTTTTTTTGTATTATATTTAAAAAATTGCATGCTATTTAATAGTAAAATACGCAAATAAAAGAATAAAAAAAAAAAAAAGTTTTCGAAGTAAAAAATAAACTTGAAAAAAAAATCTCTGACTAGTATTTAAGGTAAACTTTTTTAAACGGGGTGTTTTGTATAAAAAGAAAGTTAAAATTGATGAATAATTCATATGTAATATTAATTCGTGCGTAAACCTTTCAATATTCTCCATAATTAAATATATTACAATGTATAATTTTTTTGCACCAAAAAATTTGTTCATAAAGAAAAATAATTTTCTACTAGAATTATCTGTTCTAGTATACTTAGATTATTCAAAGAGACCGAATTATGTTCGTTTCATTAAAATTTGCTACTGAGCTTCAGCTTAGTACTTAATATTATATCTTTTAAATTATAACTAATTTTTTTATATGTGCCGTCACGATCGTTTACTTTTTAAATTCCACATAAGTTTGTGTGAAAAAATAGTTTTGACTAGCAATCTGTTCTTTTTGAGTAAAATATACAAAGCACCTTACAAATGACATCACCACCCATGAAGCAAGAATAATTTCTAATTTACTCAGTTTTTGTCTTAGACTTAACTGTAGTACTTGAGCTACAACGACCTTACAAAGAGCCCTTTGTTTTAACTTCTCAGGTAAGTGTTATGTTAAATAGCCAAAAGCAATAGCCTTATTGAATGTAGGCTACAGTTCATTAGCTTTGTTCAAATCTCTACGTTCGTCTTTATATTTCTTAGCATGAGATTTCGAAACCAAAAAAGATCACCCCTTACATCGTTGTTAAAAAAAGAAAAGAAATAATATTAACTAAGGTTAAAGGAACTAAGGAAACAAAACAAAAAAAAAACATAACTCAATAATATAAATATTGCATTTATTTCAACGAATTCGGCAAATATAATAACTGTAGATAATAATTATAATAATACTATTCAGTTTACAAGATTTTTCATCTTTCTCTAGTTCATGACGATCTCTATCGTCAAACCAAAGATATTTTTCACTGGCTGGCACTGGACTTCACATTTAAAAACTATTTCGAAAAATATCATTTGTATAACAGTAAATGCAGATCGCATATAATTAGGTAAACTTAAATATTACATATTAAAATAAAGTTATTGGAAGTTGTATTGGAGGCAAATTCAATATCAAGACTATCGTCGGTTACCCGACACACTTGGTAATAATCTAAACGAAACAAATAAAAATAATAAAACTCAAGAACAGAAATAAATACAAACATAACAAAAAAAGCAAAGAAAATAATAACAAAAAGCGATATGCAAATAATACCTGCAAAGGGGTTTGCGGATTACATATTTAAAATATATGAACGATACCAAAGTGCAATATTTGCATTTGAAAGGATAATAGGAAAGTATCTTGGCACGTAAGACGGGAGGTAGGTTTTCACGTAATAAATAGAAACTCAAGGGCAACACCCGCGGCGCGTGCGCCGATTTGTTTGAGCGCGCAAAAGGCGGCACGAGCTTTCCTATGTGCTGCATTTAAATATGAAGAAAATATTTGCATATCGCCCAACTCCCCAATTTCAACCGCTCTTATGTAAATGCTTTTTAGGAGAATATCAAAAACTGCAGCCGGCGACCCCACAAGTTAACCAAGTATTATTATGTAAAATACGACAAACTTTCTATGTTATGCCTGTATTTATTTTTGTTCCCCTCGCAGAAGATATGCGTAAACTAATTAGATACAGTTATATCACAAGTTTTTAAGATGCCTCTATGAAACGAACAATATATTTATTTAAAACTATCTACCTATAAGTGCATACCACTACACGCAGTACGCACATCGAACAGCGGTTCGAGACAAATTTTACAGCGACCTAATATTAAACTCTAATAGTATACTTTTACATGATCAATTAATTATTTACAGTGGAGCTCTGGAAAATAATTTACAAAACACTTGCATCCTACAAGGCACCTTATTTAAATAGTAATAAAGACTTCAGGCTTCGCTTTGACTTTACATAATAACTAAACGTTTTAAATTCTCTATAATATATAATTTGGTTTTCATTACAATCCTACAACAATCGACAAGTCTCTAAAACCTAATAGGAGTTTTAAATATGAACAACTAGGAAGAAATAATATTATGCAACAGATTACTAGTAGGTATGTTACGCGTACCTAGGTCTATTGTTTTCAATGCGACGAATTATTACATATCGAATGAGGCAGTGAAAAATAAAAATAAGTTATCGACATTTGCGGAGAGTTTCCGAGAAAGTCTTTTGATTGGCGTCATTTAAATAATTGATTATTCATGTGGAGAGACATGCATGTGCACCAGATCGGTCGCATTAGATATACGACGTCCTTCACGCGTCCTAACTCCTACCATTGTTGTGTTCGTTTGCATTTAAATAGCGGCGGCTGAGAGAGAGCCGCCCACCGCCCGGCACTCCCGGCACGCCTCTCTCTCGTCACCACGACACTCGGAGCCTATCTCAATACTAAATCATAAAACAAGGTTCGAACACTACTTCCACGGTGACAAATTCTTTTCATCTACAAGAAAACGTTACAGCATCACCATGATGTTGCATACGTGCTATTATTTTAAACGTGTTTGCTTCTCCGCGACCATCTGACACACATTAATTCGGAGGTAATATTTGTCAACATTGAATAGCAATATCACCTAGGTATCGCATAACATTATCGCGTAACATATAAAAATATTTACAAAAGGACTCACTAGTAGGAAAATAGACAAACGACCGTCACGGCACAATATGAGCTTCGCTTTCCAAATTTATTGTTTGTATTATTGAAAATAGAACTTCTTTGGAGAACAAAGCTCGCCGCTGCGAGGTTCTACGTTAGAAAGTCCGTAGTCGAATAGTACTCGGCGGTACTAAACGACGTGGACTGCTGTCAAGTAGTACACTCACCGTTGCCGGCGAGCTGTGGTCGTAGAAACGCGTTGTGTAGCTCGCTTCCGAGGCCACCCTCCAGTCGCGCCGCCATTTGCATGAGTGCAAGCGTGCTGTCGTCCCCGCCGCTAGCACTGTTCTCTAGCCTAGCACGCACAGCAGCGATATGACTGCGCGTGAAGACATGATCTTGCACTGAGTACTTGTGACTGTATTTAAAATCACAAACTCGGCACTCCTCCGGCGGTTGCGCATCTGAAATCTCCGAAAGACCTGCTGCAAGACGCGCCTTCTTTTCTTTCGCCCTTGCATTTTGGAACCACACTTGAACGACTCGTTTCGGTAACCCAATTTCTCGTCCGAGAGCTTCACATTCTGCCATTGTCGGCGTTTTATAGTCGCCGAATAATGATTTCATGATTTTTACCTGAACAGAAGACATTTGAGTACGGAAGCGTTTGCCTGGGGGCCTGGGGTTCTGATGGTTGCCAGCTAAGGGGGATGTTGGATCATCTTCCTCATAGAATTCCATTGTTTCAGATGCAGTATCTGAGCGTTCATCGGCGTCTGAGCCAGGCCGTGATAGGTCGACGGGTTTGCTGAGATCTAATGGTATTTCTGATTTTCCATGTTCTACTCGCCTTTCAGAGGGCTCGTTTCCAGCACTACCATTTTGTTGTGCGGCAGCATGTGCTTGAAGTTCACTTACATAACGCTTCATGGACTCTTCACTGTACTGCTTGATAAACTTCTCCATGTCTGAGTGGAAAGGCGGAAAAATAGGGGGCAACATGGGAGCCCCCGCTTGGGAAAAATTTTGCTGCCTGTCACTTTGTTGGGAGCCGAAACTTGGCGTTGATTCTGTACTTAGTTCTTCATCTGGAAGTGCATCGACGTTAATTTCGCCTCGCGCGCACTGGTCGGCGTGTTTTGTACTTAAGTGACTTTCTAAAGCGCTTTTGACTTTAAATAACGCTGGGCAAAACGGGCAACGTTTATTTATAACTTGAGCGTGCGCTCGAAATTGACCTTTCCTCTCTCTTGCTCGGGTATTCTGAAACCAAACTTGAACCACTCTTTTTTTTAACCCTACTTCGCGGGCAATGTTTTCCAGCATCTTTCGTGATGGATTTGATTCAATTTGGTACTTTTGATATAGGTAGTCTAATTGTTCTGGAAGTATAGTAGTTCTTAAACGTTTATCTTTTGGTTGTTCTCCCGTATCTGCTTCCTCAAATTCATCAAATTTTCGCTTAGCTACTTGTTGATTCAATGCTGCTACTAATGGATGACGTGTGTCTTCGTTCGTTAGTGAAGCGTTCAATTGTTGTAATTGAGCATGTTGTTGTAATATTCCAAAAGGGGAATCAGGTGGATATGTTGGAAATAAGTTAGGATTCATGATGTGAACTAATTGATGTTCCCGCCATAAGTCGAACCTTGGAAAGACTAGATTGCATTTATCGCATTGAAAATTACCATCTTTTTCCTCTCTAGGCTGATGTGTAAGAGGAGTGACGGGAGTATGTGGCGCAGGTGGCGCCGGGGATACTGGGTAATTTGGAGCTGCAGGTGTCGGTGTTCGAGGAGGTGCCGGTGATACTGGCACATGCGGAACGTGGTGTTCTACGGTACTTGAGTTTGAATCTTCACTGCTTAGTGTAGCAGCGACCTGAGCAGCAGCAGCCTGCGCCTGCGCTGATCGTTTCGCATCCTCTTCCTTAAAACAATGAGTTTTCTGATGTCTTATCAATTCGTAATATCGTTGAAATACTAATTGGCACTTTTTGCATTGATAATTAAGGCCTGGAGTGCGTTGGAAGCGGTTAGCATCGTCCATTGAGCCTGCAGGTGGATCTGCTGCCGGCTGGTTTTCGTAAACTTTTCTTGCCTTTTGACGCGCGTTTTGAAACCATACAACGATAACTCTTGGGCTAAGCCCTAATAGTTTTGAGAGATACTCCAAGTCATCATCTTTCGGATACGCGTTGTTTTCAAAAAATTCTTGCAATACTTTGATTTGATAGTCAGTGAATCTAGTTCTGTTGGCGCGTTTGCCAGAAGACCCCGAGCTGTTGGATCCGTTCGAGTTGCCCCCGGAAAGTCCGAAATCGGCCGGTCCTCTGCCAGGACTGAGGCTGCGATTTGGGGTCAAAGGTAGGACGTTCGGGGGCGCGGAGTTTGGGGACGTGAAATTAGGATTTATTTTTGGTGGCAACATAGATGGATGTGGAGGCTGAGGTATACTCGTAGCCGGTATTGAATCTAATTGAGATTGTATTAGAGAATTGAGCGACACATGTGTTGGAGTTTGTGGTCGCGACATGCTATGTATAATGTCAGAACTATTTAACGCAGGACTTTGTAGTGGAATTTGTGGAAAATTATAGCTCCTGTCTTCCTGATGCCGGTCATCATATGAATTGTATTTTTCTTCCATAGTAGGTTCGTCATTTGGTTCACATTTAACTTCTTGATGCATCATAGGTAATGAATCCTCCGTTTTTGCTTTTTTTTCAGGCGGTGGTTTGCCTTCATCAGAGCTTGCGGAAGAGTCTAAAGGGGTGACTTTGGCTTCTCCAGTCTTCTCGTATTCTTCGAGATTTAGTGTCGTAGATGGAGGATTGTTGAAGTTATAGGGTGAATCTTTATTGCGTTGGCGTTCTTTGAAAAGGGTATTTCTGAACCAGTGTTTGATGACTTTAGTAGCCAGTCCTGATTGCTTAGCCATTTTCGCAATAGCTTCGTCGCTCGGTGAATTATTAATGTCAAAGTGTGAGCGTAATATTTTCAGTTGCTCGTCTGTGATACGCGTTCGAGCGCGCTTCTGACCAGCAGCGGCGTTTGCCTGCAATCAAATAAACCATATTAGCCTAATTAATTGGATTATTGGAACAATTCAATATATTAAAGGGGACGTAAGACATACTATTTGTCTGTTTGTATGTATGTGAATAAAATTATTTGCAAATAAATAATTACACAGAAAGTCTATACTCCATGCAAAATTAATTAATAACATAAAATCAAATAATTAAATAAATGTTCAACGATTTTATCAATACACATGTATCATGACTGGTGCCTACTCGTAACGAAACATTAAAGTCGTAGCAACATTTAAATAATAATACTTTGTCCCTAAGCACACTAACAATGGACCCTCTGTTGGCTTATACAAACCGATAGGTAAAGCTTATCTTACAGTAGATATACTTATTGCCTTACGATAATTTACTTAATACTGACAAAAATCAAACGTTTAATGTTTGTTGAGCAAACATACGCGAGGTTGAGTGATAACGATATAGCCATGTGATGATTAAGAATTGAATATCAATGTGAAACTAGTACGTGAGAGTTAACGTTCATTAAATTCAAGTACAGATTGACTTACAAGCCGTATTGGCTTAATGGTAAGAGCGTGTGAATCTTGCTACAGAGACAAGGTTTTAAGCTTCAAGCAGCAATTAAATTATATAAAAACTTAAGTATGAGTCCGAAGTTAATGTATAGAACCGGCTATACTCACGTCTTATTCTAGCGGGTCTGCCCGACTAGTTTCGAACTCATCCGGGACACTTATTCAAACTAGTCGGGCTAACGAGTATAGCCGGTTCTATACATTAACTATGAATACTACTCACAATAGATTAAAATTAAAAATTACGAGTACGTGATTTATATTTAGAATTCATTAAGCGCTTTACCGTGAAAAAAAGAGTGTGAGGAATTTTTGGGAAATTTAGTAGTGTGGTAAATCTATGCACTATTTCACTCTCGAGTCTCTACCCGTACTGGGATAGTGAAATTTCGCTACTCTACGTTTTAATATACATTAATACCTAATCCATATTAAAAGTATATAATAGAAAGTCTGTCGGTCTGTCTGCGATACTAAATTGCTGCGATATTACAATGAAAAAAAAAACAAATATCAATATTATAAATACAAGATAATTTATTGATTTAACATTCTACAATCTGATAAGTCGACTCTCCTAATGCGAGTTTATAATTTTGAAAACACAGTAAACGAGAAATCTTTTCATTACCTACTACTGTTAATATCGCTAAATTTTATATTCAAATATTCTTGTTAATAAATGAACATAAATTAAGAAAACACTTCTGTAGTGTATGATGTAAGATTGTATGTAAGATTTTCTATTTAAAATGCTTCAAAATTCAAATTAACAACAATAAAAAGTAAATTATATCAACCAATAGACACATATTCAATAGTATTTGCTATGTATTAAAGTTTGCTTGGAATATTCTCCATGTTGATGAACACGCCGTGTGGTATCCGGTTGAATAGAATAGTATCACCCTCATTCCTTACCGAGGTTTCGTAAAAGGCCACTAAGGTAAGTTGACCCACCGTGTTGTATCCGGTTTAGTAGAATAGACCACCCTCTTTCTTACCGAGGTATCGTAAAAGGCGACTAAGGTAAGTTGACCCACCGTGTGGTATCCGGCTTCGTAGAATAGACCACCCTCTTTCTTACCGAGGTGTCGTAAAATACGAGTTAGGTAAGTTGACGTCAGGCAGGCGGCCGGTCGTAAAAACGCAGCCAAATCATGTAACAACATATTTATAACATGTTGTGCCGACCCCACTTATGAACGTTGACCTATCGCAACGACAGTGCTGTTGTCCACTATCAACATGTCTTATTTGAACCAGTCGGTATAGAAAGTGATACGGCTCCTCTTCCGTCAAAACGTTCCTTAATTGCTTCTACGTAAGGAATAGAATAGAACATTCTTTATTGCACCACATAATATTATAATATACATTGTTAAGAAAACGATATAATCTAATACATTACAATAAGGCGGCCTTATCGCTAACTAGCGATTTCTTCCAGGCAACGTTTGGGCTAGATACATTAAATTTAAGGTAATAAGGTAGGTGGTGCAATGTATACAAATTCTAATACATAATAATGTGACAACACTCATTGAAACTGTAATTTGGAGGCGCGCCATGTTATCGTGGTTCATCTACAGCCTTAGAATAAGAAACCGTCCGGAGAGAGTCGCTAGAATCAAGCACGAGACTGTTGTGCGTCGAAATCCCTTGAGTATCCAACAGTGGAGTGGGCCATGGCTTTAATAAGAAGTCATTATCCTCCTGCCCTATCCCACTCTAAGTGGGGTCGGCACAACATGTTATAAACATGCTGTCTCATGATTTTGCTGCGTTTTTACGACCGGCCGCCTGCCAACTTGCCTTAGTCGTATTTTACGAGACCTCGGAAAGAAAGAGGGTGGTCTATTTTACTAAACCGGATACCACATGGTGGGTCAACTTACCTTAGTCGCCTTTTACGACACCTCTGTAAGAAATAAGGTTGGTCAATTCTATTCAGCCGGATACCACACGGCGGTTCGACTTACCTTAGTCGCCTATTACGACACCTCAGTTTTGAGGGTGGTACTATTTATTCTATTCAGCCGGATACCACACGGCGTGGCTTTAATAAGAAGTATGAACGTAAATCATATAGTTGGATAAATAGCTAACGCGGCACGTGATGTGAAAATTCATACGCGTATCATATGTTTAGCTTGACTAATCGAAATAATGTGACAGTTTGTAGCGCATTCGCAGTCAAGACACGTTATTCGCGTACAAATGATATCAAGAAATTCCTTAAATTCGCGGCTTATTCTTACAAGTAATAGAATCAAATACCGCACAACAGAAGTAACCAATAAGACCTGATTTTACGTACATACTCGTAGTTTATGTTATGACATTTCGTGTTGTCTTTAAGGGCTTTCAAAGATGAACACTATTTTGTGCTTTATTCCAGTAGCACCATTATAAAGTTGTATTTACAACCTAATATACTCATATACTGCGTCCAACGGTATTTTGTTTAAACTAGATTTGTGGAAGTATGTAATTTGTGGTAACTGATTTTCGATGGGCTCTTTAGATTGAATTAGTTGAACGAGTTAAGTGTTATCAGAATGGCATGCATGTGTAGTGTAAATCCCTCTAATGATATAATAAAAACTTCTTCTTCTTAATAAATAATGATATAATAAAAACATTCTTCAATTTGCGAGTATTAAATTAAAATTCCGTTAATACCTATTTTTGTTGCATTACCTACGCTTTGCACATTGCGCTTATTTAAAAAACACATGGCAAAAACGTAAAAATACAAAAGTAATATTAAAATTATTTTGCTCGCTAAAATTATTATATATCCGCGATGAATGATGATATCATCGCGGATTATAACAAAATATTTTTTTTTAGAGTTTGATTAATTAATTTTAATTTCATTAATTTTTTAATTATCATCATATTATATGGTCATCTGCAGATGTATACAATAGATGTATGTAAACATAGTAAACTGGGCTCAGCTATTTGAGATTATTATAAAAGAATATAGAACATCTTTTACAACATTCAGCGAGACATTAATTTTTAAGTTGTAGTATAACTTTAGACATTATCTATCAATTTTTATATATAACTTGTTTTCAAACTCTTTCCATAGAGTTTACATGGAGTTATTATAATTAGAGTGGGAGAGCCATATGTAGGCCTGTAAGTGAGAGCAATCATAATGAATTAGTAGAAATAATGAGAGGGAAGATGTAACTCGTATACTTCATCTTTGTCTTATCGCACATAAAAAAAAGAGACAGATAGATATAGGCTCATTTAATTTCTCTTTATTGTGGTATAGCACATTAAAAGCTGGCTTCTCTATTCTAAGTATAACCGTTCTATATTACTTTGTCCCATAAAAATCGTTCGCGAATCTGTTAATTTGTTGACATGAAGGCGTTGCGTCATCATATAAAATCAAGTAACATATTTTCATAAATTACATGTATTATACATACCAATGATTTATATCAATACCAATGACATTGATTGAACTAAATTTTGCCATTACTAGTCTGATCATCTATGTTTAATAATGTTATTATGTAATACTTAATGAAAATAATGCCGCACAAGGTCAGGACCATTGTTATTTTACAAATTATAATATTTTTTCTACACGCGCAATATATGTATATAATTTACATATGCTTATAAAATCATACGTTTAAAACATATAAATATTAAAAAAAAAACAAAGTCACCGATATACCTGACGCATATAAAACCGAATATGCTATTTCTTTTTATATTTAATAGACAAAAAAGAATATAAAAAATCAAGCAGCGTTCTATAGTATGTAAGATTATATGGAATAAATATTTTGATATATTTTTAAGTGTTTATATTTATTTATAAAAAAGTCATATTTAGCATATCAAATAAAGTCTATTATTAATTTTAATTTAAAACTTTATTTGTTTATATAGATAGTAACTGTAAATTATATTATATGTTAACCTACCTGCTGTTGTTGTTGGATCAGCTGTTGCTGTTTCAGCTGGGCGTCGTGGGCAAAGGGCATCGCGTCAAAGGGCGGTGGTGGTAGCATGAGTGACACTAGAGGCGGTTGCAGGTTCATGGCCGCAAGTGCACCCATATTCAGGCCCAACGGAAGACCAAGCGACAACATCTGCGCCATCATAGGGTGGAGCTGGCCGAGTTGCTGTTGCAACTGCAGCATGTTCAGCGCTGCTTGCATCTCTTGCACTTGAGCAGCCAGTAGTGCTCCGGCTTGCGCTTCGCCTGAAGCGTTTGCATTCTCGTTGAAGCTCCCACTGTTATCGCCATGGGGAGATGGTGATCTATCTCCCTGCGGCGCGGGAGACGCAGCACGCGGCGAGTTGGGGGCACCCGATTTCCTCTCGTACTCCGATTTAAATTGTTCCGCGAACTGTTCTAGAAACTCGAGAGGAACTTTATCCTTATGCACTTCCTCACAGTGAGTCTTTAAAACAAAAACACTAGAAAACTCCTTATTACAATGTTGACACGTTGATTTTGTTTCACCGTCCGGCGGCTTCTCCTCGGGTGGAGGCGGCGGCGGACTCGGAGCTCGTGCCATTTCGCGCTCCTCTTGCAATTTGCGCCGCTGGTTTTCATTGTACTGCATTACGAGGTCGAATCCGAATGTTTCGAGCAGTTGCTTATACATTTGTGAGTTTCTTTTGGGCGGATTGCCCTTGGCTACCATCTCGTCAATAGCCGCTGCCTCAGCGTCACCGAGCGGCGAGTGCGCCCGCGCATCGCCAAACGGGCATGAGGTCGCACGGTGTGCGTCTAGTAGCTCCCCAGTTGGGAATGACGCGTGGCAACGCTCGCACGAGGCGCTACCTGTGCGAGGGGACCGCGGACTACCTGGGCGAGCGGGGGGTGAGGAACGCGGCCCCCCGCTGCTCGTAGACGAAGGGGATGTATTTTTCGGCGACAACACGTCTTGTAAAATTTTGGCGGGATCGCTTCGGTCTGGTTGCTCTACTAGAGGCCGGGTCAAGTCCACGTGGCCCGCGGCGGCGAGCTCCTGCAGTTTACCCGCTCGCGTTTGATGTAAGACCGACCTCATATGAATATCAAGTGTGCTCCCTTGCGTGTATGCAACTTTGCATATATTGCACTTGTATCGTTTGCGATCGTCCTCTTCACTAGACGTACTCTTAGGAGTGAGAGTTAAGTTAGATGGAGCAGTACCGGCACCGGGTGACACGGGTGGGTTATTATTATTTTGTTGTTCTTGCATGGCACGTTTCAATTTGTGCAAATGACTTACGCTATTGTAATGGACGAGTAAGATATTCTTCTGTGTGAATGATTCCTTGCATACGTCACATTTGAATGGCCTGTTTGGATCGAGATATTTTTCCATAGGATATGTTAGTTTTTCACCTTTCCTATGTAGAAGTGTTTTATTGTGTGCTGTCAAATATGATTGACGTGTAAAAGCAACTTTACACCGATGACATTTATATTTTCTATTAGGATCGTTATAGGAATCTTCCGCCATTGCTTGCGAATTTAAATAGTCTTCAAGGAATTGTTGATCTTTATAAATGATTGAATCATCTGAATTTTCTGCGTCATTATGACCTGATTCATCTGCAGCTGTTGCGCTTGAATCTCTGTCTTCCATCTCACATAGGTCGTCTTCGGGAGTTCGAAGTGCTTCTTTGCGTAATAATTCTGCAGTCGCAGCGTCTAGTACAACACCTTGACCAGCTTGTATTAATGGGTTCGAGGCAAGACTTCGTTTCAGCGCTGTTAACTCATCTTCCGATAGTTCAGGATGTGATGTTTCAACATGTTTTTGAAGAGCTAGCACGGATCTAAAACTTCTCCCACATAAGACACATTTTGTGGCATCGCGTATCACATGATACTGCGAGTGTAATTGTAGTTTTTCTATTGTTTTAAATGCCAAACTACATTGATTGCAACGATATTTATATACATGTTTTTCGGAGACAGACATGTTTGCAATAGAATTACGCGCGTGAGCCTCTCTAAAATGGTTTTGTAAAGCGTGAGCAGAATCAAAATATCTATTACATCCTTTTTTCCAGCAAACGTAACCGGGCCCTTGTGGTGTTTGTTTTAATTCTAAATGACCAGACTCATTCTGATGCTGGCATAGTTCATCAACATTGCGAAATGTGCGATTACACGTCGAACATCGTTCCATTTCTCCATCAGCACTACCTTCTGACCGAGGTGAAGACATTTCTCTTTCATTTTCCTCTCCTGGTCTCGATTCCTCTCTCTGTGCCTGAGCTCCACCATTTAGCCAGTGGCTCTGATCTACAAGAAGAAGTAATCGTTGCAGCCCCTCTGAGTTTACAGAGTGAATCTGCATAACGTGTCGTTCTAAAGCCGGCCGCTCTTTAAATGCATCTTGACATAAAGGGCAAATGAAATGTCGAACAGTATCTCCGTGAACCGTGTTGACATGCGTAGTTAATCTATGTTCACCGCTACAGCTAAAGTTGCAATATGGACAGACATGTGGTCCAGGTGTATCCTGTTCATCATCTTTGTCAGAACAACTTTGTTGAGATTGCTGAACAGTTTGCTGTTGGTGTTGTTGAAGTTGCTGCTGTTGTTGCTGCTGGTGTTGTTCCAAAAACCGCATCATCTTTTGCTCTTGCGTTAATTCGGGTTTTTGATCGATTGGCTCTTTATTATCTGTTGACAAAATTGAACATCATTAACTATTCTTGAGCTATAATAAATGTAAATTTAATCATAATTTATATCCGACAAACCTCTCACTACAACATTTACAAACAAAATGGGATAGTAATCAGTAAACCGTATTCATATATTACGTACAATGTCTACCTACATCTACGTGAGATTTATCTGCAAAAAAGATTATTTTCTATAAATGAAGCTGACTATTGTTCGGTGTAGCGTTTGTTGCTTTTCTGAATTGAAGTTAAAAATAAAATTCTTCTCCTTTATATTATTAGTAGGACTCGTTTTGTTTGCGACGTCCCGGCAAGACAAAGGTATCGCTCTATCCATCCCGTACGCACACATTGATAAACGTATTAATGCTAACGTAACAAGTATATTGTAATTTTGCACACAAAGGAGATACAGGACAGGCAAACAATCATTGTTCATTATTACAAAAGGTTTCGAATACTTCGTTTCGCATCGGATCAAATGCATTCGGGTGATCGACATATGTGGCGATGAGTGTGAGCGAGATGAGGATACGTAGTTAGTGTGTGTGCAATTATTATTTGACCAGGGATATGTCCGCAAGCGTGTGAAAGAAGCTGGCCCGCATTGTTTACGCTCAAATAAGGAAGGTGAAAGAAACGGCCGATGCGAGGAGCGCACAGGATTCGTTAAGAAATCGTTACAATTAAAGAATTTTCAAAAGAATGAAAGAGATTTTGCCAGTCCCTACTAAAGCAATAATGTAAATTTCATTTAATTTAGTTTTAACGAAAGAATTGCTACTTTAACTAAAATAAACTAGTAATTATTTCAGAGGTTATCAGATAGAATAAATTACAATACTTTGAGAACACAAAATATGGCTGTGAACTTGTGTAGTTTGAAATAGTAATTGAAGTAGTAATTGATGATTACTGAACGGATGAAATAAATAGTTCAATAATCTTAATTAAAACTCGAAATCTCACAGTCAGAAGCGACTTAAACCAGTCTGTCCCCTGTTCAAGAACCTGTTTCTTAGTTTTAAGCAGTTAAAACCGTTACATCTAATGAAGGGGCGAGGGCTAAGTGAACCCGAACCAAAATAATAATAATCAAAACAACTGACCCTAATATCAGACTGGAGTGACCAGTACATGTAATTATTTATAATGTAGAATTCGCCGACCCAAAGTCTGGTAGGAGCATAGAACAATGGCCAGGTAAAGGGACGGTATCTGCATGAAATGGCATCTCCAACGCTTTTTGTCAATGGACAAAGACTCTTTTCTAAGGAAACACCACATCGTTATGGCGTCGTAAAGTAAGTATTGTGCAGTGAGTTTTGTTTTGCGAGATTTGGGTCAGGATTTTTACAATGTGGCGTCAGGAATAAATACAATGAGATTTTTGAATATTTTACGGTCCTTGGTATTGGCGGGTAACTGACTGGATTTAGTAACGATTTCCGTTGCGTATATTATTGTATTAGCAGATTATAAAATAATATAAATGTTAATTGGCATATTTTATCTATTGTATGTTAGCAATTCGATATTGTTGTCTATAATTCGTTTAATTGCAGATGCCGTGTGGTATCCGGATGAGTAGAATAGACCATCCTCATTTACTTACCAAGGTGTCGTAAAAGGCTAAGGTAAGTGGACACGCCGTGTGGTATCCGGTTGAGTAGAATAGACCACCCTCATTTCTTACCGAGGTGTCTTAAAAGGCGACTAAGGTAAGTCTACCCGCCATGTTGTATCCGGCTAAGTAGAATAGACCACCCTCATTTCTTATCGAGGCGTCGTAAAAGGCGACTAAGGTAAATTGACCCGCCGCGTGGTATCCGGCTGAGTAGAATAGACCACGAGTAAGAAAGAGTTCTTACCGAGGTGTCGTAAAATACGACTTAGGTAAGTTGACGTGTCGTTGTAATCAGGCAGTGTCCGGTCGTAAAATAATTACCCAAATCATGTGACAACATGTTTATAACATGTTTATGTAATTGTAGGTAGCTTAGGCGTCTTATCCGTAAAATGTAATTCATTATGTGTGTAAAATGAGTGAAAAATGCGTATATAATAGCCAACATCATCTTAAGGATGTTTATATTGTTATTAGCCAGTAATGGGTTAATTTATTTCTTTTAGTTTGCGTTATACAAATACTTCTCGCAGTAAACAACGCCAGCGTACTATATATAGCTTAATTATATGACTATATAAAATATCGTAACAGTGTTATTTTTGTACCAAAATTACAGACTAAAATAGCTTTTAATTGAAATGGCAAAAACTTTAATTTTATTGAATCGAATTTTTATTTACAACTTAAATAAAGATAAAAATATGTTTAATCTGGTTTCCCTTATTTTTAACATCTACCGTTCTTATAAACATATATCAACAATTAAAAATTTGCGTAGATTGAAAGGCAGGACTAGCGTATGCAGAAACATCGTTGAAAGTACAATTACACCTCATTATAAATTTAATCACATTTATTTCCAATAAAGTTTGTAGTTTGGACCCACAAAGTTGCTTCAGTTTGGATTGGTGGATTTGGCTCAAGGATTCCCTAGAAATATTTATGTTTTTTGTTGAATAAAATGTTATTATCAATTTGGCGTATAAGTTTTACGAAATATATTAAACTGTAAGCTGCTATTACCGTTAGGCTATCACTTTAATTTTTTTTACTTTTTATCACTTTAATATATTTGACAACTAGTAGTACTTACGAATACGTTCGCGTTAACTTAGCGTTTATGAACCCTCGATAATATGTGTTTTTTTACCCAACGAATAATAAAATTTTTCTATGTTACATCATTGTATAAGATTTAATTATGTCAAATTTTATCAATATTGGTCCAGTGCATAAGGCGTGCAAGCCTAATAGACAGAGGTAGTGACACACTGACAGACAGTCGCATTTATAATATTAATATTGATAACAGAGGATGATTAATTCAGAAAATAGGATAGGTTCAAGATAACTGATAAGTTCTACGTAACTGTTATTCTTTGAATATAGTGTTCAATGATTTGATTTATTACTGTTATCAGTGATTCGTAAAACTTAAATATGTTTTATTCAATCATACACCTGGGCTAACAAACGGGGCGTCGATAGTTGCATGGTATATACAGATGTATATAATGTAGTTACATGTCTATATCTATACTAATATTATAAATAGGAAAAATTTTAATGCATGTTTGTAATATTTTCACACAAAAACTACTGGACCGATTTCAAATTTTTTTTCACCATTGGAAAGCTGCATCTTTACTAAGCAATATAGGCTATATTACATTTTAAAAAATAGGGAGGCGTCATAAAAATGTAATAAAGTGTAAAAAATTTAGCCATAAAAATCTGTCATCGCATACGCTGCGGAAACTATTGACGATATATTTAACAAAAATAGATCTATAGTCCCACTTTGTAGACTTTCCACTGCCATGAGATCGTACGCGGTTGAAACTGCAGGATAATAATAATATATTTATTAGGAAATAAAATTATTGCGAGTATTAATACGTTATTCTCCTGCCTTTATACCAATCTAAGTTGGGTCAGGACAACATGTTATAAACACGTTTTGGCTAGGTATTTTACACCCGTTTTAGTTGCCTTTTACACCTCGGCAATTAATAAGGGCGGTCTATTCTACTTTATACTCAGCCAGATACCACATGGCGGGTCAATTTAGTTTTATCTCCTTTTACGCCAACTCGGTAAGAAATATTTCATATTCATCTATATTTATATATACCTATATATTATAAAGAGAGGTCCGAAAGTTGCGTCCAATATCGAAAAAACTAAATTGCAAGATTATGATGGTATGGAGATGTAATGAGGAGGGATTGAAATTATGTGACCAAACGAGTGTTTAATATGATAATAGATAAATATGTGAATAAAGGAATGAAAAAGAGATGGTTGGATTATGTTATGTATGACATATAAAAGGAGTAGCGCCAGAGACAAATTTAAGAAGAGCATGGGAAGGCAATGCATTTGCAAAAATGTAGAAGAATATATTTTTAGATTAGGTAAGACAAAGTTTTAAATTTTTTAATTTGTAGATGTAGGCGTTACTTTGCGGAATTCCATAGTACAAAAGTTATGATAATATTATTTTATAATCCGCGTTTGTTAAGAAAATCTATAAGATGTAAGTGTAGGAAGCAAAATCGCTTTTTACTAAAGGATTAGTTACTCATGATGCTTCGTTAGATAAGTTAGTTAGTAATCGTTGAGATTGTGGCGATTTGTGTTATACTTTAGAGTGTGAGCTATTCTAATTCCTTTAGTCACCTGCAGTTCGAAGTTATGTTAACGGATTCTGAATTTTACATTTCATATATTACGCGAAATGTAAGCCTTTTTCACGCAGATCATTACGATATAAAGTTATCATTACCTTTGTGCTATTAAACTCCGCAAAGCAACGCGTAAGTATGTTTTATATGGTGTTTAAAGTGTTGACGAGATGTTCACTAAATATAGTATAGTTAGCGACCATAATAAATAATTAATATTTTGTAATCGTCGTGTACATCATTGTTTGTCGCTATTAAGGTCAACATTTACCTTAACACGCCAGTCACGTATTAATGTGTGAAACAGTTGGTTTGTTATTTATGGTATATCAAAACATATGTATCGTTGAAAATATTAAACAACTAGAAAATTCAAATGACCGTAGCATTGAAAAAAGTTATGCGTCAGTCGGTAGAGTACTCAATAAGGTGAAAATAAGTAATAAGCATAAACATGAGTGCACAATGGTGCAAAGCGGATTTCTTTCGCTTGTGTATTTCACTCGGGGTTTATCGTATTTCACCGTGGCCATAAAGATGCGACGGGCAATGCGGCCGGCGACTCGGCGACATTGTAAGATGATGTACCAGCCTCATCACAAGGGGGCAATCATCCTTAATGCGCGACGGCCACATACGTAATGCGAGTCATTGTCCCGCGTGCGGTACTTATGGAAAATTCGCGTTCTCAATTCAAATCTTCACTCCGTCTCCTTCGCTCGCGGGGCGGAGCCGCCTCCGGCCAATGACGAACTTCGAATGTGGCGACAACGTGTAAGGCGTTCGTTATTAAAGAAACCTGTTCTAATGTTGCGCGCTTTAAATTAAATTTTGGTCCGTGTGTAATTATCTCATTATTGTTATTACGAATTCCTTGCTAAATGTTCATCGCTTTAAATGGAGATTGCCTCTCGAATCAGATGCGAGGTGACGGTCGAACGCGATCATAATGAGACGCTCAATAACGAATGCGCGCTACACAAACAATATTTAAAATCTCTTACGCCAATTAACACTTAATAATCCTACGTTCTTTCAATGGTCCACGAGAGAAGCTTTGTTTGTAAAAAAATGTAGTACAAAATTGATTAAGGAACGAATCAGATTAAATTGGAAACCGATAGTGACGTTTCGAAATCACATTCATAAGTCGGTCCAGTATTACTTTATCGATACGAACGCCGGTAATGGCTTTGGTTGAATTAATTTTAATGGGATTTTCATGCTTTATAGAATAAAAGTTGCGAAATGTGCTTATCACAAAGTAATAAATAATAAAAATATTGGAATTGGAAATGTTTATATAACCTGTTCGGCAGCTACGAAACAGAATATTATCGAATAAGAAGCGCACGCGCATCTAATATGATTTCGCGCGGTTTTTATGTGGCCCATAGTGAATATTTTTTGCATGAATGTTTTGTTCCTATCTTAGATATCATTAAAACTCGTTACTTAAAGAGACAATGACTTGAGGAAGTTAATTCACAATAATAATAACAAAAGGATAGTCACGCTTGGAAAGACATTAGTGGCAAACACGAGTAGCAATTTCCTTATTACCACTCTGATAAACATGAAAGGAGACAACCGCGTACACTAAGCTACTCCATAGTCATTTAGCATCAATTAAAACAAAAATTTTGTTTTTGTTTTATTTTGTTTAAATCGGCGTAAAATTGCAGATGCCGTGTGGTAACCGGCTGAATAGAATAGACAACCCTCATTTCTTACCGGGGTGTCGTAAAAGGCGACTAAGGTAAGAGACCCACCGTGTGGTATCCGGTTTAGTTGAATATACCACCCTCTTTCTTACCGAGATGTCGTAAAATATGACTGTAATAATAGTAAAAACGCAGCCATGTGGCAGCATGTTTATAACATGTTGCGCCGACCCCACTTAGAGTGGGATAAGGGCAGGAAGATGATGAATTCGCGTAAAATCCTTTCCAGTAAGAGACAGTAGTGAATGCGGGATGAGATGTGTGTATCTTACCTTGTATATTTATATACTAGACACATAGGTGTACGTGTAATTCGTACATTGATATCCTCACACTAACTCAGACTAATGCTAATTTACAAAGGAAATATTACACCGTCTCAGAATGCACCACGTCTATAATATCAAAGCCTTTTTTGAGAGTGGACATGAATTGACATTACGGTACTTGTTAGTGTGTGTATATTAAAACAATACAAGCGAACACATATACTTCAGTGACCATATTTGACTAACTTCAAATTGACTTTCGTTCAATGTTGTATATCAATCAAAAACTATTACCACTTTCACGTTTTACTCAATCAAATTACACTATTGTACAAAAAGAGGTTTGTCGGATTAAGGTAATTTTAATTAGGAAATGAAACTTACCATTGTCTTGTTGATCATACGGACTGGGTAGTTCAGGCGGTTGAGGAATAACTTGAAAGAGCTCTGCGACGTCTGGAGTAGGATCTTTTCCTTCCGATCGGCGTTGCAGTTGATGAATTTGTTCCATTTGCAAATGTTTCACCGATCGGACGTGTTGTAGGAGTGGCAGTCGGTGCGGTGCACCAAAGCCACATAACGCACATCGGTAGACGCGAGGTCGTTCACGTGGTATCCTTGAGGCGCAATCTCGTAAATGTCTCAACAGAAGCGCTGCAGCTTCATGTCTGGCACCAGCGGCGTGCAGTTGCAATTTGTGTGCTGAATTCGTGTAATAATCACAAGCACAACACCTAACCTGGACTCCACCAACACCCGCCCCTCCAGTACCGACTCCACCACAAAATTTTAATTTCCACTCGTTCCTCGGCCCACCTTCCTTTACGTGGTTGACATGTTGCAACCTCTGAAGATGCTTGTCTGTTTTGCAATGTAATTGAAAATTAGCTTTTAAGTTCGTTTTGTATGTGCATAATTTACAAACATAGTGGCCAGCCACTAAAGCCAATATTTCTTGTTCTCTGATTTTTGTTCGATCTTGTGCTAAATGGTGACCTAAAGCTTCCAATGAATCTGTTGAAAAACAATTACATATACAGCAGTGGAACGTTCGTTCGGGTTCTGGATCCGCAGGTTCTGGTGGTGGTTCCATGGCTTCTGGATTTAAGCCGACGTCTAAATGAGCGCCTAATTCTGGGGGTGATGGTCCAGGGCCACCTGTCATCAGTTGGATCATAAGTGCTTGGTTATACGCCATGTCTGCTAACGCTGCCTCTGGGTTAGGTGGAGGAGCTTCGCTACCATGAAAATGTAACAAAGTCTCCAATTGTTGCTGACTTTGTTGTCTATGATGTAAAGCGGACAATGTTTGCATATGTTTCACATTTTGCTGGAGGACTAGCATATTATGGGTATGCTTTTCGGATGTCATGTGTATCCTTAAATTACGTGCAACATTGGTTTCATAATTGCAAACATCACACCGAAACGTTGGTTTTGGCTTTTGTCCTAAGGGTGAGTGGTGGGGTAGCGGTGGCTTATGCGCACCTGGTGGTGTATGTTGGGCTGGTGGTAAATTACTTTCACCGGGATTACCACCATTCTGTAATTCTTGCATATTATTTAGATGTTTGTCTGATTGCATATGTATGCTTAGATTTCCTTTCGTCGTGGTAGAATAATTACAAACTTCACATCGATAAGGTTTGTATCCACAAGTATAGGTTTCTCCACGGGCCAGCCGCGGGTGTGGTTGTCCGGCAATGCAATAAATACAACTAGTTTCTGCTTCTGGATGTTTTTCCTTCATATGAATTTCTAAAGTTTCTTGATATTTGTAATGCCAATTACACTTCGGGCATTTTAGAGTTTTGCAGGAATTTCTACTATGCATTCCAGCTAAAGGTCCGCCTAGTCTTCCTGAATTTAAAATAAGCTCGCATTTGGGACAATCAGCTCCAGATGGCCGTCCTCCAAGATGGTCTGGACATACACCTATCGTAGTTCCAGAAAGAAAAGCAGGAGGAGCTGCTTGAAACGGTGGGGAAGAATTAGAGCTACTACGAGATTGTACTGAAGCATTTATCGTGTGTGGATGTGCCACTGAAATCATGGAATGTTGTGGCATCAGCGATTCAGTCATCGATCTTGGTGGTCTCCACGCAGGGGGGCTGGGTCTTCTATCATCACACGAGCCGTTAGGTAACATCGATTCACTTTCTCTATCTGGTGTCATTAATTCGGGTCGCTTGTCTATGGAAGGACTTGATAATTCTGACATATTAGCGGGACTACCAGAAATTGACGCTCGAGGTGGTGCAGCAGCTCCAACAGGTTCTAAAAATGAGACTAGGGCTTCTTTGTCTTTTCCAACACATTGTATAATTGCCGATGCATTTTCCCTGGAAAGGGCATCTCTTTCTGTATCAAGTAGTGATAAGCTGTGATCTGATTGGGCATGCGCCACAAAGGATTTAGCGTATCCAAAACTCAATTTACAAATAAAACACATAAGTATCGGTTTAACCGGTACACTAATAGGGCACTCTGGCACTGGTGACGATATTCTAGGAGCGTCTTTTCCTCCACGAAAACTAAACACTCGATAACTATGCATCACAGGTGCGTCTGGCCTCGCACGTGCTCTTTCAGCTGCTAATCTTCCGTACAGGGCTCCGTATAACGACGGATTTCTAGATACATAGAAAGCACTCGCTATTTGTGGAAATTCGAGTTGCCTTTCAACGACGTTGCTCTCTCGGCTATCAACTATGCATCCAGGTTCTATTTTGGGTAGATCCGATAGGCTCGTTTCCCCTTCTGATATTTCTGGGTCTTCGATGATGTACGCAGATCCGTCAGGATTGTAAACGATCTTGCCATCAAAGTGTTCAACATCAGAGGAGAGCGGTGGGGAATCTCGGCGCGAGGTGAGGTCGACGGCGTCAGGTGCTGCTGGAGGAGACGTGGGCGCTGGCGCGGACGAGGGTGCCGGGGTGGGCGCCGCAGGTGCCGCGGGAGCGTTTCGCGGCTCCTCCTCGGGGCTCATATCGCCGTCGTCTTCGTCGGGTTCGAGCGCGGCTGAACTCTGGGGATCGTCGCGCTTGCGGCGCCGCTTGCGCTCCGGTGGCGGGCCGCTAGCGGGGCCGCCGGGCTGCAGCGGCGTGGGCATGGCGCCGAGCGTCAAAGGCCGGCATCACATGCTCTCCTGTAATTAAAAAACTCCAATTAGTTTCTTTGTGTCGAAATAAATTAGTACTATTTTAAGCCGATTATTTGCGGATCAAGGTTTTATATTTGTATTCAGGTATGACGTAATGCAATTTTTTCTCACGGACTAGTTTAACTTTATAAGCTGAAGCGACAATTCAATACTTTTGTGTAGGCCGGCAATGTGAACGGAAATAGGTGGAGACGATCTTTTGTGTGTTTGAGTTTTGTTTTTCGTAGTGAGTAGCACCCAAAAATAACTTTTACGTTTATGAAAACGTAGTATCTATTTCTCAGATAAAATTCACGTTTCTTCGAAAGAAATTCCTATGATCTGGACTTAACCGCTTTGAACGACGAAATTAATATATTTGATAATAGCTTCTTATCTATTTGGGCATTTACGCAAACAACTGATCAATTTATCCGAATGACAGCCTGTCATCGCTGTCAAAAGTAACATTTTTACAATTAAGCAACCAATATTACAGGAACCCGACAAATATACTTATAACGTTTCTAAGGAAAATTTATTACACGAATATCTCCCTTAGAGCATTTAACATTAAGCACACAAATGAAGTTTAGGAAAATTGATAATGTTGAAAGTAATCTACAATGAAAATTTGTTAAAGCGCGAGATTAAGCCGTCATCTCTGTTATCTAGCGTGTTATCTATCAAACACATAGGCGCGTATCTGATGACTTCTTACCTAACTAACGAAAGCTGACAGATTAGGTACATGACTGTTTATTTAATTGACAGAATGAAGATAGCTAAAGATATATAAAACGGGGAATTATTTAGGAATAATCATGACTCGAAATTCAAGTTAGTTGCTATTCAGCTAGATAAAAAAGTAAAGTAACAGCCTCCTATTATCCCACTGTTGGGAATAGGATTTACGTTTTTGGGAAAAAGGATTGGAGCTATCATGCTATTCCGATGGATTGCTAGGTTACATCTTCGGAATTCTCTAAAGATAAGCAGGTTTCCTCCGATGTTTTCCTTCACCGAAAAGCTTGTGATACATTTCAAATATGAATCAGACATACTCATTGCCTGCCCAGGGTTTCAACCTGTGACGTCCTCGTTAGAGTCACACGGTTTCATCACTAGGCTATCACAAGCTAGTTACTATCGATAAATTCACAAAACCACTATATGATACTGATATTTGAGTACCAGCGTATTAGTAGAAAACTATCACTAGATTTGACCTGTTTCCATCCAACGATGTAACGATCTTTAAAATTGTATGTATGTTACAACTTCATATAAATAATAAATTAAAATTAAAATAAAGTATTAAATTCAAACAACTACTTTTGAATCTTCAACTCTACTGCTGTTTTGGAGAGTCAGCAAGAAACTCGGCGGTTGCACCTATCAAATAATTCCTACATATAGTCATTAGTTAAATTTAGTTATTACTATCTTTTACAGGGGCGAACAGTAGCTGTATTTACGCATTTCTATTATACATATAATCCTCGACAGTGTAATAAGGTTTAAGTATCCCTTTATAAGATATTTTTTAACAGTGCAATATATTTGGTACATTACAATGATTATCTACTCATCGAGCAAACATCCTGCGGTTATTCACTCATTAGTCAGTGATTAGTGTATTGTGAAATACGCGAATTAGTCAGCCTCGTATAATTTAATCATTTTAAAATTCTGCAAAATTAACTCTTGTTATCTGGCTTATTAATTATTGTACACTGTTTATAATCTTTAAGTATACAATTTTCCTGTTATATTACACAACAGCAGTGATTGTTGGCTTTGCGATTTTGTCTTGGAGCTCACCTCCTGATGCTTCGGTTACGGAGAAAAGATCGTTGAGATTGTCGTAGTGAATGTGTGTAGTGCTTATGTAGTCAGTTAATGGTGGTGGTGTTTTGTGATACGTTTCTGTGCGGTAACTAATCCTGCATGTATGAGAGCGGTTTTGCTTCCTATGTTTAGCATAAATTATTTCTATCATAACTTTAGCACTGAATTTTTTATAATGCTGTACTAATAATATTTAAAAAACAATTATGCTGCGAAGTATGTTAGAACTTAAAAGAAATGCAAAAATTACTTTATCATTAACAGATCTCTTGAAAATACCTTAAACTACTTAGAGAAGTAACTCCAGATTTAGTTAACACCCTTATAAGCGCAAGTGAACTGACAAACGCAAAAGGATAGCTGGACGGGGTTGCATCCAAGTAAAACAAAATGTATGATATGAATTTTTTAAAGAGAAATTAGTTTAATAATTAGTTTATCTATATGAAGCAGTGAACGTATATCAGTTCGAAAAGAAGAATAGCTACTGATCGAGCGCCTTATAGGTACGATAGGTTCAGCATCATCACTGACCTGTGCGAGACCGATGTGCAAATATATAAGAGATATATCCAACTAAACACAAAAGAAACGACTGTCCAATATAATTGACAATTTTTATCATAATACAATTTTATAATCAGTTCTAAATGACTTACCACCAAATTGATGACTTCATTATTTGTAACGATCCAAAGGATTATGTAAAGACTATTTTGAATTCGAATTTTAAATGTAAAATCTAATTTGGACAACGATCTATACCAAGTACAATAAGAAAGAGCAAAAACGTCTCGTTCCTGAACGTAAAAAGTGGGTATCGAATCAAATACAGACTCTTTTATCAACTGTCGTAATATTTCGGCGTCGTACTTTTGATACAATGTCAATGCGGCATTACTTTATACCGGATGTTCATGTGTTACAGATAAACTAAGCAAATTTTGATAGATCAATTTTAACAATAAACGAAGACCTTGGATTTTAATTCCACAGGGCCGCACCTTTCTTGTTTACACTCCTAACGGTCAAGTATGGGCTCTTGAAAATGATTGTACGATAATTTATAGGTATTACATTACATGGGAATTTGATAACAATGTTGACCCAGACGACGGTTATTTTGTCACATAATACATAATACAATATATGACATATATTGTCTCTGACTAACATTTATGTAAGACACGAAAAGCCATTTAAAGCATGTATTGTATTTGCTTCATCAATACAATATAGGAGTTGCTTTACAACTTACTACTGTAAATTATTTATATTATGAGTAGAGTCCCACGCCGTGTGGTATCCGGCTGAATAGAATAGTACCACCCTCATTTCTTACCGAGGTGTCGTAAAAGGCGACTAAGGTAAGTTGACCCACCGTGTGGTACCCGGTTTAGTGGAATAGACCACCCTCTTTCTTACCGAGGTGTCGTAAAATACGACTAAGGTAAGTTGACGTCAGGCAGGCGGCCGGTCGTAAAAACGCAGCCAAATCATGTAACAACATGTTTATAAACATGTTGAGCCGACCCCACGTAGAGTGGGATAAGGGAAGGAGGATGATGATTGTATTTGCTTCATCAACTCGTTTAGATTCGATTCCATGTTGATTGGGTGGTTCATATGAGAGGTTTTGCCTTTCGGAATACCCAAACTCTGGTACCCATTTTATTAAAAAAGTGACAACTTAAGATAACTCTTACGTCTCATTATTTTTCGTATATATCTTTTGTTTTATGTGGCTTTTTCTATTTTTGATTGATTTCTGTGAATGAGATGTCATTTTATTCGTATACACCTAGTATAAATAATTTTTCCTTCTTTTTCCATCCAACTGGTTACAATTTCTCTTACTTCTTGTCTAAGTGATAAGTCATTTAAAGAGTTGTTTGTAATCGTAAAGAAATAATACAATTTTAATAAATAAAATACGCAAAGATTGATTATAATTTTCGTAGTTTTATTCTGTAAAGATTTTTTAATAAGATAGTTATTTAGCAGCAATAATTTAATTTTAACATATCCTCTATATTTTAAAAATAAATTTTATTTCCTTCTTCACTAAAAGGCGTCGTAAAAGGCGACTAAGGTAAGTCGAGCCGCCGTGTGGTATCCGGTTGAGTAAAATAGACCATACGACAACATGTTTGTAACATGTTGTGCCGACCCCACTTAAGAGTGGGATAAGGGCAGGCAGATAATGAGAGGTATTTCCTCCTTCACGTAATAATAAAGCTTGACGTTAGATTTGTAATCATGTATGTTGACAGTTTTTCTAAAATATATTTGAATTAAGAAACCCGCTAAAATTATATATAAAAGTTCATAAAGCGTTTTACTAATACCTAATAATAAAAACAGAAGCCAGACCACATTCTTTGGAATATCTTACAGTGAGTGCATAGTCATTAAGTGACATTGTAAAAAAACATTTAATTACCATAGTAATTATAACGTTTCTCCGCCAAGGCAATTTGTAGATCACTCGTGGTGCTAATGTGTGTGCAAATTATAGAAACAGCCAGTAATTAGAGTGGAGGTGAATCGACGGTAATGGCCGTAATCTTATACGTGAGTTCCAGGATATATGGCTGTGACTGTTTAGTACCAACACGTAAACTATACTGGATATATTAAAGCTCGTGCAGGTTCTAAATTAAATATAATAATATCTAGACTTGCCTTTACACAAGTTTAGAAATTATCCCAAAACGATGTTGCTACACAAAGCCGCCGTGTGGTATCCGGCTGAATAGAATAGTACCACGCTCATTTCTTACCGAGGTGTCGTAAAAGGCGGTTAAGGTAAGTTGACTCACCGTGTGGTATCCTGTTTAGTAGAATAGATCACCCTCTTTCTTACAAAGGTGTCGTAAAATACGACAGAAGTAAGTTGACGTCAGGTAGGCGGCCGGTCGTAAAAACGCAGCGAAATCATGTGACAGCATGTTTATAACATGTTATGCCGACCCCACTGAGAGTGGGATAAGGGCAGGAAGATAATGATGTTGCTACATAAAGCTTACTATACTATTGAGGATTATTTGAGTGATAGTAGCATATCTTAAATGCAGTCAGCTACGCATCCAGCTGCAACGATTATCTTGTAACCATCGGTAGGAGCAAGCTTCCGAATCAGTGGTAGCTTCTTTCAAACATTTGACGATTCAAAAGTACTGTAAACAGTCCACTTGAATAAAGAATATTTTGAATTTGAATTTTTATTTTGAACTTATACGAAGAAGTCAGAAAGGTGGAGTCTTGTTGAACAATCGAGTGAAGCATTTTTAAACACTTATTTGTAATAGCTGTTATTATCGCACAGCTGGGCATAAGCCTCCTCTCTGTGCATAGGTCTTAGCTAAGACCACTACACTCCTCTATTACGGTTTGATAGACTACACATTTCTTTCTCTAGAGAGAGGAAGAACCCTGCATAGGTTACTTCCTCTCTCTAGAGAAAGAAATAAACCTGCATAGGTTTCTTCCTCACGATGTTTTTCATCATTGCTTGTGATAATGCAAATACCAATTAGACACATAAGTGTTAACAGAAAACTCATTAGTGCCTGTCCAGATTTGAAGAGACCCTCTTATAAGAGGTGCATTGTCTCACCACTTCCCCATCACAGCTTTTCCCTTATTGTTCCATATTAACTGATATATTTATGACACTATAACTAGTGTTATAAATATATTAAACATTATCAATATGTATATCTAATATTTTAATAATAAATTATCTTAAGCTTAATTATTTCGGGACAGTTGTATTAGATAGTAATTTTCTTCCCAGCGTATTAATTAATTCAAACTTGTTTGGTACAAGTAACAATTTTTGTGAGAATTATTAATATTTAGCGAATTAGCAATAAGCAATTACATGTTAGATTTATTGATAAATTTCGCTATAAGTCGGAAGTTATCGTCTATAGAAATAAACGAAGTAATAGAATGACTAAAAAATTATGGCAGCTATATCAGCAGCAAAGATTAATCTTTAATATTTAAATGAGTTAATCTTGTATATTATATATTTTTTCCGAATTTCGGCATCGGCTCCACGAGTTTTATGAAATCAGCATTTGGGAGATAAATCGATCGAGCTTTCGAAAAAAATGTTGTATTATCCCTATTTTAAGCATTGAAAAATAGATAACATTTAATAATAGGCTATATTTTGTGTCATTTGTAAAGTTGTAATAGGTCAGTAGAGAAAGAGCGGAATAAAGAAGTAAAAATACCCAATTATCGGGATCACCACTCTTTTATTGCTTTTTTATTTTGTTATTTGCATTTTTTTATTTTTTTTTTTAAATTAACGAGCATGGGGCTTGGTTACCCAGGTACTAAGTTAGTAAACTGAAATGAAATAGACTTGTTTACGTCTAAAGCTAATGCAATAAACACATATCTGGAATGTTATTTGACTTAATTCCTATACTTCGTTTATTTTTGCTCTATTTTCTTTTCTTTTTTTGCTCACAAATTGTACACGAACGTACTATTAATTAAGTACTTTATATATGGAATATAAATAGCTTAAGCTGTAGATTTTCCCAAATAAATAAAAAAAAAAAAATATATTTTTTTTTAATACCAAATTTGTAAAGTAGTAAAGTATAGGGTAAAATATGTAATCATAATTTATAATAGAATATAAAGCCCGTGTAACAAATTGCAATATACGAGTCTGATTTGCAAACCGGTGTCGTATTGGCGTCGATTATATTAAATGTTTAATGCCATAACACATGCTTAGATTCCCATCAAAGCAGCTATTGTGATCAATTTCCACTAATAAAATGATGGTTGCAACTAATTTTCAATGGACAAAGTTACACGCATAAGTGCAAAATTTTACGTCCTAGTGTGCAAGCGTGAGAAACGGTCATGAATGTGTTCAAATGTAATCACTGAAACAATTTGTTTGTGTGAACGTTAGGGTGTGTTCACAATAGATATTTTCTTTTTTTTTAAATATATGAATTCACACTATTTTTTTTAAAGTATCGGCCTGCTACTATCCCAAAGCTGGGCATAGGCCTCCTCTTTTCCTTTTTGGAAAGAGGAAACCTATGCCCAGTGTGTTCCTCTTTCCTGTGTTTTAAATTCCAAATATCAACTAGATGTAATCTTTTACAGAAAAAACTCATTGCCAGCCCGAGGTTTGAATCCGCGACCTCCTTAAAAGTGACGCATGGCAATATTTTTGTACTTTCTTGAATTGTAAATATTGTCATCTTTTTATGATGTTTTAGTAGTCTTTATATTTTTTTATCATCATAAGCTATGCCAGCTTTTCATTAATAATAATATTATATAATCGTCATAAATAATATTGAACTACATCAGTAATATTCTATATAGTTCTGTTTGGAAACTTAAAAGTATTTTATTTTAATATCATAATTCCAATAAGAAATTAAAATATAGTCCATAATAGTAAGGTATAAAGGTCCATAGTAAAGGGGTCAAGATATAAATTGAAATTTGAAATTGAAATTATACTTAATATTGAACATTAAACTGAATATAATTTATACTTTATTAGTATTTTTTGTCCCAATAAGTAAAATTTGGGATGACTTTAGTATTTGCCGTGATCTACACGAAGGCGGCGAGTAACGAGACTGCGAGTACATCCATATTAATAATCACCCGTTATTATGCAGACTCATTAAGTAGCCGACCTCACGAAACCGCAGAACACTGCTAAATAATTACACCAACCAGCTTTCATCGCAAAAACATCTCAAAAGTGCATTAAAAAACATCAACTAAATCTGGATGGAATAAAGTTTCCCTTGTTGGCCACTAATACGAAAATATCGGGGAAGGATTATTACAGAGAATAAAATTGACTAAAGACTGAGCAAACGATTTACTTATTACATTAATGAGCGGGAACGGTACCTAAAACGTTGAATGTAATAGAGGTAGTCTGATTACGTGGGAAAGTCGATGGAATATGGCTACGACATGATCCAGTACGTGGTTAACGTGGTCAGGTTTATATATGGGACATATAATTATATTCATCTCACCGCCGTGTATTATCCGGCTGAGTAGAATAGACCACCCTCATTACTTACCGAGGTGTCGTAAAAGGCGACTAAGGTAAGTCGACCCGCCGTGTGTTATCCGGCTGAGTAGAAAAGACCACCCTCATTTCTTACCGGGGTGTCATAAAAGGCGACTAAGGTAAGTGACACACCGTGTGGTATCCGGTTAAGAAGAATATACCACTTTCTTATAGAGGTGTCGTAAAATACTACTAAGATAAGTTGACGTCAGGCAGGCGGCCGGTCATAAAATACGTAGCCAAGTCATGTAACAACATGTTTATAAAATGTTGTGCCGACCCCACTTAGAGTGGGATAAGGGCAGAAAAACGATGATAATTATATTCATCTCACTTAAACTATGGGTTCTTTTTAGAAGCTTTTGTATAACTTGCCGTGTATGTATGTGAAGGTGGAATCTTGCAAGTTAAATTTGACCTACTTCCCCGGTGTCCGATTGAGCTGAAATTTTACATACTAGTTCCGGTTACAACGCATGTTTATGATAAGAATGACCTGATGCTGCAGGATTGGCTCCCACAAGGGAACTCCTCAACAGTTAACAGTAGGGACATAAAACTTTGTTAAAAGCTTTTTTAGAAAACGTATTTAAAGTGACTGGTGTATCAATTAACATTGACTTGTTTGACTTTATAGTGTTATTATACCAGAATAGGGGAGGCATTGGAAGACTAGTAAGTGAGAGTGTCGCCACAAATAGGTAATAAGGAAGAGGACACTGCTGTAATTATTATTATTAGCTATAGTTATTCTAATAATAATTTTAATATTAATCTATATAAAAATGAAAGTCTCGATATCCCTTATAGACTCGAAAACAGCGGGAACGATATAAATGAAATTATCAGATAATCTTTAGATTACTTTAGCGGATGTTCCTGTAAAGTTTGGTGGCGATCGAAGCGTTTTTTAAACTGTTGAGTTCACAGCAACGCTTGACCCAACAGCTAAGCACATATAAAAAAGAGAGACAGATAAAATCTCATTTCCTTTTTCTTTTTTTAACACATTTTAGGTCTATGATTGACTTACAGAATCAAAAACTTCTGCTATCAAACATACATTGTCTGTTGTCTATTCTTTTTCCAGTCAAGATTCTAAATTCAAATCAGATACTCTTAAAGAGTGTAATCAAACTCTCGTGGCAGACATAAAATTATTTCTTAATGTAATAACTCTGGAAGGACTTATTATCGAACGTAAGTTTACAAATTAGCTATCTACGTATATTATGGGAATTGACCAGAGATATAAACAGATGCAATTTAAGCGAATTACTTTACTAGTTGCCAGCTATTAGATGTAAATATCAGTAATTTTCTTACAAGATCTCAAATAGGAATTAGAACATAGGAGAAAAAATTAAAATGGCACACAGAACCAGTGACACTGTAAATTTGTATTTGTATTATGTAATTACAAAGCTTATGAGGCGAGTTATGGTAATCCGGTTTAACAATTAGCAAAGACGAGTCTGACTAATTTGGATTATAATTAATTGGAAATAAACAGAAAACAAAATAAGATATAATTTCATTTTAAGAATATCTAATAGCTGTTTCATACATATTGGTTTTCAGTTTGGACAAAGCTGTTTTTATTACGTTACTGTAAATTTCGGTAGGATAAAATATCACAATCCTTTAGAACATTGAAATATACAACTCCTATTAATTACTATAACTTGAAGGTTATAATATGTATAGAATTCAAGGATCAAAATATGATCAGATGTAGCAAACTATCGTTTTTATGCTCCAGTAATGACGAACTCATGAATAATGAACAATTGGATAAATTATGAAGCTATGAAAATTGCGATTTACAAAGTGATTTTTTCGTGGAGTCGTATCTCCTGATGAAATTTCGATTGTTGTGCGAAACGATTGTTGAGTTTGTGATAGTGAACATGTGTACTGCTTCTGTATTGTAGTGGCGGTTTGTGCATAAATTTTCTGCATGTATCGGGTATGAAAATGGATAGTCTATTCTACATTTAGCATTATATATATTCTATTCACTTTATCGCGGATAAGAGCAAAATGATTTTATTATTACTTTCGTAATGACGATTCCGTTTGTATAATTCGTCGTCATACGAATCTGCAGGTAATCAGCCAGGCGCCACTCGCCTGATACACTCTTAGGAACCTTCAATTTGCGTCTGTAATTATTGCGGACCCTTCGATACTTATTTCTATTTTTTCCACGCTTAATTGTTGCCACAGATGACTTTTTTGTCGAACCACCTCAAAGAGAGCGGAAAGGCATCAAACGGAGCGTTGAATTTGGAAATAATTATACATAAATAGTCCCTTGAGCGGCCGATTAAGACAATTTCCGAGGCAAATTGCTGCAGACGAGCATAATAGCACACGCGCAGCGCCGTCATAAATAAATCTGGATTACGTTTCTGTACAAGATTAAGATTGATTCGATCTCGATGCTTTCTGCTATTAATGGCTGTGCCGGATAATGCCTCGATCGTGTTAAAATTTTAAATCATTATATTCCGTTTTTGTGCGTCCGATTTGTGAGATAATTACGGCCGACAAATTGCCGGCCGTCATTAAAAGATAACGGGTGGACGGTATCGGACGCCCGTACGTAATTAATGATCGATACATGTGAAATAATTAATTAGCGGCCGAGATCGGATTGGATCCTAAGGCGCCTGAGGCTGCGATACAAAAAACAATGACGTGCGGTTTTCGGCTGAGCCGGCGCCGCTGAAGCCGGCGACATCCGTTCTGTATGTCTATAATTTGGAAGGCCACGAATTACTTTTAAACTTATTTCCCAGCGATGAGCGTGACGCCGGCCCGCTAGAATGTCATTAATGATAATTTGAATCATTGTTATATTTTTTTCGTATAATTATCTATAATGTTCTATATTTAATGTAAAACAATTCCAATACAGTTTTATCAAATGATTCTGTATAAGCAAATTATTAATAAGTGCATATATGTCGTTTATTTGATACTTCTAAGTCTTATCAAGGTGTATTATAGTAATATTTTTGGAAAAGTTGCAATTGAAATTGGTTAATGTAAAAATAATTTAAGAGATATTTTTATTAAAGAAAACTTAACCTTACACTTTATAAATAAATGTTTAACTGTGTATTGGTTAAATGCAATTAATTATAGTTAAAAAATCTAATGTATTTATTTCATCCTTTATATTTAAATCTTTAAGAATAAAATCTAATGTATGCATACACGATAATAATTTTCGGTGTACTATAGTATAATCCACACTAATATTTCAAATGCGAAAGTCTATCTGTATCCTTCTCTATCTATCTAGTCTATCTAAGTCTATCCGTGTCTGTTATCCTTTCATGGCTAATCCGAAATATTGGTGAAATTTATCATAATTTAAGCGTATACACCAGAGTAATAAATTTAATAACAATATCGATTTCCTTAGAGAAAAAACATATTTAATTATTGAGGGTACGCAAACGCTTAAGCTACCGCGAACGTAGTCGCAGATGTGATTAGTACCTAGCATAAAACAAAATGACGCAGAAAATATTTAAATGCGCTATTTTTATTTGTTACTATTCTATAGGGCTATTATTAGTACCTAATATAACACAAAATGCAACATGAAATAGATAAATGCCCAATTTTATGTTTTACTATTCTATAGTTCCGGTTCGTAACCATCGATAAAACTCTATTTGCTTAACACCACTGAGAACTGAGTTATCGGACCGAATATCTCTAATCCATCAGTCTCGTAAGTCGATAGCAATTAAAATTCCCACGATTTCCACAATAGTGTAGCTCCAAATCAATATTAAACAAAATGACGCAGAAAATAGTTAAATTTGCTATTTTTATTTCCTACTATTCTATAATAATAATCATTTATTTATAGTCACGTATAGTTACTTTTCGTAACGGCGATAAAACTATTTGCTTAACACCACTGGGAACCGAGTTATCGGACCCAATATCTCTAATCCATCTCGTGAGTCGATAGCAATTAAAATTCCCACGATTTCCACAATATTGTAGCTCCAAATCAATGAGAGTTAAAGTCGCGATCGGGATGCGTGTGCGCAATTAAAATGAAACCTACAATCAGCCCCAGCCGCCATGTTTGTACACGGCCGATGTTAATAGCATTCTGTAATTACATACCAGTATCATGCCATCGTTGCTTCTCGGAAGGCTGATCAAATTAATAGAACCTATTTAGACGAAGTATTGTTATAGCGTTGGGACAGTTCATATCGACCTTATTATAACCGTCATTCATTTCGATACTATCCTTAGTAATATACCTAGGCTGTGATAGCCCCGCGGTGAGATCATGCGACTCTTCCGAGAGGGTCACGAGTTCAAACCCCGGCAGATACCAACGAGTTTTTCTGTAATTGTAATTGATAATTGCAATTTATCACACGTTTTTCGGTGAAGGAAAACATCGTGAGAAAACCTGCATATCTCTAGAGAAATCAGGGGATATGTGTAACCTACCAATCCGCATTGGGGCCGCGTGGTAGGTCTTAACTCCAACCTAAGGAGGCCTATGCCCAGCTGTGGGATTGCAACAGGCCGTTGCTTTACTTTACTTACTAATATTATAAACGCGAAAGTCTGTTTGTTACATACAGCGGATTGGCCATGAAAACTCATGGCCAATCCGCTGAACCAATATAGATGAAATTTGGCACAATTATTACTTAGCTTTTTTAGTTTTTTATTTGTGCCAACTAGCAAGTAAATAAGTCTACAGTAACGTTTTTATGGCTTTAACCCTTTAATCTTAAATATTAACTTTTTCTTGAAACTCTATGTAATCTTAAATTTAGAATAAAATAAATAAATATATAGGAAACTTACACACACTTTCGTTTGTGACCAAAGTCACTTAATACTTGTGTTATGGGTGACAGGCAACTGGTAAATATAATTATAATTTTGAATACATACTTAAATACATACCCAGACTCAAAGAATCAACAAATTGTTCTTAGAAAACTGACCCTCGGCGGGGATCAAATCCGCGACCCGCGGAGCCGAAGGCAGTGTCACGTGCCAATGTGGATAAAGCAAATTGATTCTATAATTACTATAGATTTCCATAAAGTTACGCATTCTTCTTAATGTTATAATTCTGTGTATATTACTTCTATGTACGCGAAATTTACACATGAAAAGTATCTAATAATGCACGACTTTGTCACGGGCGTCTCAAATCTCAATATATTCATAGCTCCAGGCACGTACCTTTTCGAGCCGCGGATCTAGGGGCCCACCTCCCCGTCGCGGTATACGGGGAAAGAATATCTGAATTCAATTACAAAAAGGCTTCTCTACGAGGTGTGCTGCACCCGCGCCGCCACCGAAAAGGGTGTATAAGGGTGTATAACAACTCAATTTCTCCATATTATTAAGACGGGGTGCGGGTATGTTGGGGTGGCTACAAAAAGAATGCTAATTTAAAATTCCTATTGCCGTGTCTATGCGCGCGCGCTTTATATATTATCTTTCGCGTAACAAAGGAGAACGCCACGCGAGTACGTAATTTCAATCTAATATTCAATTTGAAGGAGTATCTTGCGCCATCTTTTCTGTCTACAAAAATCTCGGCGTAATTCTGTTATCACGGAATCATTTCAAGTGTTTATTAGGGGGAAATATTTTTATAACCTTATTGTGTGATTGACGTTAGGTAAAGATTACTTTGGTAATCAGATATTTTGAATTGCCTACTTATTTTATTTAGATTTTTTAGTTCATAATTTTTTTTTTTATTCGGGCTACATGATTAGTTATACTGATCGAATATGTAAATTACGGTTCTGTGTATATTTAGGGTTGCCACATCGGTTCTTTGTCAGAACAAATCAGTAAAAAATGACGGTCCATAAGAAATGCAATGTTCTAATTTTCTATTTATGCAATAAGGTTTGTTATTTTTTTAGCACTACATATCAATAACAATTTGATATAAAACATGTTTTGTTAATATTGAGTATATATATATATATATATATATATATATATATATATATATATATATATATTGCCAAATTATAACTCTTGTGATTGTTAGAAAATAAATTCTTAAGAATTTTAGCAATAATGAGAAAACGATTAAATACTAACTTACCTCTTAATTTTGCTTTCTTAATTTGTACTCTATACAATGACATAAAAAGTACATTAATATAACCGTAGAACTTAAGAATACTTCGTGCTTATAGCAATAAATTTAGCACAGTCTATACAAACTGTGTAAAATAGACACCATATTTTACCTCTTTTAATGTTGATAGTATTTTAATTTTAATTGTTAATCATTTTGATTATTTTCCTACCATTTTATTTGTTAAAGCAGAATATATTTTTTTCCCTTTATTTCTTTTATCTATTATTGTTTTTTTTTGCAATATAGTGAGCGTAAGGTTATTTAGCTTATTACACATGTATAAGCTACCTCAGCCTATATGTGCGATCAAATAAGAGAAAAAAAAAACTGTAATTTACAAATATAAATTAGCATTAATTAATCAAAATGTATTTCACGTTGGCCTCCTTATAAATAAATAAATAAACTTACTTAGGGTACGAATTTTTTTTGACACCCCTAAATTATTTAGTGCAGTTTTGTCGCGTGATACACTTTAAGATAGGCATCGAGCTAAATAAGCTTATTGTTTAGAACTTTTAAAGTCAAGGATATCGATAGGTCTTCAGTTTCAATTTGTCACGATCACGATATAACGTGATACGAATATAAGGTAAGGTCATGGTTCAAGACTTTTGGGAATTCTCTCAAGGAAATAGACTGTTTCTGAATAAGCATTAAAATTATATCAACGCATTAGCTTCGTTTAGGTTTGCCGAGTGGTATTCGGCTGACCTAAACGAAGCCCGGTTGGCTGTTCGGTTGGCCCTCGGCGGGAATCGAACCTGGGACCCGCGGAGCTGAAGGTAAGGTCAATACCCACTGCGCCAACGGGCCAGTCAATTAAGTAATTTAATGTAGTATCTTAGTGGAATGCTTAATTACTAGCTAGAATAAGTTAGCACTGAAGCTTCCTTAAAGACCAAATCTACCTAAACATGCCTTATTGTTTATATCGTGTAAAAGCTAGTCTATAATTACATAAAGTAACCAGCATGTGGGCACTATCGCCATACCACCATGCAAGCTGTAGGCCAACGTATTACATCGATATGGGGCTTGCTTGTTATGAAACTGACCTAAATACAGAGCCATTTTACCTAGACCTGTATATTTTATCTTAAATCAACTTTCTTACAGACTAATTTGCGTGGAACATGCTGTGTGGTACCCGGCTGAATAGAATAGACCACGCCCATTTTTAACCGAAGTGTCGCAAAAAGCGACTAAGGTAAGTTGATCATGTGACAACATGTTTATAATATGTTGTGCCGACTCCACTTAGAGTGGGATAAGGGCAGGAGAATGACTATTTGCTTTAACCATTTGACTATTGTTTAAAAAAAGCATTATATATGCATGCTTTATATTTTAAGTAACCTAATTCAAAAGTAAGCTTAATGAGTTATATATATTTTTATAATTTTTTCCTAGGAACTATTAAAGAGCTAGTGTTTTTTTGCTCTTCCAAATTATGGATCTCTTTAAGGCTAACGATGTTACGCTTTATTGCAATTAGACAAAAAAAACTTTTTCGAATTAGGTCACTTTAATACTAAGCCTGCGATTAAATGGAAATCATAAATACTAAAAAACATTTATTTGTTTTTTTAAGTTCTTTGATAAATATATATAAATAAAAATCCTGCTTTAAATATATGAAGTCATTCCATCCCAAACGTGGATTAGATACGATTATAACATGCCCTATCGTTGGGCAAAGATTATGAGACGAAAACTCCTAAGCCTAGCTCATACAGTAATCGTCTCGGATAACTTTTGGAGTATAACAATCGTCTGATTTTCGCTGAAACCTATGTCATAACACGTTGATGATCTAAAAGGATCTCAAAAATGATGATCTAAAAGTTGATGATGACCTAAAAGGATCTCAATTTTTACTATTTTCATATTATCTTTTCTATATTTTTATATTTTTATTTTCATATTATTATTTTTATATTATTATTTTTATATTATTATTTTTACATTACTATTTTTATATTATTAATATTATATGATTTATTTATTTATGTCCCCAAATTAAGTAACTTATACTTGTGTTATAGGAGACAGACAACTAGTAAATATATACTTGTTTATTTTTTAAAAACATACTTAAATACAAATATACACCCAGGCTCAAAGACCAACAAATTCATTTATAAAAAATGTTGGCCCTCGACGGAATCGAACCCGCGACCCGCGTAGCCGAAGGCTGGGTCACTACCCACTGCGCCAACGAGCCAGTCACTCACTCATTAGGTCGATAGTTTTGTATTTACAGATATGCTACCGTTTAGTTTTACATTGCATCCTGCGAACAATTATTCGTTACGTACAGCGTTACGTAAAACAAAGTATACTTCCATGTTAATAGTCTTTTGTTTAGTTCGAATGTATTCATAGAAGTAAATATTACCCTTTTACGACGGAAACCATGCGTATTCTAGTAGTAGTTGTTAAATGTTAAATACAGGCGTTTGTTAATCTACTTTTACTGATGATAAAAATTATAAATTAAATAATACTATGGACGAATTTATGACCAACTTTTATACAGCAGTGATTTGAATAAAAAAAGACATGCAGATGAAATCTTTATCGGTAGAATGTCCTTAATGCATTGATTGCTCTTCTACTTACTGAAAGTAGACTTCATATGGAAATGCTTTAAATCTAGAACATTCTTTTAGAATTCACGAACGGTTAGAGCGCGTGTCCAACCAGAGCTTCGTGGGTTCAGACTCATATATACATAAATGAATTTTCTACGTAAATATGTGCTAAATGATTTATATCAAAACTATAAGTAATCAGCGGTACTCGTGACTTTTCGTGCCAAATTACAATTTAAGCACCCTTAATAATGCAATGTGTGTTTTTTGAAAGAAAAACAGGATCCTACTAGTATATGTTAACCCGACATATTAGCTTTAATTGTGCAAAATTACATTATTACTCGTCAAGCAGATTAGCCGTGTAAGCGTAAAAGATAGACTGACAGAATTTCGCATTTATAATATTAGTAAGGATTCAAGTAATTTTTGAAATAGAACATCAACACTCCTAATTAGAACCCTCTCAACTCTCTGAAGGGAAGAGGACAGTAAGAGTGCGTAATTTAAATGTCTACGCTACATTTCATGATGTGATACGTGGTTCACTGTTGTTGCTAAGTTGCTGCTAAGTATTGTTTTTAGCCTTTACCGTGTTCAGAAAGCGTGCTCTACCGTTTTACCATAATATTATAGCTGGTGACGGCGTACACACTATAATAGAACTTTATTATTAAATGCAACTTGATGATAAGTGATTGGGTATAATAAAGTATCGTTCCATTAAAATCGAAAACTTTCCGCGACGCATTCTGTCAATGAAATAACAACAAACTACAACAAGAAATAGACAGACAAGCTTTATTCATCATTCTCCTGCCCTTATCCCACTCCAAAGGGGGTAGGTAACATAAACATGTCGTCACATAATTTGGTTACGTATTTTAAGACCGGCCAAAATCTTACAAATTCTGCATGTATCAGGTATGAGAGCAAATAGTACACTCTACATTTAACAATACATATATTTTCTTTTATCGCGGATTATAGCATAATAATATTCTCATTACTATTGTATTATTGGCCTCCGCAAAGTAACGCCGAATTCCATAAATTCTTTAAATATAGGCAATAGTCTTCAGAAACAATTCGTGCATAGAGCCACCAACTTGGTGGTTCATATTTATTATGGACATCAACATTTACATAGATATCGATATTTTCTAAAAGTTTCTTTTTTAAGTTATACTTCAAATAAGTACTGACACTTCTGAACCACTTTTTAACCTTCTTAGTTATCCAGACTAGTTAGACCTACCTAATAGCATCCTATATAAATTTACAAATCAATCACGATCATCATGCAATCAAGGTATAGACGCAGCGCGGTAATCTCGTCTTCATGAATCTTTAGTTAAAAGAAAACTCATATACGTCTTTAGTTGACTTTCCTTAAATTTCTCCCTTTATCTTAAATATCGAACACATACCTTTAAAGCTTTTTTATGTGTAATACTCCCAAAAATTCTCAATTTCGTACAAAATTAATTTCCTTAAAGTTAATATATTTATTTCAAACCTTCTCGATTCAAGATACGAGAACTTGCTTAAAACGATAACTCTACTTTTTGCCTTCACGGGTAGTGGCGTAATAATAAATTAATATCATTGTAAACACAGCCTTAACGTGTAATGCATCAGGCACCCACTCCCGAGGATAAAATTATAAATAACAAATAAAAGACCAAAGAGATAAAAACGACATTGTCGCATGATAAATGATCAGATTTAAATTTAGGACCAAAGTTAAGGTTCCAGCACCTTGTAACGAACGCGACGAGCCCCGCTTATAATTATAATTAATATTCTTACAGAATTAAAGTGGTCGAGCGAGAAAAAAAAATGAGATTCGATGCGAGAATTAATAACAAACAAATGGGCTACCTGCCGTGTTTTTTGTGAGCCCCCACAGGTAAGGTAATGATGAAAGGAAATCATATGCAACTGTCTTAGATTTTAAACAATATTGCCAGATTTTGACACGGTTGCACCTTTTTTTTGTGACGATCGGCGGCTTCATTCATAGGAAACATCTTTACGAGTAAACAAGGAAAAAATATACGCTAATTCAACTACTTGGCAACAGATGGCGATGCTATCGTACAGTTATTTGCGAAGGCTTTAATCAAAACGTGAATATAAGCGTCATATTTCTTTACGCTCATGATTGTGACTTGTTAGAAAAGAAAACAAAAAAGGTGCACTCGTAACAAGAAACCAACGATTCGAAATTCGGGACAAAGGAGAGGAACTCTCTAAACGTGATACCATAATGACAAAACAGAAATATGATTTCGATTAAACGGTGCGATAGAGATACCGTGATTGGGTGGTGTCGCGGGTGCGAGAGGGACGGCGAGCTAGTTAATAATAAAAATATTTTATTTGTATAGTGGGGTAAAACACCCCCGCTGTGGGCTGTTTGGTCGGGACGGCATCCATCATCATTATATTAACCGATTTAACACTTTTGAACAGATTCCGATGTCGGTTGGTGGTGAATTTATATTGGGGACAAAAGTGCAGATGGCTGTATATTTTAGTTACATAATTAATAGAATTAGGCGTTAGTTTGCGGAGATCCATAATATAAAAGTAATAATAAAATTATTTTGCTATAATCCGCGATGAAGTAATATAGAAAATATGTAATGCTTAATGTAGAGTGGACAATCCGTTTTCAAACCTGATACATGCAGAATTCGTAAAATCACATAAAACAAAAACACAACCTCCACCACCGCCACCATAATACACAAGCACTACATACGTTCACTATCACAAACCCAACAATCGTTTCGCCACGCAACCGAAACTCCACAAAGCTTGCGATTTATACATTTAGCATTCTACATTTAGCATTATATATATTTTCTATTTTACTTAATCGCGGATTATAGCAAAATAATTTTATTATTACTTTTGTATTTTAGTTACAATTATAAGGGATTCCCTTGTTAATAATTTTCATTAACGAAAGCTCTATTCAGAACGTTTTATTTTACTTTGTGTTATAAATTTTGATGTAATTTATTTTAAGCCTTAAATTCCTAAATTATGTATGTACAACATACTTACAATTTATATTTATTAATTTCAGTTTAAAATGTTTTCTAGCAAGATATCTGAATGAAAATCAGTTAGACTTGGCTATTTGCTACATCAAATTTTACGTATTCTTTAAGTGTTGGCTTTCTATAAATATTGTTGGTTTTTAATTTAAATTATTATATTGCAAATCAGCGAACGATATTAGCAATCTTAGACAATTAATTACGAATCGAAGCGAAGTCACCTTTTACGACATCTCAGTAAGAAATGAGAGTGGTCTATTCTACTCAGCGGTATACCAATCGGTAGATAAACTTACCTCAGTCACTGTTTACGACACCACGGTAAGAAATGAGGATGGTCTTTTCTACTCAGGCGGATACCACACGACTCACTTTAAAGGCTTCTGTAAGGGTGCAATATAGTAAATATTGCATGTTTCTCTTCCAAATTTCTAGCGAGACATATAGTGTGCCTTACGATGTTTTTTTGGACTGTACCATAAAAAAATATAATTTTTGTTGAATTGAGAATATGCTGTTAAGCTCTATAGCGACATCATATGGGACGGTTAATACAAAATTATCATCTAGTGTATGAAATTGAATGAGAAGAAATACAGTAATAAGCCTAGTTTGTAATGAATGTCTCTTAATCCAATCCTCGTTTAAAGTAGTCCAAATTGCAAACTTGAAATTCCTTGTCACCCTATATAAGACTGTTTATGAAAAGAGATGTAATACAAACATCTGTGAAACACCGTATATATCATATCACATACGTATAATATTACAAGTTGTTGATTTAATTAAATCTTTATATTCGTCCCATATTAGGTAACACTGGTTTAGGCTTTACAACACCCTGTATGGGATCGAGGATACAAGGAGAGGAAACTGGGCCAAACTAATTTTCTAGTCAATCATCTTAGTGATTCTTAGGTACATTGAATATATATTCTCCTTATCTATGTTTAATATTTAAATTAGTTAATTTTGTATGTATATATATATATTTTTTCGGAATATCGGACACGGCTCCAACGATTCTCTTGAAATTCGGCATGGTTTGGTTTTGAGGGGAGAAAAATCGAACTAGATAAGTTTTATTTTTAAAAAATGTCGTTTTATCCTTGTTTTCGGGCAATAAATTTTTTTGTAATTTACGTCGAATACAATCACAATTTTTCGGCTGTCAAACGTAAAGTCACGGTAGTTCATTTGGGTAACGGGCGGTCAAGAGAGGTGAAATACCTAGGATCGAGCACCACCTGCCCTATTATTTTTTCATTTTTCTTTTCAATTTTTTTTACATAATTTTAAAAATTACAGAGCAAGGCTCGTTCACCCAGGTACATATTATTAATAAAATTAGTGCTATCAAGTGATGGGTCTCTTTGACACTCGGGAGGTTCGTAGGTGCTTTGCTAATTTTAATACTAAGCGCACTTAATAATCTTGAACAATTGCGTCGAAATAATTATAATATATATGCATTCTCAGAATTGACAACAATGTATACATTGTTCTATTTACGGGAATATAATTTATGTGTAATTGTAATTGCCGTAAAATAATTAAAATACACGTTGATGCAGTTGCTTATAAATAACCGAGAAGTCTTCACGATCACGTTTGGTACAAGAAATGTTGCTGTTTTTGGTCGCCAGTCTCTAAGTAACTCGTTTTTCATATAAGGAGAGCGTCAGCCATTACTTCATTACGGTTTTTATATCAATTATTATTTTCCAATGTAACATTAATTGACATGTAACTACCATGTAGGAGTATGTGATTATACATCGGCTTTGATAACAGAATCAGTTGTCTATTTTGTTACGGACAATTGATTGGACATCACTTGTTTTTACGAAATATGATAAAATAGAGTGCGAAAGTTAATAATTTATAGAATTTGGCGTTACTTTGCGGAGATCCATGATACAAAAGTAATAATAAAATTATTTTGCTATAATCCGGGATGAAGTTATACTGAATAGATGAAGTTATTTTGCGAAAGTTATTATTATTTTGCTATAACCCGCGTTTGTTAGGAAATTTCTGTAATCCTGAGTGTAGGAAGTGTCGTAAAAGGCGACTAAGGTAAGTCGACTCGCTGTATGGTATCCGGCTGAATACAATATTCCACCTTCATTTCTTACCGAGGTGTCGTAAAAGGCGACTAAGGTATGTTGACCCACCATGTGGTATCCGGTTAAGTAGAATAGACCACCATCTTTCTTATCAAGGCGTCTTAAAATACCAATAAGTTAAGTTGACGTCAGGCAAGCGGCCGGGGTAAATACGAAGCCAAATCATGTGACAACATGTTTATAACATGTTGTGCCCACCCAACTAAGAGCGGGATAAGGGCAGGAGAATGATGATGTTGAGTGTAGGAAGCAAAACCGTTCTCATACCTTATACATTCACGATTATTTACCGCACGTATTAAAAGACACCACCACCAACATCACACTACACACATTCACTACGATAAACTCAATGATCGTTTCGCTCGTAACTGAAGCATTTACGATTTTATCTGATTATAGGAAAATAATTCGACCATAACTTTTGTACTAAGGAATTCCACAATGTAACGCCTACTTCTATAAGAGAACCCTTTTAGGGATAAGTCCACCTTTATACATGTGCTTTTTTTAATTTTTCTTTCTCTTATCTAAATACATGTATTAAAATAACAAAAATAAAATAAAGAATTAGTGCGCTTAAATATCTAATGAAGATGTCGTTTTAAAAAACGCTGAATGGGTAATAGTTAAATCATTTGTAAAGAGTTCGCGAGATCACTGGAGTAATGGATACAAAAAACTAAAACTAATTCAAAATAAAAATACAAAAAAATCGCATAGGCAAATGTTTAATAGTATTCAGGAAACGTAAATAAATTAAACCATGCATGATATATAAAAATCTGTAGCAATTGATATGTAAAGTGTGTTAATACATTTGTGACCAATCCCCGACTCTCCCATGTCGTTGTTCACAAAATTTGTATACTAATCAATAAGATTTGACCCTAATACCTTAAACGAACAATGGAATTTGCTTTCAATGGTACATTTTGTTTCGCTTATAGTATAAATATATTTCAATCAAATCATTGGTATGCTAAAGGGCGCTGAGAACGCCTTTAGCAATAATTATTAAAACTTATCGTAAAATATTAGTTTGATATAAGTAATTAAGTAAGTAGCGGCCTGTTACTCTCCCACTGCTGGGAATAGGCCTCTATCTCCGTTTTTGGAGAGAAGGATTGGAGCTAAGACCTACCACGCTGCTCCAATGCGGATTGGTAGGTTACACATATCTCCAGAAATCTCTAGAGATATGCAGGTTTCGATGTTTTCCTTCACCGAAAAATGTGTGATAAATATATATAATAATTTCATTATCAATTAGACACATAAGTTTTAACAGAAAAACTCATTGTCTGCCAGAGTTTGAACCCGTGACCATCTCGAAAGAGTTACACGGTGATACCGCTGGGCCATCACAATTATTTTGATATAATACTCAATTATAATTTACCAATATCTAATCGCGGATTATAGAATAATAAAAGAACCATTAATTTTGTATTATGGAACTCCTCTAAGTAACGGCTAACTCTTTAGTATAATTAGTTTTTAATTTATCGATCCACAATGGCGGATTACTATTTGTATTTAAGTATGTATTTAATAAATATATAAGTATATATTCACCAGTTGTCCGTCTACCATAAAACAAGTATTAAGTTACTTACTTTGGGGACGTATGACCGTGTGTGTGTCCCATATATTTATTTATAATATTTATTTTACTGCCCAATATTGTAATGTTTTTTCCTTTCCTTCACTTCTCAAAGGAGTAACATATCTGTTGGTTTTTTGTTAAGGACGTAGAAGTAAGGTAAGGTAGGTAAGGTAACGGCCTGTTACTATCCCACTGCTGGGCATAGGCCTGTTCTCTCCATTTATTTTTTGAAGAGAAGGATTGGAGCTAAGACCTACCACGCTGCTCCAATGCGGTAGAAGTAAGGAAGGAGAAGAAAGGTGAAAAAAGTAGTATGAAATTAATTAGGGTATTTCTTATTTCGGCAATAAGTTGCTCAGTTCTTAAAGTCTCGGTTAGTGCATAGTATACTAATGAAATAAGACCTTTAATGGCTAAGCTTTGTTATGTGTGTATTACATAAATCGGATGTGACTATGTTTTGCAGATGTTCGATAGAAATGACTAAATATGTTAATTGTTACTAGTTTTTTACTAATACTAGACAAAAATGTTACAATTCTAAATATTTTTTAGATAAAAAAACACGATTTTGCATTGTTAAAGTATTGTTTTAGTTAGTTAAATTTGAATAAAAACTGTAATAATGATAAAATAATACTTTATAAGCTGTGATAGCTCAGCGGTGAAGCACAACTCTCGAACGAGTATCATGGGTTCAAATTCCAGGCAGCACTAAGTTTCTCTGTTAATCCTTATGAATATAATTAATAATTCCAATCTATGGGACACTTTTCGATGAAGGAAAACATCGTGAAGAAACCTGCATTTCTCTGAACAATTTTGTTGATATGTACCTACCAAATGGAGCAGCGTGGTAAGTGTTAGCTCCAACCTTTTGTCCAAAAAAAAGAGGAGGCCTATGCCCAGCAATGGGATAAGAGATCTTAAAATATATATAAATTTACATTTGGTAATACTTAAAGGTCCGTATTTAAAAACAAGTATAGACTCCGAACATATTAGTGTCATATAAAGCCACGAAGGGCATCAATTTTGCAACGTTCGAGTACTAAAGCCAATAATTAAGACGATGATTAAATCTCGGGGATAAAGCTCATTCCGTTAATTACTCCCTAAAGCTACAGGTTCGCCGGCCTCGGTTTTTGCCATCGACATAATTTAATAAGCATATTAACCGGGCCGATGCCATAGATAAGTAAGTTGCCTCGGGCCATTCTCGCTAATATACCTTATAAAGTTTATATAGAATCGAAAAGACATTGGTGTTACAATATCGATATTCGAAATATAAATTGTTTCAAAGGATTGGGCTTTTCCCATTGACTATTGTTACATTTTTAATTTAGAGGCTTTCAAATTTATTACCCTAGCCTCTATCCATTTATTAAATAAAAATAATACTGATTAATAGAATACGTGAATATCATATTTCTATAACTTCATAATTCGAATCTCAATTCTAATAGTGCAAAATAAATTGTTTCAAAGGAGTTTTGTGCTATCCCTTTGATTATTTTTTATTTATTTAGAGTCTAAGGTTTATTAGTATGCCCTTGCCTGTATCCTGTATTAAGATAATAGTGTAATAGTGAAACATATGTCTGTAAGTTCATAATTCAAATCTTTATTAACCACGTGAAAAAACGTTTGTATGTTTGTAACTCATTCACATAAAAAATACTGTATGAATTTGTATGAATGTTACACACGGTATATACATGATCTACCGTTATTATGACAGTCGATGCCACAGGAAAAACCATTGCAATAATTGTTGAAAACATATATATCATTTTTCTTTAACTGGCCCGGTGATTTTGGGTTTGATTTCCACCTATAACTAACCTTTTCTGAAAACGACGTGTTGGTTCTTCGAATGGGTGTATTTATGTATTTATTCAAAATTATTAAGTTACTTTGGGGACGGGCGATTTTAAAATTAGAATTTCTATGTACTTATTTCAATATAAAATTACTGAGAAACAGTATTATATTATAATTGATAACATAACTATTTAATATGACATAATGTCTGAGAAGATTTTACTTTAATGGTAAGTCCAGGGCGAGAAAAGTTGCGAGAGTCGAGTTGACGGCACTCTTGGTGCGGGGTCAAAGTGGAATGACCATGTAACCGTCTAATGAAAGCAAGACGTTACAGACTCCAATCACAGTTGTTCAAAACACATTCACATTACAATCAATTTAAGCCCTCACATCGTTCGGACGACACTGCGTCTACGGAGCTAGCTCCGCGTGTGGCGTATCGGACTCTTTAATAAGCATACTTTGTATGAATCGGCTTTAGTAATTCAATGCTACATTTTACTGCTGCTTCCAATCAGAATGTACTAACTAATTGAAAGCCTTGATGAAGGTTTTATCAATATTTTACTTAGTAAGTCAATCCTTAAGATATTTATTTAAATTTTATAGATTTACTCGTAGATCACGTAAAAATGCAGAAATTAGATAGAAGAATTCAAAGAAATCTCTCTCTATGTAATTTGATTGATATAGAAGTTATAATATTTTTAAGGTATATATACATATAATAATTTGACTTAATATATCGCACGCTTAGTATTAATTAACGCTTAGTAGACCTAATTCAAAATTAAGCTTCATTGACTTAGATGCATTGTAATCTGTATTCAAATGCCTTCTATAACATCACGCTACGAACTATTAAAAAAACTAGTATTTTCTTGATCTTCTAAGTTATGCGTCTCTTTGACACTCACGAATTTTGTACTGCAATTTTCGAGGAAAAAAAAAACTATTTTGAATTAGCTCACTTCAATACTAAGTAAAGCTTAAAAAAGATCGCAAAATTAGAAACGGGTTTAAGAAATCTTGACAGTTATTTTATCAATCGTAATATTCTTGTTGATTACTATGAGGAAAATAGCGGTGCGTTATGACATCGCCACAAAAGACTTCCATTAGCATCTCATAGGCTTAATTAGACGTCCACGTATCGGGCGTTCGCCCACGTCAACGCATCCGTCTGTGGCAATCAAATTAGAGGCCGGCAAACAAAGCGACTCGACCGTGCCACCCCACGACAAAACGTTTTCTCGCAATCTTCGATCACCAGATTAAGGGTAAGTCTCGTCTCGCACGTTTTATCTCCGATTGTCCGCACTTAACGCACACTTTACTTCAGTGGCCCCTCAAGAGGAAATTGAAACCGATTCCCCCGCTATCTTATCAACAGTGTTACACTAATTAATCGATGTACCACGACCGTTGTTAGAGGTAAATAATGCTTGCATTGAACCGGGTGATTTATCGGTGTGAATAGACAAAAGTGTCGCGGGCGGAGCGGAACAATGCTGTGGAATGTCGTCGCGGGCCGGTCGCGCTCGTGCTGCTCGTGAATGCGGATTATTAATAACTCGCCCGCTCTTATGGTCGTGGTTTGAGCGACTTCTATCCCACTCTTTGCCTGAAGCATCCATTCCATGTGCTATATGGTCTAGCTTTAAGTAATTTACAGTTTTTGAATATTGTTCCAATATTTGTACAGTTCTGTTTCATTCTTATTTAGCTGCTCGTGAATGCGGATCATTAATAACTCGCTCGCTCTTATGGTCGCGATCTGAGCGTCTTCTATCCCACTCTTTGCCTGAAGCATCCATTCCATGTGCTATATGGTCTAGCTTTAAGTTATTTAGAGTTTTTTTTAATATTGTTCCAATATTTGTGCATTTCTGTTTCATTCTTATTTAGCTGCTCGTGAATGCGGATTATTAATAACTCACCCGCTCTTAGGGTCTCGGTTTGAGCGACTTCTATCCCACTCTTTGCCTGAAGCATCCGTTCCATGTGCTATATGGTCTAGCTTTAAGTTATTACAGTTTTTGAATATTGTTCCAATATTTGTGCATTTCTGTTTCATTCTTATTTAGCTGCTCGTGAATGCGGATTATTAATAACTCACCCGCTCTTAAGGTCTCAGTTTGAGCGACTTCTATCCCACTCTTTGCCTGAAGCATCCGTTCTACCAGTGCTATATGGTTTAACTTTAAGTTATTTACATTCTTTCATTAGGTAAATTGGTTTAAGCTAAATAAAAAAATTAGGTGACCTAGGATATAGAGAAAATGCAAATAAAAAAGAAAAAAGAAAGAATAAAAAAATAAAAGAAAAAAGAAAGGAAGAATCTAGGACTCCATCCCGGTTATTTTCACTTCTTTAGTCTGCCCGATTCTCACTAAGCTGACAACTTTACAAATGACAGTACAATTAACCACTGTATTATATTTCTATTTTAGCAGTTTTTTTTATTTTTATTGCCCTCTATAACCTCTACATTCTGAATTACATGAAAATCCGTTTTAAAATTAAAATTATATACACAAGATTAACTCATTTAAATATTAAAGATATGTACATGTTGTATGTATATTTTGTTTGAATATGTATAATAGTAATATTCCATTTACATACCATAATAATATCTATTGTAATTTGCCACAAATTAATTAGGTTACTTTTAGTCTACTTTTAGGTTTGAATTAGGTCACTTTAATACTAAGCGTGTGATATATCATTGATCATTAAGTAAAGGAAAACATTATAATATAAACTGTAAATCCTGTAAACTGTAAATAAAATGACTGGAATATGAGTTACGAACTTACGAACATTGGAATAGCGTAGTACCTAATTTAATATTCCAAATCTTATCTAAAGAGTCTATCAGTGAGAAAGGAACAAGCCAAGTTATTCAAAGTTTATCATTTTCCCAAAATTCGAAAATAGAATATCGATGTATTCGCATTCTCCCCTCATTTCTGTAATTCCCGCTTCTATGAACAATGTATGACAATACCAACGGCGCGGATTATAACAAATTCCCCCTGATTGCATGGGTATATCTCCTAACAATAAGACAAAATAGTTATAATGTCACATGTGTGTACATTTTACCGCATTTGGAACTAATTGGGAATATTTCATAATGCTTCGATTATTGAATGCAACATCTGCTCAATCTATCTTAAAAGTTATGTCACGTACATTATATTTGTTATGGATATACCTCTAACCACAGAGTGATTTAAAAATAAATACTTTGGTATCATATTGAAATTATACAGACTAAAAATGTGATAACATTTGACTGCAATTCGATAACCTGCATTCAAGACGTCGATCGGTAAAATTAATAGAAGCCGTGGGGGTTTCGACTAGAGCAGAAATCATCATCCTCCTTATCCCACTCTAAGTGGTATCGGCATAACATGTTATAAACATGTTGTCACATGATTTGGCTATGTATTCTTCTTCCTTCCCTCTGACGTCAGCTTTATCTTAGTCGTATTTTACGACAACTCGGTAATTAAGCGATAGATATCAGGAATGAATATTCTCGCAAATGGTTATTAGTAAGAAAATAAGTAATGCAACTTTTATTTGCCAATATAAAGGCAGGTTAGCATAGAAAAGATAAAAAGCGAAAAAAATAATCTTAATGTCTTATTTTACTGCAACTTTACGTGACTAATAGACTGTATAATATAAATACAACATCGCAAATAGAAGCATAGTAAGAAGACTCGGCAAAAAATCATTTCAGTTTGAAAAAGGCTGAACAGATATCATTATTAAAGGTAAAGAATAATAATATTGGAAAGGAAAACTATTTATATAGTAAATTACCTTTCACGATTTGTAGTGTAACTCATTTTTTGCCATCACAAACACCTATGCAAGCTTGTCGGCCTACATCGACTTGCACTCCGTACCACTAAAACGAAATCGTCCCACATTTTCGGTGTTCCGGACATAAGATAAAGGTTTATTTATGGGATCCTTACATTTTTTACAATGCAAACAAATAAAGTTTTACGCTCGGAAATTCACAAACGGCACTTATTTTCAAATGTAACATGATTTTTATGCAAGCCAAATAAAATCTCGCACTTGATAAAAAGGTGTCGATAAATTTTATATTTTACATGAACGATAAAAAGCAGTATGCGTTTTATTATGTTGAACAAAAATTTCATCTATTTTAACGATAAAGTGCCTGCTTTTCAAAATCAGTGATGATTGCTAATCATGTGATCATCATCGTGCAAGTGTCCACACGATCATCCGTACTATCATAGGATATATACGATCAAACGTATCACACAGCGATCCCCTTTGATGCGTGTATAAAAAACCGACAATTCACGGGTTGTAGCCGATCATATGCGATCAATAGGCACCAAATCAAAACAATGTTTATTCAGATAAGCTCTTGCAAGCACTTTTGAATCGTTAAGATCAATATGATTAATGAAGCTTCAACTGGTTCGGAATGTTGCTCTTACCGAGAAGAACCAGAAAGAAACTCGGCGGTCAATCTTTTAAACATTTTCAATTTTACATTATTAAACCGCAGTGTATGACGCTGAAGGATTTTCAAATCCAGGCATTTTTATCATCCAAATAATCCTCAATTGCTAATATGCTTTACGTATAAGCGTATCTCTTATACTTAATTTAAACCTTTGGACTGGTCTATGGATTGCGGAATTTTATTGTAGAATACCGAGACCATCGAATGAGTTGCTAACTCTGTTGAGTTGCGATACAGGTATCACAAGCTTTTTGTGAATTCTCGTACATCATAGATTATGATTGGCAAGTATAGCCGAGTATAGTCTACTGGACCGAGTATAGTCTACTGGTCTATAAAGTATAGTTTACTGGATCAGTCTTAATCGTTTAAAATCGCTGATAATAAAGCAGAACCAAAAAAGTAGTGACAAATTAGACAATCCGTCTCACTGATTTTCTTCCTAGACCAAAATCATCTGCGATGTAAATGTATTTGACTTAAGCATTTTATTTTATTACTATAGAAGTGTATGTGTTGAGTTCACGATGCATTTTTTGCGCATTTTATCATCAGTTAGTAAGTAAGAGTCGTGAGCGACTTCATTCGCTGTAATTAGTTTTACCGTTACCCAGTACTTAACATTTTGAATGGGTGGGCCCATTGATTGCCACTTTAGGTGTCGTGGCATAGGGTTGCCATGTTTTAATAATATCCCTTTATAATTTTATCACCAATAACGATCATTATTAATGACAAAGTTACGATTTTTCTTTACCTAGTACGGTACTAATTGAGATTATTGTTGAAAAATAGTGTGTGTTTATATTCAATGTAAATTTTAGTATTTTATTAATGCCAAAAACAAGGAAAAAATATATATTTTTAATTTATCTCCCCCAAAAGCTCCTGCATGCTTAATTTCAGGAAAAAAATCGTTGCAGCCGTTTCGGAGATATATATATTCCAAATCTCGGAAAGGGCAGATTTTCCTTAAATTCTGGAAGCAGAAGGTTTTGGGGGAAAAAAATCGATCTAGCTAGGTTTCATTTCAATCGTTTTATCCCCGTTTTTGGGCATAAAAAAATACTAAAATTTAATTTTCATTTATTGAATAAATAAACCACATTTTTGCCGTTAATTGTTAAGTTAGCGTAGCTTAATCGGGGAACGGGTGGCCGCGAGAAATAAAAATACCTAATATCGAGTTCCACCTACCCTATTATTTTTTCCTTTTTTTTTGTGCTGTAAAAAATTACCGAGCAAGGCTCAGTCAACCAGGTTCTTAGTATAGAAGAAGTAGAATAATTTAGTTTTCAATTTTTGAAATGGAGCTCTAATTCGTCCATATTTTAACACAAGGCAAAAAGACATCAAACACATATTTGGGTAGAAATCGTCGATAATTGAAATTTGTAACATTAACACGTTCTAATGCTAATTGTCGTTGTCAAAAAGCCGACGTTTCGTGTAACACTTATTAAGAGAAAACGAGGCTCTGCCGAAATTTAATTATCGACATTACGTTGACACCGAAAAGCTTTGTCACGAAACCACGTTACGTGAACAATAAGAGAGTATTGTATGCAATTGGATCGTAGAGAATCTTTGTATGTTATATTCTACAGGCTGTAATCGTGACTTCGCTCGTCAATTTAACTGTTAAAATACCCTTGAGTATATAATATATATTTTATTCTACCGAAGGACTAAATAGATTGCTTTTTTTATATGTGAGCTTGGTATTTGCGCTTTAATTATATCAAACTTTATCAATATTGCTTCAGCGTATTAGACAGCGTAATAGATAGAAAGAAAGATTTTTGCATTTATAATATCATGTTCATCTTTAAAAATTATTTTTTTTGAATATAAAAATACTTAAAACTCTACCTATACATATGATATATTAAAGCTTTTGTCCTAAAGTAAAAAAAGAATATCTTTCAAAAATAATTGGGTATAATTAATTACAAATCTAAGTTGAGAATAAATATGGATTAAGGGTTTATTCAGACTTTATTTTAGATGGATAATGAATGAAAATAACTTAAAAACCAGATTCGCTAAAATAGCTAAAGAATTCGTTTATTTAAAAAATTAATGCACTAAACATAATCCACACAAAATAAAAAAATATAATAATGCAAATATACATGTATAATTCTCATTCTGAATATTTCGAAATCATCGAGACATGGCGATTCATTGAAAAAGTTAATTTTTTACAATTATTACATACTAGCTTTTACCAGCAACTTCGTTCGCGTGGACTGTTGTCGCGTGATTGGTTTTCAATGACATTCTATTCCTGTAGAATTAACAGGATTTCTATAGCATATATGTTACCCCGGTGTATAAGGATAAATTGTGCCAAATTTCATCGATATTAGTTCAGCAGATTCGCCGAAAAAACATACCTATATCCATAGTCACAAACTTTTTGCGATTAAACTTACCCATAAAGTTCCATGGTTCAACAAATGGGCCATCATCGGTACAAGAAAGTAGGAACACAAAGCAAAACTAATATAGATGACATTATTCCTAAACTTCGGCGTCAAAAATGATAAATGATCAATTGTCCACGAACAATCCCTTTGTGATTAATAGAAGGAACGAGCTCTTTAAGGTTTTATATAACTTATGTGACTTTAAGAATGTTACTTCTATAAAAAATAAATATGAGAATTTTAAATATTTGTTCAAGTTTAGGTATTAGCCGTATGGGGTCTGGCTGAGTGGAATAGACCACCCTCTTTTCTTACCGAGATGTCAAAAAGGCGACTAAGGTAAGTCGACCTTCGTGTGGTATTCGGTTGAGTAGAATAGACCACTTTCTTTCTTACCGAGGTGTCGTAAAATACGTCTAAGGTAAGTTGACGTCAGGCAGGCGGCCTGTCATAAAATACGTAGGCAAATCATGTGACAACATGTTTATGACATGTTGTGCCGACCCCACTTAGAGTGTGATAAGAGCAGGAGGATGATGATGTAAAAGTTTAGGTATATTAAAACTGATGTCAATGAAGTATCTTACCATGTTTAGAATATATTAACGCAATCAGAGGTAATAATATAAATTGTCAACCACGTAAAACTATCGAATTATAACTACAACTATTTAATCGTGATTGTAGAGTTAATATTCCATCGACCAATAGGGTTGTCCTGAAAACTTTTGTGGTCTTAATAATAAAAACGTACAAGCAAACTAATAAGTCTTTAATAATTTAAACTCTATGAAAACGACTTAAAGTCTATATTGATTCGGTCCGAAAATTACGTTAGTCGTCAATCAGCTAATAAGTCAAATGGCTTTTACCAGGTGTCAGATAAATGGAAAACTACTAATTAAAGTACTTTACTCCGGCGAGACTTAAATGGAATAACGTATCGGTATAGTAACGGAGTTGGTCGTAAGAAGTTTAATTAATCTGCCTTGTGACGCAACGAATAGATCGTTTTCTACCTATTAGTGACCGAAAGCAGTTTGTCCAATTGATTCGCTATGTAGCAATAAACAGACGGTCTCCTGTGTTTGTGCTAAGAATTTAAAGAGTTAGAGTTTGTAAAGATCAAAGCGACGAATGATTAGCGAATTGCTTGTAGATATTGTTATGTAAGTGAGCACTAATGGAGTTAGGTACGCATTATAGGTAATTGTGATACACGTTTTAGCACTTCTTTGTGACCAAGGCCGCAGACAATTAAATTGAACTGCTTCAAGTCGGACAGTGGAAGTGGAATTAATTTGTGAAATTACTAGAAATAATCGTAATGTGATTTTGAAAGTAGCATTAAAATCTGTCCGAGACAATGAGCTTTTAATAAATGTTGAAACGAGTATAGAAATTATTTACGCTACGTACATTTCTAACGACAAAACAACGAATGCGAGTACACATAAAAGAGACGTAGAAGACCAAGTAACGTTGTAAAGTGAATGGACAACGATAATTACAGCGGGCAGTGGAGCCTTAGTGCGTATCGTCGCAACATTTCTCGAACTGGAATGAATAAACGCTTCGGATCACATTCCGGAGGAGCCGTATATTATCGACATTAAACAAAATGTGTTGTGATACAATAATAGATCCAATAAATCCAGTTTAGTAAAGATTCTATTGTAATAAAGAAGGCGATATTTCGAAGACGTTAAACTTCTCCGAGTCGTAATAATTACGGACGACACATTTTAACATTAAGACACCCACGCGTTCTATGTTGTGGCTTTAAACTTGTATAATTTGTGTTAATGCCGTAATATATGAGGCTTCAGGGATCCCTCTCGCCCAGCGCGTCGATCGTTAATAAAATTATCAAAATCTAAACAGGTTTTATGAACGACGTGAGGTATAAAGTGTTCGTATTCCGCTTGGACTTATGAATGGGAATGGATTTTGATATTTCTAAGTGTTTTAAGATCATAAATAATTTAACTCCGCGTGATATTTCCGTTGGTCGAATTTAAATGTTCAAATTGATCATCGCCACGACTCGATTGCTACTGGATTCATAAATACGCATTAGCTTAATAATTTATTTTGTAATACCGATTGATCATTTATATTTTGATTATTTGCAGATAGATTTACATTTTAGTATCTAGAACGCTGTTAAATATATTTTTGGGTTTGCTAAATTGTCATGCAAGCGCTGTTTCTCAACGAAACAATTATGTCATTCCTAAAAGACCATTTCATTGTCTTTCAAAATTAATTCACTTTGTATCGTCGCACGTGATATATGTACTGATTATTTGCTAAAGTTACTTAATTCAAATGCATTATAAAACGTAGATATCGACAATTCATCAAATACACTGAGTCAGGTGTCATAAAATTTAAGTATTTCGGTACTACAATGCAATAATATTAAAATTAGCGGACACATTAAAGTTTTTAAAGCAGCAAATTTAATTAATTACAAAAATTCGTAAGGTGTCCATAGAAAAAAATTGCCTTAACTTTTTTCTATTGACAACTTTTTGGAAATCGTGGTTAAATTGTTCCAGCTACGAATTCAAAAACTAAGTTGATATACAATTGCAATGCATTTTTCTACTAGCCTTGTTTAGATATATAGCTTAGCATAGCTTAAAAAAAATCCACTTTTGAAACATTGTTCGAAATCCGAGCTGAAATATTATAATGTAAATAGCAGTTGTGAAGATTTTTTTCAGATGTTTAATGAAACTTATCGGGTTACTAAAAGAACCATTAATGAAATTAACGATAATCGAAGTGCAAAAGTTATGAAAATATCATTTTGCTATAATCCGCGATAAAAGGAAATATGTATATGTGATACTTGCAAGTGTCAGGTAAATAATATTTTCATTACTTTTGTATTATGGACCTCTTCAAACGCCTAATTCTATAAAAATATAATCCTAGCGGCTCAACATCGTGGATCGTGGATATCTCTTAATAAGAACTGTTCCCAATAGTGGAAGTCCAATGTTTGCCATAAAAGCCGATGGACCTGAAGACGAACGAAATATAGCAATTTTATAAACCACTAGCAATCGCCAGCGGCTCCTCACGCGGGAAAGATTAAATCCGTAATATAGTATTTTGATCAAATAATAAAAATTAATAAAGTGGGTTAACCTTAAAAGCTAGACATATGCTTTCGTTGACTAAAAGAACTTTTAAAGGGGAACAATTTTGTAATAGGTACATGATTTTTGAATAACTATCACCGTTTATTTAGCGCACGCAAATTAAACTTTAAATTTGCCATTTCTGTAATTATTTTTTTGCCTATTTTTCCAATGTAATATTTTTTATTGCTGCTCCTCTGCTATTCGTTTTTGGGTGATTGTATATTAGAGCCTATAGCCTTCGTTGATAAATGGACTATCTTACACCGAAAGAATTTTTCAAATCGGTCCAGTAGTTTGTGAGGTTATCGAGTTATTATCAAACAATCAAACAAACTCTTCAGCTTTATATATTAGTGTAGATAGGTATAGTTGTAGATCCTGGTTTGATCACGTAAGACATGTCAAGTGTAATTTAACATATCAGACCCGCTGTATTTCGATCTCAGAATTATTCATCAAGTACCATATCCCTAAATGGTGGCTACACAACGACCATAGACCATGGTTTATGACTTTTCAGAGCAATAATTTTAAAACGAAAACCTGTTTTTTTTTATAATTTACTGATTATCTAAAGAAATAATACTAACAACTTGCAACTGCTGATAAATGAATTTCACGATTCGTTTTATCTTTACGTTTATGTCACTCTATATTAGTAAAAAAAATGCAAATCAAATATTAATAATTACAAATTAATGTATGGTATTAAGTACTTGTATATTTAATATATGTAATTACAAAAATATTAAAATGTCAAAATTCGTTTATAAAATTTAAAAATATTTACTTGATGTTTATAAATCTATACTACTATTAAAAGTCTGTCTGACTGTTACGCTTTCACGGCAATATTGATGAAATTTGGCACAATTAAATATAATACACTGGGATAATATATACGATACATCTTCGTTCATCCGTTCATCTTTCGAGAACATATAAAAAAATGCATTACTGAGGGTACTTAAACGCTTAAGTCGGTGCAAAAAACGCTGGTACCGCTAGTAATCTACAAGTGTAACACAAAAAAGTATTATTTTATTAATTCAGTGCTCGACGATGCGATTTCCATTTAAGGATAGAGAAGTAAAGTTCAATCTAATCTACCATAAGTAGTTAATTATTCCGATCACGAGTAGATTTACTTTATGAGACGTATGACCTGCCTAGTAAACGCACACCCGTGTGTTTTGTGGGTTAACGACTTAGGCCTATATTTTAGATCGATCGACAGGTTTTGGTTGCATCTGACACTCATGAGGGTGAAGGAGTTTAATTTTAAAAGGGAAAATTCTACAGGCTACAACTACTGCAGGCTACAACTAGGCTCTCGACTATCTGCCTGAAACGAGTCCTTGAGTACTTCGATCATATCGCCCGGAAGAGTGATGATAATCTCAACAACGGTTATAACAATAAAGATGTATTGATTATTATTTTAATATATGTTTTCTTCTTCTCCTTTTCTTTTAACACTTTCAATTTTAAATAGTTCAGTTTTTTTTATTATTATTATTTTTTTGTTTGTTGTGTTTGGTGTTAAACTGCTTCATTATTTGTCATATTTGTTTGTAAATTAATTGTACACGCCGGTTATGATGTTTATGCTGTGTCTTATTGTATAAGTTTCTTTTATGTTTAGTTGCCTTAATGCATAAATGTTGTAGGCTTGTCAAATAACATAAGATGTCACGAGCAAGGTCCAGGGAAAGAGACCACGAACGAAGTCCAATGCGTTGGACAGATCAAATCCGCACCACTCTCAACAGCCGGCATGAAGCCACCCACATTGCAAAGAACAAACACCAATGGCGCAACATTGTCCGTGACAAATTGATCCGTGGAGGGAGTCACAACCCTCAGCACTGAGGACACTGACGCGAGGAGCAAGCATTAAGCATTGGTTCTCAAACTCCATGTCAGGGCACATTGGTGTGTGCCTCAAAATGTACAAACCCTTACTAATATTATAAATGAGAAAATTTGTCTGTCTGTTACGTTTTCAGGACGAATCCGCTAAAATTGAATCAAGAATCCATGAAATTTGGCACAGTTAATCCTTATACACCGCTTTAGAAATCCTGTAAATTCAACAGGAATAGGATATACGTACGTACGTAGTACGTCCGTCATATTTGTTAGAAATTGAAACGCATAGAATTGCACTCCTTCAACACTTCACAAATTTTTAATGAAGATAAATACTTTAAAATGTCTTTTTATTTGTGAGTAATTTCGCAATGTGCTGTGATGGCCTAGCGGTGCGACCGTGTGAATCTCTAGAGACGATCATGGGTTCAAACCCGGGCAGACACCAATGAGTTTTTCTATTAAAACTTATGTGTCTAATTGATAATTGCAATTTATCACACGCTTTTCGGTGAAGGAAAACATCGTGAGGAAACCTGCATTCCTCCAGAGAATTCTGGAGATATGTGTAACCTACCAATCCGCATTGGAGCAGCTAGGTAGGTCTTAGCTCCAATCCTTCTCTCCGATAACGGAGAGAAGAGGCCTATGCCCAGCAGTGGGATAGTAACAGGCCGCTACTAACTAACTAACTAACTAATTTCGCAATGTCACTAATGGTTATATTCGGGTGTTTAGTTCAGCGGCTGAAAATTTTTTGCGGAAGTTAGAAGGATGAGAATAGAAGGATTTAATTTGATTCGATTTTATTGTTTCTTAGAACATATCCTTAGAAATCAAAACGGCTGGAAACCATACATATATCGCACCATGAAATCGTCGCGGTTTAATTTGTTTGCATTTATTTTGTTTGATCTCAAAAACTGTTTTGACGCGGAGGCCTCGTGTTTTGATAATGAAGCGACGGTTTGGGCGTAAAACCGGTAGCAAGAGCCACCAACGAAGGTGATAATCTATAGCGTTCTACATTGACTCATACAACCAATTCTTTCTGAGATCATGATATAATGAACGCTATTGCAAAATCGTCTTTACCTACAACGACATAAGAGTTACGTATAAAAGTAATACACGAGTTGAAAGAATAGGTCTAGACATAGATAACAAATAATAAAAATAATATAAATACTATATACAAATAGTAAAACACATTGTCATAGCAATATTATATATATTTATGTGTATAGAGCTGTAATTACAACAAAATAAGCATGTCTAGTTTAGTGGTCATTGCTCTTTTTATTTGATAAATCATAGCGGATTATAGCAAAACAATATCATTACTTTTGCATTAATTTCCATTTAAGAAAATGCCAGTTTTGTCATCATTATCAGATCATATTAGGTGTAAATCTTGTGCAATCCTGCCGAAATTTGCACGTCAACGTGAAATAATAATTACATTTGTAAATAGTATAATTTTGTAATATATTAGGTACCAATGCATTTATTAGAAATTACTAACAAGTCAACAGTCACAAATTTAATGTCCCTACTATTGAGAACAATTGGGAAGTTCACTCGTCTGGAGGCAATCCTGTTGGCAGAATCAGGTCATGCTTATCATAAACATGGATTGTCATTAACCAATATGTCAGATTTCAGCTCAATTGGACGCCTGGAAATCGGGTCCAATTTAACTTGCAAGATTCCATCTTCACATACATATGTACAAGTCAAGTTAAATAAAAGCTTTTATTTATGCATTGGTTTAATCTTAGATTCAATAACTTTCAACTTAGTTTTGAATGTGTAATAATTTTCTTATCTAAGAATAAAACTTTATGTTCGCAGATATAAAATAAATATCTTAGGCATTCAATGTTATTTACCTTTCTTACACTTGGGCATTCAATATTTCTTATTTCTTATTAAACTAAAGCTCTACAATAATTTCTGATGTTCTTTTCATATCTAATAATCGAATCTTAATAGCCAATAATAATTTCTATTTTACAATTTTTATAGATTATTCGAGAGAAAATTTACCGTAAAATGCCATTGTATACCATTTTTGCAGTCGATAGTTATTAGTCATAAATCATTCAGAGAAAGCCAACCATCGAAGCTTAAAGTCAATGAAGATTCTTAAGACGTCTATTACAGCCTGTGAATCAATAGTTCAATATAGAAATGAAATGAGATGGTAACACAGTAATGAGAAATTCATGTCTGTGTAAAACCGGTAGTTGTATCCATCACACCGTTATGAGCAGCGCAAACATTAGACAATATCAGTTTCGACAATACATACGTCGAAAAATTTAAATGATAGGACAGCAGAAGTGCTAAATGAACATTAATTTTTAGTTACTTTTACAAATTACTATTAATTTCTTTAGATTATAGCTTCTGCCTGTAAGTTCATCAGCAACGACTTCAAAACATTGACGCAACCTATTAACTTTCTAGCCTATCTCCATATCAAGAATCACTTTGCTCCAGTCAAACGTGGAAGACAGACAAATATAATTACCTGATACCTTCATATTTATCATATTAGAATTGTTTTGTTTAGTTCTGATTAAAGGATATCTATTTAATAAGGAAAGCTTAGTAATCCTATATAAGGGTTTTGATATAATTAATATTTTTTGTAGTCAAAGGATATATGCTTTTAAGGCTTGTTGGATAATTTATAGAAACAGGCGTTACTTTTCGGAATTCCATAGTACAAAAGTTATGATAGAATTATTTTACTATTATGAATTTTTATATTTATATTTTTTTTTAGTACAGTATTATATTATATTATAATAGTAATATTTTGTAATATTTTTTTTTCTATCATAACTTCTGAAGCTTGTTGGAATTGTTTTACCCATATGTGTGATTCCATAGTAGAAGTATTAATGAAATTGGAAAATTTTATTACCAGAACATTTGGTACATTTAGTGTAAAGAAATCATTGAATATATTGAGTGTACAAAAGCACTAAACAGTTTAGACGTCATAAAATATTTTTGAGACGAAACATTAATTTCAATGATTGAATTGGCATTTCGTTATTTCATAAACGAATACTTTTTTATTTGAATTACGTCGTGTGGTATCCGGCCGAATAAAATAGTACCACCTTCATTTCTTGCCGAGGTGTCATAAAAGGCGACTAAGGTAAGTTGACCCACCGTGTGCTATCCGATTGAGTAAAATAGACCACCCTCTTTCTTACCTAGGTTTCGTAAAATATGACAAGGTAAGTTGATGTCAGGCAGGCGGCTGGTCGTAAAATACGTAGCCAAATCATGTGAAAACATGTTTGCAACATGTTGTCCCGACCCCACTTAAAGTGGGATGAGGGCAGGAGGATGATGATGACTTTTTTATTCGAACATGTAAAATCCGAATGTCTTGTGTCTGCATCTTATCACTAAAAGCTGTTTAGAAAACGTCTTGGCTAAACTCTATGTCGCCCTTACACGGCACATTCTGATGCTCTCCTACTGATTTCAATCGAAACGGCCTTTAATTAATTTCCTACTTGATTGTAGCTGTATCACTTATTAATATTTGATCTTTCGGTTGATGGTTCTTAATTAGAAAACAGATTTACATTTTAGTTTTCATTGGTTTCAATTAGTTTGTCTCACCCAGAGGGAATATTTGATATCAAGGTTTATCTTTTTTTGGGTTCTCTCAATTAAACTTTTCTGTATTGATCCGCATTGTTGGAGATTAAAAATATTAATTACTAACTTTAGGGAAAACGTTGTTTAGCCATATAGATTATTTCTAGGGAATTTCTAGTGTACATTAAAGCTATATGTTGTCCAAAAAATTAAAATTAAGTTAGGGGTGAACAACCTTTATTACTTTGGGGTGTGAAAAATAGATTGTAGCCGATTCTCAGACTTACTAAATATGCATATAAAATTTCATAAAAATAGTAACATAAATAATATTGTGACAATGCCTGCCCTTATCCCCACTTTAAGTGGGGTCAGCACAACATGCTATAAACATGGTGTCACATATTTTACAACCTGCCTGATGTCAACGTACCTTAGTCACCTTTTACGACACTTCGATATTAAATGAGGGTGGTCTATTCTACTCAGCCGGATACCACACGGCGGATCAACTTAATTTAGTCGCCTTTTACGACACCACATGAGAATTTTATATATAAGATAATAATTAAAATCTCTTCCGTTACTCGCCTCAGAATCTCTACAGCATAAATTAATGCTATTATTGCCACACCTTAAAATATGAAAATTCATATAATCACCGTCATTAATATAACAAAAATAAATTAAGAATCCGTGACAATATTCAAATGTTGTATCACAAAAATTCGAGTCACGTCTTTGTTATCTTCACAATGGTAATTTTGTCCGAGTTAAGCAGCCGGTTATTTCAACACAACTAATTAATAAACATCTTATTACAAAACCTTGAACTTTTGATTACTCAGAACTGGACAATAGAGCTCGTTATTTATATCTACAGTTCAAATACGCGAGTAACAATCAAAGCGACGGACGTATCTTAATAATTAATCGTGGCTTATGATTGATTAAACACATTAAAGCCAAACACGATTCCCATTTAAATATTAAATCTATTAGCCAAGTGACATAATACAGTTTTTATCTATACTGCATTAGAGTTAACTTCGGGAAACAATGAGACCTACAACAATAATAGAAATGGATTATTAATTCAACTTTTGATAAGTTTGATGCGATCACAGTGGACTTGATTCAGAATTAAAAGCCCTTCATTATTCAAGGTTCAAACATTTTTAAACGTAAATAAAAACCATATCTAACGTGATTCATTAATAGTTTACTAAAATAGATCAAATACTTAAAAAATAATTGGTTCTAAAAAAATGGTTGTATTGTCTCTTTGAAATGTAAAAAGAGTTTCTTTAACGCAGATAAAATATATCGACCATTTATTATTCAATGGAATTCATTTATTAATAAAGCAAAATTATAGAGCTTAAATTATAGAATTAAATGAACATTCGTCATAATTTTACCTATATTAACAAATATACTAAATGCAAAGTACATATCTTAAAAACTTTTTGTTAGAATATGTGTTCATCAGTCAATACAACAAACAGGTTTGCGTTTAGATTGATAGATTATTTTGATATATAGGTGTACATTGTGTTAATATTGTTTTTTATTAAAAGTTTTGTTATTGCTTTGTTCTAATTGTAAACTGCACGTACCTACTGCTAGTAGAACCAGAATAATGAAGTGCAATTTAGCTACTGCAAAAGGGAATGTATGCGACCAAATGAACTCGCACTCGACAATATTTGTTAACATAACAAGGTAAACGGGGATATTTATCGTCACGATGTTTTGAAGTGGGCAACCCTTTACCGCGATGTACAACGCGGGCTTCACAAACACGCACTAGTGATGCGTAACGCAAACATCGATATTTGTTCGGCGACAGCAAACACTGACACTCGATATTTGAACAACTCGAGCTAATGGCGTTGAGGACAACTTGTTTGCCGGCCACAGATTCACACGAGCGGTTCGCTACTGTAATTAGTAAAGTGATGGAATAAGTAAAATGAGTAGAGTCAGAATAAAGCTTGTGAAAAATACAGCATTTTAATTTCAAAATCTTATGTATTTGACAAATATGATCATAGTAGATGACTGATATTGTGAAATCGATCTTTATGTCAAGTAAAAAATTGTAATCACATTATATTATTGGGGTTATCTGACTATATGAATATTACCTACGATAATGTTATATATTAAAAAACAAGGTTATGGGATTCACTTGATTTGTAGAACATTCTCGGAATGAATGCTAAGTACTTCGCTGTAGTGTACCCAGATAGATCAATAATCAAATATATCTGGATGACATTTTGTATTTTGCCAATTGTGTCGAACGATTTGTCATATCTGATATATGAATTTTTTTCATATGACAAAGACATTAAATAACTAAACTTTTTAAGTTGTTAATCGTTTATTATCAATACTAGACTTTGTTAATTGTTTCTATTTTTCCTTTAATTTTTTCCATATTTCGATAAACTATGTTTTTAAAGATATGCCTTTATTGTCAATTACACATATTTAATATTTTGGATTTCAACTTAGGTATATTCAAATAACTATGGTCATAATAAACGCATAAACGTGACCACGTATACACAAAATAAAATTAAAATGGTTATAAGAAAAAAAAGTCCTAAAGCCATAACTTCATTTTGAATTCCGTTTGTTCCCGTCTCGCTCGGATCGCAGCAGGGGGCGCCATCGTTCTCACCTCACGATGCGAGTGGTAGCCGGCCTTTAATAAGTATCGATAAAATATGAATATACATATAAATATTTTCGATACTTAGGTCAAGAATGCACCTTCTATACAAATATATATTATATTTTTGTATGATATTAACAGAGTACATTTTTTCTATCTATAAAAGATTGTTACTTATCAATTAACATTTTACAACGAAATCGAATGATGCAAGATTGATAAACAGAATAAAATATGAGAGAAAATTTCTTTGAGCGTCGATATAAGTTATGAAATGTTAAGACCCTAACTGCTTTTTATTAGACTTATATTGTATCAAAAGAAATAATGTAACACATGCTAACGTATATGTTTTTTAATCTTCATAAACCTTAATTAAATGAATAAGAGAATATTAACGAAAACTATTTATTTAAAGTTATACTTTCAGCTCTTCACCTTTGTTTTTGTTGCTGGCATATTCTTTGATTTCATAGCGTTAGTATTTGAAAAATATTTATTTCGTATCGTACTTATAACTTTACGCTAATTTATTTTTACCAATAATTCTTAGTTGACTCAATTTAATTAAAAATATCTAGTTTCATTGAACATTACAGGTACTTAATACTTATTTATATCCATGGAGATCAGAAACTGGTATAGAAATTCAATTTGTGCCTTTAGTTATTTGTTGTTAGATCGATAGCATTAAAGTGTCGTAGGGACAGCACTAATTAATCTTTTGATTGCTATGTCACATAAATTAAAAACCAAAGATTAATTTATATTAATTCATTGGCGCAACTCTTTATTACTTTGCCTGTAAGGTTCAGATTCATTTGATAGATTTAATGGATTTTGTAATTATAAATTGTAAAGGTTATATAAAACTTGTTCTACGGAGACATGTGTTTTTATTTGAAATGACTATTTAACTACTAAATGACGCTTCACATTTATTAAATACAAAGAGAGTTACAACATTTCTAAAATATGAGAATATTTGATTTTAGAAGTTACGAATGAAGCAGCGAGAGAGATTAAGGTGATTTTTCTGTTTTATTGGTGTACAATATACGGAATTGAGAAGGATTATAAGTATTATTAGGAAACTACGTAAAATTTCTTAAAGGAACTGAGAATAAATAAATACATTTATGTGACAATAAGACACACGGTCGTCCGTCCCAAAAGTAACTTAATACTTGTGTTATGGGTGAGCGACAACTGGTGAATATATAATTTAAAAATTATTTACAGAAAATGTTAGCCCTCGACGGGAATGGAACCCGCGAGTGAGTCTGCACTTTATCTACAAATATCCTACTAATATTATAAATGTGAATATGGATGTATGTTTGTTACTCTTTAACGGCGAATTCGCTGAACAAATATTGATTTTGGCACAATTATTTTTTATATATTGGAGTAACATACAGGCTATAAAAATCCTGTTAATTCTACAAGAATAGGATGGTATTGAAAAGCGCCATCTATTATTAACCTATCACTCGACAACAGTCCACGCAAACGAAGTTGTGGGTAAAAGCTAGTTATTTAATATTATTAATCAATATAGCAATTCCAGGATATAAACTTTGAATGAAGTACGCAAATCCAATATTTTTCATACAAATTAAACTGCCCTAAATGTGTACTCTCCCTAACTGCGCTACCTTTACGAACAAAGTAGGAAAAATTACGAAAATTAAATGTCATTTCGTAACAAAGGCCGATCATGTGCTATTGACGTAAAGCCTCGTTCACACGATACGATTGGACGTTTTCGTGGGACACGAAATTGTGTTTTTCAACACCAATTACGCAACTAAATGTGGCGGAAAACAAATTCGTTGGACAAACGAGCAGTAGTAAATACGTATCAAATTGTCATACGTTATTGTTTTATGGACATACCTTTATTGTACGTGATCATAATTTGGTTGTCGTTTGGTTGGTGTTAGTGGAGAAAGAGACAGAATTTCTTTTCGGTTTAAGAAATGATTGAGCATGTAAAAAAAGTTTGACTATATTATTAAATTTTTGACGATTACACAATCTAGAGGTCTTATGTTTTTATATGGTAATAGCATAAAATTATCTTATGGTGTTCTCCAACCATCGTTATTTCATTCATAATATCTTCGTACTGAAAATCACGTCATCCGTGGTGTCAGTGAAAAAACCACAAATAAACAAATGCGCTTATACGTATGAAAATTGATTGTACCTATTTATTTTAAAAGTAGACTAGACTTCAAATTTGATAGATTTTTTTAAAATTATATTAATGGGATACCAAAATATTTTAAAGGTAATGATGTTTTTTCGTTACACCTATGTTATGTCATGTAAGAGCAAAATAATTATAATAATGATATTTTAGTTGTAACTACAAATATTTAAATTAATATTTAACTATATTTTAGTCGCATTTTTTAAACTGTTATCGTGCGATAGAATTAACGGGATTTCTATAGCCTATATGTTACCCCGGTGTATAAGTAATAACGTGCCAAATTTCACTTTACTAACGTGCCAAATTTTACTGATATTGGTTCAGCGGATTTGCCGTAAAAAAGTAACAAACATACATCCATGGCCACAAACTATCGCATTTATAATATTAGTAGGACATAAAGTTATCGTTATTTTTTATTGCATTTATAATATATTTTATGATAGAAAAATCATTACTTGAAATAGTGATGAAGCGCAAACGTGTCACTAACAAAAAAACAAGCCTCTATTAAAATACGTAATTAACTTCAAAAAACTATCCCAATCTCCAATGGCGGCACAACACGTATATAAGTCGTAGCTGTGTCCACTTTTCTTATGACCGCAATCAAAACGTGATTGTCGCGCATTCCCAAAAAACTTACTTAATTGTGTTGGGGCGATGATGATATAAACAGTAATTACCTCGGCGACCAAAAATGTTATTAAAATACGCTTAACCGACACGCTTCGTGTGTTCCACGAGCTTCGGGACGAGTAGGAATTTGAAAAGAAACCCGCACTTATGTTATAATTCGAGGTGACGATAGATGTTAGAAGCGTTTAAGGAAATGATATCGTTTCCATACTTCATTCAAATCTACTTACAACCTTAGTTTTTTCCATATATCTTTTGACGGACTTAGAATACTTCTACATAAAAGACAATTTGTAAGCTTGACTCATCATAATATATCATAGATCTAGTCAAAATTTAAAAATTCCATCCCTGTTTTTCCCGTTCCGTCTCTACATTTATAAACATGGGTAAAAATTTCAAAGCTACATCAATATAAAATAAACTTAATCGTTAGTTACAGAAAAAGAATTCTTTTTTTTGTTTTCCGCCAAGTAATACCTAATTATATAAATTACTACATCAGGATAGAGAAATCTGTTTCTGATAGCCTTTCATTAACCCAGCATTTCCGACATTGACAACTTTTAAAAATATATCAGGCATTAGCAATTCAAACTTTACAGAAATGCTATTTACTACAAATTCAATTAGGTATAATATTTGTAACGACAAATAACTTGAGCTATTCAAACATCTTATTTAAGATTGAAAAATAATTATATCTCTTTAATATCGGCCAAGAAATACCAAATTTATGAAAAAAAGAAACACAATATAATTTGCAATTTTAAACACCGTAAAATGTATAACTAAGGTCTACATTATTTTGGTGCAAACAAAATTTTTAACACTTATTTTGCAAGAACATGTGAAACTTTAATTCAGAACGTAATTTTATTAAAGTGAATGTGGCCATTGAGAAATTTTTATGCAGGCCCGATCGGTGCAAATCCGTAAACGTTAGTATTGGTATTAAAAAAGATACGAGCTTTTTAATGGCTATTAAAAACCACACCTGTTCTGAGCAAGAAGCGTTTGAGGCGGTACACTTTCGTATAATAATTATTAATAATTATTATGTAAAATTTTCGCGGCAGTCTCTGCCTGAGGGTGCTATTGTCTTAAGGTAATTTTTATTAGTCTGCAAACCCCGGACAATGGCGGCCGCGGGGTTAATTCTGTACTTCGGATGCGAGCTTGACTCGGCACTGTGGACATATGATCTTTTTTGACTTTTTGCGTTCATTTTGAAAGATATACATGTGGAAAGATGTGTTTCTGGATGGTACCCATGGATTTTATTGTGAGGTAAACTCTGAATGACACCATAGCATAAAAAATATTCATACTGTGTTTCAGAAATGCATTTAGAACATGTTGAATTTTACCTTTAACTACGGAATGTAAAATAAATTAAGTTAAGCCAAGTTAATAAAGAATTTCCAATGTTCACATGAACTTATCACATGGTTCCCTGATAAACAATACTAATAAATAAAAAACACCACATTGCTATATATGTATTAATATAATATTACATAAAAAAAATCCAAATACTTCTGAGATGCTGTGTGGTATCCGGCCTAGTAATACACCATCCTCATTCCTTACCGAAGTGTCGTAAAAGGCGACTAAGATAAGTTAACGTCACGCAGGCGGCCGGTCGTAAAATACGTAGCCAAATCGTGGGACAAAATGTTTATAATATGTTGTGCCGACCCCACTTACAGTGGGATAAGAGCAGGAGGATGATGTATAATGACCATATACTGAGATTAGTACTAAATGAAAAACCACATAGTATTTTTTTTCTCGTTTCTCACAAATGGTAATATTAGTTAACATTAAGGTTAATAGGTTTGTTTTATCATTGACTTCCGTGATGAGCCTTCACGGGTGATCTCCGAAAATCAATTTAAGAAGCGTGTTTCTTTTAAAAATTATAAATAGCTGATCCATTTTAAGATGAAACACTATATGTTTTTACTCTTATCATTTATTTATGTTTTTAACTTTGTATATTTCTTAAGGTTAATGTAATCATAGCTTTAAGTATAGCATTTAGTACCTAACACTATTGCCATAACCTTTTATTCATTTATTAAAGTCAAAAGAGAGTTATATTTTCTTTTAACTTTCAAGTAATTTACCTTAGCCGTGTGGTATCTGGCAAAGAAGAATAGTACCACCCTCATTTCCCACTGGGGTGTCGTAAAAGGCGACTAAGGTAAGTTTACCCACCGTGTGGTATCCAGTTTAGTAGAATAGACCACCTTCCTTACCGAGATGTCGGAAAATACGACTAAGGTAAGTTCACGTCAGGCAGGCGGCCGGTCGTAAAAACGCAGCCAAACAGTTACAGCATGTTTATAACATGTTGTGCAGACCCCACTTAGAGTGGGATAAGGGCAGGAGGATATATATATTTCAAGCAATTTACCACATAAATGTACAGTATAAAGCTGTTTATTATTTATAAGAGTTCCCAGTAATCTGTTACAGATTAGGAGTTATCTCATTCAGACTTCAAATTAAGCTTTAACCTTTATCCAACATTTATTGGTTGAAAATATAGAGCTGTGAATTTTACACCGCGCCGATATAACGAGGCTATTAAACAATAATTAAACCATAAACTTAGATAAAGATAAGCAAATAAAGGACACCGAAACTCACTAATCCAGTCTGATTTACAATTAGTCGTAATTATAGACCTTATATATTAATTGCCAGCAATATTAATTATCACCAAAGCGAAAATTCCGAAGATATGTGTCGCAAATTAAACTGATTATTTTTTATATAAAATAAATTGCGTTGTAAAATATTATTGCCCCGTCTTACGTAGTCTTGTTTTATTAGTCTTATTAACGTTTGCTACGTTACACATGTTATTCAAATTCAAATTCAAATTCAAAATATTCTTTATTCAAATAAACTTGTAAACAAGTGCTTTTGAATCGTCAACTCTACTGCTGGTTCGGAAAGCTGTTCCTACCGAGAAGAGCCAGCAAGAAACTCGGCGGTTGCTCTTTTAAAAATATAATTCTTAATACTATTTACATTAAGTCGTTACTGTCTTGTACAGGTTCAAAGAGAGCTATATCCACATATTCTTGTCTTGCAAATAATCTTCAAGAGTATAGTAGGCTTTCTGTATCAGCCTCTTTTTAACAGTGTTTTTAAACTGATGTAATGGCAAAGCTGAAATTGATTGCGGCATTTTATTATAGAATCTTATACCAAAACCCACAAACGAATTACGTACTTTTGCAAGGCGCAAGCAGGAGCCGCAAGCTTATGTCGGTTCCTGCTTTGTCTATTGTATACATCACCTATCGTTTTATAATTCTTTATATTTTTATGTACATAAATAAGATTGCTTAAAATATACTGTGAAGCAAATGTAAGAATACCTGTTTCCTTAAACTTCTCTCGCAGGGAATCACGCGGTCTTAAATTGTTAATGGTGAACAATTCAGTAGATTCTGCTAAGTGTTACATACGAGTTCTGTCAAGTGTGTTGTCAAGTCTAAGTATATAGTTGTCCATAGTTGGGCTCTCTAGTTGGATATCCGCAATAGTCAATCCTAGTGAACACGACGCTTGAAAAATGGGTTGTTGATCGGAGTACTAACTAATACAATAAATTCAAGCTTGTTGCTATCGATATAGATTAGGTATATGGTAATATCGCTAACCAATATATGCCGTGAGCTTTTTGTCTCATCACAACATTACAACATGTTGTGCCCACCCCACCTAGAGTGAGCTTTTTAACGTCATCGAGCAGGACGTTTTAATGCAGAAGAATCGTCGAGTGTGCAAAATGCGGAGAATATGAAAGCATTTACGAGCACCGAAAAACGCCGTCACACTATTGATGGCTTCTATAAGACTATATTCGGAGCAGCCTTCAAAAACCTAATGCCTCTATTTAAAAAATTTTATAGGGGGAGCAATTTTCAAAAATATCACCAGTGTATACGATTCAAAAGTAATTGTAAAAATCCATTGAAATAAAGCACAAGTTACAGTAACAAACGCGGATTTCAGCAAAATAATTTTTGTGTAACTTCTGTACCATGGAATTCCGCAAATTAACAACTGCTTCTAGATCTCATTTAAATAAAGAAAAATTTAATATTGATTTTACGTTTAATCCTGTTGTGTTTCCATGAAAGAACATTGTGTCTTATGTACTTAATAACGTCAGCCGGTATGTGTAATTAACACTATAAACAGAATTAATAAAATGAACGTTTCGTCGAGATCAAATTTACATAAGCGGAGTTCTCAACACCTTGATATACACTATGCAAAGAAACTCTACGTCATAGTTATTTCCACTGACAATGAGCTATTCTCGATGCCTTTAAAAAGTCAACCGCATCTGCTAACAAAACTTAATTAAAGTGACACTTGGAATTCATAATACAATTATTCACGCGCAACTGTCCTGTAGTGATGTAATAATGACGTTTATTCCAACGAATTCGAATGAAAACGTATTTGTGTATTCCAAATTCGAAATCGTTACAAATGATCTGTTTTGGTAATATCGAGTATAACATTGATTTTATTTAACAATAAGAAATTAAAATATTATCGTCATATTCTTTTAATTAAAAATGTTGGTAATTTTGTATCGTTATTAAACATTCCAGAGGGCTGTATAAATTACTGGTCATTTGAAAATGAAAAAACCTTAATTACGTTGCAAATATAAAATAAAATTCTCACTCAACTCTATTTTCTTACAGGAATATTCAGAGTAATGTATTAAATACACACCTTTATTTCAAATTAATTACTAAAAAAAAAACTACACCACATTGACTTTTTTAATTAATTAGTAACTAGTGTACTAATTAAGAAGTTAACTTGTTTGATTAAATAGTACTTTGTAATATCTTAGTCTATCGAGAGGGGATCTCCTAACATTAGTATTATACTTTATGCTGAAATTTCAGAAAATTTCATTCATAACAATTTGCAAAAATGTAAAATACTTTGCAAGTTAATAAAATAAAGCATTTTTGATTTTTTGAATCCGAAACTATAAAAATAATTAAAAAAACTTTGATACACGAGGTAAAATTAATTAAATTTTGTGTGACAATTTTTTTTTAATTTCTTTTACAAAACCAAAGTTGGTATACGTAGCGTTAGGAATACGAATAATCCTTGCTGTTATAACACATCACTAGTAAATTCTCTACGATGTTTTACGGAAAATTCATACCGTACATCTTCAGACCAGTTTAAAGACGAATAAGGATGCTATTAACATATACTATGAAATCGAGCCGCTTTATTCTGTTATCTTGTTCTTATTCGCACTATAATAGAGCTGTTACAGGTGCTTGTTATCGCAAAAATAAATTTTCATTAACAAGTACTATGTATTTTTACGTGGCTAGTTAACTTATTAGTATTTATTTTGCCATTGAATATGGAGGACAAGGTATTTTTAATAATAAAGTGTGTTAAAAACGATCGCAACACCATATAAATTCCCTTGAGGTATTCCGTGAAACAGCGTAAAGAATTGTAGTTATTTAAATGTATTTTAAAACATGAACTGTTTTTATTTCAAAATAAATTGAATCATGAATCTATATAAATAAAAATTTAAGATTTATTACAATTGAAACTTATGTATCAGATTAACATAAATTTTTGAAGAAAATATGTGCTTAATTGAAACTATTTTACGTTTTAAGTTGACACGATTAAAATTGCATGTACCTATAACTTGTATGAAATATTTGCAACACCAACTTTGCAGGATCTGTGTCTACAGAATAACGCTTTTAAGTTTTTACAGAAATGTACGTTCTTATGTTTTATCTGTATTTGATATGTATATATTATCTATGATCTAGAAAAGTACTAGTTTACGTCTGATAGATCTGTTACTTAAAAGAGTTTTTCAAGATAGGCGAATGCCGCTTTAATCCTTGATATATACCTAGTATTTTCCAAGTTAGGACCAAAATTTGAATAGCCTTGTTCCAAGCGTCGATAGCCTCTTTAATTTGTATGTTTTATCTATCGCTAATATAGCAATTGCTTAAGCTTTTATAATTTACGTAACATAAAGGCAAGCCCACACTGACACTATAATTTTCATTTTATTCCTATAATTGTCAAGCAATGACCGCTTATCGCCAAAGTGCGGTATCGATTATTTAATAGCAAATATTGATAACGTTTTGGGAGTTATCGACTATCACTAATTATTGGGAGATAACCCGCTATTACGGCAGTAAAGTGCCTTGACAATGTGCCCACTTGGCTAATCTGGCTATACTTGTGTTATTTTATTTAATATCGAATATTTGTTTAAAGTAAGGTCATATCATTTGACGGGCCTGTTGGCGCAGTAGGTAGTGAACCTGCCTTCGGCTCCGCGGGTCGCGGATTCGATGCCCGCCGAGGGCCAACATTTTCTATATATTTGTGTATTTAAGTATGTATTTAAAAAATATATAGACATATATTCACCAGTTGTCTGTCACCCATAACACAAGTATTAAGTTACTTACTTTGTCACTGTCACTATATATATATACTAGCGGCTCGCCGCGGCTTCGCACGGATATAAAAAAATTACAGGATTTATCTACTCCATATTGAATGTTATTATAGATATAAACCTTCCTCTTTAATTACTCTATGTAATAAAATCAAAATAGGGACATAGGGACATAGGGACATAGTGACATAGGGACATAGGGACATAGTGACATAGGGATATAGGGACATAGGGACATAGAGACATAGGGACATAGGGACATAGGCACATAGGGACATAGGGACATAGGGACATAGGGACATAGTGACATAGTGACATAGGGATATAGGGACCTAAGGACATAGGGACAGACAGAGGAACCAACTTTGTTTTATACCATGTAGTGATAAAGAAAGCAATCCGCAAGGATTAAAGGCAATTAATGCTTAACCTTAGCCGTAATTACAAAAACACCGATCCTTATCAATAAGATAGAAGCAATATACGAGGGATTACATGCCATCTTATCAAATATTAAATTTTACGATTTTATATACATATTTATCAAGTGTTATGTTTTCCTTTGGTGTTGACTCCTTAGTAAGTTGTAATGCGCAATGTCATGACATATATAATCCAATCTAATATTATCCAAGATACCTCCATGATTTGGTTACGTATTTTATAAAAGTAATACGTGTGGTATCCGGCTGAATAGAATAGTACCATCCTCTTTTCTTACCGAGGTGTCGTAAAAGGCGACTAACGTAAGTCAACCCGCCGTGTGGTATCCGGCCGAGTAGAATAGACCAACCTCATTTCTTACCGAGGTGTCGTAAAAGGCGACTAAGGTAAGTTGACCCACCGTGTGGTATCCGGTTTAGTAGAATAGACCACCCTCGTTCTTACCAAGGTGTCGTAAAATACGACAGAGGTAAGTTGATGTCAGGCAGGCGCCCGGCCGTAAAAACGCAGTCAAATCATATGACAGCATGTTTATAACATGTTGTGCTGACCCCGCTTAGAGTGGGATAAGGGCAGGAAGATGATGATTTTATAAAAGTAATGAGAATATTATTTTGCTATAACCCGCTATAAAAGAAAATATATGTAATGCTAAATGTAGAGTGTACTATTCGTTCTCATACCTGATATATGCAGAATTTGTAAGAACTCATGCACTACCCGACACCGATGGCACAACAATACACAAGCACTGCACACATTAACCATCACAATCTCAACAATTGTTTCGCCCCATAACCGAAGCATCCTCAGGATATAGACTCCACGACAAAATAGCAAAAGCCTATAGGTATTTTATGACGGGGCGCCTGTCTGACGTCAACTTACCTTAATCACCTTTTGCGATACTTCAGTATGGAATGAGGGTGGTCTATTCTACTGAACCGGATACCACACGGTATGTCAACTTACCTTAGTCGCCGTTTACGACATCTCGGTAAGAAAGGAGGCGGTCTATTTATTCAGTCGGATACCACACAGCGTTCCATGAAATGGACTGATAATCTCAAAAAGGTCACTGGATACAAATCTATTTCTGTCAGAAGTGGACTAGAAAATTGATAATAAAATTATTAGCTTAACTTTAGATTTACAATCTCATTTCATTCGATTTAATTTAAGTTTTAACGGGTCGTGATTGCCCAATAATTGTAATTTCCGGAAAATATCCATTAGACCGCCGTACCTAATGAGTTTGATAAAGATTAATGTCGATATTCATAAAAAGAGTTGTATACATGTATTATCATTAATGCTTTATTTTGTTTTATAAAAAGCAACAGTTAAACTGGGAAGGTCACCATTTGAATTTAATTAGGAAAATACTAGACAGTTCGCGGCTATGAAATCTTTATGTAATGTAAATTAATGTATTTATCCACACTTATATTATAAATATCGTTTTATCCCTGTTTTTGGGCATTAAAAATACTAAAATTTATATTGAATATTATTTTTGCCATAAACTGTCAAGTCAGTGTAGGCTATTCAGGAGACGGGCAGACTCGAGAAATGTAAATTTTCATTTTTCTTTTTTTTAAGTCCCTTTTTAGTATTTTGTAAAAAATTAATCAACAACCAGATTCTTAGTAGTAAATCAACTAAAATTAGAACTTAAGCAAATTAATCAATTCTAAAAAACCAAAAAATAAATCACACTCGCACACTGCCAAAAGTTGTTTTCGTGAATCGTCAAGTGTTGTATATGAATCGATCGTCTCACAGAATAGCATTGGCGAGGCAAGTTCGACGGCTGGCCTTGGTGGAACCAGTTCGTCTCGTCCGAAACACCTCGCGGCAATTATTCAATAAAACAAAAGCATCTCCCCACCTTTACGTCACACCGAGAAATGCTGTCAGATTAATTTCGCTTAATTAGCGAACTTCACCTGTTCGTTATTGCACATTTTGGCAGACGCGATTCGGATTCCTATTGTATGTAACCATTAAGATCATATCTTTGTTAATTGGTAGTGTCTGAGTGACCGAAATTACTCGGTAATTTTTTTAATTATACAAAAAATAGTAAAACAAAAATGTGGCATCGAATCTAGGTTTCGAACATTTTTGGTCTTTATTTAGGCTGCCACAGCTTTGTATTTGACACTTAAAAATTTCATTTGCTTTGTATTTCTATTTAGGTAGACGTTTTTTTAGTGCCCAAAAACAGGGGTAAAAAGATAAACAAAATAAAACAAAAGCATCTCCACACTCTTACGTCACACCGAGAAATGCTGTCAGATTAATTTCGCTTAATTAGCGAACTTCACCTGTTCGTTATTGCATATTTTGGCAGACGCGATTCAGATTCCTATTGTATGTAACCTTTAAGAGCATATCTTTATTAATCGGTAGTACCTGGTCAATTTGTTTTTCTCTATCTTATACAGCAACGGAATTTCATTTACAAGTATATGTCATTTAGAATTAACTAAATTTTTGCTTCAATAAAAAGAGGCTTCGCTACCCTATCTATATTATTAGTTACCAGTAAAGTATATAATTATCGTTTACAATAACCCTTACTCGAACCTTTCCTTAGATAAGCAAAGACTCCATTCTAAAGACACGTGTGTCTAAAAATGCCCCATTATTACATACCTACAAAAGAAACCTACGCGAGACACGAGTCTGAAAAATAAACCACGAAATTTGATATGTCGTAGGGCATTGGTGAGACGCCATTGTACGTCCTAGGCGCGAGCCATACGAAATATTTCAAATGCAAATCGTGCTAAAGCCATGAATGTAATAGTTTGTCGTGGCATGCGCACGCGCCGCATACACCGGAAACAAATTATCATATCCATATAAGCGCGTACGAAAACGAAAAACTTATTGATGTTACCGGGCACAGATAAATTGAGCTAAACGAGAAAATGGAACCAGAAAGTGGACAGTATAATCAGTTGTATACACAGTCGACCGTTGGTCTGTTATAAACGAATACATTTCGTCAAATGAACCGTTTGAATTATCTCCTTACAAATTATCGTATCCTTGACAGTTGATTTCTAAACGTAAAAAAAAACATACTTATTGCTCAACTGTATTTATTTATTATAAAACGACATTTTTTTTTATAAATAACTAACAATTTGCAAAGCAAATATTTTAATAAATGTGATAAAGTATTTTTATAATCGAATTATTCGACGGCGCCATATTTGTTGACATTTGCACACGCACGTTCCTGAATCCAAAGTAACGATTAAATTAATTAATATCATTTGTAAATATGACAGATGCCATCAAGTACTATAATCGATCTGTTCAATGACGCTTTATTTACTTATTAATTACAACTTGTAAATAAAAAGAAAAGAATCATGATCCTGCCCGTATCCCACTCTAAGTGGGGTCGGCACAACATGTTACAAACATGTTGTCTGTTGTCATATGACTTGGCTACGTATTTTACGACCGGCCGCCTGCCTGACGTCAACTTACCTTAGTCGTATTTAACGACTCTTCGGTAAGAAAGGGGGTGGTCTATTTTACTCAAATGGATACCACACGGTGGGTCACCTTACCTACCTTAGTCGCCTTTTACGACACCTCGGTAAGAAGTGAGGTTGGTCTATTCTACGCAACCGGATACCAAACGGCGGGTCGACTTACCTTAGTCGCCTTTTACGACACCTCGGTAAGAAAAGGGGTTGGACTATTTTATTCAGCCAGATACCACACGGCGTAAATAAAAAAATATATAGATTTTTTTTAATACTACGACTTAGATCTTAGTCAAACAGGGTCGAATCTGTTAACAATGAAACAAACAATTTTACGTTCACAATTACACGAGGCAACTTTAACGGTTTTTTTGTAACATTATTAGGTATACTAAGCATTCGGATTGGGCATTCATTCACGTTACGAACCGTTTAGTCGGTTATTTTGTACGATCGACCTCAGAGCCGACCTCATCCTGTTATGTAAACTTCTTGTGAGGGCATTATGCTTACAAGTTTCAGATGTTTCTATCGAGATCGATCGGATTTGAGAGCGCTATTGTCGGTGCGTATAATGCAATGTATCTAGGCGAAATGCCGATGCCCTCAGGTCGGTGACTTCAGGTATTATCAAGTTTATATTTTAAATAGGTTATTTATGGTAAACTTGCGATAAATAAAGCAAATTGTATAAGATATTGTTAATAGTTTCATCATTTTTGTCGAGTTATATCTTTGTAGATTTTTTCTGGTGTTTATTGATCATATTGTTATACATTTCAGTTACAAGTATACTTTTAGAAATAAAAATGATAATAAAACTGTGTGATAACTAATTAATTAAATTTTCATAGTATTAAAATACTTAGAAAAGATTTCCAAAAAATATCAAAAGAATTCCTAAACACTTTATTACTCTTAATTACTTTAATAACAATTATTTTTCGTCAGAACTGAATGCCGCCAAAATGAATTCATCTTCCATTTTTAAAAAATCTCCTTTTAAGTTGAGATTACAGTATTGAGACTACTGTCAATATTCATACTTCCTAATACACTAAACTTAATCCAATAATTATTATCTTATTATGCAAATGTTAAAATTGCTAACAGTAGTCAGAAGTTCCGAGAAAACTTATTTTGAAAAACTCCCAAATTTCTGTTATAGTGTAAATAAATAAAAAAAAAAAAATAAAATAAATAAATAAAAATATACATTAATTTGATGCATTATTACTCAAAACCTATTAAAATAAATAGTGGTATTAGAAAACCACTTATGTTTAATTTTAATAATGACCAGTTATAAAATACATAATAAGCGTTAAAGACTTCAAAATACTTGATGTTAGTGTATTTGAAATCTACGTAAGTATGTACTCTTGAAGACAAATAGGTACTAAAAATTGTTATCTCCCTATCTTCGGTCCATCTCAACGAGCCGTCACGATGGTCCTTATCTATGAAGTGTCTATGCCGCACATTTCCCAGGCCGATAAAGTCGGTTCTTCTACCGCCCGATAGATGGCGCTATGAGTCGAGAGAAATCATCACGTGAAAAACGTGTTATCTTCATAGAATTATTATATGAACAAGCCTAAAATATACATCGAAAATAAAGAGAACGCAAATTAGACTTATAATCTGTCTCTTTTTTTATGTGTGATTAAATAAAGATAAGGATTTATCTTCCCTCTTTTTATTTTTTGTGACCTATTTGTACGTTAAAAAGAGTAAAAAGTTGTACTACAATACTAATAACGTACCTATAGATTATTTTATAAGGATATATTTCTTATTAAACCATTTAGTCAAAGATTCATTTATAGGAATAATCCTATAGTAATGGGACTGCTACTCGTAATATAAATAATTTACAGTAGTAAGTTGTAAAACAACTTCTATAATATATTCAGAGAATATACGAGTATAAAATTGCTATTTTAACATTTGTTTAATAAGATAATAATTATAGTATTAAGTTTAGTGTATTAGGAAGTATAAATATTGGCATTATTCTCAATATTGTAGTCATAGCTTAACAGGAGATTTAAAAATGGAAGGGGAATTCATTTTGGCGGCATTCTGTTCTGACGAAAAATAATTGTTATTAAAGTAATTAAGAGTAATAAAGTGTTTAGGAATTGTTTTGATATATTTAGGAAGTCTTTTCTAAGTATTTTAATATACGTTATAGATAATACATTTAGAAGATCAAGAAAGAATAGATTAAGGATATTTAAAATTAAGTAAATTCAAATTTATTTATTGATAATATAGTACACAGTGATGTTATATAAATATGATCTAGAACAACACATTCTGTCTATTATAAGTGTGCAAATAGTACATTGTATAATTTTATATAATATTATCTTTTTTTACATATTATTTTACTAATATTGTAAGTAAAAACATATTATATGAGGAATATTTTAATAAGATTATATCATCACCATAGAGACATCATTGTCTATTGGCAATATATTTAATCACCTATTTAAATTAAGTAATATTTTTATTATTCAAAGATAGTTGTTGGGCTGCTACGTTTTAAAATATTTAAATTGTTTCTGTTACAAGGCAAAGATGTAAAACCATACAATTTAGTAAGGCATTATCGCTAGACTTTCTAATCAATATTATCGAGATTAAAAAAAACTAATACTGACAAATTTGGAACTTTAACTTATTTAAAATTTAAGCAAATTAATTATCTATTACAATTGCTAGCATCTAATCTACGTTGATTAAAAAATAATAAGCATACAGAAGTTTAACGGTTGCTCAATAAATGACCGTTACACATTCGATCTTTTAGTTTTTTTTTTATAAAACAATCCAGATAATTAATTACAGCTAAATTAATGTAGCTATCAATTATTTTTGAAGATTTTTCGAGAGAGGTCATATGGAGTCAAATAATAACAATTATTTGTTAAAAAAAATTCTTTCTCGCACTCACTATCTATATTTACATAGCTCTACGATTTTGCAAATATGTTCTACATAAATTGAACGAATCTGTACAATCCAAAGAAACCTTAAACCATAGACATATTAAACTGGAGTAGAGAATTCAACGGTAGGCTTGTAATTGAGATTGTCACAACAAATAATGAGAGGGAAGATGAAAATTGTCTAATTACACATAAATAAAGATACAATATCTTTATCTAATTACACATAAAAAAGAGAAATATAGATACGGTCTCGTCGACTTTATATTTATATTGTAATATAAATATAATATATTACATATTTTAAGCTGGCTACTCTACTCTATAACTCTATGCCTAATGCACCAAAAAATTGACAGCAACAAAATTAAATGTGATCAATGTATACATAAGAAGTACGTTATTTAGTTGTTACATATTTTTCCCAAACAATTCCACGTTTGTAATATTCAACATGCTCTCTATTCGCAACAAAACAGTATGCTAACTAAATCGATTTCCATACCGACGGTGGCGCCATTGTTATGTTATTCGCACCGGCCTATTGCGCCTACGCACCTTTATCAATTATAGTCTGTGCTCTGTAATAAATTAAATATTGTTTGATCTCTGATATCGATCTAAGGTCGTTTTGATTAATGACTATATCTGTTCCGAATATCGTCTCGGCGATATAGAGACCGAGCCCGGTGTGGATCTCGCAAGATGGCCGCCCCGTTGCGCGGGAATGCGCGAGAGCGTTTCGTTTGTTTTAAACAGTATTGAAAATTACGTTTACATTTCAATATACAATATATTTATATTTGTGTATAAACTTAAAATTATTTTTTCTTATAATTGTTTGTTTCGTTAAATAAAACATATAACTTATTTTTGTTCTTTATTTTATCAAAACTATTCATATTGTCTTTGTATAGTATACTTTGTATAGTAGTTTATTAGTTTTATTTGTTAGAAAAAATAAGTATACATATTATTTTTTTTTTATATAAAGTCTGTATTGAACTGTAGGAAAAAGTACTAGGTATAATTATTTACTTAGGTATTTTATATCTTTGACTTGGCAAATTCGTTATTTTATCTGCTTATCATTGGAACCCATATATAAAGATCAAGCTTCTATATAACTGCCTTTTGACCTTAGCAATCCGTTAATTATGGCATGGGAGTACCTACAGTAAATCGTACTTTATGCCAAACGGTTGCAAGATATTAGTGACAATAACCCAGATCAATGCTTCAAATTATTGAAAATATTGGGTAAAAGCGTCTCAAAGCACAATACCAAATTAAAATAAATAAAGGATTAATTAACAGTTTTAAGGTTGCAGCTGGATAAAAGATTTAATAAAAACAACCCAGACCAATAGGATAACATACTCTCTTGCGCACGAGGGAAGGTAGATGGTAAATGTCTACAAAATAGAGCCTCTTAATATCTGTGACCATATTTGGGTCATTACTGAATCAACGCAATCTAATACTTGCAACTAAAACATACTTAAAGCAATTCATAAAGATGTCGAGATCGGAAATAGTTGTTGAAATGTATTGTTTCCTAATTTGTTAATTTTAATAACAAAAATGGGTAGATAGATTTATATTTTAAATAGCTGAGGTTGTATTCAATTTCATTCCGAACGTAGACTCAGGTGATTATAAGATGATACCGCGTTTAGATTATATTATAGTGTTTCTTTATAAGCTAGAACAATTTCTTAGTGACCCAACGAGGTATTAGAGATCAGATTTATTGCAATACTTAAATGGGTACATGTATTTTTTTTATTGTTACTAGAATTACTAATCAATATAAGTACGTGTTTAGAATTTCATTCCTTATAATTTTTCCTTAACATATCCTAGACAAGTTGCATCTGCGCCTTCATTCGTCAAATTTAAGCCTTAAATTACCCTCTCATCATCATCTTCCTGCCCTTATCCCACTTTAAGTGGGATCGGCACAACATGTTATAAACATGCTGTCACATGATTTGGCTGCGTTTTTCCGACCGGCCGCCTGCCTGACGACAACTAACCTCAGTCGTATTTTACGACAAGAGGGTGGTCTAGTCTATTAAACCGGATACCACACGGTGGGTCAACTTAAATTATCCTCTATTATGTACTATTTTCTACTTTCCTCTTTCCAAAGAGGAACATGTTAAATCCTGTTAGTTAGGTACGTCAACTGCACCAAATTTCGTTTGTTTAAGCGAAATGTATACATGCCAGGACAGACTTACAGATAGATATTAATAATATGGATTAATTGTATATGTAGGGTATTAATTCAACCAAAATTCATCTATAAACGAAGATTTTCCATAATGTACGCTACATTATGCATAAAAATTAACTAATAAAGATAATAACTAAAGTAAAAGCTTTAAGCTTTATGAAAACTTCAAACGAATATCAACGGTAAGATTATTCAAATTAAATGAATTCTAAGTACGACTCGAACGTAATTAATTATATCGTAGAAAAGGTTATTGAATTCTTATGGCTTCATTTTATGAAAGATATTGGAACTTTACTTTTAATAGATAAGAAATTAAAAACCAGCACATTTAAATATATTTGCTATTGGTACCTAAAACGTTCGCACCAACTTAAGCGTTTAAGTACCCTCAATAATGTAATATGTATTTTTCCGTTTTTCAGAAACAGGTATTTTTCTCCTACATCCTTAATATAGAGCTTTAACTGTGCCAAATTTTATCGGCGGAAGTATGCATCTCTCATCGAGAGTAAGATATTTGTGCCGTTTGCAGTCGAGACCCTAGGGCCATGGAGTCAAAGTGCAAAAAAATTTTATCCGTTTTAACACCTCGGTCGATTGCCTCTTCAGGTGACAAGAGGGCTGGCTCTTTATACGCACAAAGAATCAGCTTAGCGATTCAGCGCGGAAACGCTGCCAGCATTCTTGGGACCATTCCACGTGGGCATGATTTGTATAGTCCTAGCGTGTAAGTAACTTAAGATAGATATAACTTGTACATTTTTGTTGTAAATAAAAAAGAGGAATTTTATCAATATAGGTCCAGTTGATAGGCCGTGAAAACGCAACAGATATACAGCATACTTACAAATTCGTATGCATAGTTCTTTTTTTCGTTTTATTTTAGATATAAATATAACATAAATGATTTATATATGTTTTTAAAACAAAGCGGCATAAGATTTTGTTTTATTAAATAAAATGCAACGGTCAATATTTAGGAATCTACTCATATTGCGGTTCAAAATAAATGTATTTATATTTGCTAATGTGGGCAATGAATATTGCCAGAATGACGTATAGACCATATGTTTTTGATAATTGTAATATTTTGTTGTCTCGTGTTGTATTTAACTAATAAATATTAATATTTATTTCTTACTATATGCCATGGGTTAACTTCAGGTTTTATACGTATGAAGTTGATAGATTAGCTATATCTAATTTGAACAACAGAATATTAGATGGTGAGTGCCTCACGTCATTGAAGATTAAATTTTAAAAAATTGTCGTGTCAACTTATTGATATATTTTGGTATGGCACACTCAAAATGTAATTTTTTTCATAAAATTTAATTATTAAATCAGAGTATACAAAATAATATATATTAAACATGTATAGAATGAAAATGTATTTAAAAATAAAATAAAAATATAAAATATTCAAATTTAAATATGTAAAAATTCTATCATTATTGAAAACGGCTAATATTGCGTCGTATAATAGATATTTATTTTTAATTATTTTACACTTATTATGTTTTAAATAATTCTAGTTAATAAATTTACATTTTTTTAAATATTATTTGTAAAAATAATATTAAGGAAACATAAATGATAGATTTTTTTAACAATTAAATAATATTGGATGTATAATAAAGCTAAAATTAATTACTTTGAATTGATTTATTTTAAGTGTTTATTTACCATATCTCTTATTGATATTTAAATTTGTAGAATATATTCAATCTCGATAGGAAATATAGTTAATATTTACAATCTCCTATTTTGATTCTTTATTCGCAGATTGTGATGATAACATTATTTAACAACGAAAATACTTTAACTGTATAAATCTTTTTCTCCTAATGTAACACTTGAATGAACTTCGCTTCCGTCCAATAAAAAAATAGACAACCTAAATATAAACAAAACCTTACTAGAATCTATAGACAATATCTTGAACATTTAAAATATTTTATTTTTTATTCTATATCTTACAGTTATTGTTATTATATATTTATAGTATTTAAATAGTCTAGAAATAAATGGTGGTTGAACCAATTAGTATATAACTACCTATGCTTTCTTGGGGAATGTATCGCTTTTTGATTTTGTCGTGGAGTCTATCTCCTTATGATGCTTCGGTTGTTGGCCGAAACGATTGTTGAGTTTGTGATAGTGAACGTGTGTAGTTCTTGTGTGATAGTCTGCATGTATTAGATAGTCCCACACTACATTTAGCATTATATGTATATTCAATTTACTTAATCGCGGATTAAAGCAAAATATATTAATTATTACTTTTGTATATGAATATTTATTAATATTATAAATACGATACTGTCCGTCTGTTTCGCGGCTAATTCACTTAGTAAATATTCACGAAAGGTACAATAAAGGGTTAGTATATACCAGGCTAACATAAGTTACAAAAAATCTCGTTTTTCCGTTTACAATAGGAGAATCACACATCTTATGTTTATATTATCTTATATAACATAACATGGATACATCTAGTATTATTAAAACGCCGTGTAGTATCCGTCTGAATAGAATAGACCACCCTCATTGCTTACCGAGGTGTCGTAAAAGGCGACTAAGGTAAGTTGACCCACCGTGTAGTATCCGGTTTAGTAAAATAGACCACCCTCTTTCCTACCGAGGTGTCGTAAAATACGACTAAGGTAAGTTGACGTCAGGCAGGCGGCAGGTTGTAAAAATGCAGCCAAATCATGTGACAGCATGGTTATAACATGTTGTGCCGACCCCACTTAGAGGATAAGGGCAGGAGGATGATGACATCTAGTATTATTATTGTCATAACTTTATCGAATTCCTTACACACATAAAGAAACGATATTTGATTGGGTTACGTATTTAATATAACTCAGTAAAACGGATGTTATCATAAATATTTTAAATACAGTTATGATTTATTTTATTATCTCATCATCTTCCTGCCCTTTTCCCACTCTAGTGGGGTCGGCACAACATGTTACAAACATGCTGTCCTATGATTTGGCTACGTTTTTACGACCGGCCGCCTACCTGACGTCAACTTACCAATGTTGTACTTTACGACACCTCGGTAAGAAAGAGGGTGGTCTATTCTACTAAACCGGATACCACACGGTGGGTCAACTTACCTTAGTCGCCTTTTACGACACCTCGGTAAGAAATGAGGTTGGTCTATTCTACTCAGCCGGATACCACACGGCGGGTCGACTTACCTTAGTCGCCTCTTACGACACCTCGGTAAGAAATGAGGGTGGTACTATTCTATTCAGCCGGATACCACACGGCGGGATTTATTTTATTATCTACGGTCCAATTTTGTCAACGAATGGTAACAATTAAAAATTCCTTAAAACAGAAAGAAAGTAGAGTAATACTAGTTATGGTGAAAATACACGTAAAGTGTTTCAATGTTTATCTTTTTTGGGATGGTTTGTTTGTGGAGCGAAACGAAAGTGTCTTAGCGACAGTGTGTAGTGTTACTATTTACTTATCTGGTATTTATAAAGATTTTTCGATAGCTTTTAAGATAGTATGGATTGCGCTTTAAGCGCTATGCAGTCATTGATAAAGTTTATTGCAGCCGTGGTTATTCTACTCAGCCGGATACCACACGGCTAATAATTAATTATACGCAAAATTATTATATTATATGCAAAATCTAAAAACTTCGTTAAGTATCATTTCATATATATGTACCTACAAATGAACTATGAAAACTGGCCAACGTAAAATCCTGATTTCATGTTTATTGAAATAATCGAAATAATCTTTATTCAAGTAGAATTTTGAAAGCACTTTTTGAAATGTTGCTCTTACTGAGAAGAACCAGAAAGAAACTCGACGGTATATCTATGATAATATTCTAATAACCTTAAAAGTTTGATAAGAAAACTTCACTAAGCCTTTATTTACTATTGTATTTTATTTATTAATGAAACGGTATTTATATTTAATTCGCTCAATAATTCCAATTCAAAACATTCTATTTAAAAGTATATTTTTATGCGCATTTTTGTAATACAAAATCGTTTCATAAACTGAGAAGAACCAGCAAGAAACTCGGCGGTATATTTATGATAATAATCTAATAACCTTTAAGAGTTTGATAAGAAAACTTCACTAAGCCTTTATTTACTATTTTATTTTATTTATTAATGAAACGGTATTTATATTTAATTAAGCTAAATAATTCCAATTCAAAACATTCTATTTCAAAGTATATTTTTATGCGCATTTTACATTATTTATGGGCATTAACGGAAATAATAAATATTACAAAATTTATTTTAAAAAGACTAATACTATATTTTATTAACTAAGTAATTCAAAATTTATGAATTATAATTTCTAAAAAGCTATTATGTCAAGCTGCAATCAAATTTTATAAGTCGATTTGATTTTTGTTATTACGACTTTGTAGCGCTATAAAAACAAAATTCTATTAAAATTTTACGGACTTTTTTTGATAGCATTGGCTTAACTTTAAAATTGATATAATTTTATATTGGAACGTGTAACGCGAATTTAAAATTGTATTAGATTTTCATCTAATAAGAAACTTATGTTTACTTTGCGACGGTTGTCGTTTGATAAAAATTGTATGTGAGAAAATAAACAATACAAACTAAGGTGACTTTTTCCTTAAAAGGCCATATTGTATTGTAGTAATTTTTGTTATAATCCGTTATATTTATGTTTTTTTATTCAATATATAGCAGTGCTAATTTTTAACTTTATTTACATAATTGTAGGCATAAAATGAGAATCTGATTCTCACAAAAACTATTAAGATAAATATTAGTTTTAGAAATTTATGCTCGCAAATTCTAATATTTCAAAAGTTAAAATATAAGTTTCATTAATAATTTTTCAATAAGAATATTGTTGATTAAAATGCTCCTTATTGGTTTTAAGTTATTCCCTATATATATCCATAATCGTTTTCGATACTTGACTTTATGAACCGATCGAGATTCTAATAGGCTCGGAACAATCAAAACAAACACGCGCCCGCGACTATTATGTAGACAACGTTGTCTTGAAAAGGTTTTCCATTAATACAAAACAAAAGAGGACTAAGGTAACAAAAAACACTAATAAGTGCGGGTCTCGTTAAAAATAATGTAATACAAATAACCTGTGATGTTTATTGAAATAATGAAAATAATCTTTATTCAAGTAAGATTTTGAAAGCAATTTTTCATCGTGAAAAATCAATTAGATTTAATAAAGCTACCACTAGTTAAGAATGTCGCTCTTACTGAGTAGAACCAGCAAAAACTCGATGGTATATTTATGATGATAGTTTGATAACCTTTAAGAATTTAGTAAGTACCTAAATAAATACACTTCACTAAGCCTTTTTTACTAGTTACTATTGCATTGTAAATTTAAAAATAATGTAATACAAATAATAACCTGTGAGCATCGCCCGCAGAACGCCGCTAAGCACGTATTTGCGGCATAACACGCAGCAACAAGCACTTGTCCAATATTCGTATAACTCAAACAACACTTGGTGATCAGTCAAAACACAAAACACGAACACACTGAACTGTTAATGAACCGGTGTTGATGAGCTTGTATCGTTCGGGTTGTTTGGCGAGCTCGCGCGACGTTACACTGTCGACGGTCGCCGGCACACTGCGCGGCCGGTCGCGGGCGCCCCCCGCTCTGCGCCGCTCCCCCCTCGCCTCAAGAGGGCGGGGCCGGAGTGAGGCGAGGCGAGGCGAGCTTAATTACGCTTAGCGGGCGAAGCGGGACGGCGATAGAGTGGGCGCGAGCTATTAGCGCGCGGAGAGCGGGACGACGCTCGTCTTAAGTATTTTGTATAAGTAATGAGGGGCGCGCGGGGGTGCGCGGGCCGGGGGCCGGGGGCCTGAGGCGCATCTCCCGCCAATCTTTAATGTTGATTACGTCCGCCGCCGCCTCCGCGCGCCTCTCATTAACGCGGCCACGCCTCGGCGTTAATTACGCGGGGTAATTGCGGATCGCACAATTGCTTTTTATCCGGATTCCGCGGTTCGTGATTTATTTTCAGTCCGCGGCTGCGAAGATGGTAGCTTTTAATTGGACAAAAAGATTATATTTGCGTACCAACTTTTTCTGAAATATGAATTGTCCCACTTCGTAGGTTAGCTGGCAGAGATCTCTGATATACACTTTTTTTTAACAATAGTGTTTTTTCCAAAAAAAAATTATGGTACATAAATAAATAAGTAAATAAATATTTACGCCTTGTGGTATCCGGCTGAATAGAATACTTACTACCATCCTCATTTCTTACCGAGGTGTCGTAAAAGGCGACTAAGGTAAGTCGACCCACTGTGTGGTATCCGGTTTAGTAGAAAAGACCACCCTCTTTCTTACCGAGGTGTTGTAAAATACGACAAAGGTAAGTTGACGTCAGGCAGGCGTCCGGTCGTAAAAACGCAACCAAATCATGTGACAACATGTTTATAACATGTTGTGCCGACCCCACTCACAGTGGGATAAGGGCAGGAGGTTGATGAAATTGTCTCACTTCGTAGGTTAGCAGGGAGATTGAAGTTTTATTACCAATTTTTTCCAACATTTGTTTTTATGGTACATAAATAAATAAATATTTGTAATGCTTAATACTAAATGCTTCCGGGTTAATTATGATGTTTCTGTATACTAATATTTTAATGTTTGCCATAAATTCGGATTAGGTACTGAATGATTTTTATTACCTGTTTAGTGTCAAAATATATTTTTAATAGGAAAGTTTCCATTATATTAACCAATAGGAATCTTTTATAAATTATTTTACTCGTCTTATCTACAAGAAAACTGGCTCTTGAATTAAGAGAGATTAAATTGTTTTTAGCTATGGTAGCCTAGCGGTAACACCGTGCGCCTCTTTCGAGGAGATCTAGGGTTCTAACCCCGGGCAGGCACCAATGAGTTTTCTAGTAAAACTTATGTGTCTAATTGATAATTGCAATTTATCACACGCTTTTCGGTGAAGGAAAACATCGTGAGGAAACCTGCATATCTCTAGAGAATTCTGGGGATATGTGTAACCTACCGATCCGCATTGGAGCAGCGTGGTAGGTCTTAGCTCCAACCCTTCTCTCCAAAAAAAACGGAGAGAGGAGGCCTATGCCCAGCAGTGGGATAGCAACAGGCCGTCACTTAAATTGTTTTTAATTTACAAGAGTATCTTCTTAATTATGAATTATTCTGAATGTATAAATACCTAAATATCTGCTTTTTTCTTATAAGAGCTAAATTAGCTTTTTTGTTTTTGACCGGAAAAGATCCGATTTTACTTAACTTTTGTACAGCCTAATTTAATAGATCAAAACTAACAGTAATATCATTTTGCTATAATCCATGATTATAGAAAATTTATATTATAATAAATGTAAAGTTAGCCGTGTGGTATCCGTCTAAGTAGAATAGTACCACCCTCATTTCTTACCGAGGTGTCGTAAAAGGCGACTAAGGTAAGTTGACCCACAGTGTGGTATCCGGTTTAGTAGAATAGACCACCCTCTTCTTATCAAGGTGTCGTAAAATACGACTAAGGTACGTTGACGTCAGGCAGGCGACCGGTCGTAAAAATGCAGCCAAATCGTGTTACAGCATGTTTATAACATGTTGTGCCGACCCCACTTAAAGTGGGATAGGGCAGGAGGATAGATAACTTAATAAACAAGGCATTGTTATTAGGACTGGAGCAGTATGTAGGTATGTAGTAAAATTTCGAAAATCTCTTTCCCTTGCAGTATTTAAGTTATAAATTAGAAAATATTTATCTTAAGTAATTATTTATTATTAGCATCTATTCATCTATTTATTTTACCAAAATTATTTAATAGATTAAATAGTTCAATTTATATGAACTTTTTCTTTATCTCTATATGACCCATACTCTCTTTCTTCTTCAATTCTTGTCCTTTTCCTTCTATTACTCATAGGTTGACTGGAAGAGATCCCTTTTAGGTATAAGTCCGCCTTTATACATGTCTTTTTTTATTTTTTCTTTCTCTTTTCTAAATTCAAGAATTTGTTTAGAGACATTCTGTAATTAATTGTAAAAATAAAATACATAGGGAAAATGTAAGAGTAAATAAGTAAAAATGTACTATATGAATTTAGATATTCCAAAGATAACAGGAAATCTTCTTGGTATATGGAAAGGAAACTGTTTTTCTCCAAATTTAACGCGTGCGGGCCACGGGCAGTAATGAATAAATCAAAACTACTGGATCGATTTTAATCATTTTTTTACACTGACTGTCATGGGATATTTATATTTTATACCCGTGCGAAGCAGGGGCAGGCCGCTAGTATATGTATAAAAAGAAATAAAATATACATATATATATATATATATATATATATATATATATATATATATACATCTTGCACATCATGTTGCGTCCTACATGGCACTTTTTACCGATCTTGTTGCGTCCAACCGACTTGTTGCATCCAGTATACGGACGCAGGATAAACCAACCCTAAAAATTTGTCAGGAGCCGTGTTTTTATATGTATAATGCGTGGGCAAAAAATTGGATGGGACGTTATTTTATCGCGGGAATGAATTCCGATGTATTTATTAGTTCAGCGAGTTGCCGCGCACAATTTGGAGGTCGCTACGTGCTCGCGTATATTTAGGCACGTATATTATATTTCTGATGCTAGCATTCTATTGCCTCCGACGTATATTTAAAAAGTTTTTTTCAATTTTTATTTAGGATTATCTTGCGTCCAAATTTCTTCCCAATTTAATCGATTTTATAAGTGATGCGGGGGCCCAAGGGGTGCGCGCGCGAGTCCTGCGTTTTGTTAATAAACAAACATTGAGCCGTTAGGACGCGTTTTAATTTCCAAAGTGATTGTACTCATAATTGCGTATATTATTAATATTGTAAAACTGTAAATATGAAGAGAGCGGATTAGACATCGCTATTTGCTAAATCAGATCTTCTTATTTGTGCTTAAGGATCCCAATATTAAAAAAGTCATTCGGAAAAACATTTTATTAATGTGGTTTCAAGAAAAGTAAGAGAGTTAGCAAAATTATTAATCAAAATTTAAAAAATTAACAATTCTATAATAAATTTATTGAGTGCCTTAAAACCATTCAGTTAAGATCTTATGGCGGAGGCAACTAAAGTTGTAGATAACTGTGATGCCAAAAAGGATAGATTCGAAACCTTCTTTTGCTATGAATGATTCAACTACTTTTAAACAATGCTGCAATATATGTTTGCATTGAAAAAACAAGGTCCTTACAATGAAATCATTACCGCAGAAACAGAAGCAGATCTTAAGACATTAATGCATCTTATAGATGCAATTTTGCGACATGTCATCTCCAGTCAAGCTGCAACAGATTTAAACAAAAAGAAGTGGAATAATGTCACTATAGTCCCGTTAGCCAATGAAGCTGCAGCCAAAATCAAATCAGGTTACTACTGTTGCAACGTATATTCAGTTATTAGATAACATTTATTGCAAAGTTTCATTATTATTACAAAGTTCTCGAGGGATACCCAAGATTATCTGGACCTAAAAACCCAAAATCAATTTCGTCTACGCGACTCAGAAAACATTTAGCAACCATTTTACAAATATTTAGCATAACTGAGAATGATATGAAACATTTAGCTACGTTTATGGGCCATACCGGTGACGTGCATAAAAAGGCATATAGATTGCCGGATTACGTGGCATCATCACTATCAGCCCATATTCGTCAACTGCTGGACATAGGCCTCTCCGATTATTCGCCACTTAGTCTGATCCTTGGCTTTCTGCTTCCATCCACTGCCCGCTGTCCTACGTATATCGTCACTCTATCGAGTCTCAGGGTGTCCTACACTACGTTTCCCGATTCGTGGTCTCCACTCCAGAACACGTCTACCCCAACGGTCATCGGTTCTGCGACAGGTATGACCGGCCCATTATCACTTCAGCTTGCTTATGCGCTTAGCTATGTCGGTGACCCTAGTTCTCCGACGGATTACTTAGTTGCGAATACGATCCCTCAGAGAAACCCCGAGCATAGCTCTTGCCATAGTCTGCTGAGCGTCTTTAAGCTTGTGGACCGCCTTAGCTGTTAGTGTCCACATTTCGGCGCTGTAAGTCAAGACAGGTAGGACACACTGGTTAAATACTTTAGTCTTTTTAGCTCTGCGGGATGGGTGACGAGAAGACTCAACGTAGATTGCGGAATGCTGCCCAGCCTAGCTGTATCCTTCTCATAATCTCACACTCGAAATTGTTGTTTTCTAGTTCGTGCGTCCCTAGGTAAATGTACTTATCAACAATTTCGAGAGTGACCCCATCTAAGGAAATCGGTCCCGGAGCAACGTGCTCGTTGCACATGATTTTGGTTTTACTCAAGTTGATCCGGAGAGCGATCCTATGAGAAGAAACAGCAAGTCCATGCAACATCCATTGCAAATCCTCTATGGATTCAGTCGTTAAAACCATATCATCTTACGCGAATCTGAGAAAATCTGATCTGAAATCGCCATTGATGTTTATGCCATGACCAGTCCAATTCAGCGTCTTAAACATATCCTCTAGTGCGTTTGAAAACAATTTCGAGGAAATGACGTCCCCTTGTCTTACGCCTCGCTGAAGATGGATGTGCCTTGTCTGCTGGTTTTGGACTCGGACTGCCTTTCTTGCGTTTTCATACAGACATCTCAGCATCTCAATATATCACTAATCGACTTGGCATCTCTGCAAAGACTCCAGAACAGCCCAGGTTTCGACCGAGTGAAAAGCTTTTTCATAATCCACAAACGCTAGGCATAATGGTTGATTGTACTCTTTAGTTTTTTGTACAATTTGCCGCACGGTGTGGATATGATCTATCGTGCTGTACCCGCATAGAAACCTGGCTTGTTCCGGGGATGGAACTCGTCGAATCATCATGCGAGGCGGTTTGTGATAACCCTTGAAAACAGCTCATAGACATGGCTCAGAAGAGATATTGGCCTATAGTTATTTAAGAGTGTTATATCTCCTTTTTTGTATAACACTATACTTCTGTGCCATGCCTTTGGAGTTCTCCCGGCAAAGAGAACGGTATTAAACAGCTCTTGAAGCTCTGTTACCAAAAGAATTCCACCAGCTTTTAACAGCTCTGTTGTAATACCATCCTCACCCGCGACTTTACTATTTTTAAGCTGTCCAAGGGCTAAAACAATTTCATTTAGATGGATATCAGGCAGTTTTTCCGTATAGTGGCGGCTTAATTTGTCATCTGTGTGCAGTGGTAGCATGCGATGCGTAAAATTCGGCGTAGTCGCTTTCCACTTCCGAGAGGATTTCCGGTTTGGACGAGTAACGACTTTCCCTTTAATGTGGTTAACTTCGTCAGGTGACTTTTTCCAAGAGGCTTAATAAGCACTTTTGGACCCCGATTCTGCTCAATTGATTTTTGAGCGTATTAGCTAATCGGAGGTCGCGTCGTTAACCATCTTGGTAATTATTTTCTTTAAAGCCTCTACTTCTCACGAAGTTAGCATAGGGTTCGTCGCTCTGCCATTAATAGGAGAGTATCTCCCGAAAGCTTTGACTTCATGCCCTTACGTTGGCTTTCGCAAATTTTTGTGCCCTCATTTCGAAGGACTTCTGCTACTCGGTCGAGTTTTTGCTCTACGTTATCCGTGGTTTCCAGAGTAGTGAATTGGTTTTAAGTTGTTTCTAGAATGTTACAGATCCAATTACGGTTCGGAGAACATTCAGACGGACTGTTGATTTCATCAAACGGACCCATTCCAGCTTTAGATAAATATTCAGAGTGCCTTGTACCAACCTATGGTTGCTAATAGTCGGTGGTAAGCACCGAGACATCCCTAAATATACGCTTCTTGTCCGTCATAATAAAATCAATCTCATTTTTCGTCCGCCCACCGAGACTTCGCCAAGTCCACCTACTTTGGGGCTGTTTCTTGAAAAAAGAATTCATCAAAAACAACTCCTCCTTCTCGAGAAAATCGACAAGCATTTTTCCGCACTCGTTCTTTCGACCCAAACCAAAAGGTCCTACAACTAATTCAACACACAACACAATTTTACTCCCACTTTAGACTTAAAGTCCCCCATAACAACGTTGATTTTTTTTTTTTTTTCGAATTGACAATATGCTGTTAGCCCTATCGGCTTTTACAGCGTCACCGGGCGGGACGGGCGAGCGCAGAAGTATCGCCGAGGTTGCGAAATGCGTAGAGTAGAGCGCAGAAGCTCTACTAGCGTCGGGGAACGTCGTCCTAAGGGTGCCTCCTGTGAGGCCGGACCACGGCTTAGGACGACGTGTAGTGGAGGGCTGATGATATGACTTTGATTAGTCAATACGACGACGGAAGGGTGGCAAGAAGCCACGACCAACCGATATCAGAAATCTGGGACCTCGTCTTCGCCGGCGAAGACGCTGTGTGTGTGTATTACGTGTTTTTGTGTTTGCGATTGTTATTTGATCGTCAGGGTCATATAGGACGCTTTTTGGACGCCTATATTTTCGGTGGTCAGACCTAACTGGGATGTAGGTGGAAGCAACTGAAATTAGAGGGTTCGGGTGTACCTCGGATTTCTCGAAGTAAGACTTCGAAAAACGTTTAAAGAGGTGAGTAATGGTAGGGAGGTCGAGGTCTCTATGGAGGTCAACGTTCCGCATGAACCACGGACAACCAGTGGCTGTACGCATAAATCGGTTCTGCATTCTTTGGAGCGTGAGCAATCTGACCTTTGAAACGTGCGCGAACGCAACGCTCGCATAGAACATTATTGGTCTTATGCAAGTTTTGTAGAGTGTCACTTTGTTGCGGAGTGACATTTTACTTTTCTTGCATAACATCGGATAAAGTCGTCCCATGACATACGCAGCCTTATTGCAGACTGTGCGTATGTGCTTGTGGAAGGTCATGGAAGGTTGGAAGGTGACACCTAGGTACTTGACTTTCTGTTGCCAGTGAATTGGTGTATCGTAAAGGGAAATTTCCGTAGGTGTGTCTATGTGAGATCGGAAACGATTACCGATAAAGTGCATAGCTGCACTTTTATCAGGGTTTATTTCGATTCTCCATCGGCGGAACCAGCGTCCGAGGCTGTTTACCGCTTTCTGGAAACGTCTAGTGATAACTTGAGGTTGGCGAGATGTGGTAAATACAGCGGTGTCATCCGCGAAAAGGGCAAGATGAGTGCGCTCTTTAATAGGCGCCCGTGGAATGTCACTCGTGTAGAGCGAGTACAATAAGGGTGCCAGCACAGATCCTTGAGGGACACCGGCACGGATAGGGCAGCGAGACGACAGAGTGCCGTCTACGCGGTACCGAAATGTACGATTAGTGAGGTAGTTTCGTATGATAAGTACGAGTCTGTCAGGTATATTTAATAGGAGCAACTTGTGGATTAAGCCTGCATGCCAAACCTTATCGAAGGCTTTGGCGACATCGAAGAATATGACACCTGTAAACTGCTTGGTTTGCAAACCTTGCAATATGTGCTCCGTGAGGCGGTGCACTTGTTGAACACAGGTGTGTTTTGGACGAAATCCGAACTGTTCGTTGGGAAGGAGATTATAAGTATCGACTACGGATTTTAATCGGGCAAGGATAATTCGCTCGTATATTTTTCCTAAGCTATTTAACAAACTAATGGGACGATAGCTAATCGGGAGATTTCGAGGCTTTCCCGGTTTGGGGATACCTATCACTGTAGCTTCTTTCCACTCGTCAGGAAAGGAGCATCCGGCAAGAAGGGCATTAAAAATCAGTACCAATAGGTGGATGATTTGATCGGGAAGGCACTTCAGTGCCCTGTTGGAGATGGAATCAGGACCGGGAGCTTTTTTGGAGTGGAGGTTTTTAATTATGATTCGGACTTCTTCTCCAGTAGTGGGAAGTAACGGCTCGCTTTCGGGAGTCGTTGCGGAAAAATTGTCTGCCACCTTTTCCACTCTGGAGTGGAATTCGGTGAATTCGGGTACACTAGGGTTGGGAGAGCATTGGTTTTCCAGGCTGTCTGCCAAGCATTCGGCCTTTTCAGCATCGTCAAACGCAGGTGGGAGATTCGGGCGAAGTAATGGTGGGGTGGCTGCGTACCCATCGGCTTTTAGAGATTTTGCCAAGCACCAGTAGGCCTGGTGTCCTGGCTTGATCTCCGAGAGCTTTCTATTCCAGGAATCGTTGTGGAAAGAGGTTCCAACAACGTTGAAGTGGGCTCTAGAGGTATGGCGTAAGGCTTAAGTTCATATAGAGTTTCCACTTCCGAATCCGATTATGACTCCGTGAGCGCGTACGCTAATACCACCTTAAGGGTATACCATGCAGATATTTTCAGCACGAGATACGCAACCCACGGAGACACACTGGTAGTTTTTAAAATGTTGTTACAAAGGCAGGGTATTTATAGCTGAAACACATACACGCGCACACACGCAGCAAGCAAATCAACAAAAATGCACACACACACACACACACACACACACACACACACACACACACATCACATGGACTCCACGCGCCTACGCATGCACGCACGCACACACGCATACAATACGCACATTCACCTAATAATCTCAACTACTTCCCTGCAGTTCAAGTTTTTTCTGGGTTAGTAACATCACTTACCTGCCTATAAAAGCTTTCTTTATTAGTTAACTGAATGACGAGGATAATAAGTTACTTACCTGTTCATAAAGGCTCACTTAGTAATAAGTAAACGACTATAAAAAAAAATATTATTTATTATTAATTATGACTCACGTGCCATATTTAAGTATTAGAAATCTGATGAAGTCAATGGAAGCCATTAAGTCAATGTTACGCATAGGTTCATACAGCAGCAATATTCGGAAGCATTTTAGTTGAAACAAAGAATGGATGTAATAATGTCAATGTAATATCAATAACATATATTGAATAATATACAGAATCAAGTTAGATATAAATTAAGTAGGAAGCGTGAAAGCCTAAACAGTGTACGAAGTATATACAAAAATATACAATGTGCCACATTATTTCGACGATGAACGGAACCGCTAAGTGATTGAGAAATTTTTAAAATTGAATATCGGTATAAAACTTATAAATGGAATTTAAAGTTGTATAATGAAATAATACAGATTTAAAGGTATAGTATACGCTTTAATTTAGTTAAAAATCCCTTCAGAAATGGTAGACGCAACAGGGTTCGAGTTTAAAATGACGCAAGAAGACTTCTGCGATTTAAATATATATATATATATATATATATATATATATATATATATATATATATATATATATACAAGATTACGCCGTGTGGTATCCGGCTGAATAGAATAGTACCACCCTCATTTCTTACCGAGGTGTCGTAAGAGGCGACTAAGGTAAGTCGACCCGCCGTGTGGTATCCGGCTGAGTAGAATAGACCAACCTCATTTCTTACCCAGGTGTCGTAAAAGGCGACTAAGGTAAGTTGACCCACCGTGTGGTATCCGGTTTAGTAGAATAGACCATCCTCTTTCTTACCGAGGTGTCGTAAAGTACGACATTGGTAAGTTGACGTCAGGCAGGCGGCCGGTCGTAAAAACGCAGCCAAATCATAGGACAGCATGTTTATTACATGTTGTGCCGACCCCACTAGAGTGGGAAAAGGGCAGGAAGATGATATATACAAGATTAACTCAATTAAATATCAAAGAATATGTCGGTACTAAACAAAACATTCCAACTATTCCTTCGTTAGTTAATAATGATGTAGATAAAGTGCCAAAAGCACATAGCAGCTGCCAATTAATTGAAGCGACAAACGTTTTTTGTTTTCGCTACACATTATTAAATTTATTCAATTATTAAGCTTAGTTACTTACAAACTTGGTATATTTAATTAGTAATTATCATTCTAAATAGTTTTTGCAAGAGAAAAGAAATAATGAGGGAACTGAGAGAGTAAAAAATAAATTAAAAGCTTGCCAAAGGTCTCAAGTTTATTGGAAATGCGAATAGAATTATAATTTCTTGCCTTGAAATTGGCTCCAACGCCTTCGTAATTAAGTACAAGTACAATATTATAAATAAAAATAATAATAATTCGTTCTAGCTGTGTGGTATCCTGCTGAATAGAATAGTACCGCACTCATTTCTTACCGAGGTCTCGTAGGAGGCAACTAAGGTAAGTCGACCCGCCGTGTGGTATCCGGCTGAATAGAATAGGACCAACCTCATTTATTACCGAGGTGTCGTAAAAGGCGACTAGGGTAAGTCGACCCGCCGTGTGGTATCTGGCTGAGTAGAATAGACTAACTTCATTTCTTACCGAGGTGTCGTAAAAGGCGACTAAGGTAAGTCGACCCGCCGTGTGGTATCCGGCTGAGTAGAATAGACCACGCTCTTTCCTACCGAGTTGTCGTAATGTACGACTATGGTAAGTTGACGTCAGGCAGGCGGCCGGTCACAAAAACGCAACCAAATTATACGACAGCATGTTTATATCATGTGCTGACCCCACTTAGAGTGGGATAAGGGCAGGAAGATGATGAATAATAATTCGTTCACGGAACGATAACAGGCTTAAGACCACATCTAGTCGTTAACAAACTTATAGCGAGTCCTTTACTGTGAAAGCCGTCAATCTATGGAATGTACTCCCATGACATATGAGATCATCATTATTAGTGTGAGTGTGTATGTTCATGTATATATTACATATAATATGTTTCTATACTAGTATATAAAGCTGAAGAGTTTGTTTGTTTGATTGTTTTTTTTTATTGATTGTTTGGACGCGCTAATATCAGCAACTACTGCACCGATTTGAAAAACTCTTTCAGTGTATGATAGTCAAATTAGGAAGGCTATAGGCTATATAACATCACGCTCAAATAAATAGGAAAGGAACAGCAATAAAAAATAGTACGAAAACTGCATAATTTACGGCTTTCCTTGCGTGCGCTGAGTTAACGGTTATAGTTATTCAAAAATCATGTACTACAAAATTGTTCCCCTTTAAAAGTTCTAAATAAAAGTACGCAACAGCATATGTCTAGCTTTTAAGGTAAACCTATTATAACCATTTTTATGGTTATCAAAAGACTACACTACGGTTTTTAATCTTTCCACGCGATGATTGTTAGTTACATATTTTCCTTTATCCGCGAAATTTATAGAAAAATATATAAATTGATGATTATAGATAGAAATATAATTTATAGAAAATAGTGATAGCCCAGCGGTGCGACCGTGTGAATCTCTAGACACGATCATGGGTTCAAACCCGGGCAGACAATGAATTTTTCCATCAAAAAAAACTTATGTGTCTAATTGATAATTGCAATTTATCACACGCTTTTCGGTGAAGGAAAACATCGTGAGGAAACCTGCATATCTCTAGAGAATGGGATATGTGAAATCTACCAATCCGCATTGGAGCAGCGTGGTAGGTCTTAGCTCCAATCCTTCTCTCCAAAAACGGAGAGAGAAGGCCTATGCCCAGCTGTGGGTTAGTAACAGGCTGTTACTTACTTTACTTATAGATAGAAAATTTTGCTTTGGTTGCGATGATAATAAATATTAAGTACTATAGGTGTGGTATTTGAACGACTTATGTTTAAACAAAAAACAAATCTAAAATCTATCGTTATGAAGTTTATTGTACAAAAATCTACAAATTTTGTTTATAAAGCTTTTTACATCTGATAAAAATATATGGACTTATGAATGTAATTGGTACTCAATAAAGCAGCCTTTCACATTCAAATTCAAAATATTGTTTATTCAAATAAACTTATTATCAAGTGCTTTTGAATCATCAACTCTACTGCTGGTCCGGAAAGCTATTCCTACCGAGAAGAGCCAGCAAGAAACTCGGCGGTTTCTCTTTTAAAAATATAAGAATTATTATTTTTATTAGAACTGAACTGAACATATGAATTGAACGAGTTTTTCTAGTTCACTCTACTGTTAAATTATAGTTGGAAATGTAAACTGAGTGTTAGTATGTGATAAGAAACTGCACAGTATCAAGTGTGAAAAAGTCGCAATAAATATATAAATGCCCACCCAAGGCGCGAAAAAAACGCCATCTGTTAACAAATGTCATTGTTTAAAAAGGCTTCTGTATTTGTCACCTTTTCACAAGTTACCAATAGTTAGCTTATTCGGAACATCAACATCATCTTCCTGCCCTTATCCCACTCTAAGTGGGGTCGGCATACATGTTACAAACATGTTTTCATATGATTTGGCTACGTATTTTACTACCGCCTGCCTGTAGTCAACTTACCTTTGTCGTATTTTACGACTCCTAGGTAAGAAAGAGGATTGTATATTTTACTCAACCGGATACCACACGGTGGGTCAACTTACCTTCGTCGCCTTTTACGACACCTCGTTAAGAAATGAGGTTGGTCTATTCTATTCAGCCGGATACCAGACGGTGGGTCGACTTACCTTATTCGCCTTTTACGACACCTCCGTAAGAAATAAGGGTGGTACTGTTCTATTCAGCCGGATACCACACGTAGTTAGCTTATTCGGAACATATATGACAAATATCTTGAAATTTTGCGTTTCTCAGGTTTCTGATAGGTTTATTCAGCACTTAAAGTCCCTAATAAGTTAACAGGTAGATCATGTGGCTGTTATTTTAATTATCTGCTGGATAGCAAATACCTATTTCAAAATGGCCGCGATTTTTTTCTAATTTTCCACTTTTTAGAGTCTCTTTTTAGAGACATTTATCTGCTACTTAGTTTATTTGTCGGTTAACTATCCGACACTTTATCAGTTACTTGTGAAACAGGCACTAACTCGAAAAAAGGATTCAATATGTTGTAGATACTGTCAAAGTGTAGACCTTGACCGACGTATATAAAATTATTCATTTTATAAACTACGAATAAATGAATGAAATACACTTTAACTAGCAAAAAGATGTATTTGGTTCGGTTTATTATTAACGCCATATCCCCAGAATTCTCTAAAAATATACAGTTTTTCTCACAATGTTTTCCTTCACCAAAAGCGTGTGATAAATTGCAATTATCAATTAGACACATAAGTTTTTTAATAGAAAAACTCATTGCCCAGGGAACTCGTGATTTCCTCGAAGGAGTCGTACGTTCTTACCGCTGGGATATCACAGCTTCAAAGTGTTCTCAATGCGTGGGTTTTGGTGCAAGGTCCTGTCCAGACTCTACTAAAAGTAGAAGTGCCCTCGTCACCAAGCAGCAAGGTGGAGGTTTTAGCCCGTAAGAGTCCGGGATGTTTGCGCCCGTTTAGCAGCACCCACGAAGGGAAGGAAAAAAGGCTTTCTGTATCTCATTCTTTTTAATTACTCTTTATGATAAGGTGATATTTATTGTACTTGATAAATAAGTATCTGAATTACAGATTATAACGATTGAAAAATTGCTACTGTTAATAAATACAACTTTTACACTTATTGTCTATGACAATTTTTTTTTCTACTAAGCGTAATGTTACCATCATATGGAAACAGATGTTATAAATCGGAGACAAGATGAAGAAAATCTATAAATAATATAGATGTAAATTAGGTTAAGTTTTCTTTTATATTTGTAAGAAACCGGGATAAAGTTATTAGCATTAATGTCCAGACTTTTTTAACAGTATTTTTAAACTGCTATAATGGCAAAGCTAAAATTGATTGCGGAATTCTCAATTCTGTTGTAGGATCTTTCAATACATGAGAACTTGGAAATGCTTTCTGTATAATTTTTTTATTGACTTGAACACAAATTATGTGGTGAATTGTTATATCATATGAATTATAATTATAATGTAATTTTATATTATATGCTATTCGAGATCCGAATAAATGAATGATTTAACTAACTTAGAAGAAGTATTTCATATTTATAAGTTAGGTACTAAGTATGCCAGCGGGTACGCCCGCGTCAATATTTTCTTTAATTGAATTTTTGAACATTAAAGTACGAGTACCTAGATAGTGTGCGTTAACCATAAAATATAGAAATCTTTTATGCTGTTACTTGTACTATCGCTGACTTTTTTTGTAGTATTTTTCAGATTTACAATTCCTTAATATATTACTTAATGTATCTCTGTTAGATTACACGGCGCACGCGACCAAAATTCACAGCGATTGATTTTTTTTACAACTACGCAACCTCTTCAATACAATTTACATAGAACGGTAATTTACTATTAACCTAAACCTTCCGGAAATCGTTTAGTACAAACCGTACGAAAATCTGTTTAGTAAATTTTGAGAAAATCGATCACATACAGACAGCTTTTGGCGACTTTTTTATAATAAGTATAGATACAGTTATATTATACTGGCAATCGCAAAGATTAGAACCGTAATATAACCTTTTGATAACCATAAAAATGTTTACAGTGGGTTAACCTTAAAAGCTAGATATATGCTGTCTTGGACTTTTATTTAGAACTTTTAGAGAGGAACAAGTTTTAAATATATGATTTTTGAATGACTATTACCGTTTACTCAGCGCACGCAATGAAAGCTTTAAATTTAGCCGTTTTCGTACTATTTTTGCTGCTCCTCTTCTATTCATCTTAGCGTGATGTTATATAGCATACAGCTTTCCTGAATAAATGGACTATCTGAAATAATTTTTGAAATCGGTTCAGTAGTTACTGAGATTAGCTCGCTCAACAAACAAACTCTTCAGCTTTATATATTTTTATAGAATAATTCTATATTACTAAAGACCTATAAAGCATATTCATCATTTACATTATAAATGTACATACAATGAGTTTGTGTACAATTTATCGTTAACCTGAGCCTATTAACAACTAGATATTTTATATGGGCTGCAAAACGGTAATAAAGTAACTAGCTACACTTATCTATTATACATTGACATACTTAAACCTGACACTACAGTGTGTAGAAATACACGTTTACAATTTTTAATAGGCAGGTGGAACAAAATTTTTGTTTTGTGAGTTCTATTAAAACACGTGTCTTTTTATTTATTTGTGTATTTATTTACAGAATTGGATAATGGGTTATGTGGAGGCCTAGTCAAACTTATTTCTTACTGTGGTATTAAAAAAGGCGAATAATGTAAGTTCACACGCCGTATGGTATCCGGCTGAGTAGAATAGACCTCTCTCATTTCTTACTGAGGTGTCGTAAAATGCGACTAAGGTAAGTTGACCCGCCTTGTGGTATCCGGCTGAGTAGAAAATACCTCTCTCATTACTTACCGAGGTGTCGTAAAAGCGACTAAGGTAAGTTGACCCGCCATGTGGTATCCGGCTTAGTAGAATAAACCGACCTTATTTCTTGCCTTCGTGTCGAGGTGTCGTAAAAAGCTACTACGGTAAGTTGACCAGCCGTGTGGTATCCAACTGAGTAGAATAGACCACACATATTTCTTACAGAGGTGTCGTAAAAGGGGAATAAAGTAATTTGACCCGCCGTGTGGTATCCGGTTGAATAGAATAGACCATCCTCATTTCTTACCGAGGTGTCGTAAAAGGCGACTAAGGTAAGTTGATCCGCCGTGTGGTATCGAGCTGAATAGAATAGACCACGAGTAAGGTAAGTTGACGTCAGGCCGTTAAATAAGTAGCCAAATAATGTAACAACATGTTTTAAACATGTTGTGCCGACCCCATTTATTGTGGGATAAGGGTAAGAGATAATATCTCTATATTTGTTATCATTGATAAAATTTCAACGGAAAAACTGTAATATAGTCTAGATTATTCTAAAAATCCATTTAATTTTTATTATTGTCTGATATAAAATAATCACACAGTTTCCGAACCGTTTAGAAAAGGAACATTCGAAATTCAAAAATTTGAGAGAAATATTCGCGCGTCAAGTTGACCCGTCTATTCAACAAAGCAGTGCGGGCGTTGACCCAACCAACCCCTGACCTTGGCGTATCGTAAACTGTACCGCGTGATGTAACCGTGACTTTACGGTCTAAACATATGTCGTAGTAGCGATACTACGGGTAACGCACTATCAAATACAGGTGTATACATACATACAAACAAACTTTTACTCTTTAAAAGATACTAGCGGTTCAGCTAAACATTGCTATCTAATTTCAATAAATCTGCCATTGACAGTTGAAAACATGCAAAACCATGCGTTACGAGTACATACTTAACTATGGAACAATTTAAAGGTTGCCTGAAGATTTCATTAGAATCAGTCATGCTATATTAGAGACTTTTACGGCGCCCCCATATGGGCGGGGCGGCTGACCGCGAGAACCTTGCCTCTGCTGCGCAGGGCGCAGAGGGTCATGTCGGTCAGACTTGTGTGGGGCTACCGGACAATCTCCGGTGAGGCAGCCTGCGCCTTGGCCGGGTCCCCTCCATGGGATCTAGAGGCCGAGGTGCTAGCTCAGGCCTACCGCCGTAGAGTCGAAGCCCGTTCACCGGGGGGAGACTTAGCGGCAGTAGAGGTGGATTGGCGGAGGGCAGCTCAGGAAGAGCTCCTCCGTCAATGAAGGCGGTGGCTTGAATCGCCCAGTGCAGGAGCCTGGACGATTTCGGCCATCCAGCCCGTTCTCCAGGGCTGGGTCACCAGGAGGCATGGGGTCCTCACCTTCCGCCTGACACAGGTGCTATCCGGACATGGTTGTTTCGGGTGGTATCTGTGGAAGGTGGCCCAGCGCGAAGCGATTGGTGAGTGCCACGAGTGCGGCGCCGACTTTGACACGGCGCTGCACACGCTCGCAGACTGTCCAGCTTGGGCGGTTCAGCAGGCGGAACTCGTGGCACAGGTGGGGCACGATCTCTCCCTGCCCACTGTGGTTCGCGCCATGGTGGACAGGGAGCGATCGTGGGCAGCGATTGCCTCTTTCTGTGAGGATGTTATCTCCCGGAAGGAGGCGGTGGGGCGGATCCGGGAAGTTAAGTCCTTGGATCCAATCCGCCGCAGGCGAGCGGGCTGCAGAAGACTCGCCGAAGTCCGTCGCATGCCGCCCTAACGGGGACCTCCGAGCGATCCGAACGGGGCTTTATCGGACGCTCGCTGGATTTAGGTCCCCGAGGCGTTCGATGCATCCGGTGCTCCCAATGCATAGTCCAGCGGAGGGAGGGGCCACTTTCAGAGAGGCCCCGACCCAGAGGTGGCGCACTTTGGGCTACAGAGTTGCTGCTGGCGGGGATGAGGGGCAATGTCTTCATGGGTACCCTATCCCCGCCACCAGCAGCGTAGTGGAGCACACAGGTTATTTTAGTCGGTGCGAGTCCGACAAAACCGTCGCCTGTCCTCGTCGGGCGGCGGTACCCATAAGGGGTTTTTTTCCTGTTTAAAAAAAAAATTAGAGACTTTAAGGAACATATCGCACGCTTAATATTAGGCGTGTAGTATCCGGCTAAGTAGAATAGTACCACCCTCATTACTTACCGAGATGTCGTAAAAGGCGACTAAGGTAAGTCGACCCGCCGTGTGATATCCGGCTAAGTGGAATAGACCAACCTAATTTCTTACCGAGGTATCGTAAAAGGCGACTAAGGTAAGTTGACCGACCGAGTGGTATCTTGTTTAGTAGAATAGACCACCCTTTTACTTACCGAGGTGTCGTAAAATAAGACTTAGGTAAGTTGACGTCAGGCAGGCGGTCGTCCGTAAAAACGCAGCTAAATCATTTGACAGCATGTTTATAACATGTGTGCCGACCCCACTTAGAGTGGGATAAGGCAGGAGAATGATGAATCGTAACTGAGTTAGAGTATTGTATTGTTTTCTTGCTTTTCCAAGTACATGGGTCTCTTTAGCACTGACGAATTTTGTATGTTCTACGCTTTATTGGAATTTGCCACAAAAAAAATTATTCGGTCACTTTAATACTAAAACGATGTATACTTTATCTTTTATATATATACACTAATATTATCCGCCCGCTTCGCTCAGCGTTGGATAATCGCTTGTTAAGTAAAAGTAAGTAACGGCCTGTTACTATCCCACTACTGGGCATAGGCCTCCTCTCTCCGTTTTTGGAGAGAAGGGTTGGAGCTAAGACCTACCACGCTTCTCCAATGCGGATTGTAGGTTACACATATCCATAGAATTCTCTAGAGATATGCAGGTTTCCTCACGATATTATCCTTCACCGAAAAGCATGTGATAAATTGCAATTATAAATTAGTCACATTAGTTTTACTAGAAAACTCATTGGTTTTCTAGTAAAACTACTGCCCGGGGTTTGAACCCTAGACCTCCTCGAAAGAGGCGCACGGTGTTACCGCTGGGCTACCACAGATCGCTTGTTAAGGCTTTCTATAATTGTAATGCACGCTATTGAGCAAATCGTTTAGAATTCTCTAAGCTCATTGTACTTTGTAATGTGCCAATAGATCTGCCAGTGTCAATAGATAATGTTGTCACGTCAAAATAAAGTTTAACAATTTAAAATGTTTGTAGCTTGTTCTAAACAATACTACTTCTATTAAAGAAACTGCAAAATCCCACGTAACGCCCCCTATGCAATAATTGCGAAACTATTAACCCTAGTAATGAACCACTCGCCAAAAGAAAACTTGAGAAAAACTCCCCCACGTATGTTTAACCAACACGTATGGACCTACTTCGACACGAACCATTTCTATCCGCTCAATATGTGCTGCCATCTGTTAGCGGATAGAGAAGTAAGTTTTATTCTTTATTTTACGAGAGAATCGTAACATTGTTATTGTTATGGTCGTTTACTTGAGCTTTGTTGGCGTTCTTACCAAAACTACCTTGTTTGCTGAATGTTTGCTGATTTACCTGTAACAGAAATAGAAATAACACTTTAGAAATGTTGGATGATATAATTTAACATACGTTCTAAAGAAAATAGTTAACTCTTTAACCTTAACTTAAAAGTTAACGTCAACTTAGCTTAGCCGCCTTTTACGACACCTTGGTAAGAAATGAGGTTGGTCTATTGTACTCTCTGGATACCACACGGAGGGTCCACGTGCCTTAATCGCCTTTAAGACACCTCGGTAAGAATTGAGTGAGGTCTATTCTACTCAGCCCCATAACCACTCTGTGGGTCGACTTACCTTAGTCGCCTTTTACGACACCTCGGTAAGAAATGAAGATGGTACTTTTCTATTCAGCTGGATATAACACGGCGTTAAGGTATGGAAAACAATGCTGTAAAATAAGAAGCAGGAAGAGGGAGCAGTGTTTGTGAATGACCTAGTACTAACAATTATATCTGCACGAAGCGTTTTCCACAATGCAATGTTTGGTGGAACACTCCAATCCACACTTGTTTGTGATAGTCACGATCTGCAGTAATGAGGACTAGGAAGTAAGATAAGATAAACGATAAAGGACACCACGCTGGTTGTGCCAAATGTAGCACTGATGCTATTACACCTTGACCATCTATGAAATAACTTCATTGCTTTTTTACTCAAGTGTAAAGTCCGCTTACTTATAAAATATGCCGTAAAAATCATCAAAGTAAAGAATCATTAAGGAAATTCTTCAAATTCTTCATTCGTTATTTTCTTTATTAATTTTTTTATATTTACCATATATTTCAAGTTTCAAAAAAAAATTCAAAACATATTTCATTTATATGATTATATTATTGTAGTAAAGAATGTGCCGGCGGCTTCGACCGCGTGGAAATCATTGTGTTACAAAGTTTTATTTATTATATTTAAATTTACATAAAACCATAAAATGCTATTGTCATAAGCCTTTCAGAAGAATGGGACTACTTTTTAGTAAAAACTGTACAAAAATCCGTCCAAAGTAGATTTTGAGAAAATTGATCACATACAGAGTGTATTTAATAAGTACAGATTAATAAATATTTTATGACGACATTGCATCTTGGTAATTTTTTAATTCTTATAACAATTTATTACACAACCTAATTAAGTTAAATATCGCGTACTTCAAATCGTATTTTGTCATATATGTCTATTATATCTACTCTATAAAGTTTACATAAGTAAGCAATAGTTTGAGTTTTGCTTAGAAAATTGCACGTTATGTTTACGTGTTTCATAAGAAATATACTTAATAGGTACATATATTATTTTTCTTAAGCAAAACACAATATCCAATGTTATTATTTCTGACATAGACAAGTGTAAACTAGATATAATATTATGATAATGCATAAATATAATTTAGAAATAGTCCAAGGGAAGGGTGACACCGCATTTGCGATATTCGATATCGTTCGGGTGACATTTTCGCAAAATCGATAGCGCCCCTTATTGGTACCGAAATGATTGAACATCCTTATCGCGACATTTTTCTAATGGCGCCCGTGTTTGAGACCCTTTTTCTCTTTTAGGGAGATTACACACCCGAACGCAATTTGTCATATTTTACCGCGTGGCATATTCCAAATTTCGTATGAGAAGAAATGTACTCCTAGATGATTGGTTTGAGCTTTTTTACTTTATATGGCGTGATTTTTATTTTTTTTTAGTTGGCTGCATTCTTTTTCTAACAAACAACCGTTGATGATAACTCAGGGCTTATACCATTGGCTTTATATCTTATCGTTCTAGGCCGTGCCTGATTCACAAAGGGATCGTACCCTTGAGATTCTCTAGATTCTAGTATTTTCTAGCTTCTACATTTAACACCCTCTACAATGTTTCTATGCTCGCCCACCATTGTAAGTTTACAAAAATTTATTTATTTCTTATTGCTTTTCTGACAAAGCAAAAAATGGAAATTCTGGGCCATTTCAATTTTTTTTGCTTTATATTTACAAGATATATATGCTTGAGAAAAATAATTAGGTAAAGAAAGACTATATTTCTTAAAATAAAAGTAGAGTCTCTGTGTATTTTATTTGTCATATTTTTTAGATAGGATGAATTATAGAATAAATCGGTAAAAAATAATTAATTATGAATAATAAATTAATCAAATGAGGGGTTAGAATCTAACCTAGCTGTATCCAAAATAATTAAAATTGAAAAAAATGATAATTTAGTTTAATGTGTTTAATTCTTGGAGTTTCGACAAATAAAAAATATTAAACACAGATTTATTCACTGTGAATTTAAGTAATATCAATCTTTACGTTTCCTGCAAACTGTAATACAAATATTTAAAATTAGCTGAATTTGATTGTGACTTTTGGATTTAGCTATTTTTGATTCAGATCCCCTCAAATAACCTTCATTAATAAATAAATATTTTATTATTATTATTTAATTAATTCACAAAAAAATACAAATTGAAACAAATCACTTAGCATGATTATTTGTTTAACTAAATATATGAAACTAAATAATGATCTCTTTTGTTAAATGTAATTCGGAGAGTTTTCGAAACAAACCGTACTGTGACATAATTCAGAACGGTTTTATGTAAATGTACAGTCTTCCTAACACCCCTTTTCTTTTACATGTCGCAAGCTAACGACAAAACGAAATCAATACCAACACCATCGATGCGAAAATCGTGAATAGGTATTGACGCTCACATAGAACATATGCACGTGTGCGTGAGTCCAAATAATATGCAAACTTTGATCGTGTGAGGCGAAGACTTTTAGAAGAGTGACCATTATATTTTGTTATTTTTCTTTTTTCTTTCTTTCTATATTATCAAAAAATATAAAAGAACATACATAACTAACATAACTTTTAATGATTTAATATTTATGTAGCATATGGTATGCATGTTACATGTAAATGTAAGAACAGTTAGATTTAAGTCAAGTTAAATATAAATATTGTTATTTTCTTTTTTATTTATTTAACGTTTTTAAGAGTACATAAATACAATCAAGTAAATGTAGCATTAAAAAAACTACTAAGGTTTGTCGCTAACGCTACAATCTTATGTTGGTGATCCAAATGAATAGTAGTTGACGGTTTGCATGAAATTCTAAATAATAAGCGTTTTGTTTGCTGTAGCTAATAAAAATAAATTTGTAATTACCTGTTGCCATCTATTAACAACTGCCCAAAATCTCAGATTACCTGCCTTTTAATATTTAAAATTTAATATTATTGATTAATATTTTATGTTACCTACATACAACAAACAAAACGCTTATTATTTAAAATTTCATACAAAACGGTCAACTACTTCATAGTCAGTTACAAGTGCCCTTACCTTACACTTAGGTTTATAAAATACTCTCATCTACTGATAAATTCAGAATCCTACTTCGTACCAAACGCAGAGTCACCCTAAAAATTGGTAAAAAGAAAACGCATTAACACATATAGATGAGTAGTCACGCACGCACACACGCTCGCCGCCACCCCCACCCTTAAAAGCCCGTCTCCCGGAGTCTTTTGATAAGGAAATGCAGACATTTGAAGAAAAGCTAAGTATCGAATAAGCATTCAGCCGTAGAGTGGCGGTATTTAGGAATGGATGTCATAATCGGCTCGCGGGCGTTCGGAGTTTTATATACGCGATCTTGAATCGTTTTTATACGCGTGCTTTATAGGGAGAAATGAGTTCACTTTTAGCGAAACAATTTTGTTGTTATAACGACGTTGGTCTTAATCAAAGATAGTGGGATCGACGATATATAAATAAAAGAATCATCAACGTATCCAAATAATCATTAATAATGGTAATAATAGGTGATCAACAAAATCCTTTGCATTTACCAAATTAAATTGTTAATAACCAATTGATCGTCAATCACATGAACATCATCAAGAACATGAGAAACTAAATGAATTTAAAATTTATCATATAAAATAAATAAATCTAGATAGAATATAAATAAGTTTCGGAATCTCGGAAACGGCTCCAACGATTTTCTGGAAATTCAGCATGCAGGAAGGTTCAAGGGTTTAAAAAATTTAGTTAGTTTTATCCCTGTTTTGGGCATTTAAAAATACAAAAAATATATAAAAAACTATTTTTGCCGAAAACTGTCAAGTCAGCGTAGCTTATTAGGGGAATAGGAGGTCTCTAAAAAAGAAAATATCTAGGATCGAGCCCCACCTACCCAATTCTTTTTTCTTATTTTTTGAAGTTTTTTTTTATTTTCTAAAAAGTAATAATAATTAATAAATCTTTCAAATAAAATAAAACATATAGAATTAGTTCATTTCTGTCTTGACCTGAGTTATTTTTCAAATAAGAGAACCCTATAGTTATTTACACAGAATAATTTGAGACAAAAAAGTATCAAAGATTTATCGAGAAATCTACTATGTTCTTTCAAAAATGTCGCTTTAAGCAAAATAGCTTTTCACCCTTCAATAAACACCACTATTCTAATGAATCCCTTCAATAAAACAGAACCGTGAAATGAACCCCTTAAATGGGACAAAGAACAAACGGCGTCCCATCCCCCCCAATTACCAAGTGGTTTACATTCCACTGAAAAGCGCTAAACTCGGCGAGATTCGCTAATAATCAAGTTCCCCTACTAATTACAAACGCTTTTAATTGCAAAGGCCACCTGTTGCTTAGTTTCATCTCGCTCTTATATCTCTTGTCTCTTTCGGATGCTGTGGAACGTCCCGTATCCGGATTTCAGGGTTGTTAACTGTTAAATATAGCCATCTTTTTGGATTAAAAATTTTCCATTGCCATTTTTTATTTTCAGTGTCTAGTTGTGTTGCCATTTCAGGTATTATCAATGCAACTACGTAATATTAGTTGATAGTTACGTAATAAGAGTTCCATTTAATAAATATACAAATTAAAAACTTAATTAAAATACTACTTCTGCACTAATACATAAAATAAGTAATCAAATAAATAATAATGTTCTTTAATAATTAATAATCTATAAATTTATAAATAATCCTTACTTTTATCCTCAATTTATAATATTAGTTATTATAAATGCGAAAGTCTGTCTGTCTTTTACGTTTTCACGGCCAAACCGGTGAAACAATATCGTTGACATTCACAATTATTCTTTATACACCGGAATAACATATAGGCTATATGGTATAAAGGTACGAGTATTTAATATCGTATCATTTCACTTGTGGTGATGATGGTAAATACATAAAAAACCAACAAAATCCCACTTAAACGGCACGGCAGCATTATCAAATTCTCATTCAAATTCAAAATATTCTTTATTCAAATAAACTTGTAAACAAGTAATTTTGAATCGTCAACTCTACTGCTGGTTCGGAAAGCTGTTCCTACCGAGAAGAGCCAGCAAGAAACTCGGCGGTTGCTCTTTATAAATATAATTCTTATTACTAGTTAAATTTAGTCATTACTGTCTTGAACAGGGTCTCGTACTGTGATAATTGCAATTTATCACACGCTTTTCGGTAAAGGAAAACATCGTGAGGAAACCTGCATATTTCAAGAGAATTCTGGAGATATGTGTAACCTACCAATCCGCATAGGTCTTAGCTCCAACCCTTCTCTCCAAAAACGGAGAGAAGAGGCCTATTCTCAGCAGTGGGATAGTAACAGGCCGCTACTTACTTTCAGGGTCGAAGTAGCTATATCCACATATTCTTATCATCTAAGTAATCCTCAACAGTATAGTAGGCTTTGTGTTTCAGCCTCTTTTCAAAATTTTGAATTTAGATCATTGAAAATTACACTATAAGTTGGCTTCCCTTTCCAATACCAGGGTATAATCGTCATAAAATTCAATTTTGAAACAACCTAATTGAGGCCAAATGAAATTTTCACGAACCCCAGATCCTTTGTTCGGACGCCTTCGGCCGTGGTTTAATTGCTTGATGAAATAATGAATTAATTGTGTTTAGTTGCCGCCTTTTTCCAGAACCGTTATTGAATTTTGGAGGTAATTATTATATTACTTTAAATTTGTTATTAATGTATCAATTTCAAATTTTTCTCACGTTTTTATAATAATTATTGGTCATCGTTCATTATAATAAAATTTTATATTTTCTTCCTAATAATTTTTCACTGAAATTGATTACTAGATTATATTGGTATCCACTTTTAAGGTCAAAAGGCGACTAAGGTAAGTCGACCTGCTGTGTGGTATCAGGCCGAGTAGAATAGACTTCCTCATTTCTTACCGAGGTGTCGTAAAAGGCGACTAAAGTAAGTAAAGCCACCGTTTGGTTGGTTGAGTAAAATAGACCATAAAATAACTAGGTGTCGTAAAATACGACTAACGTAATTTGACATCAGGCAGAGTGGTCGTTAAATATTTAGCCAAATCATGTGACAACATGTTTATAACATGTTATGTCGACCTCGCTTAGAGTGTGATATGGGCAGGCGGATTATATTGGTATCCAGTATAGCTGCAGTTACGATTAGTAAAAAGGCTCATAAGTCAATAGTATTCATTTAAATACCCACAAAAATATTTTTTATGGATAGGTTACTTGAGGAATTTCTCTTCCTTAATAGTCCCGTTGGATAATTTTTCTACTATTTTCATATTCTACTGAATTCATGCAATGGAACTCATCGGGGATTAAATAATAATTTTATTATTACTTTTGTATTATGGATCTCCGCAAAGTAACGCCTAATTCTATAAATTATTTGGATAGATAGTAGAAAAATTATCTAACAGGACTATTAAGGAAGACAAGTCATTCAAGGAACCTTAAAATGTTGAATAAACAATATTATGTTTAACTTTATTTAGAGAGATACTGTTACATAATAAAATATATCATAATCGCCTCACAATAAGACCGTGGGCTTCTTACTATTGTTTTGTGAGTTTAAACTCTAGGCTAATTTTTACAGATTGAATAAGTTATAATGCTCAGATTAACGGATTCCCACAAACTCGGACTCGTTCGGGTTACCGCAAGCTCGTTCCAATTTTCGCACACTCGTTCGGATTTGCTTGAGTCAGGTTCACAGTGGGTGGCACGCGATGGTATTGAGCGAGTCTCGTGCCGCGCTAACGGGGATCTTCCGGGGGTTCCGAACGGGTTTTAATCGGACGCCCACCCTATAAGGTCCCCGAGGCGGTCGATGCATCTGGTGCTCCCGATGCATTGTCCGGCGGAGGAAGGGGCCACTTTTAGAGAGGCCCCGACCCAGAGGTGGCGCACTCTGGGGTTCAGAGTTGCAGCTGGTGGGAATGGGGGCAATGTCTTCATAGGTACCCTATCCCCGCCACCAGCAGCAATGTGGGGCAGGTTTTTAGTCGTCGCTCGTCCCCGTCGGGCGGTGTTGACCCATAATGGGTTTCCCTGACATAAAAATAAAAAAAGGTTCGCGATGGGTATCCGCGAGTCCATAACGTGTCACATTAGACGCAACTGGCAGCGTTTTGCTCATCAATGACACACGTCACATAGGTTCTATACTACCCCCATGGATACACGTCCATATCTTGTATCGCAACACGATATCGTTACGATACACTCGCTAGTGGAGGTTATGTTTAGAGTCCTACTTTCACATATCTGACGCCGACTGTACGATAAGCCACAGAGCTCGTAATATGTGGATATGGCATCCAATATAAACAGAAATAATTTACTTCTAATTATAGAGGTTAGCGTGTAAGTGTATTAAAATTGTGGCAATCTATCACAGAGCGGAGTATCTGAACGCAATCGAAAACACCACTTATGTTTATAATAGTACAAAATTGCTCTCAGCGAGGCGAACGAAATTATCGGCCCATTATCAAATGGAACCCCTTTCTTTAATTACCTGCATATAACGTTTGTTTGTTTGTACGTACCACCCAAGTCATTACAGTAATAACTGCGAGCCTCAATTTGAGATAGCTAGCAATGATTAACGTTGATTAGTTGTAATTTGGTATCATAACGTACGCTCAAATAATTAGCTCTTTTTTCCGGGATATTGTGGTGTAATTATATTATTCAAATACTTTGTTTTGTTTATTACCTTTGTTATAGTTATATACAACCAGCTTTGCCCGCTGCATCCTGCGTGGAAATCAGTGTCACAAAATTTTCCCGCGTAAATTCAGAGCTCAGAGCAATTTAATTGTGATGTGCTATTATTCAAATCTCCCTCAAGAATTGTACTATATATCCTCCTGCCCTCATCCACAACGGCACAACATGTTGTCACACGATTTGGCTACGTATTTTACTACCGGCCGCCTGCCTGACGTCAACTTACCTCTGTCGTATTTTACGATACCTCGGTAAGAAAGATGGTGGTCTATTCTACTAAACCAGATACCACACGGTGGGTCGATTTACTTTAGTCGCCTTTTACGACACCTCGGTAAGAAATGAGGGTGGTACTATTCTATTCAGCCGGATACCACACGGCTTCGTTTTAACATGTGTGTATACATCTATAATGCAAATAATAAATTTAATGAATAATATATAATATATTTTTGTCTGCACCTATATGACAATAATTTCAATAAATTATAATAATTTATACATAACAAAATAAACATTTGTCACTCGACCCCAAATTAATACTAAATATTGATCAGGTATTTCCCATAAGTTTTATCGGCCTTAATGAAGAACGATAAAGATAGAAGGCCGTACATTGTCTTGATTAATTAATTATTGATTAAAAATCATGTCAGACCGGTCCCACACTGAGAGAAACGAAAATCGATGAGGAATTAACATAAATATTTTAATTGCTTTACGCGCATCACTATTGTAGCGGACTTAGGTTGGAATTAACGTCAAATTTTATTCTATAGAATCCAGTCTGATAGTATGCACACAAATCATCACTATATATGTTGTTCTCTTAATTCAAGATAATATTTGTGAATTAAGAGTGGTTTAGTGTAGTGTTAGTGTAGAGAGCAGTGCGTGATTGTATTGTATTGATAGTAGATACTGCCGGTTCTGTAGGAGCAAACTTCCTAATCAGTGGTAGCTTCTTTAAAACCATTTGACAATTCAAACGTACTGAAAACTGTCAACTTGAATAAAGAATAATAATTTTAATTTAATTATTCAACTTTCTATATGATATGTACAATGTAGAATCATCATTTTTTCCCTGCCTTATTTCACTCTAAGTGGAGTCGGCACAACATGATTAAAACATGTTATGCCGAAATAATGAATCAACTTACCTCAGTTGTCTTTTACGACAACGCGATAAGAAATAAGGGCGGTCTATTGTACTTATTCGGATACCACACGGCAATTTAACTTACCTTAGTCGCCTTTTACAACACCGTAGTAACAAATGAGGGCGGGCAATTGTTCTTAGCCGGATACCACACGGCGGAGGTCAATCTAAAGAATATGAAAATTTATGAAAATTTCATTAAAATCTTTCCAGCCGTTTCGTAGTCTATTATTATTGATATTAATCGGACAAAATTGTAAAAATTTAAAATTAATATCAGACATTAAATTAGCAATTTTATCTTTAAACTTAAGTGCTTAATTGTTTTATATTACACATTAATAAATATGTTTATGGAAACTACGTAATATCGACGGTAATCTAAAATATGCACATACTAATATATCCTTATTTATTGATACTAATAGTTGAAAAAATTAAACATAAAATAAGATAAATATGTTAATTATTGAGATAAATGGTAAATGAGTCAACACCATTGTTTTAATTTTCGAATCTAATTAAGCGGTGGTAGCGGACTGGTTAGGTTAGCGGACTTGCAATCGAGAGGTCGAGGGTTCAAATCCCGGCCATTACGTGAACGAACGGCCGACATGAACCCATTCCTAACACAAGAATTTTAGCTTTGCTGAAGGGGTTTACAAGTTTACTAATAATTTGTAAACCAAATTGTTAGTAACCTTTTTAAAAAAAGAAAAAATTGAATTATAGTAGGAATTATGAACTCTGAGATTAAGAAACTCTGACCAAGGGATAGCAAGTTCACAACTTAGGCATACGTCTATTGGTTTTCTTAAAACGTATTGGTTAATACGCTTTTGGGTGAAGTATACAAAATTGCATATCTCTGCAGAATTCATTTAACTTGTGTAACCCACAGATCAGCATTGGATTAGCGTAGTGTCTCTAAGCTCTAATCCTTCTCTCCAAAAGGAGAGGAAGAGGAGGCCTTTCCCAATAATAGGATAGCATCGATCACATACAGCTTTTGGAGACTTTATTTTATAATAAGTTTAGATTTTATTACACTATATTTACACTTAATACGTAAAATAGATCAACGATTCGCTCGAATGATATCAGCAAGAGGCAAAATTACACGCACGAAATGTTACGTTTTATTTTTTAAACCACTTAATAGCAATTGAACAGGTAAATAGCTGTAATAGTTACCTTAAGTAATGCGTTCACATACCTACTTGTAAGCCGATGACACTCGGACATTATAACGTTGCGAGATTTAATAACACAATGTTTAATGTTAACGCAACCGGTCATCATGACAACATTAATGGATAGGGTTATATGATAATGACTAGTTATGTACTTTGATAAGTTACAATTGAAAAAGAGAAGTTACAATAGAATTATTTTGCTGATATCCGCGTTTTTCAAAAGAATATATGTAGTGCTAAGTGTATGAAGCAGGCAACATTCACATATCTTATACAAGCAGGACAAGTCACACGTATCACAAAACGCCGCTACCACCACGACAAAATCTTAATGCATTACGATTTTGTCGTGGAGCCTATTCTGATGATGCTTCAGTTTTGTTGCGAAAAAATCGTAGTTATTGTGATAATGAGTGTGTGTAGTGCGGTGGTGGTGGTGGCGACGCGGGAAAGGTGATTAATATGAAATTGAGAAGAGAAAGGGACTGAATTTTTAGAACAAATTGTTTTATGGGTAGATAGAGTAGAGGCATCTAGTTCGGAGAGTTCTCCTGCCGTTATCCCACACTAAGCGGGACCGGCACAACATGTTGTAACATGTTTTGGCTAGTTATTTTACACCGTCCGCCTGCCTGACGTTAAATTACTTTAGTCGTCTTTTATGACACATCGGTAAGAAATGAAGCCGGCCTGTTCTACTAAGCCGGATACCACACATCGGGAGATGTAAAAAAAAATATTGAAATCAAAGTAAAATATAAACAGGAAAGTAAAAAAAACCAGTTTATTTTACTTATCGAGGTCTAAGCATGATGTTCCTTTCACAGTTAAAACAAAATTTATTTATTTTCAACCGTGGAAGTTGTTTAATTAACGAATCAAAACTAATTTACTTTTATAAATGTATTATATCCATATCTTTATTTGGTAGCCAAATAATGCAAATAGCATTAAGTCCGTCTCTTGAGTATTTTATTTTTAAATGTTAATAAATAAATTGGACCAAAAAGCAAAATTGCAAATACCAATGACATTTTCTCGTGCAACCCCGTTTGGGAGGTTATTTCAATTTCAAATTCCCGCAGCTGCTGTTAATCCAGGATCTTAGGCGATGTAGTTATTTATTTACGTCTCGTTATGTTGCCACAAATAAAATAAAGCGTTTATTAGGATTCGCGTTTTGGTTAGTCTCAGAGAGTGGCCATTGTTTCTGGGCTGCCATCAATCAGCCATAGTCCGGGGAAAGGGGCCCGGGGGGACTCGAATAACGGTTATTGAAATGAGACGGCCCCCGCTTTTTTTCCCAAATTTAAATTTTGATAAGGCAAGTCCCTGTTTTGCTCTAACTCCGGTTCGGGCCGCGTTTGGCAAGGGTGGCGGGTTTTTGTTTCGATTTGCTGTCTGTTCGTGGTGCTAACGTTAAATTTATTATTGCTGAGTCGTCCCGACGGCCGATTGTCGATTGTTTTCTTTTAACGCCTCAAGCTTTACGCACGGTATCAAGTTTGACATTGTATTAGATGGTAACAGAGACAGTTACTGTTATGCTCCGTTCGTGATCCTTTCTTTTAGATATTAGATGTATGCGCTACTTTATTTATTTTTTTAAAAGCCTATCAACAATATACACACTATGCAGAAATATACATACACAATATATGTACTGTGTTTTTCTCATTACTAACATTTTATCAATAAAGATGTGAAACAGAGACGTAAATAAAAAGTAGGGAATATATTTGTTAAGTTTGCATTCGTTCAAGTAGGATATTAATGTGATATTCTGAAGTTAATACGTTCATAGATCTTGTTATTAAAATTCTGGTTTACTCTGGTTGATTTTTACAGATTGCTTCTTATTTATTGAATGCTAGCGGCCTGCTCCTGCTTTGCACGGGTACAAAATATATAGCCCATGTCACTCAGTGTAAAAAAATTATTAAAATCGATCCAGTAGTTTTGATTTTATTCATTAGTGCCCGTAGCTCAAGCGTTAAATTTAGAGAAAAACAATTTCCCTCTCTCTGTACCAAGAAGATTTCCTGCTATCTTTGGAATATCTAAATTCATATACTACATATTTACTTATTTATTTTTGCAATAAATTACAGAATGTATAACATTTATATACAACATTCACAGCTTCCTTATCATTAAACAAACTGTTGAAAGAGCGACATATAACTGCTAAATTCGAAGTGCTACAGGGCGAAGCGTAGCCTCCTCAGGGCATTTTAAATCTGTAATATCTCCGAAATTGTTCACTTAAATTACATGCTGTAGTGGGCCATAGTGATCTATATTAAATCAACAATTTATTTAAGGTACTTAATTGGATAAGGATTAATGCTAATAATATAAAAATTTGAACTTTGAACATAAGGCATTATTTTTCGTAAAAAGTAAATGACAAAACATACTATTAAAAAATACCACAAGAGATAGACATATACTATCGCGGAGGTTTCTGTAGATCTTTTCAAGGTGTACAAATACTTAGTACATTATTTTGATAAATCTCATAGGGTTCAGCCTGCGTTTGCAATGTTAACGGAAAAAAATGTAATTATTTAAGACATCACATTAGAAACCTCAAGAATTACAGTATTTCTCTAATCCATATTCAATGTTATCATTCATATCAACCCTCCTCTTTAATCACTCTATCTATTAAAAAAACCGCATCAAAATCTGTTGCATAGTTTTAAAGATTTAAGCATACATAGGGATATAGGGACAAACAAAGAATGCGACTTTATTTTATACTATGTAGTGAAGTGTACCTAAAGGAAAAATATTGTTGTTATAACATATATCCTACAGACAGAACTTTTCTAGGATTTCTAAATATGCAATTTTCCTTGCCTAAAAATAGTTGTATAAAATAGCAATTAATTTAAAAAAACAATGGTAAAGAACATGGTGATAGCTATGTTCGCCACTGTCGCCTCATTCCAATGCAGTTTACACTAGTAAAAGTGCTTACAATTCTAAATATTCGGTAATTCTGTTTTTGCCGCAAACTGTCCACGTTGCCTGAATATATTACGGCAGGCCTGAATAAAAACCAAATTAACATATATCTAAAATAACAAACTTGGCTTTTTTGTTATGTTAAATATCGAAATGGCAATTTCTTTTGTGTATGAAGTACGAAGTTAAATACTTCTAAACTGAATTACGAAGTAAAATACTTCAAAATTGAAATATGAAGTAAAATACGCCGTGTGGTATCCGTCTAAATAAAATAGTACCACCCTCATTTCTTACCGAGGTGTCGTAAAATACGACTAAGATAAGTTGATGGCAGGTAGGCAGCCGGGAGTAAAATAGGTAGTAATCACGTAACAGCATGTTTATAACATGTTGTGCCGTCCCCGCATGTTAAAAATGTTTAAAAAGTTGACCGCCGAGTTTCTTTTTGGTTCTTCTCTGTAAGAGCAGCATTCCGAACCAGTTGTAGCTTCATTAATATTGATCCTTAACGATTCATAAGTGCTTGAAAGAGCTTATTTGAATAAAGATTATTTTGAATTAATTTTGATTAAATTATAACTACTAACCTATACAAAAATCTGGCCACGTCAGATGTCAGAGTCGCCAAGCTAATGTAACACAACCCTAGTGCTCTATCTGTCTTAAAAGGTACGTTTCGAATACATTCCACTATAATATGACTCATATTATCCACAGTCTGGACAATTGGGTGAACCTTTTTCATTAAGTGCACAAACTTGTTTAATGGAATATGTCCGAAACGCAAACAAAAGGCAGTAACCAGCGCCTGAGATTTGAACCCTTGAAAAAGTCATACAAAAGAAAGTACCATGCCATCAGAAAGTCATCATCATCATCCTCCTGCCGTTATCCCACTCTAAGTGGGGTTGGCGCAACATGTTATAAACATACTGTCACATGATTTGGCTGCGTTTTTACGACCGGCCGCTTGCCTGACGTCAACTTACTTCTGTAATATTTTATAACACCTCGGTAAGAAAGAGGATTGTCTATTCTACTAAGCCGTATACCACACGGTGGGTCAACTTACCTTAGTCGCATTTTACGACACCTCGGTAAGAAATGTGGTTGGTCAATTCTATACAGCCGGATACCACACGGCGGGTCGACTTACCTTAGTCGCCTTATACGACACCTCGGTAAGAAATAAAGGTGTTACACACACGGCGTACCATCAGAAAGTCAATATAAATATACGATCTTTAAAACTATTTTCGTTTCTTAAGGAATACGTTAAAATGTGTGTCCAGTAAAACGTAATGGACACATATCAACACCTACGCTCATATTTGGTCCTCCAAAGCCCTATAATTCTCGTCTCATCGATATTCATGGCCCGAGAGAGTTGTAAAAAGTAATAAAACACCATTTTTATATCTCGTGTTTAGACAGTGCTTGAGAGATGATAAGAAAACCTGTACTCAATACTGTAGGACCGGATATTGGTGACCATTCACAAAAAATCGACGCACACATAACTAACTAACTGGGCAACTGTGTGCGTGTCGGTGTGTCGATAACGCGCCGGTCACTCCGGTTCATTCATAAAGTTTAACTTTTACAAACAAAATATGATACATGACATTTTTATTGTAGAAGCTTTTTATAGGAACATTTTGTGTGCGATATTGTGTATCTGTCTAGCATTTAACTTGGATGTGCTTATTATTGTTGTTAAATATTTGATTCTAGTTAGTGTGTATATTTTAGACGTTTTAGTCTTTAACAACACCTCAGTAGGAAAGCGGCGGGACAACTTACCTTAGTCGCTTTTTACGACATTTCGTTAAGAAATGAGAGTGGTCTATTCTACTCAGTCAAATACCACACGGCGGGTCAACTTACCTTAGTCGCATTTTGCGTCACCTCGGTAAGAAATGAGGGTGGTTTATTCTACTAAGGCCGGATACCACACGGCGAGTCAACTTACCTTAGTGCTTTTTACGACATTTCGGTAAGAAATGAGAGTGGTATATTCAATTCAGTAAGATACCACACGGCGAGTCAACTTACCTTAGTAGTTTATTACGACATCTCGGAAAAAAATGAGGGTGATCTATTCTACTAAACTGGACACCACATGGTGGTTCAAAGTACCTTAGTCGCTTGTTACGATATTTCGGTAAGAAATGAGGGTGGTATATACTACTAAGCCGGACCCCATGTGGCGCATCAAATTACCTTAGTCGCCTTTTACGACACCTCGGGAAGAAATGAGGATGGTCTATTCTGCTAAGCCGGGCAACACACCGCGGGTCGACTTACCTTAACGTCACCTCGGTAAGAATGAGGTTGGTCTTCTCTACTCAGCCGGATACGACACAGCATGTCTAACACAATTTATATACGGTATAAAAAACACAGGATACGATATATTTACTCCACAAAAACCCATCTCTATCATATTAGTGACAAGCCGAATAGTTATAAAGTGCTGGGCTACTACATAATTTTATCGATAATAGCGGATCACGCCTACATACGAATTAATTAACACGTGCGTGACGTTTTCGTCGAACGAGTTCTCGATATCGATGCCAATGGTCCAGTAAAACAGAACGGAACTATTAAGAAAAAAATCGTCTTTTATAACACTGGAATAAACTTCAATGTAACATTATTTCCATGTGTAAGACGTGGTACATGAATTCAGCTATGGATGTCTAGAAGTTTAGGAAGTCAAGGATTGGATCCTCTAGCTTTTATATCTTTTTTATATTTTTACTAATGACTAATCCTTTTTTTTTATAAAGGAAAAACCCCTTATGGGTACCGCCGCCCGACGGAGAAATAGAATATTAACAGGCTGACTTTTCCTACTTTAACTGTTATGATTTTTGTTATATGGCAGGATTAAATTAGTTGTTGTAAAAGTTACTTGGGTCTAAGAAATCTAAGCCGTGTGGTATGCGTCTGAGTACAATCTATCTATCTATCTATCTAATTTCGGGGACGCCCATTTCCCCATGTTGGGACACGGGTTTCACTGCTGTCCCGACAGTGTCACCTGCTCTAATCTACCCGTGGCTTTAACGAACCTGATAATATCCCTGAAGGAGATATTTGTCAGATCCTCAACTTCAATTTTATCCTTACCCAGTATCTCCCATCTTACCAGCGAGTACATAGGGCACTCAGCCATAAGGTAAGTCTGAGTACAATAGACCACCCTCATTTCTTACCGAGGTGCTGTAAAATACGAGTAAGGTAAGCTGACATCAGGCAGGTGGCCAGTCGTTAAATACGTAGCCAAATCATGTGACAACATGCTTATAACTTAAAGTCTGAGTACAATAGACCACCCTCAATTCTTACCGAGGCGTCGTAAAGGGCGACTATGGTAATTTGACCCACCGTGTGGTATCCGGTTGAGTAGAATATACCACCCTCTTTCTTACCGAAGTGTTGTATATTACTAGTGAGTTGACGTCAGGCAGGTGGCCAGTCGTTAAATACGTAGCCAAATCATGTGACAACATGTTTATAACATGTCGTGCAGACCCCACTTAGAGTGGGATAAGCGAAGGAGGATGGTGAAAGTATATATATATTTATATTATAATCTGACAGTTTATATATATTTATTTACCTTACTTAATAATAGATTATTATTTAAGGTAAGTGCACTAGTATTTGACCATTTTGATGAAAGTACAGTTGACCGTTTCGTATGTAATTTTCAATAATAAGCGTTTTGTTTGTTGTAGCCATGGACGTAGTATATACTGGACGGCGCCAAAAGACGTTGCCGATCTTGCGTCTGTGTGTAAGCGATTTATCGTTTGTCTCTGTTCTTATCGCGAACTATACATAAGAGTGAAAGAGATTGTGATGAAGTTTGGCAACGTCGCTAAAAATGTGTCCAGTTGGTGACACCAAATGAGGCCATAACATTGAGTTTGTTGAAGATTATTTCTTGAAATCTAAAGCAAATACGAGTATTACTGATATATTTTTTCAAAAAAGGTGGAATATGTCGTGTGTTGCCTTAACGTGTCTATCAAGAACAACGAAAGGAGGAGTTAAAAACACGGAATTACCATTTCATAAGTAAATCTTTGACTCTCATTTGCGTGCTAAATTAAAGCGTTTTATTCAGTTAAAGCGTTTCAGATTATAATGTATCAGTACAGTTTGATATTCTCTAGCCGGCACGAGTGTGGGATACTGATAAAACATAGAAATTAATCATTAAATATTCGATTGAATTGTGTTACCTACGTAGTGATGTACACACTAACGAATTATTATGTATCGATAAATATCAGTCAAAGTTATATTTACTAGCCAAGTAAATGCGAATTCTCTAATTTTAGATTATTTTCTTAGGTTTCCTAAATGCCCACATATAAGAGAACAGTGGATAAAAGCTGTCACCGGTCTCACGGATATGTAAATGTTGGGAATAATGTGGATCATGATATTGTTCAATTGGCCACCGAAGCACTAACATTTAATCTATACATAAAGCACCGAGTATGGGCTGCACCTTCGACTTTATTTTTAACGCCTCAATGGATTCTTTGGTAAATCTAGGCTCACAGTCAATTGACTGATACCATTTTTGAGAACCACCCATCACAGTAAGATAAGCAGTAAAGATGTGCATCGGATAATTCACTCAGGAAATTATGTCAATCTATTCAAATGTTTAAATCTATTCTGAACAGTAAACCAACTAGGTTGGTTACAACTGTATATTAACTTTACATTACCTGAGCTAGGCTTCGATAATTATCGACGCCTAGTTTAGCTTAACGATAAGCTAAGTACTTCCCTAATCACGCACACTAATGCAGTTCTAAGAGTTCACACAAGCATAAAACGGACACACAAAAATAGCTAAGGCGGCATCCAGTGTATTCTTTATCCAAGGTTGTAGCTATTAAAAAAAAATAGTAATTATCTGTTGCCATTTATTAACAACTGCCAAAAGCTCAGAACTGTAGCCCATTGTTTAATATGTAAAATTTAATATTATTATTGCCTACAACAAACAAAAGGCTTATTATTAAAAATTTCATACAAAACGGTCAACTACTACACAGTCTATTAGTAGTGCCGTTACCTTATATTAATTTTTCAAAATCAAAAATGGAATTCAAGCAAATTGGACATATCCAGGTGTCGTGCTAACATACAGCCTCCTTTTTAGGCTAAGTGCAAAGATGAATGAAACCAGTTTACAGTTACATCGATATGAGTAAAAGAAATCTGGGAACATAACGTTTTACAGCAAAAATTTTACGACCGGCTTAAAATGACATCATTTGACATCAAATAATTTTCTGCGACCATCTTAAATGTTGATACAGTATGCGCTAAAATCCACATGCTATTATAGCTCTTATTAATTAATGCTAAGAGTCAAATTGCTGTGATGTGATGTGTTGGTAAATTTCAAAAATTGTAAGTCGTAAAGCGAGAACGAGATTATCGCGATTTAAAGTGGAACCTGATCCCCTATATCGCACGAGTAAGTATGCCAGTTATTTTCGGAAAAAAAACGAAAATTTTCAATTAAAATAAACTACTGTATAGGTTATTAAGTGCATGTTAACAATATATATCGCAGAACTTGATTTCGCGAATCGTCACCAACACCTCAAGGCGTTTAAGCTAATTGTGTCTTGGATAAACATCTGCCATCCGGCTGAGTAGAATAGACCACTCTCATTTCTTACCGAGGTCACACGGTTACACGATGAGTCATCTTACCTTAGTCGCCTTTTACGACACCTCGGTAAGCAATGAGGGTGGTACTATTCTACTCGGCCGGATACCACACGGCGGGTCAACTTACCTTAGTCGCCTTTTACGACACTTAGGTAAGAAAAGAGTGTGGTACTATTCTATTCAGCCGGATACCACACGGCGTAATCATTTTGATACTTGACGATTCAAAAGTGCTTGAAAGAGCTTATTTGAATAAAGATTATTTTGATTTTATTTGATTTTAAGTCTAAAATAATTCTAAATAATTACATAGAAGGTTAGACACCTTTCTATCTTGATTAAAAAACTGCAATCTTAGGATTTCTTCGTTATAAATAATATAACTATTAACGTCGATTTACTGTCTATTTATTACATACTTAATACCTAAACCATATAACATTACGTTTCTCTTAAACAAATCTCTCTTTTGTAGAAAACATTTACTTTGCTACGAATGTAATGTACGATGTTTGAAGTAACTTGAGAATTCGTTTTGTCTTTATTGTCGTATGTTAACCATTTCTAACTTAAGATACTTAGTGAATATCAAAGGCAATATAATCACTACAGTTTATTGATTTTTCTGCACATCGAGATGGTTAGACATTTTAAATAATTTATACAGGTGTTTATATATCTTACAACTTATTTTTATATATTTATATTTAAAAATTATATATATATGGTAATTTAGGTAAAATAAACTTACTTAAACTTTGTTATAAATTCGTGCTTTCATTAAAATAATGTTTGGTTTAAATAAAAAAGTGGAGCTCTAAACTCGAATAAAAATAAAAACTCAGTTTTTAGCGTTGTTATAAAAGCGATAATAATTAGTAAAAAAAACTTTAATTATAAATATGCAAGTTATTTTAATGAATCTTTAATATTTAAATGAGTTAATCTTGTATATGTATATATATTTTTTTAAATTTTCGAAACTGCAACGATTTTTGTGAAATTCCGCATGTAGGGGTTTTTGGAAAAATCGATCTAGCTAAGTTTTATTTTAAAAAAAAATTATCCCTGTTTTCGGGCACTGAAACTTTAATTACGCTGTCAATTTCTAATTCACGGTAGCTCTTTTGGGTAACAGGTTGTTTCGAATTCGGAATACCAGGTTCGATTCCAGATAATATTATATTTTTTTTTACTTTTTTCAATTGTTTTTTTTTTGTACATCAAAAAAATTACCGTGGAAGGCTCTGTCAGCCAGATAAATTTTATTTAGTCATGTAAGAAAGGAACAGATCCGTAAAACCAATTTAATTTATCTCCTTTTAGTAATATAAATAATTTTTGTACTTAGCTATAATAACGCTGTTGTACAAGCCTTAAAAAGTGTTTTACCTAGAACTTGTCTTATGAAAAAGTGTATTAATAAGTATGTATAAAATGCCATCTAACCAATAACACTGATTTCACCATCTTTCTGCCCTAATCCCACCCTAAGTGGGGTCGGCACAGCATGTTATAAACATGCTGTCACATGATTTGGCTGCGTTTTTACGACCGGCCGCCTGCCCGACGTCAACTTACCTCTGTCGTGTTTTACGGCACCTCAGTAAGAAAGAGGGTGGTCTATTCTACTACACGGTGGGTCAACTTACCTTAGTCGCCTTTTACGACACCTCGGTAAGAAACGAGGGTGGTACTATTCTATTCAGCCGGCTACCACACGGCGGAACTAACCAATTACACTAATATGTTTGATTTAAGCTATGAAGGAAAATCGTATTTAAGTCGTATTTCTTGCAACATTTTACGTAATTAAGAAGCTGTTGGTTGTATTAAACAATTTATTACGTTATCAACACCGTCTGATGCTTTGAACGTGCAATATGACATAAACTTGTTCACTGACCAACTAATAGCTGGAACTAAAACTTATATTGGAATAGCAACAGTATAAGTGACAGTGTTGCGTACTATACAGACATTAGCTTTTTACGGGTATATGATACTGGTATCCAACGCTGTTTAGAATCGAATTTAGGTTTAAAGTAGCGTCAATTATAAAAAATATTGTTTTTTCCTATTCATCGCTTACACACATACACAGCACACATGTTATAAACATGTCACATGCTTTAGCTAGTTATTTGACGACCGACCGCCTGACTTCAATTTACCTTAGTTACCTTTTGCAATAAGCTGTGGTAGCCCAGCGGTGTGACCGTGCGACTCTTTCGAAGAGGTCACGGGTTCAAACCCGGGCAGAAACCAATGAGTTTTTCTGTTAAAAACTTATGTGTCTAATTGATAATTGCAATTTATCGCACGCTTTTCGGTGAAGGAAAATATCGTAAGGAAACCTGCATATCTCTAGAGAAATATGGATATATGTGTAACCTACCAATCCGTATTGGAGAAGCGTGGTAGGTCTTAGCTCCAATCCTTCTCTCCAAGAACGGAGAGAAGAGGCCTATTCTCAGCAGTGGGATAGTAACAGGCTGCTACTTACCTTTTGCAATACCTCGATACGAAAGAGGGCGGTCTATTCTACTCGGCCGTATACTACACAGCGAGTCAACTTACCTTAGTCGCTTTTTATAGCAACTCGGTAAGCAATGTGTTGTTTTTTCCTATTTTCTGCATTTAACATTCATCAATTCTGGCGCTATTCCTTTTATTTGCATGTCGTACTTCACACAGTTCTCTACTTCGGCCTCTTATGTCACATATCCATCCACATTCATATTTAGCAATTTATTGGTTAACATAATATGCATCCATGTGTCCATACAATCTTAATTTTTCGCTTCTCGTCTTTTTTTATAATACTGCAACTTCCAAACTTCGCTTACATACGCATTTCCTATTTTTTATTGGGATGGACTCCACCTTCATCCGTCTTTATCCACCCAACACTCTGATCTATACCTTAGATTGTAGCTCAATAGCATGACATAAGTAAATAGTGTCTATAATATGCTACACTACACAATAACAATGCAACGAATCTATTAAGTTCGCAGAGCGAAATATATCCGTCTCGGAGCGCGGACATGCGCTAGCGCGCTACAAATTACAATCAACACGGCAGAGTTGTCCGCGCGTTGGGCGCACTATCAATTCACGGATATACGGCTAAATGTTTGTTTTATACTCAGATAATTTCTCTATTAACCTCCCACACTCGTTTATCTGTGTGTGTACCCTATCCGTACTTTATGTTGGCTCTGGAACATTTTACGGGATCTCTTTTTGTTATTAGTTACTTACATATTGCTTTGTATAAGTTTACTATTAATGTATGTCTGCCGTATGGTGTCCGGCTGAGAAGAATACCACCACCATCATTTCTTACAGCGGTGCCTCATTTCTTACCGCGGTGTCTTAAAAGGCGACTAAGGTAAGTCGACCTGTCGTGTGGTATCCCGCTAAGTAGAATACCCTTCCTTATTTCTTACCAAGGTGTCGTAAAGGTGAATAAGGTAAGTCGACCCGTCGTGTGGTATCCGGCTGAGTAGAATAGACCACCCTCATTTCTTATCGAGGTGTCGTTTAGAAACATAGTAGGTATGCAATACAATATACCTAATAATTGTTATAAATTTTTTTCAAATATCATTATTTTAAACGAATATAACTTTTTTTTAAACTAATTTAGAATCATCAATCCTCCTTATCCCACTTAAGTGGGATCGACACAACATACGACCGCCCGCCTGTCTGACGTCAAATTACCTTAGTCGTATTTTACGAAAGTAAGAAAGAGGGTGGTCTATTTTACTCAACCGGACACCACACGGTGGATCAACTTATCTTAGTAGCGTTTTACTACACATCGGTAACAAATGAGGGTGGTCTATTCTACTCTATACTATATATATTCTACCGGATACAACACGGCGGTAATGTAAATTAAGCATCAGTGTATATAACAACGGGACCATACAAGTTAACCGACTTATAGCACATAAAATTTTTTGTATAATGCCCATTCATATTTTCATTCAACCTTTTGAAACTGGGTTTATTGTTAAATAAGAAATATTATGTTGTTTCTTATGGAAACAAGTAGGCGAGTTCAACGACCTTAAATACGAGTATATGATTCAAAATACAGATGATCATAACCAATCGCGGTTATGAGATGACATCACTATAAGCAATTTGGGACTAATATTTGACACCTTTATAATTTTTGTTTGTTTAATATTTATTTATGGATATTTTTTCATTTTTCTTTCTCTCTTATGTTTCTGGCGTGAATAACACGTTAAGAATAATAACGAATATTAAACGTTAAGTTCAGTAGTCATTTATTTTCTTTATTTATTTTATCTTTATTTGAGAGATAGATAATAGTTCTATGAGAATATAAATATTTAACAATAAATAGAGCTTTATTAAAAAATAAATACATCAGTTAATTTTTCATTATAAATTTTACACAAATAATGGTAAGATAGTAGCTAAACTATTTAGTGTTTTAACACAGTATTCCTTATTTTACTTTTAAATAAATAAATATATGGGACACTTAAACACACCGTCGTCCGTCCCCAAAGTAAGTAACTTAATACTTGTGTTATGGTAGACAAACAACTAGTGAATATATACTTATATATTTTTAAATACATACTTAAATACAAATATACACCCAGGTTCGAAGACCAACAAATTGGATTTATAGAAAATGTTGTCCCTCGGCGGGAATCGAACCCGTGACCTGCGGAGCTGAAGGCAGGGTCACTACCCACTGCGCCAACGGGCTAGTCACTAAATATTAGTTAAAAAATAACACCTAATTGTTATTTCAGAAATAAGTCTAATTGATCTTATTGTTTTTATATGATTGAGCGATTATTATGTAAAAAGTAATCTCTGGTGTCCTCAAAAATCTTAAAAATTTAACGTTTTATTACTAAAGAAAAGAAAAATTGAATATTCTTGTAATTGTTTATTTTAATTCAAAAAATCTACAGAAATCTAAAATTCTAAGATCAGCTCGTTTTCGGAGACGCAGTTATTTTTTTTATTTTTTGTTATATCACATCTCCTTTTTGCCATTTTGCTCTGTCCTGGTGACAAATAATTTGGAGACAGCTGGTTTTTAATCTCTATTAAATGACAAATTGTTGATAATTTAACCTTTTTTAAATGAAGTCGGGCATAAACTGATAATCGAACATATTGTAGGGAATTAAACAATTGAACGTGAAAGAATTTGCGATTACAGTAATAAATAAATTTACGAAAAAACGTTTCAATAATACAAATAGGATATTTTAAGTACAGCGTTTTTATTACAGAGTACTTTCGTTTTGCAAATGTCAACAGGAATTACATTATCAACGTTAATATTTTACTTTTATTATATCAACCTTCCGTTAAAAGAAAAATTTTTCGCACACTACCATGTTGTTTTTTTTTACTTTGAAGTCTCACAAAGTATAGTATAGCACGAAGCTGTGATGGTCGTAGGCTGATAGTACGCGATTTTTTTTTCTTTTTTTGTGTCTCTATTGCAAACGCTACAACTCATTTTACTCTCAGTTCACTCGCTCACTTTCAGAACGGTTCAGTCACATGGGATAAGTCTGCCTTTGTGCAGTTATTTAAATTAATTACTTTTCACTTTACTTTTATTTTACAAAGTATAGTATAGCACGAAGCTGTGATATCGTAGACTGATAGTAAGCGATATTTACAATTTTCTCTTTTTTTGTGTCTCTATTGCCAACGCATTTTAATCTAAGTTCACTCGTTCACTTTCAGTACAGTTCAGCCACGTGGGATAAGTCTGCCTTTGTGCTATTTTAATTTAATTACTTTTTATTTAATTTTTATTTTACAAAGTATAGTATAGCACGAAGCTGTGTTGGCCTAGATTGATAGTACGGGATATTTACAATTTTTTTATTTGTGTCTCTATTGCAAACGCTACAACTCATTTTACTCTCAGTTCACTCGCTCACTTTCAGTACAGTTCAGTCACGTGGGATAAGTCTGCCTTTGTGCTATTTTAATTTAATTACTTTTTATTTAAGTTTTATTTTACAAAGTATAGTAAAGCAAGAAACAGTGATGGTCGTATACTGATAGTACGCGATATTTACATTTTTTTTCTATTTTAGTGTCTCTATTGCAAACGCTACAAGTCATTTTGCTCTCAGTTCACTCGCTCACTTTCAGTTCCGGGACTGGAGCAGTATGTAAAATTTCAGATCAATTGGACACCGGGAAGTTCAAATTTAACTTGCATGATTCCACCTTCACATACATACAATACAAGTTAGGTAAAACCTTTTAAAAATTGAGATGTAATACAAAATACAATGTTTAGAAATTCCATTATAATTGTTAGAATTCCATATAATGCTAGCTGATGTTCGTACACCAATAGCCAATGTCTGCGCAAACACCTCTGATTCATGTCTTATAGCGCTGTAATGTCTTACCGCGGCTTACAAATGAATACGTCTCGGTTGCAGCTTAATCTAGAACTAAGTAAAACTTAGGAAGTACATTTTGTACAATTTGAGTTATTTTTTTTTAAATTAACTGCTAAGTTTAGTCGATTTATAGCGTGATGGCGTTATCTCGGAGAAACTCATAGTTGCTGCCTCAATACGAATTGGCACGTTACATATAATCATCGTTCTCCTCTGCCCTTATCCCGCTCTAAGTGGGGTTTGCACTTTATGTTATAAACATGTTATCATATGATTTGGCTAGGAATTGTACGCCAGCCGCCTGCCTGACGTCAGTGTACCTTAGTCTCCTTAAACGGCACCGCTAAGAAATGAGGATGATGTATTCTGGTCAGCCGGATACCACACGGCGGGTCAACTTACCCTAGTCACCTTTTACGACACCTCGGTAAGAAATGAGGTTGGTCTATTCTACTCAGCCGGATACCACACGGCGGGTCGACTTACCTTAGTCGCCTTTTACGACATCTAAGTAAGAAATGAGGGTGTTACTATTCTATTCAGCCGGATACCACACAAGCGTTCTATATCTAAAGATCTAGTGGAATACCATCTGATTTATAATCAGGCTTGGGCTGTCGATCCCCGAGCGCCTACGCGCAACGCTATAATAGTTAGCACTACATGTATTATTTATGGTAAGAAGCTTTCATGTGGATTATGGAGATCGAGTGTCAACAATGATCGTATTTTTTAGATTTGAATCTCTTTTTGTACACACGTTTTGTGGTTCAACGAATAAGTGCGTATACGCGATCGTTATTACAATTTTTTTATATTTCGATTTTAAGCTTTTACTTCAGCGTTTCTAATATACTAGCTGTGGTACATATAACTGTAATATATATTTATTAAAATACAAAAATTAAACTTCTAATAAAAAAAAGAAAAAAAAAAATTAAGTAGTTGGCAATTATCCTACGTATTTTCATTTCTCGTGACTGCCCGATCCCCGAATAAGCTACAGGCCTTGACAGTTTATGACAAAAATAATGCATTAATATAAATTTTAGCATTTTTAACGGCCGAAAACAGGAAAAAACGATTTTTTTTACATAAAACTAAGCTAGATCTATTTTTCTCCCCCAAGACTCCCTACATGCTGAATTTCAAGAAAATCGTTGCAGCCGTTTCCAAGATTCTGAATAATATAAGATTATAAGATTTATATTATAAGATTATATATAATAATATAAGATTACTCATAGAAATCAATTAAAATGCAACATCCCGCAGCATAATAGCTGTCAGACAACGCTCTTTTACCGGCTCATCTCTACCGTATTTGCAAACAGATGGCTCTACCTTTGATTGCTTTAGAATTACGAGTTCCGCAACGTGCTGATTATAATTGCGCGGACAGCAACATCTGATTTGCGTGACCAATCCGTTCCCATAATGACGTGTCTACCACGCATTGCAAAATGAAGCCTAACGAATGTATCAAAACATAAGCTTTATACACAAAGCGTGTTATACATTGCGTGCTGTACAAAGCCTCTCATAACTCACAATATATATTGACGCGCAATGAAATGTTAACAACCACATTAAGTAGTGCCTTTTTGTAGTGCCACTATCGAATGTGCACTTTCGCACTTAATCGAGAAATATGGCTTGTGCTCTTATGCCATTATTTATTACGCCTGGCCTTCGAGCGAGGGATTAAGAAGCGCGATTCATATTGCTCTCATTAGTAAGAATTGATTAAGCGTGAGCTTTCCACGAAAGGTAGTGTATTTTGGTAGGAAATTAAGTTCATTGTTGTTTATTTTTAATTTATTAAAGGAAAACCGATACTTTTTTCATTTCATTTAATAATCAATGACTACACTTAATAGAGATTTTCAAATTAAAATTCAAAATATTCTTTATTCAAGCAAACTTGTAAACAAGTGCTTTTGAATTAAGTGCTCTTTCGAAAAGCTGTTCCAAGAAGAGCCAGCAACTCGACGGTTCCTCTTTTACAAATATAATTCTTATCAATAGTTACATTTAGGGTCGAAAAGTAGCTTTCACGCATTTTTATGATCCAAGTAATCATCAATAGTATAGTAGTATAGTAGGCTTTCTATATTAGCCTTTTATTCATAGTGTTTTTAAACTGCTGTAATGGCAAAGCTAAAAGTGAGTGCGGCATCTTATTGTAGAATGTTATACCCAAATAATATACAAGTAGGCGTTACTTTGCGGAGATCCATAATACAATAGTAATAATAAAATTATTTTGCTATAATCCGCGATGAACTAAAATAGAAAATATATATAATTCTAAATGTAGAGTGGAAAATCCGTTTTTGTACATGTATCAGACATGCAGGATTCATAAAAACACATGCAGAAACCTCCACTACCGGCACCACAATACACAATCACTACACACATTCACTATCTCGAACTCAACAATCGTTTCGCCCCGAAACTGAAGCATCATCAGGAGATAGACTCCACGACAAAATCGCAAAGCGAAGCATTACCCAAACAGGCTTAGTTATATACTAATCGGTGGGGTTGAATCGTATATATTTAAAGCTACATTTAGCATTATATATTCTTTCTATTTAACTTCATCGCGGATTATAGCAAAATAATTTTATTATTATTTTTGTAACAGCATTTAAATATTTAATAAGAGTTTTTGTGCACATGCGTTGTTTTAACCTCTTACAACAGTCCGGCTGGTGCAGTTAAAAATATGTTTCGTGTACAATTTACGTGTCCAAAACTAAAGGAAGACACCCGGAACAAACACGATTGAAAAACTTCGCGTGCCGCCCCATACGACTCATTAAATTAATTACCCCCGCTAGTTCTACACAACACCCCCCTCGCAAACAATACAGGCATATTTAAAAGATAAGCGACTCACGATTTATTGCGTGCATTTCTTTTGTCAGCTTTGAAATTGTACTCGCATAAGTTAACCGAGATTAAAGTAATCGAACTTATAAATTTTGTCGTCTCACCTTTATAAGGCGAATGCGGTGTCGACGCGAACTTTGTTCAAATTAATGGTGCGCATTATCAGATCGGGCCTCGTACATGGCGTTTATGCGAAGATAATTTTGTGCGCGGAATTTTTTAATTCTTTCACGTTCCGTGATGTAAGCACGCGCAATGCGACGTAGGCGCTAAGAGCGGTGAAGGTTGGGCTGCTTTGATAATCTTTTGTTTTATGTCAGGAAAACCGATTATGGATCGTCACCGCCCGACGGGGACGAGCGGCGGGTATATACTCTCACCGACTAAAAACCTGACAGTGCTCCACCACGCTGCTGGTGGCGGGGACAAGGTACCGTTGTACACATTGCCCCCATCCCCGCCAGCAGCAACTCTGAACCCCAAAGTGCGCCACCTCTAGGCCGGGGCCTCTCTTAAAGTTACCCCTTCCTCCGTTAGACGATGCATCGGAAACACCAGGTGCATTGACTGCCTCAGGGACCTTTTCAGGTGGGCGCCCAAACCTAAAAGGTTAGTTATGGGAGGCCCCGTTAGAACGGTATGCGAGCTTTTGATAATCTAAGCCCAGTTTTCTTCAACGCCTAAAAACTATTAACACAGTTAAATACTTTTATTTCATCTTTAGACACCTAAACCTAGATATAAGTTATATGGATAAGCAAACGTGACTGAGTCTATTTTGTTTGGTAGCTACGAATAATTATTTCACATGTAAATAGTCATATTAAATATAGTCATTGGTTATTAAATGAAATAAACAAATATCGGTATTTTGTTTATAAATTAAAAACAAACTATAGTAAGCCTAATTTGCCACCAAAATACACCACGTTTCGTGGAAAGATCACAATTAATCCTTTTCTAATTCTAAGAAAATAAATAAATTATATTTTTTTCACACATAGTCACGTAATAGTAACTTGAAGCCCTGATGTTTGCAAAACTTTGCAGATTGAAATCCAGGCAGGCATACGTAGGCTTTCTCCCAATTAGTTAAGCCTCACTCAATAAGTACTCTTGGAACCATATATGCTTAAGTAGTGAAACTTCTAAGCTCTATTAACCATATTTGGAGTATTCAGTAATGCTTGCGCACCTTCGTTTCTCTTAATGCTATGAACGCTGTTAAGGAACGAACAGGGTAAACGTAAGGGCAGTTCAAAATAACGATACAAATTTGATTTACGATCATTTACGTCTTGCTTAAAGCATCTGGATCTGTCATACAGCAGAGTCCAAATCAGCTAGAACATCATACTTAGAATATCCCAGATTCTAAATTAAATTATAACAAACGTTGCTAATCGGTCGTAAATAAGTTAATTTTCAATAGACGGTCGCTTTATTACAAGTATTACTTTAACAAGCTGGAGAACGAATATAATATTGTAAAGTTCTAAAACGTCTGGCCACTAATTAAGAAACTAAACAACCTTCAACAGCCATGAAATTCCTTATATGAGCGGTGGATAAACCAATTTAAGGCACTCTAAAATTGAGGCGTGCACGCAGTTGCCTTAGTAATTTTATCGACAAATAAAACAGTTACATGTTAACTTACGAGGCATTATTTACTTTCTATACGCTGTATTACGGGACATAAAAACCATACTTGCTTTTTTATTATTTAAGATACTGGCAGTCAAGTGTCAAAGAAAAGCTTTGCGAAAGTGTGATATGCGTAATATCAATATTTATTTTTTTACTTAAACGCCTTATAAGTTGAACTAGACATCGTACTAGCTACAACTAAGCAGTCAATTGAATTTAAAAAAATGTTAATAGTTCAAAATATTTTCGAAGGATATATACTTGAAATAATTATAATCTTTCTTATTAATTCTAAAAACACTTATCCGGTTGAGTATAGGCCCTATTTCTTGCCGAGGTGTCGTAAAATACGACTAAGGTAAGTTGACGTCAGCCAGGTGACCGGTCGTTAAAAACGTAGCCGAATCATATGACATCATGTTTATAACATGTTGTGCCGACACTACTTAGAGTGGAATAAGGACAGGAGGAAAAATAAAAAGTAATTTGTTATACAAATTAATGAAATTATTTTCCTTTAAAAATTAAAAAGTCAACTTGAAATATAACTTAAAAATATACACCAAGTCCTTTTCATGTTAAAAAGCCAATAAGAAAAATGACGCAAAAAATAAAAACATTTGCTGTATCAATTCGTAAAAAGGTTGTAACGGCAGAATTACAAATTGCGGTCCTTAAAAGTCAATGCTAAACATAAATGAATAATTAGCCGAGTTATCAAGAGCCTTTGTCTTAATTATTACACCATTATAAAGTACCGGCACTCCCCTCGCCGACCCTTAAGCAATGATAGCGACTAATATGAGGGGCAAAAAAGTTGCAAGACAAGGCGAAGTATTAATTAATTCTAGTCGACATCGAGTTTATTAAGCGGCTCATTTCCATTTCGAAGATTTTTTGTAAAACGGCTAAGGCCGAGCACAGCAGTAAGACTAGAAGCATAAATATTTATTCAAATCGATAAAAATATCTATGATGATGAAAATAATAAGAATATAGGGTACACTTGCAGACCCAGATACCTAGAAGAGTTCAAAGAGGATCTATGAGATTCAGCGACCTAATAAACTTCTATTGCCTGAATGCTATGAACATTAGTGTTCATAAAAAAAAACCTAATGAAATGTGCGAGTACCCAAAAGAAGCATGAAGGATTATAAAGTTTGCCGCAAGTTTAATTGCAAGGCTAATTGCTTTTGCAGATATATAGAATCTTTTTCTATCTCCATTCTATCTGATACCGATGTTCGACATAAGTTTCTTCGAGGGATTTTCGATCTGTGCCCTTTTGTGATGATTGAATCCATCTGTTCCCAGCAACTATTTTCCAAATCGTCCGTCTAATAAGCTCCATCTAATAACTTAAACATGCTTTTCTGCATCCACTTTTTGATTAATGGTCCGTTAACTTTAATTTGAGTCACTTATAGAATTAGGCGTTACTTTGCGAAGATCTATAAAACAAAAGTAATAATGAAATTATTTTACTATTTGCGATTGAGTAAATAACAAAATTTTGTCGTGGAGTTTATCTTCTGATGATGCTTCGGTTGCAGGGTGAAACGATTGTTGCGTTTGTGACGGTGAACGTGTATAGTGCTTGTGTACTGTGGTGGAGGTGGTGGCGGTTGCGTTTTTGTTTTATGTGATTTTACGAATTCTGCATGTATCAGGTTTAAAACGTAGAACAATGCGTACATAATGCTAAATGTTGGGTGGACTGCCGCGTCGATTCTACATTTAGCATTATATATACTCCTACTTTCTATTTACTCAATCGCAGATTATAGCAAAATAATTTTATTATTACTTTTGTTTCATCTGATTGACAATTAAGAGTTCAAAAAGTCGAAATTCGTAATAATCGATATAAAATATAGTACTGAATACATATTTGTCTGTATCAAGTATACAACTCATTGCGAAATTTCGGTTTTCAGGTGTTTCCCTGATTTCTTTTATTTCGAGACAAAAGGGAAGCGGGGAATGCAAATGTTTTTCTCGCGGTTTCATTTGAATTAATTAACGAGTTTAATGACGTAAAACTTTTTCATCGCTCCGTCCGGTCGTTTTGTAACATTGTTGGTAAAACTTGTCAAGGAAATGTTTTTTCTCCATCTGTTGGATTTTTTTTCTTTTTAATTCGTTCGCTTTTGTTTGCGACGGAGTTGGTTTGCGAATTGTTTGGATTTATTCCCGTAATTAACTAAGTTTGTTTGGTTTGGATTAGTTACCCGATTCTTTTTTTGATACGAAAATGGGGCAATGATTAATTTTTTATCAGCCGGTAAAACCTGTTAAGAGTTTTACAAGATAATCTCCTGTTTGAACGTTTAGGAAACAGAATAAAAATAATAGCGATATACTACTAGCGTAATAAGAATTTTGATTATGTAAATGCATGCTAATTGTTACGATAAATGGCCTTTCAGTGAAGAGCTTCTACCAACGTCTCAAGAGGCTTTCGGATATTTTTTGACTCAAGGTTAAGGTACAGAAGATGATACGTACTGTGAGGAGGTTCCTCTGGGATGCTATTTTTAATATTCTTAAAATTATAAAATTTGAATTTAATAAGGGTGATTAAATTATATAGTGCGATTGCCTGTAGTGGAGCACAAAAATGAACCTTAGTTCGGTGACTGATCAATGGTGGTGTAACCATTTTTACCAGTTTTTGTTGAGTAACACTAAAGCAAAGTGAAAACAGTATTTTTAGTTTTATAGTGTTTGTTACTCTTTAAATTTAACGGGCGATAGAAATGAAGATATACATCAGTTGAAATAAACTCTTAATTATTGACATACATGGACGTCCTACTGGCTGTGCAATTGTTAACTAGGCCACGTATTGCCAAAACTAGAGTCCACGAGCTAATCCTCCAAAACAAATCCGTAAAACTTACAACAAGCATAATTTTGAAGCTGTAGTCCTGCGAGCCACGACTCCAATTTACCTAGACACCCTTCAGTTAAACAATCATTCTCCTGCCCTTAGTCCGATCTATGTGGGGTTGGCACAACATGTTATAAACATGTTTTCACATAATTTGGTAAAGTTTATTACAACCGGCCGCCTGCCCGATGTCAAATTACCATAGCCGTATTTTACGACACCTCGGTAAGAAAGATGGTGGTCAATTTAATTGCATAACTCACGTGGTCAAGTTAAACGATTTTTTTTTATTTGTCGCACTTTTCATGTGTTTTTTGGTATGTGTTGAAGAAATCTGGCGTTTCTGGTTTATTATAGGAAATAAGATAATTTATATATGAGTTTATGTTAAGTCATGTTCACACTATTTAAGTGTTTTTGGAAAAATCTGAGTAAATATTTGAGTTTCCCTTTAATCATCTAAATTGAGCTTAACTGTAATCAGTTTGAAGTAAATCTTATCCCTCTAAACGGCGTCTTCATAATCCATTCATACCCGCTCGTTTATTTTCTTCATAATGAAGGCGTCTCTAACAAAGGCGTGGTAAAAGAATATTAATGATAAATCTCGTCAAAGACCGCCCTCAATTATATAGTCTGCAATTAAACAGACTCAAAAATTCAAAGAAATATACCCCAGCCACCGATAAATTACAAGGAAGGGGTTAAAGAATAAAAAATGAGACACCGCTTGTCCTATAATAATTTAACCCGTTTAGCGCAGTCCAAATAATAAAGATTAAAAAGTTTATCTTTTAACACTTTCGGTGCTAATGAGGGGGCGTTGGAAACAATTTGAAGGATTACCTTCTAAAAGCTTCCGTCAGGTTTTTAATTGAGACTTTTTTGTGGGCCGAAATGCTTTTAGCCCCTTTGCGGCTCGCGCCTTGCCTTTTGTTGCTCACCGGTAATCTATTAATGAACAGATATCGTTAAAATTGTAAAAATAACATTTTATATGTACATTAGTAATTCTACAGTCACGTAGTTTAGACTGGGTTATCTGATGGTATCCGGCTGAATAGAATGGTACCACCCTCTTTTCTTACCGAGGTGTCGTAAAAGGCGACTGAGGTAAGTCGACCCGCCGTGTGCTATCCGGCTGAGTAGAATAGACCACCCTCATTTCTTATCGAGGGGTCGTAAAATACGACTAAGATAAGTTGATGTCAGGCAGGCGGCCAGTCGTAAAATACGACGTAGGAGGGGTCTAAGATAAGTTGGCGTCAGGCAGGCGGCCGGTCGTAAAATACGTAGCCAAATCATGTGACAACATGTTTATAACATGTTGTGCCGACCCCACTTAGAGTGGGATAAGGGCAGGAAGATGATGAAGCTTTAGACTGGGTTACCAAAATGTTAGGTAGCTTAGTTGTTAGATAAAAATAGATAAAAGCAAGTATGTACGGGTTTTTAAAAACCAGGTAATTTCGCATATACAGAATGGATGTGCTAGCAATTTTAACACTTGTATAATAAGATAATAATTACTGTATTAAGTTTAGTGTATTAGGAAGTATAAATATTGGCATTAGTCTCAATATTGTAGTCTCAGCTTAAGAGGAGATTTAAAAAATGGAACGGGAATTCATTTTGGCGGCATTCTGTTCTGACGAAAAATAATTGTTATTAAAGTAATTAAGAGTAATAAAGTGTATAAGAATTGTTTTTATATATTTTGGAAATCTTTTCTTAGTATTTTAATAGAAGTAACACTTCTGATACCATTCTCAAAAAATCATCATTCTCCTGCCCTTATCCCAATCTAAGTGTGGTGGGAAGAACATGTTTTTAACATTTGTAGCATGATTTGGCTAGGTATTATGACCGGCCGCCTATCTGACGTTATTTAACCACCTATTACGACACCTCAGTAAGACATAAGGGTGGTATATTTTACTCAGCTGGATACCTAATGGCACTTGATTCAAAACTAATATGATTCCTAATTATTTTAATTACAACTACGAAATACATTACAATCGTTTCACAATACATTTTCCTGATCCTCGCTATCATTCTAGAATATTTTTACAAAATTTTAGCACATCTCTATTCTATTCTACTCAGCCAGATATCAAAATATATTACGATTTGAAAATAAAGAAAGTAGGGACTTCTCATAACAGTCAGATTTAGCGTAGCTTCGCAAATTATGTTCAAATAGCTCATTTATAATAAATTATTTGCGTTGGGAAATGCTGTAAAAAAAAAGATTGGATCTTAAATAAAAAATACAATAAGACAAAACATAAAGTCCTGATAAATAAAAAAAAGCTTAAATCATCATTATTATGAATTTGCGTTTCTTTCTAATAATTTGCAAACGACTTATAGCATTTTATCGATCCCTCTGTATGAAGCTTCTGCATTTCATTATAAATTTTAATTACTGATTTTTGCAACTTTTTACTTTTACTTAGTACTTTTTTATTGTATATATCGTTGTATAAAGTTTAATCATGGCCAAACTTTACATAGGAGATTTTGTTAGAATATTTTTGTATGGACGAATTATCATACCACAAAGTTTAGTTTCAATACAACGTTATTCGACTAAGAAAAAACCAGAAACATATAAAGGGGAATTAAAGCAGATTTACGCCTGTTCAAAACTTTATCAAAGAGATTTTTTTAATATATTTTGGCAAGGACGAATTATCATGCCTCAAAGTTTAGTTTCGGTACAATGTTATTCGACTAAGAAATAACCAGAAACATATAAAGGGGAATCAAAGCAAATTTGAACTTGTTCGAAACTTAACCTTATAGCATTAGAATAGATATTCAAGTTGCAACATGGTAAAATTCAACCGGACGCAGCGGCGTTGAACATAAAAACATAACTCTAATCTTGAGTAAGACATTACGAGAATACCAATGCATACGCGAAAAATCGATCGCACCGTCTTAAATTCCTCACCCTTTTCGAGGGGGCTCCCCCAAAAAAACGAAAGAATAAAAGAGGGAAAAAAATCTAAATCGTCTCATATCTCCCCGCAGCCCCCGGACACCTCCGCCGTCAAGCGCCCTCCTTATTTCGTATGCGAGTTCCTCCGGCAATCATTATAAGGATATCGATTAGACCCACGTCTCTAACCTGCCCATATCTTTGTGAAACACTTGTGTTTACGCAGTGACGATAAATACATAATTTTTATCATAAACCTCAACCGTCCTTCTTCAAGTATATATCCTCTCGCCCTTATCCCACTCTAAGTGGGGTCGGCACAACACGTTATAAACATGCTGTAACATGGATTGGCTTCGTTTTTACGACCAGCCTCCTGCCTGACATCAACTTGCCTTAGTCTTATTTTACGACACCTCGGTAAGAAGGAGGGTAGTCTACTCTACTAAGCCGGATACCACACGGTGGGATATTATACGACATATAGCTAAATAACTTAACTGACAAAAAAACATCGATTTGATCTACTCAAGACAGATTCTTGAGATAAATATCATGTCCTTATCAATAGTTTTCTTGATGAGTAGCAAATAATGAATTGTAGATGTCCAATGAACAAAATAGGAGATAAGTTTTCTTAATTTAAAAAAAACCATAGATACCTGCAGTAATTTGAACCTAGAACCCCATCTTTTAACTTTAATATTACCATATGCTATTAAGATATATAACTCTTTTTGCAATTGCCTTTGTAGAACGAAAAAAGGGAATAGCTAACAAGCAAGGACGGTTTAAGCATAAGTATATGCAAATCGTTCCAGTTAAACTATTTCGGAAGGTAAACACGGAGGGGGCGAAAGCCCACGTGTTCTGGCAACGAGATTAAAAATGCTGGATGTCGGGTCAAGATGAAGTTTAAGGGAGACCACTTGATATGTAAATGGGATGGTTATATTTGAACAGCGATATATCAGCCACTTTAAAAGTTTGGTGGACAAGTATATCAACTTAGTTTTTAGATGAAATTTAATCACAGATATCAATAAAGTATATACAAGTTGTGTGATATCCGGTTAAGTAGAATAGACCACACTAATTTCTTATCGAGGTGTCGTAAATGGCGACAAAGGTAAGTTGACCCACCGTGTGGTATCTAGTGGTGTAGAATATATCACCCTCTTTTTTACTAAGGTAAGGTAACGCCAGGCAGGCGGCCGGTAGTAAAATACCTAGCAAAATTATGTCACAACATGTTTATAACATGTTGTGCCGACCATAGATACCTGCAGTAATTTGAACCTAGAACCCCATCTTTTAACTTTAATATTACCATATGCTATTAAGATATAAAACTCTTTTTGCAATTGCCTTTGTAGAACGAAAAAAGGGAATAGCTAACAAGCAAGGAATATATCACCCTCTTTTTTACTAAGGTAAGGTAACGCCAGGCAGGCGGCCGGTAGTAAAATACCTAGCAAAATTATGTCACAACATGTTTATAACATGTTGTGCCGACCACACTTAGATTGGAATAAGGGAAGAAGTATGACGAAGTATTTAAAAATAAAAATACGTTCCTTCCTTAGTAAAGCTTTTGATTAATTAAATTAACTATTATCCTAATTTTATTTTACTAATTTATAATTAATTTTATCTATATTATAATATTTAATTAATTTTATTAATTTATTAAATTATATTTTATATTATATTAAATTAGCCTTTATCTATATTAATAAAAATGCATATCTATTTCAATTGGTGCAGTGATTTTGCTAATTCTTTAGTTATTGTCAGGAGAAGGTTCTTTGAAAGAAATGTTTTTATAATTTTAGTAAAACATTAGGAAATTAAAAAAAAAAACTCGATTGTCGTCTACAATCTACAACTAACTAATCTCTCTTATTCATCTTATTCTTTATACCTATTCACGGCGGTTTACCTAGTTTAAAGCAAAATCAATTCATTTTTACTTTTAAAATACAGGTACATATGATTTTCAAGGGCCCCTGCACTAGGCGTGGGCCCGAATTACCCACCCTGGATTTGAAAATCTTTTTAGCTTCATACAGGACTGCGGTTTAATAATGTAAAATTAAAAATGTTAAAAAGATTGACCGCCGAGTTTCTTTCTATTTCTTCTCGGTAAGAGCAACATTCCGAACCAGTTGTAGCTTCATTAATTAATCATATTGATCCTTGACGATTCAAAAGTGCTTGTAAGAGCTTATTTGGATAAAGATTGTTTTGACTTGATTTGGGTGCCCCGCTCAACCACCAAGACTTATAATTTACATAAATAGAAATAAAGTAATAAGGTATGTGTGTGTGTGTGTGTGTGTGTGTGTGTGTGTGTGCGTATGCGTAGTGCGTATGTGTCAGTGAGTGAGTGTAACTATATATTACCATGTTTAATAGATCATTTATGCATAAGTTTTATAGAAAAAATAATTCTGCCAGGATTTGAAGCCCCTAATCTTTGTAAGGATTACTTTTCACTATTGAACCAACGCGGTAAATTTTCAAGTTAATTTATGGACCACTTTTGGAGTTTTACGACGGCGAACACACGGAAGCTAAGTTTTTATATAATAAAAAGGTTAATGTTTCCACATTTTAAGGCTTGTCATTTCAATAAATTAGGTGTTTGTATTGTATTGGCGTGAGCAGTACATTTTATGTAAATTTATCAGAGTTTATTTTATTGAGCCGTAATAGCTGAATGGTGAGTGATATTGACAGTTACTAAAGATTCGCTGGTTCATATCTTGTGCAAGAATAATTGTTTAAATATTTGTTATTTATGAATATTCACAATTTAGAAAAGTGACCATATGTCTAAAATGGTGCATATATCTAAAATCTCTTATATATATAAATGTGTATGGGTGTGTGTGTACGCGTGTGTTTGTGTGTATGTGTGTGTGTAACCTCTTAGGCCGCTTTCGGATGGCTTAGTTTAGTTTGGTGTTAGTTTTAGTTATTAGTTTAGTTTAGTTTATTAATTTATTAACTATTTTATTCATTTTCTTTTTAGCATTAGATTTTTTTTATAATCAACTAGATGTACCTGCGACTTTGTTTGTATCAACCTCAATATCGAAATACCCTCAATAAAGCCCAAAGGAAAACGAGATTTTTTCCTATATTTTAGGCAAAACATACATAATTATTATATTTGATCTGTATACTATTTTCAAATGTTGTGAAATTCCCCACTGATTAAAAATAAGTATTAAATAATAATAACTTGTAATAATTGTTGGTGACGAAAACATTTTGATTTTTCACTAGACTGTTGAGGGACATTTGATGCTCACTAGACGTTTGAGGGGTTAAGGTATAAAGTAACCGCGTCCTCTTTAACGTTACTGCGAAACGATAAAGTTATTAATTATATTTTACGACATAAAATATTCATATACCCGAGACGGTTAATTCCATTCGGCTGAATCTAATAAATCCAACCGCTGAGCGGAATATCTTAAGGCTGTCTCATTACTTGGCATTAGACGGCGCGCGGCCACGCAAATCTTGGCGTCCCTTCGTCCGAACTAAGAATCCCCAATTCCTTTCATTACTTACCTCCGTACGAGACAATAGCAAGACGACGACAAGAAAAAATATAATAATTTCAAGTGGAATAACGCTGAAAATCTTTTCACGGGGAGAAGAATTATTGTTGTTTTGCAAGCGCTCTCAAGGACAAAATGCAGCATCCTTGTTAGGGCCATTGTTCGGTGTTACGAGCTTTATTCATTTTTACTTGGCTCAACTTGAATGCTTATTAATTTAAGACCGTGATAAGCCCGAATTCTTTTGAATGAAGCGAGGAATTGTCTGGCCATTGTTGGCTATTTTACATTCTATTGAGTAGCCTATACGCGAAATAAACTCTAAATTTTTGAATTACTCCTAAATACGTCTAGGTATGTCCGATTGACAGGAAACATTAAATTGAAAAGTAATAAAATAAAAATTAATCTATATCTACATTAATGTGAAACTCCAAATCTTATTTATCTTTGAATAATCTTCTGAATCGATAAAATTTGATGCAATTGACACTTATGTACTATATAGTATGTATAAAATATTCATGTCTTTCCTACGGGAACAAGAAAAAATATTACATAATTGAGGGTAATGGAAGATTTAAGTTGCCGTAAGTAAATATAATAAATATATGCACTTACACACACGGTCGTCCTTCCCCAAAGTAAGTAACTTAATCTTGTGTTATGGTAGACAGACAAGTGGTGAATATATACTTATATAATTTTTAAACACATACTTAAATACAAATATACATCCAGACTCGAAGACCTACAAATTGATTTATAGAAAATGTTGGCCCTAGGCAGTAATCGAACCAACGACCAAGTAAGACATAGTTGTCTTCTATAAACGGGTTTCCAATGAATCAATTTATACTAAATAATAATTACATAATTAATTTAATTAATTGTCCTGTTAGGTTAAATCTTTCAAATATACAGAACACAAATGCAATTTTGACATGATCATTGTTCTGCTAAATCGCGACTAGAGACGCAAAAACGTCAAATTTTGATATGATTATTCTACTTTCATAGTGTGTTTGACCGTGGATTTAAAGGTTAGAATTTTTTTATCTTTTGGATGCTATGCTACAATGATTTTGTATAAATGTGCTAAAATGAAAATGATAATATAAAAAAGAAACAGAATTTTTGTAATATTTATTAAAATTGATTGAGAAATTTATAAAACACAAATCCTGAATCGAGAAATTATAGTTTTTATAAACACGGAATTTAAATTTTCGGAGCCAAATTCTCTGTCGAAAATATGAATTAATCAGAAGTTCCGATCTTTTTAAACCGTACCCGAAACAAAGTATTACAACAACAAATACCAGAACATGTACAAAAATATATCGCGATCATCAAACGTCTTGAAGTTTTCGTGACTGCAAAACAAACTTAAAGTATTTCGCCGACAAGATATATTATAATAAGCATACACGTATCAACTTCATGCCTATACCATGCCAAAACAATAAATGCACGTACTATACAGCAGATCGAGCGCTTTATGGTAATCGAAATATGCCCAAATATGTTGTTAAGAGGGCAGAAAACTACCACACAACATGCAATGATGAGCTTTCATATTTTGCGGGCGACCCGTAACGAAGCGTCTAAACTTCCGAAGTAGCGTGCATGTAGAAATTTTTAAGGCGTCTATAAACATTCCAACGTCTGTCGCAAAGTGACTCGTGGCTCGTAATAAAGTCATTCCTGTAAAAGCGGTTGAAGTTTCTTAAATCACGACTCCACAAAGCTTACGAAAGTCCCCCAGTGGGGCGAGTCAAGAGTGATTACGAATTTTAATTATTTTTTTAAGCCGGTGGCAAAGAGGTGATGTTTCCCCGGCGCGGGCTTATGCAAACAATCGACTCGCACTTGGAATTAATCCGACTCAGGTTTTTTTTCCTTCGCGACAAGGAATTAACAAGCAAAGAAGTCATTAAGTCGGAAGATATTTGAGAATTCCTTTTAATTGTGGCTTCCTCGACGTCCGACGCTCTAATTGGTTCGTGTCGACGGATTGGACAAATTGAATTTCGTAAAACATCTTTTAAGACGATTTTGTAATTTGTTTATGGGAGTGCTTAGCTTGTTTGTGATAATTTGAATTTTTAAAGTTGATCATGCGATTTGTATCGCTTAATTAAAATGCGTTAAATTTTGGGACGAGTGTTTTTTTAATTAGATGTCTCCATATTTGGATCAATAGCAATAAAAATCACCTTAAAATTCCAATTTCAGTACAAAGTCTTAATTATTAAGTTATTATCATAATATGATTCAAATACCGAATCCATTTCTTTTAAAACATGGTAATTATTAGCCAATAACATTATGAAACAGAGTCTCTGAAGAAATCCACTATTGGAACATTGTTTAATAGATGTACATTGGTTGATATGATAATACTAGATGCAATACGCCTTAGGGCAATTAAGACATACAAAAAGGCTTCTCGATACTAAGATTACTTAACAGGACAAATGCCTCCGCTCTCCTTTTTATTGAGAAAAAGCTTAGGCCTAACACGCTACTAAAATGCGGATTGCTCGATTACATACATACCAGATATCCTCAAGAGATATGTAAGTTGGGTAACGATGTTTTCTGCCATTAAAAGCGCATCATTAATTGTAAATATTAATAGCTTGGACATTTCTGTACAAACTGATAGCTAGATTTCGTGCACGTTGATACCAATAGATTTATCCCATTCGAGATGATTCATTAAATTTAACAAACTGAAAAAAAGAAAAATGCAGGAATGTAGACCCCAAACAATACTATGATGATGAAGAAGGCGTAAAAACTCTTCTAACGTAGTTGGTTGCAACTATATTTTTTTAATAAGTTATTTTTTTAAACCGTTATAAAATGGCTGTCTCTAACAGCGTGCACCGCAAATTAAACGGAAAAATTTTTTTAATAGCTCGAAAGCTAACTACCAATGCGACGGGGACAATTTCCATTTTTTATCACTTACAACGTATCACAAGAGTAGTCACGTCACTTAAGCGCATAAACCGTCTATTATCCAATTATTTCTAACCTTTCAGTTGCTTCAGTTCAGTAATTACATCAAGTTTAAACTGTCCACATGACAAGTGATTGTACAATGATACTAATGAATAATTTGTGCTTTGCGTGCAATACCTGTTTAATTGCCTGAGTGATATGACGTGGAGTCATATTTATTTTTTCAAGCACCTTTTACCGGTACAGTTTTATAATACCTATTTAAAACTGCGCCATATTTATATAGACCATTCAAAGATGGCCGCAAAAAATGCGCTGTGCTGCTTGAATCCAACGAAATCTTTCTGATCTTCTGACAATTTAGCTTTAAACTCATCAAGATATGTAGTTAGATAAATATTATAAACAGTTTGCTAAAAATTTTTGGTTACTGGATTAATATTAACATTATTATCTCTGATTATTACTGGCAAAATAAAAAGTGAATAATTTTATTTTATTTTTTTCGTTTTAAATATATCTTTATCTTCATTATACAAGAAACATTCTAACATAAATATAAATGAACGGAAAAATATTATTATCTATACACATTTATCTTTACATACTTTAGACCGCTGTATAGACAGTTACAGACAGTTAAATGTGATGAAATGAAAAATAATGTATTTTATCGCAGTTAAGAAGTACTGTTGATAATAATTCTACATCTTTTCTTCAAATATGTATGTAGTTTTCAAACTAGAGTACTAGTTTGAAAACTTTAGGCTGCTTTGAAGAATTTAAGCCATATTAGCTAAGTTTCAAAATAAGTCGTTTTCGTTACATTGATTCGAATCTGATAACAATTTAAATTCATGAGAGTCACTGATTTTTTGATTAAAAAATATCTCGTTATTCCTATCAACACTAATTCATCCACAGTCAGTCATAGAATCTTCGCTAATTGAAATTGAAATCTGATTTACTTGATTTCCCCCCACCCATTGAATTGAGCCCTAGTGATTAAAGGTATACGAAAAAAATACAAATAATAAAATTACAATATCGCTAACGACGCTCGGCCGTCTCCCCAGAATCCTTTTGTATTTTTCGGAGAATAAATTAAGGCCTAGGAAGGGAAAGAAAGCCATCGGTCCGCAAACAGCGACTAACGATTTCACGTTGTTCAACCCCGGCCTTTCGCTAACTTACGACCATTATTATGAGTTGTAAAATTTCCTCAAGTTTTTACACGGCACCAAAACTGCATGAAATCGCAATTTCACTTCCTCAAAACGATCATTAAAACACGTTAAAGTATGAGTGAGCCAGACATCGCGGGTGTCGTGTTATTTGAATGCAATAGATATTATTTTATAATATTTGATATATATACATGAGATACAAATATCACAGGATAAGACAAATACAGTTCGCATTATGTCTTGCAAACTCATTTGATATATTTATTTTAACATAACAGCATACTGACATACAAAAAATGATGTACGAAATCATTGCATGACTCTATATTTATTGAACTAAACTATAAGAACAAGGATTTCAACCACATTTAAAAAAGACCTAACAAAGTCACGCAGTGTATCTAGTTTTAATGTTATAGCAATGACTAAGTCTTAAAAGAACACCATTTTGTTTTATTATAAGTATTTAAATTCTAATAAATGTTACAAATCTCATCCTTTTACGAAACCTCGGTAAGAAATGAGGGTGGCCTATTCTACTCAGCCGAATATCACACGGCTTTAATATATTAAAAATACTAATATTAAAAACTACTTTATTATAAAGATTGTTTGTGTGATTTTGTGCAAATTCTTCTTCTTTTGTGTACAGGTACCTTAATTAAACCTTGAATAAAATTAAAAAACCTCGATTTCGTCCTAACTTTCGTAACTAAGTTTTGTATAAGTAGTAAATAGTATGTTTTCACATAAAAAATAAACAATAAAACCCCTTTTATTTCTCAACAAAAATCATACAAATATAAATACAAAAATAAATTATTTGTCAATTGTCCAAAAAGACGTCAAATATAATATAAAAAAAATTAAAATTAATGTCAAAATACAAGTTATTAATAGAAATAATGATAAAAATAATAATTAGTCGAATTGATAGAATTGATTTTTGGATTTTTTCTAGTTTGAGAGAAATCAGCCTTTGCAAAATTCAGAGTTATGCGTAAACAGTTTTTTAACACAAATTTTTACGTTAGGTCTACCTGGTAATGCTAGTGGTTGTATTTGTAGAGCATTTTCCACGATATTACATTTATGTAAGTGTAGCCGAATGAAAAATTGCCCTATTTTGAGGATGGATGACGCGAATTAAGAAAGCAATTACTCATCGCGATGCACGGGGGAGGAATGCTAATGAGACAGTCTATGAGAGCTGTTATTTCGTCAGTCTTGTACGTATAGCCATGAATTTTTAATTTAGATAGATTATTTGGCACTTCGCGACAAAATCGTGACTTCTCATACATACAGATGAACTTAAGTAGCCTCAGAACGACAAATTCGTGTGTAGTGACAGTGTAGTGTAAATATTCACAAACACAACAAACAAACAAGTGAATATCGTATTTTAACACTGCCGACAGCGCTAATCAATCTGTTCATTAAAACAGTAATTACATCTGCCCTTCGCTAGATATCGCCTAAGTCGTGGTTTGGTCACACTCGAGGCACCTTCAGCTCGATGTCTTTCTATGCTAGTATAGTATTTGCACTTTAAACGTAATTCGCAACCTCGACGATACTTCTTCACCAATTTGAAAATTTTCGAATCTGCATCGACGATTTAAAATGTTTTAAATCGTCGATTACGATCGTCGATATCGATGTTACGATTTAAAATTTAAAATTTGTTGGTTCTTTGACTCTGAATGTATCTATTTAAGTATGTATTTAAAATTATTTATTACTACCACTACTATTGTTTACTAGTTGTCTGTCACTCATAACACAAGTATTAAGTTACTTACCTCGGGGATGGACGACCGTGTTTGTACACTACAAATTTATTTATTTATTATTATTTATTATACCCATTTATTTATTTGAAAAAATTTCATAAAAGCTTTTTAGTAGCTAAAGTAAAAATAAAATATATTTCTTAATAACAGTTAAACAGTAATTTTTATAATATTAAAAAAAGTATAAATAAAAAACAAATAAGATAATGAAACTGCTCTTTATGGTAAGATATCAGAAAGGATAACTCTAGTTAACGGTTGAAGATAATCATTGCAATAAATTTTGTTTGTTCCCAATACCGAAGATTAAACAGGCGCCAACCAAATTAAGGTAAGTAAAGTTGGAAACTCGCAGAAACAAAACTCCCATAATCTTATTATACCGCAGACGCAGTTTCTAATCCCGCCCATCAGCTAATTAATCCCGCCAAGTTCATTTTCTCAAAAAGTTTCAAGTTGGTCGGAAGTAATTTCACGCCAGCATTAGTGGGGCCGAACTTCACACTTAGCTCTCTCGGTAAACACTCATGACGTTTCCTAATTAACGGACGCAATTAGTGGTCGGTCGATGGACCGGGGGAGATGGGGAGTGATAAGTGACCTCGAGTTGAGCAAATTCGAGAGTTCACAGAATGTGCGCCATGTTATATTTCACAGAATAAATGTACACCATATTATATTTCACAGAATAAATGTGCACCATATTATATTTCACAGAATAAATGTGCGCCATGTTATATTTCTCCTGTTGTTTTTAAATTTGAACTAATGTGAATAGTATTCATAGTTAATAAATAGAACTGGCTATACTCACGTCTTTCTCCTTCTATGAGGTCAGCCCGACTAATTTCGGGAACAGTTCCCGTCGCAATAACTTCGTGTAAAGAGCTCATGAATAAGTGCCCCGGATGGGTTCGAAACTAGTCGGGCTAACCCGATAGGATAAGAGGTGAGTATAGCCGGTTCTATATATTAACTATTTCTCCTGTTGCCTCCTGGCTTTCAATATGAACTACGTTTCTTCAGCAAGTCTTATCATCTTTTTTTCGAATTTGAAAATATACTAAAAGCCCTTTAGGATTATACGGCTTCAAAAAATATGACTTTAATATTGAAACGCCTAGCTTTAATGTGCTATACGATTTTGTCGTGGAGCCTATTCTCCTGATGATGCTTCGATTACAGGGCGAAGCGATCGTAGAGATTGTCGTAGTGTGTGTGGTGCTTGTTGGGTATGTTGTTTGTAGCGACGTTTTGTGATACGTGTGGTGACTGATCCTCCATGTATAAGGTATGTGAACGTAGCCTGCTTCCTATACTTAGCATAACATCGATTCTCTTAACAAACCCTTACGGCTAACGGCGCACTTAAAGTCTTCGCAAAAGTATTTTTAACAGTACGAAATGCAAAGAGTGCAATTGTTCTACTAGCGTTGAGTAACTCGTCGTCCTAAGTCGTCATTTCCAGCCAGACTTTCCAGTCTTAGAGTCATCTAGTATTTACCGTTAAAAGTGGTCTTGTAAACTTATGTTCTTGAAATAATATTTATATTATCCTGATCCTAAAATTTAAGAGACGACTTTATACGAGTCTCTACTATTATCTGATATCTTCCTTTTCTATATCCTCAATCAATAGACGTCTACCGATAGACATAGGTATCTTCAAGAGTTTTCACATTACACGATCCTATGCTGCTTAGATTTATCGACTATCCGTGACTTTTTTGAAGTTGTCCATCTCGTAGGGGGGTCTACTAACGATGTTCCAAATTATTTAGCAGCCTACCCAAATAAAAAATTAAACGAAAAGTAGCTAGGTAATGCATAATAATAGTAATATCCTAAAATAACACAGTAAGTAAAAATATAGAGTTAGTCTTTAAACTTCATTTATGGTACACAAAATATATTCCGTGGTGTCGTAAGAGGCGACTAACGTAAGTTGACATCAGGCAGGCGGCCGGTCGTAAAATACCCTAGCCAAATTATAACACGACATAGTTTAAAAAAAAAATTATGGGACACTTACATACACGGTCGTCCGTCCCCAAAGTAAGTAACTTAATAGTTGTGTTATGGTAGACAGACAACTGGTGAATATATACTTATATATTTTTTAAATACTTAAATACAAATATACACCCAGGCTCAAAGACCAACAAATTTATTTATAGAAATTGTTGGTCCTCGGCGGGAATCTAACCCGCGACCCGCGGAGCTGAAGGCAGGGTCACTACCCACTGCTCCAACGGGCTTGTTAAATCATATGTTGCCAACCCTACTTAATTATAGGCAGGAGAGTGATGATAAAAACATACTCCTTGTTTTGGCAAGTTTTATTATCAACTGCCAGACTTTCAGCAAATACTCACAATGTGTCCTAATTAATTAGCGGCTGAAGTCTTAAGAAGTAATAAATGGAACAGTGTTTTACTTGGACTAGATTTTTACTACTTTTCAAAGTTATAACAGCCTCCAGCCCTCTGAATAAACACTCGACGTGTTCTGATTATCGGGCATACTTGTGGGTAGACTGTGTATTTCACAATGTATTATTGTCATAAAATTACTTACATACGGCTATAAAAACTTTAATATTTACATAAGAATGCATATTGAGCTGATATTGATTGATTGATGAATGAAAAGTACTTAAAACAATCTACTTAAATAAGGTATTTTGAATTTGGAAATGCTCTTTACGAGAGAATCGCTGGTTCAAACTGCTTACGAGTTTTTTATAGAACTCCTATGTGCTTAATTGATAATACTAATTCATCGTGCTACAGTGAACGGAAACGATGAAAGTGTTGAAGCAGTATAGTCCGCTTTAGCTCAATGTTTCATCCAAAAAACTTTTGGTCGGCTATGAGATGATGACTACTCTGATATATGTTTCGTTCCTTCATTCTCGTTGCTTTTCAATTTTCTAATTTCATATTGCTAATAGGAGGTTTTCGTTGAGAGAGTGTGTTTATTTGTACATTCTTTAATTTTAAATTTGTTGTATGAATGATATGTAAATATGATAAAATATGTCTCTAATAATAAAAACATCTAAAAGAAATCTTTAAATAAAAAGTATATCTTTTTATTTCAAGATTTCTTGTAGAGAGGAGTAAAGGTATGAATTGACAGAGAAAGATGATGGTGGGAAGAAAAGCAATAAAGATACTAAGATTGGTAGATTGGTAGAGATGCAATTCTCGCCGCGATAACGCCGCTAAAGAGCTCATGATTAAGGGTCAGGTTGGGCACTCCACCAGTTGGGTTGACCTGATATAATAAGATGCAAGTCCTCTATACCTGCATAAATTAGGATAAGAAATATTGAAAATATTTTAAATTTTCTTCCGAGGTAATCATCATCGGTGGGTCAACTTACTGTAGTCACCTTTTACGGCACCTCGGTAAGGAATGAGGGTGGTCTATTCTACTCAACCGGATACCACACGGATTTGTATAGTAAATTTACATCACTGAAAATAATTGAGTTATTATAATTCACTCAACCAACGTATCCGTTTAAACGTGTCAAAAATGAAATTCTGAAAATAAGTGAAGTGGACCAAATGTTGCAATATTGGGACGTTATTCTGTATGATATTGTTTTGTTATGACAGCGCGAGTTGGCAACGCGAGTTCGGCGACCCCACAGGGTTTTAATGATAAAAAAATGCGTACGAGGGGAGGCGAGTAAGTGCCATCGAAGGGAAAAAACTACGGAGGAAAATATTTGGCGCGACAGGTTGCCTCCCTCGTCCGTCTTCTTGGGCCCTTGATAAAAATTAAATCTTAACGACGGAAATTTAAAGATGACGCTCGAGCGATCAAGAAGAGAGCGCATCTGAGACTCGGGGGCGATTTAATTGGGCTGAGTGTACCGACTATGTGCGTCGAGTGCTCGTTTATAACATTTTTTTGTGATTGATTGTATTTACGCGACGGTATTAATAAATTTTTGTATTAAAAGTTATATCTTTTTAGTTGTTACTGACTGGCCCGTTGGCGCAGTGACCTTGCCTTCAGCTCCGCGGTCCGCGGGTTCGGTTCCCGCCGAGGGCCAACATTTACAATATTTGAATTTGTTGGTCTTTGAGCCTGGGTGTATATTTGTATTTAAGTATCTATTTAAAAATATATAAGTATATACCAATATACCAATTGTATGTCACCCATAATACAAGTATTTAGTTACTTACTTTGGGGACAGACGACCGTGTTGTAAGTTTCCCACATATTTATTTATATTTGTTTTAAATTAATTACTTTCGATCAAATCATATCAAAATAAAGTTTATTCAAATAAGCTTTTCCAAGCACTTTTCAATCACTAAGAATTAACAAGGTTAATAAATCTACTGCTGGTTCGGAATGTTGCTCTTACTGAGAAGATCAAGAAAGACACTCGACCGTCAAATAGCAATTAGTATGTATAAATACGTGTTCAAATCCATGGTGAGAATCATTTATTTGTTCCATGTAAAACATAAAAAAATATAGATGTACATATCCACCATCCTTCTGTGATTACATACCTCAGAAGCGTGTCTAATCGCAATCTTCATAAAAGAAGAGAAAAGTCCTATACCCAGCCTTTGAACAATAACAGGCCGTTACTACTTTATTGTGGTGTACTCGTATCTTGTAATCGCTATTGATTAACTTCTCACTTATTTAGTTTGATATTAAATTAATATGAGTATATACGTAATGGGGAGGTGGTGAGACTGCGTTACCATTATTAGGGAGTTGTGGCTTCTAACTATGTTTCAGTCAATTTTAGTTAAATTTTCTGTAGTTAATTGGTACCTACAAACCATTAAAGTATCATATCATTAAAGTAACCGCCTGTTACTTTAAATATATTAGGCTAGGCTTTAAAAGCCTAAGCTTTAAAGGCTTTAGGCTCAGGCTTGAAATATAATAGACAAGGGTTTGAACTAAGACCTACCACACTGCTCCAGTGCGGATTTGTAGGTTACACATATTCACAGAATTCTCTGGAGATATGCAGGTTTAAACATAACAATGTTTTTAATGTTTTAATTAAAACCATGTTTTCCTTCACCGAAAAGCGTCTGATAAATTGCAATTATTAATTGTATACACATACACATAAGTTTTTAACAGAAAAACTCATTGGGGTTCTGAGTTCCGTGACTCCCTCCAAAGAGTCGCATGGTCTTACCGCTAGACTACAATAGCTCACAGGCTATTAAAAATATACTTTTTTGTGGACATGTTTAAGCTCCAATAATTTTCTGTATGATGTCTTATAGAGAGAAGGATTGAATCTCTCTGTCTGGGACTAAGTCTTCGAGAAATCTGAGGTCCATCTGAACCCTCTTATTTCAGTTGCTTCCACCTAGATCCCAGTTTTCCAGTTGCTTCCACCTAAATCCCATTCCACCAAAATAGGCGTTCAAAGAGCGTCCTATATGACCCTGAGTTTAAATTAATTTACGATTAAATAACTATCGCTAACCCGTTGACTTGTTTCATGTGGAGATAGAATCTTGCAAGCTAAATTTGACCCACTTCCCGGTGTCCGAATGAGTTAAAATTTTACATACTGGTCAAGTATCGATGACAATGAGAGGCATGTTTATGATAAGCATGACCAGAAGCCAGGATTGGCTCCAGACGAGGAAACTTGTCAACGGTTAACAGTTAGGACATAATTTTTTTTAAGCTTAACTTGACTTGTTCTGATTAACTATTCTCAGGATTATGGAGGTGAAGTAACGTGTATTGTGTTTTTGTATTAACATTCTAGGTGCAAAACTCTGTCTGTGGCATAATTACGACTTATACAACAAGGTAACGTATTAAATCATAGACTAATATAATCATAGAATAATAGACGTTTTTCGTGATCAGGGAAAAAATATATTTTTTCCCTGATCACGAAAGGATCACATAATTGAGGATCTTTTATGTCATTGCATTAAATAATTAAGGATATCGAAACGGTTAAGTTGGCGTGAACAAAGTCCGGATATCACTAGTATTTTTATTATAACAACGCAACAAAATAATTTGAATAGATATTTGAATTTTAATGCTAAAAAAATAGCGGCTAACAATACATCGTCTCTAATCAACGGTATTGAAATTCAAATATCTCCGCAGATGCAGAAGATTTGCATCTGCGGCATTGGCTATTGATTTTCGTACGTCTTAGGCCCTATTGCAATACTTGTTTAAACTTTTTATTTCACTCTTCACGTTTTTTGTTTCAACCACTCGCCCCTGGCTCTCCCTAAGCAATCCCCCTTGCATAAAAAAGCGTCTAATCGATAATTTGTGTGGGGGTGCATTAAGCATATCGGCAGAAATGTGCTCGACTGTTTTTCTCAGTGCTTGGAGATTTCACCCCTGAGGCTATTCATGTTTGCAGGCCGTCTTTGTAAATGGAAAAAAGTTCCACTAGATACCGATAGATACGATTGCTTGGATAAATAAATGTCGAAATACAAAAATGAAAGAAATTCATACATATATTTTAACAATTAGTAGCCGTGTGGTTTCCTGCTAATAAGGTATTGTAAACGCGACTAAGGTAAGGTGATTCGGCTGAGAAGAATAGCCGACCCTTGTTTCTTTTCGATGTGTCGTAAAAGGCGACTAAGGTAAGTAGATTCGCCGACTGAGTGGAATATACCACTCTCTTTCTTACTGAGGTCTCGCAAAAGGCTGACTAAAGTCAGCCAAAGCTTGTCATTCCGTGCCGACCCTACTTAGAGTGGGATAAGAACAGGAAAATGATGAGAATGATGGTAAAAGAGAAAGTATTAATCACAGGAACATTATATTTTCATAACATTACATCTCAAGATAACGCCGTGTGGTATCCGACTGAATAGAATAGTACCACCCTCATTTCTTACTGAGGTGTCGTAAAAGGCGACTAAGGTAAGTCGACCGGCCGTGTGGTATCCGGTTGAGTAGAATAGACCAACCTCATTTCATACCGAGGTGTCGTAAAAGGCGACTCAGGTAAGTTGACCCACCGTGTGGTACCCGGTTTAGTAACGTCTCATAAAGTACGACAAAGGTAAGTTGACGTCAGGCAGGCGGCCGGTCGTAAAAACGCAGCCAAATCATGTGACAGCATGTTTGTAACATGTTTCGACCCCACTTAGAGTGGGATAAGGGTAGGAGGATGATGATTACATCTCAAGATAACAATAACACTGCTTTATAGAATTTACAGTTGTCTTCTTTTACTCGTAGATTAATGCCATATTTTAGAGCAGACTAGTTAATAATCGTAATTCTGTTGCGAGAAAATGACTTACATTTCTCATTTAAATGAAGCACGATTCTATTGAATTTTACAATGACCGTAAAATATTGATAATAAATAAATGTACTAAAATTTTAACTTCAGATTTGTAATATTTGATCCTTTATGTTGTTTTTTTTAATGTTTTTATTTGCTTTTTCAAGTTGGGTTTGTTTTTTAGGGTTTTAGGTTTTTATTTATATATAAGACGAATGTATATGTATAAGACGACGAAATTTGATGTACATCTTATACAAACGAGAGGTCACAAAAAGCTTGTGATACCTGTGTCGCGACTCAGTAGAGATAGCAATTCATTCGATGGTCGAAATTCCGCAATCCATACTAGACCAGTCAACAGAAAAGTTTAAATTACGGAAACATGCTTATACATATTACAAAATTGGAGATTATTTGGATACTAAAAATACCTGGATTTCCTTTTAGCATCAAAATCCTTTCAGCTTCATACAAGATGCGGTTTAATAATGTGAAATTGAAAATATTTAAAATATTGATCGTCGAGTTTCTTTCTGATTCATCTCGCTAAGAACAATATTTCGTACCAGTGGTAGATTCCTTTATCATATTGACGATTCCATCTTTGACGATTAAAAAGTGTTTGAAGGAGCTTATATAAATAAAGTTTATTATAATTGGTCCTATAATAATTAATTTGAGACTAAATTAGATGTTTTTGTTTTTATATATTATGTTATAATATTGTAGATCCGAATAAATAAATAAATTGATTGGAAATAATGAGAATGACATATATTATTTAAATTAAATCGAGTAAATGTTTAAGTAAATAAACAATATTTTTTTCCATATATCGACTTATTAATTGCCGCTTTCGCTACGTGACACCTATTAAATTCAAATAGATTGTAATTGAAAGGGCTAACGACTTTAGAATTGAAAGCTCCCATTATTGTTTAGCCAATGATAAGATGAAGTTATCGGCACAATGACGACAAAAGTGATACATTAATTTAATTTTAATGGTTCAAATGACAATTTACGCCGTGTGGTATCCGGCTGAATAGAATAGTACCACCCTCATTTCTTACCGAGGTGTAAAAGGCGACTAAGGTAAGACGACCCGCCGTGTTGTATCTGGCTGAGTAGAATAGACCAACCTTATTTTTTACCAAGGTGTCGTAAAAGGCGACTAAGGTAACTTGACCCACCGTGTGGTATCCGGTTTAATGGAATAGACCACCCTCTTTCTTACCGAGGTGTCGTAAAATACGACTAAGGGAATTTGATGTTAGGCAGGCGGCTGGTCGTAAAAACGCAGCCAAATCATGTAACAACATGTTTACAACATGTTGTGCCGATCCCACTTAGAGTGGGATAGGGCAGGAGGATGGATGGATGGTTCAAATGACAATTTATGAAATTGCTCGAGAAGAGTAACGCGGTGGTAAGAAGGGATAACGGGTTCAAACTCCGGACAGGCACCAATGAGTGGTTTCTATTAAAACTTGTCTCTAATTGATATTTGCAATTTATCACACGCTGTGTAATCATCAGGCATCTGCCCAACTGGATAATAACAAGCCGTTACTTTACTTGTTTTTAATTTTTAAATCTTATATTAAATTCAAATTCAAGAATTTGAATGTCAATTCTGTGCTTTGCGAGATTGTCGTGGAGTCTATCTCCTCATGATGCTCCGGTTGCGGATCGAAACGATTGTTGAGTTTGTGATAGTGAACGTATGTAGTGCTTGTGTATTGTGGTGGCGGTGGTGGAAATTTGTGCATGTGTTTTTACGAATCCTGCATGTATCATGTATGAAAACGGATTGTCCACTCTACGTTTAGCATTATATACATTTTCTATTTTATTTCATCGCAGATTATAGCAAAATTATTTTATTATTACTTTTGTAATGGCTCTTCGCAAAGTAACGCCTAATTCTATAAATTATTTGTATTCTGTATTTAGCATAAGATCGATTTTCTCTATACTGTATAGCAAAATAAGATTATCATTATTCTTGTCATTATGGTTATATCAGTACAGACATATGACAAATTAAGATTCACGATAAATGCAAAGGTCTCCAGCTTCATATGTATGTAGATATATATCCAACATCAGATCTAATCAGCAAAGACGCATGGATGCTACTAACTGCCAATATCTGATGCATCAGATCGGCCATTGTATTTGTACTTTATGTTTTTTACGGAGGGAACGATAATGTTTTTATGGCCGAGGGTCGACTTAATCAGGGTACGGTGTGATTAAACACTGTCCTCCGCTTTTTATCATTATTTCCTTTATGATATTCTTCTTTTAAAAAAGTAGTCTGTATCCTACTTATATTATAAATGTGAAAGTTTGTGAATATGGATGTACGTTTGTTACTCTTTCACGGCGAATCCGCTGAACCAATATCGATGAAATTTGGCACAATTATTTTACATTCATCAAGGAATTAAAACGATACTGCTATTATAATTGTGATGCTGTTTCAATTTGAATTTAAACTATTGTAAGTGGTATTCATAATTAATGTATAGACACCGGCTACACTCACGTCTAATATTTAATCGGATAAGCCCGACTAGTTTGAAGTCTAGCCTGTTTTTGTTTGTTTTTCTTTCTTTGTTTCAATAAGGTAAGGTAGTTAAAGGGTTGGAGAGTGACAGCTATTTATTTTCCCGGTACTGAAATCTAGGCAGACGAAGGAAAGCGAGTTCATAATAAAATGTCAATAATGTATAAATTAATTAATTACACGACAAAATATATAAATTAATACATATTTTAAAAATGTATTCTGATATTTGATATGATTAAATTGATATAATATATCATAATTAGCAGTAGGTTATTGTAAATATTGTAATGGACGTAGCTACTCTTCGACCCTGTACAAGACAGCAATAACTAATGTAACTAGTAATAAGAATTATATTTTTAAAAGAGCATCCGCCGAGTTTCTTGTTGACTCTTCTCGGTAGGAACAGCTTTTCGAACTAGCAGTAGAGTTGAGCAATTGTTTACAAGTTTATTTGAATTTTGAATTTTGAATTTTATTTTGAATTTGTAATTAAAGGTTACGTTGTGTTGTTTAAATTTCAACGGTAACTTAAGCACGCAAATAATGCCTCAAAAAAGGCAATTCGGCACAGAGTTTTTCATAAAACGAGGTATATGAGTCAAGAACATTGGCGTCATAAACATACCACCCCACACGTTCACCCCTTGCTCGAAAAAGTCACCCCCGCACGTAACAGAAAAAAGGGCACCAAAGGGACGTTACGCATCCCAAGTAAGCTGGCTCATTGGGGTCTGCAGATGTCTTTAATGGCTTTAAATTATATGTAGAGAGAGCTAACTGCTTCTCGGAGGTGATAGATTGTACGATATTAGTGCGTTCAGTCTATATCCTTCCGGGTCGTTATTGGAATTCCTTCATGTGTTCTGTCTCAGTATATGTGTCGTGAGCTTATATCCTACTAATATTATAAATGCGAAATTTGGGAGTATGTTTGTTACTCTTTCACTCTGTTACGCTGAACCAATATAGATGATATTTGACACAATTATTCCTTATACACCGGGGTGAGATATAAGCTATAGAAATCCTGTTAATTCTACAGGAAAAGGATGACATTGAAAAGCGCCATCTATTATCAACCTATCACGCCAAAACAATCCACGCGAACGAAGTTGCGAGTAAAAAGAATAAGATAATTTTATTATATTTTGAGTTGAACAATTTCCAATACCCAAAAAAAAATCAATGGAACGACGTTCTAATATTTCTCCCAAATTTAAAACTTATTAGAATATTTTTTTGTTATTTAAAATAAATCAATCAAAATATTTCTATATTTCGTAAAATATACGAATTTTATCACAAGTCATAAAAGTTCTAAAACAGGTAAAATAAATTTCACTTAGAAATTATATTTGTATATATTTTTTAATATCACTATCATCAATAGTTAAATCTAAAACCATCAACAGATGTGACAAATCGCAACGACATAACTAACTTAAGCAATTTAACTGAAAACGTCAGTTAATATTGCATTTAACCATCTTTATTTATATTTTAGATATTTAACTTTATGTGGTATATCTTAGTTTCACATGACAAGTATGATTAATGCAACTTCTAATCATAGGCAAAATAGCCAGAAATTCTAAACCAAGATTTCTTTATGTCACTTATATTCATAAATGATATGAAGAAATCTTGCTTCACTTAACCAAGATTTCTTCTGCATCCGAAAGACATTTGGTATCTATCTTAAGGGTAATTTATAGAATTAGGCGGTACTTTGCGAAGGTCCATAATACAAAAGTAATACTACTAAAGCCTATACTCTTGAAGATTATTTAGAAGATAAGAATGTGTGGATATAGCTCGCTTAGACCCTGTACAAGACAGAAATGACTAAATGTAACTAGTCATAAGAATTATATTTTTAGAAGAGCAACCGCCGAGTTTCTTGCTGGCTCTTCTCGGTAGGAACGGCTTTCCGAACCAGCAGCAGAGTTGACGATTCAAAAGAACTTGTTTACAAGTTTAATTTGAATAAAAAATATTTGAATTTAAAACGAAAATAATAATTGCATTTTGCATCTTAAGGGTTTTTTTACTCATGTTTTGATTTATTTCAGAACGGTCAGATGTTGTGAGGCGATTGCGAGATTCCATTAATTATATAAAAAAGATTGTTCAAATAAAAGAGACATTATGATTTATAACAAAACTGTCAGCGCATTGCGCTAAATTCACGCAGGCAATCGGTACACAGGTGGCTGGGCACGATTTCGCGCGATTTCATTATGCAGGAAGAAAAAAGAAAAAAGACGGAATTGTAAAATAATGTCAATTACCGTACAAGCGTAGTAACTAACAATCGTCATTACATTGTCGTGGTTGCGTAAATAGGGACGATTTGGCGGGGAAGTGACGCGGGGCGGTTCTACAGTTTTCCGCTTCGGTCGTCGCGGCGTTTGCACTTGTTAATGTGGTCATGCCTTTGTCTTGTATTAGTAAAGTAAATTAGAGTAACAACATATTAAAGTTCTGCAGTTCAAAGACTTCTGCTTTTATTGGAGAGAAAATTGTGTATGTATCAACCGCCCTATAGTACATGGTCCACAATTTATTTTATATATTGATTCAACATGTATTTGTTACCAAAGGCTTCAACATATGTCCTAGTGAATTTTATATGGGGCATTACAGATTTGAGCAATTAATTTAAATATAAACAACCGGGTCACTTCGCGATAATCACGTTACCTTTGTATAAGGTTCGACGTTTCGGCAGAGTTGCATCCACCGTTGTCACGAACTGACTGGACGCCGCGGCGTCTTCGTTCCCGAGTACTACAGTCATTATTTTCTTCATCTACCCTCACTTGAACCGCACAATCTACATAAGGTCTCTTGCACACCACACTGATATAATCTGCACGCGATATAGCGTTCAACGTTTTTGTCTGCGAGTTATATTTACTAATTACTGAATCCCAAGTCGTTGACAATCTGAAGCCCTCTTCTCGGTTGCTTATGCTTTAGTAATATGCTTTCGAATCTCAATGGCTTCACGCGCCATTCTCGCATAATAGTGGGCATCAGTTGACAGTACCTTGGGATCGTGAAGCTCAATCCAGTGATTGCTCCCTGAATTAAGCAGATGGTCTGCGATCGCTGATTTCGTTGGCTGGTTATTTGAGCAATTAGTTAGTTGAAAAGAGCAATAATCTTTTATTTGTTTTCTTTATGATATCATATTGTAATCTTACATCGTATTTATTTTATCCTGTAAAAGATGCATCACCCGATAGAAATAGACGATTTAAATTATTGTAGACCCCTAATTTACATTTCGACCATGCAAATCAAATGGTTGATTAAAAATATATTTTCTATAAATTTTACTAATTTTTTATAAAAATTTGAGTAAAAATAAATCAAATTCCTCAAAACTCAATCATCTGTAAAGCTTCATATTTCAGCTTACGTCGCTCACTTAAGGCGATTCATTGCCTTATATTTTTCTAGCTAAACTATGTCACTGACAAAGTCTAATTTAGTTTATTGCTGATAATATTGTTAGAATAGGTACATTGCGGTTAAATGAAATTGCCTATTATTTAGAAGCATATTCTGTGACCGCTTTCACAATAATTATGCACATTTATAGGAAAGTTTTAAGTAACTGTAGTTTTAAATATTGGTCTAGACGTTAATGGTGACTTATTCGATAATATCTTTACCTTAATGAGCTGTGATAGCCTAGCGGTAACACTGTGCGATTCTTGCGAGAAGGTCGCGGGTTCAAAACCGGGCAGACACAGTTTTTTTGTTAAAACTTATGTGTCTAATTGACAATTGCAATTTATTACGCGATTTTCGGTGATGGAAAACATCGTGAGGAAACCTGCATATCTCTAAAGAACTCTGGAGATATGTGTAACCTATCAATCTGCACTGGGGCAGCGTGGTAGGTCTTAGCTCCAATCCTTCTCTCCAAAAACGAAGAGGAGAGGCCTAAGCCCAGCAGTGGGATAGTAACAGGCCGCTACTTACTTACTACTTTACCTTAATCGAATGTATGGACATATGTCCAGGTTTTTAAGGAATTAACATCCATATAATGTGTGCAGTATAATGTCAATAATTCATATATGCCGTGTGGTATCCGGCTGAGTAGAATTCTTACGACACCTCGGTAAGAAATGAGGGTGGTACTATTCTATTTAGCCGAATACCACACGGCTTTTCGCCTATATATACTTGATGAAATAAATATAGACTAACAGTGTAGTACATGATATCGATTTTAGTCAAACTTTCATTCTATCTATGACAATATTACCATACAGGTCCGATTGTTTTAGACAACAATACTGCGGATGTAAACACGGTCGATTGGACAGTGTGTGTTTGTATGTCATGGGGCCGATGGTGTAAAACAATGATGCTTCCTGCATGTCACGGTGTTCGATACATGTATTTTAGTTCACTGTAACTGTTGTTATTAAACAGTCAATGTCGTTCTATTGGTGATACGCCTGCTTATTCATTGAAGTATAATTTATGTTTCATATTTTTTATAGACGTTATTTCCTTCGTGTCAACTTAAGCTTAAAATACACTCAATTTTGCATGTTTTCCTCAATTTTACTAAATTTCATCAACATTATTTTACCAGATTAGCCGTGAAAGCGCAAAATACAAACAAAATTTCGAAAATTCAAATTCAAAATTAAAACATATCCTTATTCAAGTAAACGCATTTGCATATTACTATGGATATAAAGGAGTCACAGAAGGCTTAAAAGGCGACTATGGTAAGTTGACCCACCGTGTGGTATCCGGTTAAGTAGAATAGATCACCCTCTTTCTTACCGAGGTGTCGTAAAATACGTAAGTTGATGTTAGGCAGGCGGCCGGTCGTAAAATACGTAGCCAAATCATGTGACAACATGTTGGAATGTTGGCAGTAAGATGATGATGATAAGGGAGTCATAAAATCGTCGCAGTCTCATATATTATATGAAATAATTATATCCAGTCCTGGTATAATTGTGTTGGATACTTCACCGTTAAAGGCTTACTATGACTGGACCTTAAAGCTAGCGATAAAGGAAAAGGGCTGTACATAATCTCTTCCTTTAGTACCATCAGATTTGTAACTTTAAAATGACTTAGAAACTTAGAAAACCTCAAGCTTTGTCCAAATCATATTTATCGTGAGTAAAGTAATTATAGACGCTATAAGAGTAATTATTTAACCAATGTATTCTACCATTACAATATGGTGTGCAATATTATGTAGTAATTATAATTAATCTATATTTTAAATTAAATATTAAATTAAATTATCTAGTCTAATTATTAAGAAAATCGTTGATTGAGTAGAAATATTTAGTAATTAAGTAATTAAGAACATTTTTAGCGCACTTTTAAAACTGTTAATTGATGGAAGTTTTTTAATATCATTTGGAAATTTATTATATATATTTACTGACATGCAAAAGGCAATCTTATTCATAAGAGCTGTTTTAGAAGGAAGAATTCATAAGAGCTGTTTTGTTTTTATTTGAGTAATAATTTTAATTTAAGCTTATAAAATAGATTACAACTTACATATTAGTCTCAGTAACTCTTTGTTGTAATAAAGAGGTTCGCGCACTCACCTTCTGAAACAAAAAAAGATACAAATTTTACTATATTATACATTGTTGTGTTAAACCTGAAAGTAGAATAGAATAGAATAGAAATACTCTTTATTGCACAATATATAATAATACACAAAAGAAAATAACAATTTTTTAGCCTATGTAAAACTAGAGAAGTTAAATTAAAGAAAAAAAGAACTCAATTAATTGCACAAACGGCGGCCTTATCGCTAAGCCAGCGATCTCTTCCAGGCAACCTTAATAATACAATCAAGAATACAATGGCAAATTATAGGCAAGGTTAAATCAAATAATTATTATTATAATATGTATAAATCATATACAATACTGTACAATATATACATACTATACACTATACTACAACATATTAAATATATATGAAATATTTATAATAATATATAATAATAATATTTTAAAAGACAAACAAGGGAACAAACAAGCAAAACACAACCTTTTTCAAAAAATGATATTTTATTTGTTTTTTTAGATATGTTTTTATATATGTTTTTTTATGTCAAGGGGAAGAGAATTCCATAAAAGAATAGCTTGGACAGTAAAAGATTTGGAAAAAAAGGAAGAGGAGTGAGAAGGAATTTTTAGACGCAAATTCACGTCCGAGCGACGGGAACGACTGTGAGTGTCATCAATGAAAGTAAAGTAGTAAATTAATAACAACAATATGTTATACCTTAACCTTATAGAATAGACCACCGTCTTTGTTACCGAGGTGACGCTAAAGGCGACTAAGGTAAGTTGACGTCAGGCAGACGGCCGGTCGTATAATACCTAGCCAAATAATTTGACAACATGTTTATAACCAGTTATGCCGACCCCACTTAGACTGGGATAAGGGCAGTAGAATGATGTTAAAATTTAATAATGCTATACAATTAAGAATGATAGCCTACTATACTGTTGAGAATTACTTAGAAGATAAGAACTTTTTTTTTTTTGAACAAAGAATATTTTGAATTTGAACTTAAACGACTTGACCAAAATTTGAGCGCTGTGCGCTAAGTCAGAAGTTCTGTCAGATCTCACAACGTAAAAATTCGACATGTTTTTAATTTCAGACATCTGTGATGTTATAGAAATTGAAATAAAAATAATTGTAAAAAGAACTAAAATTTACAAAAAAGTTTCTCATCTTTACGCAAATAATAGAATTTCTGTTTCACACAGAAACAAAATACAATGAAGGTGAGGGGAGGATTTTTAAAATATGTGTGACAATTATCAGTACACGACGTTAATAGCGTCTTACAATGTATAAAGACGGTAAAAAAGTCCCCTTGCTTAGGAAGATTTATTCGCAAATTACTTATAAATTTTGAACTTCAAGTATACAGGGCGAAAGCGTCGCAATATAATAAATATAGCCTTTAACGTCTTAGAAGTAAGAGTCATAGGTGGGTACGTTCGGTCGACTGTACATTGGGCTCGCTTATAAAAATGTATTTAAAATGTCGCTGTGGAAAATGATTTATTACGTACGCGCCGTCATAAATTTGTCCACTTAGACTATGGGGGACAATAAATATTGGCAACATTGTCCGTATATCGTATCGTGTAATATCGGTTGGAGTCTGCCTTAATGTCTGAATCAACGCGCGCACAGTAAGTTTCAATCCCTTGTAATGTTAATTAAAACATATTAACCTATTAATTAAAAAAAAAATTAACATCCTAAGCAAAAATTAGTCAATACATAGTGGACCTTCACTATATATTGACTAATTTTGCGATACACGGACTAAGACATATTATATCATAATGCATTGACTACTATCGGAGATAAATTTATTTTTGTATCTTCTATATCTTTAATATTTAAATGAGTTAATCTTGTATGTATGTATGTATGTATATATATTTGGAATCTCGGAAACGGCTCCGTCGATTTTCCTGAAATTCATTTTGGGGGAGAAAAATCGATCTAGCTAGGTTCTATTTAAAAAAATCGTTTTATCCCCGTTTTGTTGAAAAAATGCTAAAATTTACATTGAATATACAAAACACTATTTTTGCCGTTAATTGTCAAGACCGCGTAGCTTATTCGGGGAACAGGTGATCGCGAGAAATAAAAATACCTAGGATCGAGCCCCACCTACCCAATTATTTTTTATTGTTTTTTAAGTTTTCATTTTTATTTTGTAAAAAATTACCGAGCAAGGCTCGGTCAATCAGCTACTTGTGATTATTAGGCACAAAACCCAATTATCAATATGATAAAATAAAGAATTTTGTAAAAAAAAAGGAGAGTAACGGTATGGTACTATACCATTGCTGGGAAAAGGCGTCATTTGACGTACGATTCTTCCTTAAACCATTCTTATCCTTAACATGTTATACATGTTTAAATCCAATCCAATTTATTTTTTCAATATTGCAGAGTATACATATCTCAGGAATACCTAATAACATGCTTGCTGTTTTACGATGTTTTCCTTCAACTTAAAGGAAATAATGATTGTATATTTGTAAATATCAGTAATACACATAACGTTTTAGACTTATAATTGCCAACCAAATTCCAATCAAATAAAAAAATTAAGAAAAAGACTATCTCACAGCTGAGCGTAGGCCTTTCCCCTACTTTTAGAGAAGAGGTAGAGCTTTAACGTACTATGCTGCTCTAACGCGAATCATGAGGTTACACAAATCATAAGAATTTTTCAGAGATATGCAATTTTTTTATGAAGCCGTGTAGTATCCGGCTGAGTAGAATAGACCACTCTCTTTCTTACCGAGGTGTCGTAAAATAAATCTAGCGCAAGTTGACGTCAGGCAAGCGGTCGTAAAATACGCAGCCAAATCATGTGACAACATGTTTTGCCGACTCCACTTAGAGTGGGATAAGAGCAGGAGGATATATATGCAATTTCTTCACGGTGTTTTCCTCTATATCAATTAAATTACAAAAAGGCATTGATGCCTACCCGGGGTTTAAACCCGAGTTTAGAGTTCAAACCCTGAGAGTCACACGGTTTCACCATTCGGCTATCAAGGCTTCAGCCAAATAAAAGATAATAATAAACATGGGAATATTCATGTCTGCCTCTAATACGCATCCGTTAATTTATGCAAGACGATACGGCTTTGGATCTTTAAAAAAAATTACAAAGGCCTCCGTCAAGAATCGCAATCACGACTGACATCCAACACTTTCGAAGGGTGATGAAAAAAAAACAACCCTAACCTGACGTGTCACTCATTGTGTTCAATATTTTTGTCACTAAAAGATTTTTTTCTTTGCATTCAATGCAATGAACAAAAACTGTCTAATTGTAACAGTTTTTTCCTTTCTTTGAAATTTTAAGCTCGATTATTTTTTTCTTTGCGTCTCTCATAAAACAGTCTCTTTCTACCGTTAGATTAATTCGCATTGATTTTTATATACATTATAACTACAATAATTATATTACAGAATTAAATTGAGATTAGAACTATTTATTCTTTTTCTTCTTAGAAGTCCACTGCAGGACTCTTAAAGAGGTCTTAGCTTCTTATAAAACTTTTATCTAAAATGAAGGAATGAAGAAATACACATGATAAGAAATCACGTCTAATACATTTTTTGTTCTTATTTTAAAAATTTTCATCTGTTATATTTGCCGTTAGTTGGTCATTGTTTCTCGTTATTTTATGGATATTTCACTTCTCTACGACACATTACCTTGGTTTAAAATACATTTTTGATGCTTTTGCACTCGCCAGTCCCTATGACGCTGTTTATATTATCAGTTTGACAAAACTCGCAAACATATAGTCCACCTATTATTGTTTTACTTTTATATTTTTTTTATTTATCTTTGTTTTAATCTTTAAATGGGTTGATCTTGTAAATATGATCTTGAATTTCGGAAACGGCTCCAACGATTTAGAAAAAAATTACTACGTAGGGATTTTCGGGACGATAAATCGATCTAGCTAGGTTTAAAAAAAAAAGATCATTTAATGCCTGTTTTCAGGCACTGTAAAACTACTACAATAGATTATAGATAAATTTGCAAATGACGGTGTAATTAGCCATTAGAAACCAATGGCTAATTACACTGTCATTTGTAAATTTATAATAGTTATGTAAAAATACCTCCCAACCCAAGTACTAGTGATTTAAAATTTACGCACATAACTTCGATAAACAATATTATGTAAATCACATTGTGTTTATATACTATGTAATGTATTTTATGAAATATAAGAAATTGATTATATTATATACTTTAATATTTATAACACCTGACAAGACAGGAGGTGAAAATGTGTACCGTGTTATTAAACCAATGTGATCGATTGGAAGGGGTGCTATTGAAGCTTATAATAATTGAGCTCAAAGGAGATCCGGTCCGATCCGGAATTCTTTTATTTATAGTTTCCGATCGAAGTTTGAATACGCCTTAATTATCGGCTGCAATGTGTCGCACCCTTAAATGTTTTCTTTAAGAACTTTCACGATTGTTAGGAACTTTCTCGCGGTGTAATTTTAAACGAAATTTTATGGGGTTGCGGTGATTATAAAATAATATTCCAAATTGTTTTGTATTAACAAATCTTTGAACTTTGGGCTTAACATTTACCACACTACTGCAGCATATCCAATTTTTTTTTGAGATGAGCTAGTTTTATCACATGTTTACCAATATCAAAAAGTGAAAATCGAGTTGTATATGTCAGTAACGTACATTTTAAACAAATCTGACTTGCTAGGTTTTTGAATCCTTGATCATTTGATAATAATTGCACGCTTCAACCCTCAAGCCATCACGTAATATTAAGCGTAACCATCATCTTCCTGCCCTTATCCCACTCTAAGTGGGGTCGGCACAACATGTTATAAACATGTTGTCACATGATTTGGCTACATATTTTTCGACCAGCCGCCTGCCTGACGTCAACAGAGTCGTATTTTACGACATCTTGATAAGAAAGAGGTCTATTCTACTTAACCGGATACACACGGTGAGTCAACTTACCTTAGTAGCCTTTTACGACACTTCGGCAAGACATGAGGGTGGTGTATTCTACTCAGCCGGGTACCACACGGCGGGTCGACTTACCTTAGTCGCCTTTTACGACACCTCGGTAAGAATAGAGGGTGGTACTATTCTATTCAGCCGGATACCACGCGGCGGGTAATATTAAGCATAATATGTGATAATTTTATTTAAGTTTTCATCATTTTCATTTTCTTTGACATGTTGGTAAGGAATGAGGGTGGTCATTTCTACTCAGCCGGATACCAAACGGCGGGTCAACTTAACTAAGTCACCTTTAACGACAACTCGGTAAGAAATGAGAGTTTTAATTACACTCAGCCTTACACCACAAGGCGGTTATATACCTTAGCCTTTTAGACTGTAAATTGAAATAGCATGCGATGACACGATATAGTAATAAATATGCAGATAAACCTTATTGTATACCGACGCACTTTTGAAACCAGAAACAAATATATAAATATTGACTGAGGAATACCGTTACAGTGCGTAAATAAAGGGATTACAATAATAATATACTATAGCCAACAGTTATCGATAAAAAAATTAAGATATAGTATTGATATTGGATAAGATTACTTAAAATAAGTGCTTAAGGTTTATATTTGTTTGTTCGGTATAAAGTGAAATAATTTTTGCTACGGATATAAGACTGTTTTAATAAACTGAAAGTGTTTTGAACGGTGCTCGCGAAGCGTAAAGATTTCTCGGGGATTATGTCGATCGTCAGTACACGCCTGGACTGTTGTTCCTAAAGTATTTCGATGATTTAATTTATTTAACGAACATCATTCTTATCGTTACATGTTTTGGCTAATTATTTTATGACAGGCCGCCTGCCTGATCATCTGAGGGGTAGTAAAAAAATTCTAATCTATATCCAAAATAATTAAAATTGAGTAAAATGTAAATTTTGTTTTATGTGTTTAATTGTTGGAGTTTCGACAAATAAAAAATATTAAACACGGATTTAATCACTGTGAATTTAAGCAATATCGATTTTTATTTTTCCTGCAAATTGTAGACAAATATTAAAAATTAGCTAAATTTGATTGTGACTTTAGGAATTAGCTATTTTTGATTCTAATCTCCTCATTATTTACTAACTTTAGTCGCCTTTTACGAAAGTTCGGTAAAAAATGAGGGTGCTCTATTCTACTCAGCCGGATACTACATATTAACGGACATTTAATGAACCAGCTTTTAACCGCAACTTTTGCGTGGAGTGTTGTCACGTGATAGGTTGATAATAGATGGCGCTTTTCAATGTCATCTTATTCCTGTAGAATTAATAGAATTTATATGGCCTATATTGTTTTTCCTGTGTATCAGAAATACTTTTGCTAAATTTCATCGATATTGGTGTAGCAGATTAGACGTGAAAGAGTAACAAACAATACATCCATACTCATAAACTTTCGCATTTATAATATTAGTAGGATATTAAGCGACCCAATTTAAACTGGGATATAATTTATCAAGGATTATTATTCTTTCGTAAAAACATGCAATTACATAAAACATTCTATCTGTTAGAAATATGGAGTATGGAGTACCTTTGAATTTTTTCGAGGTCGTAGAAAATTAAAATTTCAATTTAGCATTCTGTTTTATTTAATTAATTATTTTATCGTATATCCGATTCGCTACCAGCCCATTTTTATTTATAACAAATAACTTTAATTAGAAAAAATGATAAATTATAACAGTTAACGTCATTACCTATTATTATAACTAATTTAATTAAATATTGTAAACTTAAGAAGATACAATATATGGATAAACGAAATGATTATCGAAAGTTTGAGAACCTGTGAGTGAAATCAAACTAAGTCACCATTGATTGGTACCACAAAGAACCCAAACTTTGCTTTAGTATTGTAAACTGATATATTTATATTATTTTTTGCTTCCCCAGTCGGAAGGGGATTTAATCCCTATACAATAAACGATACTTTTCTTTATAAAACTTTATATAAAAAGAAAGCAAAATGTATCAAATATATCGATAATCAATAATATATATAAGCAAATATTTATTTATTTATTAAACTTTATATAAAATATAATAAATATATTAAAATGTTATAATTTTTTTTTATCAGGATGCATTAAAACCGAATCCTTTACGAAAATTAAGCTCCAAAAGTTGAATTTTATACCAAATTTAAGCGAAAAAAATTTAATCTTGCGAGAAAAATTATAAAAAATTGAATCTATCATTATAGCTACCAAAATAACCACTCCTTTGCTGTCGAATGAAAAAACGGTGTATATTTACAGCTAGAGAGCCTGGTGTGTCTTAAAAGATTGTTTAGGTACATAGCACTTTGTAGCTGCGTAAATTCAAATACAACCTGTGACTTGTTTAATTACTTACTTACAGTCTTTAACATACATTCATTGCTAATGTTTTATAAGTTATAATTTAATTAGCAATTACATAATTGCAATTACGGTTCTATGTAAATTGTGTTAAAGAAGTCTCGCAGTTGTAAAAAATTCGCCTGCTGAGAGCTTTAGTCGTGTACGCCGAGTAAACTGACAGAGATACACTAAAGTGATGTACTAGATAATTGTAGATTGACAAAAATACTACAAAAGAGCACAGCTACAAGAGCTACAGCACGGCTCTATCTCTTAAGGTTAATTCACAACACCTACAATTATGTTAAAAATTTCAATTAAATACACTGTTTTTCTTGAAGCTGTGATAGCCCAGCGGTAACGCCGTGAGACTATTTCGAGAAGGTCACGCTTTCAAACCCCACGCAGACACCAATGAGTTTTTCTGTTAATACTTATGTGTCTATTTGACAATTGCAATTTATAAAAAACTTTTCGGTGAAGGAATACATCGTGGCAAATCCTGCATATCTCAAGAGAACTCTGGAGATATGTGTAACCTACCAATACGCATTGGAGCAGCGTAGTAGGTCTTAGCTCCAAACCTTCTCTCTAAAAACGGCCTTCAAAAACGAGGCCTATTTCGAGCATTGAGATAGTAATAGGCCGCTACTTTACTTTTTTTACACTGTTTTCCACGCTAGCCTAGCCGCAAGCACAGATAGTGTAAAATATTTAAATGCACAATGTCCATACAATGATTTACCAAACAATTCTAACTCAGACATATTATGAAAATGCATAAAAGTTTACATCAATCCGTGATATCATTTATTCTTATCATTTTACACGCATTTCAAACGAGTGCTCAAAATGTTATGACAGAAGAATCTGAACGCACCTCGCACCCTTACTGGGGCAAACATAAAATAACCATTCCTGACATGTTATATGGCCCCGTAAAGGCATATCCGATAGTGCGGGTTAAATGGATATCTAAACGTGTATTAAAATCACACCGATACAAACTACCCGGTTGGAAACCGTAAAAAATCAAACGGACGCCATAGAGCTAAGAATCGACGCTACATGAATCAAGATTAAATGTTTAATTACCCAGAAATATTTGTAATGATTTATAAAGAATATTTGAAATGTTTTATCAAGAAAATAATAAGTATTATTTTACATTGATATTGATCTATATAATTATAATCGTTTTGTTTTAATACGAAGGCCGGCCTGTTGGAGTTAGTTTCTATAAATGATTTGTTGGTCTTTGAGCCTGGGTGTATATATGTATTTACGTATGTATTTAAAAAAATATAAGTATATATTCACCAGATGTCTGTCACCCATAACACAAGTATTAAGTTACTTACTTTGAGGACGGACGAACGTGTGTCGCATAAACTTATAAAAAAATGGAGTGTGTAAAAATGATATGCATATTAAAGGATACCAGAGTTGACGAATGATAGAGTAGAATGGAGGAAGAGGACATATTGTGCTGATCCCACTTAGAGTGGTATAAAAGTAAGAGAACGATGATTTTATGCCTTAAACTTTTTTGTAAAAAATATGTTAAACTGCTTCTATTCTGTAAAATATTTTCTAGGCGTATCTGTAGGTTTTGTAACTCTATTAGATCTATAAGTACCGCAAATCTGTTGCAACCCAGGTAGCAGGGTAAGCATGTGAAAACTGTGTGTTCGACATACAAAAACCCATAAATAAGACATTAGCAGCTCGTTCTCGATACTTTATTTCATTTCTTGAGAATCATTGTCGAATATAGTTTGTTTTATGAGACAAGAATTATTTATGACTTGATTTACTCTTAATTTGAACATAAGGGAAAAAGGATCGTTGTTTGAATTTTGTATTATTTAAACCACAAATTTTTTTAGTAAAATATTATTTCAAATATTCGAATACCTATTCTATGAATTAGGCTCAAATATTTAGGTGCTAAGTTAAAATAGCGAATGTCTGCTATAATTGCTTTAATTCAATAGTTATCCAAGTCAATTATTTGTCATTTCAGATGGAGTTTGATAAAGGTTTGATACTGTAGATGTTAATGGAAAAATGGATAAACATAACATTACTTAAAAGTATGACAAACATACTCGAATGTATTTCTCATCTACACTTATATATAAAGCTAAAGAGATTGTTTGTTTGTTAGATTTTAGAACAACTATTGTCTATTATTGTGAAAACGGCAAAATTAAAGCTTTCCTTGCATGCGCTATAGAGTTGAAAGTTATTTAAAAAATATCTTATTATCTCACACCTACATTTATGTTTAAAATATCAATTGGGAAAAAATTTAATATTTAAGCTAATGTTCCTGATTGATCGATTTTTTAAGGTATACCGAGAAAAAGTATAAACCAAGCTGCCTTTGTCCCAAATTTCACCCAAATCCGTTCCACCGTTTATAATAAACAAACATTCACATTTATAATAATAGGTTCCAAAGGAACTTTAAATTATCGGCATAGTACCAAAAAAAAAGTAAAAAGAAATGTTTTACATTGTCAATTAATATTAATAATGGATACATAAAAAAAACTTGTTAAAACCATCAATTTTCCAAACGATCTATCATAATTACAGAAACAATACAAAATTACATAGATAAAACGCTCATTATACTAAAAAAACATGTGTTTTACCCTTATCTGTGGTAATATCGGCGGTCAAGTGTCAAACGCGTGAAGTGGTCAAGATGGTTTGATAGGGCACCCCACCGTCCATTCATAGAGTGATATAACAAAAATTGTGGGTAAGGTTGAATAATTGTGGCTAAAAGCCGACTAACGATATTTCTATAATGATATGGAACAGAAACACACTTTAATCTATAAATATTATAGAACAAAGTCCCCAAAAGCCGTCTGTGCGAGATCGATTTTCCTAAAATGTACTGAACGGTTTTTGTGCAGTCTTATGGTTTAAGACATAGTTTTAGTGATAGTATTTCTCTAAAACTGCTTAAGTCTGTTTAAGGTTTATAGTATATTCTCCGGAACGGGTAATATGATTTTAATGGGACTTGCAGTGGAAGATAGAAGAGTTCGTGGAGCGATACCTATACAGGATACTATTTATCCCAGAGTTCCCTCGGTGTCCTGATACCGCTGGGATAAATTGTGGGATAAATCTATGCGGGACCTTGAAACACAACTGATTTCCAAGACCTTGGAACCTTGAAGCACAACTGATTTCCAAGGGCAAGCCGCGGACACAGTTAAAAAATCATAAAAAAATTATTATTATTTTTTTATATTGTATAATACAATCTATGTACAAAATATTTTTATTTACATCAAAAATGTACAAATTATTAAATACTTAATTTATTTACACGCCACGACTACACAAATCATGCCCACGTGGTTTCAAAAAATGCTAGCAGCGTTTCCGCGTTGAATCGCTAAGCTGATACTTCGTACGAAATGCACAATAAATAAGATTTCACGTGTTGTAAATTTTTTAATTGCATTATTTCTCAAAACTTCTTTTGTTTAATAAGTACTTTTTGAGTGCACGGGATAGTCTTAAATGACACAAGCGCTTTTTTAGAAAGAAGTTCTGTTTACTCGTACTTTTCTGTTAAACATTCCCTCCAAATTTTTAATAAGTCTTTATTCAATCTTAATCCAAATTAATAATAGATTACTAATTTATAGGCATAGACGTTACTTTAAGTAGATCAATAATACACAAATAATGTTTGTTATAAGCATTTCTAATTTCTAGTAATTAAAAAAAAAATATATTATTTGTTTATTATTATTTTTGTAATAGATTAATGTCAAGTATACGTGTAAAGAATGCACGATCTGCGTAGTCCGAAGGTGTGAAGGCTTAGCCGTTAATATGTAAGTCACATGTTTTATGTAACCGATATAGCGAGCTCATATATGGAGTTATAGGGGTTCGGACATTAGCAACTGGACGCGTATTTCCATGAAAATTACGCATTGATGGTTGAAAGATAATAAATATATACGACTGGCCCGTTGGCGTAGATTTTGACCATGCCTTCAGCTACATGGTTCGCGAGTTCATTTCCCATCGGGAGCCAACATTTTCGATATTTTTTGGTTCTTCAAGTCTGGAGTTATTTATGTATATATTAATAAACCAGTTGTCTATCATAGTAATAAGTTACTTACTTTAGGGACGGACCATAGTATGTATTTTTCTCATAAATATTTATTTATTTCATAATAGAAGTTCATCTCCTGTTTGTTTTCTTCATATTCGTCGAAAAGCAGAAATTTGATTGAACCTTAACTAAATTATTATTGTTGAATTAGAATCTCTCAAAAGTTCTCAAAGTTATCATGTAAAAAATATTTATGAGCTATTACTGACAAATTTCAACATTTTCAACTAACTTAGTTGACATCTACTAGATCAGCATTTTCTGGAAATAACCGTAATTTATTTATAAATCTTTTTAAACGTGATCTCATAGTAAATCAAATATGATATAACGGTGAATCAAATTTTTATAATGTAATAAAGATTTTCTCTGATCCGGATCTCAGAAGCCCTAATCTAGAGATGTGCTTTCGATATGTCGATTAAATATCGATGTATATACGGTGACCTATGGAACTGGAACTTAGTTACTTAGTAAGGCTCAGTTCACGAACTAGGCACATTTTAGGAAGCTCAGGTAGTGTTTTAGATAAAGCGGGTTATGATAATGAATAATAACCAATGAAATAATTAACTTGTTACCACGCCGAACATCTGCCGAACAGAATCAATGAACTCAGAGGATCTATGGCGATGAAGAAGCAAAACCGAGATATGCAGAATTGGTAGACTTGATGGATTGATAAATAGGTCTCAAAAAGCCGTATTAAAAACGTATCAAGCAGAAAAATCTCTTGTGGAGGACTAAAGTATATCCAGCAATTGACGTTCATCAGTTGAATCAGAATAACTTACCTAAGTAAGACCTAAGTAAAGAATTACATCTTACTTGTTTATATATATTGATTAGTGAATAATTAAGTGAAGCCAATAAAGAAATATAGATGTCGTTATTATATTGAATTAGGAGAAATATCTTCCATATTAATCGTGTTAGTATTTATATGTTTAAAAATCACAAAGTATTAGTGAAGGAACTTTGTAATACTTATTTGGACTATTTAAATAACGATAATAATTTGTAATTTTTTGCCAAATAAAAATTGAAGACAATAAATGACAACTCAGTTTCATGGCATTGTTTATGGATTGTTATTGATATTCAAGTGAATATCATAGTAGCTATAGTCATAGACCCCTTATATGGATTGAATTTTATTTTGCAGTAGGTTATAATATAGGGTTACCGAAATTCCTAATATAATCTATTAAATATTTTTAATACGCATAGCTACACAAAAATATAGTTTATTTTTATGTTATGATATCGATACTTACATATTTATTCCATTTGTAAGATAACATCGAATCGACATTATTTAAATTAAATTAGATATAACACTCAATGGTTATTTTTATTTTATACAAGACCACTTATTAAAAGTATCATAATATCTTGCAGACGATGTGTTTATAAAACAATAAAATTATCAATTTTAGGAAATCTGATACACTTTATTAATATGCAATAAGAAATTAATATTTACACATACATATGGATCCAAAATTTGGTCGCTGACTATGGGCCTCATAATAAAGCTCAGAGTCGCTTAACGAGTGAACTATGCTCTGAGTATCTCTACACGATCTAATTAGGAATAGGGAAATGGAAAATTCAAAATTATATAATATAATAATAAAGTGAGGATTATTGCAAAGCTTAAATGCTAATGGGCACATTATCCAAAGAAACGATAGGGCTATGGAGTACTAACTAAGGTGTTAAAATGACTATTCCGCACAGGAAAATGCAAAGTGGTACATCCCCTACAAGGTGGAGATACAACCTTAAAAGATCGTGATGAGTCGGTAGAAACAAGTGGCATATGAATGAGTGACATAGAAAAATCTTAAATACTTAAGTCCATTAGTCAGTAAAGAAAGAAGAAGAAGCAGACATACTGTTATTAATAAAAAGCATCAATAAAGTTTTTTTTATAAAAGATATGGTTTTTTAAACTATATTATTAATATATTATTTGTACGTGATTTAATAGCTCTGTGTATGCGCTGTATTGAAGAAAAAGTTAAAATTCATTTTATCATCTATTATTTATTGAGTTATTGCTTGTTTATTAACTGTCAGTCTTGATTAGTAACCCTAATTTTTGATAGTAATTGTCAACCATACATCGAATTTATTGAATCAAACGTTTGATTGTTTGTTGGACAGCCAGCATTAAACGTATGGGCTTTGTCAGAGAGAAGAGTAATAAATATCAGCAACAAACTTGATTGAAGAACAGTAGCTCCAGCTGTAAGACTTCTTATGAAGTGTCTAATATTTATTTTTAAATACATGACGTGTACATGCATTCGTATAGCGCGAGTGTGATCGGCTTAGCACGTAAGGTGTAGGTGTCGTGCGTCTTGTACAAGTTATAATATTATGCAATCGATATATCGACCGCGCAACACTACGTTTTGGCTTCCTTGTACTAATTCTGATAGAACTAAATCTTTTTCACATTGTATTTGGTTTAAACTCTTTACGTACTACTAATCATACATACTATGACTTTTGTGTTTACTTTATGACTTTGTGACTTTTTTTAGGGTAAGTAACAAATACGAGTAAGGAAGCAGATGAACGGACAAAATTTTTTTAAAAGTTTTTATTTATAATATTTAATCGCTCAATGGCAAATGAATATTTGATATGAATAGAAATATGTGGTATCGATTCCCATGCTTGAGATTGCGATGATAATATTACGCATTTTAATAGGTATACTATAAACTATAGTAAACTGTTTGAGGATAAAACAATATAAAAAATTTAGTTTAAAAAAAAGTTATATAAACTCTGTTGAAGATCAAATATACATTTATAAAATTTTACAAATACATTCTCAAATCCTTAATTAAATAAATCAGTACCTAATAAAAAATGTGAAAAATATTAATTTAAATATTTAGAAAATTATGTTATTGTTATTAAAGTGGCAAACAACATTCTTCACATATGTCTATATGTGAAGAATGTCGTTTGTTAAAAAATTTATAACAATGAAATAGATTTTTGGTCACAAAAATAAATATCAAAATGCCAAGATATTTAATGTAATAACATTATTAATAACCCGTAATGGAAGAATTTGTCTAAATTAATATTGATATATCGTAACGAGAACATTCCATTAACATAAATTTAAATAATGACAATTAGAAATGTCGAAAAAATATTAGTCCATCGTAAAATAGAAATATAATAATGTTTCTAGCGCTCTATAAAGGAACTTGTACACACACCTACGCAAAGATTTACGTTGGCATTATTTTAAAGTCGTACAATTTAAACGGCAGTGTCGAGTTGCTTCGGTTTATAATAAATTAAACTTTAGCGTGGTTTCAAGTTCAATGTTGCTTATCGGTATTAAAGTGTCGATTTCATGCAGTATAGTTACAATAGTAACTTTAGTTTGAATAGAGCTTTAATAGAATATTAAGAATATTTTAACGACATCACTGGTGCAGTGAATTACTTTAGCAAAAGAAGTACAACTAAAATTATGATGAGATGGGATTATCTTTTATAAAATATAAAAACCTTCATTTTATTCTATTGGAAGATTTTAGTCCGGGACTTCTTTCTATGAAGCACGTAATTTAGTATAAAAAACGTATGAATATTCTCATATTTATTTCCTTTTAGATTATTTATTTTGTCGAAATCAATGAATGTCAACACCGCATAAAAATTTATTATCAGTGTGACATTGGTCAAATTTAAGGAAACATAATACATACTACATTATTAAACTTCCAACAAAGGCTGCGTTTTGTCAAGATTAAAAAAAATATTATGTGAATTTTGTATCTATTTATTTTTATTATGAATAAATTTAAAATTTTTATAAATGCTAAATCAATTAAACAATACATTCTGCTTTAGGAGTTCCATATTACTTTCTGATATCCGTGATTCTATAATTCAATGACAGCGATTATACGGATATGTTTATGTGACGGGGACATGGGTCAGACAACTGGACGCTTCCGGGCACACCGACGACGCCGGACCCGAACTTTTCATTAAAACGATCAATATTAGACTGTTATTTTTAATTAAATTTTGATAAACATTTCTTAATACTAATTTCTAAAGAAATTCTTCTGTATGTTTCTTTTTCAATTTCTTTAAAGTTTGAATAAAGGTAAAGGCACTGTGGGCTTATGACTTTTGTCATTGGACATATATCCTGAAGAATTACGAGTTTTTATATATAAGTAGCATAATGCCAGGAATACGTGTATCTTGTCCATCCGTATGAAAGCAACCTGATGGGTTTGAAGCTTCTATTCTTTTCTACAAAAGAGTTAGGGGGCCTCTGTCCAATTGATGATCATAACAGGCTACCTACCTACTATGATCAGTAAATAATTATTAGTAAATTTGTTGTTTTCTAATTTTGATATATTGTAAACTATCGATAAGATGTACAAACGCTATAAATACAACAAAGAAATATACAAAAAGATCGCTAGTGATGGGTTTTAATGATGCTGAGATGAAATTTATACATTGAAAACCACTTATATCGATGCAATAAATTGAATAATAGAAAAAATATTTCAAAATGCAGCATTTTTAGTTAGTTAACAGCTATGCTACGAAGCTTTGGCAGTGACAGCTAAAACTACCTAAAGTTTTTCCTCCTCCACACACTCCTACAATTCTACTAACTACTCAATCAATGTTGAGGCAGTTCATTTTCATTTCACACCACAGATGTCGTCTGATAATTTCTGAATTATAAATAAATCGCCACCTCATCTGTTACTTGAGTACTAAGGTACGTTATATCCAGCAGGTCCGTTATTATTTATCAATGACACGTATTTTTGACCTCTGCTTAGAAGTTAAGAATAAATTGAAAACTAAGATAACATTCCGATTACGATGCAATCGATATTGATTTTTTAAATATAAACCGCCTTATACATTACCAAAACGAACTTCATCAGACAGCTAAGACCGGATATCATTATTTATTAATAAATTTGTCGTAAAACCAACGGGGAATGACTTTAGTACCGGAATTATGGTAATGAATGAATGTAATTATCAAATGTATTAGGCCCTTTATGTTAAACTGAACGATATAAAATATTATTAAATTAAAGTTTACTATGATGTTATTGAAATATGTTCTCTTTTTATTACTACATTTTGTACATATTTGTGCAATGTTAATTATTTTAACGATTTATTTTTTGTTTTCTAAGAATTAATAATTAATTAAAAGTGTAATCCTTAAAATATTCAAAATTAGACTGAATTTCTAAACTGTAAAATTACAAATTTTTTATCAGAAAAACATGTACCTAAGGAAACCATGTATGAAATTTACTACAAAGTTTATTTCAGATACTCCTTAATATAAACGTTTTATTGCAGTTAATTCAAAGCCATGTAAGAAATTCAAAGGACTAAGAGATTATTTTTTTATGCATACTTAAATACAAATATACGCTCAGGCTCGAAGAACCAACAAATTGTTTATAGAAAATATTAGCCCTCGGCGGGCATCAAACCCGCGACCCGCAGAATTGAAGGCAGATTCCCCCATTGCGCCATCGGGACAGTCAAATAATTAAAAGACTAATACGAAAAATTACTTTATTTTGTGATAATAAAAGAACTATAAGAAATGAAAGTAATCCTTCTTCTGTTATCCCACTCTAAGTGGGGTCGGCACAACATGGTATGAACTACCTGTCAAATGATTTGGGTGATTTTAACGACCGCACGCCTATCTGGCGTCAACTTACATAAGTCGTATTTTACGACACCTCGATGACAAATGAGGGTGGTATATTCTACTCAGCCGGGTACCACACGGCGGGCCGACTTACTTTAGTCGCCTTTTACGACACCTCAGTAAGAAATGATGTTGGTCTGTCCTATTAAGCCGGGTACCACACGGCGTAAAAGAACTATGAAATTATAGTACAGATATTGTGACTGGACATCACGTTGAATAATGTAAGGTTGATTGCATTAAGTAATTATAGTGTATTTAATTACTGTACTAGGTAATTTGCGAAGCCCTACAGGGCAGTGCAACAGCGATAGGGTTTCCAGACCTCGCTCATTTACACTTGCAACTTGTTACTTGTGTGTATTTATAATTATGTGAGGTGTTGTCGAGGTTAGAAACCATACACAATATGTTCGGAGGTACACTGGTTAAAGCCATAGATATTAATGTTAAAATTTCGCTCCACAGGTTGTGACGATCTCGACCTTACATGCATATATTGTTAGAGTTATGTACTGAATTGGTAGTATGTTAAGGAAGGTATATAAATAAAAATATTTGTTTGTCATTTAATATGGTTTTTCGTAATGAGTATTTGATACTCGTTACAAGGTCCAGTTGATTGTTTAATTTCTTAGCACATTACCGCCGAGATAAGTACAGAAAGTGTCAAATTTTGCTATTATTATCGATATCTGCATAAGCAGTTATAAGGTCTAAATAAATAAATATATGGGATACACACACGGTCAACCGTCCCCAAAGTAAGTAACTTAATACTTGTTATGGTAGACAGACAACTGGTGATTATATACTTACCTACATATTTTTTAAATACTAAAATATGTAAATACTTAAATACAGCCAGGCTCAAAGACAAACAAAGTCATTTTATAGAAAATGTTGTCCCTTGGTGGGAATCGCACCCGCGAACCGCGGAGCTGAAGGCAGGATCACTACCCACTGCGCCAACGGGCCAGTCAACGTATAACACAGAATGTTTTCTGGCAGATAAATAAAGTAGTGGCTTATTAATGTCGGACAAGTGAAATCAAATGTGGTATTCGGCCGAGTAGAATAGACCAACATTTCTTAGCGAGGTGTCGTAAAAGGCGACTTAGGTAAGTAGACCCACCGTGTGGTATCCAGTTTAGTAGAATAGACTACCTTCTTTCTTACTGCAGTGTCATAAAAGGCGACTAAGGTAAGTTGACGGCGGGCAACCGGGCGAAAAATACCTAGCTGAATCATGTGACAACGTGTTTATAACATATTGTACAGATCCCACTTAGAGTGGAGTAAGGGCAAGAGGTGGATGATGATGAAATCAAATCAAAATGGCCAAATAAACTTTTTAAAGCACTTTTGAATCGTAAAGGATTAATAAGATAAGTAATGTTGCTCTTACCGAAAATAATCATTACCAAGTAAAAGGATGGTCAATATTAATTTATTTTTAATTAAATAATTAAGCTTTAGTATTGTACAAACTGGAAGTATTTTTAAGTATCTGATTTTTTTAATATGTTAACCGGGATATGATGTCTAGACTAAGCAAATATATTACATAGCAAATCAATTCACAAGAAGAAAGATTAACAACTTAAAAAAGGAAACGGAAAAGAGCAACCTAATAGATGTCTTTATCGCCTTTTTCTCATAATAAACTACAAAAGAGACTGTGTTATATAAAATGAACCCATTAAAATGTAATATAATACAGTCATTTATCATTAAATATGCAAAAAAATATTAGTAACTAAAACATATTACCTCCATAAATAAGTTTAAAACTATTATAATTTGTGAAAGTAGTTTGTTATTTGCATTTTGCACGAAATTTGCAGCAGTATTATTTAATTAGCTTCTATGAAAATTCACTGCATTGTAACAAAAAACCGTTTTCGTTTATTAGCCCCATAGTCTAAGAGGTGGTGAATGTAAGTCTTTAAACTTATCTTGTTTTCTAGAGCAAATGTGGCAGTTGCTTTTCTGTTGAATTGGATTTATGTTAATACCGCATACTTCAAAAATTAGAAGAATCTTTGTGTTGGTATGTTTTAATGAAATAGTGTTATCCTGAAATCCTAAATAAAAAAAATAAATAAAAAACTCATCTGCTATAATCACTTGTCAGGGAGTTATCAATGAAAGTCGAATGCGGTAAAAGTAATTACAACGTACCATAAATTACAGATGACTGGTTAACATTAAAATTTAAAATTGTTCGGTGTTTAATGTGATTTCACTATTTTGACTTAAGTAGTTTGTTTAATGAACATATGTAACTTACACATATTGTCATATTTTCATATAGTTTAATATTAAGATCGTTTGTTTAACATCACGAAGAAAACTCATATAATGAGGAAAAAGCTAAAGTTATTTTTTTGATTCTCGATGTTTCTCGCTTATTTTTTAAACATTCTAGACGCTTACTCTTAAACTACATACGCTATTGATTTCTGCACCACAAATTATGCCACGAACGATTATATCATTTGAGCTTGTAAAAATAAATTAAAATAAAAGTATTACATTAACCAGTTAAATCATAAATTAAATTAATGTTTAAAGAATACAAAATAACTTGCAAATGGATAAAATGAGAATAAAAAAAATATTAATACATCATTTTGGATTCGATAATATTTTTTTTATTTAATACAGTATTTTTATTAAAATCAGTCAAATCAATCTCGATGAAGAGATAACGACGAGATGTATAATGTATTTGATAAAGCAGCTGGCAACCCTGTAAGATCTAAATATGCAAATCAGGCAATGACATCGCACGCGCCTCTAACACATGCAAAGTGAGTACCTTAAGACGATGTACATATATAAATTATTCGTATGGTAATTTATGTGTCAATTACATTAGGTTAGTTATGGCACGAGACGTTACACTTTGGCCACGCGCGCATAACTTATATTTTATATTCATTTTTTCATGTTGAAAGACCGTGCATTGGTTTTTATAGAGAATTTAACAAATTAAATGTATCACAATGTATGAAGTGTAAAAATGCTTGGGAAAATGAAAAAACTATAAATGATTTTCATAGCATAGCCAGGTTTCTTTGTAAATTACGACAATTCATTTTCAAAACTCAAAATTTAATCTTTATTATTGAACAGCGCTAAGTAGAAATTACGCAAATAATAAATATATCTCAATCAAAAATTTGTATTTTTATATTTTATATTAAAAATCTACAAAAGTAAAGTAGAAATTAATCTCTTCTAATCCTTTTTTAATTGTAGTTGAGCTTCATGAACTTAAAGGGATTTTACATAATCGACTTAATCATGTTAGTTTTTTGCATTAACGCAACCGACATTGTCGATTTAAGAACTTCTTAATTTTAATGCTTAAATAAAACTAATTAAGTATTTAATCTATTGTCTGCAACTTAATTGAAACATACATACACATTTCAGAAAGTTGGCTATCAATGCGAGCGTCTCATATCGCGACATTATTGTACAGTCAAGAACAAAAGACATTCATGAACAACACGCGTGGCGTCGGGAGGCTTTGACATGGTTTCATGCAATGTTTCCAACGTCACAATTAGGTATCACACTGATGTGGGTACAGTTTTGTGCTTGACTGTACCGCTTATCACAATGACCACTATTGTCTACGATGCAACTGCAACAAACTTTACCATAGAGTATGTTATGTTCATGGATATGTTGGAAAATACTAGATAAATTATGAAAAAGTAAACCAGCGGCCTGAGTGAATCTGCAGCGATTTCAATGAAGGTCTCTGTTTTGAAAGGAAATATTGTAACTCAGATTCTACCATGCTAAGCCAATATGGAATTTTGGAGAGGTCTTATCACGTGTTCCTATCTATACATATTATAAAACAATCTCTTCGAAAAGCTGTATGTTTGAGTGTGATCGATTTTTTCAAAATCTACTGAGTGGTCTTCTAAGCGGTTTTTTACCGACAGATAATAAATCAGAAATTAAAAAATCGGTTTAAGAATGAGATTTATCGACATAGTTCAATGAGTAACGACAGGAATGTTGGAAGAATGTGGGACAGTTTGAAGAACCGATAATAACCAGCGCACTCTGGTGTTTGATAATCTTACGTCTAAATACCCAGTATTAGTTTTGACGAATGACAAAGAGACCAATGGCATTAAAGTCACAGGATGCCGTTGGGATAAGCCACATAATATCGTAAAGTAAATTACTTTAAAATGTTTATTTTAAAGTAATGTTAATTTTAAATAAAAGTAATGAATCCTATAACGAGATTCCATTCAAATATTATTTAAGTAATTACGCAAATAGCACGAAACGTTCGTTGATATTATCCATAAACGGTTATTTTAAGTTCCTATTATACCATTAGAGAACCATAACGATTTCGATTAACGTATTTGAATATATTTTCAATCAATAACTGATATATGCAAATACGTGAAAAGAATGCGTGCGCCGTGCGACAATACATCGACCGTTATTTTAACATGTAGAAATTTTAAAGGTGCGCCAAAATAATAATTGATCGAACGCTATTGTATCGAATGATACACGGTCGGACCCCTTCGAGGTCGAGAGGTTGGGTGAATCCGAAAATTAACCAACTATAGCTCCAAATTTAATTTCACGACCCGATACCTGCCTTCTGCCGACAAAAGTTTTTCTAATCAAATTATGCAACCGATGCCACTATTGTTAAGTGCATGCATAAATTTAAGGCATTGCATTGTAGACAGTTCGAAGGGTTAAGAGGAAGCTAGATAATGGATGAGATGTATCGAGACGACTATTGAGCGTGGAGTTAGTGTGGGAAGGAGGGTAAACGTAATGATACTTATCAGATAATTGTTACGAATTATTGCATCTGGAGATTACTTTGTGATGGCCGCATTCATAAATTATGCTCCATATAACGTAAAAACTAATTCAAAAGTATTCGTAAATTACATAGATAATGTGCAACTACTTGAAGTACATAAACACATATGTATATCATATACACATATCCATAGTTATGTAGATTTAAATTGATGTTTATTAGTGTTAACTGTTGTAAAAATTCATGAGATTATTCCACTTAAACCCAGAGCAAACTTTTATGATTATTTTTATTAGAATGGACAATATAGGTAAGCTTTAAACGAACGCAGAAGCATCATTGTGAATGATACTTCTGCGTTCTAGCTAGCTCTAACTAGCTCTAACCTGTAAGGCTATTTTTTCAGAAGCATATTAATAGTCGCTGTAACAGTATCCTACTTCAAAATATGAGTTGCTATAGTTAAGGCTGACTGATTCAAATCGTTGATTATCGTAATTTTCATTTGTGAGTATTTTACATTAGTCTACAAACTTTAAAGCCAGTTAAAACAGATGTCTTGAATTCCCTGTTGACGAAAGTTAAGTTACGTAAGGTCACCAAAAGATATTAGAATTAGGTATAATTATTTAAATCTAAATAGTCATCCAAACTATCTAAAATATTTCGTATTATGTCCATACAAAAAAGTAAGAAAAGTCGTTAAAACTGTGAAACTAAGACGCCAAAGCTACGTCAATCGGTCTATAAGAAATCAGGCCCTTAGTGGAAACAACGCGAATATCGTATATCAAAAAGTTCGTTACGACACGAAACCATTACTATTACTGAAGGGTATGACAATGTAGGGTGATCCAATTTTAGTAAAATTCTTTGTAATGATATGGAGCACGGGCGTTGCAAAATGTTTAAGCGTTATGTACACGGCCGAAGATTCGTTCCGCTAAACTTCGTTATTGTTCGACAAAAAAGGCCGTGTCAAATCACTATGTACATTTAAATTATAATTAAGGAATTTATAGAAGATTTGTAAGATTATGTGATTTATAAATATTAAATTTCATAATATTTTTAAGACTTTTAACATTATTTTTATGCAAATACTTTTTTCTTATCGCACCAATTTGCATTCAGGAGGCGCTACTTATAAAAGTTATAAAAATATTATTTTGCTTTAATGACAATAGCATATCGTATAGTAACGCCTAATTTGTCATTTATCAAAAATAGTTATTCTACACATATGCATTAGGAATTTAAATATACCTTAACAATTAATTAATAATTTATGTTGTTGAGGAGTAATTAAGATAATTATTGTATTTTGTTTTTAATTTAAATATTAAGCGTCACTAAAATAAATAGCTTATATGTATATTAAAAAGGTTGTAAGGATATACAAATGCTATAAAATTTTATTACTTAATTGCTAATTATAATAAATCAGCGATGTTACGTCAATTATTGATCTTATTATACACTATTAGCAATCACCAGCAGCTCCGCCCGCGTAGACAGACAACCTTAATATAGTCTTTCGATAACGATAAAAATGGTTAAAGTGGGTTAACCTTAAAGATAGACATATGCTATCACAGACTTTTATTTAGAACTTTTAGAGGGGAATAATTTTATGATACATGAATTTTGAATAACTACCATCATTTACTTAGCGCAGGCAAGGAAAGCGTTAAATTTTGTAGTTTTCGTAGTATTTTTTATTACTTCTCCTCTCCTATTCATGTTAGCATGAATTTATAGAATTTTTCAAATCAGTCCAGTAGTTCCTGAGATTAGCGCGTTCCATCAATCAAACAAACTCTTCAGCTAAAAATGCTAGTATAGATAATTAATGGTGGATTTGAATATGAAAAGTATTCTCGGTATTTCAACAGACAATTTTGTCGGATGACAATTCAGCGAGTGTGGATGGGGTTTTAGTGAAAGAAAAGAAATTTCCGAGACGTTGCGAACATTGATATGTAGATGAGATGGCACAGGTAGCGAAGGGCGTTATTGAAATTAGAGATACATATGAAATTCGAGAATATCGACGCGGTACCGTTCGTGTAGAGACGGGTGACAATCGTGGGGACAGGTGGGACGATGTATACCAAACTATAACTATGTATGTTAACGTTTCGATATCCTCTGTCTATTCTATAATTTACTACTATTGTGCATTATTAGTTTACACGCCGTTTGGAATAGAATAGTACAACCCTCATTTCTTACCGAGGTGTCGTAAAAGGTGACTAAGGTAAGTCGACCAGCCTATATATGTGCCTACCGATTATGCATATTAATATTATATTCGTTTGGATATTTTATGTTTAAGGTCGATTTGTTATCTTTCCATTTTTTTTCCTTTTAATATTCCTTTAAATGTTGAAAAATAAGATTTTATACACACAGTTTTCTTGGGAAGTGTTAAGTTCTTAAGTTTTTTGTAATTTTTTGTAATTTCTTACAATATTTATAATGTCTTTTATAAATAAGTTTAGTCCTATTATTATATTAAAAATGGATACATTATTTCCCGTATCTTACATATTAATTTGAAGCATTATAAGAATATACTATTCAATCTTGATGATCTTTATTTAACATTAAATTTTATTGAACCAGTTGTTTCCAATAATTTTATGCGCAATGTTAAAAAAAAATTAAAACAAGATAAAGAATATAATAACACCAACATTTAATTTCACATAAAAATAAATTTTAAATGTATGTAAATAATCTGGTTATTTAATAATGTTTATTGGAAATATGGCATGAGAAAAAAGTAATAAAAAAGTATAAATAGATAATCTCTATTCTCCTGTCCTTATCCCACTCTAAGTGAGGTCGGCACAACATGTTTTTCTCTGCCATTTCCTCATCATCATCCTGCCCTTGTCCCACTAAGTGGGATCGGTACAACATGTTAAGTATAAGAGATATGCTTATACGTAAAGCATATTACAAAATTAAAGAATATTTGAATGATAAAACAAATGGATTTGAAATCCTTTCAGCTTTATACAAGACTGCGGTTTAATAATGTAAAATTGAAAATGTTTAAAAGATTGACCGCCGAGTTTCTTTCTGGTTCTTCTCAGTAAAAGCAACATTCCGAACCAGTTGTAGCTTCATTAATATTGATCCTTGACGATTTAAAAGTGCTTGAAAGAGCTTATTTGAATAAAGATATTTTGATTTTATTTATTTTTTTAATTCTTTATTTTTGGGGGTTTCTTCTCAAGGAAAATGCCATCCCCATAGTAACTACAAACTAACCTTCCTTTCTACGACTTATGCCTACCTTACTTTCTACGACTTATGCCTACTTTAACCACATTGTAAAGCAATTTCGCTTGTCCCAAATCTGGAGAAGCCAAAATGCTATTACTAGTGGCAAAATCAAATGTGTATCCTAACTTAAATCTAAAATCACTCCTAAAGTCCTCGTTCCGCACACATTCCATCAAAATATGAAATGCATCTTCGATAACACCGCATTCACCACAATTCGGAGATGGCACTTTCTTCACCAAATAGGCATATCTATTAAGTGGAATGTAAAGATATTTTCATTTGATTATATATAGAGACGGAAGCATTACTTTGCATAATAAGAGTGCACGTGCGAATTTGCATACCTTGGTAAGTATCAAAATTGACTACCATCATATGTCCATTACCATACATTAGACGTCCCGTAAAGGCACGGGCCACAAATTCATACTTTATTTATATCAAGTACATGCATTGTATGTCATTTGCATATGTCTGACACGAGGCTAACGTTTTGCATATGCAAAACGTTAGCCTCGTTAATATTAATTTTAGAATTAGTTTATTATTGCAACATGTTCTTCTTTTTCTTCATTTGTACATGCATATTTTGGTGAGCAACTAGATTTTAAATATTAACAATATGTATACATTTTAAGTTTAATCGTGTTGTGAACTGTTTTGTGTGTCTAATAAAATAAAATAAAAAATAAAAATAAAAAATATGCAGATTGCTCTTCCGAATGTAACTTGTAACTAGGGTAAGGTAATTTATTTATTTTATTATCCGTGTATAATAATGATCAATGAGGTGTATCCGGCTGAATAGAATAGTACCACCCTCAATGCTTACTGAGGTGTCGTAAATGGCGACTAAGGTAAGACGATCCGCCGTGTGGTATACGGCTGAGTAGAATTGACCAACCTTACTTCTTACCGAGGTGTCGTAAAAGGCGACTAAGGTAAGTCGACCTGCCGTTTAGTATCCGGCTGAGTAGAATAGACCACCCTCATATCTTACCGAGGTGTCGTGAAAGGCGATTAAGGTAAGTTGACCCACCGTGTGGTATCCGGTTTTGTAGAATAGACCACCCTTTTTCTTACCGAGGTGTCGTAAAATACGACTAAGGTGAGTTGACGTCAGGCAGGCGGCTAGTCGTAAAAACACAGCCAAATCATGTGACAACATGTTTATAACATGTTGTGCCGACCACGCTAAGAGTGGGACAAGGGCAGGAGGATGATGAATAATGATTAGTGAGGTGTGCCTTTCAGTTTTGTATGGGGCCGTGTGGTATCCGGTTGACTAGAATAGGCCGCCTTATTTCTAACCGAGGTGTCGTAAAAGAAAACTTAGGTAAGTTGACCTCAACGTCAAGGCCAGTCGTAAAATACCTAGCCAGTCAAGTAACAACATGTTTAAAACATGTTGTGTAGACCCCACATAGTGTGGGATAAGGGCAGATGATGTATTTCAGTTTTGTATGCTTTTGGTGATAAATTTTTAAATAAAAACTATGAGTAATTATAATAAATTCATTTAAAGTATTTACTTAAAATTTAAATTTGATAATGAATACGCATAAATTTTAATTAAATAACTTACAAACATTACCTAGAATATCAATAAATAGATAAATTATACGACGTTTTCGTCGATTAATATCGATTTATAATATAAAAAAATACGTAAATTAATGTGTGTTGTATAATATATATTTGATACAATAAAATAATAGTATTAGTAATAATAATATTTTATTAACAGTTGACATTGCCCACAGATTTTCTGGTATTTGCTTTTGACTTTTCTTATAAAAATACTTTAAGATTTAAAAACATTACCACCTCTTATATAACGGCACGAGCTGCAAATTTATAAACGGTATACTTTATTCAATCGCCATATATGCAAGCCATTTGCATATGTCCGGCACAAGGCTAATCATTTTGCGCAAGCAGAAATAACCTCGCTAATGGTAATACTTCAAGAGTTTTAAATTGTGTTTCAGATATCGAACCAGTGTTAAGTTTCTTTATAAAACCAAATCTATACTAATACGAGTATATAAAGCTGAATATTTTGTTTGATTGTTTATTTGATTGTTTGAACGCGCTAATCTCAGGAACTTAATCAATTTAAAAAAAAAATTGAGTATCTTTTTATCGAGGAAGGCTATATCATGCTAAGATGAATATGAGAGGAACAGCAATAAAAAATATTACAAAAATGGTAATGTTTAAAGCTTTCCTTGCATCTTAGAATGAAGTCGACACAATTTATTTCACTTTAGTTTATTAAAAATTATGTTTTTAATTAAAAGCTTTTGTACAACTTGCAATTTATGTATGTGAAGGTGGTTGCAAGTTAAATTTGACCCACTTCCCGGTGTCTGATTGAGGTAAAATTTTACATACTGCTGCCGATAACAATGCTACTGACAGGATTAGCTCCAAATGAGAGAACTCCACCATGTTTAAAAGTAGGGACATGAAATTTTGTGTGAAAAGCTTTTTTAAAAGCCTTCTTAACGTGGCTTGTTATAAGAATGATTGCTTAAATACAGACAAGCATTATGTTCTCGTATGTATGATCTAAGAAAATCCGTCTGCTTGTTGCTATGCTATGCAGCTATGTCATAAGTCTTCTACTCCATAAAAGAAGGATTAATCTAAGATTCATCAAGTTTTCTGATGAAGATCAGCAGGTAGCAGTATGGATCTATTATGATGCTTTCTTTCATTGTAAAGAGCATCATGAATCGTAAATTGTATTTATTGAGATAAAACGAAAAAAATCGTACATGTCATCACACTTTCATTGGTACGATAAAACTTCTTAAAACTAAATAAAAACCTCAACATATTAATTTAAAATACTAACTAATGTTAGTTACGTGTACTGAGAATTGAGAAGTGTATAACTTATGTACTCGTGTTGTTAAATTTAAATAAATGTAAATTACCTAAATGTTGGGAGACCGTTATTTTACATATGAAGAGTCCACGTGCGTATACCCTCTTCAAATCTATTCTCTAAGAATGATACATTATATTATAAAATGTTCCGTAGCACGAGCCATAATTTAAATGAAGTTCCCGTCATGTGGTTCATTTGCATAAGTCCGGCACGAGGCTACTCTCATCTTTGCATATGCAGATAGTACTTCTTAGAATGCTTTCATTATTTGGGGTGGAAATATTTGTCTATGCCTCGGTATATATGGGGATATTTAAGGTTGCCCCACACGTTTAGGAATTATAAATAAATAAATATAAGGGAGACTTACACACACGGTCGTCCGTCCCATAAAAGTAAAAGTAAGTGACTTAATACTTGTGTTATGGATGACAGACAACTGGTGAATTCATATTTAGATATTTTTTAAAAACATACTTAAATACAAATATACACCCAGGCTCAAAGACAAACAAATTCATTTATAGAAAATGTTGGCCCTCGGCGGGAATCGAACCCGTGACCCGCGGATCTAAAGGCAGAGTCACTATCCACTGCGCCAACGAGCCATTACTAATGCAAACGTGTGTTTATTTCTTTCACGTTCAACCGGAGCAACGAATTAATTTCATTCTTTTTTATTGATATAAAAATAGGTGAAAACATTTTTAATAACATTGAATAGCAAAGTAAGCAGTTCTGAATCTTAGAAAGTAAAATTATGAAGAGAAAATAGTAATGTGTTTAAAGTTAAAGTATCATCACTTATAGCATCTATGTAATGGGCACCTTCAATAGAGAAATTATCAAAAAACTTAAGTCAATCTATAGAACATATTTTAATTATTTCACTATACATATCTGGGGATTGATTTAAATATCGGTGATATTTTTAAAGTTTATAAATTAAAGCCGATTGATGATATCAAAATGCATAAATACTTTATTACTTACAATTGACGTGATTTAAGAGATTTATTGCCTTAAATTTCGGCAAAACTAAAAGTAAGTTTTAGCTACAAATCGCCTGACACGTCAACACTATTTAAAGGATATTCCGGACATGCAATTAAAAACAACGTATTTATTGAAGTGAATCGTTCTGTGAAAAAATGTAAAATTTCTTTAAAACTGCAATTTGTCAGTTTTCCTCAGGTCAGGTTGAGTCAATAATAAAAATTTTCATGGGTTTTTTTCCGTTTGGAAGTCATATCGAGCACGCGAAGCATTCGTGGATTTATTTTGGAGTCCTGAAGGCTGTGTACTTTTTAGTTAGAAGTTACGACATAATAAATCTAAATCATATTTCCATGGATATATTATGTACCATTTAAAAAGAACTAGGTAACTTTATATAATTTTTAAACAGATTAATTTACATCGTCTTAGTGGATAGTATTACCATACATTAGGGGAAATTTTAATATAAAACTATTGATAAAATAAAACTTTTGATGCCCAGATTAAGAAAAAAACCTGGTTTACTTTGCAAGTGGCTTATATGCCCAGAGAAATTGCCAACATTCTCTTGTCATAACTCAACTGTCGATCTACATTTGAACAGCATAGTGTTTTCAGTTCTTAAACCCACTGGATTTACGGAAAGCGGCCATTGCCCACTATAGTAAGTTGTTACTTTTTAACGCACAATATTCTTGATCACAGACAAACGATAGCTAATATTTGTTGTTATTTAAATATCGTTATTTACCTTGAAGGTCTAAAGAACAAAATTTTAAATGAAATCGTTTAATTTACGCTTTCTTTATTTGTCCAATTTTAAAATAACAATAATATATTTTGTAATAAAAAAAATATGTAATTTTTGGTCAGTATTGGCTGTGAACATACGGAGCGATTTGCCAAGAGCTCGCCAACAACTTCCGATAGTCGAGCTAAGAATACTTTCTTTATTTCGGGAAATTGCCCTTTTGATTACTTTATTGTCTATTTGTCTCGTATTTGTAACTACAAACGACGTCTAAATTGAAATTTGTAAGACTTAATATCTTTGCGAGTTCATTGTACTTATAATTGCTTTCTATTCGGATTTACTAAAAGATTACGACATTCTTTTATTTGTAAAAACGATAATTCAAATTTGTATTCGTAAGACTCAACTCTTATATTACTTTCAATTAGGACATTAATTTTAATATTTTTTTATTAAGCTTATTGTACTGCTATCCTAGAAAAAAAGGTAATATCGTAAATTATCATATTTCATTCAAAGTAGATAAATTTCAAATTATTGGATTTTTTTGAACGTTCCATATTCAAGTTAGTTTCTAATTTCTATAGGATGAATAAGATAATTATATTGGAATATACCAATTTTTATAGAATATATCTAACAAGGCCGTTTCTTCTAGCTGGAATTAATCAAATCAAGTAACCCCTACCCACTACTTTCCGATATAATTAACGCATACATGTATGCGTAACAATATGTGAATGATCTTCATATGTGTGCGATAATGAACGATTATAGGAGACCTAACTTTGCTTAAGAGGAATTGTGTCTGTTCTGTTAAGAACCTTTTTACTATTCGAGTAAGGTCGATAATTGGAATGAGTTATTATTATGCGTTAAGTGATAGTGTGAGTTGTTTGTTAGTGTGGGTTGATGAGTCACATTTTTTTTTGTTTTGTGGGTAAGGCGCGAGGGAGTTTGCGTGGGGTGGTATGGTACCCCTTGCTCGCAAGTCGCAACCCCATCTTATTAATCAGTGAAGTACCAACGGTCTCTTCACATGTCTGTATTGCGTCTTGTTTGAAATCCTAAGTGTTGGACATGTCGGGACGATTTTGTTGTCGCCTTGTGAATTACAAGTTGTCAACGTTGACTGTCTAACATATTAATAACACTTTTGAAGAAAACGACGTGGACGTTAATTGTGTGGTATTAAGTTGATTTTCCGTTCAAAGATTTTAATACTCTAGTTGCCGATCGTGGGAAAACTTTTAATTTAACGCCTATTTTTTATCTATGTATTCACCGCTTGATGTTTGTCCGTGTGACACCTAATAATTCTTTATTTAAAAAATACTGAATTGTCAATTACAGGAAAATAGTATCTTGAGAGAATATAGAAATATTATTGTGTGGTGTACCTACATATGATAAGTGAAATTTTGTACGGATTGATTCATGACGCCTACTTGTCCGAAACAGGAATGGTTAAATATTTTCTCAGAAACACAGAGTAACATATTTCGTATAAGATTGAATAGACCGTATATTTATAGTATTTTTCAAATCGTCAATTGCCAACGACTAATTTACGGGTAAACCGATTTTGATTAGACTTTTTCTGGAAGATAAAGAAGGTTGTGGAAAGACTTGTAGGATTCTTTTTGTTCTAGAATCCCCACTGGGTCAGGTTTTACGTGGGAATACCCTTATGCCACACAGATTTCCAAGCGGGTGAAGACGCGACCCCATCTAGTATTGTGTATTGTTATTTTGTATTGTTATACACATACACAGGCATCATTCATCATTCGTTCTCCTGCCCTTATCCCCACTCTAAGTGTGGTCGGCACAACATGTTGTCACATGATTTGGCTAGGTATTTTACGAGCGGCCTCCTGTCTGACGTCAACTTAGTCGCCTTTTACGACTCGTCAATAAGAAATGAGGTTGGTCTATTCTACTCAGCCGGATCGACTTACCTTAGTCGCCTTTTACGACAACTCGGTAAGAAATGAGGGTGGTCTATTCTACTCAGCCTAATTGTTTTTAACCTGGATTTTTTCATAATACTGTATAACAGAGTAGGTTCCATCTGACAGCGTAGCAAACGTTTGTTCTGTTCTGACTGTCCAGTTTTTGCTTACCTTAGAATCGATAAATGAATATAAAAAAGCATGCATAAATGGTCTATAATAGCTTCACTTAATTTCTCGATTTCCTTTCTATAAATTGAAAAACAACATACGTAGTCTTATTAAAAATAACACGATAAAAGTTAAGTTAAAAAGTTACAGAACTATATTAGTTTATTTGTAATAACAAACAACGCGGTAAATTAAAACTAAATACAACTCGTAACTGTCGAAACTTCGCGTTCAAATGAATAATTATGGAAAATTATAACCGTCCCCATAGACGCTATTAATGTGTCAAGCGAGGTGTTGGTTCAGTTAGCCTGTTAGCCCCTATAATTAAAGACCGTCCAAAGTATCGACTAAACAATCAATAGGCGGCCGATCTATAGAAAAGAACACAAAAGCTCGACTAGATAACAATCTACACCCCTCTACCCCCCTCATTAATAATATCGACCCCCCTATTTCACTAATTATGTGTGTTGCGAATGCATACACCAGTGATTCTCAACCTTTTTTTGTTGCGGCTCATATTTAACGATTTCAAAATTTAGCGGCACACAAAGAAAAAGATAAAAATTATTTACTTACTACAACACACTGCATAAATAGTTTATGACAAAAAATTTAAATATACGAAATAAACTAATATATACTACAATAATAACTAAACGTTTATTAAGGGGTAATTATAAGCTAATAATAAAAATATTTTTCTTTTTAAATGATATAATTTAATAATCATAACGTTATTATTTATTTGCAAACTTTGGCGGTACACAAAAGTGCCACGGCACAGTGGTTGAGAATCACTGGCATACACCCATACATCGAAAACGGGTATACACACGTAGGCGCTATTCTACCCGCATTAAAAGTGGGAAAAAAAATTAAATCAATAGATAGTAATGGTCGCTAAAGGATTTATATTCTTTGTTTCATGAACTGATCGCGTGTTATTCGGCTGTTTTGATTTCTGAAATGTTAATCGGCATAGAAGATTTTTATTAAGGGTGACTTAACTTCGAAGAAGTTAAGCGGAATGTTGGTGAAATGGTAGATTAGCGCAAACTCGGTCGCGACGAGTGGATTTTGTATCAAACGTCGGATCATTTGTGATTTTGTACTGTACTAACAATCGCCAGCGGTTCCGCCCGCGTTGAAAGATTAAAACCGTAATATAGTATTTTGATAGCCATAAAAATGATTAAAGTGGGTTAATCTTAAAAGCTAGACATATTTCGCGGACTTTCATTTAGAACTTTTAGAGGAGGACAATTTTATAATACGTGATTTTTGTATAACTTACACTGTTTAGTTAGCGCACGCAAGGAAAGCTTTAAATTTTGCCGTTTTCGTAACAATTTTTATTTCTGCTTCTCAGCCTTTTCATCGCCTTTTTCGACACCTCGGTAAGAAATAAGGGCGGTCTATTCTATTCAGTCGGATACCACACGGCTTAGTGAATAAGGAATTAGGGAATATGGCTCTAAATCAGAGGTATGGTATACATATACACCATAGAAATGTCGTTTATCACGATGTTTTGCAATACTAATAAGCATTAAACTTATAACCATTAATTTTTTTAAACTTAGAGCCTGTCTAAAGTTATTATTATATTATCCTATAAATGTATGATTATTAACGCGAGAATAACTAAAATAATTTAAATAAAATTTGACACGAAAGTAGTTATAATCTACATTAATATTTAGAATACTTTTATTCCGGTCCATGCAAAGTAATCTCAGAGCTAAAATTTTTCCGAGTTTAATATTTTCTTACTTCGCGGATTATAGAAACATAATTCTATTATTCATAACGCATTATTGAATTCAGATAAGCAGCGCCTACTATAAACTACAATATAAATTACCAAAATAAATATTATCTTAATAGATTCCTTATAATAATTTATTTCGTATTGTGTTATTTGTCTGTTGATAAACTGTAAGTTTTGAATGCCAAAAGTTTCAATTCTCCACCTTATTGATTTGAATTTAGAATAAAAACCGTCAAATAGCTCTTTGTTTAAAACCTTTTTTATATTTGTCATTCTTATCGCCTTAAACGACGATTTCAATATAAACATAATTTTCTCACAATAATTATTACAATATATGAATAAACTTAACATTAATATCCACATTTTAAAATAAATTAAGAGGACATATTCCATTTTAAATGGAAAAATTAGCATTGAATTATAATTAATATGTGATCGTGTGACAATGATTGAGAATGCAAGGAATAGATGGTATCTAGTTATAAGTTACAGTCTATATTTTTATAACAATATTGTATTCTAATCGTGGTAATTGGTTTAGCTCACACCCAAGTCCTTTATTACCTATATCGTCATCCTAAGCCAAATTACTGGGATGAATTATGATCTACCTTTATAGAGTTTCTGCACTACACACATATTCGCACATTTTACTATGCTTCTATTCTCGACCGTTTCGCTTCTTGATGTTCGTTCGAAAATTAAAAAGATTCAACCAATAAAGGAATCTTCTTTTTTTTTTCACCACATAAATTGAGTTATATATGCAGTTATACGACCTGGCTATATGAAGTAATAGCAAACAATTATTTTAAAAGTGTATATCTTTAATATTTAAATGAGTTAATATTGTATACATATAATTTACTGAAATTTGGAAACGGCTCCAATTACTTTCATGAAATTCAGCATGTATGGGGTTTTGGGGAGTAAAATAGGTCGATTTAGCTAGGCGTAATTTAAAAATGTTGTTTTATCCCTGTTTTCGGGCACTGATAAAACTGCTAAAATAGATTGTAAAGCTTAAATTTGTCAAATTGTAATAGCGCAATGTTAAACGGACGGGTTAAATATTTGAAAATACCTGGTTCAAATCCCACATGTCACCGACCTTTTCTTTCTTTTTTGTTATTTAATAGCATTTTTATATAGCTTTTAAAAAATTACCGTCACCCAAGTACTATGATATTATAAGATATAGTATATATTATGCTTATAGCAAAATGATAACCGTCGCCACGAACTGATCTCTTAAAAAAAAATTATGTTGTCTGTAATTATTTATTATTTAGACATTAACGGACGTTCATATCAAATATCACAGTCACATATTACAATATAAATGATATGTGATATTGTATCACTTATTATTATATACAACCAGTTCACCCACGCAGGCTGTTGTCATTGAGATTGTTTGAAATGAATTAATAGAATAAATTGATAAAAAGCATGTTTTTATTATTTTTTATAGCAGTAAATCTCAATAAGGATAAATTTATAAATATTAAACACATTTGTAAATTAGTAGGTATTCTTTTGTCTATCAATATTATTGTTGTATTCAGTTTGATTAAAAAGCAAAACTTGTATAACATAGAATGTTTAAAGTAAAATAAATACCACGTCATGTTTTCAAATAGTGTGCATGGCGTGCGTAGGGCGCGTGTGTGAGTGCTTGAGCAAGGTCAGGGCTGCTATCTGATCAATGGTCAACCTCATTCGCGAAATGGTTAACTACAAATCGATTCTAGTCCTTCTATATTTAAAAATATTGAATACTCTGTTGAATATATAATATTGAATACACTAATTATAATTATAATATTAATATTGTTATATTATAATATTAATATATTATGATATTAATATTATTCTATATTTGAATAATAATATATATAAAAAAATAAAAATTTGTTGTAGAAAATTAATGTAGTTTAAATGAATTTGTTTTTTGATATAAAGGAAAGAGAAGCAACTTATAGATATTAAATATTATTCAACAGAATTTTTATTACAATATGACATTAATATTATTTTTTATTTGAGTAAGAAATAATAATATTAGTAGGTATATTGTTTTTGTATTTTTCTTTTATATTTCAATATTTTTATATTTTAAGTAACCGCCGATATTATTTGTAGAAAATTAATGTAATTTAAATGAATTTTTCTTTTAATATAAAGCAAGAAGAAGCAACTTACCGATATTAAATATTATTCATGCAAAGTTGTTCTTTTCTAGAAATGTGTTTGATATATGTGATAAGTTATTTCACTAATTTCACTGATATATAGGCTGGCGGATTACTAAATAAATATTATCTAAATAAAATTTAAAGATGCTATAATCTCGACGAAGTATAAAACGAATAATTACATTCACATTTATTATAATCACACAATATAATCTCACAAGTTTAAAAGATAGTTTCTGCTCGAACCTATTAATAATAGGTTTAATAACTTATTTATTTCTAATAATGTAGTAAGAACTATTTGGTATATAAGTTAAGTGTAGTAAAAGTATATTATTTAATAATAAAAACTATTTTGAAACGATTACTAACAAACTAAATTTGAAACACAAAATTAGAGCATTGTTTACGAGGAAACATCGGGCGGTTACCATAAAAAAGTGATCTAATATAAACTGTATAATTAATCACTTGATTAATCAGTGTGACGAATAAAAACAGTATAATGACTCGTTTCCTTCCATCGATCGCCGTGACGTCATCAATAAAGGAGTGCAAAGTCATTGGGTTGTAAAAATTTTATCGATAAAATTTTGTCCTAATGTGATAGAGACTTACCGGAACCTCCATTCATTTTTGTTGAAAATATCATATCAACAGAAATTCTCGAACAATTTCATGAATTTATACTTTGTTGTAAATCGTGATTTGATTCTTTTATATATATTTCAATACACAGAAGTATAAGAAGATTATGAATGAACTTGATACAATTTTGAGCCTGAATAATATTCGTTCTTCTAAAGCTTTTATTTTGTAACTTTTGTATTCTTTAAATCTTTTTATTAATTTCGTATTCGTTAATAAACTATAATTTTTTAAGATCGATGTTATCGATTTGATAACGACACTAATCAAGAATGAAATGATTTTTATAAAAGTTTATATAATGTATATAAATTATTTGTATTTCTTATTAGTTTTTGATTTCGTCAAAATTTGCGTTCGCTATGTTGCCATCCATTTTGAGTGATAGTGCAGTTAAAAAATAGAAAATACTGAAATTATTATGACTCGTAGCAAATCGTCTCACAAAGACAAAAACAAAACAATGTCATCTATTTACGTATTGAAATCTTATTTTTAAAGTGAAAATTTACACTTTATTAAATGTGAAATAAATAATTGTACACCTGTACTGCAAAGTCGTTAAATTTAAAATTAGTAATATTTTATCTACTTTCAAATAGGACTGCAACATAAACACCGACACTATTTTTAATCGATACTCCAAACACTACGGGGGTGGCGTCAGATTCTCGTGGGGCAGAAAAAAAGTGAAAAGCAATCAGTGTGGCGTAATTAGTGAGTTGTAAGTATGGGGCGCGTAGCCATGGCAACGGCGTCCATGTCGATACCCGTTGCTTACCCGTCGCGTTAATTTCGAACGGAATTAATCGAATCAAACTATCGCTTGTTATCGATTTTTTGTTGACGGCCCTAGTCTCTTCACTTTTGTTTTTGATGAATAGAATGATTTTAATAGTTTAAACGTAGATCGTTGCTCGAAAGTGTATTTGTGGATTACAAATAAACTCTGGGATTTGTCAGAAATATACGGAGTTTCTTACGATGTTTTACGCGTGTAATACATTTACAAATATCAATTAAGGACATAAATTTTAATAGAGAACTCATTACTTGGGGTTTGAACCCATAACCCGCGGTAAGAATGAACTATGAATTTACCTTACGACTGTCGACGCTTATAAATATAGTTACAATACATTTATAGTTAAAAGTCACAAGTTATATGGATTAGTTATTTTCATTGGAGTTACTTGGTATCTGCAGTTTACTTATTGTCAAAAGTAATTACAATTTACATAAAATATAAATGAAAAGATTTTTTTCTATTTGCCACTGAGTCATTTCAATTTATACAAATTAACCTAATGAGTACAATAATTGATCTATACTAATATTATAAAGAGGAAAAATTTGTATGTATATTTGTAATGTTTTCACACAAAAACTACTGGACCGATTTCAAAAATTTTTTTTTACCTGAAAAAAACCTAAAGCTGCAGAACCTAGGCTATATTACATTTTCAAAAAAAAATAGGGATCCATATTAAAAATGTAATTAGGTGTGAAAATAGTCATAAAAATCATTCATCGCATGAGCCGGGAAAACTATTCATGATATATTTAACAAAAATTAATTTATAGCCCGACTTAGTAGACTTTATACTTCCATGAAATCGGTATGTACGCGGGTAAAACCGCGATCTATTACTAGTGTATATACAGAAATGAGATCCCTCCAAAACTTTGTGGTATCTAGCCTGCTTAGTAACTGAAGCAATTATTTACCTCAAATGCAAAAGAAAGCGGCACTATTGTGTCTAACCGAAATTATTATTTTTCAATGTATTCAAAATTCGATAATTTATTGCCGAAATAATATAATTACGGTCGACTGACGGGACGGATTGGCTGAGAGCGGAAACACGAAATTACTGAGAAATTAAAGCGGAAACATTTGGCCATCGCCGCTAGCAAGATGGCGCGACCGATTATCGACTTTGGGTTATGAATGTCGCGACATAATTATTTTGTTTACATTAATTATGATATAATTTATAAAAAAAATATGGTAACAGTAATCAGTAATTGGAACTATCACATGGAAACAATCCTACAAATTCTTATAGGAATAAAATATGTATTAATATTATAATTCTAATATTAATATCCTACTAATATTATAAATGCGAAAGTTTGTGAGTATGGATGTATATTTGTTATCCTTTCACGGCGAATCAATATCAATGAAATTTGGAATAACATGTAATAAATCCTGTTAATTCTAAAAGAATAGGTTGTTGGAAAGCGCCATCTACTATCGTCCTATCACGCGGCAAAAGTCCACGCGAACGAAGTCACGGGTAAAAGCTAGTAGTTTATATGAGAAAGCTTTTGGAGCTATGAGCTTGGAGCTACAGAGGAAAGCTATAGGCTGTGTTACATCACGCTAAGATGATTTTATTAATAAAAAATAATTAAGTAATTTATAGAAGCAGACTGTTACTTTGCGGACTGCATAGTACAGAAGTTAAACTAAAATTATTTTGTCGGATCCTTTGTAATTGCTTGTAATGTATTTGAGGTTGTGGTAGTGAACACGCACTACCACAACCTCAAATATATACACACACGTGTAGTGCTGGTGTCGAGTGTTGGTGTTGGTGGCGTCTTGTGATACGCGTGGCGGCTTGTCCTGCATGTATGTGATCTGTGACTGTTGCCTGCTTTATACAGCATTGGATGTATTCTCTTAACAAACGTAGATTACAGCAAAATAATTTTATTGTAGGTTCTGAAAAAATAATTATTAACAAACAAGAAATGCACTTCGGAACTTCTAGTTTCTACAACGAATCAATCCAGACATTAATCTAATCAGAGATCAGTTAAAAACAACAACAGAGCGAGCTATCTTCTAACAAGACATCAGACATCGCGTGATATCGACTCGATTGTCTGAATTAGTGATTCCAAGAAAATTACATTTTAAATACCTACCTATTAGTAAACTGTAATTATTCAAATTAATATTGGCAGAAATGGACAGTTTTCTTATTCATGTATTTATTTTTGTACTTAATACTTAATGTACTTAACTTGTAATTAATTTATATTGGCCTATTTTCGTCTCCCATTAAAGTTCTGTTTACAGATAAGTTGACACCCTTGTTAGAATTAAATTCTCTAAAATGTATCATCTCATATATAAAAATGAACTTTTGTCTGTATTTCCTTTGAAATTATCAGAAAATCTTTAGCAGCAGCAGCACGCAGCAGATGATCCTTGAGTTTAATGGCGATAGGAGCATTTTATTAAGTTCTGTTTGGAGGGAAATTCGAAACTAGACTGAACCACAGCAAAGCGTGGAAGGACAGCTAGTAGTAAATAAAAAGCGCTTTATGCATTTCATATAGGAACAAGGGAAATTACATCTATGCTAATGCATAGTTTCTTACCATTATTTTACCCATGTAAGTAGGTTTTCACTTCAAACAGAATTCAATACAACGTGATCTTTAAAGTAATTGACAATTGTGTAAGATTTTTTTATACATATCTAATTTGAATTTTATGTGATATGAGAATGATTGATTAACGATAATCTATACAACATAATATGTGGTGTTTTGGACGCTAGAATAAGCTTTGCCACTAGATAACTGTTTTTGGATGGAAACCACAAAACTTTTGGTACGTAAAATTTCAATTTCACTCCAATGAGAATGAATTTGATTTTTCGATGAACGATTGTGTAATAAAGAATTGTAGCAGATTAAATTTAAGCGTCTCTCATGGTAGTGCTCTGATACTGCCACGCCATCTATTTCTGCATAACAACATGTCACTTACCTGATAAAAAGCAGCGCTTGCGCATCCTAAGTGAGCCATACGTTTGAATTCACTTATCAGTCATACAACACATCTGTTCATAACACTTTTGAAGTTTTTGTGATAGTTCATATAAACACCTGATTGAAGATTAAGAATAAGAGTTATATCGTGCCTTCATTTACTTTTTTGTACTAAAATAACAAATTATTTAAAAATAAATGCGACATTAAATTCATCATTATTTCACCAAATTAATAATTATTTTTTAAGATTAATATTTTTTTATATAAATTTTATACTTTTTATTACATACTACACGTATTTATTTTATTTCTAAACAAATAATAAATATTTTCTAAATTTATTTATATCCTCTCTCTTTCATTTCACATAAAAAACAATTAAACGCTTCGAAACCGATCCCTAAAAGGGATCTCTTCTAGTCTTTGTGTAAATATTATAAAGTACTCTAAAGTATTTTTTTAAAATAAATTGTACAAAAAAATAAATTAATTTAGTAAAGTTAATTTATTTTAATACACGTTAACCGTCTTAAGAATCGCAAGCTACTTTACTAAAAAGCCAATAAGTCAAACCGCAAAGTATCGCAATAAATGAGTCCCCAATGAAGGCACGACACTACACTATAAATCATATAAAAATAAATCAACTAAATGTGAAATACTTTCACTAAACAAAAGGGCATTGTGCATGCAAAAATGCATTCCGCATCGAATATTTTTCGTCGCCTGCCGCCTTCTGCAGTTTTATTATTTTATTCGTCGAACTATACCAGTGTTCGATTTATCGGTTTCGGAATATGATTCGTCGTGTTGGTCGATCACGATTGCGTTTTAAATAAACGAATTCGAAAATATTTATCTAACATTTCGGAATTAAAAAATATAAAGCATTATGTAGCAAATTTTACAGAATTAATATATTTAAAAAGTAGAATAAATTATAAATTTTTAATTATTTTTAATTAAATTTTGGTCTATTTTTTATTGACGAATATTTAATTCCCACTAATTAAGTATCTCAATATTTTGATTTATTAGGTAACAGTTGCTTTTTTAATTAATTAATTAATAATTAACAGTTTTTAAAGAAAGTAAATATTATTTTAATTATAAATTCCTACGTATTTAATTAAGAAAGGAGGCCTCAACTTTCATATGCAGTTTAGTAGATCATAGTAGTCAAAATCATTTTAATTTTGGTACCATCACTAACCTTGTTTGATAAAATAGCTTCATTCAAACAGCTTATTTATAACATACTAACTTACAACTGATCAAACAAATTACCTCTTAACTCAAAGCCTTTATTATTAAGGTAGAACCCGCAAGCAAATTTAAATCGTACACCCTTAGCGGTGTTCAATATCGCAATTCACAAGATTTATGCTCTTCGTTTGATGACTTATAAATCACCTGAAGACTAATTAAAAATTCGAAACTGCATTTCGGAACCCGCGAAATAAATTTAAGATATCTCACCGTTCATCGCATAAACTTTCTAATTTGCAACGAAATATAAATTGGACCAAAATGGACCAACAATAAAAACAACACCTCGGGAAAACTATAAAAATATATTGCTGTCAATGTTCAATTTTGTTTTGACCACACCCGAAATTTGGAACCATTCTTCGGCCGACCCTCGATGTCTGTCAAAGGAGCAATTAAAGGTGTTTAATGTTGCAATAAAAATGGGATTAATTCCTTTTGAACGTGCATTTGCATTTTCGCACGTCGCGTGCGTCCCGACTCAGTTTTTTTACCCGTCAAATTAGAACGCCCGCAATAAAGTACGCGGTGAATATTTTTATGATAATTAATTTGGAATTTATATCTGGTTTTATATTATTTAATTTTTATTATATATATTGATTTATTTTAAAACGTATTTGAAAGACTCGTTTCAACGTAAACACTTGTCAATAAAATACCGTTAGAAATGAAATGCAAAGTGGAACAATAATAATACTATTGATGAGATTACACAATAAGGCAATTTAACGATTTATTTACCTTTACACACTAATCGGATATAAAATATTCACCCGCGAACTCTTGGAAATTGCGATTTTGCCCGTCCGGAGCGAGTAATTTATTTTTAAAGCTCGTAAAATCTCACTCTTTAAGCAATAAATGTAACATTTTAGCAAAGTTAGCAACACGAGCCACGATTATGGCGTTCGTTAACTTGAGGCTTTCGCATTCAGAAATCACTTGTAAACATTGTGACACTAAGAACTGACGTCAGCTCCGCTTAATACGCTGATAGCGCTGAAATAGGCGTATTTACATATATTAAAACGAGACCCGTCACGCTTGCGTTCCAAAATAAACACTTGGCGCACGCGAATTTCTAGAGTGCATTTTTGAGTCACACGCGAAAGTATTTCACATTATAATGATAAAGGGTATAACAAAGAGTAGGGGAGCGAGATGAGAAAAGTTACTTCAAGAATATACGGAAGTTAATTAGAAGTGGAACGAAAAACAACCGTAACTGGTGGCGAAGTTAGCCGTTCTAGTGCGGCCAATGGTACAAGGCACCCACACAGACTCAGCCCTCACCACCGCGGGTAGATTTGCATACCGCCCGCCCAGGCGCGCGCCGACGCCCAGCCTGAGCGACAGGGACGGCACACCAAACAGACGGATTTGACATTGAATTCCAAATTTAAATCTCATTTTTTTCAACTCATTTGCGACACGAGCGAACAATCTGGCACATTCGAATTTCAAACTCGACAGATAAAGAATAAATTTAATATTAATTTTTTTAATAATGACGTAGGTAAATGAGTGCGCGATGTATGGAAAAGGATGAAAGTAAATTTATCGCCGTCGTCGAGGAAACTGTACGGTGTGATTCGGGAGACAATTCGCGTGGAGGGCATGAATGAGCTTAGATGTGACCGTAATGACGGCGCTCGCGTGATTGATTGTGACGTAAGTATGTTATTCATGTAGAGTGCTGTTCCTATCGCGTTATAGTTCAACAAATGACAATGACATTACTTTACATATACATTAAACATGATAAAATATACCACTATTAAAAATGCACTCGCTGATTACTGAGCTTGATTAGTTTTTGAGTTTGATATACCGTGTGGTATCCGGCTGAGTAGAATAGACCATCCTTATTTTTTACCGAGGTGTCGTAAAAACCGTCTAAGGTAAGTCGTCCCGCCGTGCGGTATCCGGCTGAGTAGAATAAACCACTCTCATTTTTTACCGAGGTGTCGTAATATACGACTGAGGCAAGTTGGATCAAGCAGGCGGCCGGTCGTAAAATACGTAGCCAAATCATGTGACAACATGTTTATAACATGTGTCGACCCCACTTAGAGTGGGATTAAGGGCAATGGATGATGATATTTTTTGAGTTCGATATGAAAGAGTTATGTTACTTCGTTCGTCACAACTAATGGATGACATGGGGTGGTAATTGAATCATTCAAGTCGGAAGTCTGTAAGTAATATTTATCTCATGGTTATACTACCATCACAATATATCCCATAAAAAAAAAAACTCGAGATTCTTACTTATGTAACTCGAAACTATACTAAGGTATGTAACTCAAAATAAATTTATTGGGAAAATTTTATGAGATATAGTAATGAAAAATCTATTATTTTGTGGATAAAAACGATATATAACGGCACATGTGTTCATTAAAAGTTCTAGGCACATATAAAAAACTACTTCTAATTAAAGCTGCGCAGGAGTTGGATACAGTTCCCCGCTATAATGCGTATTAGTCCTCCTCCTTCCTTTATCCCACTCTAGGTGGGGTCGGCACAGCATGTTATGAACATGCCGTCACATGATTTGGCTGCGTTTTTGCGACCGGCCGCCTGCCTGACGCCAACTTACCTCTGTCGTATTTTACGACACCTCGGTAAGAAAGAGGGTGATCTATTCTACTAAACCGGATACCACACGGTGGATCAACTTACTTTAGTCGCCTTTTACGACACCTCGGTAAGAAATGAGGTTGGTCTATGCTACTCAGCCGGATACCACACGGCGGGCTGACTTACCTTAGTCGCCTTTTACGACACCTCGGTGAGAAATGAGGGTGGTACTTTTCTATTCAGGCGGATACCACACGGCGCTATAATGACTATAATGACCACACGGCGCCTGTGATAGCGGTCACTCGGAGTTTTTATAAATTCTTTATAGGACATAAGGGTTAATAAAAATTTATCATTTGAATAGGTAAAGATGCCAATATTGTCGAATGAACAAATATTGTATGTAATACTGTTAATGGAATATGTGGGTAGACAAAATAATTTCGATGCATCGCGGTCAAAGATGTTACTGCAGTGTCGTGTTTATAAATTTTGGGTATACTGTTTTATCACGGGGGGGTATAATTGGGAAGCCTATCCTGTGACCTGAAAGCTTTGCAAAAAATGTAAAGTTGAATAAATTGAAAATCGCCCAAGAATAGCTTTTAAAGCGATAATAAAATTAAAGAAAATTCAAACATTTTCTTCAGGAATCAAACGTATTAACTCTACACCGCCAAGGCTTCGAATAATGGCTAGCATGTAAAAATGTTTTGAATAGAAAATTGTTTCAATCTAATGAAAACACACAACAGACAAGAACATTGTAATTACGAGGACAAGAAGATTTATTACTAGAGGATAGCAAACCACACGTGACCGCCGAACGAGTACAATGTAACTATGTAGCAAATTATCACGAACAACAATGATTCTTATTATTAGCACAATTAACCTCAATTTTCCTAAAACTTATATTAAACGAGGACCTTTGTACGTGTGAGATGTGCATATGCATTTACGATGTGTGTGAGCATCAAAGCGGAACATGTAGTATACTGCGTCCATCATATTATCAGTCTTTTGACAGCTCACGCTCATTAAGTTTTGTATTGCTTACGTACAAATATCATACAAATAATATTTGTACTTTATGGATGGGTACCGCCCACTTAGTGATGTCACACATAATGGTTACTACGATTATGCCACAGATTAAAAATAATCGGTAGAAATCGATGTTACGAGTATTAAAAGACATTTAATAACATTATATAAAGTTTTACTTTCTTCTTAGTTAATACATGAATACAAATAAAACAATCAGGATATTTTAATTTATTTTATTAGCACGAGTCGTCGGAATGATAATCAACACTAGACTCCTCCGATGAGGAGTCTTCAGTAGCAGTTATTATTAGCTCTTGTGTAGATAATATATTATCAAACGCAATATCACGTTCCCAATCAGAGAATATTACTCTTCTAGTTCTTTCCACCACACTTGCCCAGTTCTCGGCCGTTACGTGGGTGCAAGCATTTTTTAGCAATTGCAACATTTTATTCGCTGTGAATGGGGGGCTTGTATTGCATCTCGCAGCATGCCCTTTTACTTGTGCCCATATAAGTTCTATTGCGTTGTACTGGCAGTGGTATGGAGGAATCCGAAGAACAGTATGGCCATATTCTGCTGCCATTTCATTGATTACATAGCGTTTTGCTCTCTTTTTGGTTTTTAATATTTTTATTAATTCAACTTTTAACATTGAGTCGTCCACATTTTCTCCATTGTCCCGAAGCCAATTAATTATTTCATGCTTTTTATTAGCCTGTGTTGGCATTTTGTCAATTTGACGGGAGTGGTAGGGCGCATTATCAATAAAAATTATTGATGGTTCTTCCAATGAAATGAGCATTTTTTTGAACCACTCTTCATACACATTTGCATTCATCTCTTCGTGGTAGTCATTTGATTTCTTCGATTTAAATGCCAACAGTGCGTCTTGTACAAATCCTTTTGCTGTACCTGCATGGCAAATGATTAGGCGCTCACCTTTTCCCATTGGTACTGAGGAAGTGGAATCAGCAGTATCATCAGTCCAGAAACGAGATAGTGTGTGGTTAGCGTTGAGCCATGTTTCATCCGTGAAAACAATATTTGCCCAATCTTGTATTTTCTTTGCCTCTCTTAAAAAATCACAACGTGCTATAGCTATATCTGTGCGTTCCATTAATAATTTTCTTTTATTTAACTTTTTATATGAAAAGCCAATTGTGTTCAAAACTTTGACCAAAGAAGATTTTTCACCATGAAATAGACCACTTCTTTTCAAAGAAACAATAAGTTTTCTCAAAGTTGGAATTTCTTTTCTCAAGTAGTAATCATATACATGACGACGAATAGCGTCAGCGTCAAAGTCATCAACAGCTGTCACCTTATGAGCCCGGCGCTTTCTTTTTGGTGTAGATGGTTTGTTTTGCTCCAAGCCGCTCCTGCCGTAGGCATCAGTAGTGATTTTAGTCACAGTTGATAGACTGATCCCCAACGCGGCTGCAACACGGTTTCGGACTTGCGTGATAGGTATAAGAGGTCCGCCATTTTGATTTTCTTGCTCAAAATACTCATGAAGTTTTAACACTATCTGTCTCGATTGTGCTTTCAACACACGTCCTTTCGGCATTTTCACGATCAATTAATATAAGTTTCACAAAAGTTTTTCCGAGGAATAAAGCTACTTAACTCAAGGTGTAACAGATGCGAGAGAACACTCAGCGAACGTAAATGCGTGTGACTATCACGGGCGTTTCGTTGAGAGTGACAGATCACGTCAAAATGGCGGCCGAGCGGAAGGTCTGTTGATGTTGCCAGTTGATGTATAATATATTTTTTATGATTATAATAAATACACACGGATTAACATTTATTTTCAAAAAACTAAGGCAATATTAAATCAAAATGTTGATTTCTATATCTGTTATTAGTTTACGTAGGTTATCATTAATCGAATTACTAAGGTACGTAATTCGATTAATGATAGTAGGTACTATAATCGGAATGGTATCGCATACGAGAATCTTTAGGACATCACTAAATATGTAAATCGTCAATCTGTCAAAAGATGGTTACTATAATGGACAGTGTATAGTTAATTTTTGCGCAAAGCTGGTGCAAGCGAGAGGTGTGCTCATTTACAAATAGTTACCCTAAGTGCGAGAGGGATGGGTGTATTAGGGGTTAATTAATGAACGTGGAAGCTTGTGCTCTTTATTGCTTTCGTGGCTGGACGCTAAGACGTCTACGCTTAAGGAGTTTTCCAATGAGAAAATAGAGCTGTGGCATGTATCAGGTGTTTTTCCATAGCGTTATTGAGAGATCACCTTAACTCTTCTTCTTTTCAAAAAGACCACTCTGCTGCTCTTATATGGATAGGCGATTATAGTCAGTTTTGATTTGATTTCTGATGTGGTCTTTTTTTTAATGAAAATTTGAGTTTGAACAGAACGAATGAACTGGTACCACTACAATCATCATCTTCCCGCCCTTATCCCACTCTAAGTGGGATCGGCACAACATGTTAAAAATATGTTGTCACATGATTTGGCTACGTATTTTACAACGGGCCGCCTGACTGACATCAACTTACCTTAGTTGTGTTTTACGACATCTCGGTAAGAAAGAGGGTGCTCTATTCTACTTAACGGGATCCCATACGGTGGCTCAACTTACCTTAGTCGCCTTTTACGGCACCTCGGTAAGAAATGAGAGTGGTCTATTCTACTCAGCATTACTACACACGGCGGATCGACTTGCCTTAATTGCTTAAACGACACCGGTAAGAAATGAGGGTGGTCTATTCTACTCAGCCAGATACCACACGGCGGGTCGATTTACCTTAACGAAAGTATTTTTGATATTATCTGGTTTTAATATTTAAACTCTACATATTCCGAGCTTTTAACAAGTATATGCTTGTTCACCAAAAAAAAAATTCTCTTTTAGTCTCTTTATTAGTATAATGTACCTAGGAGTTGCTTATTCTCAACAATAAGTTAAGCAGGTCTCTTGTTGATTTCCACGTCAAATACTATATATAGGTTGCTAAAGAACAATGTTCATATATTTCTAACTGCTTATTAGTTGTCAAGTTTATTAGTAGAAAAATTACTTAAGGTACATTAAAACCACCAAATTATATAGTCCATTACGGCAAAAGCATTTTGTTCCTCCGGACAATATATCTTGACTATCTCCTCAACACATCAGCATAATATAGCGCGCGGGTAATGTGGCGAATGTTTTCTTAATTTCCCGCTGCGTGCGGAGCGGTTAAGAAATTAAGAAAATGCCGGCGTCTGCGAGCCACTTAAGGCCTGTATTGTCTTTGCAAATGGTTTTAGTTCTAATAAAACCCTCAAGGTTGTTAATGATCTTAATGATATCTGTAATTTCCTGATGCTTTAATGAACGTTACAATTGTTCTATTTACAAGACTAGCCCGTTGGCGCAGTAGGTAGTAACCCTGCCTTCAACCTCGCGGCTACGGGTTGGATCTTCAAGCTTGGGTATTTATGTGTATTAAAGTATGTATTTATAATTATATATGTATATATTAACAAAGTTATCTGTCACCCATAACACAATTATTAAGTTACTTACTTTGAGAATGGGCGACCGTGTGTGGGTCCCATACGAGTATATTTATATTTTTTTTTTATTGTACCAGTACCATTGTGTTACCAGTTCATTAGTGATTTAATGACTCATATTTTTACTACCGCACACCAACTAGATACTCAGGACGGTTATTTTTTTTTCAATTTTTCCGTGCGTGAGCAGCGATAAAGAAAGTAAAAAAATGTTAACAACATATTTTTCAGTATGACTGCATTTGATTTGTCTGTGGTCTGGTCTACTGTCTTTGGAGAAGATCTCTAATGTATCACTACTAACTGAGGTTGCAAGAGTGTAATCTAAGTTGTACTACGATATATCTAAGTTTATGCTTGTACGTCAATGACCTTAAAAAGGTAAATGGAGCTATTGGATCACAAGTGACCCTTTTAAGATCAACTTCAAAGCTCATGAGATCGACAGCGTGGCAATTTCTTAAAAAGACATACGTCTAGAAAAAGCCATCTATCGGTTCTACTAAAGAAGGAGAAGAAGTAGTTTTCATTTGTTACGATACTTTAAGGTAGAACAAACGACTTGTGGTATCCGGCTGAATAGAATAGTAGCAACCGCATTTCTTACCGAGGTGTCGTAAAAGGCGACTAAGGTAAGACAACCCGCCGTGTGGTATCGGGCTGAGAAGAATAGACCAACCTCATTTCTTAGCGAGGTGTCGTAAAAGGCGACTAAGGTAAGTTGACCCACCGTGTTGTATCCGGTTGAGTAAAATAGACCACCCTCTTTCTTGTCGAGGAGTCGTAAAATACGATTAAGGTAAGTTGACGTCAGGCAGGCGGCCGGTCGTAAAATACTTAGCCAAATCAAATGACAACATGTTGTAACATGTTGTGCCGACCCCACTTAGAGTGGGATAAGGGCAGGAGGATGATGACTTTAAGGTAGAACAAGACAAAGCAATAGTAAAGGTTCCCAAGTAATATGAATCTTCGCACATCGCCATAATATACAGGTAATGTTAACTTAATTTTCCGGAGCGTGCGAAGCGGTTAACGAATTAAGGAAATACCAGCGCTCGCGAACCATTTAAAGTACCCATATTGTCTTCGCAGATGGTTTTTGTTCTAATAAACCTTTACTGTTTGTTAATGAACGCAATAACAGATACACTTTATAATGCGTGGCTGTGAGTAGGCGTTCAGATGAAATTTTATCCAAAGAATGGGTGAGCTTATAAACAAATGATATAGATATTTGACTAATACTTTGCAAAAATTGTATATTAAATAAAATTACAAGCATTTTTATAAACGTGTATCATTACATACTATACGAGTGACTTGCTATTCAGTTATTGTTAATGTAACACCTGATAACATCCATCCTTCACTGAAAAACTATGCCATTGACTTACTATTATGTTATTGTTTATTATTATTATAAGTATCATCTTCCTGCCCTTTACCCACTCTAAGTGGGGTCGGCACAACATGTTACAAACATGCTGTCACACGATTTGGCTGCGTTTTTACGACCGGCCGCCTGCCTGACGCCAACTTACCTCTGTCGTATTTTACGACACCTCGGCAAGAAAGAGGGTGGTCTATTCTACTAAACCGGATACCATCAGTGTATCAACTTACCTTAGTCGCCTTTTACGACATCTCGCTAAGAAATGAGGTTGGTTTATTCTACTCAGTCGGATACCACAAGGCGGGTCGACTTACCTTAGTCGCCTTTTACGACATCTTGGTAAGAAATGAGAGTGGTACTATTCTATTCAGCCGGATACCACACGGCGTTATTATTATTATAATGTGTTCTATCATATTATTCCTATTTTTAAAAAATGCACGCACAACAAGAATAGACGAAAAATTTAAAGATAAATTATTAATGATAGAGTCATTTCTTAATTTGATTTCAAGGATTGCTTGTTCTGTGGTAATGTCGGAGAAAAACACCCGCTCCACATTGATATGTGGAAAATAATATTAGTAAAACACCGTAAGAAAAATAATATTTAGTTATGTTAATATTTTTTTTGTTAAAGCACGTCTATATTTAACTTTCATAAAAGTATAAATCACTTCTGCTTTTGTGCGCGTGCGAAGTGAAATTAGCTCTCAGGCGATAGTAGAAATATAGGCTCATTTCAATAGTTTGCAGAAAACTTTATTCCAATGGTAACATAGTAGTAAAAATTGGCAATACCAAATTTAGTAGCTAAAGAAAAGTGGTGCGTGTGGCGGATAATTTGTCTTTTTAGAACTCTATGAACTGTAACCGATTATTAAATAGGAAATAGTTTCAGGTCAGGTAAAAAGAAAGCTACATTTAAAGTTTTATTTCATATGACTGTTATAAAAAGAAATGATGCATCGTCAAACCTGCAAACATTAATTTTAGTAAATTAACTCAAAGATATATCTAAATCAGTTGCAGAACTAATATTTAAGAAAGAAACACCGTGACTACCTTAAAAAAAACAAATAAATATGTCTTGTACAGTATTAAGTACATTAGATTCTAATTAATGACACAAGTGATGATATAGTCGGCGAACTTTTAGCGGAATGCAATTGTAACCCGACGGCCTCAAAACTATAGGGGACAAGACATTGTCCATACATTCAAATGTGTGTCTATATAACTGCACTCTAGGGATGTCCCTTAGTACCGTTTTTTTTTATCTTTATTTTTTAGGGACTTTAGTATCTGCAGATACATGTCAGCCCCATCGTAACCTAATTACATTTAACTAAAAATTTTATATTATAATACGTGTAATAAAATAACTAATATTTATACTTCTTTTTTGAGAGAAGCACTAATAAACTCATATACTTTAATGGCTGAATTACACAAAGGAGAAGCTAAAATTGAATTAAAATATTCATTCATTCATTACATTTAAATTTAAACAACAAATTAGTGATTCTCTCAAAATTCGATTTTTGTCACATGCCAAAAGTAAGTGATGAATATCTTCTGTAACACCGCAAGACTCACAATTCGGCGAATCGGTTTTTTTCATCGTTAGATCATATTTGGATATAGACGCTTTTACAAACATATAAATATTAAAAAAAGAGCCATTGCCTCCTGATAGTGAATCTATACTAATATATAAAGCTGAAGAGTTTGTTTGTTTGATTGTTTGAACGCACTAATCTCATGAACTACTGGACCGATTTGAAAAATTTTTTCGAATGTAAGATAGGCCATTTAATTATATAAAAACAAGTTTTCGTTTTAAAATTATTGTTTGTCATAAACCATGGTCTATGGTCGTTGTGTAGCCACCATAAAGGGATGTGGCACTTGACGAATAATTCTGCGATCGAAATACGGCGGGTCTGATATGTTAAGTGACGCTCGACATGTCTAACGTGATCAAACCAGGATCTACAACTATACCTATCTACACTAATATATAAAGCTGAAGAGTTTGCTTGTTTGATTATTTGAACGCACTAATCTCATGAACTACTGGACCGATTTGTAAAATTCTTTGAATGTAAGATAGGCCATTTATCGAGGAAGACTACAGGCATAACATCACGTTAAGATAAACAGGAAAAGAGCAGAAATAAAAAATATTATGAATACGGCAAAATTTAAAGCTTTAAACTGTAAAAGTTATTCAAAATCATGTATTGCAAAATTGTTACTCTCTATAATTTCTTTATAGAATTACGGGTATATTCGATCCACGCGGGCGGAACCGCTGGCGAGTGCTAGTATAATATATATGAATGTAATATTTTATAGAATTAGGAGTTACTTTGCTGAGGTCCATAATACAAAAGTAATGAGAATATTATTTTGACATGACAAAATCGCTAATGCGTTGCGATTTTGTCGTGGAGTCTATCTCCTGACGATGCTTCGGTTACGGGGCGAAACAATTGTTGAGATTGTGGTGGTGATGTATTGTGCTTGTGTATTGTTTTGTCATCGGTGTCGGGTAGTGCATGAGTTCTTACAATTTCTGCATGTATCAGGTATGAGAACGAATTCACTCTACATTTAGCATTACATATATTCCCTTTTATCGCGGATTATAGCAAAATAATATTCTCATTACTGAATCTTATATTATTATACGTTACTCAATGTAATATTATATGTAGGGGTTTTAAGAATCACTTGCTTGCAAAACTATACAGAAAAACACGTCTAAATAACGTATATGGTTTCAATGTGAGAAATAGGAAAACAGTAAAGGGTGTCAACCCTATCTTTGTAACCGGACGTCACCCCTAAGGATTAGTGGCGTGACTATAGGATTACTACATTGGCCGCAAATGAAGAATTACTGATTACATTCATTCACCTCTATTTTCGCGAAAAATACAATACTATTTAATTGACATACATATTTACAAGTTTTTGTATTTAATGTTACTTAACTATATCATCATCTTCCTGCCCTTCCCACTTTAAGTGGGGTCGGCACGACATGTTAGGCAAACATGTTGTCACATGATTTGGCTACGTATTTTACGACCGGCCGCCTGCCTGACATCAACTTACCTTAGTCGTATTTTACGTCACCTCGGTCAGAAATGAGGTTGCTCTTCTACTCACCCGGATACCACACGGCGGGATGACTTACCTTAGTCCCCTTTTACGACACCTCGGTAAGAAATGAGGTTGGTCTATTGTACTCAGCCGGACATCACATCGAGAATTTAGCTAACAAGCACATTTTAAAACGGAGCGTAAATATCTTACAAAATTTAACTCAAATGAGCTTTTTATACGTGAATATTCAGTCAATATTATTAAAAAGAATTAATCGTGTTTTAAATGTACATCTATACAAATATAAATAACTGAAAATTTTGTTTGTTTCAACGCGCTAATCTCAGGATTTACTAGACCGAAAAACATAAAAAAATTCATCCATTATCGAGGAAGGCTATAGACTATATAACATTACGCTAAATTAAATAGGAGATGAGCAGCAATAAAAATTATTGCAAAAATGTCAAAATTTAAAGCTTACTTTGTGTGCGCTAAGTAAACGGTGAAAGTTATTTGAAAATCTCTTATAATAGCTTCACTATAACTACTTTTATGTTCAAAATTTCAATTCGGGAAAAAAATTGTGACACTAATTTCCATGCGGGTGAAGCTTGCTGGCACAGCTAGTCTTATAAAGACAGCAACAAGTTATATAAATATAGACTAATAGTCCTTATAGTCCTGAAACTATGTTTACAAAATATGCTGAGGACGACATTATAATGGAATGGCGCCATCTACAAAACAAATTAAGCGCAATGCATTCTTTAACGAGTAATTAATAGAATTAATTTAGCGTATGACTCATAGTCGCTTGGTAAGTTCGCCAATATGTTTGAGAAGCTGGCAACGATTTCTCGTACGTTCCAAGTAATATCTTTTAACATTAATAACACTGTTTATGAGGTATTCGTCTCATAACTTAATATGCTACAGAACAACATCACATTACTTACTCATTCAAAATAATCCAAACAAAACGTTGTTTCCTTTGCGACACTTTGCAGTGCGATTAATTTAACATATTCAAGTTAATAATTCACGTGAAACACGCATCGCGCGCCGTAAATAATGTCTAAATTAATTTCGATCCGCAACTCTTAACTTTTGTTTACATTTCAGTACCAGAACGTCACATGTGTTGAGTTTTGACAGATGATCTTATAGAACGTACACAGGCGCATTCACATTTACATACGCGCTCGTCGACAGTGGCTGTCATGGAATTGTTGTGACGCGAAACTAATTCCGTATTTTAGTGGACTTTTGCACGTTTTGCGGGCGATTTTCAGCTCGTTTTTCGTGTGTCCGTCACACAGTTTGCGTTAGTACTGACCACAGCTTAGGGCGCCGTCCACGCGGCGATGTGTGCGTGTGTGAGCTTTCTGCACGCGATCTCTTCAAGCTTAAACGAGTGGGGAGTGCGTCGGTGTGCGTAAAAAAGTTCACTTGTGGAAGTAGGAGGCTAGACTCATTGACTGCGGCCCTTATTGTATGAATGTGGAAAAATTATAGTCGAGCAATGTTCGCCTGAAACAGCGATGCGCATTGTTTACGGGGTTAGTGTAGTGGGCACTTAAGGCTCCCAATTTGCCCAGAAAGTTAATGTCCACTCGCATTGTCTCGGGGACATTATTTCTTACAAAGTACAGTAATTAAAATTCGAGTATATCAGAAATGTTTCCGCGCTTTTGTTATTACCAAGGAGCCCGTTCTAGCTATCGCAATTTCAAGTCATATCTACGCACAAGGTTCCTTCATTGAGGCTTTGGAGACCGACTAATAGGGTTAAAACTATTTTTTTTTACAGAGCATTGTTGAACAAATAATATATATATAGTAATACTCCATTATAGATTTTTTTCATTTTAGGCAGTTCCAGGAATGTGTAAACAAAACGACAAAGGAAATCTTTTTCATGAGGTAATACAATTTGTAGTTTATTGTTTGATCATTGAATTGAATGATAACCTTTAACTCCTAAAGTAGATTTTTTATTATCAAACCACTGTTTTAGTTTTAACGAAATCAGAAATAGTAGTGTAACAACGTCTAATATAGAATGATTTGAAGATCTTTGTTAAGACCCAGGAAAATTACAGATGGGTAGCAAAAAGTAGAAGTAATTAAGCCTATCAGTTTAGTAAATTTAGTGTGAAAACAAGTCATTTAAAAAATCTTTGAACAAAATTACATGTCGCTACTGTTAACCGATGAGGAGTTCCCGTGTCTGGAGCCAATCCTAACAAAAGCATCAGGTCGTGCTTATCATAAACATGCATTGCCATTACAACCAGTATGTAAAATTTCAGGTCAATAAGACCCTGAGGAGAAGTCACATTTAACTTGCAATATTACACATATATACACGACAATAAAAGCTTTAAAAAATTGCTTTGCGATTTTGTCGTGGAGTCTATCTCCTGAAGATGCCTACGGTTACGAGGCAAAACAATTGTTGAGATTGTGGTAGTGAATATGTGCAGTGCATGTGTATTGTTGTGCCATCGGTGTCGGGTAGTACATGAGTTCTTACAAATTCTGCACGTATCAGGTATGAGAACGAATAGTACACTCTACATTTAGCATTACATATAATTCCTTTTATCGCGGATTATAGCAAAATAATATTCTCATTACTTTTCTTTAAAAAATTGTGAAACTTCATAACTCGTTATTTTATAAGGCAATGGTTCTAGACTCCATCATTTGTATCTAATAGAGGAATTATCCTTTCTATGGTTTTAAGGTGTTGATTAACCTAGATCTGGTTTTGCAGTAAGGCTTCGGGCGTAGTTAGATACCACGCTTCCGGCAAGCGATTAACCGTTCTAATGTGATATGTAGAAAGCGATAAAGGTTTAATTTTTCATAGCTCTATCAACCACATACGTTTGTATCTATGAAAATACTACCTCATACGATAGTATATAGTATAGCTATCCAGAAAATTCCTACCTTTTAGAAACCTTAATATGATGTCCCCCGCATGATTCAAGACATATTGACGATTATTCTGTACTAGCTTTTATACGCAACTTCGTTCATACTTACTGTTGTCGCGTGATAGTTTGATAATAGATGGCGCTTTTGAATGGCATCCTATTTCTGTAGAATATGCGATTTCTATGAGCTTATAGAAGACCCCCTACCAGATCGACAGACGACCTCAAAACGGTCGCTGGGAGCCGCTGGATACAAGCGGCACAAAATCGTGTGTTCTGGAGATCCCATGAAGAGGCCTATGTCCAGCAGTGGACGTCCATCAGTTGAAGAAGAAGAAGAAGATGAGCTTATATATTACCCCGGTGAATGGGGAATAATTGTGCCAGATTTCATCGATTATATTCAGTGGATTCGCCGTGAAAGAGTTACAAACACATACACACAAACTTTTGCATTTATAATATTAGTAGGATACTTCCTACTAATATTATAAATGCAAAAGTTTGTGAAGTAAGTATCCTACTGGATAGGATAGTATTGAACGTTTTCCATTTCTCATTATTTTAAAGGTTATATATTAAGTTTCCCATCTTAATTGCAATTTATAATAGATGTTCGCGCTTCCTGCGTGCCTTCGATAGCTGCAGTTGGTGAGCATAGGTAGGATAGGCAGGCAACCGGCAACTTCTCCACCCCGAATAATCAAGGATACTGACCTTTGACTTAGAGGCTTCTTCTTTAGTTATGGCGACCACGCCGCTCTCGCCGGAGTATAACCACAAAAACTTAATGCACCTATATTTGGTGAATCACAACTTTTATTGTTCTTTAATATAGTTTATACACACAGACACCAAATTATCCGTTATATTTCTTATATATTAATACGATAATCCACCGAATACCGATATTTATTGCAATTCACTCAGAGGCCCATGCACCGTGTTGCGTGGCCGACCGGTCTTCTTTTAAGTGTGTGACATTAATTAGTCACCTACCCACACCTCAGGTGCAGCAAGTCCCGATTACCCTCGGTAGAAAAAGTTGCCCCTTCATAGCTCTATCATGCAAATTGTCATCATGCAAAAAAAATGTCCCATATATATATATATATATATATATATATATATATATATATATATATATATATATATATATATATATATATATATATATGGGACACTTACACACACGGTCGTCCGTCCCTAAATTAAGTATTTAATACTCGTGTTATGGTAGACAGACTAGTGAATATGTACTTATATATTTTTATAATTGATTTATTTGAATTTAAACTATCGTGAGTGGAATTCATAATTAATGTATAGAAACTGGCTATACTCACGTGTTATTTTATCGGATGAGCCCGACTAGTTTCAAGCCCATACGGGCTCTTATTCATAATGCTCATGGCTCGGGCTCATCCGATAAAATAACACGTACGTGAGTATAGCCGGTTTCTATACATTAAATTGATTTATAGAAAATGTTGGGAATCGGCGGGAATCGAACCCGCGACCCACGGAGCCGAAGGCAGTGTCACTACCCACTGCGCCAACGAGGCAGTCAATATAAAATCTTATTAAAGTTAAAGAACGCAACACCATTCGCTAGCAATGACATTTATCAAGGCAAGTGTTTACTCATATCTGTATCGGGACTATCGGGAGATGAGGCGAAGTGAGATTTATGATTCAGAAAAATCTCTTAATGGACCCGCGCATGCTCGTCCAAGATAAATGTGCAATTTTAACTTTGAGAATGCAACCCAAGTTTTGACGTTTCATGATGTATGTATTTATACTCGCCTCGTATGATTGTTTTGTTATCTTCGTTACTGGAGAGTGTAAACAACATTAACTTATAGTTTCATTACCAATTTAAGTACCGTCGTGTGGTATCCTGTTGATTAGAATAGATCACCTTCATTCTTAATGCGGTGTCGTGAAATAGGACTAAGGTAAGTTGACGTCAGGCAGGCGGCCGGTCGTAAAAACGCAATGAAATAATGTCACAGCATGTTTATAACATGTTGTACCGACCCCACTTAGAGTGGGATAAGGGCAGGAGGATATATATATATATATATATATATGATTTGTTTTGTTATCTTCGTTACTGGAGAGTGCAAACTTTTGTAACCTTGTAACCTTTACTTTATAAATTCATTAATAATACGGTTTTTAAGTACCCCCGTGTGGTATACAGCTGAGTAGAATAGACCTCATTTCTTACCGAGGTGTCGTAAAAGGCGACCAAAGTAAGTCGAATCGCCTTGTGGTATCTGGTTGAGGTGTCGTAAAAGGTGACTAAGGTAAGTTGACCCACCATTTGGTATCCAGCTGAGTAGAAAAGACTACCCTTATTTCTTGACTAGGTGTCGTAAAAGGCGACTGAGGTAATTTGACTCGCTATGTGGAATATGGCTGAGTAGAATAGAACACCCTCATTTCTTACCGAGGTGTCGTAAAAGGCGACTAAGGTAAGTCAACCCACCGTGTGGTATCCGGTTGAGTAGAATAAAACAACCTCATTCTTACCGCAGTCCCATGAAATACTTCTAAGGTAAGTTAACGTGAGGCAGGCGGTAGATCGTAAAATACGCAGATAAATCATGTGATAACATGTTTGAAACATGTTGTGCCGACACCACTTAGAGTTGGATAAGGGCAGGAGGATGATGATTTCTTACACGTCCAGGTTATGGGTCTCTTTAATACTCAGACTTTATTGCAATTAGCGACAAAATAAAATTTTTGAATTCAGTCTCTTTAATACTAAGCGTGCGAACAATAATAGACCACATACCTATAATTTTATTTTATTTATTTAATTTTAATTTTTTTATTTAAGGACCACCAGTAGCTACTACATTTAAATAAATTATTAATTTATTAAACATATAAATGTCGTTCGTTAAATGTGCAGCTTATTAAGGTAGCTACAACATGCATTAAAGAAACAAGTTTTATTACTTTACAAGTAAACAATACTAATTAAAAAAAAAAATGTTTTAAATAAATAAATATATTTCAATTATCAATACTACTTAATTAATATATTTAGCTCAGTGCATGAGTATATAAATATTTTAAATGCCGAGGTATATCCTGTATAATTTGCGTTAAGCGTACTAACGAAAAAAAAACTGTCTTGTATGAAGCATAATACTTGATAATTATAAGTTAGCTCATTTAATTATTCGTTCAGTTCTGTACTAAACACCGATCCCCGCCCTACATTCAGTTTTAAGTACTACCAACCATTTAACCTGTCTTCGAACTTGACCGAATAAAGGGTCTTTTGTTTAACGGCTCATGTGAACGAACTAATGAATGAGTGAATTTGTATTCGACGAATGGAACGTAATTAAATAATATTAAAACGCACTAAAGAGAATTTCTTGACATTTATCGAGAGGCTCTGCTTCGGTTTTTGTTTTTTTAAACGTATTTTATTGTCCCTTTTTGTAATAAATAAGCTATCTAAGATTTATTTGTGTAAAAACGAAGAAAATAATAAGTTTTAATATTAAACAAAAGTCAACACAAGTTCGAAAAGGCGCCTTAAGATCTTACTCACAACGCTTTTATGTTTCATAGTTGACACACTATATTTATATCAATATTCTCTATTTTTATCATAGAGCACTAGTTTTCTCACTATTTCAGTATTAAAATAAGAAAAACAAGCTATCTTTAAAAGTATTAGGAATTATAAAGCTTATCGTTGTCATAAAAAGTACTTTTTTCAACGAAAATAAATTCAATTGGCCCGTTGGCAGCGACTCTGCCAGCTCCATGGGTCGCGGTTTCGATTCCCGCCGAGGGCCAACATTTTCTACAACAATTTGTTAGTTTTTCAAGTCTGGGTGTGTATATAAGTTAAGTTAAGTAACGGCCTGTTACTATCCCACTGCTGAGCATAGGCCTCCTCTCTCCGTTTTTGGAGAGAAGGATTGGAGCTAAGACCTACCACGCTGCTCCAATGCGGATTGGTAGGTTACACATATCTCCAGAATTCTCTAGAGATATGCAGGTTTCCTCACGATGTTTTCCTTCACCGAAAAGCGTGTGATAAATTGCAATTTTCAATTAGACATATAAGTTTTACTAGAAAACTCATTGGTGTCTGCCTGGGTTTGAACCCTAAACCTCTCGAAAGAGGCGCACGGTGTTACCGCTGGGCTACCACAGCTGTGTGTATATATATACACAGGTATATAGTACACAGGGTGTGTATATATATTTTATATATCTATATATATATATTTAAAATTATATAGGTACATAAATTTAACAGTTTTCTGTCGCCCATACCACAACTATTAAGTTACTTTGGAACTTGACGACTTAAGAATTAAAAGAATTTTTATAGCCTATATATTATTCTGGTGTATAAGGAATAATAATGCCAAATTTTATCAATATTGATTCAGCAGATTCACGGTTAAAGAGTAACAAACACATCCATACTCACAACCAATGTACCTTTGTATAGTGCAATAAGAATAAATAAATAAATAAATAAACCTTTCACATTTATAATATTAGTAAGATTTAATATAAATATTATGACTTGAAATCAATAGAAGAAGGTGCTTATATTTTCAAGGTTGTAGGGGGAGAATAAATTATTTTATAACTTTCTACCCGTCGTCAAGTTTACTTTGGATTGGACCCTTTCTTGGATTAATTTTATTATATTTCATATTGCGCACTCATACATAATTTTATTTATATTACGAAGGCCAATGCAACCACCCAACAATACACCCTATACTTACGCGATAATAACTATCCACACGTTACATATTTAGTACACTCATAAGCAAAAACGTGTTTTCACTTATAACCAAAAATCATAATATTGCATCATCATTCTTCTTTCCATATCCCACTCTAAATGGGGTTGCCACAGCATGTTATAAACATGTCGTAACATGATTTGGCTACAAAAGTAAAAATAAAAATATTTTGTTAAAATTCGCAAATCAAAATAATTTAATTATTACTTTATATTATGGATCTTCGCAAAATAACGCCTCATTCTATAAATACGCTATGTATTTTACGACCGGCCTGTCTGACGTCAACTTGTCTTAGTCGATTTTTACGACATCTCGGTAAGAAATCTTGTGGTGGTCTATTTTCCTCAGCCGGATACCATACGGTGGGTCAATTTACTTGTAAAATATGTAGCCAAAATGTGAATAACATTTTGTGCACAACCACACTTAGAGTGGGATAAGGGCAGCAGGATGATGAGTCTAATCATTAAGTCTCTTAGACAGTTTAGAGGTATAGACAAATTTAGGGTCGTTTTTACTAAACAATTTATAGAATTAGGCGTTACTTTGCGGAGGTCCATAATACAAAAGTAATGAGAATATTATTTTGCTATAATCCGCGATAAGAAATATGTCGTTATTACTTATAAGGACGTAGTATAAAAAGTTGCGAAGTATTGTTACTGACTGTACAAAAATTAAATAGACTGCCCATATGGCGTTCGACGGAAGTACGTATCGTCTGTCAGCTCTTTAATATTATAATGAAGCGAGCATTTCTTTACTGACCACTCAAAGGAGACAATGAGCTACAAGTCTGACGTGGATTCATCCGGAGGGCTCGCTCTGTTGCATTGTTTCGAATGAATTTAGCTTCGTCACATTAATATTATTCATGCAAACGTGAGATTTTCTTCATGCTTCATACGTAATAATAATTTCTTATATAGAAAATATATAAAAAAGTTGGTGGTTTATTCGTTAAGTCTATCACATTTATTGTGTAAAAATCCGTTCAGTAGATTTTGAGTAAATCGATCACATACACACAGACAGTTTTTGGAGGCTTATAATAGTATATGGTTGACCGAGACTTGCTCGGTAATTATTTACAAAATAAAAAAAAGAAACTTGAAAAAAAAGAAAAAAATATCGGTAAGGCTGGGCTCGATAGTAGGTATTTTCATTTCTCGAGACCACATATGCCCCGAATAAGTTACGCTGCCTTGACAGTTAATGGCAATAATTCAATTCAATATAAAAAAAAACCCAAAAACAGATTTAAATGTTAATAATTTTTTATGCCCAAAAACAGGCATAAAACGATTTTTTTTTAATATAACCTAGCTAGATCGATTTTTCTTCCTTAAAACCCCCTACATGCTGAATGTCAGGAAAGCCGTCGGAGCAGATTCCGAATATATATATATATATATATAACCAATACAACATTAACTCATTTAAATATTAAAGATAATAATTATAAAAATTGCAATGGTGCAATTTTTATAATTATTATCTTCAAGAAGACGTGAGCTCATTCTATATAAGTTTGTCTCCACAATTGCCTTATACCTTTTGCTCCTGCTAAAAATCCCACAAAAACTGGCGAAAGATCAATATTCATACAGCTACCAGTTCATTAAATAAAATTAATAAATATCAGTTTGAGAATAAAAATAATTTACTTGCTCATATTTTATTGCCAAATGTGTGGGCAAAAATTTATTACCGTCAAGATCTAGAAATGTATATATATTCGCTACCAAGGTATTATTGGCTTCTTGCTAAACTGATGTTAAAGTCATATTAGATGAATAATATATTAGTGAGGTGTAAGAATGGGATGTTTTACGCGTAACACGGACATATGGACAATTGCGATGCCAGTTTTATTGCGGGAGTTAAGAAGGTTCGCGTTGAAATGGCCGCCGCTCACATCGTAACGTAATTCTATGACGATAATATTTATTTATAACACCTTCTAAGCTACTGTAGTGTTATAAAACTTAAGGCCCATGTGGTTTTTTGTTTCTTTGACTAAATTATTAAATTTTGTTATAAAAATTATTAAACTATTGTTAAATTTTGTTTTATACCTATAGTTTATTATTATTTCTTCTATGTTACTGTGACACGTATATGTAGCTGTTATTAGTAAGATATTGCTTAAGCATTGAGAACATATTAAATATAAAAAAAAATTATTCCGTAGAAATAGTCTCTTCACACAACTTTTTTTGTTCTTTCTTTTTCATTGTCAATATACCTAATATATAAAGCGTAGCTCTCTATGCTTGATACAAGCGCAACTTAAAACATTTGACTTCAATCTCTCGAGTGAATTGCTTCATGGCGGACGCGCATCCAATACATTAAATGATATTACAATCAACAAAAGCGTCTATGGATATAAACCTACAAAAAGGGGATCCCAAGGAAGAATTCATCTGGACGAAAGGTGATTTAAACTTTATCTTCCTTTAAATAACTTCGATATTTTAATTCTCATTCAATGTTAAAAATGGATTTGGATCTTCGAATGTGATACAAACCTGACCTATAGTTGCCATTGAAGGAACTCCATGTACTGAAAGTTATAAAATAAAACTATATATTTTTTTGTATATTTTATTTTTTAGTACCTCTCCTGCCCTTATCCCACTCTAAATGGGGTCGGCACAACATGTTATAAACATGTTGTAACGTGATTTGGCTGCGTTTTTACGACCGGCCGCCTGCGTGACGTCAACTTACCTTAGTCGTATTTTACGACATTGTTATATTTTATTTTTTAGTATATAGTTTTTAGAATAATATTAGAACAATAAAAGACGTCACGCGCTTTCGATAGGCTGTAACTAGTTTTGGGTTGGATGTATGATGATGATCAATAAAATTTTTATTTAATGAAGTTACATTTTATCCAAAAAGGAGAGTTTGGCAATCATTATAAAACTATCACGATATTAAATTTTACCTATAGCCTACTAGTAGAAATTAAAGCAAAATTGAGACATCTGTAAAATTTATTCCCCACTTAATTTAATTCTGGCGCGTAAAAACATTTTTATTACGCGTGGGTCTAAAGTGTTCCTACCTTTAAAATTGAAAGTGACGTAAGTGCCATTTTAGAACGCAATCGGCGGGCAAAAGTCGTAAATCAAAATTTTAGTGTCGAAATGTTGGGATGCGCGGGCCACTGGGGTGGCCGGTCTTAAACATTTTTCTCTTTAAAAAAATAAGTTAAAGAAACAATATAACAATGTCCAGTTGTTGGAAACATTCAGGTATTGTTCGAGATTCATGACGACTGCACGGTAAAAATATTTTCTCGTTGACATTGTCTCGTGATGGAATAAATATGGGTGTATTTATATGTGTAGTTATACTCTTAAAATATTTTGTTGTGTGTAGTAAGCTAATTGTTACAAAAGCTTCTATTAAAAGTCGACGTACATGTAGTCGAAATGTTCTCTGATACACCATCAGCTGTAATGGCAAAACGTAAAGTTAATTAAATTTTACCTTTTTAACTTTATTAAATTATTTATTGTTTTATATTTATGACAATTCATAGCAAATAAAGATCTTAAGCACATTAATAAACACAAAAAAGTGGAGCATTATTCCTCCTCCTCTTATCTCAATTATATAGTGTTTAATGAAGAATGTGGAATACTTAAATATTGTTTTCCGTTTTAAATTATGAAACATTTTTATACATATTTCTATTCTGTATCTGTCAAAATAAGACACATAACGTATCTTATATAACTAATTACTGAATTAATGGCGTACCTAAATTAGTTATATTTACTGAGCACTGGCTCAGTAAATATAACTAATTTACGCCATTTTATTACCGTTTACATTGAAATGTAATAATATCAGTTGCGATTCTTGTGAAAGGACATGAGCTTTAGTCACATTGAGTTAAATAAAGTGTTTAAATTGTATTACATTGTGTTCTATTTCGTATTATTTATATCTTTTATTTTCTTTCATATTCTTATTCTATTCATATCATGTTCTTTTCATATTCTAATACTAGTTTTACTAAAAATTCACGATGTATCAATTACGACTAAGTATTTTAAGAAGAAATAGCGCTACCTTAAAGATTTCTATCATCAGGCTGTTACAAAATTGCACAGAAGTTATTAGATTATAGCAGCTATAGAACAATGCCGTCAAAACGCCCGCAATTCTTTGATCAGCAAGCAGTCAAAATTACCGCATACAATTGTCAAAAAGATTTATAGAAGCAGGCGTTGCTTTGCGAAATTTCACAATACAGAAGTTACAAAAAAAAATATTATTAATAAGTATTGTAACTTCTGTACTCTAAAAAAAAAGAACATAGTAACTAACATTTTACAATTTTATTTTAGTTCTTCGTAAAAGTCCTAAATTTAAAAAAGGAAAGCTTTTTCAATCTTCCATAGCTGTGTGTTATTTTACGAGTAAGTTAGGAAGGTTTATCGCTAATGTGCTAATTCCAAGGAATTAATAAAATGGTGCTATAAATACGCTAACATCACAGTATGTCACAGTTTTAGGCTTATTCTCAATAAGCCTAAAACTGATATAACAGATAATACAGAATAACTGATAATACAGATAAAAATTGTATTAACATTTGTGAAGAAAATTTTGCAAATACATAATTCACACTTTAAATTGCTCCAAAAAAATATTAATGGTGTGGTAAGCTTGCGCTGACTGTAACAAATTTATATCTAAAGATTATCGACTGACTTAAAATAAAATACATGTGAATTTATTTTTCCACATTTGTTAAAATAAATCTTATTAGGTTTATCTGCATAATAGCAGAATTATGCGTTAGTGTCGTGTGGCATCCGACTGAATAGAATAGTACCACCCTCATTTCTTACCGAGGTGTCGTAAAAGGCGACTAAGGTAAGTCGACCCGCCGTGTGGTGTCCGGCTGAGTAGAATAGACTACCCTAATTTTTTACCGAGGTGTTGTAAAAGGCGACTAAGGTAAGTTGACTCACCGTGTGATATCCAGTTGAGTAGAATAGACCACCCTATTTCTTACCGAGATGTCGTAAATACGACGTTGGTTAATGTCAGGCAGGCATCCGGTCGTAAAATACGTAGCCAAATCATTTGACACATTTGACAACATATTGATAAAATGTAGTGCCCCACTTAGAGTGGGATTTAGAGGGCAAGAAGATGATGTTAAAATCTTATTTGGTTAATATAAAAAAATGATCAATTTATAATTATAAATATAAATAAAGTTATGAATGAAGTTGTGTAAAGGTTGCTTTTGATGTTTTGTACGTAGGCAGCAAACTGTTATACAAAGTAAGTTTTAGCTTGTTTTAAGAGTGACGGTAAAACGGGAAAATTGATGGCCATCCCAGGTGGCCTAGTCGTAGAATCTTTGCCTTTAAAACAAATATATTAGTAACAAAGACAAGCCAAGAAGAGAAGCAGGTAAACTGTCAATCACTATATCGTAAGTTTATTTAAGGATTACAACCGGCGTCTGAGATAAGAAATGAAAATTATAATGAAATAAAATACAATCTCGGAAACGGCTCCAATTTTACTGAAATTCAGTATGAATAAAGAGGGTTTTGGGGGAGAAGAATCGATCTAGATAAGATTATTTTAAAAAAATGTCATTTTATCAATGTTTTCGAGCTCTAAATTTTTTTGAAATTTACGTTGAATACGTTAAAAAATTTTCACTATCAAATTTAAAGTCATGATGGTTCATTTGGGGAACGGGCGGTCTATAGAGGTGAAAATATCTAGGATCGAGCCCCACATGCCCTATCATATTTTCCTTTTTCTTTTAATTTTTTTACTGAAATAATTTTTCAAATCGGCCCAGTAGTTTCTGAGATTAGCGCGTTCAAACAATCAAACAAACAAAAACTCTTCAGCTTTATATATTAGTATATGTAGATATGGTGAATAATATGTGTTGCTACAAAAATAATTGTGGCAGCGCCCATGTTAACACAACTAAAAATAATTAAAAGTATTGTCATATAGGTTCACTTACCTGCAGGGATATAAGAAGACCTTTACGAATCAACATTTCATTATTCTTCTCAATTCAACACCAATCTCATAATACAACAAAATAAATAAAACGCATCACATCAACGCGGACACGCTCATTAATGAGTTCGCAACACAAAGAGTAATATTATAATATTGGTACAGTCGACTATAATATTTTACATTTACGACAATATGTAATTTTCGGCTAAATAGACTTGAACACTCTCGAGGTTTCGTAAAAGTCGACTAAGGTAATTTGACCAGCTGTGTGGTATCCGACTGAACTGAATAGACTACCCTCATTTTTACGTAGGAATCGTAAAAGACGATTAAGGTAAGTAGACAACAGGTAATCGGCCGGTCGTAAAATAACTAGCCAAAACATGTAATAAAATGTTTAAAACACATCGTGCCGACCCCACATAGAGTTGGATAAGAGCAGGAGAATTATGATTATCAAAGTGAGTTAAAATGGAAAGTTGTGTTTTATTATGGCATATTCCAGCCGGAAGTAGTCACCGCTGTATTTGTAAATGTATACCGTCAAGAAAAAATCATTCTAATTCAATTGCAAATACGTGCTATATTTGCAATATCGAACAGCTGCAAACTTTGCATTTCCTAGTAAGACATGTGTAATCTACTAATATAAATAAAACTTTTCTTCTAATTTTCCTATTGTTAATGGAGAGTACACCGTAATAATCTATTTACCTATCATAGTAATACCATATGGCAAGGATCGAGTAAAAAAGTTGAAATTAATTGAAAAATGAATGTGCAATAAAACTCATGACAGGAACTTTTTGCGGAAAAAAACTGGATTAAAATCTCGAGAGCTTTTCTAAAAGTGTATTTACCCTATCGACATTTTCAATTTAAGTAATTTAAGAGAAAACTGTGGTAGGCAATATGAGATCTTAACAAAATTTTGAGATTCGTGTAACCCATCAATTTTTACAAGAACATTGTTGTCCATCTAACCTATTTAACCCCAAAATATTGCCATGCAGTTACTATAAAGATTGTAGCGGACGTTTTTCCGTTAAATGTAGAATATTTTCAGACTTTTAGATTGTCTTGACAAACGCTACGTAATTTTGCCGTCGACTGTACTCATGTCACCGTATCGCGATTCATTTAGCCTGCGGTTACTTAACGCTTTCGTTCACTTGCGGTGATACTCCGTTGTGTACGAAGCCCGTTGGCTTTCATAATTAAAATTGGCTTTACATCTCACTGGTGATAGCTTGAGGTGATGAGGTGGTTGGTTTAATTAAAGCCAGTTCACAATTTCTCTGCTTTGTTTGCATTTGAGATGGAATTTAAAGATAATATCCGTCAAAAAACTTTGCTTTATTGAGTTGAATGTAGGGAATAAATTATTTTATCACCATATAATTGTTTAGCCGTGACAGATTGCAAAGGTCTGCACAGCAAGAGCTCTGTTTATGTCGTATGGTATCCGGCGAGTAGAACAAACCATCCTCATTTCTTACCGAAGTGACGTAAAAGGCTAAAGAAGACTAAGGTAAGTTGACCAACTGTGTGGAATCCGGTTGAGTTTCACACCGAGTTGTCGTAAAAAACGACTAAGGTAAGCTGACGTCAGGCAGGTGGTTTGTTGTATAATACGGAGCCAAATCATGTGAATGATCGCTTGTTAGCGGTAAGGCCGCCTCACTATATCTTGCAGTTTTATTGTGATTTTGTTACTTAGTACTATTGTAAATTTTGTGGTGTACAATAACGAGTGTTCTATTCTATTATATTCTAATGTTTCTAAAATGTTGGGTCGACCCCACTCAGAGTGGGATAAGGGCAGTTGGACGAAGGGAGCAAGAGCTCTGTTTCGAAATTTCTACCGTTTTATATTTGGAATAAATTTATTATTTATGTACAAATTGGATTAATAAAAATAAATTTAAAACAAGTAAAAAGATTTAAGTATGTATAAGAAACGACTAATAATTTAATTCACATTATAATATCATACGAAACAGTCATATCTCACAAATGTCAACTCGTATCTTATTAATCGTTCCCTGTTAGCTAACGATAGATCATTTATAAATCTAAAAACGATAACTTTTTGCCTTGCTCCGCCGTAACGACACAATGAACGCACTTTAAGAGGCTCACACTTAACATTTATATCTCCTTATAAGTAGATCGAGATATAATAAAACTAAAGGAGAGCGAACATCAAGAAAGCTATAACATCATTATCATAGCAATCCGCCATCTCTTTCCGATAGGTCTCACCCCCCAGTGGCCCCGCCTACCGCGTATCGCCTCTGTCACCTGTATATCTCGAAACATTACACATATGCAAAACTTTCGCATCTCCCAGCACACATTGAGCTTCCACGCACACTTGAAAGCTCGTGCAGCTTGCATCGCATGTGTGCCAGGTCGGTATAAATCTGCAAGATAAAAATTGTGCTATATTGCGTCCCGGTGTGTTCTATTCCGTGGTTCTCTTTTTTGTCGAGATAGTAGCCTGTAGGCGTGCCTAGTGAGTTGTTTGCACCTCGCACAGTGGTCGATATTTCACAATGCGGTGTCATCGACACGGACGTCTCCACTAAAATATACGTCGGGTTTATCTCAGAGGAATGCTAACTTTTCTGTTCTATCTTTATCGAATTATGGGTATGCGTTTGTTTCTCGGATTTATATTTAATTCTTATATGGAAAACTATAGAGACATCTTTAAGTAGCTAAGCGTATGTCTGAAAAGATATTTCAAGTGTTAAAGGACTAGATTAGGTAATGTGATTTTGAAAATCAGATGACTGCGTTAACTCAAGTTAATTTACATTACATCCTCGTATTTGAAAATCCGTTTGCATATTAGTCGTCTCTATCTGTCATCATATATCATTCTCGTCCTAATCCCGCTCTAAGTGGGGTCGGCACAACATGTTGACTGCGTATTTTACGAACGGCCGACTGCCTGACTTCAACTTACCTTAGTCGTATTATGACGCCTCGGTAAGGAAGAGTATGGTCTAGTTTACTCTGCCGGATACCATACGGTTAGTCAACTTAACCCAGTCGCCTTTTACGACACCTCGGTAAGAAATGAGGGTGGATTATTCTATTCAGCCACAATTACAAAATTAATAGAATATAATTATATGTATACTCCACATCTAGAATATGAATAAACATACAATTGAAATTGAGATAGCTTGGTGGGTCTAAGATCCAGTCATCTGTTTAAAAGAAAAAAGCCTTTTGAAGCTTTGCCCAGCTGTAGATAGTATCAGGTCACTTAAATATTAGTACCTGGGTGACCGAGCCTTGCTAGGTAATTTTGAAAATGAAGTTAAAAATAATTAAAACTGAAAAGAAAAATTAAAAAAAATTAGGGCAGGTGGAGCTCGATCCTAGGTATTTTCACCTCTCTAGACCGCCCGTTCCCCAAATGCAGCAAACGTTTGGCAGCGAAAAATTGTGATTGTATTTAACGTAAATTTAAAAAAAAATTAGATCCCGAAAACATGGATTTAACGACAATTTATTTAAATAAAACTTATCTAGATCGATTTTTCTCCCTCCTTACATGCTGAATTTTAGGAAAATCGTTGGTGCCGTTTCCGAGATTCTGAAAATATATATATATTTACATACAACATCAACTCATTTAAATATTAGAGATTATATTATAGGTCGCTATTTCACTGAAATTTCTAAACAAAGTCGTAGTGTCAAGCTAGTACAATATAAACTATCTCTATCATAACAATATGCACCAACAATTTTTGTTCGTCCGCTCCATTTTGAACGGCGATTAACTCATGAACAATTTCAGTCACGGGGGCAACTGCTATAATTATTCGCATTGTACAAACAGTTGCACTGCAATTACGTCGCTCTGATTCTGTGTATTGTTCAAATGTCACCGCGTGAAGTCTGAATGAGAAAATGTATCATATTCGCAACAAAATATGATTGCTCGCAATTAATTTTATCAAGTGCTATTGTATCTTTCTAAACCGATCGGTGATTGCGATATTATACGAATAGTACATTTCAATTTTATAACACCATAGTTATAATTCGATACATCGCTACAAGAAATGTCAAATTAAATCTAAATAATGTTTATACAAATAAGCTAATTTAAGAACTTTTGAATCGTCAAGGATCAATATGATAAATGAAGCTACAACTGGATTGTATAGTGTTTTTTTCAAATTGACTTTATACTGTTATAACGGCTATAACGGCTTTTACGTCACCGGGTGGGACGGGCGAGCGCAGAAGTATCATCGAAGTTGCGAAATGCGGAGAGTAGAGCGCAGAAGCTCTACTAGCGTCGGGGAACGTCGTCGTAACGGTGCTTCCTGTGAGGCCGGACCACGGGTGACGCGTAGTGGGGGGCTGATAGTATGACTTTGATTAGTCATTTCGACGTTGAAGGATGGCAAGACGCCATGACCAACCGAATCAGAATACGAATAACTGTGATAGCTCAATGATTAAAGGGCAGATCAAAAAAAGTTTGGGATGTTGCTTTTACCGATAAGAACCAGAAAGCTCGGCGGTCAAACTTTGAATAATTTCAAATTTTACATTTTAAACTTCTTGTATGAAACTGAAAGGATTTTCAAATCTAGGCACTTTTATTATCCAAGTAAACTTCATTATGTTTTACATATATATTATCTTTCTGTCCTCAACCAATAGACGTCTACTATTGGACATAGGTCTTTTCAAAAGCATTAAACGTCACACGATCTCGTACCACTGAATCCAATGGCTAATCACGACTTTTGGATCGTCTTATAGTTATTTTTTAATACGGTCATCATCTTTTTGCCCTTATCCCACTCTAAGTAGGGTTGGCACAAAATGTTATAAACATGTTGTCACATGATTTGCCAACGTATTTTACGACCGGCAGCCTGCCTTACGTCAACTTACCTTGGTCGTATTTTACGACACTTCGGTAAAAATGAGGGTGGTCTATTCTACTCAACTGAATACCACACGGTGGGTCAAATTACCTTAGTCGCTTTTTACGACACCTCGGTAAGAAATGAGGTTGGTCTATTCTACTCAGCCGGATACCACAGGGCGGATCGACTTTAGTCGCCTTAATAATCAATAAAGTTTATTCATTAACAGGCCTTAAGGTTGCTGCATAATTAATAGCGGCCGGATAAAACATTCATTCAATAAAAAAATAACCTTATTCACCTTTTACAACACCACGGTAAGTAATGAGGGTGGTCTACTCTACTCAGCCGGATACCACACCACACGGTATCGATGTTTTAAAATAAGAAGTTTTGCCAAATTACAACCTTTTTTACCTTGAAATATTTTACATTTTAGTCGAATTAATAAAAGATTTTAGCCATTAGACTGACGTTAACGTAATTAATTATCAATATTGCTTCCATTACGATTTCACAACATTAATTTATACATATTTTATGATGTTTATTACAAGCCTGACACAATACAAGTGGCCTCGACGCTGTTTATAATTAAAGTGTTATTAGCGAAATTAAAATAATCGTTATTATATACGAGGTGGGCGACCGAAATCCGTGGAAGGCCGCACTAATGAGAAATAAATTGTCGTCAGCAATCTACAGTAATTAGTGCAGTTCGCTCATTTGAACCGACCGTGACACTGGCTGTGCTTTATTTAGATTTTGTATGGTGCAATAAAGGTGTCTATTTTGTTCTACAATTAATTTTATATTCTTTGTTTCATTTAAATATTTAATAATACTGTAACTAAACTACTTGTATTAATAAAAGAAGTATTCTAAATCAGTTTTATTCTTTTCATAAAAAAATGCTAAAATGAAATCAAAGCAAACTCTCATTCGCTATCCGCGGGCTAGCTGCTGATGACAGCGGCTGTCACATCTCCCACGTCAAAATGGCGCGAAAGGCTGTGTCATGGCTTGCTTGCTTGCTTGCAGTAATGACAAGGCGGCGTTGTTACAATACAGTATAGAGTAACGACTGGGAAGAAGAGACCCGGTCGTAGAAGGAAATCATGGTTACGAAACATCCGAGAGTGGACGGGAATCAAGAGCGCTCCCGAACTCTTCCGTCTGGCCACGGATAGGAGGGCGTATGCAGAGCTGACTGCCAACCTCCACTAGTTGGAGAGGCAATAAAAGAAGAAGAAGTAGATAGAGTAACGCCGTGTGGTATCCGGCTGAGTAGAACAGACCAATCTCATTTTCTTACAGAGGTGTCGTAAAAGGTAACTAAGGTGAGTTGAACCACCGTGTGCTATTCGGTTGAGTAAAATAGACCCCCGTCATTTTCTTACCGAGGTGTCAATCGTAAAAGACGTAAGTTGATGCCAGGCAGGCGGCCGGTCGTAAAATACCTAGCCAATTCATTTAACAACATGGTCAATACATATTGTGCCGACCCCACTTAACGTGGGATAAGGGCAAAAGAATGATGACAGTATGAATTAACAAAAAAACAAACCAAAACTTCAATTGCTGATTTAAAATTCTAAGTAGTGCATAGACTCATCTTAGTAACATAACAACCTGACCTAAACCATTGATTGTAATTTATAGAATTAGGCGTTACTTTGCAGAGGTCCATAATACAAAACTAATGAGAATATAATAAAAGAAAATATATGTAATGCTAAACGTAGAATACTATTCTTTCTCATAGCTGATACACGCAGAATTAGTAAAATCTCATGCACTACCCAACACCAATAACAACAATAAATTTTGTTTTTTTTAATACTCGTAGCATAAAAGATACTTAAAAAAAGTAAACTTATGGTCACAAAATCGTTCCTTATTATAAAAAATCGTCTGACCTTTATAAAACATTTCAACGCAAATACATACCTACATTATGCATGATAATACAAATGGAAACAAAGCTTAAACGGCACAGTTATTAAAATGTTTAATTGCAGGAACGGTGCGGACGTAATCGTTGTGTGCGCTACAGTTTTATCTAAAACATAGTCATTATAATAAAATTACACATAAAACCCGGTGCATACTAATTATTTATTTTATTTTATTTTATTTATGCACCACAAGTTAACAGATAAATTATTTAAATAGAAAAAATGTGTACAAACGAAAGCTTATCGCTATAAGCGGTCTCTTCCAGCAGCCCTAAGAGTTTTGGGAAACATATTTAATTTTAATTACATTTTAATAAAAAAAAACGTTGTTTGGTATCCGGCAGAATAGAATAGACCACCCTCATTCTTACTGAGGTGTCGTAAAAGGCGACTAAGGTAAGTTGACCCACCGTGTGGTATCCGGTTAAGTAGAATAGACCACCCTTTTTCTTACCGAGGTGTCGTAAAAGGCGACTAAGGTAAGTTGACCCACCGTGTGGTATCCGGTTAAGTAGAATAGACCACCCTCTTTCTTACCGAGGTGTCGTAAAAGGTAATAAGCAGGCGGCCGGTTGTAAAATACGTAGCCAAATCATGTGACAACATATTTATAACATGTTGTGCCGACCCTACTTAAAGTGCAAGGGATAAGGGCATGAGAATGATGATGATGATGGTATCGAAAAAAAAATTTTACGAATTTAATTTCTGCCCTCTGTAATGCAGCACTTTTTAAACAACTTATCTATAATATCTAATGGTTGATAAAGAGATCTAATGAGAGGATAGTAGTTTATTGTGCATAATAACCTTTTCAGGGGATATTTCATGTTTACACTTACGGCAGATTAAGTGGCTTAAAGATTTAATTCGTGGCTAGTTAAGAAAGGGCCTTGGGGCAAAAACAATCAAGTGCCCCAACTGAACTATTTAAAATATTTTATTTATATTCCTAATGTGGAAGAAATTTTCGCTATTATAGTTTGTTTCAGTTCGAGGACCACCTGTGCTTGGGGGGCCCCAGGACAGTTCCCTGTCTAGCCTTCCGGTAGCTACGCCACTGGATACATTCTAAGACGAATTTTAATTCGATCGCATCTAATATGAATAACCGTCGTTGCCATACAGAAATAACAATGACTCAACGTCTTTCAAATACCTTATACATGCAGGTCTAGTAACCACACATATCATAAAACGCTCCAACCAACAGCACATCAAACAAGCACTTCACAACATACCACACACTCCTTACAACAATCCCTATAATCGTTTCACCCCGTAATCGAATTTTGTCATGAATTTGTGGCATTACAATTTTGTCGTATCTTTCTGACGATGCTGATGACGATGGTCTTTGGAACTTTTGAAATAAAATCACACTTGTATCGGGTGCCGTAATCTGTGCTTACCCTAACCATAATCGTCACAGTACAATTTTGACATAAGTGTATGGCGATTACAACTGTAATTAACTGCCGAAAATATACACGGAGCACTGTGAAGGTCAGTTCTAGTTGTTTCTTTGTTCAAGTAGTTAAATCATTTCAACATTAGATGATATAATTTGTCGATACAAGGATGTAGCGTAATGTTGTAAAAATAATTAGTAGATTCCGAACTGGTCTGGTATCCGGTTGAGTAAAATAGATCACCCTCTTTCTTACTGAGGTGTCGTACAGTACGACTAAGGTAAGTTGACGTCAGGCAGGCGGCTAGTCGTAAAATACGTAGTCAAATCATGTGACAACATGTTGTGCCGACCCAACTTAGAGTGGGATAAGGGCAGGATGATGATTGAAAATTTTTCGGTAAATAAAATAAAATTAGCACTTTGCACTATCGACTTTTTCTTAAAGCAAAATATATTATGGAAAGAATGATCTTATTATCCTTTATTTTAATGATTCTACTATAGGGCCATGGAGTTAAGTGCAAAAAAATCTATGAGTTTTAACATCTCGGTTAATTGCCTCTTCAGGTGACAAGAGGGCTGGCTCCTTTTTTGCACAAATAATCAGCTTAGCAATTCAACGCGGAAACGCTGCCAGCATTCTTGGGACCATTCCACGTGGGCATGATTTGTTTAGTCCTAGCGTGTTAGTAATTTAAGATATGTGTAACTTGTACATTTTTGTTGTAACAACAGGTACTTAAATAGTATTTACAATTTATCAAGCGAGAGAATTTTTCGGAGAAGGAAAAAAATAGTGGGACAACTTGCATATCCCTGACAAATTCTTGAGATATTTGCTGCAAATCCTCAATGGAGCATGTGATGGGCTCCAATTCTCACCTCTACTCCAATCCTCTGAAGAAAAAGACCTCTGCCCACCTTTGAGATAATAACAGGCCATTACTACTGTCAAGGTTGACTTTTAAGACAAGTGTAGTGTTTTGTTCCACTCAACATTTATTGAATAAAAAACATACATCATCATTTATTAAAGATAAATTTAAGAGGTATTTGGATGTATATAAGCTTTTTTATAACAACCTGTTTACCTCAGAAATGACGGAGGAAGATGATCAATCACCCATAAACGTCTAGGAATGCAGACGCGATTTAGTCATTGACTCCCACGATACAATAATCATAATCTGCCGTCACGTGGTCAATATTTTGGCAACTGCCTTTTGTATTATTAAAATTAGGAATAGTTAATATGCCAGTACCAGATTTTTGAGATTTTATATCGTTTTTCTAAACCATCTAATTGCTCTTTTTTAATAGAACTTTAATTGGCAACACTGTTTTGATGATGCAGGCTGATGTGACGTCACGCAGTGCAAGTTGTCGCTCAACCGCTGATCTCAAACTCATCTATTACTTAAAGTGCATAAAGTGAAGGATACTTGCATAGATAGGATACTTGCATAAAGTGAAGGAAAAATCCAGTTTATATTTTAAATAAGTGAATGCAGTCCAGGATATTGTTTAATTTGACGGGAGATTAGATTTTTTTAATGCCAATGAACTTCAAAGCTCATTTTTTTACCAATATGTCGTAAAAGGCGACAAAGATAAGTTAATCTACAGTATGGTATTCGGTTGAGTAGAGAGATCCCCTCTTTCTTACCGAGGTGTCGTAAAATACGACGGAGAAAAGTTGACGTCAGGCAGGCGGTCGGTCGTAAAATATGTACCCAAATCATGTGACAACATGTTTACAATCATGTGACAAGGAAATAAATAAATAAAATTTGACGTTTTATTTCAAATTCTTTTCTTGAGAAGTGTATATGCAAAAATTGCTACCTTATGTATTGCCAAACCATTTGTGACATTTTAAAACGTATGTAAAAATTTAAGTACCAGTCAACATTTCTAACTTAGATAGAGCGCTCGAATAGCTATTTATGTAAGAAAGTAACGGCCTGTTACTATCCCACTGCTGGGCATAGGCCTCCTCTCTCCGTTTTTGGAGAGAAGGGTTGGAGCTAAGACCTACCACGCTGCTCCAATGCGGATTGGTAGGTTATACATATCCCTAGAATTTTCTAGAGATATGCAGGTTTCCTCACGATGTTTTCCTTCACCGAAAAGCGTGTGATAAATTGCAATTATCAATTAGACACATAAGTTTTAATAGAAAAACTCATTGGTGTCTGCCTGGGTTTGAACCCATGATCGTCTCTAGAGATTCACACGATCGCACCGCTAGGCCATCACAGCTATTTATGACGTCATCAAATTCTTATAGGCATTTAATATTTGAAACCTTCCAATTCCTATCGACTTATTAAATTCTAATAAATATAAATAGTAAATATATGAGACACTTACACACACGGTCTTTCGTCTCCAAAGTAAGTAACTTAATACTTGTGTTATGGTAGACAGACAACTGGTGAATATATACTTATATATTCACCAGTGATCAAAGACCAACAAATTAATTTATAGAAAATGTTGGCCTTCGGCGGGAATCGAACCTACCACCCGCGGAGCAGAAGGCCGGGTCACTACTCACTGCGTCAACGGGCCAGTCAAATTCTACTTTAAATCGAATTAGCTATTTATGACGTCATCAAATTCTTATAGGCATTGAATATTGGATGAAAGGTTTCATACAATTCCTATCGACTTATCAAGTCCTAACTTCACTGTACCAATAAATAACCTAAAAGGGCCTCTTCCCCCAATCAAACGCCTTAAAAATGACATCGCAATCCATACAAAAGAGACGCTAAGCGTACGCACACGGAGATTACACCGATCCTTTGTAACTAGGGCCTTATCTCACGTGCGGGGAATCTCGCTAACGACGTCCACTCATCTCCAAACGACACAATGGCCGGATGAATTGAAACCGGATAGACAAAGACGTTTGTGGGGAATCGACGGTCAGCTGGTGAGTGTGAATGAGCCTTAATCAAGAGAAACGGAGTGCAATTTGTAATTAAAAACATTTTATACTTAAGCAGCGATCGCGTGATGGTGAATTACGTAATATTTATCAAGACAGGAATTGTAATATGTGAGTATTAGTTAGTGCGATGATGATCCTCCTGACTTCATCTCACTCTAAGTGGGATCAACACAACATGTTATAAACATGTTGTTACATGATTTGGCTACGTGTTGTACGACCGGTTCCATGCCTGATGTCACCTTACCTTAGTCGCGTTTTATGACACCTCGGTAATAAATGAGGGTCGTCTATTTTACTCTTCCAGATACCACACGGCAGCTCTATTACCTTAGTCACCTTTAACGACACCTCGGTAAGTAATGAGGGTGGTCTATTCTACTCAGCCGGATACCACATGGCCGATCGACTTATCTTAGTCGCCTTTTACGACATCTCGGTAAGAAATGAGGGTGGACTATTCTACTCTACCGGATACCATACGGAAGGTCAATTACTTTAGTTACCTTTTACGACATCTCGGTAAAAAATGAGGGCGGTATATTCTACTCAACCGGATACCACACGGCGGGTCAACTTACATTATTCGCTTTTTATGACACCTCAGAAAGAAATGAGGGTGGTCTATTCTACTGAGCCAGATACAACACGGTGGCTTAACTTACCTTAGTCGCCTTTTACGACACGTCGCTAAGAAGTGAGTGTCTATTTTTTGTATTCATCTAAAATACTGTCAAAACTAGCTAGTAGCATTGTATATATAACTTTTTAATATCTTCTTCTTTATTTTTTAAGACTAGCAAAATATTTAGATACAATATGCAACGGTTAAAAAAACTCGTTCCTCGATAATCGGATACATTCAGTAATTGTACTAAAATGACAATATTAGTTCTCGGATAAGTTCCATCGACATTCATTAGATATATACGCACACAACGTCACCTATGATAAATATTGTCTATGACTTAGACAATGTCCGCGGCGTTATAAGTCTATGGAAGAGCATAATTAAATAACCAACTTTACTTCTCATACACTGCATTCTATATAAACGCTGAGTAGTTTAGTTTATTTTATCAGGTAATGTAAAATTGATTGGGAAGTAATGAAATTTACTGTTTTATTTTATTCGTCCAATCTTAACTAAGGTCTTTATTTAGAAAATACGCAGCGTTAAGTTGAACTACGATCACATACTCCGCTCTAATCATGAAAAATCGCATCTTAATTACTAATTACAATTATAAGATAATGTATAAATATAAGTTATAACATATTCTTAATCCACTCTGGTATGCGGCTGAGTAGAATATACCACCGTAATTTCTTACCGAGGTGTCGTAAAATGCGACTAAGATAAATTGACGTCAGGCAGGCGGCCGGTCGTAAAACACATAGCCACATGACATGTTAATACATGTTGTGCCAACCCCACTTAGACACGAATAAAGGCAGGAGAATGATAATAAAATATAACTAGCAACCTGTATGGTTAGATTATGTAATAAATATTTTAATCATTGCCAAAATATGAATAACGAAGAAAAATCCAATGATTTCATTGATTGATGAGATGATGAGATTGTAAAAAAACTAATATGTTACCTAATCTATAAAATAAAATGTACAAACATAATTTAAATTTCTTTTTTTAAAAGGTTCTTTTACATTACATTCTGTTACTTTTTTTTTTTTTTTTTTTAATGAGTTTTTCTCTTAAAACTTATGTGTCTAATTGATAATTGCAATTTATCACACGCTTTTCGGTGAAGGAAAACATCGTGAGGAAACCTGCATATCTCTAGATAATTCTGGAGGTATGTGTAACCTACCAATCCGCATTGGAGCAGCGTGGTAGGTCTTAGCTCCAATCCTTCTCTCCCAAAACGGAGAGAAGAGGCCTATTCTCAGCAGTGGGATAGTAACAGGCCGTTACTTACTTACTTTTTTTACATTTTTTTTCGTACTGACTATAGCTACACGTCCTAACGACTACTACAGAGTCACCGGTCCGTACGGGCGTAGAAGCATCGTGGAAACTGCGAAATGAGAGTAGAGCGCACAAGCTCTACTACGAGTATCATAGAACGTCGTGTTAAGCGTGACTCTTGTGAGGCCAATATTGTTGACGCTTCTAGCGAACGACATATTCGTGTGATCTCTGTACGTCATACTTCAAGGGCGTAATCAAGCAATATTCTTCTTAATCAGCCCCACCCACGGGGGTCGATCCACCAACAAAGGAATTGATTAAGTAACTATGCCACGATATTACCCCGTATTATTCCAATAATAAAGAGGGCTCGGTTAGTACTTAATGAGAAAACTCGATTAGAATTGGTATCTTGTAATTGATGAAAAGTTGATTACGTCGTCTTAACAACGTCTTTGGCGCCATTGTTTGACGTAAGTAGAACAAATGTTGGGTAATAGGTTTGTTTGCAACGTTAATAGAAATAATTTACAATGTAAGCCTACTTTAGTGTAGGTATTATAAAACGATGTGATTGACGAAAGGCAAAACCGAATTATACTTACCAAGAAGTCTATCAAACCCTAGATATGCACTAATATGTTTTATTATAAAAAGTTATGTCAGTAAGTAGTAAGTAACGGCCTATTACTATCCCACTGCTGGGCATAGGCCTCTTCTCTCCGTTTTTGGATAGAAGGATTGGAGCTGAGACCTACCACGCTGCTCCAATGCGAATTGGTAGGTTACACATATCCCCAGAATTCTCTAGAGATATGCAGGTTTCCTCACGATGTTTTCCTTCACCGAAAAGCGTGTGATAAATTGCAATTATCAATTAGACACATAAGTTTTACTAGAAAACTCATTGGTGCCTGCCCGGGTTTGAACCCTAGACCTCCTCGAAAGAGGCGCACGGTGTTACCGCTGGGCTACCACAGCTTTTATGAGTTATTATTAGTTATTTAAAAGTTATGTGCCTTATACATATGTTTTTTCCTCTTATATATGTGTAACCCAACGATTCTCATAGAAACAGTGTATTCAAGCAAATTCAAGGTTATTTTTTCTTAACTTAAGGCTTTCTTAAACTTAACTTAAACTTTCTTTAAAGTAGTAGAAGATCGCTACGCTAAGAATAATTCAAAAAAGTATTCTGTTGGTTGGTCGAGTAACAATTAAAGTTTCTGAGTTAGATTAGAGTTAATATATTTTCTTATATGAGTATTAAGAACCTAAAATATAAAATAATAAAGGTACCTTAACAATAACATTAATTACAAAAGAAATTTTTCGAGATACTTTTGCTATATACCCGCCGTGTGGTATCCGGCTAAATAGAATAGTACCACCCTCTTTTCTTACCGAGGTGTCGTAAAAGGCGACTAACGTAAGTCGACCCGCCGTGTGCTATCCGGCTGTGTAGAATAGACCAACCTCATTTCTTACCTAGGGTAAAAGGCGATTAAGGTAAGTTGACTCACCGTGTGGTATCCTGTTTAGTAGAATAGACCACCCTCTTTCTTACCGAGGTGTCGTAAAATACGAGTAAGGTAAGTTGACATCAGGCAGGCGGCCGGTCGTAAAAACGCAGCCAAATCATGTGACAACATGTTTATAACATAATGTGCCGACCCCACTTAGAGTGGGATAAAGGCAGGAGGATGATGATGATACTTGATATATGAGTATTAAGAACCTAAAGTATAAAATAATGAATCTACCTAAACAATAACATTAATTATAAAAGAAATTTCTGGAGATACTTTTGCTATATACAGTCAAAATTCGATTAAAACTTTACTGTCGCAATGGTAAGCACCTGTTCCCAACAACGCCTCATAAAGGGAACCAACTTCGCTAATTAGGTTCGGGCACAAAGTTCACAAGCATTAAGGCACTCTGCACATTAAACTGCTTTGTGGATTATATTAAGTCGATTTTTTTTATATGACCCACTTTAATCATCCCCTTATCCCACTCTAAGTGGCGTCGGCACTACATGTTACAAACATGTTGTCACATGATTTGGCTACGTATTTTCTGACTGTACGTCTGCCTGACGTCAACTTATCTTAGTTTTATTTTACGACACCTCGGTAAGTAAGAGGGTGGTCTATTTTACTCAACCGAATACCACACGGTGGGTCAACTTACCTTAGTCGCCTTTTATGACACCTCGATAAGATATGAAAGTGATTTCTTATACTCAGCCAGATACCACACCGCGGGTCGACTTGCCTTAGTCGCGTTTTACGACATCTTGTTAAGAAATGAGGGTGGTACTATTTTTAGCCGGATACCACACGTCGTTATGACCCACTCTAAATCAAACCATATTACAGCGTATAGCGTGTTGGTAGCAGACTTAAGCGACTTCTTGAGCGACTGTTAGTCACCTACCCTCCACTTGTCTCAGATGCAGCAAATACAGATTATTCTGAAAAAAAAAGACCTGAACACTTTTACTAGAACTACCAACTTACCAGTACTAAAACTATCAACTTTAGAAGAACTATCAAAAACTCTCAGTTTTTAACATTTTAAATTTACAAAATTAACCTAACGTCTTGTACGAAATTTCATTTTTAACGTAAGTCAATGCTTTTACAATAAAAAATTATTGTGAAACCTTGATTTTAACATAATCCTTACTATGCGTTTTAAGAAATTTACAATACATTATGTTCTTGAAAATGGTATGGGTGCAAGAAATCTTAAGGAAACCTATTGGGGAAACCTATCTCGGCTAGGTTTAATCAACCAAGCTACAAACAAATCAAGACAGTCAAAAGGCTTAAGAATTATATTCATTTTAATATGAAAACCTTTTTACACATCTGTGGGATATTAACAATTATTACTGTATTTATCTTCCATTCTTGTCTATACTGTACATATATTGTACTATAGCTTTGGTAGACCAGCGGTAACACCGTGCGACTCTTTCGAGGATGTCACAGGTTCGAACCCGGGCAGATGGGCCAATGAGTTTTTCTGTTAAAACTTATGTGTCTAATTGATAAATACAATTTATCATACGCTTTTCGGTGAAGGAAAACATCGTAAGGAAACCTGGATATCTCTAGAGAATTCTGGAGATATGTGTAACCTACCAATCCGCATTGAAGCAGCGTGGTAGGTCTTAGCTCCAAACCTTCTTTCCAAATACGGAGAAAAGAGGCCTATTCTCAGCAGTGGGATAGTAACAGGCCGCTACTTATTTACTTTTATCAATACAAATTTTTAAATTAAATCTAGCTTTGTTTTTTATTGGCCTCCTTTGCAACTCTATGTGCACAGGGTCTAAGAAAACGCGCTAAGTAGCCTAACTTGAAGTTATCTAAATGAGAGCATCTTTCGTTACATAAGCTAACTTAATTAAGAACTAGCAGATGAGAGTGGGCGCCAACGGGCGGCAAGGAGCGCTGTGTGGTAAGTTAACACCACATGATGTACAAAAATAAGTAAGTCATTTTTAAGTATCATATATTTTAAGGGGTTAATTTATAATTATTTAATGATAAAATATATGGAAAAAAAATACTATCGTAAATAACATTTAGATTTAGGTTATCTCTACCTACTATTTTATTTTATTTCAAATGTTGGTTATATATATAAATATAAATGTAAAACGTCTCGTTCAACCTTAAATAAATTTTAATTTTAGCAAATAAGTAAATTTAAAAATTAAATTTTCCAAATAGAATTTAATTATATAAATAACTTTATCTAAGTTGTCACATAGTATCTAGTACCTAAGTAAAGTTACATTTTTTTAATGTTGAAATCGTTTACTATATACATTTATACTATTATAACCAAGCTATAGTAACTTCTTAATATATAATCTGGACACTAGTCTGATACCTACCTATTTAATTAATGTCTTAAAACGTATAAATTTATAGACTTTTAATACACTTTAAATACATTTCATTCACAGTAAGACATTTAATTTAAAATGTCACATATTTATGCATGCATAAATTGCAATTAACTGGCTACTTACCAACATGCTTCACTACGGCTCCTAAACTAAGTGCTGAAACTTTTGTGTGAGTAAACGTTGTACGCGGGAAAAATAACTTACACATGTGTGTGTATAATATGTGTGCAATGGATTAGTCTTATAATAAAAGTTTTTGTAACAGATGTCAGATATTAAACACTGCTTCGTATTAATGGGCACGAGCGGAGGAAAATATATAAAAAGTTGGTAGATTAGTCCGGCGCGCCGTAATTTGTTTTTCTTGGTTAATGTGTCTTATTCAAGTTGTTTGTGTGTAACAGATCTATAAACGGGGGAAATCGACGGTGGTTTATGTTAGACGCAGTTTTTTTTATACTTTACTAGATGTGACTGGGCTTCGGCCCCGTGGAAATTTTGAACATAAAAGTAATTATTGTGAGTTAATCATAAGTGATAGATAGAGACATGATATCCCGGACTTTTTTGTAATATTTTTATGTGCCCTGGAGACAATTAAACACGTCCCATCTAATATTTTTCGGATACTTGACATATGACCCAGTGATCTCAATAGAGTACCATATATCGCACGTTTAGTGTAAAGTGACCTTATTTACAATTAATCCTTATTTCAACGTGATCTATGACTTCACGCAACGAAATAATTTTTTTTTTAAATTTACGTTGAATACAATCACAAGTTTTCGCTGTCAAACGTAAAGTCATGGTAGTAGTAGGTGAAAATACCTAGGATCGAGCCCAACCTGCCCTATTATTTTTTCATTTTTCTTTTCAATTTTTTTTTATTTTTTTTTACATCATTTTAAAAATTACGCATAATTAGTGTGGTATCCGGCTGAATAGAATAGTACCACCCTCTTTTCTTACCGAGGTGTCGTAAAAGGCGACTAAGGTAAGTCGACCCGCCGTGTGGTATCCGGCTGAGTAGAATAGACCACCCTCATTTCTTACCGAGGTGTCGTAAAAGGCGACTAAGGTAAGTTGACTCACCGTGTGGTATTCGGTTAAATAGAATAGACCACCCTCTTTCTTATCGAGCTGTCGTAAAATACGACTAAGATAAATTGATGTCAGGCAAGCGGCCGGTCGTAAAATTCGTAGCCAAATCATGTGACAACTTGTTTATACCATGTTGTGCCGACCCCACTTAGAGTGGGATAAGCGCAGGAAGATAATGAATACTAAACTTGTGATATATCCGTGATAGCAATCGTAGCAGTATACCATATAGTTTGCCAAAAAAATAACAGTTAACACAGTCTACGCCGTAGCTCGTAGCACGTTGATAAACATCCAACGAGGTAATCCATACAATCAGACATCCTAACAGTTAATTACTTATGTAAACGGCGCACCCTGGCCGTTTGTGGACTCTAAGTTATTTGGCAACAAACATTTATGAGATGAGGCTGTGTTACACGGTGTTGATATATAAGGGAGAGTGAGTAATTATTGACTTTATTCATATAAGCAATAATAAAATCACTTTGCTATAATCCGCGATGAAGTAAGATAGAAAATATATATAATGCTAAATGTAGAGTGGACAATCTATATTCATACCTGATACATGCAGAACTCGTAAAACACATGCACAAAACTCGATAACCGATTGTCCACTCTACATTTAGCATTATATATGTATATTTTCTATTTTACTTCATCGCGCATTATAGCAAAATAATTTTATTATTACTTTTGTATTATGGATCTCCGCAGAGTGACGCCTTATTCTATAAAAGACTTTACTTATTTAATTTCTATAATTAGGAATGCAAAGCTACAAAAGCAATAATATTGTTTTGCTTTTAATCCTAAAAGTAGAATATATTATCCGTGTCCATACCTTATGTATGCAGGAATGGTAAAACGCAGGGTAAAAAACTATTACCACCACTAAACACTACTAGCACTGCACACAATCACTACCAAGATCTCAACAATGATTTTGCCCCGTAGCTGAAGTATAGTCATGAGAGGATAGTACACTCTACTTTTAGTATTACATAGATTTGAAGCCAAATATTGCCTCTACTACTACTGATGGTAAAACTAATAAAGAAAATATCATTATAAATTTTTAATATAAAAGTAAAGTAACGACATGTTACTATCCCACTGCTGGGTACAGACCCCGTCTCTGGTTTTGGAAGAGAAAGATTGGACCTAGTACCATACCTACCATAACACATATGAAATGAAATGAAACGAAACGAAACGAAACGAAACGAAACGAAACGAAACGAAACGAAACGAAACGAAACGAAACGAAACGAAACGAAACGAAACGAAACGAAACGAAACGAAACGAAACGAAACGAAACGAAACGAAACGAAACGAAACGAAACGAAACGAAACGAAACGAAACGAAACGAAACGAAACGAAACGAAACGAAACGAAACGAAACGAAACGAAACGAAACGAAACGAAACGAAACGAAACGAAACGAAACGAAACGAAACGAAACGAAACGAAACGAAACGAAACGAAACGAAACGAAACGAAACGAAACGAAACGAAACGAAACGAAACGAAACGAAACGAAATGAAATTTAATTAAATTAAATGAAAAATAATTTTTTCAACTCTATGTACTAAATGTAACAGTAAAAGCAAATAAATCTAATTATATACTACCTATTATCATTAAACGTAATGCCTTTTACCTTTAGAACATAGATCTGAATGGGCTTTCATCTCAGTATGAGCTTAATGTCCAAATTAAGACATTCAGCACTGATTTTCAGATGACGCCCAGTAGATGACGTCACGGACATAAACTATAACTACTTACTTATTTATTTTATTTAAGTTATTATTTTTAATAATTAACTTCTAAATCTACTTATTAATTTAACATTAATAAGACGCATAAGTTAACATAAAAACTTTTTAGTGCTTGCCCAGGGTTTGAACCTGTGAACTCTCGAAAGAGTCGCACTGTCTCACTATCACAGCTAGATTTTTAATATAGACTTCTGCATGCTAACGCCTAAGTCTATAAATTCTTTAAGAAATCCTTTATTAGGTTATTATTTGCAAGTGTCGAAGGAAGTGACATCGTTTCCCACCGCAGCTCGTTAAGCTCCGAGACAGATGTTTAAGGGCGACAGAGGAGAATTACACATAACCCTATCATTTTTACACTATTATGACACAAAGACAATTCCGGGGACCTAATTATATAAAAATGACTTTGAGTGTGAGTATTTGAAATGACTGCTGTTATTGACGTATTAAATTCTCAGACTATTATTATTTCAAAAATCTATAATTCAAATTTGCATATACACTTTTTTTCAAAAAACAGCCAGTATTAATAAAACAAAACATTATTTAACACTTCAAAAGTACTTAAAAATATGTTTCGTGGGGGAGCTATTACGGAATTGGTTAACTTAGAAATAGGAAAATGTCACTGAAGGACTAGAGTCCTTCAGATGGAAAGTCTATCTGTCTGTCTGTCTATATTGTGCTTTTCACAGCAAATCCAGAGAAATTTGGCACAATTTAAACTTATAAACCTTGCTATATAGGTATATAGGATATAGGTTAAGTCCTACTTTTCCTTAGAGAAGAGAAACGGAAAAACGTACTACTTTTTCCGTTTCTCTCACACTCAACATACTCACTCAACATTTTAAGTTGACGCGAAAGAAATGACGAATACAACTTATAACTAAATAAATTGAACGTATCATTAGATTGATTTGATTTTGAAAACATAAAGAACCAAGCATAGACTACTAAGCCTTTCAAAAACCATAATTCATAAGCTATTTTCCTTATTTCCCTATAGCAAAATATTGTACACCGTGTGAACAAACACGTGCTAGGCGTGAACAAAGAGAGTAACGTGTCAATTAAATCTACTTGCCTTTTTTTCCTCCGTAACGAAGCGTAATGCAATTATTCGTAATAACAGGATGAATGCGACAGTACAGGCGGCTGCACACACCGTTATATTATAACCTTTGTTCTTATGATAATAAGAACTCCCGATTCATCGAAGGAAATGATGCCCAGTATATAATTCCGTACAGTAATCACTCAGACAATTAAAATGACATTACCTCACCAGTTTTTACACCTAACCGAGTTCCTTTAATTATGTCGGGATAAAAACCGAGTAAAAAGACGTTGAAATTAATGTAGCCTTGGAGTGAGTCAAAAAAATCACGTTCTCAAATAAGCCTGCGTGACTAACACTTATTTTCATTCGAGACTCACTTTGGCCTATCATTTAAATCAGTTTCAATTTTAAATATAGATTCATCATAATATAAATAAAAAATATATGTGGTAAATTTACTTGCCTGTGATATGCGCATAGAGTTATTATACTAGAGTGTAGGAGCCAGCCCAGTATATGTCCATTGACAATAAAGAGAAATCAAACGAAATAAGAGAGTATCAAACTTGTGAAGAATATTGCTTAATGCATAAGTTAAATAAAATATTAATTTAAATATGTATTATATATAAAAACGCGCTGGGGTATCTGGTTGAGTAGAATAGACCACCCTCTTTCTTACCAAGGTGTCGTTAAATACGAGTAAGGTAAATTGATGTCAGGCAGCCGGTCGTAAAATTCGTACTCAATCATGTTACAAAATGTTGTGCCGACCCCACTTAGAGTGGAATAAGGGCAGGACGATGATGATTACATATAAAAATGCATCTTTTTATATGTAATCATCATCGTCCCTCGTTTCTCCCATTTTTAATCTATATACGCAAATTTATCTCAGAGACTTACTACGTTCAGAAACTAGTAAAACAGTCTAAAAAAAATTGCATAGCTTTATGGCATTACAGATGTGTCTAAGCTATGTAAAAGTTCTAACAAAACAGCTATTACTACATAGAGTAAAAGTTACTTATACTTAAATAAATATATAAATAAATATATGGGACACTTACACACATGATCGCCAGTCCCCAAAGTAAGTGATGGTGAATATATTTAAATACAAATATAGACCCAGGCTCGAAGAGCCAACAAATTCTTTTTATAGAAAATGTTGGCCCTCGGCGGGAATCGAGCCCGCGACCCGCGGCGCTTAAAGCAGGATCACCCACTGCTCCAACGGGCCAGTCAACTTATACTATATTCTTATACTTCAGCTTATATACGAATATTCATTTTAAATTCCGTGAAGTAATTTAAATTTTAAATTTTATCAAGATACTAAACATTTAATAAGAATAAGTATCAAAAATAATTGAACAAAAAAAAACACATTGTCTATTGTCAGCAAAAAAGAAATTTAATCATGAGAAACAATAATAACGTCCCAGAAATTAGTCCGGTGTAAATACGGGAGCCACGCAACTTATGTTCGGTTGTTACTTTTTGAATAACTTCACACTTATCACTTTTTGCAAAATGTACTTTATTCAGCTAAACTTAGAGTACAAACTAGAGTGGCAAATAACTATGATTTCACTATTGTTAAGGCTGTATGACTATCAATTATGTCCATAGTGTATGAGAGAGTGGTTTGTGATTGAACAGTAGCTTTCGGTCGGTCACTCCGATTGAAAATTAAAGAACTGATATAATTTGAGATCGAGTAGTGATGTGAAAGCGTGAATTGTAACGTCAAAACAAATTTGTAATTGATTTTTTAATAGATTGTGTAGATCATGAATCAGCATTATTAAATATTTGTATAGAGATGCATGTTTTCTTTATGATATCATTTGATATTTTTCTAGATGAACTGTCATCAATTGTAGGTAAATTTATCGCAAATTCCCTTGTCGATTTAAATCAATTTGTTTTACTAACGATAGATTGATATTCTATCTTCACCTAAAGTGATGATTTATAATATCATATTGCAATCTATATTAGATTTATCTATAGAAAAGTATAAATTTAGTGAAGGAACTATGCTTACACGCAAAGTATATTACAGAATTGAAGATTATTTGAATGATATTGGTTGGATTTGAAAATCTTTTGAGCTTCAAACAAGACTAATGTAAATTTAAATAGTTTAAAATATTGACCACCGAGTTTCTTGCTGGTTCTTCTCGGTTAGAGCAACATTCCGAACTAGATGAAGCTTCATTAAATCTAATTGATCCTTGACAATTTGAAAGTGCTTGTAAAAAGTTTACTTGATTAAAGATTATTTTGATTTGATTTGAAATAATAAAATAAAACTAAGATAATGATAGTGGCTGATAATTTATTGTTTAATAATCTAACTAGGTTAAAATTAATTACTACTATAAAATATAACATTCGGTAAATGAATCTTCAATGTATTCTAATGTCTCAACTCACTAAAAAGTAAAGCAGATAATGTAATCTTATTAATTTTTTTTTAAAATTTTACATTACGAATAGTATCTACAGAGACTACTCTAGTAATGAATTAAAATCGTCGTAAACGTCGTATATACATATATAACCTATATTTTTAACTATATATCTGTCATCTTATCCTACATTGTTAAATTTGAACAAATAAATAGCATGTGTGCAGGCAACAACTCAAGACCTATATTTGAACCTGAACAACGATGGCAAGGACAGGGTATGGTTGTACACATTTCCCCCATCCCCGCCGACAGCCTCAAATAACATATTTTAAGTTAATAAAAACAAATGTCAAAACTGTTTCAGCATATACAGTTAATGTATTCGAAATTGTATATAGTTAATTATTAATATTGACTATATAAAATTGAAATGAAATATCAATGATTAGTATATAGATAAAAAATTAAATCGGTACTTTTAATTTGATATTTAGATATTCAATAACACATTCAGAAATATTAAAACATTACAAGTGCTTTTGACAATGTAAAAATGATTGTTCCAAAAATAAATAGGAAATTATCGTACCATATTTTAAATATAACGTCACATCACTATTCATGACATTAACACGTCACTCGCGGAGATGATAATGGCTGCCGTGCCCCAGTTAATTGCTTTAATAACTTCCTGTGTCAAAATAACAAAGAGCCGTGCGGTAATAATGAACGCCGGTAGCTTGACGGACTCTTCAACTATGTAATATTATAAGTAGAAAGTTATATTTTGATACTGAGGCATAAGGTAGCGTTGTGTATCATTAAAGGCAGACGGTCTATATGAAATGTTCACATTTGAATTGCTATTTCAATGAAGTGATATTATATTTTTCAATGATCACTAAGTTAGGCATGTTCATAACCCAATTGAATATTATATTGGCGGGTGTACGTGTGTATCCGGCTGAATAGAATAGTACCACCCTCATTTCTTACCGAAGAGTCGTAAAAGGCGACTAAGGTAAGTCAACCCGCCGTGTAGTATCCGGCTGAGTAAATAAATAATAATTAAGTATAGTAAAATAGACCACCCTCATTTCATATCAAGGTGTCGCAAAAGGCGACTAAGCTAAGTTGACCCAACGTGGGGAATACGGTTGAGTAGAATAGAATACCCTCTTTCTTACCGAGGTGTCATAAAATACGACTAAGGTTGACGTCAGGCAGGAGGCCGGTCGTAAAAATGCATCCAAATCATGTGGCAGCATGTTTATAACATGTTGTGCTGACCCCACTTAGAGTGGGATAAGGGATGATTGGCGGGTGTACGTTAAGGAGAAAGAGGATCGTTGTGGATGGAATAGCGGTGATGTCGGGTACGCTTTTTACTATTCCTATAACCCAGAAGTAAACAGAAGTTATTGTTCCGCAAGGTAACGCCTCATTCTATAAATTATTCACAAGTAAACATATTCGACCTTCAGGATTTTAGCTTTAATGGCTGAATGGTTTTAGTTCAAGACCTACGCCTATGACCTATATATGACTATATATAGGTCACAGGCTATGTAGGGAAATGTTCCTTAAATAAAAGGGACCTGGTCCGTGGACCCTAGATCGCTGGTTGGTAATTTAATTGGACTGTATAGGGGAGTTTAGGTATTTTGACTATTTTCTATCTTTCTGGGCAATGCATAATTATCACCGATATTAAGTAACAGTTTAGCACCACCCACCTTTCGATGCCTTTGTACCGCCACCATGCAACGGAAGGTTCGAAGTCCTCGATATGCGCCGACGGCCGGCCGTTTCTTGTGACGCCAGGGGATTGCTACTCGAACGAACAGTAACACTATTACGAGTCCGAAACTCGACACAACACTTTAAAGATAGGCACTGCACTTTATATTGCAAATCCTAGACGAATTATTTAATGTTTTATAATGTATTTGATGCGGATTATTCATAGCGATCGAGCGGCCATTAGCGAAGGTTCCGCGCTCACTTGCACACTCACATGGCGACAGACCAACCGATCGGCGAGTGGCGTTTTCATTACTACCCACATATCGGTGAATAAAAAAATGACAATTGCCCAGAGACCAAATAAATATATTACAAAATAAATAAAATTATGAAATATTTACGAACAGACAGACAGAGTATATAACTTACAATAACCTATAACTTTCAATAAAGACTTCTGTGCTATACAGATATTTTCAAAACGCAATACATAATAAAACCTGAATGACGCCACTTCAGCTTCGCGATACGGCGAGCTATATCGACTCCGGTTCTCCTACGGATCTCCTCATTTCGGATTTGAACAACTCTACTGAGTAAAGATAGACTCCTTTTTTTATACAGGAAAAAACCCCTTATGGGTACCGTCGCCCGACGGGGACAGGCGACGGTTATGTCGGACTCGCACCGACTAAAACGACCTGTGAAAACCGGCGAGATCAGAGTATCGTTGTAAACATTGCCGCCATCCCCGCCGACAGCTTTGATCCCAGAGAACACCTCCTCCGGGTAGTGACCCCTCGAAAGAGAAGCCGCCTCCGCTAACCGGTGCATCGAGACAACCAGATGCACCGACCGCCTCGGAGACCTGTAAGCCAGACGTCCGACATACCCCGTTCGGAAGGTCCGAAGGTCCCCTGACAGGGCGGCAGACGATGGGCTTAGGCAAGTAGCTACCACCTGGACTCGCCAGCAGTAGATTGGATTCAGAACAAAAGTTCCCGGAACCGCTCCACCGCCCCCCTCCGCCCCAGAGATAAACTCCTAGCACAGATCGGTCCATCGATAGATGAACGACTGTGAGCCATATTATTAGGCTCATAATTACTGTTGTATGGAATTAATTACTATTGACTAATATTACATTTTATATATTGTTATTTCAAAATTCACACATGAGAAAAAACAACATTTGCCATTTTCGTGTTTATAAAATAAGGATCGTTATATTTTATGTCAACTTTTCGCTGTAACTGTGCCAAAATGGTTCACACAAGAATTAACACGAAAATTTGTGAATAGAATTTTTTTATGAATGGCATATTAGAGTCAAACGAGCGATTATTGTATATTAGTTTCTTATTACTGACGGACAAAATTGTTTATGATGATTTTTAATGCGAAAGGAAGTGCCACATCTTTGATGTTTGGTGAAAGTGGTGTCACACGATTTGTCATCTCATCTTGATTAAGTACTAATAACGTTAATGAAGCAAGCTGTAATATTAATAGCGCTTTTCCTGCAAATTAGCGTTGTTAATTTTGCAAACATCCGAATTAATCTCCGCATTGCGTACTATTAATTTTAACGAGATTGATTAGATAAATATATAACCGTATTTAATGGGTGTAACAGGAACGCGACACTTTTAGACTTGCAATAAAATAAAATGTATATTATGATAGAGTAGAATATGAGTACTGAGGGCTGAGTAGAATATACTAACGTTATTTCTTATTGAGGTGTCGTAAAAGGCGACTAAGGTAAGTCGACTCGCCGTGTGGTATCCGGCTAAGTAGAATAGAACACGACGACAAAAACGACTGAGGTAAGTTGACGTCAGGCAGGCGGCCGGTCGTAAAATACGTAGCCAAATCACCTGACCACATGTTTTTAACTAAAAAATATTAAAGACGAGCAATCGAGAGCGGCTCCGCTCATGTGGAAAGATTAAAACCGTAATATAGTATTTTGATAACCAGAAAAATGGTTAAAGTGGGTTAAACTTAAAATCTAGACATATGCTGGCGCGGACCTTTATTTAAAACTTTTAAAGGGAAACAATTTTGTCATACATAATTTTCGAATAACTATTTTACCGTTTACTCAGCTCATGCAAGGAAAGCTTTAAATTTTGCAGTTTTCGTACTATTTTTCATTGCTGCTCCTCTCCTATTCATCTTAGTGTGATGTTATATAGCCTATAGCCTTCTTCGATAAATGGACTATGTTACATTGAAATAATTTTTGAAATCGGTCCAGTAGTTTCTGAGATTAGCGCGTTCAAACAATCAAACAAACAAACAAACTCTTCAGCTTTATATATTAGTATAGATAAAAATTAAAGTTTCCAGTTCATTTGTACACGCTCTTAAAGCATTTTTTGAAGTCGGCTGTATAAGAAATATTTAAATATTTGATTCAAAGATCTGACGTGATCGAAGCAAGACCCTTTTTAAAACACGTGTGGCGACCTTGGACTATTTAAAATCAAAAGATTTAATTACCTTTGTTTAGTTTTATATATTTGCACGTGTGCTTACTGCTTAGTTCTATTTTTGATGTTTTACCTTTGTTTGAATTGAAACAGTGTGTATGTTATTATCGAACTGCGCAGTTAAGGACCTATTATTCAGTTTAGTTCAGTTTTTTTTATACATACCTCTTTAATAGTTTTTAAATGGTTGCCTGGAATTTGACATTTCGATACAAACATGTTAAATAATTTTTAAAAGCTCATAATGTTTTAGCGTCAATGACACATTTTTTTCATCATCCTCCTGCCCTTATCCCACTCTAAGTGGGGTTGGCATATCATGTTATAAACATGTTGTTACATGATTTGGCTACGTATTTTACGACCGAACGCCTGCCTGACGTCAACTTAATCGTACTTTACGACACCTCGGTAAGAAAGAGTGTGGTCTATTGTATTCATTCGGATACCACAAGGTGGGTCAACTTACCTTAGTCGCCTTTTACGGCTCCTTGGTAAGAAATGAAGGTGGTCTATTCTACTCAAACGGTTACCACACGGTGGGTCAACTTACCTTAGTCGCCTTTTACGACACCTCGGTAATAAAGAGGTTGGTCTTTTCTACTCAACCGAATACCACACAGTGGGTCAACTTACCTTAGTCGCCTTTGCGACTCTTCGGTAAGAAATATGGTTGGTCTATTCTACTCAGCCGGATACCACATCGCGGAATAATACATTTTTTGTTATAAACATTTAATTTTTATACATCCTCGTATTGTATTTTAATTAATTAATTTACGAATAAAGAGCTAAAAAAAGTTGATTTAGTGATAATTCTTCATAGGTACAGATAACACAACCCTTGTTTATTTATTTCATTAAGACAAGTTTACCATTGACTGCTCAAGGAAATAAAACGTTCATAATTATTTTACATTTTGATTGCACATAATTACATGTACTCGTTCATTACCGTAATTGTACTTTTGTATAGACGAAACCCCGGCTTTTGAAATTACACCCACGTTACATACAATAAGTGCTAATTGCATATACAATAAAACGTGTACGGATGCTATCTACTTAAGTTTCATTATAACTTAACAGACAATTAACGCCAATTATACAAAACAAAATTGCTTTTTATATCGGGTAAATAAAAATACTTGCATTGTCCTCTCTATTTCAAGGTACTAAAGGCTATAGTTGGCTAAATTTGGTGAATATTAACTGCATATGTATTGTTGTTAAGATTACTAGAGAAAAGGGGAAGGCGCGTTTCTTGATAAATTACAATAGAATTTTAATGTTCTAAACGATTTGATAATGCTTTTATAATTTGTTTGCTTTATTGTCCGCTTTGCATTTTATTGTATTTAATTAGGAGTATTTTTATACTTCAGTGCTTTTGTCGGTCCGTAGATTTAGAAATGCGATAAAATTAAGAAAAGGGTCTGTTTTCGTTCAAGTTATGTAGGAATCGGAAATAGTCAAATGGCATTTGTTGTTGCAGCTTGCGATTGTATAGTAGTTATTCAGGTTTTGATTATTGGCTTGTTACGATTATAAAATCGCACGCTTAGTATTGAAGTGACGTAATTCAAAAAAGTTTTGTGGCAAATTGCAAAAAAGCGTAGTGCTTACAAAGCTCGTGAATGTTAAAAAGACCCATAACTTAAAAGAGCAAGAAAACACTAGCCTTACCTCAGTCGCCTTTGCGGAGACTCAGTAAGAAATGAGGGTAGTCTATTCTACTCAACTGTGTCCTACAAATATTTTAAAATAAAGACGCCATGTTTATATGACATTTCATGTTTACATCTAAGCTGTGACTGCCCAGCGCTAATACGAGACTTTCGAGGAGTTACCAGGTTCAAACCCCCGAAAGCACTAATAAATTTTTCTGTTAAAACATGCGTCTAATTAAAAAAACTTCTAATTAATAAAAAAACTAATAAAAACTAAAAACTAAATTTGAAATGTATCACACGCTTTTCGATGAAAGAATATGCAGGTTTCCTACCTGCATATCTCTAGAAAATTCTGGAAAATGTGTTCTTCAAGTCAAAGGCGTACTTGAGTGGTATAAAACTTTAATTGCGTATTTGTACAATCGTTTCGCGGGACGTATATACAATGTATTGCGAATAAATTGCGCATCTGTCAGATTTGAATTTGAAATTTCAAAAACGGCGGGTTGACGTTTCGTTCTAACGTTTTACGCAGAATTGCTTGAACATGCCCCCGGCCTTGGAAGCTTCCAGTTCCAAAAGAAGAAGTTAGTTTCTTTTAAATATTAGGTTCGCAGGTCGTGGGTAAAGGGCAGATCTTAGAGAACGCGCGGCGAATCACATTGCCCAAAGCCATGCGAATTGAGGCCCCTCTGGCCACTCCATCTTTCCCTGGAAAGGTAGCGATTATGCGACCCATGCTCCACTTTAGAGGTGGGTTGTTATCCTCCTTTATTAGAACGAGTGCGTCCTCTCTCAAGCTGTCACCAGCCTTGGCCCATTTCGTCCGGACCTGCAGCTCTGAAACATATTCTTTGGACCAGCGGCTCCAGAAATGTTGCCGAGCTTGCTCAACTCGTTGGTAGCGTGTAAGTCGATGAGTTGGTACTTGCTCATAATCCTCGCAAGCAGGTGACGTCAGCGGACGGCCAACCAGGAAGTGGGCAGGAGTAAGTGGTGCGAAATCGTTGGGATCTGAAGACATAGGAGTTAAGGGGCGGGAGTTTAGGAGCGCTTCTACTTGTGTTAATACCGTGCTAAACTCCTCAAAAGTAAAGTACGCATTACCCACCACCCGCTTTATATGATATTTGCACCATTTAACCACAGATTACGATAAAGCTCCATAGTGTGGAATATATGGAGGAATAAATCTAAATTTCATATTGTTATTTATGGCAAAATCTTTAACATCATCTGCGCAGTTAATTAAACATTTTAAAAAATTCGGTCATAAGACCAGTAAAGTTTTTCCCGTTGTCAGAGAAAACTTTTGCTAGTTTGCCGCGATGAGAGACGAATCGTTTTAGCGCTGAGAGGTACGCATCAGTCGATAAATTGTCCATAAGCTCAAGATGAATAGCTCGAGTCGCGAAACAAATGAACAAGCTAACGTATGCGCCCTTACCTTTCCGATTCAGTATGAACACTAGTCCGAAGTAACTATTAACGCCGATAAAAGCAAATGAAAACCCTTGAGATAATTGCTCAGCTGGTAGGTTCCCCATTATTAGCGTTAAAAGTTCACCGCATAGAAATGCACAAACAACACATTCATGCACAACCCTTTTGGCGAGTTTTCTACCACCGACAGGCCACCACGACTCTCGAATAGTCAACAGTAACAACTGTGGCGCTGCATGAAGTTTTTGTTTGTACTCGTAATAAAACAACAAGTATCTAAATTTATACTTCGGCAATAAAATAATAGGATATTGTGTTACTGTGCGTATGTAAGCGTACGCACCGTACGTATTTTGAGAAGCGAGAATAAATACGTGCATTTTCGAAAACATATAGTATCTCGCGAATGTACGTCGCGGTATGCGTGAATTGGTTAGCTCAGTTAAGCTAAACAAAAACTGGTAAAATTCATTAGATAACTCGTCTGGCAATTGTGTATTCCAATCAGTTTTTAGTAACCATAATTTTTGCAATAAAACTTTAACTTTAATTATAGTAGCGCTTGGTATTCCTAAACGGTCAAGAATTTGCGATATTGTACATAGGGTTACTCGCTTTGTTAATTTATTTGTGTGTAATAATAATGGTAAGTGGCCATGTTCAAAATTAAACACCCACTTCTGCAGCGGAAAGCAACCCGTAGCGAGGACAGTCGCTGTCCTTTCAAATGAATTCAATACATAATTTTTATTGTCCGAACCAGTTACCATATCGTCAGTATAAACGTTTAATGTTACAGCCCTCTTAACATGTAAGTCGTTGCATCCGCGTGGTAAGCATCTAACACTAAGAAACGGCGCCGATGCCGTCCCAAAGGTGACCGTATTTAATTTATACACTTGCAACGGATCCGTAGGATTATAACGCCACAAGATAAGCTGAAGGTCGCGCTGATTTTCGCTCACCAACAATTTCCTGTACATCTTTTCGATGTCAGCGCCGGCGATGAACGCACTTTCACGAAAGTGTAATAATGTTGCGGACAAATCCCCTTGAATAGCTGGCCCGACTAACTGCAAATCTTTCAATGAATTACCTGTTATGGACTTTGCACTGGCATCAAAACCCAAGCGTAACTTTATTATTGAGCTATTCTCCTTTACAACACAAAAATGCGGTATAAAATAGTCTGTGCTAGGATAGTCATGTACGTGATCCATAAGTCCTAGTTGTAAATATTTGTACATAAAATCATTATATAGTTGTTTGTATGTCTGTAAGTGAGATAATCGTTTCTCAAGAGAAATTAACCGGTTGTACGCTTGTGTGTATGTTTCTCCCAATAAAGTTGGCGAGTCGTTAAAGGGAATCGAAACAATAAAACGGCCTTGAGAATCTCGCTTCGTAGTTTTTGAGAAGTTATCCTCGCAAGCGCGCTCCTCATCAGACTGAACAGACACCCTAATCGGAAATTCCTCGGGTTCCCAAAATTTATGTAATTGTAAATCAATTGTTTGCGCGTAATTACAACTAACAGTGTTATTAAGACATGCTAGTTTATTAATAGGACCCGAAATAATCCAGCCCAATTTAGTGTTCTGGAGGAAGGGTCCACTTTTTAGTGGTATTTTACCATCACACAACAAATCCCAAAAGTGCTCCGCCCCGATCAAAATGTCTATAGTATGACTGTCTAAGTAAGAGGGGTCAGCTAACGTAATATGATCAGGAATAATAATATTGTCGTAATTAATCGGTACTGGCGTAGTGTTTAGCGTTATTTGTGGTAACACTAAACAATATAAGGAGATAGCGAAGTCTCCGTGTAATGAATTAATTTTTATTTTGCAACTCTGGAGAGATTGCGTTACGGAATTTCCGATTCCTTGTATATTTTGAGTGGACTGTATTAATGGCGTATTAATTTGGTCGCAAATTTGTTTACGTATAAAGCAGCATTGACTGCCAGAATCTAACAAAACGCGGCACGTAATTGTTTTTCCTAAATCATCTATTATTCGGACTAGCGCGGTCGATAACAAAACAGGTTTTACATAGGACGCTTGTGCGCGATGAACGTCTTTAGTATTAACCTGTGACGATAAGGTATGCAATTGTGTGCATTCCGATGATTGAATAGTGTCACTCACACAGAGGCTATGCGCGGGCGCTCCCGGGAGTGACACCTGCCCCTCAGTCGGGTTGTGGTCGCGGTGAATGATCGTATTATGTTTCTTATTGCATAGCCTGCACGGGCCGAATTTGCATGACTCAGCGCTGTGTGCGGGCCGTAAACAATTTTTGCAAAGTTTATGTTTTACTACGAAGTTAATCTTGCTATCAATATCTAAATCTAGGAACTTTTGACACGAATATAAGTGATGATCGCTGTGACAATACGGGCATAATCTCTTAGTGGATTTAACGGATTTTGAAGTAGATAAATTACAGTGCAATTTAGGAATGTTATTTGTAGTTCGCGTGTACCTTTTGACATCTTGTGTATTACTATTATGTGACACTTGTAACGTTTCTAACATATCCGCTCTTGCTTTTAGAAATTGTAGCAAATCATCTACTTTTATTCGTGTCGCTGTGCATTCGCGTTGGTGTTCGCTTAGTAATAATTCACTTCTATATTTCTCCCATTCGCGTTCAGTGATATCGTCTAGCTTAGAAACAATCATGTATATTACCAAAGTGTCCCAGTGCTCCGTAGGCTCGCCTAATAATTTTAATGAGCGTAGGTTTTTAAGTACACCATCGATTAATTTGCGTAATAATATAGGGGATTCTTTCGGTAACCGTTGAATGTTAAATAGCGACTTGACATGATTGTGAATAAGTAACCGACTATTGTTGTACCTATTCATTAGTAGTTCCCAGGCAACAAAGTAGTTTTCTGAAGTGAATTCTAGCGAATTTATTACTAATTCCGCGGGACCTTTTAAAGAAGACTTTAAATAATGAAACTTTTGAATTTTGCTGATATCTTTCGAAGTGTGTACGAGGGAAACATATGTGTTTTTAAATTCGAGCCACTGTTCATAGGAGCCGTCAAAGGTAGGTAAATTGATTGTTGGCAATTTAACGGACTGATGTGTATTACCAAAACTATTAGAGTTATTAGCGTTAGAAGGCATCGTATCGGTATCTAACATACAGTTAGCTTGTGCTAAGATGCAATAATATTTATTTTCAAATGATTCTCTCTCGTCCAGCTGTTCGTTACTGTCCGACTCTGGCAGAAGGCCGTCAAGTTTCATTTGAATATCGTTGAATTCGGATAACAAATTTGATGCACCCTTTGTTCTTAAGCTTAGTTCCGCTCGCTTAGTACGGTCAAGAAACTGATTTTCAAATGTGTTAACGTACGCGGCAAATTTAGTCAATCTGCCTTTTAAAGTGCCTCTTTGTTTGATCAGTTCTTTCACTAACTGAGCCGTAGGGTCTAGAACGGGCGATTTAGGCAAAGTAAGAGCAGTTTTAGACATAGTTGTAATATAAACAAAGTGCAAGTATCACAATTAGTAACGATCAGCGTTATTAATGTTTGAATTTTAACGTCGCGAATACTGGCGCCGGAATACAACAAACACGGTATTAACAGAAGGATAAGAAAGTGAGTGGAAATACCTGGCAGGCCCGTCTCACCGAGTAGATCTGCGATGATGCGAAAACGGGCTGATGGTTTTCCACAGCTGCGGCGATCTTTCCTCTAATTAATATATCGCTGCTTGATTAATAGCGTCCAGCTCGAAGTAGACCAATCTTCAAGTCAAAGGCGTACTTGAGTGGTATAAAACTTTAATTGCGTATTTGTACAATCGTTTCGCGGGACGTATATACAATGTATTGCGAATAAATTGCGCATCTGTCAGATTTGAATTTGAAATTTCAAAAACGGCGGGTTGACGTTTCGTTCTAACGTTTTACGCAGAATTGCTTGAACATGTGTAATATAGTGATTTCAGGTTGATATTAAAACATCAACTTTATCTAGTATACAGTGCGAATAAGGCTCTTATTAACACTTACACATACAAAGCCCAACAACCTACCGGAAAGCTTAATTGATGCTTTATTTGCCTGCAAACAGATAATTGTAGCACCAAGTGTATATTGTAAGGGTTAAAGTTACATAGATACAAAGAAAAATGGAGGAGCAAAAATAAAATAATAAATATATAGTAACAAAATAAATAATATACGTTGAATTGCTTATTATATTTGTTTATATGATTCAAATAAATTTTTTTCTCTAAAAGGTTGTGAAATAAAAAAAAACATACAAAATTAATAATATAAATAAATATATATTAATTTTAATTATATCCGTTTTATGTATAAAAGTCTCATCTGCATTAAAACACGTTAATAATCCTACTCTCTAAAAGCTGTAGGAAAAGCCTTTGTACGCGATTACTATTTTTGTATCCCTGTAAGCGATTTTTGCGATTTTATCATGGTCTCTCAATGATACTTCGATTATAGAGCGAAACGATAGTTGAGATTGTCATAGTGAATATGTGTAGTACTTGTGTAGTTTGTCGGTATTGGTGGTGTCTTGTGATACGTGCAGTAACTAATCCTGCATGTAGAAAATATGATGACGGATTTTTTCTTACACTTAGCGTTACATAGACTTTTTTAACAAACGCGAATTATAACAAAATAATTATATTGTTACTTTTTCAGAGTAACTGAAGGTATGCATTTTTGAATGTAGTATTAGTTATAGGGGGTCTATTTTCATGTATATACTCGTGTAACGTAAGTAATTTGATGTAATAACTAAGAACTGAATGCTAAAAATCCTAGGATGTATTTGTAAACTAGTATGGTAAAATCTATTACAATACCATACTGTACGACAGAGATGTACGATATTCAAGTCGCTTCCAGCAATACTATATCATGTCATTACGGTTCCACTTAAATCCTTAAAGTTCTGCCCTCTGGCAAATTACGCTTGTTACCGCAAAATTATAGAAAAATACAGATAATGTAAGTATATTATAATATTATGTAATTTTTTAAATTAATTATGACAGATTGATTCTTAACAAATATGCTTCTCGATATGTAAAATTTATTTACTTTATAGAATTCAACTTTACTTAGCGAAGATTGACAGTACAGAAGTAGTTTTATTTGGATGTAATCCGCGATAAAATCAATCAAAGAAAATATATGTTAAACTAAATGTAGTGTGATAGTGAATACGTTTAGTTCTTGTGTAATAGATGGCATTCGTTGGATATAGTCTCGCGATATTGTGTGACCATTTTAAGAACATATAGCGAAATATTTTTTTGCTTATTTACTCTAAGGCAATGCTTTTATGCTTGCCCAAATCTCTCAGTGACGATGTCAAAGCCGTTCGGGCTATAAGCATTTTGGCAAATTAAAAAAAAAGCTCAATTGGCAATCCACCGAGCTTGCTTGATAAGGCTCGGCTAATATTTTATTAAACTTTGTACTTAAATTAAAAAGGGGTAACAAAATTAAATGAACAATGATTTATTTTTTAATAATAGAACATAAACTCGTGATTTATAAAAAGGATTGAAGTAATCTCCAATTACGGACTTTGTATTGTAAGGAAATATAAAGGAAACACTTATTTTGTTGCGGTTAGAAATAATTGTATTGTATTTTTAATTAGAGTTATTATCTGTGGTTTTGAAAGCGGTGACTGTCCTTTTGTTAAGGGATAATAGCATGACTATTATTCAGAACAACATTTGGTAATAAGAACCTCTTTAGTAGAGCTGTTATTTATCTTATTGCCTTTATGGGAGAAAATATTGGTAGCTCATGTAAATATTATTATTTTTTTTCGAATTGACTATATGCTGTTAGCCCTAACGGCCTTTACAGCGTCACCGGGCAGGACGGGTGAGCGCAGAAGCGTCGAGGTTGCGAAATGCGGAGTAGAGAGCAGAAGTTCTCCTAGCGTCGGGGAACGAGTAAATATTAGAAATGCGAAAGCGTTTGACGTTATTTAACTTCCAAATTAATCAATGTATTTCATTCCTCGTATGGACTTATCTCTCACGTCCAAAGTAAACACTTGTTTTTTTTTTTTTTTTTCGAATTGACAATATGCTGTTAGCCTTAACGGCTTTTACAGCGTCACCGGGCGGGACGGGCGAGCGCAGAAGCATCGCCGAGGTTGCGAAATGCGTAGAGTAGAGCGCAGAAGCTCTACTAGCGTCGGGGAACGTCGTCCTAAGGGTGCCTCCTGTGAGGCCGGACCACGGCTTAGGACGACGTGTAGTGGAGGGCTGATGGTATGACTTTGATTAGTCAATACGACGACGGAAGGGTGGCAAGAAGCCACGACCAACCGATATCAGAAATCTGGGACCTCGTCTTCGCCGGCGAAGACGCTGTGTGTGTGTGTTACGTGTTTTTGTGTTTGCGATCGTTATTTGATCGTCAGGGTCATATAGGACGCTTTTTGGACGCCTATATTTTCGGTGGTCAGACCTAACTGGGATGTAGGTGGCAGCAACTGAAATGAGAGGGTTTGGATGTACCTCGGATTTCTCGAAGTAAGACTTCGAAAAACGTTTAAAGAGGTGAGTAATGGTAGGGAGGTCGAGGTCTCTATGGAGGTCAACGTTCCGCATGAACCACGGACAACCAGTGGCTGTCCGCATAAATCGGTTTTGCATTCTTTGAAGCGTGAGCAATCTGACCTTTGAAACGTGCGCGAACGCAACGCTCGCATAGGACATTATTGGTCTTGTGCAAGTTTTGTAGAGTGTCACTTTGTTGCGGAGTGACATTTTACTTTTCTTGCATAACATCGGATAAAGTCGTCCCATGACATACGCAGCCTTATTGCAGACTGTGCGTATGTGCTCGTGGAAGGTCATGGAAGGTTGGAAGGTGACACCTAGGTACTTGACTTTCTGTTGCCAGTGAATTGGTGTATCGTAGAGGGAAATTTCCGTAGGTGTGTCTATGTGAGATCGGAAACGATTACCGATAAAGTGCATAGCTGCACTTTTATCAGGGTTTATTTCAATTCTCCATCGGCGGAACCAGCGTCCGAGGCTGTCTACCGCTTTCTGGAGACGTCTAGTGATAACTTGAGGTTGGCGAGATGTGGTAAATACAGCGGTATCATCCGCGAAAAGGGCAAGATGAGTGCGCTCTTTAATAGGCGCCCGTGGAATGTCACTCGTGTAGAGCGAGTACAATAAGGGTGCCAGCACAGATCCTTGAGGGACACCGGCACGGATAGGGCGGCGAGACGATAGAGTGCCGTCTACGCGGTACCGAAAGGTACGATTGGTGAGGTAGTTTCGTATGATAAGTACGAGTCTGTCTGGTATATTTAATAGGAGCAACTTGTGGATTAAGCCTGCATGCCAGACCTTATCGAAGGCTTTGGCGACATCGAAGAATATGACACCTGTAAACTGCTTGGTTTGTAAACCTTGCAATATGTGCTCCGTGAGGCGGTGCACTTGTTGAACACAGGTGTGTTTTGGACGAAATCCGAACTGTTCGTTGGGAAGGAGATTATAAGTATCGACTACGGATTTTAATCGGGCAAGGATAATTCGCTCGTATATTTTTCCTAAGCTATTTAACAAACTAATGGGACGATAGCTTATCGGGAGATTTCGAGGCTTTCCCGGTTTGGGGATACCTATCACTGTAGCTTCTTTCCACTCGTCAGGAAAGGAGCATCCGGCAAGGAGGGCATTAAAAATCAGTACAAGTAGGTGGATGATTTGGTCAGGAAGGCACTTCAGTGCCCTGTTGGAGATGGAATCAGGACCGGGAGCTTTTTTGGAGCGGAGGTTTTTAATTATGGTTCGGACTTCTTCTCCGGTAGTGGGAAGTAACGGCTCGCTTTCGGGAGTCGTTGCGGAAAGATTGTCTGCCACCTTTTCCACTCTGGAGTGGAATTCGGTGAATTCGGGTACACTGGGGTTGGGAGAGCATTGGTTTTCCAGACTGTCTGCCAAGCATTCGGCCTTTTCAGCGTCGTCAAACGCAGGTGGGAGATTCGGGCGAAGTAATGGTGGGGTGGCTGCGTACCCATCGGCTTTTAGAGATTTCGCCAAGCACCAGTAGGCCTGATGTCCTGGTTTGATCTCCGAGAGCTTTCTATTCCAGGAATCGTTGTGGAAACAGGTTAATTTTTCTTTAACCTCTTTCTGTAATCTATTGAGCGCACTCCGGTTTTCTCGGGTCGGATATCTGTCGCGTGCCCTAGTGGCAGCACGTTTTTTAGCAATTAATTCTCGCAGATCAGCTGGTAGTTCTCGACAACGAAAGTTATCGGGAATTTCCCTAGAGCAATCCTTGAGAGTATCAGATAAGTGAGCTGTGAGATGAGTGGTCGCTGTTTTTGCAGTTTCCACTGAATCTATACGGTCAGGAATCTTTTTGAGGTGGTCTGAATCAAGAAATTGGAGACGCTCGCTAAGTTTTTTCCATTCGATAATGGTTTTGTTTCGAGAAATCGCTGTTGGAGGGGGTCCTAGCTGAAGTAAGACTGGGCGGTGGTCCGAGTCTAGGTCATGAATAACTTGTATGCTATGTAGCTGAAGGGTAATATTTTGGATTAGTGCCATGTCGATGGTACTGGCAGTCGGAATGGGATGGGTAGGCCGAGAGTATCGCGTGGGCTCGTCTGGAGCCAGAATATCAAAGTTCAGAAACGGAGAGTTGCTGAGCCTATGTAAAAGATTGCCATTGGCATTTGGAGACGATCGATTCCATTGACTATGTTTTGAATTGAAGTCCCCGCCTAGTAAGACGGCGTCTCCAAGTTCTAACAGAGTCCTAATGTCGCTTTCTAAGAGAGTTTTAGACGGACTGAGATAGATTGATGCTAATATAACTGGCTGATGGCCGGTCATCCCTAACTGACATACTGAGGCCTCGATATTAGTAAGTCGAGGGGGATCTAGAGGAGTACAGTGAAGAGACCTCCTGTAGTAAATTGCTGTGCCTCCAAGAGGGCCTGTGAGTCGGTCATTTCTGATTAAGACAAAGTTTGCTATCTTAGGATCGCGATGGAAAGGCTTCAGGAATGTCTCTTGCACTAAGAGGATGTCGATCGGGTACGCAGCCATAAATTCGCGCACTTCGTATATTTTATCCCAAAGACCGTCTGCGTTGAACAGACCTATGGAGAGTCGGTTCGGTTTAATTCTGCCTTTTGGTGTACTATCCATATTAGGCATTTATATTTTGAATTACTTCAATGAGCCGATGGTGCTCGAGAAGTGCCGACAGACGATCTTGAGGATTATTCCTCAGTTTATTTGCTAGTATCGACAATTCGTTTACGTCGATAAGCGCAACAATAGAGCTAATAAGCTTCATGTCTTCCACGAAACTATTAGCAGTATTGTTTACTGAATTGGCAGCCACCTGTATTGGCTTTGTTTTAATCGCCGGAGGGGGCTGGGGGACGGGGAGGGAAACAGCAGCTGCTTGCTGCTTTTTATGCCAGGGATTAGTAGCGGGCAATGGAGCCGGTATGTACCTGTCCGCCACAGGTGTTTTATGACCCCCACGTGCATTATTTTTAGTGACTGATATTTTTTGGGTGCGTTTCACCTTTCACGGAGCTTTTGGGCAACCGCGATAATTTGCAGGATGCCCTTTGGTCCTACAAAGTACGCAGCTCGGTGGTTCCTCAGTCGGAACCGTACGAGAGCAATCTGACGTACCATGATCACCTAAACATTTCACGCATCGGGGTCGTGCGTGACAATTACGTGCTGAGTGCCCGTAAAGCTGGCAGCGATGGCATTGGCCGATCGCGCCTCGGTTACGTGGGACTTCGATACGAAGCCCAGACAATCTACATATAGATGTCACGTTAAAGACATTTTTGCCCTGAGGTGACAAATCAAGCACAACAAGGCAAAGTTCGTAGGGGACTTTGGTCCGCGAATGGTACATACGATGTACCTCTCTGACGGGAAGATCTTGGGACTTAAGGTCCTCTTTAATGAATTCCGTGTCTATCTCTACAGGCAGACCGCGGATGACAACGCGAAGTTCGCGTTCATCTTCTAGCGCGTATGAGTGATACTCAATATTATCATCTCTCAGTAGCGCTGTAAGTCGGCGGTGGTCATTCGAGGTGGGTGGAGAAACCCTAATGCCAACATTTGTAGAGCGTGCGCTCCCAAATGAGATCGACTGGGCTTCGATCTTAGGTAATAAGCGCTGCCATGCAGCTTTTTCCCTGATATAAAGCGGTGGGACTTTTTCTCGCCGCTCGGTCATCGGGGAGTCTTGTGGCTCCTCGCTGGCCTCACTTCGAGCATGTCGGTCAGAAGGCTTATCCGTGGCAGTGACGGGCCTTTTAGATGGGATAGTCTTAGGAGCCTTTAGCTTTCGCTTTTGGCTCTTGCTAACGACGGTCTCAAAGCCGTCGTTGTCGGTTTCTACGTCTAAAGACGAGATAGAGGTCTCAGAAGGAATTTCTTTGACCTGGTAATGCTCAGACTCCATGCCTGACGACACAGAGCAAGCAGCAATAGTGACTTGAGGGCTATCTTTGACGGCAGGATGCGGTCGAAGATATCCCTTCAATACGTCGCGATGGACAGCTGGGTGGCGCGTTTGGAGGTACTCTAAGAGTCCCTCCATTCGCGGGTCGCCCAAGTAATTACGTTGGGGGTCCATAATAGACCCAGAGGAATATGTCCTCCCTGCCGGCAAGGGCAGGGAGGTGTGTACCTGCGGTGTGCCCCTAATGAGTCTTTGCCCTTCGGGGGACAGAGATGTGTACCTAATTTACAAACTAGTGTACTTACGGACCGGATAAAACAGGCACTGTACACAAAAGCACTGCACCAATCTAATCGAGCAACGATGACAACGCTAGCCGCACTGCACTGCGAGCGACACGCTACGTAAACACAACACAACACAAGGGCGGCACTTAGGCGCGAAACTTTAAAAGAAGAAAGATTATTTATACAAATAAAAGATTGGATCGGAAACGATCGTAACTAAACAGAGCGCAACCACTAAATAGGTGGTCAAATCGAAATTCGCTTGTCGAGACATCCGTACGCGACGGAGGTCGAAAGCGAAGTGAAACACTTGTCTGATGTGATTCCTTTACTCTTTAGGTTATAGAGACGGAGAGCGTGTGAGTTAGCCATTTATTATGTAACTATGGATGCTTAAACACGCCGTGTGGTATCCGGTTGAATAGAATATACCACCCTCATTTCTTACCGAAGTGTCGTAAAATACGACTAAGGCAAGTTGACGTTAGGCAGGCGGCCGGTCGTAAATTACGTAGCCAAATCAAATGATTAAATATTTATAGCATGTTTCAACCCCACTTAGAGTGGGCTAAGGGCAGGCACTATGATGGATTTGAACTCTATGTCTTGATCGCATTACGCCTGGACACTCAACCACCAAGCAAGAGTTTGCTAGAAGTTGGTAAAAAACTGTAAAAGTGTAATTATAAAATATTAACATTATTACCTCACGAGGAATATAAGTATATTTAGAAACACGTGTATTAAATAATTCACGCCGTGTGGTATCCGGCTGACTAGAATAGTACCACCCTCATTTCTTACCGAGGTGTCGTAAAAGGCGACTAAGGTAAGTCGACCCGCCGTGTGGTATCCGGCTGAGTAGAATAGACCAACCTCATTTCTTACCGAGGTGTCGTTAAAGACGACTAAGGTAAGTTGACCCACCGTGTGGTATCCGGTTGAGTAGAATAGACCACCCTCTTTCTTACCGAAGTGTCGTAAAATACGACAGAGGTAAGTTGACGTCAGGCAGGCGGCCGGTCGTAAAAACGCAGCCAAATCATGTGACAGCATTTTTATAACATGTTGTGCCGACCCCACTTAGAGTGGGATAAGGGCAGGAAGATGGATGGTGTATTAAATAATTCATTTATATTTAATACCATAATTTACCTGTACATAACATTTTTGTATCAATAGCAACAATCATTAACGTGATGTTATGACAGCGTTAATGCATTACACCGCAGCAAGCGGCAATAACAAAACATGCGATCCACTCAAATTCTGTTCGCCTCCGTTTATTGCACTCAAAATGTGTAACGTTCGACTGTCAGGTGATAAATAGAACCCCATCATTAAACAAAATAAACATCACCCACATGGCCGTATCTAACCCTCTATCGCGGAGGCGGGGCCTTAATGACCGCTAATGAGACTTTTTATTATTTTACACTAAAATAATTTCTTATAGCCTCCTTATACCTAGATAAACATCAAAACTCGCTTCACACCTCGATCTGATAATCGAATTAATGCTCTCGTACCATTTCACGCCGGTTTATTGCTTTTTGTAAGGTTAATACGGGGTTTTGTATTGTAATTTTGGGTTATCAGTGCAGCGAAATGATCTCAATATTTCGAGGCAATCGTTGAACTTATGATGGAGTGTAACTTTTTTGAGGTCTGGTGTTAAAATACATTATAGTAACTGAAAAAGATGAATTATTGGAGTTTAAACAAAATTTCAGGAGTCAGTTCTATAAATTAATCGAAACTTTAATTCAAAATTTTTAAATAATTTATTAACACTTTTACTGCATATTGTAATTGTATTATATTAATATGTATAATTTATGTATTTCATTATTAATTAAATACATTACGCATATTAATTACATTACATTTAATTCCACAGTCCTAAAATTAATAAATACACCCGTAATAATAAACATATTTCTAATAGGGTATTAATATATTAATCATCTATCAATATATATTTTTTCTTGCTTTACTTTACTTAATATCAATATAAAGGATTAAAATATAACCGGCACATATTAGTTAACGGTTAACGATTTGTAATGCGTAACGTTTTAATATTTATTTATTCTCAATTTGAATAAAATTAACTAAAATTTACTTTCGTGTATAGTATACAAACTGTTTAGTTAGCATAGTTATCAACGAGATTTAATGTAAAGTGAAAATCTATTAACATATATTTTAAAACTAATAAATTATTTTGCGTAAACAGTAGGTGTATTAATTTACTTATAAATAGAACGCAGAGAATTATACACGTTGATCCGCTTTGCGATTTGTAAAGCATATAAAATATTTAAAGATTTTTTTTCTTCTAAATATACGTACCTAAGATATTAATATCGTAAGATAGTAAAAATATGTATATGATGATTGATGATGTAAAGAATGATTGTTCTTGTTTCTCCCTATCATCATCCTCCTGCCCTTATCCCACTCAAACTGGGATCGGCACAACATGTTATAAACATGCTGTCACATGATTTTGGCTGCGTTTTTACGACCGGTCGCTGCCTGATGTCAACTTACCATAGTCGTATTTCACGACACCTCGATAAGAAAGAGGGTGGTCTATTTTACTAAACCGGATACCACACGGTGGGTCAACTTACCTTAGTCGCCTTTTACGACACCTCGGTAAGAAATGAGGTTGGTCAATTCTACTCAGCCGGATACCACACGGCGGGTCGACTTACCTTAGTCGTCTCATACGAAACCTCAGAAAGAAATGAGGGTTGTACTATTCTATTCAACCGGATACCACACGGCGTTGTTCTTGATCCCTAAAAAGTTAATAAAATAAAAAATTGTGGCTAGATATTTTTAAAACATAAGTTTTATTTGTTTGCATAAATCTTGTATCATTAATATTGGTTTTATAGTTTGTCTTTAGTTAGATAGTTTAACTTGTACATTTTGTCTGTAAATGAAATAAAATGTAAAATATATATTTTTTTTTATTACTCATTTAAAGAGCTGAGTCACTTATGTGACTAACATAGTCTCTCTGTCAATTCAGTTTCTACAAATAAAAACATCGAATTCTTGATATATTATTCAGCAAATCTAATGTTTATAATATAACGTCCTGCAGGTATCGGTACGAAACAATCACGGCCTACAATCGGCAGATCTCGGACTGCGATTACCCACCCTGAGTCCAAATAACGTAACTATTAAGCAGAAGGTATTATAATGAACGACGCCTTAATTCGGATTCCTTATCTTTTGTTGCCGTCGAGTGTTGATGTTTCTTAATAGCATGTCATTTTCGTTCCTTAATTTCCGAAGTATATTCTTCATACCCTATTTTTTACACTCATAAATTTTACTATGTAAATAAATATATGATTTGTTCAGTTTTGGGTCAATAATATTAATGATACTCATTTGTTACTATTATTCCGGTGTTGTTTAGTTTTCACTATACTTTCTCACTGGTCAGTGTATGTGTGCTTGTAATTTATTACTCATCCTCGATCGGGGCTCGCTCGATGTCAGTAACGATTAATACCGTATTACGAAAACAAAAGTCTGATAGATCCCAAATAAAAATGACAGATATAAGGCGTCGAAATGTTGCGCGCACGCTCGCTCGCCGAATTCTAAATTTAAATAGTATTTACATTGGGCTATCGAGAGCGCGTAATTAATACAATCTTTGTTAGAGGGTAATTTGCCAGAGCTAATGCCGGCGTGTGTAATCTTCAAAGGGGATTTAGAAACACGCGTTCTATTCTATTTTGGTCGTGTTCTGAAACAGAGAAATATTTACAATCTCTCTGGAACACTTCGGCGCATCCGACGGTCGTTACGCGCGAACGCATCGATTTGTGAGTCAGTCAGATTTGATTGGATCTTTGGGATGTAGATGCATTCATTAATGTTGATGGTGGCTTGCATTCGCGCATTAATGCCTTGCAAATAATTTATAATGAATTTATTTACCATTACGTTGTTTGGTTCGTTAGTTATAGCTAGTGATTGTTCATTGTTTAAACACATTATTCTGTCCAAAGGTTCGCTCAATCCGAATTCACGTTAAGTGTAACGCTAGATGTCGTAAAAGAGGACTAAGGCAAGTTGACCCGCCGTGTGGTATCCGGCTGAGTAGAATAGACCACCCTCGTTCTTACTGAGGTGTCGCAAACGGTGACTAAGGTAAGTTGACGTCAGGCAGGCGGCCGGTCTATAATATACCTAGCCTAATCATGTAACAAAATGTTTATAGCATGTTGTCCTTACTCCACCTAAAGTGGGATTAGCGCAGGAGGATGTGTTAGGTTATGGTATATAGTATTAGTATCAATACATGGGCTAAACTTAAGGTTTTCAGGAATATAAGAAAAAAAATCGTGTAGATGCGCGAACGCTGTTAATTTTCACAGTAAACGTATTTTGTTGAAGGACTAAACATATGGAAGTCTTTGTTTGGACATAAAATGAACCAAAATTTAACCTTTTCTTCTATGAGGTTGAGTTCAAAGCTGTTGATACAGCTTTGAATACATCTTTATAGTTACCTAATATCTAACGTCTCGTAAAATTGTCGATGATAGTACCCAAAAGTTGTATGAACTTCAACAAACATGGATTAGTAATTCTGATTATAAAAAATTAAAATACCTTCGACTAGAATGATGCTATTAACAATGCTTTTTTAATATTTGTGCTTGGCAGCAAATTCTCTTCGAGAGTTTGTTAACAATACTTATCGTTAAAAGTAGGAAAGGCTACATATTTATTTTGTCATTATATTAAAAAAATTTAATAAAATAAATAATTCTAATATACGACGTTTTTAACGTAATATGTCACTTTGCACATTTCAAAATAGTTTCTAATAGTCAATTTAGCAGTTAACACATACATTATATCTCTTTATAAAAATTTTTCGTGATGAAGAATGCTTTTGCCGCGACTTCCACTATTCAATTTATCATATCCACTGGCGCCAAAGCGGGGCACATAAAAATAGATTTCATTATAGCATTTATAAAATTATTCTAGGTCAAACGCTTTTTGTCATTTCCAACTGCCTACGCATGAAGTAATTAAAAACGAAAATAAACAGAGCGCTTCCAATCGTAAAAAAGAATATCTAAGTCGTCTATAAATGAGTGCAGATGAACGCAATAAAACTGATTCAAGTCACAGAAATAAGTCTTATGATTCGAAAGCATAGGTGAGGAGATTCAAACGTTTTTTTTTATTGTACACTGGCGCTAGTTTAGGAATGCCATTAAATTAAAAATTTGGCCATGCCATATAAAAATTATTGAGCCTCGTATTATACTTACAATCGACTGAAATAGATGTAATAAAACTTTTGGTATTTGCAGTAAATAAAGTAGTAACGGATGAAGAAATAAACTTGGAAAATTTAATGTGTGCGTAAGATAACTAAGCAAATTTAGTGGCCAATAAATCATAGATTATTACTTTAAATTACTCTCAACATAAAATAAACCAATTGTTAAATGTACAGATCTCTTCTAGTCTTAAAAATAAGAACAATTTAAAGAAAAACATCATAAATTCGTCGGTATGATGTAAATACGAGTGTACCAAACTCGTTTAATGTAATTACGAAAACTATGGAAATCTAGACAGCGAATAAAAGTGACAATTGCCCACAGATAAAAAAAAAGATGTTACTAAATAAATAAATCTTTATAAAATGAGTTAATCTTGTATATATATATATATATATATATATACCAGGTACTAAAAATAATATGATATTTACTAAAAAAAAATATAAAATATCCCATTTGTCTAAGTAATTTTTTTTTTTTGACTGTACAGTGATAATAATGTTAAGGAAGTTGCATTAGAAAAAATTCTTGCTTTGAACATAATTCCGAAACACATTTTTATTATTTTTATAATTTAGAGATTATATTTCTATTGCTTAATTAAACTTTAGTTATTTAGCCCGTAAGACATAACTATTATTGATAAGGCCGCCTTTGCACATCTTCTTGTTTAATGTTAACTTTCAGATGTTCGGGCAATATTTTCCACCGAGGGTAATCGGGGCTTGCTGCACCTGAGGTGTGGGTAGGTGACTAATTAATGTCACACACAAAAAAGAAGATCGGTCGGCCGCGCAACACGGTACATGGGCCCCTGAGTGAATTGCAATAAATATCGGTATTCGGTGGATTATTGTATAAATATATAAGAAATATAAAGGATAATTCGGTGTTTGTGTGTATAAACTATGTTAAAGTACAATTAAAGTTGTGATTCCACGAATATAGGTGGATTAAGTTTTTTGTGGTTATACTCCGGCGGGAGCGGCGTGGACGCCATAACTTAAGAAGAAGCCTCTTAGTCAAAGGTCAGTATTCTTGATTATTCGGAGTGGAAAGATTGCCGGTTGCCTGCCTATCCTGTCTATGCTCACGTAGCTATCGAAGGCACGCAGTAGGCGCGAACATGTACCGAATTTTTTTTATGTGCAATTGAATATTTTATTATTATTATTAAGGTTTACCTAGATGACTATGACCATATAAGTTCGTGATTTTAATCATTTTGTAACTAAACTACTTGTATTAATAAAAGAAGTATTCTAAATCAGTTTTATTCTTTTCATAAAAAAATGCTAAAATGAAATCAAAGCAAACTCTCATTCGCTATCCGCCGGCTAGCTGCTGATGACAGCGGCTGTCACATCTCCCACGTCAAAATGGCGCGAAAGGCTGTGGCAAGATGTGACGTCATGGCTTGCTTGCTTGCAGTAACGACAAGGCAGCGTTGTTACAATTTAGTAGTTTCTACTTTGGTAAAAGTGGTCAAAGTATTCAGAAAAATGTTAATATATCACCGTCACAAAAAATTGGTTTCAAAGAGAAGCCTAATTATTATCCATGAAAAAAGCTGTCTGTCCTGCCAATAATTTTCTCCTGGTGACTTAAAAATTCTGCTTATATTAAACGTTTAAAAGCTATGTATTGTATGTCTTCAAAATATGATATCAATAGATCTTTCTGCCCTTATCCCACTAAGTAGGGTCGGCACAACATGTTATAAACAAGCTGTCACATGATTGGACTACGTTTTTACAACCGGCCGCCTGCCTGACGTCAACTTACCTCAGTCGTATTTTACGACACCTTGGTAAGAAAGAAGGTGGTCTATTCAGTAGAATAGAATAGTGGTACCCGGTTTAGTAAAACCGGGTACCACACGGTGGGGAACTTACCTTAGTCGTCTTTTACGACACCTCGGTAAGAAATGAGGTTGGTCTATTCTACTCAGCCGGATACCACACGGCGTGTCTTCAGAATATGATAGCAATAGATTATACCTCTATATCACTTGTCTTTGAGAGGGTCGCATCAGTCTTTACCAAAGCATTGCAATAAAAATTGGTCCAGATTCCACATCGAAAATAAGACGTTTTTTGGTCGCCTGCCAAGTTCATTATGAGCGTTCATGAATTTTCACATTTGAATTATTTTACTGTCTGACTTATGGCCGTTACTTAAATATTTGGTAAACAGGAAAAATATAGCTCTGATCGATCAAATTTAATGTGTTGCGTTGAAATAGCATCTATAAGTGGATCACGGCATTATGTTATTGCCGATTTTTAGTGCCTTGGTATTTCGTAACAAGTGGATAGGCGTTAAAATAATGGCCTATACGTTTATATGTCTTCTTTTTAAGAACTTTTTTTTTTGACTGGCCCGTTGGCGTAATGGGTAGTGACCCTACCTTCAACGCCGCGGGTCTCGGATTCGATTCCCGCCGAGGGCCAACATGTTCTATAAATGAATTTGTTGGTCTTTGAGCCTGGGTGTATATTTGTATTTAAGTATCTATTTAGAAATATATAAGTATATATATAGTGGTCTATTCTACTCAACAGATACCACACAGTGGGTCAACTTACCTTAGTCGCCTTTACGATACCTCGGTAAGAAATAAGGGTGTTTTTTTCTACTCAGCCGGATACCACACGGCTATTAGAAAGTAAATATATATTATGAATATAATATGCATTGTGAGTGCTTGAAGAATAATTAGTAGGCAAAAAGTGTCAACGATGGTTTTGAATTTACTTATGTGACTATAAACAAAACAAATCAAGAAATATTGGGTTTGACTATGGTTTTAATATTAATTTATTTGGAAGTTGAGAAATTCTATTTTTTTTTAAATATAAATGATGTTCGAACCATTTGGAATACAAATAATTTAATAGATATTTGAATATCAACAAATAATAAATTGTATAAAATAAAATTTAGTAATCAATGTTCTTTATATCTTAACGTAACTATGCAAAAATCGTAGCCAAAGTATTACAGTTATTGTAAGCAATATTATGAAAACCGCAAATCTAATTACTAACCGCATACATTATTGGTAACAAAGCACTGGACATTGCATAATTTCAGCGTGCCATATGCATCTAACAATAGAATGGAGCATTAGGCATGAATCATCTCCGACTGATCCATGCACCGAAGATTATCGAACTAGAACACTAACACTTGCGGGATGCATTAAAACCGCACGTGAACCTAATTTACGCCTGTAAATAATCTGTTTGACTCTGCTAACATTAACGAAGTACAAGATGCATCAAACGATACGACATTTTAGCTAATAAGTTCTAGGCATTAAAATATCGCGTCCGTACCTTTTCTGCTTGAACTGAATGCTAAGTGAGGAAGGATCTCTTATTTATAGTCCGCCATATGTCAAACCGAAATCGTTCCAAATTCAAATTCAAACTGTTTTTCTTATATAGTAGGGGAGCTAGCCTACAATGTGTCCATAGGTAATAAAGAGAAAGCAAGTGAGACTTATTATTTTTTACTTTTTATCTGTGAGTAGAGAAATAAAAGTGTGTGAGTTTTTAATCTACCCTCTATTATTATTTGGTGCGACAATCTTACTTATAGGCCTGCCTATTACTCTTATTCATTCTGCTGTCATTATCACTCTAAATATGGTCGGCACATCATGTTGTAACATGATTTGGCTCATTATTTGACCGGCCGCCTGCCTAACGTCAACTTACCTTAGTCGCCTTTTATGACACCTCAGTATGAAATGAGGGTGGTCTATTCTACTCAGGCAGATACTACATGGCGGGTCTTACTACCTTACTACCTTAGTATTCTACTCAACCAGATAACACACGATGTGTCAACTTACTTTAGTCGCCTTTTACGACATCCCGGTAAGAAATGAGGGTGGTCTATTCTATTCAGCCGGATAACACACGGTGGTACTGCACCCCTACTCTATAGTTTCTTGTCCGACGCCTTGATAAGTAATCGTCATACTATTAGTCCTCCACTAGCTTCTGCGCTCTACGCTCCACATTTCGCAACTATGATAATGCTTCTGCGCTAGCCCGTCTCACCGGGTGACGCTGTAAAAGCCTTTAGGGCTAACAGCATATAGTTATTTAAAAAAAAAACATTATTATTCGTTTAAATTTTTGTCTAAATTTATTTAAAGTACTTCTAATAAGATGGCTGGAATCACGCACATTGTTACAGCCGCAACAAACACATTGACGTGTGTTTACGTGTTCGCAATTAGATCACCCATTGATGTATTGGTGCTTCGGTACGTCGGTGTGCAACGCGTCCGATTGAGAAGTAACGCGAGGGATCTGGTACTGATTAGAACGTGCCAAAGTGTGTGTGCTATTGCGGATAATATTGCACGTATGTAGTTGCGCATTAAGTATGCTTTAGATTTTATTATTTAATGATTCATCTTAGGGATGTAGAAATAGTAAGGAATGCTTGCGCCGGTTCGCGTTGAAAAGCCAGTAATAATAGAATATTGGCACATCTGCCCCACTGTATAAGTTTTAATGTTATTACTCTTCTGCCGTATGATATTTCGTTCCAGGTTTATTTTAAGAGTGTTTTATGTTTTTAATTGCGATACGTAGATTATTTTTCGAATGAGAACTTAGGTTTTTACAGCTGCTTTATAACGACCATCTTTCCGATGACAGAATTAATATTGTTTATGAAATATATTCGGGTGAATCGTGCGATAAATTTTGATTGCGGCTACGATACTAATGTGAGAGGCGTTAGTGTGTATTAAATTTTGATATCTGGTGATTTGTGATTATGACAAAAGTATACGCTCTTTTAAATGTCAATAATATTTTTCCACTGTACACTGTGTAAAACTTTTCTTAAATTTCAAATTCATTTGATGGACAAGGAACATTAGTATATTCTTGATATAAATATGTAGTGGAAACTTTCATTGAATTTAGAAATATGAACTGCAATAGGCGTTATTAAACATAACAATGGCACCCTCATTAACAGGTAGATAAATGTTTCTAGTTCAAGCTTGTTACACTTGTTCGCAGGCAAAATAAATTAAATGGTGGTTGAACCGATAAGTATATAACTAAGCCTGTGTGGGTATTGCCTCGCTTTGCGATTTTGTCGTGGAGTTGATGATGCTCCTGCTCCTGATGATGCTTCTGTTGCGGGGCGAAACGATTGTTGAGTTTGTGATATTGAAGGTAGGTATGTAGTGCTTATGAATACATAAGCACTACAAGTGGTGGAGGTTTGTAAATGTGTTTTTACTTTATTTTTATAATTAACAAAAAATTGTCTTCTGTAAATCAGTAAAAGTGGAGTCAAATAATTTGAATGACAAATAAAATGACTTAAAATCAGCAAAAACTGCCACATTCAGCCATTTGTGTCCAGTTAACGCTAATTCACGTAATCACGTCATAATTCAGAGTCGGAACTCTCACGTTTTAGAAAAACAACTTTTACAGTTACAATAATTTTGAATTGATGAAATTTAGATTAAGGGTTTATATGAAGACAGAATTAAATCTTATTTATGTGTTATATATTTTTGCGAAATAAAACTGTTCTAAAATCCAGCTTGAAGTACCGATGTATTGGATATGAAGATTTTGAAACTTATTTACTACTTAAATCGGAGGTAATGAAGCGTAAAAGTATTTTTTTAAACAATAATATGAAATAATTGTAGAAAAATATTATAAGCCGTGTGGTATCCGGTTGAGTAGAATAGACCAACGTCATTTCTTACCGATGTCGTAAAAGGCGACTAAGGTAAGTTGATGTCAGGCAGGCGGCCGGTCGGAAAAACATCCAAATCATGAGACAGCATCTTTATAACATGTTGTGCCGACTCCACTTAGAGTAGGATAAGCGCAGGAGGATGATGATGTAGAAAAATATTACATTCATTTTAAAATTATTTCGACATTCAAAATTTATCAGCATTCAAATTTTTTTTTCTGTTTTATTTGATGAGTTCAAGATCGTAACTATCTATGGAAATTGAAATAAAGATTCAACGAAAGTGAAATTTAGCACCCATTTTCCTAGGTTTCCGTCTCTTAAGAATACTCCACAAATTACAAAGCTTACCCAACGGCAACACGGAATTGCTTAAATCTGAAATTAACGTGTACACACAACAAATTTACAAAGATCCCCAAACCGTACAACTCCTCCAAAACTTTGATAGTTCACACAAAATTTAGGGTTCTTTATAAAATGGGCGGTATAAAATAATCCGACGCCATTAATGTCGATCATTAAATATAAATTATAAATGTAAAAGTAAGCACAAGAAAAGCAATCAGGCCGTCCATTATTAGATTAAATATCTCGTGGTTCCGTGAACGTAATCACATTTTTACTCACACAAATGCGTATATGATGTTATGTGTACGAATGCTGGATGATATAATTTTTGTGTTTGGGATGATTTGAAAAATTCTTGTTTTATTTACTGTTGTCAGTATTTTAATATTTGATACTTGATATAAGTAATTTAATGGAATTGTTTACATAATTGTTTATTTGATGAAAACTTACACGAGAGCAAATCTTTTGCAATTGTAAATGGTTATTGTGAAGTTCATCGTGCCCTTATCCTTCTAAGTTGGGTCTACATGATTTGGCTAATTTTTACGACGGGCCGCCTGCCTGACGTCAACTTACCTTAGTCACTTTTTACGACACCTCAATAAGAAATTAGGGTGGACTATTCTGCTCAGCTGGGTACCACACGGCGGGTCACCTTGCCTTAGTCGTCTTTTACGACACCTCAGTAAGAAATGAGGGTAGACTATTCTGCTCAGCTGGGTACCACACGGTGGGTCACCTTGCCTTAGTCATCTTTTACGACACCTCAGTAAGAAATGAGGGTGGTCTATTCTACTCAGCCGGATACCACACGGTACCTTAGTCGCATTTTACTACACTTTTGTAAGAAATGAGGGTGGTTTATTCTACTCAGCCGAATACCACATGGCCCACTTGCTGTTAACACGGTATTAAGAGGTAATAAGCTTTATTAGTTAGTAACATTGTGGAATTTAAAAAAAAATCTGATTCTGAGTATATTATTTTTTTCATTATTTTCGAAACCAATGTACACCAGCCCCATAGTGCCATTTTTATACTCAAATAACATATTTATATATTTCATACATTGTGATATTCGTTAAATTGTGCCCATTTGTTAATTTTTTAAATGACGAAATAAGCAGTAACAAATCAATTTTAATAATAAAATACAAGTACAAATTAATATGTTTTACCACCATACAAGGCAACGATTAAAGTAATTGAACCATAATATATGATAAAATCGGAAACGGTGACGTGTTATGAATATGAACACGGAGACAGTGGTAATAAATAAAATTTTGGTGCCTTTGAGGATTTTTATCGATCGAATATCTAACTTAACAAAGCATATAGAATTTCTCATATATATTTATCTCATATATTATATAAGTTGACCCACCGTGTGGTATCCGGTTTAGTAGAATAGACCACCCTCTTTCGTACCGAGGTGTTGTAAAATACGACAGAGGTAAGTTGAAGTCAGGCAGGCGGCCGGTCGTAAAAACGCAGCTAAATCATGTGACAGCATGTTTATAATATGTTGTGCTGACCCCACTTAGAGTGGTATAAGGGCAGGAGGATGATGATGTTATAAGTTGTATAAAACAAGGTGTGGGTGGCGCGATAACAACAGGCTTGTGCGTGTGTGTGCGTGAAATTAAATTACTTAAAATGTTATTGATTAATTAGCTTTTCAGCATCATCCTATTCCTGTGCAATGAGCAGGATTTCTATAGCCTTTATATTATTCCGGTGTATAAGGAATACTTGTGCCAAATTTCATCGATATTGGTTCAGTGATTTCGCCGTGAAAGAGTAACAAACATACATCCGTACTCACAAACTTTCGTATTTATAATATTAGCAAGATAGGATTGTGACAAACCCACTTAGAATGGGATAAGGACAGGAGGATGATATTAGTTATCTTTTAAAACAGAACAATTGAGTCATTACCCGATGTCTCAATGACCACAGCAAACCATTAAAATATTTAAAAACATGCTACATTTTTTACTGAGTAGAACTTATAAAATATTGTCCTCATTAGTTTGTACTGGTTTAATGCAAAATCATAGTTCGTGTCATTAGCTACGCTTAGTCCGTTCGGGCCAGAGAATTATCAGATTTCGTCACACTTCGGGCAATTTCGGTGACTCCTTAATGAGTCCCAGTAACGCAATGAAGGCACTTACCGTTATGAGTACACGAGTCATTATGGCCTATGGAAATAATTATGATAAAGTTCACTTCTGATATTAATCTTCGCTGAGTACTAAGGAATAAAAGTACATTTATTTTACGCCTTAGGACTAAACTTGTATACTTATGATTCCAAATTCAAATTATTCTTTTTTCAAATAAACTTGTAAACAAGTGCTTTTGAATCGTCAACTCTACTGCTGGTTCAGAAAGCTGTTCCAACCGAGAAGAGCCAGCAAGAAACTCGGTGGTTGCTCTTTTAAAAATATAATGCTTATTACTAGTTACATTAGTTATTACTCTCTTGTACAGGATCTAAGCGAGGTATATCCACATATTCTTATATTCTAAGTAATCCTCAACAGCATAGGCTTTCTGAATCAGTCTCTTTTTAACAGTGTTTTTTGCTGTAATGGCAAATCTAAAATTGATTGCGGAATTTTATTCTAGAATCTTATACCCAGACCCATAAATAGGAGACACTGTTAGTAGAACGTCATCCAACGCAGGTCACTTCTGTGATCTATTCTTATGTTTGCCATTCTTTGATAGATACAAAAAGATAGAACATGCAGAATATTGATAATTTGGAAAAAGGTCAAATTAATCCTCAATTGGATTGGTCAAATAAAACCATACATGATTGTATGATCACATTGACTGATTCGTTGGCAAGTGGCAGTGACTTTACCTTCGGCTCTGGGTACTGGGCTCGATTCCCGCCAAGGCCAAAAATTTTCTTGGAACAATTCCTTGGTTCTTCAAATCTGGATGTATTTACATACATCGTTTGATCGTATCATTTTGACGGACGTTTATAAATATCTCATATATTTATTTATATAAAATTAGCATGCATGTCTTTCTGTTAAAGGGAACAAATCCCAAATAAAACCAACGGAATTGAGTTCCATGTTTAGTTCATTAGAATGAATGGGTTACCGTACGTCATACATATTTCCGACGTGGACGACGCACTGTGCAATTCATAACAAATGGTAGACAAGAACAGCACAGGATCTGCAAGCTTAATCGCGGTCATTAATAATTATCGTATCGTTAATTAAGTAGGCTGGCACTCTAAATTATGTTCATGGCTTTAGTTACTGATGCATTGATCTTTTAATAGTGATATAGTTAAGATAAACTTATCAAATGATCGAGTTTTCAAAGAAAAATTGCATAAAAATTTATCTATCCGTACCATAAAACATTACCATTTGTTAATTCATCCGGAAATGAAAGACGTACAGAAAGGAAACATATTGGTACAGATTACTAGCTTTTACCCGCGCCGCCGTGTGGTATCCGGCTTAGTAGAATAGACCACCCTCATTTCTTACTGAGGTGGCGTAAAAGGCGACTAAAGTAAGTTGATGTAAGACATGCGGTCGGTGGTAAAATATGTAGCCAAATTATGTGATAACATGTTTATAACATGTTGTGCCGATTCCACTTGGAGTGGGATAAGGGCAGGAGGATGATGATGAATATAGCAAAAAAATATTTTGATAATTTTTGATATAATATAAATGAACTTGTCAAAAAATCGAGTTGGCAAGGAAAAGTTGACTAAAATTTAACTATCCGTACCAAAAATCATTATCATTTGTTACTTCGTCCGGGCATGAAAGATTTACAGAAAAGTAACATATTTCTAAAATTGGTACAGATTTTGAATTTCACTTACCACAGCGTTAGTTTCTTACTATGCAGCTTTTTTTACCTTCCTTCAAAAATATGAATTTGAAAGGTAATTATTTCAATTGACTCTAAAATTTACTGCATATATAGAAGAAGCTGCTAGTGTCATTAAAATCAAGAATTTTTTATAATTATAACAATTTTTTTATTATAGATTATCATTAACCAATCATTCTTGTATTAAAGAATAACATCATCTTCCTGCCCTCATCCCACTCTAAGTGGGGCACGGCACATCATGTTATAAACATGCTGTCACATGATTTGGCTGCGTTTTTCGACCGGCCGCCTGCCTGACGTCAACTTACCTCTGTCGTATTTTACGACACCTCGGTAAGAAAGAGGGTGGTCTATTCTACTAAACCGGATACCACAAGGTTAGTCAACTTAACTTAGTCGCCTTTTACGACACCTCGGTAAGAAATGAGGTTGGTCTATTCTACTCAGCCAGATACCACATGGTGGGTCGATTTACTTTGTCGCCTTTTACGACACCTCGGTAAGAAATGAGGGTGGTACTATTCTATTCAGCCGGATACCACACGGCGTGGTATTTAAGAATTACATAAACTATTAAATAAAATCGAAAACAGATAAACCAAACTGTAGTACTTTGTCGTAAGACAAGATTTAAATTCAATTTCTTATTTGCTATGTTTACTATAAATGACTAAATATAATTTTACGTATACGAAGCAACCTTTCAACGAATTTCTGTTCTTATCTTCTAATTACATCTAATATCTATTTATAAGTTTGTTTATTCAACTTACTTGGCAAGAGAAACACAGCAACTTAAATAGCTAAATGTATAAACAGAAAAAAAGAGACGAGAATTTTGCATTTGTACAGCACGAATACAGAAATAATTTGCCAAATTTACTTACGTGCCTATGTAGAGGCAAAATGGAAAAGAATTGCTATATGATGTATATTCATACTTAATATTTGTTATTGTAGTTGTCAATATCATCACTAGATAAAGGTTCCCTTTTAAGTTTAAAAGATACGATATTTGGAGTGTAAATAAAAAACTATTTTGCTTTAGCGAATGCGTCTCTGTCAGAGATTTCAAAGTCATTTTTGACATGCAGGTTTATTCACTATATTTTCCGTCATCATAACTTTGCGAAGATCCATAATACAAAAGTAAATTTAAAATTTTTTAGCTCTAATCCGCGATTTAGGAAATACAAATTATGTAGAGATAAAATGTAGAGGGCACTATCCGTTTTTATACCTGATACATGCAGGATTCGTATAAATACATGCATAAATCTTCACTACCGCCACAACAATACACAGGCACTACACACATTCACTCTCACAAAGTCAACAATCGTTTTGTCACTCAAACGAACCATCATCCAGAGATAGACTCCACGATTAATCGTAAAGAATTCATAATTACTTTCGTGTTGTTTTAATTAAAAGCTTTACGATTTTGTCGTGGAGTCTATCTCCTGACGATGTTGGTTACGGGGCGAAACAATTGTTGAGATTGTGGTGGTGAATGTGTGCAATGCTTGTGTTATCGGTGTCGGGTAGTGCATGAGTTCTTACAAATTCTGCATGTATCAGGTATGAGAACGAATAGTACACTCTACATTTAGCATTACATATATTTTCTTTTATCGCGGATTATAGCAAAATAATATTCTCATGAGTTTTGTATTATGGACCTCAGCAAAGTAACGCTTAATTGTTTAAATTATTTAATTCATTACCTAATTATTCGTATGTATTCTAACTCTTATACAACTCGTCTAAGATAATTTATTAATTTCGCAACGCCATTGTTTGCTCCCCAATGATCAATGTACACGTCCCCCGAATGATAAGTTTTTGTTTTCGCGATTGCTCTTTGTTAATCATACTTTTCTAATTAAGGGAAAGTTGTTTCGTAGCTAATTTGTGACGATCGAACGATAAGACCCAATTTGCTCAGCAGTTAATGAGTTTAGTGTAACTTTACACGATTCTTGTGTTTATGTAGATTGTGTTGATTTATATACCCTATTATTTATTATATCATAAAAAATAAGCCCTGGAAAATGACACAAGTATAGACTGTGTATAGACAAGGACTTTGCACACCATCGTATCTTGTCTAAATGAGCTTAATATCGACCCTAACCACAAGCTAAAGCTTTCAGAACGAGACTAGTTTCAATGTGGTATCCTTTAAAGAACTATCGCAGGTTATAGGTTCGATTCCCGTGTAGGGCCAATATTTTCGATAAACAATTTGTTGGTTCTTTGTTTTTTATATGTCTTTTATTTAGGTTCGTAGTAGGGTATATATGTATTTAAGTATGTATCTGTCACCCTTAACACATGTATTAAGTTACTTACTTTGGGGACGGATAGCGGTGTATATAATTGTCCAATATATTTTCTTTAACCTTTAAATGCCCTATCTTTTATGCACATATAATCCTAAATTCGGAAATGGCTCCCTTGATTTTCATGAAACTTAATATGTAGGGGGTTTCGGGGGGGGGGGGACAAATCGATCGTTATCCCTGTTTTCAGGCACGGAAAAACTGCTACAATATTATTAAAAAACAAAAGCTAATTACGCTGTCACTTGAAAGTTATAATAGCAAAGAACGATCTAAATAGCAAATACCCCGGATCAAGCCCAGTTATCACCAGCCAGATATTATATATTTAACTATCTAACATATAGCTACACAAGTGCTATTTGCGATTGCGATATAAATGGACATATAATTTTTGCTATTATGAATAAGGACTCGTAAGTTGAGTAAACAGTTGCCGTATTTTAAAGATATACAACCCGGCACGCTTTCACAATGCTATCCGAATCGCGCGTAGCCGAAGGGAGATTCTCCTATCAATCTCGGAGATGATAGCCGGCTACAATCGGCGAGATGCATAATGCTCGACTCAGATAGCTGTCTCGCGCACGAAGCCTGCGAGCTTCGCAATTTATTGTTTCACGATCACAAGCGGACTCATTATTAAAACGGTTCGGTACGTAGAGGTGTTGGCGCCCCAGGCTCTGCGCCAATTACTTCGTGATCTCATAGTTGTTTGTAACAATGCTGTACTAGACTTTTAGTACCTCCTATTTGGATCTGATTTCCTGGTACTTTATATTTGTATATTTATAGTTGCATGAAACAGTATGAGATAACAAAAGACACGTTAGAAAATCACTTAAATAATTCTTAATTCCAATTGACTTTTACAGGCACGTTTGAATCATCAATGACGCTACCACTGGTTCGGACAGGTGCTCTTACCGAGAAAAAACTCGGCGGTCACTCTTTTCGAAAATAAATATATGAATAATGTATTTATTAGTTCGCAAATCAAAAATTACAATAAAATCTAGTGCGTAGCTGGTCGCAATTTAAATTCAAGCTTACTTATAGTTTACATAGGTCTCTACAGTTTAATATGCTTAATGAACAAGTGTCTTTTTAATTACTTTTATGAACTTGTGTAAAGGCATAAAAATGAGTACACAAACGATCTACGAACTTTCTAAAGCCATAGCCTTGGTATTATTAATTTATTGCGGTTCCTGGTTTGCCTATTACTAATATTGCTTTTTTAATTAAAATAGATGTATATTTTGTCTCACAAACACCATAAGTAAGGTAGGACGTATAACCTGCAATGGAGAAGATTCTCTATACCTATATATTTATATCTCTATATATCTTGGAGAGAATAGGATATCTTTGCCCAGCTATGAGATTAAAAGATATAGGAACGGGTTGTACTTTCTACTTTTTTGTTTTGTTTTCTGTTTTTTTTTAAATTTTGAAGAGCGCATATTAATTCTATTACTACTTATCTTTCAAAGAATTTCACAATATGACACCCCTAAACCTATAAATTAAAACAAATTGACATGACAGTTTCTCCATCAATATGCATGATATACTTCCATTAAATAAGTTTTATTTATCTACTAGCTCAAATGAATGTTAGCATGAGTTGAACTCGTTCGACATATTTTATTACAATGAAATTACTTTTATTATACAAACCTTAAATGTATTTTGATCATAAAAGTCAGAACATTATAACCAATTAAAGTTTCATGAATATTCAATTGAGTAATTGATTGATTATATATTCAATTGACGGCTAAAGTTAGAGTAATCTTCACCAAGGATATGAAACTGAAGGTCTACGACATGTTTATACGAACCTACGTATAGATTATTAATGAATTTCTGAAATTCATGAAACCAACGTAGACAAAATATGTTTTTTAAAACCGCTAGAGATACTAAAGGATTTCTGGGATATTATGAATCTCACAATCGGTATTGGAGTAGCGTGGTGAGTTTAGCTAATTGAACTATGTTTATATATTTATGTGTTATTTATGTTTTGTATCTTTATCATAAATTTACTTACATGCTTTACTTCGTTATTTTACTTACGTACTTTACGATTTTGTCGTAGGACCTATGCTATTGATGCTTCGGTTTCAGGGCAAAACGATGGCAAAGATTGTAGGAGTGAGTGTATGTAGTGCTTGTGTGGGTCTTGCTGGTTACGGCGTTGTGTGATACGTGTGGTAACTTGTCTTGCATGTATAAGGTATAACGGTGCCTGTTTCTTACATTTTGCATTACGTAGATTCTCTTAACAAACGCAAATTGTATCAAAATAATTCTATCGTAACTTCTGTACTATAAATAAATCATGTAATTGCTTTAAAGTCAAATGTCTTTCATATTCAATTTATGCTGCACTATCTTCCGTAAACACCATAAATAAAAAAGTAGTTTCATTAAATTCAATATCCCAATAAAGCTATAAAAGAATACAATTATGACGTCCCAACAAAACATTACAAAAGCATTTATATAATTTACATGGTACAATCAAATAGTCGAAAATCCATTAGCCGGATAAAAGATAAAAAAAAACCGCGTCGATTAAACATCGAACCGAAACAATTTTCTTCAACTTCAACAAACAGAATCGATTGGACTTAATTGCAGACTGATCAATAACTAATTGTGTTCCCCACACGTATCGACGATAAAGAATAATTACTGGCTGCCGGCCAAATAAATCGATCCACATCAAAACGCGAGCATAATCCATCATTTAGATATTACAACGATTGAAGCTTACTGTTTTTAATTTCCAAAATTACACCCGTAAACTCGGTCGAAAGTCGTACGCGTAAATATAATTACTACACCGTAAATTGACCAGTATAAAGGGCCGGTGTTAGGCCCGCGTCACACCGACCTGTCGTGTTATTTCTGTAATCACTCCCATTCTGTGTAACGCGACATTAATTAAAATTTAGTTTCAGGCCATTAGTTACCATCGCGTTTCTTCAAGTTTCATTTTTTCCCTGTAATTATAGAGTGCGGGCGCGAGGCTAAATGGGCAGGGTAGTGACAAATAACATTGTATCGAAGGCAGCCATGAATTTTGTATTCAAATTAATGCGACTAATAGGTTTTAAGTGTGGATATTGTGGCGCATTGCGCTTATGTTAATGACTAAGTAATTTCATTCATTGCGGTGTGCTAGGAACAAACTTTGAACGGGTGGCGGAGCTCATTAGCAGCGTCTACACAAATCCATTACCGTGTGATTAGAAATCAAGAGCCAAAACTGAGAACTGGTTTAGGTCGGTTTAGACTCGTGACTTGTGAGATTTTACCGGTAATAAGGCTGTGTATACACTGCTCGGCGAGTTATTAATTAACAGGTCGACAGCAAACAGAGAGCGGCTACTGGACTGCGCTCGGTACACAAACTTATTTGCCCAACGAGACTTGGAGCGGCCGGCGCGCCGCGGCGTGTAGAATCTCATTACCTTCATTCTGGGAAAATTGGAAGTGAGAACTGGACTTAAAAAGATAATGCCAGTATGTCGATGTTGCCGTTTTTGTTCCCTTGTTATCACTTGACATACGCTATGTTAGATCTTCTTGGAAGGGTTGCCTTTGAATTTTTTTGTGGACAAATTTTTTTAGAGCAAACTATCAACAATTTAATGACTATTCCATCTTTAAATGGGATTTAAAGAATGTAAACGAGTTTACATATTTTAATCGATATTTCGAGTGATGCATTTATATGATGGATTAAGGTGTATCCAACGAAGATGGACAATGATCATCTGGTTTGTTGAGGGTATTAGTAAATGAAATGTTGGTGCTATGAAGCACTTGGTAGTGATATCTGCTATCGGCTAGAATACTTTCATCAATTAGTACCAACGTTTGTTGAGGCATTACTCGGTCGTCAGTGTCTTGTAAGGTCGCCGATATCACGGACGGGTGATTTTAAATAAGAAAGCAGATTATCTTTTTTTGCATCGTATATCATAAATTTGTTTCAAAATTCATCATCAATCAAACTCTGAAGTTATTTGACTATTGACATTAATTATCAGGTTTACCAAATGTATATTTATTTAATGTTATTATAAAGTCACAATATATCAGTCATATACGTTACGTATTGTGTATAATTCGCAAGTCGCGACTTAATGACAGTGCAGGTGGCATATTCTTATTGTTTTTTTTTGTTATCATTGTTCCTTCTATTATTTGTATAAGCTCACACTGAACTTAAAAATTTATAACCCTAAAGAGCACTGAAGTTTGAAAAAAAGTCCTAAATAGCCTTGGATATGAATATAGTCTCAACCAATTCTTTACAGGCATTTCTATAAAATTTAGGTCATCCATGTTCTAAATCTGAATGATAATAGAATTTTTTCAACTGATAAAATGTACGTGGCACTTTGATTATAATATGAACATCCTTTTTACTAATATTATAAATGCGAAAGTTTGTAAATATGGATGTATGTTTGTTACTCTTTCACGGCGAATCCGCTGAACCGATATCGATGAAATTTGTCACAACTATTCCTTATACACCGGAATAACATATAGGCTGTAGAAATCCTATTCAACTGTACATTAATTATACAGCAATAGGATGACATTGAAAAGCGCCATCTATCGATCTCTCAAATGACAACAGTCCATACGAATGAAGTCGCGGATAAAATCTAGTCCTATATAAACGAAAAAACTATTATGTATTTAAGATTAACTCATCATCATCTTCCTGCCCATATTCCACTCTAAGTGGGGTCGGCACAACATGTTATAAACATGCTGTCACATGTTTTGGCTGCGTTTCTATGACCGGCCGCCTGTCTGACGTCGTATTTACGTATTTAAGATTAAAAAAACTAAAATAATAAAAATGAATATTATTTTGTGATAAGTTTAAATTAAATTTGCATAAATAATAAGTACTAGTGTTATTTAAACATTCGAACATACCTGAGTCCCGGTTACACTCCAGCGCTATCGAAATTAGTGAGAAAAAAGACGTGCCTCACTTTGTTGACAACTCAAACATTTGTTCCCAAGCGACCAGCAAGTTTACTTGTCAATCGACACGTATTTACACTGCACAGAACAATCACCGTTCTGACATCGACATTGATAGCACTAACTGTGATATGATAGCACCAAAATGTGATAGCGGTAAGTGGATACATATATCGGTTTTCTATTTCGTGTTTTGGGCGGGCGGCGTCGGAACGTGCGCGGGCGCCGGCTTCTGAACTGTATTGGCGTCTCAGCACGTTACATGCAAAGTTTGTGTTTCTGATATAAGCACCGCTGTCAATGAACACAGTCACTTTGTTAGTGATGCATTTTGGGATTTAATCGATATAAATATTAATATTGAATGCAAATTAAATCTCTATAATGAGCTATATTAAAGCTTCCTTACGTTTAGAATTTTGTTTCACATATATTTTAAAGTTAAAAGTTTTGAAAAGTGTAGCCACCAAGTTTCTATCTAGGTGGTTCTTCTCGGTAGCAATAAAGTACCAAATCAGTGCTTCTTTAATTTAATTTGACAGTTCTAAATTACTTAAAAAAAAAAAACACTTAATAATGAAAATTTTGAATTTGAATTCGAATTTTAAAAAGTAATAGGCAACTTTTAAGTACAGTAAAATAAATCCGTTATTAGTGAGAAATAATACAATTTGCTAGTGGCAGACTGTGGGTTAAACTTTACAGAAACTCACCAACGATGTGCAGTTTCCCATATAAAGTTTTGGAATAAGGTTAAGGTTAAGGTTAATTAAGGTTAAGTCTTAAAACTGAAATATATATACTAAAGGACCCATATATTATTGTAAAAAGTCACACAAGTCACTAAGTCACCACTTTATTCTGTTTAAAATATGTTATAAAATGAAAAGAACATTTTATTCTTAAATTTATTTATTGGCTCAGGCATGATATTAATTCATAACAGGGTTAATTATTAGTGGCAAGTGTCATTATTGTTGAAGAGTATGAAAATATTAAAAAGCGTAGGTGTTCCTTATTTAAATGGTGGTTTGATTATAAACGTGTGGATCTCAGCATTCTGAGCATAGAATTGATTCGTTATTGTGTCGTTTAGATCGGAAATGGTGTTCATGTTCGTGAATGGGCAAATAAATGTAATCCCTTGTTGAGATACCGCGAATTTTGTTTTAGATCAATGTAAGATCTGTGTTACTATATGGCGTGTTAAGTTTCTGCAAACTCGGTACTCTATCGCTTGTTGAGTACCGAGTGATATCTTTTCTTTAGTGACATATTATACAGGATGTCCCGTAATGAAAGGATAACCTTGGAGCAATATTCACAACTCAGAATCTGTTTAAAATATATATAATTTCGAAGTGGTACCCAAGTTATGATTTTTTTTAAATCGTTGAATTTTTCACACTACTTTGCGTTGGTGTTTACCGAAGCTACAAAATAAGTGAATTTTGTGGATTCTTGGTATTATAATAAACTTCATGTACTGTGTAAACAGATATGTGGTGAAACATATGAGTAACTTTTTGGTAAAACGGCTCTGAACTTCAATTTGAATGAAAAATATGGTTAATATTTTTGTTGTTTAAGCGCACGTGGTGTCAAAAAATGTACTAAAGGTGTCGTTGAATACGACTAAGGTAAGTTGACGTAAGGCAGGCGGCCGGTCGTAAAAACGCAAGCAAATCATGTTACAACATGTTTATAACATGTTGTGCCGACCCCACTTAGAGTGGGATAAGGGCAAGAGGATGATGATGGTAATAATCTTTTTGTGTACAAAAAGCCATATGCTTTGATCTTCATTAGTGCGTTTCAATATCCCTAGTTACATAGATATCCTTAGCTACATAATCAAGTTTAATACTCGACATTAAGTCACCTGTTTAAATTAAAAAAGTGAAGTTAATGTCAGTTATATAAAACACTTCCTACAAAAAAAAATCGCCTACGCAATCGGATGACTCCATTCTTATTTTTTATCGAGAGTGGAAAGTTATAATGAGAAACGCTATTTTGGTTTCCACTTAGTATAAGAATACGCGATATTGGCCGTTTTATTCCAGTACGACCTTGGTATTTAATTGAAGGTGTTGACATAGATCGTTGATTTATTAACATTTCACGGATACTATATACATGCTAGTTTTTGGAGTGCTATTTTATGAAGGCATAAATCAATGGTGCCGATGACTCTAAACAATGTATATCATCATGTTACTTAGTATGACGTCAATAAATATCTTATAAGAAATATGCTACAGTATATATTGCTGTTTTTAGAGTAACAAAGCGTTTGATTTCCCATGGTGTCGGAGTATCGATTCTTCAACGAAAAATAAAGCTTTGATAGGATCTAGGTGGCTGGACGAACATATTTCAGCCTCGGGAAACAAGCGACATAAGATAGTGACTCGTGGATATCTCTGGAATACGCAATGTTATATGTGTGCATTGAATGTTAATCGGTTGAAAATGAAGATCTATTTTGAAAGACAGCGATAGTTTAAAATAAAAAGCCGCTATCACCACCTAACATTTATAGGTTTTGATCGATCTAAACTCTTCCAATAGGTTCCATTATAAAAGTGTAAAATAATTAATGTATAGAAACCGGCTATACTCACGTCTAATTTTATCGGATGAGCCCGACTAGTTTCAAGCTCATACGGAGCTCTTATTCATGAGCTCTTTACGCGGTGTTATCGCGGCGGGCTCATCCGATAAAATGAGACGTGAGTATAGCCGGTTTCTATACATTAATTATGAATAACACTCACGATAGTTTAAATTCAAGAACCTAGTTACTTAGTTAAGTAGAAGAAGTAAGACTTCAAAAGGGCTTAAAGATATAAGCTATAGTGGCGAGGTCTCTATGAGGGAATTAGCTCGCTGGTTAAATATACATTTTATCGAGAAAGAGATACACTTTACTCCGTGTAAAGTGTATCTCTTTATTTGAATTTTTATCTGAAATAGCTCCTCAAACGAGAAATTTAGCGTATTTTATTGTTTTCTTGTGATTTGAAAGGATTTTAGCATCAGACGACCAGACGCCGCGATGGGCTGCACCGCTATGCAATAAACATTCTAAAAATTCGCACAAGTCGGTTCAGTTCATCTTTCCTCATGCGTACAGCCAAGGTGTGGAATTCCCTTCCTGCATCGATCTTCCCCGATTACTACGATTTCAATTCCTTCAAAAAGAGAGTGAATAGGCACTTTATTGGCAAGCGCGGTCCACCTTCGGCTGCATCTTTCCATCAGGCGAGATCGTAGCCAGGCGCTAGCCTTAAAAAGTAAAAAAAAAAAAGATAAAAATTATCAATATTTGCGATTTAATATTAGTTGCAGTCGAATGTAGAAGCGATGATAAAAAATCTAGTTTAGATCAAAAAACCACAAATTTCATCACATCTAGTTACGACGCACTAGGAAGACTTGTTCAAAATGATATTAACTATAAACAAAGAAATCGATGTTTGTAATTGTTATTAGTGGTTATTACATCTCGTTACCTTCGTCTGTAATTGGCAGAGTTAATTAGAGCACTCTAATAAAACTCAGACACTAATTAGGTTAATTAAGCCAGGCGACACCGGGTCGAAGTCATTAATTACGACAATTACATGGCCAAATCTTATGAAGTTAATTTATATTCGCCTGAATGTATTGATGACCTTTTTGAGTCAATAATTTAAGTGAAATTGTAAGGAGAAGAATTGTTTTCTACTCTAAGCATATAATAATACTAAGTGTTGTCGCCACTGACTTCCGCTTTGTATTTTATAGCAACAAAGTCATGAAACAAGAGTATCGCGACCTTTTTGATTAAAATGGTGGCAATACTGTGCCGTTGTTGTTTCCGGTTTAGTCTTCCTATTGGTAAAACGTTTCAGTGACAGTCAGTCTTTGTTCGTCATTCAAGGGAAGTGCATCTCGGCACGAGAATTGTGGTATTCCTATTATATCGTTTTATTGTTTATAGTGTGCGTTAAGATAAGGCTAAATGATTACTAATGCTATGCTACTATAAACAAATGCTACTAAAACTATAAATGCCGGGGAGCGCGCGTTGTTCGCGGTACTTGTAGACAAATGCAAACTGAGTGCGGCGGCGCTGCGCGTCCGTATTTATACTGTTATGTGTAAGATGCTAATGCACCGAACAGAAATCTTAAACAAATAATAATAAATATTACCTAATCTTAATAACTTAGTCACCTTTAACGACATCTCGGTAAGAAATGGATGCGGTCTATTCTACTTAGCCGGATACCACACGATACTTACATCAGTCGCCTTTTACGCTATCTCGGTAAGTGATGAGGGTGGTGTATTCTACTCACTGAATACCACACGGCACAATCCTTATAATATTGTAAATGCACAAGTTTGTGAGTATGGATGTATTTTTGTTAATCATTCGGCGAATCGGCTGAACCAATATCGATGAAATTCGGGACAATTATCCCTTATACACCGATGTAATATATAGGCTATATAAACCCTGTTAATTCTACTTTAAAATTTCATAAATCTTATTACTCTAAACCTAAGTTACACTTTAACACTAAACACTTAAAAATGCATTACTCAATTGTTCGGTAATACGCCATCTTTCTTTTTGTTAATCTGTGCAACTAGAATGAGAATTACGAAAAGAAATTGTTTATTCTATTAAGCACTCGTAAAAATTGAAGAATGCATGAATGTTGTCTCTTCCGTTATCAAAATGAATTTAACGGCACAACACTCACTAAATTGTGATTTAGTGGGGGTCAATTAGACTTTTAATCACGACAATAGTGCGGCGTAATTCGTTAAATACTGTCACTCGTCCCTATATTCCATAGAGCTTAGAATATTTTAGACATGTAACTATTTTTATATTGAAACTATCGTGAGTTGTAAATTCATAGTTAATGTATAGAAACCGGATATACTCACGTCTGTTCAAGAAGTTTCCGCCGCGATAACTGTATTAAGAGTTCATGAATAAAGGCCTTGTATGGGCTTGGAACTAGTCGGGCTCAACCGATAGAATAAGACGTGAGTATAGCCGGTTTCTATTCTATTCTATGCAACTATTTTTTTACGAAAAGGAAAAACCTGAGGGATGATAATGCACTACTACGATGACATCTACAATTTTTTTTATAAATGTTAAAAAATATTTTCGTATTTTTTATAAATTTTGCAAATGCCAAAATAGTCTGATGGTAAAATTTGCTGATGTAAATTACGAAATTTGGCACAACCAAAGCTAACATAGAGGATCAAAAGATCCCTTTTTTCCTTCAAGAATCGAAAAAAAATACAAAGTATATAAGGTAAGGGGCACTAGTAATTGACGATGTAATAGTAGTTGACCGTTTTGTATGAAATTTTAAATAATAAGCGTTTTGTTTGTTGTAGCCAATAAAAATATCAAATTATAATATTAAATTTGACATATTAAACAATGGGCTACTGTTCTGAGATTTTAAGCAATTGTTAATAGATGGCAACAGGTAATAACAAATTTATTTTTTGATTAGCTACATCAAACAAAACGCTTATTATTTAAAATTTCATACAAAACGGTCAACTACTGGCCCATGGTCAATTACTATTGCCCTTACCTTAATTAACTGCACTTTCTAAGTTAACGCAAACTAATTCAAAGGAACTACAACAAATATACAAATTAAATATATTAGAAGATAAACATAAATCAAATCTCCCTTAGTCTACGCCACTTTCGAAATGCGGGCGTAGATCTAATTGTTGTGAATTAATTGTTACATTCATTTAAAAACCACGAGCGCTCCATTGTGTCTGACAATTGTCGCCTTCGACGAACTGATTGGAGCTGTAATTTCTCTTATTGAACAATAGGTACTTTTAATTGGCCATCGTAGTACGGGCTTGGTTTTTCATTGGCTAAGTGTTAATGTTTTTTGACTGGCCTCTTGGCGCAGTGGGTAGTGACTCTGCCTTCAGGTCCGCAGGTTGCAGGTTCGATTCCCAGCATTTTCTATAAATGAATTTGTTGGTCTTTGGGTCTGGGTGTATATTTGTATTTAAAAATTATATAAGTATATATTCACCAGTAGTCTGTCTACCATAACACAAGTATTAAGTTACTTACTTTGGGGACGGACGACCGTGTGTAAGTGTCACATATATTTATTTAATTATTTTAAACTTTCCTATTTTCACATTTTTAATACTTCCACGTCATATTCAACATTCTTCTGTTCTTATCTCATTCTCTCTCAAGTTGACATCAGGCAGGCGGCCGGTCTTAAAATACGTAGCCAAATCATGTGACAGCTTGTTTATAACATGTTGTGCCAACCCTACTTAGAGTGGGATAAAGGCAGGAAGATGAAGATGATGATGGTAATATGTTAACTATTGCACGACGATATGCGACCTTTGTTTGAACACTGACGACCGTGATTTCGAACGGCACACCACCCGTGATTTCACACAGCGAAAACATACATCAACAGGCCTTATGATTTTCATATTCAAATAAACTAAAACAGACGCGGTTCCCCTTAACTAACACATATATTAACGAGACATTGAATGACGCACGCATAACAGACCATCAATCCCGCCCGAGCAAAATGTTTCGCGTCATTCCCCGACACCTGATTAAAACAACTAAATATCTTAGTATTATTCTATTTTAAAAATAGTGAATACAAATAATCAACGTCAAAGAACAAGCATTTACTCCGTCTATTAACGTGTATTAAGGCGAAGATCTCGTAAATAAGATTAGAGAGATCGTACGTCCTCATTTCGTGTCGCATTTAGCAATCGTTACATTTTTCAATAGCATTTATCATTTTAACGTTAACGACGACCTCGGATAGTTCTCCGGTAACGAGAGACTGTTTTTTATTCATTTTAATATTAAAAGTGTCATTCTTGTTGACGTTTTAAATATCAAACGAATATTATTACTTGCTACATGTATTTACGCGCGGTCGAAATATTGCGCAAGTTACATGTTGAATAATTTTTAAAACACTCAATTTAGAGTAATAATTCAATCAAATACATTAAAAATAGTGTATTCTATTGCAATATATGTATTGAAAAAAAAAATATAAATTCAAATGACTCTATAAAATCTCTGAATGGCAATACATCAAGGTGGTTTCGGACTGCGCCTGCGTCACGTCTGAAATTGGGTGAAGTGTGAAAACGCGAAATAAAAGCAATTCTTTCTAATTAACTCCCGTCCGAGATTGAGTCGTGGCCAGAAATAGAATCAACAGCGGCTGATTTACGCACCACGACTGTTTCTGAACGCAACCGAATAATTAACGTTCGGTATTTATATGATTGTTTTGATTCAAACGGCTTAGTGCGACGTGACGCTTCTGTGGAATTAGATTTTGAATGCACTTGAAGATTAGTCGTTAGTTTTTTTATATTATAGAACTTGCGTTTAGGACAATATAGCAAGAAACAAGGTTTAGCGAGTCTATTAAACTCGCATCTTTCGGAAGAGTTGCCTTAAAAGTAGGCATCTATTAGTAAATTAGCGCAAACAGTAGTTAGGCTGATATCAAAAATTAAAGTCAAATTTATGACGCTAATATTTTACTTAACTTTTAATGTTATATTAGATATTTGATAAATTTTATATTAATATATCGACGTAACCTACAATCTTTTCTTAAAATTTACATTTACCATATTTTGTACAAATCGATTTATTATGTTGCGTTTGATGCTATTGCGACATAGTATATTAAACGATTGTTCTGTTAAACAATATGTTCAAAAGGGAAATTGAAACTCTAAAAATATAAATAATAGATTATCAACGATTAGATTAACTTTGTCACAATAAATCGAACATTGTACAAGGGATGCTTAGACATATTCTAGAACTTTACCAACGACATACGGGTTGCCTTGCGATGTTTTCTATTACCGAAAAGCAAATGATAATTTGTAAATATCAATATGAATTTACAAATTATATATTATTTTTAGAAAATTCATCATCATCCTCCTGCCCTTATCCCACTCTAAGTGGGGTCGGCTCAACATGTTATAAGCATGCTGTCACATGATTTAGCTGCGTTTTTACGACCAGCCGCCTGCCTGACGTCGACTTACCTTAGGCGTATTTTACGACACCTCCGTAAGAAAGAGGGTGGTCTATTCTACTAAACCGGATACCACAACTTATCTTAGTCGCCTTTTAAGACACTTTGGTAAGAAATGAGGGTGGTCTATTACACTCAGCCGAAAATACGAAAGTTATCAATGCCCGGAATCTTAATGAATATATTATGTCTTAGAATAATATTCATTCATTCATGCGGTAGGTATTTAACACTACAAATACTAAAGCACTCAGTCATACGATTGTACAGTGAAGACAAATCATTTCTCTGAAGATACAAATAAAAAGAAATCAATGATAAATAATGAAAGTTCAGGGTTTGATTAAACAGTCTGTCATCGACGCCAGCCGTGCATTCTGCCACCAACATTAATTGACTATTTCATCGCACTTATACCTCATTAGTATTCACTTCTAATTCGGTATCGATGTCGATGTACAGCGAATACCTCACTAAGAACTGACCAGAATTAATAGCGTTTAATTATATTCATATTGATGTCGCACCTCGAGACCCGTTATACGTGGAATTCCAGCAAAACATGACTCAATAAAATTACTATCACAACGACTAATATATCGCTCTACATTTTAATGACTTTGAAGTTGTGTCGCTAAACTATTAAATCAGTCGCAGCTGCGAAAGCCTTGTCAGATTGTAAAAATTTAAAATCTAAATTTATGATTCAAATGATCAAAATGTATCTTTCACTATTATTAATTATTGTTTGTTTACACTGAAAAATGCAGTGTTGGGAAATACCTATTCATATCTCTCAAGATCGTCTGAGTGAAAATTCCTCTAAGAGACTTGAATAGTGAAATATGCCGTGTAGTATCCGGCTGAGTAGAATAGACCCTTTTTCTTACCCAGGTATCGTAAAATTCGACTAAGGTAAGTTGACGTCGTCATCGTCGTCGGAAATCCGAAGCAAAATCGTGACGAAATGTTTATAGCATATTGCGCCGACCCCTATAGAGTGAGATAAGAGCAGGAGGATGATGAGACTTTAATAATGAATGTCCTTCAGTTAAAAAAATAGATGTGTTCAGTGTTGCCATATGTAAGCATTGCCGGCTTTTTCAACGTCATCCCATCCATAAATGGAGCGTAGACGCTTCGATGAGGGAAAAAAGGTGACTGTTTTAGTCTCGTCAGTAACCCAGGAAATTGGTTCATTTTAGGGGCTGCTGACTTTTAACAGTTCTCTTAACAACCGCGGTTCAGTGTATACCACTACATATCCACATTATACCAGCGTGGTGGGTCTATCTTCCAATGTTTCCCCCAAAAAAGAATGTGGTGATCTATACAGAGAAGTGAGATATAACCAAACGTCTACATTTTAGGTAAAATAAAAAACAGACATTAAAAAAAAAACTGTAAGCTACGAGTATGTTTACAAGATGTTTCGTTTGCGAAGTTTACAACAGACCTTTGAAATAGAGAAATAATCACTTCGCATATTGTTTATTTATATTTCAAAATGAAAAGGCAGCGATTTCGATGAAAATTCCTAGGTAACTTGGCTTTTGGCGATTTTTTTAAATTTATACAAGGTCTTATAAATCATTTTGTCTTTTGTAGAAAGTCTTGTAAAAGTCTATGAAGTAGCTAGTTAATCGCTAACAGACTAATAGACGCGCCGGGGGACTTATTTTATGAAATGTATTATAGACTTTATTTTATTTACATTGAAGTAAAACTTCTTTGTGTAAGTTACGAAAAGTGTAAACGGGCGAGGAACGAAAGTTGAGAAGGAGGTATGACGAGATGAGAGATGATGGAAAGAGAGAGTTACGTTTCGTATATTACTCTAGGGGCAAGAGAGAAACGCATTTTCTTTTTCTTTTTTTCATAGCCATTGCATAAAAATATATATTACACATATATAAACATTTAGTTATTTTTTGTTGCCAAGTGTTTGTTATTGACATCAACAAGTATATTTTTTTACAAATTAATGATTTTATTTTATTTTATTTCAACATAAATTTATTATTTAAATGAAATGTCAATATTATTTCCATTATTCAAACGATTTCTAAACACTCTTAATGGTATGCAAACGATCCAATTACAACTCTTTACACTTTGGTATACACAAACCGTCGCTTTAAGTTTGTTAGGCTTCTTAACCATGGCGACTTTTAGCTCGTTTAGTAAACGCGCGACAGCATTGCAACGTGTTAGTCGCATTCGGAAGGCGCGTAGCGCGACTGTATATATACCAACGCGCGACTGTGTCGTCTACGTCGGGGACAGAACCTTACCGAATTGTTTGCGTCCCAACAGATGTGCGTTTGTATTGCATTTGAATCGCGACTGAAATGTTGTAATACGAGCGAGGGCGCAAATCTAGCGACCGCTTCGGAACTGTATCGATGCAGACGCGTTACTGCATCGCGACTGTATCGATCCAAATGCACAACCGTGTCTTCTACGTCGTGAAGAGAACGGAATTTCAGAACCTTACCGAATCGTTTGCGTCGCGACAAATTTGCGACAGTATTGCGTTTGCATCGCGACTGAAACGTGATTATATGAGCGAGGGCACAAATCTAGCGACCCTTTTGCAACTGTATCGATGCAGAAGCGTTACTTCATCACGACTGTATCGATCTAAACGCGCGATCGTGTCTTCTACGTCGGGGAGAGAACGGAATTTCAGAACCTTACCGAATCTTTTGCGTCGCGACAAAAGTGCGACAGTATTGCGTTTGCATCGTGACTGAAACCTGGTTAAATGAGCGAGGGAACAAACCTAGCGACACAAAAGTCACCGTGGGTGAGCACCCTTAGATTTGATATATATGATCTATTTGCATCTCATTATTTTGCATATATTATACATATTAATAAAAACTTTATCACCCGTTCTTAATCCCGTCATATCCATAAGTATCATTTAATTTATGCAAATTATTATATACCAATTTCATAATAAAGATTAGTATTTTTTTATATTAATAATTTATTTATGGCGTCCACTTTTAGAGAAAAGTAATAAAAAATGGTAATGAAGACATTATTTACGTATCTCAATATTATTAGGACAGTGGTTTTGTTTATCACAAATTCTTTATTAGCAATATAATGTACATATAAGAAATCGTTGTTTTAATTTTTTTTTATTGTTTGGTATAATAATATGCTATTACGTCCATGATCTGTATTTGTATTCTGTTTTAGACCTCCTAATTCATAAAGGATTAAAATATTTTGAGAATGTCCCAATGAATGTGTGCGTTATGAATAAGATAAAAAAAATCATTAAGAGCATTCTACTCCAAACTGTACATAGATATTTCATAAAGCAAAGAACTCGTATAATTAATTGCTTTTGAATGAAATCCTTCTTCATTTATTATTATTACTTTATAACTTATTTATTTATTATATATTTATTACTTTATTAATTATATTATTATTATTACTTGAAATATATTTATTGTTAAGATAGGGCAGCAGTATTGCTTAGATCGAGATCAGATGTATAGGTACTATGATTCAACCCAAATCTCCTCAGCAGCAAAGGTTTGTTGAACGCCCCGTTATACTAAATGTATAGCATAAGAGAAAGCATAATAAACAGATAGACAGATTTTTGCATTTAAAATATAATACGGATGTTTTTCCTAGAATAGTTTACTTAGTATCATCCATAAAATCCTTAATGACATCTTCTTTCACACTTTTGACGTTATCGAAGGTAAATCAAACACCTCGTAAACCCAGGTATCCAAAACGGGTCATGTGATCCAACGGAAATATTTACTATCAATACGCCACGATTGTAAACCTAATCTTACATCGAATGTTCTTCGCATGGGCCTAAGATTGGGGGCTCTTAAACAAGCGGGCAAATTAAGACTGGTAGTGTTAGCGCACACTTTCAATAACACGATATGGAATACCATAATTCCCGCTCCGAGATACACTTCTCTTGAATAACTAACAAAAACATTATATTATCAAGAGAATATAATGCAATTTGCGAATCTATCGATATGTTCAGCGATACATTTATTAACTTTTAAAAAAATATTCTTAAGCTCAAGACATTGGAGCCTTAGTGTTACATTTAGTTTAGTTTATTTTAGTTATGTGTCGTCCTTACATACAATGAAGTGCATGCTGTGGCTCCTAAAGGCAGTGCATTTAATACCTTTTGTGGCGTATTTGGATTATTCTAATGTTTTAATGTAACTGCCACTGGTTGTTCCGATTAAATAAAAAAAAAGACTGAATGCCACTAAAACGTTTTAGCAATAGGAAGACTCCACCGGAAACAACACGACACAGTGTTGCCTTTTATTTTTTAATAGTCAAAAGGGCGCGATACTCTTGTTTAATGACTGCGTTGCTATAGAATACAAACCGAAAATCAATGGCTATAACAGTAGATAGTAAATTTCAACTTCTTACTTTACATGCCTTTATTATTACAAAATTATTGATAATATTTTTGTATTTTACTCATCATTATCCTGCTATTATCCTTTAAGTGTGGTCGGCACAACATGTTTTAAACATGTGTCACATGTTTATTTGTTTTACAACCGGCCACCTGTTTGACGTCAACTAACCTAAATCGCATTTTACGACACCTCAGTAAGAAATGAGGGTGGTCTATTCTACTCATCTGAATACCATACGGCAGCTCAACTTACCTTAGTCTCTTTTTACGACATATCGGTAAGAAATGAAGGTGGTCTATTCTACTCATCCGGATACCACACAGCGGTGATAATATTATTTTACTATTTATTTATTCATTAATATGATATTATATTATAGCATTATTATTGAAGCATTATATTGAAGCAAATTAATTTTATCATTACCGATTGTGTTGGATCACAGATAAATAAATTTCTTTAGTACAAAAATAATGGTTATATTATTTTACTATATTATAAATTAAAACATTATTATTATATTATATTGAAGTAAATTAATTTTACTATCACATATTGTGTTAGTGTTTTGGATGGTCACAGAGAGTAAAAAAAAATCTTAATTTCAAATTTATTGTGTACCTTTCTCCACCCGCCCGTTTTAAAGCCTTAACCTAAAAATTTAGTCACATCTCGTATTACTAATAGAATACTAATAACGTTGTCGGATTATGTTTCCCCTTGCTTGTTTTGTCGTGTGTGGCTGCCATTAGGACCATTGATTTGCATAAACTTAATTTAATTTGTACGGTGTTTGACGAATTAATCAAATGGATTTTTTAACCTTACATTCTTTACTTGATCTCGAGTCGAATAGAAAAATTAGAGAGTCATCGGAATCTTCGGAGTGATTTACATAAATCTGTAATTAAACGATTGATCTTGGGCTTTAATGTATAATATTGAAAGCGGTCGTTGAATACAAATGTGGTTTCAAATAATAATGCCTTGCATAACATATAATTTTTAAAGACCTTACACAAATAAATTTGACCTAACTATTATTATTATTCGAGAGCTGATAGCCTAGAGGTGAGTTTGTGCGGCCCTTTCGAGGAGGTCACGCGATCAAACCCCGAGCACCAATGAGTTTTTCTAATGAAACTCGTGTTTCTAATTGATAATTGCAATTTATCACATGATTTTCGGTAAAGGAAAACATCGTGAGGAAACCTGCATATCTCTAGAGAATTCTGGGGATATGTGTAACTCCAACCCTTTTCTCCAAAACGGCAAGAGGAGGCCTATGCCCAGCAGTGGGATAGTAACAAACCGTCAATTTACTTTTTATTGTTATTCTGGTGCATTAACATCTACACCTTTTATAGATCGGGTTTAATTGGGTTAAGTTCAGGTCATACCTCGCGATTTGATAAGAAAGTGTGTGACCTAAATATATTATATATTATTGTTAGAAAATGTTGGCGCTCAGCGGGAATCGAACCCGCGACCCGAGGAGCTGAAGGTTCTGACAAATGTTCGTTACTAGGTCAAGAAGTCACAATTTTGATAGCCAACATCACCTGACCTCTAAATTGGATCACTGCCCACGCTCGCCTTCTCATATTAAGATAGAGATTTTGAACATTGTATTATTGACTGCACGTGCCATTTGTTTACAGTTCTCGCGGAGGAGTTAATGGTCGTTCTTTATCTTTATTGCAGTGACGCAAGAAGTATACATAATCTATGACAATAAAAATTCAAACACACGCAGAGAGTTCGGACATTAATTAGCGGAACTCCTATACTCAATATAAATACTTCACTTTCGACATTATAATCACATTGATTTATATTATTGTTTCCGACCTTATTTTGTATAAATTATTATTAGTGAAAACGTTAAACGTGTAGGATTTGTCGTAACTGCGTGTATTTGCTGAACGCGACAGTGTCACGAAGTGATGCTAAATTGTTTATTATAAGTATTAATTTTTAAAAGTACAAAATTTATGATAGAATTTTGACTTTTGACTGACCGTTGGGTAGTGATCCCGTCTCCACCTCTGCGGGTCGCGGGTTCGATTCCCGCCGAGGGCCAACATTTTATATTCGCCAGTTTTCACTAACCCATAACACAAGTATTAAGTTACTTACTTTGGGGGCGGACGGCCGTGTGTCTACGTGTCCCATATATTTATTATTTATTTATATATAATATTTTTGCTATAATTCGCGTTTTTTATGAAAAATCTATGTAATGCTTAGTGTAGGAAGTAAAACCGTTCTTATACCTTATACATGTAGGACTAGTTACCACACGTATTTATATCAACAGCATTCTATACGAGCAGGAGTTACAACAAAATAAAAAAATGCATCACTTGACGATGCTTAGGTTACGGGACGAAACTATCGTTGAGATTGTCGTAGTGAATGTGTGTAGTGCTTGTGTAGGGTACTGTTTGTGGTGGTGTCTTGCTATATGTGTAGTAACTAAACCTGCATATATAATGTATGAGAACGGTTTTGCTTCCTACACTTAGAATGATATAGATTTTCTTAATCAACGCGGATTATAGCAAAATAATTTTATCATAACTTTGAACTTGGTTTTTATTTTTTGATATAAATCTGCACTTAATTGACATTACCACTTCGTCACACACTTTAAGGTATGTGGCCTTGTAAATTTTTGATTGTTCCGTCCATTAATTAAGTGGATCAACCAACATTAATTTTTAGTTTAAACACATACAAAATTTTGTATCTTATAACTATATTATAGTAATACCCCTATCTTTTCAATTTCTGACACTATCGTATAGTGGTAACGCTTACATCTTTCCTAATACCACGTTTACAAACATCTAATAAAACTTACGACTTTTTGTAATGAGCTCGTAATAAATAGTACCCAAATAGAAAATAATCATCCATATCACTAGCAATCTCACCCAACAATGTTACCATAATTAATGTGTTTGTCACTACATAACACAAAGTTATTTATCTTCGTAGAAATACTCCAACTGTGCTGTACACAGACTAATTATAATCCAGTATCGGCCATATTGGATTGATAAAATAACAATTAAGGCGTTCTTAATGGTTGATACAATGGCCTGCGCCTGCGACGGTCTGATAAATGACTCTCTCTTAGAACGCTCTTGGCGCGTATTTGATTTATAATATAGTTCGAAAAAGAATTATGTTTATTCAAACTTAATCGATACGAAGATCGCTTGGAATCTATATTTTTTATTTGAGATGCTCTTGAAATAGCTTACGCCGTGTGGTATCCGGCTGAATAGGATAGACCACCCTTTTTCTTACCGAGGCGTCGTGAAAGGCGACTAAGGTAAGTTGAACCGCCGTGTGTTATTGGGCTGAATAGAATAGTCCATCCTTTTTTCTTATCGGGGTGTCGTAAAAGGCTACTAAGGTAAGATGACCCGACGTTAGGTATCCAGCTGAGTAGAAAAGACCATCCCCCTTTCCTATTCAGGTGTCGCAAAAGACGACAAAAGTGAGTTGATATCTGGTAGGCGGCTGGTCGTTAAAACCTAGCCGAATCATATGGCAACATGTTTATAAAATTCTGACCTCACTTAGAGTAGGATAAGGGCAGGAGGATGATTCTCTTGAAAATGGCTTAACTACTAAATCAAGTGATAAATGTGAAATAAAACGTCCTCAATTTTTAGGTGTTGCTTGAATGCAATAATACTTAATTATAGAAACAGCCCTACCATACTTTAAATTGTCATATGTTGACGCAAAATAATGGTGTGTATACATAAAAATATTGCAATGAATACAGATATTAAACCTTAATAAAATAAGTATCCAAACTTCCAACACTAAAACAAACTTTACAGTTTAAAAGTTAACACCGAGCAAACTCGTCCGCTATCTTTTACATAAATTTGTAAGATAAGTATGTAATTTTTTTGTCTAAATATATTAAAATCGAACGTTGGTCCTGTGTAAAGTTAAAAAGGGTACAAGCTCAATTTTACGATCGTCATAAATGCCACATAAAAAAGGATAAAGTGTTTTAATTTCTCTCGCTTCAAATAAGATGGCGTTAATTTTAACCCGTAAGAGGTTTAATACGATAGGATAAGAGCTTGTGACTTAAAATTTTACGTGAATTAAACATGGAAGCGCGGTCTGTGCTCTAGAAAAATAAGGTCTTTTACTAATACTATCAATATTTACACATTAAGTCATTTCGCATTAATATGCTTTTTTGAATTAGAATTAGTAAAAAAAAACTGTTTGGTTCATAAGCATCGTAAGCTAAGACGGTATAAGTGCAACATTTAGCTCAGCAGTACATACTAAAAGTAATCCAGTAATGTGATTGCTGTGGTTATCATGAGTTATATCATTGGAAAAAAAATCCTTGGTAAATTTCAAATCACTTTCAATTAAGTGGTATCAATCACGTGTCCCATGAGTGTTCTATCTGGCGACAGCTTTTCAATGATAGTTTACTTAACCCTTTGTACGACGTTGATTTTAATGTGAGAATGATATTAATTGTAATTGAAATCTATTGGTTTCATACACTACTACAAACTAGTCACTAAAAAATGTAGTACTTTCTACGTTAATTTTATGACTCGCTCTCAGAGTTTATGTGTAAAACTAATTCTTTGTCATTATAAGACCTTTTATGGGGTTTCTCGCATAGCTGACTATCATAAATATCACCTGGTTATATTTGTTGATTTTACTTTAATGTGTTCCATACAAATTAAAATTTAATTTAATGGTATTTTATAGTAAGAAATATTTGAGGTGATAACTAAACTTTTAGCTTGGTAAATAGAAACAGTTTTGAGAACTTTTTTAATTGATGAATGACGTCATTAAAAAAGAGATATGTTTTATTTCTGTATATTTTGTTATTAATGAAATTATTTCTTAATTTTAATATTCAAATCATTCAATCATCAAAGTCAATTTTAACCTTCGAGCACATTAAGATCTAGAAATATAAAATTAGATATATTTTGAAATGACAATCATTCACAATGACAATCGTTCATCTGGTGATGAACATGTCTGACCAGGATTTGAACGCATGACTTCGAACTTCAACAATTCGTCTAACACAGCTTTGAAAATTCGAAACACTATTTGAAAAGTATGTCTTAGGTGATATGGTCACTTTAAAGCCATTAAAGTTATATAGGTAATAGATATCTTAATATAATGATCACCGGAGATAGATTGCGCGATACCCCATTAAAATAATTGGTTCAGAGTTTTCAAAAAAATTGTGATTCAGAGTCCAATTTTAGAAACAAACTTATTCAGCGCTTCCTCCTAGACAAGCAGGAGAGTTTCTGAAATACTGTTAAAATTATAGCTCTAAAATCATAGTCTCTAATTATTCAATTTTTCTTGTTTTGCTACTATATTGTATTTATAATTTGTTATTTCTTTTTTCTCAAATTTATTACGTTTGTTGTTTATCTTCATCGTCATTTTATCTACATATAGTTCTTAATAGTTGTTGACAATCTGCGCATGCTTTGCCATCTATAATTAATATAGCACTCAATTTAAAAATGTTGTATTTTGTGTATTTGTAGCTATGTATGGTGTTTATATTTTCGATGACCTTTTTAAATAAATAAATAAAATATTGGTCTAAAATTGAGCGGGTCATATCCATGTAAATTTTTAAATTCTAACAATTTGGGACAACCCTAGGCAGTCTGGAGGACATCAAACACTGATGGATTTAAAAATGCTTACATTCTGAACAGAAACTCTTGTAAGATTATTACATTACCTGCCCGTAATTATTTCACGCGATCTGAGGGCCAGATAAAATGTAAAAAATAATTATCGGACAAACATGATACCTGAGACACGCGATTTGTTTGAACGCGTTTGGGCAAAATGTCGTTTTACGGTTTTATTTAGTTATTCCCCTGCATGTTTTGACACCGAAGTGCCCATACATTTTTATCGTATAATAATAAATACTCCAATAAAGATAACCAGTAAAATGACCTCTAATTATTGACAAATTGGACACGGTTTGAGAAATTATGGGTTACATTAAGATACTTGTCAAATATCAAAAGCATAACGTTTTTAGCAGGTGACATAAATTGTACAATTTTATTTTAAGCCTCCTTGACATACATACAACTTATTAAATTAGTATTTTTTATACTTTTATATAACTTATAGCTTCACTATCGTATACACTAAACATAATTGACCTAAAGAACAATATTTATTTAATTTGATAAGATATCATTATCTGACCTGACTTATTGCCAAAAGATCCTTTAAGTCTTGAAGTCCCAGTTTCATGCTTAGGCATTTTTGAAAGATTTGGTAGGATATAAAAGCGCTATTTATTTGCTTACTATATATGAACTATTTTATCTCATTTTTAAACGCTGCGAATGTTACTTAGATACGAACGATCAAATATTGAAATATAACCAATAGATACAGAATCATTTATTAAATTTAAAAAAATATATAAATAAAACACAAAAATATGTTGCAAAACTTGGGCTCAATTTTTGTAAAAACATCCTACGTACGTCCTGTAATAATTTATTATTTGAACTTTAATCTCTAAAACTTTCAACTAATTTGGCATTTGTTGAAAGAGTTATATTTGATTTTTTCCCCCAATTTTAATTCAAATCATTTACCGAATATTTTATTTATCCAGATAATTTGTCTACTTATATCTATTACAAACTTGATTTCAGTCTTGCGTAAATCGTTATATAAAATTTCAGAATAAATAGAACTGAATACGTAAAACAGTTATTTACGACACCCATAATTTTTAATTCAGAGTAACTCAACAAATCACGGAGTCAATAAATTAATGTCAATTACAGTTTTTGGCAAAGAAATAGCACTGAGAACAAGCGTAAGGTGATTAAAATCTTTGCTGATGAAAATAAAAGTAGACAATTTAATATATTGCTTTTATTTATTCTCTCATACCAGTATAGAGTGAGGGATAAAAAATTCAATACAATTTTGCTTCTTTTCTTATAAATGCCACATCACTGTGGCAGGACAATAATGAAGCAACTGCTGAACCTAAGCTTGTAAAGGAAACCCAAAAACGGTTTTATATTTACTTACTAAATATTATAACTGCGAAAGTTTGTGACTATGGACGTATTTTTGTTACTTTTTCACGGCGAATCCGCTGAACCAATATCGATTAAATTTGGCACAATTTCTTCTTATGCACCGGGGCTATAAGCTATAGAAATCCTGTTAATTATACAGAAAAAACACCTTATTCTTGTTCCTGTTCCTTATTATCAACCTATGTCGCGACAATAGTGCACGCGAACGAAGGATGCGGGCAAAAAAATAGTATTTAAAGCAAATATTCCATACACATATATTCCACATTCCATATACATATTTGTCATAAGTCATTTGATTAATTTTCAGTGTTAATATTTAATTATTTTTTCTTTTTTCGATTTACAAAATTCCTATATAATATTCCTATAAAATTTTAGTTTTAGCCGTAGAGCCATTGTTCTTTTGGAACAGTGTTATAATCTTTCGGGAAAGTTGGTGAACACCCATTACAATCTCTATGGGTTTTTAAAAACATATGTGTCATAGATATTTTTAACACTTGTGCTGCACTCGTACATTGGAAGGAAACAATTTGACATATGCATAATAAAATTATCGGTTTATATGTAACCTGCAAAACCATAGAAAATGGAAATGCTAAGAAACATGGTAAAGAAATACGCATCTCTAGAGTATTGCTGGGATGTTGTATTGTATGGTATCGGTATTCGTTTCTACAAAAAAAATTTCGCAATCCATATTAGACCAGTCTACAGAAAGGTTTAAATTAAGTTTAAGAAATATTCTTATACATAAAGCATGATACAAAATTGAACGTTATTTGGATGATAAAAAAGCCTGGATTTGAATATCCTTTCAGCTTCATACAAGCCTGCGGTTTAATAATGTAAAATTTAAAATTTTTAAAAGATTGACCGCCAAGTTTCTTTCTGGTTTTTTTCGGTAAGAGCAACATTCCGAACCAGTTGTAGCTTTATTAATCATATTGATACTTGATAATTCAAAAGTGTTTGCGAGAGCTTATTTGAATAAAGATTATTTTGATTTGATTTGATTTGTGTTACTGGGATATACTCTAGAGTACTGCTGCTATAAATAAAGCTATGATAGCTAAATGGTGAAATGTGAATCTTTCCAGGTCGTGGGTTCAAACCCCAGGCAAGCACTTCTGAGTTGTAATTTAACACACGCTTTTTTGGTGAAGGGAAGCATCGTGATCCTCTTCCATATCCATCCTGAATATGTCTGAGGAATTTCTGGGATATGTCTAACCTACCAATCCGCACTAAAGAAGCGTAGATTCAATGCTTTAACCTTTCTCTCTAAAAGTGCATTTATGTCCAGCAGATGGATAGTAACAGATCGGTAATTTGTTTTGTGGAATCTGCCAATTTACATTAGAGTTGCCTATTTGTTGTAAGTTCCATTCTTTTCTTTAAAGGACCTTCGACCAGCGACATAATATTAGGTATTTATTTATGAGGATAGAGTTATTTCTCTCGCCATAATCTGTACGGTGAATTGATAATGTCAACACATAACTTACTACAGCTTTTTCTCCAGTTTATTTTCTTTGACCGGAATTGCGTGTTGATGTGCGTGAATATATGTTGAGCTATATTCGTTATAAAAACGATAGAGATTAAAATGTCACGGAGATTTCAAATGAACACTAATAGATTGCCAAGAATTTCTTGTTAATATATAAATCTTTTTAGTCGTTTTATCTTTTTGTACTAATTTGTCACAATCGCACTTCCATGATTTTTCTTGAAAGAATTCTGTTCTTAGATTAAAAAATAATACTGTTGTTAGTTTTGTTTATAATATATAGAGATTAGCATTAGCTAAAAGATAAAACGGCCTCTTTGAATGAGTGAAATGAATTCTTTTAATTCTCTTTGTATTTTAAAACAAATTTAAATGTAAATCTCAAATATATTTGACTTAAATAAACTTTTGAATATTCTCTCACGATTCATCGTTGTTTTTAAAATCAACTATTGTAAGTAATGTGTATATATGTAATGTAGGTAATTATTATGACAATATTAAATATGAAATTATAAAAAAAAATTAATATGACTATTATGACTATTTTTAACATCTTAAATGATTAATAGAAGCAGGCGTTACTTTGCGGAACTCCATAGTACAGAAGTTACAATAAAATTATTTTGCTGTAATCCGCATTTGTTAAGAGATTACGTGCAATGCCAAGTGTATGAAGCAGGCAACAATCACATACACCATACATGCAGGACAAGCCGCAACACATACCACGCCAACACTAACACTCTACACAAGCACTACACAAACTCACTACCACAACCTCTACGATCGTTTTACCCCCAGAAGGATCATCAAGAGGATAGACTCCACGAACAAAATTGTAATGCGTAAACTTACTTTCCCTGGATTTTTTTTACAATACAAAACATATAAACGATCCTAAGAATTCTGTCTGCATTTCTGCATTAAATTGTTAACTAATCGTATAAAAACTAGCCAGTCTGCTTGTCACCTGGAAGGACTGTTAACCGCGATGTTAAAGTTTATAAATATTTTTTACACTTTGACTCCATCGTTAATATTAGGGTTCCAGCTTCATATTGTTTAAATGTTTATGTTACTGGTAAAAACAATCGTAGCTTTCATTAATTTATTAAACTATTAATGCATGTTTCTTTACTTCCAAGAGGTAAGAAATGTTACCAAGTAAGTGACTTAGAATAATTGAAATTTGTTTCAGTTTTAATTTAATAGTAATAAATAAATAAATAAATAAAATTAAAATAAAACAGCAAATTTTCAATATCTCAGTGCAGAGTGAATGCAATAGGCTATCGTTTGAGAGAAATTAGAAATTAAAATCATATTAGAACATCCGTAGAAGATACGAAAGCTACCGATATAATATAATAGTTTAGCGTGTCGCGAAGCTGAAATGGCGATGGGCCGGGCGCATAGTAAATAGATCAGGCGTGTGTTGGGATCTTAAGGTGATAAAATGGTGACCCGGTACCGAAAAACGCAGCATCGATAGAACCAGTACGGGGTGGACAGATGACTTCAAAATGGTGAAAAGCTGCTGGATGCAAGCGGACAGTGGACGTCTATTGGTCATAGAGAAAGAGAGGCCGATGGCTGTTAGTCTGCGATGAAATAATCTACACTGTTTTATAATGAAAATTTATATCTTTTAACACACTTAACAGTACTGTACAAATAAGAAATCGGACACGTAATACCGCCGTGACCCGACTGTGTCGCACTCATATATTTACTTTATCTTGTTCAATACACTTAAATACAAATTAATACAACCGAAGGACCGGCTCTTAATGGCGGCTCGGACTGTTTATTTTACACCTTCGGATGGGACACGGAGGTTTTATTTTTAATTTTTTTATTGGATCTTCTCAGTGGGACAACGCAGACTTTAGACAAAAAGCTTAACGTTAAAATTATTTTGTTTTATTTAAGAAAATGATAATAAAAAATCTTTTTAGAAAAAATTGACGAATGATAGGAAAACCTTGTTATGGTGTACCAAAATCATTTGGGATAATAGCAGAAGAATGTAGAAATAACAAATATATATAAAAAAAAATTACATATACGTAATTTTATCTTAGCTTTGTTGAATTGTATACGTATGTCATCTGAAGAGAACAGTTAAATACCGTACAAAGTTTCAAATTAGTAAGTGCACCTTTATAAAAGTAATGATAGTATAACGAGGCCAAAAGTAGTTGAGATTGAGGTTTTGAATGTGTGCAGTGCTAGTAGTGTAGTGCAGTATTGACGGTACTTGTTTATAGTGCATGAGCTCAACGAATCTTACATGTACAAGGTATGAATACGGCTAGTTTACTCTACTTTTAGTATTACATAGATTTTCTTTAACGCAGATTATAGCAAAATATTACTATGATTGCATTTGTATTATGGAACTATAAAAATTATTGTGTCTTCATATTATTTTATATACTAATGCTACATTATTATATTAAAATAGAGATTTTTTAACCTTGACCAGTAAACCAGTAACTGAAAATAATCTTGAATAAAAACTATATTACTAACTAACTTACTAACTATATATTGTCTGACGTCAGTATTGTCGTATGTGTGTAACATTAAGATATACTCGAGCTACACTGCTTTTAGCGCCTTCTAACCGAGATACAGCTAAACATATTTCTTGGAATTAACTGCTAATACCTTTTGAATGTTCAACTATTTTATCAATATAATCTTAAGACAATATTTATTTGCAATCATTGTTACTAGAGCAATATATCAAAGCTCATCATCCTCCCGCCTTTATCCTACTCTAAGTAGGGCCGGCACAAAAGGTTATCACCTGAATTGGCTATGTATTTTACGACTGTCCGCCTGCCTGACGTCAACTTATGTTAGTCGTATTTTACGACACCTCGGTAAGAAGGAGGGTGGTCTATGAGATGGAGGGAGCGTGGACTATTCTACTCAACCGAATACCATACAGTGGGTCAACTTAGTCGCTTTTTAGGACACCTCGATAAGAAATGAGACTGGTCTATTTTACTCAACCGAATACCATATGGTGGGCCAACTTACCTTAGTCGTTTTTTACGACACCTCGGTAAGAAAAAGGGTGGTCTATTCTACTCAACCGAATACCATACGGTTGGCCAACTTACCTTAGTCGCCTTTGACGACACCTCGGTAAGTAATGAGGGTGGTCTATTCTACTGAACCGAATACACACCCTGGTTACCAACTTACCTTAGTTGCTTTTTAGGACACCTCGGTAAGAAACGAGGATGGTCTATTCTACTCAAGCAAATACGACACGACTAAACAACTTCAATACTAAAATTTAGAAACATGTCAATATGGAAAATGCCGGTTAAACATATACTGTAAGCGTGTATGTCATACACGTGCATCATTACACGGAACCCTAAAATTCTCATTGTCAATATAATATTGATATTAATATTCAAAAAATATTATCAAAGCGCCTCTGCTCGATAAGAATGTCAGGCCACACGCAGCAAGTCATTAGACACCTCCCCGAGGAAAATAAATTAAAGTAAACGAGATATCTCGACCCATAATCTTATTCGAACGAAATTGACATTACATCTCTTACGACAATTTAAACTTATTCCCATCCATTGCTTCTTAAATAAGCGTAACTTAAATATTTATCATGTAGAACATTCAATGGAATATAAACAATGCGCGTTCATTGAGTCGTTGATGTCGTAATAAGTAAATCCGGATCAATTAAATGCCATCCGATCCAAGTGCAGTATGAAAGGGAAATCCAAGAAGTAATGACTTTAGAATATACTTTATGACGAAAGCTTCGTTTTCTATTCAATTCTCGTCTCATCTAATTTTCTTGTCTTTTATTTCTTGTGTATTAATTTATGGAGTTTTAATCTGTTTGTTAATCAGAAATGCAGAGTTATATCATGATAACTGAATTATCTTATTTCTAAACTCTTAGAACCTTAAGAATGTGAATTTAAAACGTGACCTAGGACAGTAGACGGAGCCTAAATTTAAAACAGACTATATTTCCTGGATTAATTTTATGTTTTGTACGAAGGGAAGGTTTGGAGACGTCTGCAATAAAAAATAGTCATTACAAAATCAAAGAATAAAAAAAAACTGCGATAGCTAAACGGTGCGACCGTGTAACTCTTTTCAGAGGATTACGGTTTCGAACCCCAGACAGGCACCAATGAGTTTTCTGTTAAAACTTATGTGTCTATTTACAATTTATCAGACGCTTTTCGGTGAAGGATAACACCGTGAGGAAACCTGCCTCTTATAAATTCTGAGGACATGTGTAACCTACGAATCCGCATTGGAGCAGCGTAGTGGGTCTAAGCTCCAACTTGTCTCTCCAAAAAGAGAGACAGGAGGCCATGCCCAGCCGTAGGACAGTACCAGGGCGTTGCTTTTTTTTAAAAATATTTTGTTATTGGGTACCGCATTTCAATACATCGTGTGTGGTCGGGACACGGGATAAAAATTAAACTGGGGGATATATTTTTTTCCATTTCTATTCAAAAAAAATATTTATAGGGTTATGAAGATTATGAAGTAATCAAATGAAATCAAAATATTCTTTATTCAAATAAGCTCTTCTTAATAAGCTCTCTCTTAATAAGCATTTTTGAATCGTCAAGGTTCAATATAATTAATGAAGCTACAACTCGTTCCCCTTTTACGACATCTCGGTAAGAAAGAGGGTGGTCTATTCTACTTAACCGAATACCACACGGTCAATCAACTTACCTTAGTCGTCTGAACTAGCTCGCTGTATAGGTGTCGTAATATACGACTAAGTCCAGTTGACACCAGGCAGGCGGCCGGTCGTAAACGTAACCAAATCATGTGAAACATGTTTACAACATGTTGTGCCGACACCACTTAGAGTGGAATATTGGCAGGAGGATGTTGTTTAACTTTAATATTTAAATGAATTAATCTTGTATGTATGTATATATAAATATATTTTGGAATCTCGGAAACGACTCCAACTATATTCATGAAATCAGTCATATAGGGCGTTTTGGGGGAAAAAATTCGATCTAGCTTCATTCTTCATTTAAAAAAAAATGTCTTTTTATCCCTATTTAAAAAAAATTGCTAAAATTTACGTAAAATTCAAAAGACAATTTTCGCTGTCAAAGATCAAGTTATGGTAGCTTATTTGGGGAACGAGCTGTGAAAATACCTAAGTTCAAGCCCCATCTGCCCAACTATATTTTAATTTTTTTCACTTTTCATTTTTTCAATATTTTTTATATCTTTTTTACACTACAGGTACTGATTAAAAAAACTAATATAATCGTTAACTCAACCGGGTAATAACTAGGGATTTATATAAAGTTGGGTTAAAGGCTGTTAAAGGTGTTTTATGTCTTCACTGCCATCGTTTTACAGTCCTCCTTGAATTCCTAGAATATCAATGATCGTTCATTATTCAACCGGACACTCCAGACAATTAAAAGCTGTTCAGTATGCGTAATACGTATGTAAAACGTTCAACTGTCGTTTTGTTACCAATAAAAACTGTAAGTTACTATTATTGTGACTGTAGAAAGAGTTCGATGATAGTCCGAGTAGAAATAAAATAACTGAGATACAAAGGACGCGCCGTATTCCAAAACTGTATCATCAAATGCATTACATTCCGCCGTGTCCAAAAATTTCATATTAGCTGTAACCACAAGTAAGTTTTCATCAGCTTATTTGTTAAAATCTCATAGATTATGTTCATCGAAATACAGTAATAAATTTTTTTTGCTATAATCCGCGATAAAGTTAACCGATAGGCATCGCAAAGCTTTGCGATTTTGTCGTGGAGTATCTCTTGATGATGCTTCGGTTGCAGGGAGAAACGATTGTTTAGTTTGTGATGAAGCAAGAAATGAGAGTGTCTATTTTAATCAGCTGGATACACAGCGGAAAATTGTTAGGACTAATAGTATGAATAGTAAATCTAAAAAAGAAATACATATAGATAACACGATAAACCTGAAAGATTATTTTCAATTAAAGAATAAAATAGTAATCCTTCCTACCAATATTATAAATGCAAAAGTTTGTGAGTATGGATATTTGTTTGTTACTCTATCACAGCGAATCTGCTGAACCAATATCGATGAAATTTGGTGCAATTCCTTTTACACCGGGGTGACATATAGGCTAGAAAAATTGGTAATTCTACATGAATGGGATTACATTGAAAAGAGCCATCTATTATTAACCTCTCACGCGACAACAGTCCGAACGAAACGGGTAAAAGCTAGTCTATTATAAATAAGAATCCTATTCTATCACCAAGTGGTGAACATGTTAATACCAATCCAAAGCTTATTTAAGCCGACACTAATTATCTCAAACACGGAACCACGGAACATTTGTTCGACGAATATCAAAATCATAGCAGTTGCCGAAGGTACCCTTCAAGACAGTTGGCACGCAACGATAAATCAAGATGAATTACAACAATGATCGGATCTTGATGTAATCCTGCATTCATTATGTTGTACGACGTCGCGCCGTCGCCTTCTCCAGTGAAAATTGGGTCGGCCACGATATTTCATTATTAAAATTTGTAATTTAAATCGAAGGTTATAACTGAAATCACGGTCAGGGACATTGGAAACGTACAATTCAAAGTTATTAATCTAATTAAATTTACCTGTAACCATTTAACTTAAGTAGTTTGAAATGTTAAAATTTGGCGTTCTTTTATTTAATCGCTTACGCTTATGTTTTCCTTCGTTTCGACATATCTGAATACGTCTTTTTCTTCTTCTTCCCATACGATGGATATCCTTAAGGGGACGCATACCCACTCCACACCCCACGATTTTGTGCCGCTTAGAAATAGTGGGATTGCCGGGAACTAAGGACTGTGGCTTTGTGTGTGTGTCCATTAAGGGTTATGCCAATAATCACCACGCATGCATGTTGGTGATTGCAGTGCTGACTTTTCGCACCGACAACGCTGCAGCCCGCGGTCTGTGTTATATTATATTTAAGTCAGCTTGGGTATGATTATACCACCATTAGTTGGTCGCCAAAGCCTCGTCAGTTTATTTGCAGGATACCACGTGAAGGTGAGTTTAAAATTTGAGAAAACTGACTGGGAGGAGTTTTCCCCCTTACCCCCTGAATATAGGTTTTATTTTAAAATTATTTTTTCGCTCAATTTAATGTTTAGAAATTTAGAATAAGTTTAGCGACATCAATTGACATGAGAACAATTTTTGTAATTAACTTTTTGAGAAAAAGCTAAACTTATGAATATCACATAAACATATCTGTACTTAGCAAATTGAATTTGAACTGTATTTGAAAATCCTTTCAGCTTCATACAAGACTGAAGTTTAATAATGTAACATTGAAAGTGTAAAGTTTCCTGCTGGTTCTTCTTGGTAAAAGCAACATTCTGACCCGGTTGTCTCTTCATTGGTCATAATCATCCATAAATTATCGTGACGATTTAAAAGTGCTTAAAAGAGCTTATTTGAATAAACATAATTTTAATTTGATTTGTAATAAGTGAAGATCTCTAACCTTAATTTGCTTAAAACGTACTCTACTTACAATAGAGTATTTACAGGGATAAAATTCCAGTAAACCATTTTTAATTATTTTTATACTTCTAATTATACCCTGTACGTAAATTATAAACAATGTATCACAATGTAAACAACCTACAGATTAATTACACGGTACAATTAAATTTGAGCTGAATTTGGTTTAACATAAGATTTATTTTAAGTCAAGCAATAATCCAATCCAATTTCACATGTTTATAAATGCAATGAAAATGTGGTCACTGAATATAATTGCAAGCAACCGCAGCCATAATAAAGCTTCATAGATATTTTCTTGGCATGTAAAAGGTCTGTTTATGTATTCTAAACAACGCCAATATTATAATTCGATACATATTACAAGTCACACGCCGTGTGGTATCCGGCTGAATAGAATAGTACCACCCTCATTTCTTACCGCGGTGTCGTAAAAAGCGACTAAGGTAAGTCGACCCGCCGTGTGGTATCCGGCTGATTAGAATAGACCACCCTCATTTTTACCGAGATATCGTAAAAGACTACTAAGGTAAGTTGACCCGCCGTGTGAAATGCGGCTGAGTAGAATACACCACCCTTATTTCTTACCGAGGAATCGTAAAAGACGACTAAGGTAAGTTGACGTCAGGTATGCCGGTCGTAAAATACCAAGCCAAATCATGTGACGACATGTTTGCCGAACCTACTTAGAATGGGATAAGGGCAGGAAAATGATGAATGTATGTAATTTATATTTTATAGATAGATAAATTTCAATACGCACTTCACGGTTATAAAAAACAGTAATAAAAATCTGGATATTCATGGAGAATCTGAAATATCAGTTCGCATTCGAGCAACCTCAAGCCTACTTTATCCTTAACAGCTTTTATCCAGCTGTACGACAAGCTACTTTTTTAATGTCAGGAAAACCCATTATGGGTCGTCACCGCCCGACGGGGACGAGCGGTAGGTATGTCGGAGTCGCACCGACTAAAATCTGACAGTGCACCACTACGCTGGTGGTGGCTGGAACATGGTACCGTTGTACACATTGCCCCCATTCCCGCCAGCAGCAACTCTGAACCACAGAGTGCACCACCTCTGATTTGGGGCTTCTCAAAGTGGCCCGTCCCTCCGCTAGATGATGCATCGGGAGCACCAGATGCATCGACCGCCTCGAGGACCTTATTTTAAGGTGATCATCCGACAAACCCCGTTCAGAACGCCCGGAAGGTCCCCCACGACAAGCTGCTTAAGCTAACATATATGTAATCAGAACGAAATTTAAATAAGAATAACTTTTAAAAAAAGTTGATCAATTTATCACTTATACCGGAACCCTATTTTAAAGACAACAGGTTTTAATTAATTCGAAATTCCGATGTAATGTTAGGAAAATTCGATAGAAAACAACTTTGGAATAGCAACGATGACACTTTTGCGTGGGCCGATTATTTATACTACACTAAATATGAAGCAGAATGTTTGAGCATATTATTTATGCAAATCGTATGAATTTATACTAACAATAAACGAACACTAAAACCCAGGCTGTACATTAGAAATGTCTCGAAATTATTTTAATTATGTAAATACAGAAGCCAAAATGCCCATTTTGAGCTTTTTATATATTTTAGTACGCTGCAACGATTTAAGGTATTTATTAAGTTAGCGATTAAAAATCTTTATTTGGAAATATATGGTTTAATTATCTATGATTGCTGATTCGTTTAAATAATGGTTTTTGGTGGCACATTATCCATATGCTAAAGGTACAGGTTTATCTCATCAACCTCCAGCCCTAATCCCACTCTAAGTGGGGTCTCTACAACATATTATAAACATGTCACATGATTTAGCTACGTATTTTAAGACCGACGTCACACCGCCTGACGTCAACTTTCCTTAGTCGTATTTAACGACATAGCGCCAGAGTCGAACGATTGGAGATAACCTCCCCCCCCCTCTTGCTTAAGGACTCTCTCTAAATACCCCATTTAAAGTGAGATAGGGGCAGGAGAATATGATTTTTGATAGGCGTATCAGTGTAACTACGTAAGGAAACTATATCTCTGGCGAACTCTCAAAATATGTGCAACCTGCCATTCCGAATTTAATAATCGTGGTGACTCTTAGCTCCAATCTATACTCCCCTAAAGATACATCTTTTAGGTTCTTGCTTAGCATAACTATAATATTTGTTCTCTACTTTTGTGCTTTTTTTGCTTCGAAGTGACATCGACCTATAATGTAAAATTTTAAATATATTATATTTATTTTTATTACTATTGCAGTCCAATTATTATTTTTATTTATCATTATTACTTGCTATTTTGACATTTATCTCTGACTATTGTAATGAGATATTCTAATATATTTTTTTACTTTTGATTTTCTAATATATTGAAAATTTTATAATGATCATAATGTACTGTATTTTTGAGCATGCTGTGTTCACTTATATTATAGCATTAGACTTTTTAAATGTATATTAATAATTAAGTTGATAAAAAATGTATACTCTGTTCGCGGACCTAATAAAATAAATAAATAAATCGACTTACCATTTATATTTAGGCAGCTGTCACAAAATCGATACTAGGCAGGTGATCGATACTTAAAAATTTGATTTCTTAATGTTCCCATTGGGGCTAATAGCTTATTAACAATTCAAAAAATTCCAAATCAATTGACCATTTGTCTTGTCTATGTGTCTTGGAAAGTAGGTTATGTCATCAGTTAAAAAGTAAGAGTGCTGTGAAACGGCCTCTTCTTTCTGAGATGGATTTGGAAATTACACTCCTTACAATGTTACAATGTGACAAATTACATATTTTCAAGAAATCTGTTAGGGCGCAAGTTTTCGTCACGATGTTTTTTCGCTGAGAATAAGTAAGTAGCGGCCTGCTACTGCTGCTCTGATACTGCTAGGAATAGGCCACTTCTCCGTTATTGGAGAGAAGGATTGGAGCTAAGATTTACCACGATGCTCCAATGCGGATTGGTAGGTTGCACATATCTCCAGAATTCTCTAGAGATATGCAGGTTTACTAACTATGTTTTCCTTCAACGAAAAGCGTGTGAAAAATTGCAATTAGACACATGTTTTAATAGAAAAACTCCAACGATAAAATTCAGCATGTAGGGAGTTTTGGGGGAGAAAAATTAATCTAGATAGGTTTTATTCAAAAATAATCGTTTTATTTCTGTTTTTGGGCATTAAAAAATACTAAATTTTCATTGAATATATAAAACACTATTTTTGTCGTAGATGTCAAGTTAGCGTAGCGCATTTTATTTTGTAAAAAATTACCAAGCAAGGTCACCGGTATCGGTCACCCAGGTATTTATTAATTAGGAAGCTAGCTCACATCCTCTGGCGTGTGAAGCGCTATAAAATCAAAGGACCACCTTTAAGTTGAACAATAGTAATAAACATTCAGCAGTTGGAATGGAACCTAGATCTTATAAGAGATTAGAAAGCCACTCATAACGCCCCGGTTTGTGATCGCATTATTAATTATTCCGGAGTGTCGTTAACCGTCCAATTTGAATAGCCTACCGCCGCAAACAACGGTTTTGATATTCTAAGAACAATACAATTGGGAACTACTAATGAATCAGGTTGTCGATATGTTTACTTGATCTAAGAGTTGTAACGGTATAACTTAAATGTTGTTATAATATAAAGCCGCCTTGTTTGATAATGACTTTTTATCCAAAATTAAAGCAATTTCAGCAAAAAAATTATAGAAGTAGGCGTTGTTACTTTGTGGAGATCCATAATACAAATGTAATAATAAAATTGTTTTGCTATAATCCGCGATAAACTTTTATCGCTTTTTTATAGCTTGATATAGCAAAATAATTTTATTTTTACTTTTGTATTATGGAACTATTAACAGTCTATTTTCTTTTCTATACATTAATTATTTCATTTAAGTCGGCTTAGTAAGGAATATTCGCGTAAAACAGTTTTTGCCCTGACATTCTGCATCTAAGGATATATCGTTTGAATTACATTACATTTTTTATAATTAGCATTCATTTTTCGTCTTCATTTTTTTTAAGCCATTTGACGTTCTCTTCTAAGCATTGCCCTAAAATCTATATCCAAATCTTTTAGTGATAAACAAACTTAATTTTTATTTCAAACTGTCAAGTGATTTTTTAATTTATGACGCATTCATTCAAAATTCGTAATCTAGATATAAAATTTCGAAACGTGACACATTAACATTATTGGCATAATACAAGGATGTGCTTACAAAGTCTATGAATCACATGATTTGGAGTTTCCAAAATTACAATTGCGACCTCGCGCTCTACGCGTATTTACTCAATAATTGATGTAACGCTTTATTGCTGAAAATCTCGAAATAAAATGTATATTTTCCAAATTATCTTTTCTAGGAGTATCGAATTGGAATAAGATTTTTTTTTCGTGTAAAGAGCTTATGAATACGTGCCCCGGATGGGTTCGAAACTCGTCGGGCTAACCCGATAGAATAAGACGTGAGTATAGACGGTTTCTGTACATTAACTATGGATTAAGAAATATTAAATATATAATATTTGTCTGTCTATCTGTTAGGTTTTCACAACCTTTAAAACAATATAATAATTAGGATACCTTAACGTTTAACCTTAAGTATGTGGCTAGTATGAGTTCAGATTTATTTGGTGAATCAGAAGAAGAAGAAATCCAAAAGCCACATCTTGTTTTCGCTGATTATGACTACATAAAACGAAACAATGTCTAGCAATAAGGAGCACTTAAGGAAAAAAAACTTATTGTACTAGAAAGTAGACACCAAACAAATTTGTACCAATTTGCAAATATTTGTAGAGTTACGTCACCCTGATGGGTGTACGAGTTTTTACCGCTAACAAACAAACATTAATATGGGCAGCTCGCCTCTGCCAATGTGCCAGCCAACGCTGCCCCCTCAAAGATGGCCATTGTCTCTCCAAAACGTGACTTCAAATGTTAATTGGACGATTAAAAGCCGAATGCGGGTCATTTCGACCATTACCAGCAGAGCCCTTTTGAATATGTATAATAAAATTATTAGATAAAGTGAGCACTCAATTTGTGTTAGGTTTCTAATGAGGTTATGTGCTTTCTTGTCACAAAATGAGTTCGCGTATTGAATGCGTAAGCGCAGAGCCGGATGCGCGAAATGGTATTTGTTGTATGGCTAACTGTTTGTGTCGGATGCAGAATATTATATTAACGCCTTAGCTGTGGGAGCTTAGAGTATCCTAGTTATTACAGTTTTGCATTACTAAGCGGGCGATAAATGTTTATTGGGCGTGCGTGATTTAATTTTTATTGATAACTATCGCGCCAGTTTGTCCTCGTCAAATTAAAGACCAATATAACTTGGTCTCTTAGTATAAGTTGCAATATCCTTATGCTTTAAATTATTAAGCGTCATGTCATGATACCTCAAAAAAATACGCTATGCTGTGACAAGCTGTTATCGTAATTATTTGTCTGTAACATTTATTTATTTTTAACGAGTTTGGAGGAGTTTGGGGGAATTGGAAATTCAAAGTCAAATACAATTTTTTTTATTTTCCAAAAAAAGATGGCTACATGGCAATATCTTAACTAAAATAGACACTAAATATACACAGACCTATATAGAAAATACTTTTTTTACATACATTTTTTGTTACGCTTTGAAGTGAAATACATTACAATACAATACAATTCATATTCATTATCTTCTTCTTATTTACAAAAATGAATGATTATCTGTTTGTCCTTTATCCAAAAAGAATGGACCAATTTTAATGAAATTTTCTGACATTCAATAGAATCAATAATCCAGCGGATTATCCTGTAAAGTTCCAGAGAATTTATTTTTTTTCCTGAAATGAAGCATGTAGAGGGTTTTGGGGGAGAAAAATCGATCTAACTAGGTTTTATTTAAAAAAAAATTGTTGTTGGGCATTACAAAAATGCTCAAATGTAGAATTTTAACCAAAGGATTTTTTAGTTGTCAATCACAATGTTGCGATAGCCGATGGGTAACGAGCGGACCGAAAATGTTCTGAACCCGGGTTCGAATCGCACATGTCAACTGCGCCTTCTTTCTTTTTTTTATTTTTTTAAATATTTTTTTTATCTATTAAAAATCACCGAAGAACGCTCGGTCACCCAGCTACTTATCGTTCAACTAAGAAATTTATACCCAAATGTACAAGGAAAGTATTTAAAGTAAAAACAATCACGCCTATATGTACGACAGCATATTTTCCAATGAAAGTTATTAATAAAAAATCAATGTTCTTATTTAATATGGTAATATTTTCTATCGTCCAACATAGAAATGCGAACCCCAGAAAACATGAGTCAACTGCTTGCTAATGTATGATGAGTCACAACGTTTAATGTTATTCTAAAAACGAGTTGCTGATCATGTGCAGCTTGCTAAATGTAAGCTCAGTTTAGATTTAAGCTCACTAGAAGCCTCTTATAGAAACATCCTGTTATAAGGCAAAATAGAAAGCAATCAACGCGTGTTGAACATTTTTTACTAACTCTTCAGCGCTGATTTATTTTTTTTATTTTAATTTAAGTTATATATTAACTTTTATGTCTCACCGTGTGGTATCCGGTTAAGTAGAATAGACCACCCTCTTTCTTACCGAGGTGTCGTAAAATACGACTAAGGTAAGTTGATGTCAGGCAGGTGGCCGGTCGTAAAAACGCAGCCAAATCATGTAACGGTATGTTTATAACATGTTGTGCCGACCTCACTTAGAATGGGATAAGGGCAGGAAGATGATTACTTTTATGTCTATTTTCGGTCATATTTCTCACCCTAGCAGCTAGTCTTAATTTTACGAGTAGCTTATCATGTATTGTAAATGATCCTATTACTTGAAGTTAAAATACAATGAAACTTTTTTTTAAATTTATTTACAACAAAAATGTACAAGTTATATCTATCTTAAATTACTTACACGCTAGGACTATACAAATAATTCTCACGTAGAATGGTCCCAAGAATGCTGGCAAGGTTTCCGCGCTGAATCGCTAAGCTGATTTTTGTGGGAAAAAGGAATCAGCCCTCTTGTTACCTGAAGAGACAATTAACCGGGGTGTTAAAACCGATTAAATAAAATCGCACTTTGACTCCATGGCCGTAGGGTGGCAACTGCAAACGGCACAAATATATAACTCTCAATGAGAGATGCATACTTCTGGCCATTTCCGCCGCAGCTCCGGGTCTTGAAGCTGTTTCCCTGATATGGGACGAGCCTAACGTATCAAAGCATTGTGTCCCACATTAGGGCCCGTCCCCGTTTCCAAAGAACCAGCGTCAAGCCCTCTGTTCTCTTGCTATCATCCTGAAATATCCCCGAAAGCCCACTCCTCTCCTATTCATCTCAGCGTGTTGTTATAAAACGTTAACGTTCGCCTGTAACGTTCCCCGATAAATGATCAGTTACAAATCGGTCACCTGATCACCTGAGATTAGTGCGTTCAAACAATCAAACAAACAAACTCTTTAGCTTTATATATTAGTATAGATTTTAGCGTTCATATATCAAAATATATATAAGAAATATATAGTGAGTCCACTTCAGTATACAAAGCAAAGACTCGTCTTACAACACGTCAGAAACTTAGATAAATTAACGTAAGCAAACAGCCATACATTTACATCTCTCCCAGTTCATTATCTTTCTTTTCTTCACAGAACGGTTGGTGTTCTGCCAACATTGCTATTATTTATGCTGAATAAATTTACGCCTAAACTTTTGTGTTAACGATATACGCATACTTTATTACGTGCTTCTATTGTTATAATCGCTACTATAAATATTGAAAACGATCTTCCTTGGCTTTCGTTTTCTACTTCATATAGAATAATATTTATACGACGTATTCATAGAATACGTGAATTACAAGAAAGCATTTATCATAAAAGTAATGCCTAGATGTATTCAAACCTCATTTCAGATTAATCTTCATTATTCGCCATAGAAATTTTATATAAAATTCTTGGATATATAACTACGATCTATATTTATTGAGTAATTAATAAAAATTAAATACTTGAAATCAGATCAACAAGTCAAGTTAAAATAGCTTTTTACAAAGCATTTAACAAAATTTCATGTCTCTACTATTAAGAGTTGAGTAGTAAAGGATTTGTATATTCTACTGAAATAACTGTTTATTTCAGTAGAATATACGAATCCTTATAAACATATATCCCTTTACGATATTCCCCACAAAACGCCATCTTGTGCCTCTTGGGTATGAGATGCGATTGAAAAGAAAATAAACTTAAAAACTAATTTTATTGCTTAACAGAAACAGTGCGACTTCCACACCTTCATATAAAACCTGCATGGTTTTGAAAAAGCGTGTTAAAAATATGTTTATTATATGTCACAAAAATAGTATTGGAAAATAAATTTAAAAAAAATGTCATCACTGCAACACGCACTGTTTGATGACTTTGTTGACGAAGCTGAGTTTATTAACCAAATAATGTATTTAAGATAAACAATTTTGAACATTTGAATGCATTACATGTATTTGTTTTATAGCAGTGATAAAATAAGATCAATAAGAAATTCATAATACGCAGATCTTAACTTCAAATATATAAAAAGCTTTGTTTGCGCTCTGCATTAATGCGTAAAAGGTTTGTTGAACTTTTGTAGATTTCAAGCAGATTATTACATTATTATTTTTTTTTTAAATGAAGTATGAGTAACCCACGAAATATCCTTTCCGAGTATCGTTCGTGACAATGCAAACAAAATAATAAAAATCGCGACGAGAATCCTCAATTAGACACCCGCAGGAGAATTTCGCAAATGTGTAGAAAAACAATGTGTTAGGTGTCGTATAAATTGTGTCTTGTGGCAATACAATAATGAGTGTGTCAGGCCATCTGTCAACGACGGTATGGGACGGCATATTTTATAATTATACAGTGGCATACGTCGCATAGCAATCGTGTATTGGTTCGATCGCGCGAATGAACTGCGAACAATGCGGGGCGCATTTCGAATGCGCAAGAGCAAACAACAAAATGCATCGTATCAAGATTTCTCGGTCGCGATCTAGAAACAGGTGCTTGAACACTTCTTGTGATACGTGCTTGATTACTGGAAGCCTTTATTTAGAATTACAGGATGTACTTAATGTATTAATAGATGTTTTTGCCGTATACTCTGGAATCAACAGGAAAATGAAAGAGCAATTAAAAGCTGTGATGGATTGTGTAAAAAATCAACTAACTGGGGTCGATTTATTAAAGATAAAATACAGATAATAATGTCCACGATTACCATTGATTGGAGTTTTTTACGTGACCAAATAAATATTTAAAAATCTTTTGAAAAACGATCATTAAAAAGATTTTGAGATTTTAAGGAGCTAGAATGGCGACATCACACAGGAAAATGCAGTATATTTATTACCTCGTGTGATGAGAATAATTAAGTTAAACGATTTTCAATATGTGTAACTGACAATACTTTATCACCGTAGGAGGAAATTAATTTACCTGGCTACTCTATAGGCTATCTAGCTGAGTTTAATCACCTATAAATTAAAATAATCCTAAGAAAATGGTACAGATACATTATTATAAAAGGACTGTTACTATCCAACTGCTGTGGGTATAGGCCTGCTGTCTGTTTTTGTAGAGAAGGGTTGGAGCTAAGACCGACCACGCTACTCCAATGCGCATCGGTTACGTAACACATATTCCCGAAATTCTTTAACGATGTAGGTTTTCTCACTGAAAAGCGTGTGATTAATTTCTATTGTCAATTAGACAGTTTTAACAGAAAACTCATAGTTACTGGGGATCTGTGTCACTCTCGAAATAGTCGGAAGATCTCACCACGGGGCTATAACAGCTCATAATTATTTATATCTTTTAGAGGGAAACAATTTTGTAATACATGGTTTTTGTATAACTTTCACCGTTTACTTAACGCACGCAAGGATAGCTTTACATTTTGCCGTTTTCGTAATATTTTTTATCGCTGCCCCTCTTCTATTCATCTTAGCGTGACGTTATATAGCCTATAGCCTTCCTCGATAAATGAACTATCTTCCACTTAAAGAATAATTCAAATCGATCCAGAAGTTCCTAAGATTAGCGTTTAAACAATTAAATAAACTTCTTAATTTAAATTAAATTAAAATAATAAAAATTAAAAAAACTCTTCCGCTTTATATATTAATGTAGATACGAAACTTTTACAATTCCTTCTAGTCAAGTCATGGCCCATACAACCGGTAACACATGTGCTTAGCGGTACAGTTAAAGAGGCATACGGTGCCAAATATGCGCTCCGTAACTATTTACAGCCTATATATAGTTCATAAAGCAGCACCGAAAGACAAAAAGAGTCAACGGTAACGTTTTATCTCTGTTTAATTCCAAAACTTACCATATATGGTTATCTAAATTGTTCCATGTTGTGATGAGCAAAAAAGTTGTTACCCTATTATTTTAGTCAACTGTCCACTAGTATAGTTTGTTGGTACTGAAGTGGCTGTGGGGCACATATTACGAGGAACCTATGAGCGTTAGATGTTGAATGAAGAATAGAAGTTGAAGAAAATGTTGGAATGTCGACTGCCCTGGAAAACGCAGCTTTGGTTGATACCTTACAGTATAGACCAGTGATTCTCAACCTTTTTTTTTGTTGTGGCACATATTTAACGATTTCAAAATTTGGCGGCACATAAAGAAAAAGATTAAAAATTATTTACTTACTACAGCACACTGCATAAATAGGTTATGACAAAATTTTTAAATATACGAAATAAACTAATATATACTACAATAATAACTTAATGTTTATTACGGGATTAATTACAAGCTAATAATAAAAATATGTTTCTTTTTAAATTATATAATTTAATAATATTAACATTATTATATATTTGCAAAATTTGGCGGCACACAAATTCAATATAGACAGTTTATGTCGGAAAGAAGAGGATAGGATGGATCCAAGCTCAAGGTAGTATAGAATTGTAATCTCATGGATACACCTGCGTGTAGCAGTTAAAAACTGACTTTTGACTGGCTCGTTGGCGCAGTTGGTAGTAACTCTGCCTTCAGCTCCGTGGGTCGTGGGTTCGATTTCCGCCGAGAGCCAACATTTTCTAACAAAAATTTGTTGGTTCTTCGAACCTGGGTGTATATATTTATTATATATATTTGTGGTTAGTATATATGTATTTAAGTATGTATTTAAAAGTATATAAGTATATATTTAACAGTTTTCTGTCACACATAACACAAACATTAAGTTACTTACTTTGGGGACGGATGACCGTGTGTGTGTGAGTGTAAAAAAAAGACGACCAAATATACTCCTTTATTAATTTTAATGTTCTGCCCTTATCTTTAATTTTATTATTAATAAGTTTATTATTATTAATTTTAAGTCTCCAGCCCTTATCCCACTCTAAGTGGGATCGGATACTAACAATATGTTATAAAAATGTTGTCACATGATTTGGCTACGTATTTTACGACACTTCTTTATGAAATGGGAGTGGTCTATTCCACTCAGTCGGATATAACACGGCAGTGATTACGTATTAAACAATCATGCAAAATGACCCAACAATATATTTCAATCTCTTGAAAAAAATGAGGTTATTTTGGAAATTTGCTCGTTAATAACAGCCGGGACTCGCGGCATCTTATGACAAAGCGGTACTTTTATTCTGTCTAAGATAAAAATCTCAAACGTGAGTGTTGTTCCTAAGTACGCACCATATATCTATGAATGTCTTTATTACTGCGCTTTAGTCATTTGTAAGATTTTCTCATAATGATTGTCTCCAAAACGAGTGTGCCGTCAAAAGCTTTTGTCTAATCGCTTGAAAGACCCGTTCATGTTATTCTCGTTATATCATATCCTGCTTATTAACTAGCTGTTGTCTCTATGTCCACATACTGAAAATGATTAAAAACTAAAATACAGTTATATTGTAGCACAGATTATAAACATGAGTGATACCTTCAAGTATAGAGGTATTGTTTAAGGAAATCTTATTGAAGAAGTACCTGGTTGATAATTTTTTACAAAATAAAAAAAATGAAACTTAAAAATATATATATGTAGAATTCTATTATTACTCTCTATTATTATACTCTATAATAAAAGAGAGTAATAACAGACACAATTAACGGCAAAAGTAGTGTTTTATATATTTAATGTAAATTGTAGGTTATTTTTGAATGCTCGAAAACAGGGATAAAAGACTTTGCTTTTAAATAAAACCTAGGTAGATCGATATTTCTAAGTACATGCTGAATTTCAGATTCATTGTTGGAGCTGTTTCCAACATACATACAACATTAACTCATTTCAATATTAAGATGTAAGTGTGATAGAAAAACTGTGACTTTGTAAAGTATTTAAACTCCTTGGTATGTACAAAACCTATGACGTACCTATAAAATCTTATTTGCTTTTTGACAAAGCATCGTTCCACGTAGAGATCCATTTCCGATACCTTTGACCAGAAGATAGAGTTGTATGTACCTGTTACAAGCAGCATTCGTAAAACCACATGCACATACCTCCACCGTCATCACAATACACAACCACTACACACGTTAACTATCACAAACTCAACTATCGTTTCGCCCCGCAACCGAAGCATCATCAGGAGAAAGACTTTGTTGTGGAGTCTATCATGTATCAGGTATGAAAACGGATAGTCCACTCTACATTTAGCATTATATATATTTTCTATTTTATTTTATCGCGGCAAAATAATTTTATTATTACTTTTGTATAAAAATAGTAATAAGAAGAACCTGCTCAGAAATAAACTTTTCCCATAACCCTTACAATCAAGGATTAATTAAATCTACACACTTTTCTTAATTGCATTAAATTTTATAACCCACAATAAAGTTGATAAAAATCGAACATTAAAGATAAAACCTGATAAAAATCGAGTATAAATTAAAGGTTAAACGCTTTAAAATTTGAAATGCGACAGTTTAATCGGTCGTTTAGCAGTCCTTTAACGCCCGTTGACATAATTTATAATTGTAATTAAACTTCGTTTCCTTAAAAAAAGCATCACAAGTTTGCGTGTCTCACAAACCACTCAAAATATTTGATCAAAAAATTACCTGTAACATTGATTAACAAAAATTCACTGGCGAATATTTTATGTACAGATATACTTTATAAGTAATTTAGCACCTGGTTGACCGAGTCTTGCTCTGTAATTTTTTACAAAATAAAAAAAGAAACTTAAAAAAAAGAAAAAATAATTAGGTAGTTGGGGATCGAGCCTAGTATTTACATTTCTCGAGACTACCCGTTTCCCGAATAAGCTACGCTGACTTGACAGTTTTGAGCATAAATAGTGTTTTATTTATTCGATGTAAATTTTTGTATGTATTTTATGTCTCGATATGTTAACTTTGTGAGCTTTTTCTGATAGTAACAATACTATAATATAATAGATACAAATCTATTACATGCCTGCAGACAGTTCCCTGATACAATAGCTATGGTAGATTTATTTTGCTAAATTAGACGTTTGTTAAAAAATCTATGTAAAGTATTTTGCTATAATCCAAGATGAAGTTAAATAGAAAATATATATAATGCTAAATGTAGAGTGGATAATCCGTTTTTGTATCTGATACCTACATGCAGGATTCGTATATCAGTAGGTAGACTCCACGACAAAATCGCAAAGCCTTTTTAGAATTATATATATTTTCTATTTAACTTCATCGTGGGTTATAGGCAAATAATTTTATTATTACTTTTGTGTCAAGGTTTTTCTTAAAAAATATCCAATATACCAAATAATGCTCTATAAGTATTAAATCTATGCAAATATTAGCACAACGCTCTTTAAACGTGCTATAAGAACAAGGAATTGGCAAGACACCATGGAATATTGCCAAAATCAGCCGGTAAGCGGTGAAAGATTAAATACATCCTTATACGACCGAGACAAGTGTTTTATCACATTCGTTAGTCAGTATCAATAATTCATAGCGTTGATATTATGCGCATCGGCGACCGTTACTTGGAAGGCTTACACCATTCATTAGTAGTTTTGCCGCGGGTCGCTTTGGCAAAACCGCTGAGCTACATAGCACTGGCGAGGGCATAGATATGCCTGGAAGTGTCTTCGTTTGATAACTTAGGAAGACTTTAAAAAGTAGTATTACGTAAGGTAATAATGATATTTAGTGATATTTAGATATTTTAGATCTTTAATATTTAAATTAGTTTATCTTGTTTTCCAGCTTCTAAATATATATTATATATATATATATATATATATATATAATATATATATATATATATATATATATATATATATATATATATATATATATATATATATATATATATATATATATATATATATATATATATATATATATATATATATATATATATATATATAATATATATTTAGAAGCTGGAAAGCTTCGTATCTCTAAATAACTTGAGCGTCAATAATGTTAAATATGGAATATACTATTCGTTTTCATACCAGATACATAGTCTTACCACCATAAACACACTACGCTAGCACTGCACACGTTCACTATAACAATCTCAACAATAGTTTTGCCCTGTAACCGAAGCTTCATAAGGAGGACTACACGTCATCGTATCATCGACGGCGTATCACCCACGGAAGCATAATTAGATAATAGTTATTTTTTAATTTTGATATTATATCATCTAAAATACTTTATTAAACCGTAGGTTAGTAACTCCGGAAACCAACATTAATAACTTAATGGCAGACTAAGAATTAAATTATAAATGAACAATGGGTGGACGATAAATCTGGTTTTATAAGTCAATATCCAAGAATAATATAATTATTATATGAATACAATTAAAAGAAAAAAATTATAAGCTCATATTCTCTACATCCGTGTCACTTTGGAACGCCATTCATATAGTAATCGTGCATTGACGATTTAATATCATTTTAATCCGACAACCAATGCCACTACTTGCCTATATCGATATGGGTGTTCGTGCGACGATTTGGGTGTGCCGGACGTCAACTTACCTTTAGTCGCCTTCTCGACACCTCGGTAAGAAAATAGGGTGGTTTGAATAGACAAACCTATTTTCTTACCGAGGTGACTGAGTAGAATTACTCACTTACTCAATTACTAATGAGCCGAGTGGCTGAGTAGAATTACTCAGCCACTCAGCTTAAATATCCTACTCATAGGTATTATACTAATATTATGAATGCGATCTGTCTCTCTCTTTCTGTTATATGCCTAGTTCATGGCTAATCCGCTAAAGCAATACTGATTTAATTTAGTACAATTGAAGCTTATGTTATATCGGGCTAACATGAAGGAAAAAAGCCCGTTTCCCTGTAGGCAACAGGAAACAAAATATAATACAGAAATTAAAGTTAATTTAACACTATAGTCGACGCTAAATAAGTACTTAGCTTTTCAATCTTAAAGTTTGAATAGTTTATGTCCTAATTTCAATTCAAAATTCAATGATTTCAATTAAAGAACATAAAATTTTAGAATAGCGATTTAATAAAAAATATTTTATAAACAAGTTGGGCTAATATGCCACGTCCATATCTTGTACATCCATGTCACATTGGTACGCCATTCATATAGCGTTCGTGTATTGACGATTTAATTACATTTTGATCCGGCTACTAGCGATATAGCGATGTGGGTGTCCGATATATGTATGCTAATACTATGAACTACGAGTATAATTCACGGGATGCGTTAGCGGTACTCTGTTATACTACAAATTAAGATATAATTTATGTAATTAGAAAATGTTTATAACGGGTTAATTTACAATACTTTAATAATGTGTCACCTTTGTGGACTATACCAATAACTATAAATATAATGGTTTACCTCGATAATGGATTGACCATAAGAGATAAATTATAGTGATAAGTTTATATGTTAGTAATTTTATGCGTGTATTTATGTGCTCTGATCTCATCTTTCATAATATATATTATTAATATATTATAAATATAATTACGAACTTATAAATGAAAAATAAGACTAAGATATATAAATAATAATAAGATTTAAATGAAGTCAGAAAGAATTTTTTTGTTTAGGTAAAGGTATATTCGTGTTATGTAAAACATATCCAGAATTCTAGTTTGATACTATAATATTCCATAATTCTTCCATAGTCCTGACAGTTTTTTAAATGATTTATACAGGACAATTAGGCACACAATCTTCTTAATTTGGGGACAAATTAAGTGACTTAATACTTATGCGTGATGGACATATTGCAAATCTGTACATTTCAATAAATAAGTAAATACACCTAGAATCTACTCACTCACCAGAACAAAAAAAGCTATTTAATTTTTAAAAAAATTAAGTGCTTTGCGGGAATTGAAGCCGTTTACCGTAGCTAAATGCAGACTCACTGACATCTGCGTTAAGGGGCCAAGCTAATGCATGTCTATATATATACCTATTATATAACAAAGTCCCCAAAAGCTGTCTGTCTGTATGTGATCGATTTTCTCAAAGTCTACCGCACGGATTTTTGTTACGGTTTTTACTAAAATATAGTATTATTCTATCGGAAGGTTTAGGTAAACACGGTTTACGGTTTTATGTAAATTGTATTAAACAGGTAGCGCGGTTGCAAAAACTCGTTTAATGGGAGCTTTAGTCGCAAGCGTCGCGTAAACCGACAGAGATACACTAAAATAATGTACTAGAGAATTGTAGAACTACAAAAATACTACAAAAATGTCCACGACAACATGACTTTATCTGTTATGATTAACTCACAATAATTAGTTATTTATTTATTTATTTATGTACCATAAAAAGTAGGGAAAAAAATTATTGTTAAAAAAAGTGTACAAAGGTCAACTTATCCCTATGACAGAGATCTCTGCCAGCTAACCTACTTTTATGTTAAAAATTTTCTACTCAAAATTCGGTAAAATATGCTCTATGTATAAAACATGCTGACATAGCTTTATACATAGAGCATCAAACACACCATTATACGTTAAACACCTGAATATGAACATCTGTCTCTCAATAAATCACGAACCTATAATTCGCCGGGAGTTCCCTCATTTTCGCAACACTAAAATGCATTTTCCATTATGTTCATGTAACTACACTACATTTAAGTTAATTATAGGATTACGGCGGGTTGCATTTAAAGTGGTATTTTGGTAATATAATAGTCAGATGGCACGCCCGATAAGTTCTAACCCGATACTCGGAAAGGCGGACTCATTACGCATTCGGGCCGCAAACGGAGTCGGGGAACAAACGAATATAATAATTATGAGTGGAATAGATTAACAGTTTGCTTTGGTTGTGTTTTTATGCACTGTGGGGTTGAATCCTTAGAGGGATTTTAAACAACAGAACAACCTATCTGTTAATACAAAAGTAATAGTAAAACTAATTTGCTATAATCCGCGATGAATTAAAATAGAAAATAGAAAATAATGCTAATGTAGAGTGGACAATCCGTTTTCATACCTGATACATGCAGGATTCGTAAAAACACATGCACAAACCTCCACGACCGCCACTACAATACACAAGCACTACATATGTTCACCGTTACAAACTCAAAAATCGTTTCGCCCCACAACCGAAGCATCATTAGGAGATAGACTCCACGACAAAATCGTAAAGCCATTTCTATCTATTAATAGACAACAAGGGAGAAGTTCTGTCACAACTATGATTGCAATTCACTACCTGAATTATCCATAATATCATAAATGCGAAATTCTGTCTGTTATGCTTTCACGGCTAATCAGCTGGAGCAATATTGATGAAATTTGGCACAATTACACAGCGGGCTAAATACTATACTAATATAAAGAGCTGAAGAGTTTGTTTGTTTGAACGCGCTAATCTCATGAACTACTAGACCAATTTGAAGTATTATTTGAGTGTAAGATAGTCTATTTATCGAGGAAATTGTAATTCAAGGATTAAGAAAGAAACCAAAAAAAAAAAAGAAAACATCCAAAATTCAAGAAAGAAAAACCTTTAATCAGATAAACCTGATATTATAATAGCCTGTTCGGATATAGCACAATATAAATATCACTACAAAATTTTAAATTCCAAAATAATTATAAGCTAAACATAGTAAAATAATTGCAGATATCCGTGGAAATAACCCAAGTATGAAACAATGATATAATCATTTATATACGCCATTAATTTAAATGTATGCGTAATGTCAGTTAATCAAAGGTTAAGATGATTAATTAAGTATTCGTGATGCAGATGCATTTAAGGCTCTAACACAAATCGAGTCATTATTCCACGATATCTGCGCTTAATTTTTTATGCGCTTTATTCGTATTTTAAGTACTTAATTGAAGACGAAGTATCGAAATAGTATTAATCACCCAGACCCGCAGAAACAATTTATTTATCGAAGATATTGACTCTCAGCAGGCAGCGAACCTGCGACCCCTGAAAAAGTGGGAATAGTTGCGCCAAAAGAGTCAGTTAAGTAACATATTGTAGAAAAAATATATTCAAAGGAAACGGGTACTTTTGGGCCCTATTGTAATAGGTTAACTCAACCTGTAACCACTCTATATAAAGTTTTATATAAAATATACCGCTCTATAACCAGAACGGTATATTTTTTGTTAAAAAGTATAATAATATTAATTGCAAACAAGAAGATGAAAAATGTTTGGCACAAGCTAAAAAAAAATATCGATTACATTAATTGAATAGTTAAAAATACAGCAAAGATGGATGACTATGTCAGCTTCAAAAATCAGCTATTTACATATGAAAAGTTCATAACTTCACTTTTACTAAATCTTTTATAACTCTGGTATTAGATTGACAAAATCAGCTAAATTTTGAGTAATAGTTAACTAATAAAGAAGCTATTGGCCCTATTTTCATTTGTTTACATCTTGGACCTAAAATTATATTAAAGTGTATTAGTTTTCTTTAGTATTTAATGTTTGAGAAAAGCAGCGCTTCCCGCTTAAACGGTCATTTCAAACGATTACATGTAATTGCCGTGCCAGCGCCGCAGCGTAATATCTGCATGCGCTAATTACGAGTTCAAGCGATAATTGCTGCTTTAGGTCGACTTCGTGGCTTGTATTGCGCCCTGATCTGTCGAGTTTGACGGGCGTACTAAGTACAATTACATTTGTTTGTATCTGAACGCATTTAATCGCAGGCACTCGTCGGATGGAGGTAACTCAAATTGAACCTCGTTATTGATAAAATTTAGTAGGTATCCTACTAAATGTGAACTATTAAAGCCTTAGCAGGTTGCAAGATAGTAGACCATAAATTCTCAAGTCAAAATATCTTCAAATAAGCTCTTTCAAGTACTTTTGAATCGTCAAGGATCAATATGATTAATGAAGCTATAACTGGTTCGGAATGTTGCTCCTTCCGTACGAATAAAATATTACTATATATATACTAAATACTCAGATCAATCAATGAGGTCATTTATTAAGCTATGATGACGGGATAAACTACGTAACCCACACCGAGGGTTTACTCAGACGCCCATTTAGAGTAAATCCCCGTGGCAGTCTGTGTACCTAATAATCTCGATGCATTGATTAGGGGATGCACTACTTAGACTTACCGGGTTTGTCGGACACGCACCGACATAAAACCTGACAGTGCTCCACCACGATGCTGGTGGCAGGGACAGGGTACCGTTGCACACATTGCCCCCATCCCAGCAACTCTGAACCCCAGAATGCGCCACCTCTGGGTCGGGGCCTCTCTAAAAGTGGCCCCTCCCTTCGCTAATCGATGCATCGGGAACACCAGATGCATCGACCGCCTCGGGGACCTTTGCGTCCGATAAACTCCGTTCGAGACGCCCAGAGGTCCCCGTTAGGGCACTCTCAGGGGTAAGAGCTGCTGTAAGCGTGAATGGGATCAATGTGTAAAATGCTACCCTGTCTCCATCATAAGTAACGTGTAACAGTATAACAGTCAGTAATTATCAGGTTTTTAATCGGTGCTAGTTCAACATATCCGTCATTCGTCACCTTTGGACGACGGTAGTAAAAACCTCTTAGGGTTTTCCTGATTTAAAAAATTCTATTGTTAAATGCTTACTTATGATTAGAAATTATCAAGCGCATTGCGGTAAAATAAAACACCGTGAGGAAATCTACATATGTGCATAATCCCTGGAATAGGTGTAACTATTGGGGCGGTTGGATATGAAATCCGGCAACAAAACTCATTAGTGTTAAAGAGGCTCATAACTTGGAAGAGCATGAAAACGCTATTTTTGAATAGTTCGTAATGTAATTAATGTATAGAAACATGCTATACTGACGTCTTCTTTTATCTGATGAGCCCGACTAGTTTCAAGCCCATACAGGGCTCTTATTCATGAGCTCTTTACGGGGCGCTATCGTGGCGGTAACTCAGTTGCCTATGGGCTTGAAACTAGTCGGGCTCATCCCATAAAATAAGACGTGAGTATAGCCGGTTTCTATACATTAATTATGAATATCACTCACGTTAGTTTCAATTCAAAAGTTCGTAGCGTAATGTTGTAGATTGCATTACAGATTACAATGTAACTTAATAAAACCTTATTAGGAATTAACCGTGCGATATAACCATGCCGCGTGATGTCCGGCTGAGTAGACCAACCTCATTTCTTAAGGAGGTGTCGTGAAAGGCGACTAAAGTAAGTTGACTTCAGGCAAGCGGCCGGTCGTAAAATACGCAGCCAAATCATGTGACAACATGTTTATAACCTGTTGTGCTAACCACACTTAACGAATAATATTAACATCTTGTAAACAAATCTTTTCTTAATATTGGAAGAAATTTTTATATTATAGTAGGATCGACAATAGTTTCCAAACAGAAGCGAACTGTATGCAAAGAATGCAGTAAATTTATTCATAATATTTATGAATGCCATAATATTAATATAAAATATTTACATAAGTTGAATGTAACAATTAAAACAATTTATTCATTTTAATACCACAATTTATGCTATAATAACACGCCACCTTTGTGTTATACGACTGAGTCAGATTGGAGATTTAAGAATTTATGATTAAATTTACAATTAAGTATTTTATAGGCTATTAATTTAATTACCCAAATGCTATTATTAGGTAGGATATAAAATTAATTAATTTATTAATATGTTATTTGAAATTATTAATGTTTATAAAATGTTTTATCCATTTTAGGTCTTTTAAGTAAAGTTAATTGGTATTTATAGCTCCTATTGCGCCTTAAGTAAAAAAAACCACTTTAAGGAAATCTGCATATTTGCATTACAAATCTAGGATGTGTGTAACCTGCCAATAGTCATTGAAACGGCGTGGTGGGTCTAAGCTCACATTTTTCTTCCATTTAAGAGCAAAATTTCACCCAATTCGCTAATCACTACTGCTAAGTAATTATTTGTATTCATAACTTAATTATGACTACATCACCGTGCGGTGTCCGGCTGAGTAGAATAGACCACCCTCATTTATTACCGTGGTGGTAAAAGGCGACTAAGGTAAATTGACCCACCATGTGGTATCCGGTTGAGTAGAAAAGACCACCCTTTTACTTACCGAGGTGTCGCAAAATACGACTAAAGTAAGTTGACGTCTAACGTCTAACGCCAAATCATGTGACAACGTGTTTTTAACATGTTATGCCGACCCCACTTAGAGTGGGATAAGGGCAGGAGGATGATGATGAACTTAATAATCACTGCAAAATTACAGCACTGTCTGACTTATTTGACCAAAATATACCAAGTATTTGGTAAGTTGATCCGTCACCACGACAAAAAGTCGTTCACAATTCTGATATTTCTTTTTCCTTAGCTGATTCATTACTCACATGCAATAATTTATCACATTATATTATGTAGTACAGCACGTATATACCGGTCAAAAAGGAGTCCGCAATTAAAATGCACCTTAAGATCTACTAAAACAGATGGCTAACACAAACGACAAATTGCTTTCCTTATATTTATGTATTCCAATCAGGTGGGCGAATTTTTCCATTCTCTTATAATAGTGAGTCATTTTAACGTTTATTTGGCTGTAAAAGTCATTGTTTCTAGTTGGATACGCACTTTGCAAGTTAATTAGTTTTAGGGTATCGTGCCTCAATGACGAGATCAGTATAACTTATCTATATGTCTGTTGATCTGTCCATATGTCACTCGGATACTATAAGAATCTCTTTCTTACTTGAACCTACTGACGTTAGCTTTTGCACCGAACTATTTTGACTCCATACGATCTGTGGTTTGAATCTAGCGATTTTTTGCAACCTTTTTTAAGAGTAACCTTTTTTTCGGTAGATTTCTCTTGACCTAGGGGAGAATCTACTGAAACTGCGTGTTCGGAATCGCCATCTTTACGCTCCTAGAGACCCTTAAGCCCATAGTTTTTAGAACACTATATAAATGTTATATGGAAGGCCAGTATGCAACTTTAAATGTACTCTGTAACAGAGTGATAAAGAGAATAATACGTTCCTTTAAGTTTAGCGACTCTAAACATATTAAAATTTATACTAATGTCCTTCAGGCATATTTATTTTATGATCATGAATGTTCGTTATACCTACTTTATTCTTTTTAATACCAAAAGATAAAAAGGCGTTCGGAATAAAAGTTTCGCCATATTTAAAAGACATAGTATGGATAAAAATGATAACATAACTTTTGAATAAGATTTAATAAATCATAATAAACAACGTAATGAAAACCTGTTAACTATTATTTAATTAAAATAATCTCCTATATTCATACAGTCAAATTGCAATCAAAAAGCTGGAGAGGTTTTAATGTAGGAGTATATTTAAATTTGAGTTTTTGTCGTAATAATTTGTAACGAAAAGGACGTGCGCGAAACAGTCGTGAAGATAACTATGGCGAAGTGTGATGACTGTCGGAGAGGTGCGGTGCGGCGTGGAGAGGAAAAGTGCGGTGAGGATAGTTGCTGAGAGCAGAGTGGTAGCGCCATTTAACGTAGTCGTGATTTATGCGAGGAGTTGAAAAGTTGTTTAAAAAAAATGATTGATTTTTGAGGAAATCTTATCTTATTTATTGAATAAATATAAAGGAAAAATATCGTTGTTATAAATTGATTTACTACGGAACCCTTTACTGTACTTAGTTCTTGGCCGTTTTCAAAAGTCTTATTCAATTGTTTTACAGGTTAATAAATGACACACATTTAGTTTAGAACACCTGGGAATGTTAGCATATTATTCAAAATACGGACTTCTTTTGAATAAAAACTACGCAGTTTAACATGCTCAGTATTAGAGATGCTATATTTTTGCAAACTGCCAACGACCTCTTCAGGTCCTCTGTGATGCAAAGGCCACTGTCTATACAAGCTAGAGGTTCAATGTTAATTACCGTTTGAGTTAAATACAGATTAAAATATCTAAATAGTTTTATCTGGAAAACTTTGTAATTTCGGGTCGCGGGATTATAAAAAAAACTTAATTCAATTTATTACGAGCTTTTCTAAAAAAATAAATATCGTAAGGAAAAATTGCCTTTTTCTGAAGTAATTCTTCAGAATAAGATCTTTGGGACCACCAATTCGAATTAGTCCAGTGTGTTGGGTCTAAGCCCCATAACGAAGGGAGCCATGATAGTTGCTCAGCAGTGCGATAAAAACACTTCAGTAATTTTACCATTTGCTTATGTAATAGAATCGTGGCTAAGTTTTAAATGTAATAAATAGTTCATATTCTAATTTCCTATATTTATCAATGTTAACATCAAAAATCTTGGAAGATGATATTTCTTCATTCTTTTGATTAATTTACAGTTAATATTTTTTTTATATAGTAGTAGTCACATGTATCCGGTTGAGTAGAATAGACCACCCTCATTGTTACCGAGGTGTCATAAAAGGCGACTTAGATAAGTTGTCCCGCCGTGTGATATCCGGCTACGTAGAATAGACCACCCTCTTTCTTACCGAGGTGTCGCAAGAGAAGACTAAGGTAAGTTGACGTCAGAAAGGGGACCGGTCGTAAAATACCTAGCTAAATCATGTAACAAAATGTTTAAACATGTTGTGTCGACCCCACTTAGAGTGGGATAAGGGCAGGAGAATGATGAGTAGTTACAGGGATATAATATACAGATGGCACTGATAGCGTCTTCAAAAGTTCATTATAAAACTCTTAAGACGGCTTGACTAAATTCCCTCCCACAGCCGTTATAAAGGCGATCAGTTTTCTGCGCCGATTCACTCGAACCGTATCAATTATGGTAATTCCGCGTTTAATTTCCTGAGCGAGATTAACTATACCCCCCTCTTTGTAATAAATTTGATTTATCGGGAGAAGTTTTAAAATTTGTACCTCTGAAATTAATGGAGTAATTTCTGCCAAGTTTGTACATAACGTAATACGTGAATATCGTTAAAAATTAACCTAATTTAATGGTTCAATAATAATTAAATTTTTTCTGATATGACATTAGAGTGTGTGATGTGGTATCCGGCTGAGTAGGATAGACCACCCTCATTTCTTAAGGTGTCGTCAAAGCCGACTAAGTTAAGTTGACCCACCGTGTGGTATCTGGTTGAGTAGAATAGATCACCCACTTTCTTACTGAGGTGTCGTAAAATACGATAAAATATTATCAACAAGACACAAAAAATCTGTTTTTTTAAAACAGATGAACTCATTGTTGCCTGCCCGAGGTTTAAACTCGTGACCTTCTTGAGAACATTGTAAGATCTCACCGATGGACTATCACAGTTCAAGTCAAAACCAAGTCGTAGACCCTTTTTTTCAATTTGACCATATGTTGCTAGCCCTAACCGCTTTTACATCGTCACTGGGCGGGACGGGCGAGCGCAGAAGCATCGTCGAAGTAGCGAAATGCGAAAAGTAGACCGCAGAAGCTCTACTAGCGTCGGGGAACGTCGTCCTAAGGGTGCCTCATGTGAGGCAGGACCACGACTTTTGGCGACGTGTAGTGGAGGGCTAATGACGATTAGACATTATGGCGTCAGGACTATGGTGGGAAGCCACGGCCGACCGACGTCAGAAAACTAGGACCTCATCTTCGCCGGCGAAGACACTGTTCGCGTGTATTATATGTGTGTGTGTTTGCGATCGTTATTTGATCGTCAGGGTCATACAGGACTAAGTCGCAAACTTACATTCTATAAATTATGGTCTCAAATACTATGAGTAAGTAAATAATTGCGCAGACGAAATGTCAGGAAATTGCTTGTTCTAAATAAATACCGAAATCCGTTAGAAAGCAAACTGCCGCCTTACTGGAATTAAACGCTACAAACAATTGAATTACCTGAAATTCCTCGACTATTTGAGAACAAAAGCGTTATTAAATACGTAATTATTCACATTGGCGTGCAAGGTTTTAATTCAAAGTTTCTACGTCCAATTTAATTCTAGCTGAACTAATTGTCGGCGTGGGTCGAATAATTTTGTTTACTGCTTTTTAAACGACCCAACCCACACTCTCATTATTTTTTATTGTAATTATTGTTTTTTCTAGAGGTGTGGTCAGTTTATACCATATACTGCCTTAATTACTGTTGTATTGAGATAAATTATTTTATTAACAAAAATATATCACTTCTATATACGAAAACGAGTATATTTCGGATGAGTTGGCGGTTAAAAAACATTACTTATATTGAGGAGATCTTTCTTACTGAGGTGTCGTAAAATATAACTAAGGTAAGCAGCAAGTCAAGTTGATGTCAAGCAGGTGACCGGTCGTAAAAACGCAGCCAAATTATGTACCAGCATGTTTGTAACATGTTGGGCCGACCCCACTTAGAGTGGGATAAGGGCAGGAGGATGATGATGATGATGATGATGATGACTTATATTGAGGAGATGAAATAATAATATACCGTTAAACACAAGCCAAATTTGGAATGACGAACGTTTCAAAAAGGTGGACATTAAAGAATGCTAAAAAAAAAATTTTCAAGCCATATTTTATTTTATGTTTAATAATATTGGAGACAGTGACAACAAATTTACAGACTTTCTAGTTACGGATATGGTCATATTTTTTTTGTTTTAATCAGACCCTTGGCAGATTACCGATAAAAATTACGAATATAAAACGAACACAAAAAAAACAAAATAGTTTTTTTAAATTGTAAGGACTTATTTCTTCAGTATTTAGAAGAACAAGGTTTTTAGTCCGAATAACTAACGTGCCCAGCGAGCTGCTGCACGCAGTTCCCACCGCGATAACGTCGTGTAAAGAGCTAACGAATAGGTGCTCCGGATGGGTTCGAAACTAGTCGGGCTAACCCAATTGAATAAGACGTGAGTATAGCCAGTTCTATACATTAACTAATAACTAACACATTCAAATTTATAGAAGTTTTTTATCCAGCTGAAAAAAAATTATCATCTATAGTATAATATTATTATAAATATAAATATAAATATAAATATATGGGACACTTACACACACGGTCGTCCGTCCCCAAAGTAAGTAACTTAATACTTGTGTTATGGGTGACAGATAACTGGTGAATATATACTTATATATTTTCTAAATACATACTTAAATACAAATAAACGCCCAGGCTCAAAGACCAACAAATTCATTTTTTTTTTTTTTTATAGAAAATGTTGGCCCTCGGCGGGAATCGAACCCGCGATCCGCGGAGCTGAAGGCAGGATCACTACCCACTGCGCCAACGGGCCAGCAACTATGCGAGGATGAGTTTGTTTGTTGGATCTTTTTTCGCGCCCGAAGTGCGGAAGCATGAAGGTAATCGAAGGGTTGGACTCCATCTATACTTAATATCTTTAATCTCAATATTAAAACACAGGCAGACAAAGTCGCGAGTAGAAGCTTGTTTCCTATAACTATAAATTATAATATCAGAATATTTTTAAAATTAAATCTTTAAACAGATGTACGTACCTTCAATAAGAATTTATTATGAATGCTGTTAATTACTGTAACCATCAATATTTCTACTTATATTTATGATTAAGATAAAATAATTCCCATATCAACTCGTAGCTTAAGAGATTAACATGCAGCTATTGAATATGGATAAATACCAATGAAAAAATGTAAAGTTTGAATTCCAGCCATTAAAAATTCATTACCGATGATTAATAACTTGCTAGCAAACACAGATTAATATCGACACGCGTCAGCAATAAAAATACTTAACCCTACCTATTCTTTGTATTAAAGGCTTGTTCGAATTAATCAAATCATTCTTTTGATGCTTATCTCTTAGAGTGTATCTTTAAAATTAGAGCAGGAGGGAACGTCAATTGTTTTCTCTCGCCCACGATAAATGCCCAAGTCGTTGTTATTTTTTTTTAAAGGTATATTGTATGGAATAGATGGATATAACGGATTGTAATCATCTCATTGTGTGAGCTAAGATGTATCTAAGGTCTCGGCGATCCCGTACGAAAGTTTTGACTACGTTTTTCTATTCACCTGCCCTTACCCTGCTCTACGTGGGGTAGTCATTACATGTTTTAGCTTATTATTCTACGACCGGCTGCCTGTTTAACATCATTTTACCTTAATCACCTTTTACAACATTTCGATAAGAAATGAGGGTGGTCTATTCTACTCAGTCGAATACAACACAGTGGGTCAACTTGCCTTAGTTGCCTTCCACGACACCTCGTAAAGAAATGAGGGTGATCTATTCTACTCAGCCAGATGCCACACTGCGGTACGATTTTCTATTATATATATTCCTAAAGCTGTTCTAGCCCAGCGGTAACACTGTGTGCCTCTTTCGAGGAAGTCTCGAGCTCAAAAACCCCGGGCAGGCACCAATGACTTTTCTAGTAAAACTTATATGTCTAATTGATAATTGCAATTTATCACACGCTTTTCGGTGTAGGAAAACATCGTGAGGAAACCTGCATATCTCTAGAGGATTCTGGGGATATGTGAAACCTACCAATCCGCATTGGAGCAGCGTGGTAGGTTTTAGCTCCAATCCTTCTCCCAAAAACGGAGAGAAGAGGCCTATGCCCAGCAGAAGGATGGTAACAGGCCGTTACTTACTTTTTTATATTCCTAAATTCCCTTGATCAGTTTTGAGATGAGCTTAAACGAAAACGTTCGAAAGTTTCGATGCGTCACATATTTCGAAGATATTTCTTCTCATCTTATGTTCATTGGAGCTAGATAAATAAATAACAAAACTTCCTAGCTGCCTCGCCACTCACCCGACCTGATAAAACAACATGTGTTTCTTCACCTAACGAATCTTCCAAGCATAATGAGTACAACAATGTAAAGTGGGGCCGTATTTACATAATGTCAACTAAGTAGGTGTAGGAGTGTCGCGGGATACTCGAACATCATTAATCGAACGCTGGAATGCTATTGTTGTATGTTTTTCGACTGGTGCCTTTGATTGTGTGATTATGATTCGGTGGAATCCTTGTTCAATTGACTGGTGTATGATTGTGAAATGCATTTCTACGCATGTTTCTTAACTTGTAGCTTGTACTGCTTCATACCGATCTCGATTGTTAGGCACAGAGATTGCGAAATATAGGTTATATAGGTTTAAAAAGATATACGATACAAACCGTGATAGTCTTAAAGGTGACAGCACGTGGTCTATCCTAAAGAAATCATGCTTTCAAAGCACGAGGATAAATCTGCATCAAACGTTCAAAGTAATTTTTTAAGTACTCATCTGCGATGAACTAACATGGCCCAGTAACTTTGCTGTCCAGTAAGCTTGGACAATACCTGAAATATAGAAAATTTCTTTTCTATACATAGATATATATCTATAATTATATATTATATTTCAAATTAGAAAGCCCAAAAAGTATGGTGTTTATAAAATTAAATATCCTAAATGCAATGATACATAAGTGGGTCAGAGTGGCCGTAACGAAATCGTTTTAAACACATATGGCCGCTTTCAGGAATAATATCCACAAAATTCCCTTTACGCTAAATATTTGTTAGAAAGTGGTCATAAACTTTCTTATGACCATTGTTTTGAAATTCTGCACACCTGTGACAAACTCCTCCTACTCAACATTTTAGAACAACTTCAGATCTTTAAAGATAACAATGGTACCCTCATTAACGATCAGATAAATGTTTCTACTTTAAGCTTGTTACGCGTGTCTAGAGGTAAAATACATGGTAGAGGTTGAACCAGTTACTATACCTACTTTAAAAAAATAAGTATGCCTGCTCGGTTGTATCGTCGCTTTGCGATTTTGTCGTGGAGTCGATCCCTTGATGATGTTTCGGGTGTGGGGCGTAATTATTGTTGAGTTTGTGATTGTGAACTTGTGCAGTGCTTGTGTATTCTGGCAAAGGTTGCGGAAGGTGCATATGTTTTTACGAATCCTACTTGTGTTGGGTATGAAGACGGATACTCCATTTTACATTTAGCATTAAATATATTTTCTATTTTATTTATCGCGGATTATAGCGAAATAATTTTATTATTTCTTTTGTATTCTTCTGATCTCCGCAAAGAAATGCCTAATTCTTTCAATTAATTTTTTTTTATTAAATACAACCATTATTACATCATCAACGGTAAGATGAATATTAATATATTCTATATTATGAAATATTATTTGTTTATATATTTTTTAATATTCCCGAAAGGAAAATGACACTATTGTACACTTTTTTTTCATTAGGTGATCAATTTTCATTAAGATATGTCCAGTTTAGTCATAAAAACGTAACATATAGACAGACTGTCACATTTACAATATTGGTATAGATACATGTCATTTAAACCAAAGTTTGCGTTAAGTAAAACCAATGCGCCATAGATGTCAGATCACTAACACTTTCACAAACAAGCCTACAAAAAAGTGTTGCCATTAAAATTAAAAACTACTATGTTATAAAAGAAACCCAATCTATTCCGCAGTTAAGTCAACAAGATACTTAACAATAAATAACCGGATAAAGTGTAATCTAACACCGTCTTAGACAACAGATGTATGTGATTTAGTATCTATTAAACTAGCTTAATTTATTACTAAATACAAAACCTGAGTAGGAACCGATAGTAAAATTAACGTGTTTTTCGTTAACAATAACTTTGAGCACTCGTTATTACAGATAGTTTTAATTGATTTCTGTTTAAGACTGCATAAATATCACGGGACAAACTGTATAATTAAATTAGGACTAACTGTGCACGTGGCTTCGCGCGCATCGCTATTAATAGGTCACAAAGTTTTTCCCGCTAAATCCCGACCCCCTGGCAATTCTGGGATAAAAAAGAACCTGTAGGTTACTCCACAACTTCCTCTGCACTGAGAGTCTCGTCAAAATCGGTTAAGCCCTTCCGAAAAATGAAGCATTAACCTAGACATTCCTTAAAAATTATTTCAATAATTGCATTATTTTAGTAAAAACCAAACAATTCGGTCTATAGTTATTGAGGAAATCGATCGCATATAGACAGATAACTTTAAGGGACTTTGTTTAATAATATGTATAGATAAAAGTGTTCTTAATTTTTGTATATTGTTATTACTCTCTCTGTCTCTCTCCCTCTCTAATCAGTCCCTATTTCGGAGCATCATGATCAGCGTCAAGCTGTCATCAGTTTAAATAGATAGGATTAGGATAATATATTTTCAGCCGTTTCTAACATCGACCATAAGAACAGCGTCGTGTAGATTGAGAGTATCGTTAGCTTTCTACTGATCGGACCATCTTGTCGGGATTTTCCTCGTGGCCTTTTACCTTCCACGTTACTAACCACAATTAGTATTTCTAAACACTTATCACCACAGCGTGTAATATAGCTAAAGAACCATACTCCTCCTACATTGGATATAAATATACAATCCATAGCTAAAAATCGATAAAAAATAATATAAGTTTTACTTTTAGAAAATAAACCACAATTTATTTATTGCAAACAATATATTCAGTAGAGTTTGTTACAAAACAATACAAAAACGGATACAGTTTAAAGAGCAGGTTATAAAATCGTTACCGATATGGCACGAACACATCTGCTGTGCATTTGCATAGCCACTGATTGGGACGCAAGATTAATCCCCATCATATTTTTTGTCTTGATCACCATTTATACGCAATCAGGCGAATGGAGAAAAAAATGATCATTATCATACTTCAGCCCTTAAGCAATTTTTTCAGACGCCAAACAAAGGGGTGCTTGTTTGTTATTAGGTTAGGGGCGATAATGTAATGCAATTACTTTTTTTCTAACGTAAAAAACACAAAAAATCATTATTCAAATCCGCCAGCTGAACAAACGTAGTATCGTGATTAAGGATTATTATTAAATTAAATTAAGGCAACTTTGGACGATCCATCAGAAGTAAATCCTTGATTCTTCTTCTTTTGACTGTTCCTGAATTCAAAGCTTAAGTAAATAAATTATGAGAAATTAAAATCAAGGATAGACTATCCAATACATGTCTGCGAAGTGTTATAGAGTTCCTTTGAAACATCACCTTAAAAGTCGGACATAATATAAAACAAACTCTTGGTCGCCGGCAAGAAGAATGGGAAACCACCAAGAGGCCGCAATCCAATTACATGGTCTGTCCAGATCCGTGCCTCACTGGAGTTCAAACTACACGACGCGGAAGAAATTGTTACAGGAAATTCAGCGTTCTAATCATAGAGATTATGACCCTCTGTAATGAGGAATGCGACGTGAGGAGGCCTTAAAATATATCTAAATAACCTTACCATTAAAAACGTCACTAATTCTCTTCTTTTAGACTAAAAAAAAAATCTCATAGTCGAAATATTGTGGAGGTAAATGAAATTAGAAATTATCAATAGAAATAACATATGATACCTAAACATTACAAATGACTGCTCTACCTAAAGATCTGAACAGCAGTTTATAACTCTTTTATGTAAATATTCTGTTGTTTCAAAGCGTCAATTATCGATTTAGATCATACTGGATCGTGATAGGTGCAAAGAAAGCAATAAAAATATTATGATCAACAAGAAGTAACAAAATAGCCCAAAACAGTACCAAAAATTGATTGTATAAACAATAACACTAATTCCCCTAAGAACAGATGAGAGAACTTCATAAACTGACTTATCACTTCATCTCGCAACAGTAACAACCCTTCTCGACAAGGCATCATTAGTCGAAATAAGACCATTAGCAGTCCTTTCTCTTAGCGACCATGAAAGGGTTAAAACGGCCCTTTGGCACAATGGCTTTATTCTATTACAGCCGGTTACACGCGCGATGTAATAAATATGAATGTTGAACAACGTGGATTATGCTCCTTTGCCGGGGGTCAAAATATTTAAATGCGACTGAACAATTTGTGAAGGGTTAATTGTCTGGGCTTTATAAAGTTCAGCTTTGGTCTGCTGCTTCTTAATAATTCTCGCGGAATATGGCCTTTGTCATAGCTGTGATAGCCCAGCTGTGAGACTGTGCGACTCTCTAGAGATGATCATGGCTTCATGGATTCTCCTGGCAGGTACTCGTAACAATGAGTTTTTCTACTAAAAATTTATGTGTTCCTAATTGATAATTGGCTGGCCCGTTGGCGCAGTGGGTAGTGATCCTGCCTTCAGCTCCGCGGGTCGCGGGTTCGATTCCCGCCAAGGGCCAACATTTTCTATTAAAAAAAAAATGAATTTGTTGGTCTTTGAGCCTGGGTGTTTATTTGTATTTAAGTATGTATTTAGAAAATATATAAGTATATATTCACCAGTTGTCTGTCACCCATAACACAAGTATTAAGTTACTTACTTTGGGGACGGACGACCGTGTGTGTAAGTGTCCCATATATTTATATTTATTTATATTTATTTATTTATTTAAACAAAAAAAAAAAAAAAAATTGCAATTTATCTCACGCTTTTCGGTGAAGGATAACATCTTGAGGGAACCTGCATGTCTCTAGAGACTTCTAGTGATATGAGTAACCTACCAATCCGCATTGGAGCAGCAGGATAGGTCTTAGTTCCAATCCGTCTCTGTAAAAAAAAAACGGAGGGAGGAGGCCTATGCCCAGCAGTGGGAGAGTAACAGGTCATTACTTTTTGTACTTTACGACCTTTGCGCATCTGTGCCCTTATCTCAACTCTAAGTGAGTCAGCACAACATATTTTTACATGCATTGGCTAGTTATTTTAGGACCGCCTAAAGTCAACTTATTTTATTCGCCTTTTATGACACCTCGGTAAGAAATCACAGTGGTTTATTCTACTAAGCCGGATTTCATACGGCGGGTCAACTTTCCTAAGTACTGTTTTACGACACTTCGGTAAGGAATGAGGGTGATCTATTCTACTAAGCCGGATATCACACAGCGAGTAAACTAACCTTAGTCACATTTTAAGACACCTCGGTAAGGAATGAAGGTTGTCCATTCTAATCAGCCGGCGACCACGAGGCAAATCAACTTACCTTAGTTATCTTTTACGACACCTAGGTACGAAATCAGGGTGGTATATTCTACTCAACCAGATACCACATAACGGAAGCGTAAAAACAAAGTTGCCAACCGGAATTTTAATCCACTAAAATCATACAAAAGAATCTACAGCATATTTTGACGTCACTAAATACAATTTTGAAGAGTACTCCAAAACGCGCCTCTAAGAACTGGTTCGCTTAATCATTGAGAGAACAGCGCCGATGGCTAATTACAAAGCTCTGAATAGGGTCTATAGTCAAAAGAGTAAAAAAAAACAATTATTAACGATACAGTGGCCGCTGGAGTGGCCCGGTGCAGTCACATCTGTTCTACCCTCGCGGATTAAAGTGATAATTATTCTGCAGCTATAATTATTGGATTTAAGCACGTAATACACATTGTTTGGTGTGACATAGAACGGGACGGCGATTATCGAGTTTCATTAATAAACTCGGTGTGTTGACATCTGTTAATGTTGCTATATTATGGCATTTCATACCAATATTATTTTGGCAGTTTTATACAAAAGTGTATTCGCAGTATTTTATAGTAATCTAGTTATATCTGCAATTGTGTTCGCTGCGACTTCAGGGTTATTCTCAATTATATATAATACAAGCTTTTACCCGCAACTTCGTTTATATCGATTATAGTCTTGAACAAAGTTGTATCTTCTGTCGCTCTCCAACTCTGCAAATATCTCCATCATAAAATTCAAATCGATCCGGGAAGACTGATAGAGATTTATCATTTTTACGAGATGATAGTTTATTTATTTCAGTTTGTAAATATGTATATAGTATGTAAATATATTTATTTACCTGACGGGAATTAGTGAGTCCGATATATAAGCAAGATTTGTACTAAATTTAGCTGTAAAAGCGTAACAGACAGATTTTCGCATTTATAATATTATAATAGTAAGTGCGAAAGTATGATTTGCTGTCATGAGTTTTTTTGTAATTTATGGGCAAAGGTGATACTTATAACTCATCATGTGCTTCGTAGTAAAAAAACATCCTGCGAAAAATAGATATTTCTATAGAATTTTTGGAAAATATGTACCAACTCGCGTTGGAGTAGTTGGTATACGCCAATGCCTTAATCTACAAATTCAGAGCGTGTCATCGTCCTGGGAAATTTTCGAAAAGCAATTTCCTCTTCGATCTTGTAAACACCCCAGTACCGTATTATATCGTAAATACGGAAGTGAAAGTTCTTAAAAACTATCAGGGCCTGTTTCATAAGATACTGATAAAGTGTCGGATTGTTAACCGACAAATAAACTAAGTAGTAGATAAATGTCTCTAAAAAGAGACCCTACAGAGTGAAAAATTAAAAAAAATCGCGTCCATTTTGAAATACGTATTTGCAAAATAACACAGATAAACAAAATAACAGCCACATGATCTACCTTTCTATCTGTTTAACTTATTAGGGACTTTAAGTGCTGAATAAGCCTATCAGAAAACTGAGAAACCCCAAAATGTGTCAGATATTTTCCGAATAGGATAACTACCAGTTTATTGGTAACTTGTGAAACAGGCCCTCAATGTTGCCAATAAACGTAAAGCAATCATACAGTACATTATACAAGAAACATTTACTAATTATTTTGACCTTGCCCATAAGATTCTAAATACGACTCAATAATTATTGTACCTTTCCTTTTTGGTTAACGGTCTACTAGCACAAAATCGCATTGTGATTTTGTCGTGGAGTCTATATCCTGATGATGCTTGGGCCACAGGGCGAAACGATTGTTGAGTTTGTGATAGTGAACGCGTGTAGTGCTTGTGTATTGTGTTAGCGGTGGTGGAGATTTGTGCATGTCTTTTTAAGAGTCCTGCATGTATCTGATATGAAAACGGATTGTCCACTCTACTTTTAGCATTATATATATTTTCTATTTTACGTCATCGCGGATTATAGCACAATAATTTTATTATTACTTTTGAATTTTAATGTATTACAACAACACAATTAACATGTTACAGCTTTAAATTCAACCAAATGTACCATACTGTGTGTACAATACACCCCGTAGCATATTGAGAGCCACGTGCCAAAGGGCTGCCTTTGTTTTCTCTTTGTAAAAAAAAACTTCAATGATGGTATCGTTTTCAATGGCGTAATTACTGTGATTCGGTTAATTGTTGAGTCAGGGCCCTTCACGGCTTTTGTTTTGAATTCCCTTTGACCATATTATCGCATGCCGTATTGTAACTGAAGTGTGTGTACTTTGTTACAAACATACTCATAATTGTGTTGCTCTAGATTATGATTGCAATTAATTCTTGCGCTTTTAGTCTATGCTTTTAGTCTAATATATCTCTATTTATTTTTAATTTCAATTTTTTAGTTTATAGCTTCCAGGAGTGTCATATAACACTAATTACTTCGCCAATGTCACGTAGGATGGAAGAATCACGTTTATAGACGTTAGTTATAGACGAAAGTTTTCATTGGTCGGTTTAATTTGACATAGTTGTAAATAGGTAGAATTTCAAGTTAATCCTTCACCTAAAATAAAACAGACAAAATATATAATAAATACTACACATATAAAGACAAAATATATTACTTATTATTTATAAACTATAACTTGATTTTAGTTTTTTTATCAAATTTACTAAACACAAGGGTCAGTAAATACTCTACATTTATGGGACGAGGGATTTTATTAGGGATGACATTATACAAGAAGAGTAGTTTGGGACATGAGAGTAAGAGATGAGTAACGGTATTTTTAACCTGTGGTACCCGTGATTTCGTTCACGTCAACTTTAGTGGTGAAATACCCTTAATTTCATTTTTTTCTGTTACCGGAGGAAATACAGGAATTTTCTTAGTATATGTTTACCCGGTATATAAGCTTCAATTTTATCAAAACTACTACAGCGGATTAATCGTAACAATATTAATATTACAGGTGACATTTATGAGTAGGGAAACAAATTATTGACACTTTCAAACAATTCAAAATTAATAGCAACTTTCACATTAGGGATCTTTACAAAATAACGCCCAATTCTATAAATTACTTTGCAAATAGTATGAATATTAGTTAGATAATTATAGATGTTGCCATACAGGTAAAAGAAGTATAAATTAATAATAAAATAGGCATTTGTTAATGATCACTTCCTTTCTTATGATACCTTATCGTTTTTTATTCGCCTCACCTAATTTACAAGTGGTTGTATTCACTCATAAATAATGGGCAATAAAATTCTAAAATATATTAATTTAGTGATTAGAAAACCTACTGAGCTTGTTGAAAGGTACATCTAAATATAAAGATTTTATAGCCCATAATTTGCATACCGATGAATTACTGAGCACAAATATAGACAAAAATTCCGTTAAATTTAAAATAATAGCTTCTAAAACAGATCATGATCTTCCTGACCTTATCCCACTCTAAGTGGGGTCGGCCCAACATGTTATAAACATGCTGCTACATGATTTGGCTGTTTTTAGGACCGCCCGCCTGCCTGACGTCAACTCAACGACTCAAATACCGCAGTCGTATTTTACGACACCTCGGTAAGAAAGAGGGTGGTCTATTCTACTAAACCGGATACCACACGGTGGATTAAATTACCTTAGTCGCCTTTTTCGACACCTCGGTAAAAATAATGAGAGTGGTTTATTCTACTCAGCCGGATACCACACGGCGGGCCGATTTATATTAGTCGCCTTTTACGATACCTCGGTAAGAAATGAGGGTGGTACTATTCTATTCAGCCGGAAACCACACGGCGTAATAGCTTCTTAAACGGATATGGATATAAAATTTTAAAATCTAATATTCAGACGTTATAATATATTAATTATAATTATAATATAAGCGTCAAACAGATCCCAAGAAATGATAAGACTGAGTTCAACCTCTGTTCATTTCTGATTTATACTTTTCAATTCAATAAATGGCTGTTAATGGTTAAAAATACTAAAATCATGATTTATTTCAAAAACTAGAATCAATTTAAAAAAACGGGTTGCTGATTTGGGTTCAACCTCCGAATCTATCTTTTGAACAGCTTTTGGTTGCCCAGATCCAAAAACGTGTATACTTATGTTTTTTATGGACAGTAGAAGTGCACTCATATATTTTCCTAAAAAGCAAAGAGTCAATAAATAAAAAAAATCGAAAGTGTCAATAAAAGCTAATATTACAGAAGTTACAATAAAATTGCTTTGCTGTAATCCGCGTTTTTGGTAAGAGAATACGTGAAATGCTAAGTGTATGAAGCAGGCAACAATCACTTACCACATAAATAAAGGACAAGCCACCACACGTATCACAAGACGCCACCAACACTACATACAATCACTACACACACTCACTACCACAACCTCTACGATCGTTTTGCCCCGAAACCGAAGAATCATCAGGAGGATAGGCTCCACAAATACATTACGGTTTCGTGGCGAAACGTAGAGGTTGTGGTAGTGAGTGTGTGTGCTTGAATGGAGTGTTGGTGTTGGCGGCGTCTTGTTATACGTGTGGCGGCTTGTCCTGCATGTATGTGGTATGTGAGTGTTGCCTGCTTCATACACTTAGCATTGCATGTATTCTCTTAAGCAAACGCGGATTACAGCAAAGTAATTTCATTGTAACTTCTGCACTATGGAGCTCCGCAAAGTAACGCCTGATTCTATAAATCAAGCTAATATTACTTAAAGCACAAAAAATCAAGTCAAAATCAAATTCAAAGCATGTACCGCGATAGGGTTAAAAATTTGAAATTGCAACGAGTATTTCGAATTCATATAGTCGTTGTTTAATTACACATTCATATGTAAATGTGCGAAATGCTGCAAAGATTCGTTCATACATTTTATCGGTAAATATGCGTTCATGCGTGCTTCAATACAATCTCCCCTATAAATAAATGTTTCATACAACTATCGCTCCTATTTCTATCAACATAAGATCTAGAAAACTCAGTAAAAAAGCCATATTTCATTGTACATACCAGTGGCGTAATTAGCAGCAATATTATGAATGTAAGGTTTTATCAGAAATTGCCAGCTTTTTAATGATCGTGAACGTGGACTTTTGGATTTATTTACGTATCCTACGTTTTTATTTATGACTGTAACGTGAATGGCATTTAAATACTGAACGGATCATTTTTGTGAACTTCAACCCTTTTCGTGATTAAATGTAATTACTTATAAAATACATGTAGCGATGTTTTTCAATGTAATTTATTCGGCCAGATGATGAAATACGGCCTATAATGTTGTCTGCGTAGAGGAATTTTCAGTATTTATACGATTAATTTAATACTACACAATATTTTTATTCATTATTACTATCTCATATGTTTTCATAACTATTACGGCTTTAATTGTACTAAATTGAAACGTCCTAGGCTTGACATATAGAATTGTATATATTAAATTCAGAATAACTATTTAGGTACTAACTTACGTGTATGTATTATTATTATTATTTTTGATGTGATTATATGTATTTTAAATCGTACGAGCGAATTTTTATACGACATAAAAAAACGCATATTTAAATTCAATTTAAATTCAATATATTAAGGAAGGTTAAACTAACGCCGTGTGATATCCGGCTGAATAGAATACTTTCTTACTGAGGTTTCGTAAAAAGCAACTTAGATGAGTTGACCCGCTGTGTAAATAGTGCGTTTGAAAAAAATAGACCACCCTCACAGAGCTGTCGTAAAAGTAGACTAGGTAAGGTAAGTTGACTCACCGTGTGGTATTTCGGCTGATTAGAATAGACCACCCTCTTTCTTACTGAGGTGTCGCAAAAAGTGACCAAGGTAAGTCGAAGTCAGGCAGACGTCTGGTCGTAAATGCGTAGCCGAATCAAGTGTCAACATGTTTATATTATATTTTGCCTACTAACGTTACGTTATTTAGGATAGTCCATATTGCGACCTTCGTAGAAATAATAGATTTATATGGATAATTTAACGGATTATACAACCGCAAATAATTTTTTGTTTGATACAATGTCTTCCCAATATACTCGTACGTTCGGCTCAAACATAAATTTTGCCACGTACAAACAAGAATCATGTAAGTTTAATAATAGTACAGCAATTATTTTATTTTGGGTGTAAAATTTGAATAAATGTTTTGACTTACAGCAGTTTTACGTTCCCATTATATCCAAACATACAATTTATCGATGGCGCTATAAAGCGTGGACCATCGACATTTCGATGTTTAAGCCGTCGTGCACGCGATCCGACACAGAGATCCCAATGCTGTGCTTCGAGCAATAAAATAAATCTTCACTTAAGAGGTATACCCGATCGGGTCCTAAACAAGCCACGGTCTTCGTTACGGGCTTAATTAAAAAACAAAATCAATTTTATTAATTGGAAGTGTTAAAAACGGGCGGAAGAGCCGCGCCGGGTCCGTATCTCGCTCGTATCTCTTATTTAATCCGACAGGGAATGTGTTATTTTTACTTTTCTTAGTGGATTTCGAATAAATTTTATCGCTCGGGACTAATTTGGTTACAAATTTATTTGGCCGTGGGGCCGTTAACAAGGGAGGACGTCCTTGTGGCTATCGAGTCTGTACTCTTTAGTGCTCTGACATGGCCGTTATAACAATATATCGACACTTGAAACTTGATAAAATGAAGAAGACAGTTCACTTAGGATTAAATAATAATCCACTTTTTTGGGTTCCGTGCTAATTATAGGCCATACAAAAACCTAATGAGGGTAACCTAATTAAAAATTTTGCCGTGTAAATATCAATGATAATAGGTACTAGTGCAATCAAGTGTTTGTTTCTATAATAGATTCTTTTTTTTAATAACCACCACTAGAGCAAATTTCTCTCCTATTAATAATGTCTTAGCAATATACATCATCATTCTCCTCCCCTTATTCCACTCTAAGTGGGGTTGAAAAAAAAATATTTTCACCTGTCTAAACCGCCCATTCCCCAAATGAACCAACATGACTTTACGTTAGACAATGAAAAATTGTGATTGTATTCAACGTAAATTTCAAAAAAAATTTAAGGCCCGAAAACACGAAAACAGGGATAAAACGACATTTTTTTTAATAAAACTTATCTATCGATTTTTCTCCCCCAAAACCCCCTACATGCTTAATTTCAGGAAAATCGTTGGAGCCGTTTCCGAGATTCTGAAAACACACACACACACACACACACACACACACACACACATATATATATATATATATAACTCATTTAAATATTAAAAATATGTGCAGAACACTCAGTGTTAAATTAAGTTCGCTGTAAGTAGAAATTATTAAAGAATACTTTTAGGTATATCGAGAGCATGTCCACGGCATAAAATTTTTATTGTTACGAGTATATTCCAATCGCCTTTACGCTTTAAGTATATATACCAAAGACATTGATATCTGATTGTTTATATTGTTGTTCCTTTAATAACTATGTCACGGCCCTCATTTATTCAGTATCAATAAAAATTTCGCATTTAGATGTGGAATAAGTAGATATAAAATGTATCAAGTTTTTTGGAAGGCCCAAATTTAACCTTTGGAATAATTTCCCTATCACATATCTAAAATAATAATTATTATTATAAAACTAATGAGAATATTATTTTGCTATAATCCGCGATAAAAGAAAATATATGTAATGCTAAATGTAAAGTGTACTATTTGTTGTCATACTTGATACAAGCAGAATTTGTAAGAATTCATGCACTACCGGACACCGATAATACAACACTACATATACAAGCACTGCACACATTCACCACCACAATCTCAACAATTGTTTCACGCCTTAACCGAAGCATCGTCAGGAGATAGAATCCACGACAAAATCGTAAAGGCTTTATCGCGGTTTATAGAAAAATAATATTCTCATTAGTTTTGTATTATGGACCTCCGCAAAGTAACGCCTAATTCTATAAATTTATTATTATTATGTTAATAAGTAATAACATTGTGGTAACCGGCTAAGTAGAATATACCACCCTGATTTCTTACCGAGGTATCGTAAAAGTCGACTAAGGAAATTAACGTCAGGTAGGCGGCCGATCGTAAAATAATAAGTACAAATCAAATAATTAACAATTATCAAAACATATAATATTTCTAAAACATGTTGTGCCTCACTTAGAATGGGTTAAGGGCATACGAATAATGATGATATGTTTATTTTCTGGTACTACCGTCATGGCGTTTTTCAAACCTTGGAACGTAGTGAAACTTTAACGTTTATAAGCTGAACGGAAAGAAACAACTTTGCGTCCATTTTTAAGAACATTGTAAGCACGAAGAAGTGCAATATTCGGTAAAATAAAATTTATTATTGTGGTATTGCGGAAAAATAAAACGAAATAAAATAAAATGGAAAATAAAATTTAATAGCGAAATGCATGAAATTAAAAATGTACTGAATTAAATAAACTTTCGTTGTTAACGTTTCTACCACTATCGATATTTAAAATCACGCAATAGTTCCAATTACTTACACCTCTTCAAAAAAAATATTGATAAATCAGTAAAAGAAGAAGATATAAGAGAAAAAGGTTATTATTTTATAAATATGTTGTCACTTGATTTGGCTATTTATTTCACGACCGGGCGCCTGGCTGATTGCGACACCACGGTAAGACAGAGGGTGGTCTATTTTACACAGTCAGATAACACGCGGTGGGTCAACCTACCTTGGTCGCCTTTTATGACACCTCGGTAAGAAAGAGGGTGGTCTATTCTACTCAGCCGGATACCACGCGGCGAGTCGACTTACCTTAGTCGCCCGTTACGACACCGCGGTAAGAAAGAGGGTGGTATATTCTAATCAGCCGGATACCACACGGCGTTTTTCTGTCATATTAGTGGACTACGAAATTGTGAAATAGATAAACAGCACAAATAATATGATAACAGTAAAAGCCCTTGAATTCTTAACCTTTCCATTTAATTTTAAACTTCAATATAATTAGGTGGTATTTAACTTTGTTACTTTTAAACCTGTTGAAATAAACCTTGAACGTACGGTTCGTTGGAAAATTAATAAAGTAATTTTCATACTGAAATTTATTAAAACAGTTTTATATATAGTAGGTACATGATAATTTTAAATGTACACTTGTGATGCTAATTTAACACATAATTAAAGACCAAAATTATCCAAATCGGTCCAGTCGAGTTTTAATTTTTATTAAATAAGAGAAAAAATCTAAAAAAAAAGAAAAAAATAATTGGGTAGGTGGGTAGGTTCGATCCTAGGTATTTTCATTTCTCTAGACCACCCGTTCCCCGAATAAGCTACGCTAACTTAACAATTTACAGCAAAAATAGTGTTTTATATTCAATGTAAAAATGTTAGTACGTTTAGTAAAAAACAGGGATAAAACAATTTTTTTCAATAAAACCAAGTTAGATCGATTTTTCTCCACCAAAATCCCTATATGCTGAATTTCACGAAAATCGTTGGAGCCGTTTCCATAATTCCAAATATATATACATATATACATACAAGATTAACTCATTTAAATATTAAAAAAATTATACATTATATATGGAACTGTATAAGGAACATGTACTCAGCTGTAAAGATATTCGATACAACATTTCCGTATATAAACTAATAGAAGCTAAAGTGTCCTGTCAATCGGATATAAGATACTATTGTAAATAAATAGATCAGTGTACTGGTGTGGGCCGGCGCTGAACACGGCTGGCGTCAGGTTGTAACTCTTTGCAGAGGTGTAACATTTGAACAGGGTGGGACTAGACTTGACTTAATATTAATTGTAAGGATAACTGTTCAGGATGTGCCACGAATAAAACTCCGAATACCATTTTATCGTATATTCTTCGCATAACGTCAGTTACATGATATAATACCAAGCCCGATGTCCGACTCCAAAAAAGATGGCACTAGCCCCCCCGTCAAATTGATGTTTAATCGTCTTAAAATTCTCTGACGGATGTCACATGGGGTGAATACCCGTTTACCCAAGTGACATCCGGCACAGACTAACAATAAGTTACCTAACATAATATAGTTTTATTGATTTTAAACGATATAAACACTCACACAACCCTTACACGCGTACGTGCACAATAGCAAATAAGATTGGTAAATTAAAGCTGTGGTAGCCCAGCGGTAACACCGTGCCACTCTCTCGAGGTGCTTACGGGTTCAAACCTTGGGCAGGCACCAATGAGTTTATCTGTTAAAACTTATGTGTCTAATTGATAGTTGCAATTTATCACACGTTTTTCGGTGAAGGAAAACTTCGTGAAACCTGCATATCTCTAGAGAATTCTGGGGATATGTGTAACCTACTAATCCGCATTAGAGCAGCGTCGTAGGTCTTAGCTCCAATCCTTCTCTCCAAAAACTGAAAAAAGAGGCCTATTCTCAACAGTGGGATAGTAACAGGCCGCTACTTACTTAAATTTAATTGTAATACTGTAGATTACTAGTTTCATAATTTAAATATTCATACAAAGTTGCAAATAAATTAAATAATCATTTTATTACGATGCAGCTACGTGTTGCTGTGGCACAGTACGGTTTCAATCTTCCCTCGAAATAAAATGTCATTAGCCGGCTGAGTAGAATAGACCACTCTCATTTCTTACCGAGGTGTTGTAAGGTCGTGAGTGATTCAGTGAATGGGATAAGGGCAGGAGAATGATTATGATAACAGTTTTTAAAAAATCAGACGGAATATGGATAAAGTGTTACAATTATTGCCAAAAATTTTAGATTTGAGTTGTAAAAATTAATCAAAGCAAGAATTATATTATTGGTAAATATTTTATTTGTAATGATCTGTATTGAATACGTGCCTAGTAGCGCGAAGTGCAAAATACTGTCTACTCCATTGGCCTGATATACTGCGCGGGAGCAGCGAAAGACACGTGGGCTCTCTATAACAATGGTGTTATTGACTTTTTCTTTTTTAGTTTATTTGTAAACATGCTTAGATAGCCCAGCGGTGCGACCGTGTGGATCTCTAGAAACGATCATGGGTTCAAACCCGGGCAGACACCGATGAGTTTTTCCATTAAAACTTATGTGTCTAATTGAATTGCAATTTATCACACGCTTTTCGATGACGGAAAATATCGTGAGGAAACCTACATATCTCTAGAGAATTCTGGGGATATATGTAACCTAGCAATCCCCATTGGAGCAGCGAGGTAAGAACAAAAAAGAAAAATAATTAGAAATTTTAAAATTAGAACCAAATTACGAATACCAAAGATATGCAGACATTACGACATCTAAAATGTCTCTCCCAAAAACATAAAGAAGATAGTTACATCTATAATGTTTTAATAAAGAAGTCACATTTAATTAATCCAGGTTTATCTATTACGATCAAAAACAAAATTTCTTAATTAATCTAATAAAAGTTTTATAGGTTTGTACGTTTCAACAACATGATAAAATCTAAAGAATAAAATTACTAAGTATCGATTTTATTATCGCAGTATCTAGTTACTTTTAAGGAACACTTTATGAATGAGTTAAGTTTACATGATGATTAGAGTACAAAGTACTAACTAGTAACTTAATGACACTATTTTTTAAAGAATTTATCGTTTAATACACGATGAATGTACGTAAAATAATTAAAATCACCTAAAAGAAAATATAAAAATGTAGAATAAAATCGAAAAGGCGGTAGCGGAATGGTTAAAGTAAGTTGCGATCGAGAGGTCATGGGTTTGAATCCCGGCCATTATACTACCGAAGTGAAAACACTTCGAGAATTCCGGCATTTCTTCAATACAAGTTTTTAGAAATTTTCCCTATAAAAACTATCGATTTATCGATGGCATCTTTATCGATTTATCGATAACTCTTTGCTAACAGCCTTAACGATGATCTGGCAACAAATTGTTGGCACACTTCATTAAATACATACATAACATATAGTACAATTAAGTAAGTAGCGGCCTGTTACTATACCTGTCGCGAAATATCGCGAATTGTAGGTACATATCATATAAAAAATATATATTAAGCAAATATATTAACTAGTAGCGGGTAGAAAAATAGTAATATCAAATGTTTATAATGAAGAGGGTAGGAATTGTATAAGATAACAAGAGGCGGGCGTCATTCTGACGCATAACGAGTATTGCATCAGTGTAGTGAACACCTTTGTTTGATCGCGAGAGACTTTTGGTGAGTACTTTATAATGCTAATAATAAAAGCGGTGTATATCAGTTACAGCATCTCATCTTTAGTGAATATGGTTAAGTACTGTCTTAGAGATAAGAGAGGTATTCTACACTGAGGCTCAAGAGAGGGGTCAGATCAGTGTTAGATTAGGGAGAGAAATACTGCACTGAGGCTCAAATGAGGAGTCAGATCAGTGGCAGAATATGTGAGTGGAAAGGGGTGGCTATAAGGGGAGGTTTGGAGGCCACTTCCGGGGTGTTTACCCTGGCTAAGAGAATTAAATAGAGCGCAGAGTACACTGGGATTAGCCCGGGTCGCGCTGTACACGTCATTAGTTAACGAGTTAAAACGTGCATAGAGAATGACGTCACTGCGGTGACGTCATGAACCCTGGCAATAAGAATTTGCTATGAGTTATCGTTTCGCCTATTTTATATATTTGAATGTATATTAGAGGTTATAAATTTCCGTGGCGACAATACCACTGCTGAGAATAGGCAGAGGCCTATTCTCAGCAGTGCCTAAAAAACGGAGAGAAGAGCTCTCCGTTTGTTGGAGAGAAGGATTGGAGCTAAGACCTACCACGCTGCCCCAATGCGGATTGATAGGTTACACATATCTCCAGAATTCTCTAAAGATACCTATGCAGGTTTCGTCACGATGTTTTCCTTCACTGAAAAGCGTGTGATAAATTACAATTATCAATTACGCAAATAAGTTTTACTAGAAAACTCGGGTTTGAACCCGTGACTTCCTTGTAAGAGTCGCACGGTATAACCGCTGGGCTACAACAGCTTGTGCATACCACGTTACCACATAACATAATATAAAATAACTTTAAAAAATTAAAATTATTTGTTTGTATTATTAGTTAGTTTAATATTCTTATGTACATTCACAAACAAACACAAGAGCACTACATGCCTCTTATATCTTAACTGACGTCACTCTATCGGGTTTTTATCTAAGAACTCATTTGACCCACAGCCACCCACGATGTTACGTACATTTTTGTACAATACTCTTGATATGCTTCGGACTCATTATTATCTTATTGTTAGGATAAAAATGTAAATCGCATGTGATTATAACGCAATAATTGATAGTAATTTCATTTTACACTCCGAATTGGCAAATTAAAAATATTCAAAGCGTTATCCAGAGACATTTAGATGTCCTTACAGATTTTCCTTAATTGATAAATGAATCATAGTCCTAGAAACTTATGCCTATCCGGGGTTGGAATTCGTTATCTATGTGTAAGAATCATTTGGTCTCGTCATTAGAATATCATCGCTCTAAGTATTGCCGTATGGTATCCGGCTGATTAGAATTGGCCACCCTCTTTCTTACCAAGGTGTCGTAACAGGCGACTAAGATAGTCGACTCGCCGTGTGGTTTTCGTCTGACAGGTTTTTAGGCAGGTTTATCGTCAATTTTAGCTTAATGTAGCAATTTTTTAGCTATTCTCTTCCAGTTAAATTATAAATTGATATTTATTCATTTAACCTAATAAACATATATTACTATATTTCATAGCAAATTAAATTGAAGAAGCTTGCTAACGTATTAAATACAAAACAATTTGCTATAAAACAATACTAGCTAGAATTATATTAGAACCCAGCACTTTACAATACAAAACGTGAAATTCCATCACTGAACAAGCAAGATCGTCAAAGTGTGTAATATCATAGCTAATAACCATACTTTAATAATTCTGTAACATTTGTTTCAAGTATCTTAAATCAGAATAATTTATTTTATAGTGATTCATGAACGGAATTTAGTACTCTGCCATCATTTGGAACGCTAGATCGAGTAAAACTAAACAAACAGACTGACCACTTCTGTATATTAGTCTAAATAAATATAGACGTGTGTATCTTTAACAAATTACGACGCTTATTTCCTATAATCTCGCAAATTCCCAGTAGTTGAACGTTATATTAATAGGTAAAATGATTGCGAAACATTCTCGTGATCAAAACATTATTTTTGATTTTGTAGGAATAAACTTTAAATAATTTATAGAATTAGGCGTTACTTTGTGGAGATCCATAATACAAAAGTAATAATAAAATTATTTTGCTATAATCCGCGATGAAGTAAATAGAAAATATATGTACATATATTGCTAAATGTAGAGTGGACAATCAATCATACCCGATACATGTAGGATTTGTAAAAACACATGCACAAACCTCCACCACCGCCACCACGATACACAAGCACTATATACGTTCACTATCAGAAACTCAACTATCGTTTCGCCCCGCAACCGAAGCATCATCAGGAGATAGACTCCACGACAAAATCGCAAAGCATTTTACGAATGCTGCATGTATCAGGTATGAAAACGGATTGTCCACTCTACATTAAGCATTATATATTTTTTCTATTTACTCCATCGCGGATTAAAGCAAATTTATTTTATTATTTAAAATTAAGCTTATTTTGTTACGCATTAGCACTGGATACTCTATCAAGATACATTAACTAAAAGCTCTAACTGTAAAAACAAAACCATTTAAAAACAACATACAAGTATTGTATTGGTCGAAGAGATAACTTAAACTTGTAAATAAGATGGGAATTGTGCCACTTTGGACAGTTGACCCCGGGTCGACTCTCGCCCGATCATAATTACCGGTGAAATAACCTGATTGTGATCACGGCACGCACACATGTGCACGTGTATTTGTTATGTCAGTCGTTCTCAACTTTGGTCCATAAGATAAATAAAGTGCGTTATTACCAAAAATTATGTCACTTTCCTTGTGCTGTCGTATAAATCGTAATAAAGCTGTATCAATTACTATTTATTTTGAGGTGCTGTAATTTTAATAAATTGACTATAAGTTTAAATAACTTTTGATAAAAAAAAATCCAGAATATAATTATTGTAAAACAGAATATCATTCAATTCATTAAATAAAATTTTAAATAACTTATAATTTACAATTTTTAATCTATTCATTACATATGTCATCTATTATTTTAGGTATTTAACTTCACATTCCTATCATAATTCATTATATATCCATACTAATATTATAGATGCGAAAGTCTGTCTGTCTGTTTGTGCGTTACACTTTGACAGCTAAACCGCTGAAACGATTTTGATGAGATTTGTACGATATTGAGAGTATAATTATTGATGAAAGATACAGTATTTTTAGGCGAGATCGTGCAAGTACATGTATAACTAAGGCGGAAGGTGGTGGAATTTTATTGGCTATTAAAAAAACTTTTAATGTAATTCGTCAAACTTCTTGGGATAGCAACGTGGAGGACTTGTGGATTAGTATAATTCTTTCTGATGTAACTATTAATTTGTGTGTATGTTATCTACCACCCCACATTACTAGAAATAATTTGAACATGTTTTATGAAAAAACGCATCAAAATATATTAAATCGCGATGAAAAAGACATTACTATGGTAATTGGAGATTTTAACATCCCTAGTCTCACTTGGTCAATGTCTTCAAACAACAAAATATTAACACCGAGTTATCCGGTAGATTATAAAGCTTCTCTTCTGTGTGATTTGCTAGCCTTGTGTAACTTGTCTCAGTTTAATAGCATCCCTAATAAAAATAATAGACAACTTGATCTCGTATTGTCGTCCGTTGACAGTGTCATTATAGAAATTGCCGATCCACTCGTTAGAGTGGACATTCATCATCCCCCGCTTTCTATCTCCTTAAAAAATATTACCATTAAGCATAAAAATATGAAAGTGCCTGTTTGTAATCAAAGAAACTTCCGCAAATGTGATTTTGACAATATAAATAAAAAATTGAGTGAAGTTAATTGGAGTGGCTTGTTAACTTGTGATGATATAGACGAATGCATTGAAAAATTTTATACAGTAATAAATAAAATAATAATTGAATCTACATCCATATATAAATCATGTGAAGATGGGTATCCTAAATGGTTCACTAGGTCATTAAAAAAATGCCTGGCTGAAAAAAATAAGTTCCATCGCCGTTTTATCAAGTATGGAAACCCACGTGATTATGATACTTTCTCACTATTACGTAGCCGGTGTAAAAGACTTATTTCAAAGTCTTTTAATTCGTTCGTGTCTAATATTGAAAATGCACTTAAAAGTGATGTTAAACCGTTCTATAAATTTGTTAACAGTAAGAAAAGCTCTAATACTCTTCCTCAAACCATGTATTATGACAGTGAATCTGCGACCGATATTGTGAACACATGTGAACTTTTTTCTAAATATTTTAGCTCTGTATTTGAAGGTACTACTACAGTGGACGATAATACATATTCTGATTTAGATAAATATTTTTATACTTCTTTGTGCTCAATACATATAAACCAAGAAGAAATTCGTAGATACTTGACAAAATTAAGTCCAAATAAAAGTCCTGGTCCTGATAGCATTCCACCATTATTTCTGAAAAAATGTGCTAATGAGCTATGTTATCCATTATTTATAATATTTAATAAGTCTCTGAAAACAGGTAAATTCCCTTCAGTTTGGAAGTCGGCTTTTATCTTACCCATTTATAAATTTGGCAATAAATCCGATTGTAAAAATTATAGGCCTATTAGCATATTGTCTGGTATGGCAAAGATATTTGAAGCTTTAGTTTACAAATATTTGTATATTCATTTTAATTTATTTTTATCTTCAAAGCAACACGGCTTTATTAAATGTAGATCTACAATTAGTAACTTACTTGAATATAAAAATTTTTTGTGTGCAGCATTTGCCAAGAGAGGTCAAGTGGATTCTATTTATACAGATTTTAGTAAAGCTTTCGATAAAGTGAGTCATAAAATATTATTAAAGAAGTTGGATAAATATGGTATTCACGGTAGTCTGCTTAGATGGATTCAGTCTTATCTGTAAGTAACTTGTAAAGCTTAAAGGTCATACGTCTGCACCCATCAAAATTGAATCAGGAGTACCTCAAGGTTCACACCTTGGGCCTCTGTTATTTATAGTTTTTATTAACGATCTTATCGATCGGTTATCCTCACCGTGTCTGTTATACGCAGATGATCTCAAAATTTTCAATGTAATATACACCGTTCAAGACTCTCTAAACCTTCAGAAGGATTTATCTACCTTGGAGCTTTGGTGCAATAACAATCATATGCATCTTAATATAAACAAATGCTTTATAATATCTTTTACTAGAAAGCAGTTACGAATCACTCATGACTATATTATTCAAGGACGATCTCTAGAACGAAAAGTTGTTGTTAAGGATCTTGGAGTTCATTTTGATGACCAACTTAGTTTTCGTTTTCATTATAAAAATATTACTGATAAAGCTTTTAAGAATCTTGGTTTCATAGCTCGAACGACTAAATTGTTTAAAGATCCACAAACGTTATGTATTCTGTACAATAGTTTAGTACGTACCATTCTTGAGTACTGTTCAATAATCTGGAGCCCATGCTATGCGGTGCATTCTCGTAGAATTGAAAGTGTTCAACGAAAGTTTTTGAAAATTTTATCATATAGATGTGGGCTGTATAGGCAAATTAGGACTTATAATGAACGTCTTCTTAAATTTAAAATGAGCCCTCTCTACGTTCGCCGTAAACGACAAGATCTAATTACCCTCCATAAAATATTACACTTTAAAATTGATTCCTCCAACTTGCTATCTCAAATAAGTATGTACACTAGACGCAGCTCTCGAAGGCAAAGCAGAATCTTTGCATTGGAAACTTTTAAAAATAACACCTCATACTACAATCCTATTATAAGAATGTGTCGACTGTACAATGAAATCATGCAAGATGTGGTGTATAATATTCTTCCCCCCGGACCACGATATCAACTGGACGTGTGTGTTAAATTTCAATTTAATTACTAAATAAATAATTTTCAATATATTTTTTACTTAAACTGAATTATAAAGTACCAGGCGCCCATAAGAACAAAGAGCGTTTATCAATTGCATTAGTCATAGAAAGTGTAACCACATAAACTTAGGACTCTCCTGTGGGAATTATGCCAAAACCTGTAAGAACTCCACCAGGACAAGGGCTGCAGTCTACTTTATCAGATTCAGATGTATCGAATATCCCTCCAAACCCGCTGACACCTAGGTTTGTATCTCAAAGAAGTAAAAGGCAACGTGAATCAAGTGACGAGCAACTGATTTCGTTTAAAGACGAAATACGAATAATGCTCGAGGAATGGAAAAACACCCAAAATTCATTGTTAAACAAGCTAGTTACTGAAATTGCAGAAATAAAACAACAAAACCTACAAATCCAACACTCGAATGAAGAGATAGAAAAATCGTTAGAATTCCTCAACGTGCAATATGAAGCCATGAAACAAAAGGTGGACAGCTTTCAAACCGAACGCAAACATTATCTTTCTCAAATAGCTTTACTGGAAGACAAAATAGAAGACATGCAGAGAAACTCAAAATTGGCTACTATAGAAATGAGGAATGTACCCACATCAAAGCAATCAGAGACTAAAAGTCAATTATGTGGGATTATCAAAAATACATGTAAAGCCTTTAATGTAAACATTCAAGAAAATAGCATTCGAGATGTATATCGGTTAAATGGGAAATCTGGTAAGAGCACAATTGTTGCAGAACTGACTACAGTTCTATTGAAAAAAGACATAATTGAAGCTGCTAAGCATTACAATAAGGAGCATCCTCACAAACGCCTAAATTCTAATGTTATAGGGTTAGAAGGTGAACCAACTCCCATATATTTATCTGAGGCATTAACTAATAAAACCCGTAAACTATTCTTTTACGCAAGAGATTTCGCAAAGACTGAAGATTTCAAATTTTGCTGGACTAGTAACGGGAAGATCTATCTCCGGAAAACTCATGGGTCACCGCATATTGAAATCAAGGATGAATCTCAATTAAGTTCTCTTAAAAACAAAATGTGACTATTTTTAGTAAGTGTCTCGCCTTTTTTCTTTTTCTTTATTTTTAGTTATTTATTTTTATATGTTGATAATTATACTTACCTTAAAAAGTGTATGTTGATTTTTGGTGGTTTTGTCAATAGAATGCAGAAATATATACAATTTTTTATATTTTTTAACTATGTAAAAATAGAGCAAAATAACAAGAATACATTTTTTGTAACTATTTATAGACAGTTTTCTCTTGCGCTAGTGTCACGAACGTATCGTTATAAAATTCAATTTTCATGAAGATATTAGTTTATTTGAACATATAGATAAAATAGGTGCAATGTCATCGTTTCAGTGCAAACCGGAATCAGGTGTATCTGTATTACAATCAAAAGAGTTGCATAAAAGTAGTGTAAATATTTTAACGCAAAATATAAGAAGTATTTCCAAAAATTTTTCAGAATTTGAAGTTCTTTTATCGAGGTTAAATATTCAATGTGAAATATATATTCTAACGGAAACTTGGAATTCTAAAACTTTTAATTTCCCATATATATTAAATTATAATACATATTATACTAAAAATAATTATAACCAAAATGATGGAATTGTAGCATACATAAAACAAGGGATAAATTGCTCTGTAGAAGAAATATTGTTACGTGATGCTACCTGCCTAGTTATTGAAATTAATTTTGACACCGTGGTTATAGGTATTTATAGATCTCCATCTCACAAAAAAATTGATGATTTCTTAGTATCATTGGATGAATTACTAAACACTTACAAGAATCATAAAAATATAATAATAATGGGTGATTTAAATATTGATATCAAAGTTGATACTATTGATGCTAATTCTGTGGGATATTTAAATCTTTTAGCTTTTCATGGTCTACAACCTGGCCATCTGTACCCTACTCGAGCTAAAAATTGTATCGATCATGTAATGATAAAATCAAACCATTCAGCTGTAACGATTGTTTTAGAGGCCCCTTTAACAGATCATTTACCTGTACTAACCTCAATAAATTTAAAAAGCAAAATAGTAAATAGTTTGTCTAGCAAAATTACTCATAAAATTAATTACGACGCAGTAGCTAGTGAATTGCAATCTCTAAATTATGATGATATTTATCATTCAAGTGACCCAAACTGGAGTGCGGAACAATTGGTTACTATTTTACAAACTGCGATCGCTAATAATTCTTTAAAATCACGATCACCTAGAAGAATGCGTTGCTTAAAACCATGGATAACACCTGGTCTGGTACGTTGTATTAGGAACCGTGACCAAATGCACCTAAAATGTAAGAAACAGCCGGAAAACTTAACTTTAAGTATAACTTATAAAAGATACAAGAATTTCTGTAATAATTTGCTTAAAAGACTAAAGCGAAATTTTGAAAAGAATGAGCTGCAAAAATGTGAGAAAAATTCTAAAATGAAATGGAAAGTCATTGATAAAATTATTAATAGAAATAAGCAAATTACTACATCATCTGATCTTTTAAAAATTGGACCGACTAGCGAAATAGTTGTTGAAAAGGTTAATAACTATTTTGTTAATATTGCTAATGATTTATCTGCCAAACAAATCACAAGAAACAGTATGATTTACAAATGTGAGCCAAAAATTTCTCAATTAAATTCTATGGTTATGCTAGGGACATCGGAACAAGAGATTAAATCTATTTTAATGAAGTTAAAAACTGATAGTGCTGCAGGTTTTGATGGCATTTCGACAAAGTTATTAAAAATAGTGTGCGACATTATTGTTCCATCTATTACCCATATTATTAATTTATGTATTGACACCGGAATTTTCCCTCAAGTATACAAAACTTCTATTATCCATCCCATTTACAAAACGGGAAACAAGAACTGTATCTCTAATTATCGCCCAATCTCAGTTTTACCAGCCCTATCTAAAATAATGGAAAAAGTTGTAAATGCAAGATTATTAAATTACTTAGAAAAAATAAATATATTATCACCTAACCAATATGGATTTAGAGCTGGCAGATCAACTTCACATGCAGTAGCTGACTTGACTAACTTTGTTGCAAAAAACATTAATGATAAATATAAATGTATGGGCGTTTTTCTAGATCTTGCCAAGGCATTTGACACTGTCTCTATTCCTGTTTTACTAAATAAAATGGATGAAATCGGTGTCAGAGGTATAGCTTATAAATTATTTAAAGACTACTTAAAAGATAGAACTCAAAGAGTAGCAATACAGGGCCATATTAGTAAGGATGCGGTAATTACTCACGGTGTCCCGCAAGGTAGTGTATTAGGACCTACGCTTTTTCTAATATACATTGACAGTTTATGTAGACTACAAATACAAAACTGTAAGCTGTTCACATATGCTGATGACACAGCACTCGTATTCTACGGGAAAACA